>CM062291.1:430535388-431999655 GCA_031216915.1 Pictodentalium vernedei | reverse complement strand
GAATTCGATGAAGGATATTTATTTCTGTATGCAAATATCTCCCGTTCACCCCGTCCCCCCCCCCCCCCCCCCCCCCCCCCCCCTGTGAAATAATCATTAGTTTCAGTCACGAGTGAGATACTTTTTGGTATCCATTCAAAAACACTATATTTTCTTTTTACTATATCCTTTTTATAAGAATCTTTAATTGCGTTGCCCGACAAAAGTAAGACGGGAAAGAGGATGTGCTAGTCGAGTTGACTCAATGTCGTGAACTGGTATCACTTCGATCATTAGCCGTGCGCCGTGGGCGCTTTCGTGGCGCAGGAGGCTTTTTCGCCCTCACTTCCCACCCAAGAAAAACACGATTCATTACGTGTTGGCCTACAGCTGTAAACAAAATGTGAAATTGGGAACTTCGCGAATATTAGTTGTTTTTTTCAAGTCTGGTTTATTTATTTCCTCGATCAAATCGATCGCGCAAACACAACAGTTTAGTTTCGAAAGTGACGAGGACTTTGTACTTAACCAAATGGAACTGACTGTTCTATTCCCAATTTACAATTTCAAACCACAGCAATAGTCGCCGTCTGCTTCCTCCAAATTCCAATTTTAATTTAAAATAAATTATCTACTACCAGTAACAAACGCAGTTGTCTTGCCAGTTGACGTCACAAGACAGCATTTATTAATCAGCAGAGAAACTGACATGCGAAAGCAATTAAACTAATCGTAAACGCTCGTGACCAGGGTGGGTCACAGTGTTTTGAAAACTGTCTTCCACTGATCAAACACTGCGGTCCACTGGAATTCCACGGAGGAGAACACACCGCGACGGCGTTTTTGTTTCAATCCACGTTGAACGTACTGCAATGTTAGTTATAAGAAACCAAATGAAGTTAAAAATTAAAAAATGACAACTCATTTATGTAAATATCAATGTGCAAAAAACAAACTTATTTATAGTAATATCTATGTGCAGTGTAGTATGTTTCTATAGTTTATTGCTCGTTAAAAGTTAGAACACTTGAATGAAATAAAATATATCAAAGCCAATAGTCCTGTTATTGTTGCTCTGTTGTCAATGAAGATAAGTAATTAATTGTATACGCCCACTCATAAATAGTTCCTCTATAAATAGACAGCACTAATCTAAATTTAGCATCAATAACTGGGGTATTTATTGACCAGTCTCATATGGGTACTGTACACGTAATGGAATGCCAGGCCTGTATGGGGATTGAAGTCTTAACCCACTAAGTATTGTCAAGATATTTTTCATTAGATCAAGTCATGGCTACAGTAGAACCTGTCTTGAGAGACCACCTTTTGGGCCACACAAAAGTGGTCTCTCAAGACAGGTGGTCTCTCATAACAGGTTTCAGGTTTTCTCAAGTCAGTGAATAACTAACCACAAAATTCAGAAATGGAGAAGAATGGATTTTTGTAATTACTTTGTGTTGAAAATCTTTTTGTAACAAATTGAAATGGACTGTTATAAAAATTATAAAAATAAATTAGTGTTGAAAATCTTGAAGATTTTCAACACTAATTTATTTTTATAATTTTTATAACAGTCCATTTCAATTTGTTACAAAAACTTCATAAAAACGAACAACTACAAATTTATTTTTATTCCTATCTGTCACATTTCAGGTTTGTATGAAATTGTTTATTCAGCAATAATCCTAATCTTTTCACAGGGGTCTTATAAAAACATCTCAATCTTTAATGAGTTAGCAATTGAAATCCAATTAAGAGCTTTTAATACTTTTAATTATGTTAGTATAACCACAATGGATTTTCCAAGTCCAGAACAGGTAAACAGTTTTTGTCATGGTTTCAGTCTTCAAAGGGGTGGTCTCTCAAGACAGGTCTAGCATGGCATAAAAATACAAGTTGGTACCAGATCACAATGGTCTCTCAAGACAGGTGGTCTCTCAAGACAGGTGGTCTCCCATAGCAGGTCCATTATAGAGTAAAACCAATCGGTGCCTGGCAGATGTGGTCTCTCAAGACAGGTGGTCTCTCAAGACAGGTTCTACTGTACTATAAAGCAGCCATGACTAGATTTGATGAGAAATCAATCTAAACGTAACTCACATCATTGGTGAAAAATCCATTCAATTTTGGGTGGAAAATATGATTAAATCTGCTCAAATTATACTTATTTCAGTGACAAGAAAAACCCTGTGCTGGGCATGAATACCTATCGGCAGCATGCAAAGAGTTCTGGGTTAATGATTTCATAACTCATTGAAATGCTAGACACCATTCTGTTCCGAGAGTTTCATGAACCATTACACAGCATCAGATGGATGCGCATAAGCATCTGTGTGAGTTCTTTGATACTGAAATGAAAAGCAGATTGTAGGTTCAAATATTCATTTGGATTATTCAAATGGTATTCAAATATTCATGCATTGCTGCATCATTATGTGTGAGTGCAAAGATGATATCGAGTGTTTTTGAGTGGATACTGAAAACTACATGTATCTCATGAATGACCGAGACAAAAGTTTAAGATTGTTTAGGTTATCAGGACTTATATTGTGACAAGAACTTCAGAATCGTTTTGCGCAAAGATTCGCTCTTGAAATTTACAATGCAAAGAACTTGTATGCCATTTTGGTTGCAGCCGACAGCTGATTGTTGCCCTTTTCTGCATTAATAGTCTGTTCTGATAAAATAAAGTTCCAATATACATACTTACATTGATATTCTTCATCAATGTATCATAATTTGAACATATAAAATATGGAATATCGTACAGACCCGTCAGTTAGCCCACTTCCGTGGATAAGCCCACCCCCCAACTTTCAGAAAAACGTATTTAATTGGAAGACACCCCAAAATAAGCCCACCACAGATTTTCCAGGATTATTTTTCAGGTACACATGTGAAACACGAACCGGTAAGTTGAACCAACGAAGGGGATTTCCCAAGTTACCAATCAAAATAAAATGTTAATTATTTTGTTGATATTTTCATTTTATTCATTTACCACAACAACATTGCGCCCTAAATAAAATTTTATAATCATATCGACGTGTTGCTTTATTTTTTCATTGCAGCTGGATTAAAAGTCCCAAAACATATTTTGTGTTGTCAATTTTGTTTATCCACTCTGCTCTGATCCTTTATATTTATAGATGAACGGGAAATTCCCAGTTCATAATTAATTATTCCAATTTCCAGGCGATATGGCCACCCAGGTATTGGGTTTTAAATTGTTGGAAAATGAGTTGTTTGGTTATCTGAAGCAGTCATATATTAAAAAGGTGCTTAAAAAAAATAAATGTAACTTCGTACCTTCATTTTAATATCCACTTTGTCAAATATGAATTGAAAAGCTGTTTGAAAACAACACACATGTGAAGATATTTTTGTATTAACAATGGGGAATCTCAATTCACACCACGGCGGTCCGATTAAATATAGCTTGTTTTTTTATAAGCACGCCCATGTGCTTTTATTTACGTTTCATGTTGCGAGGATGGAGCACAGATGACGAACGCTCGAATCATTAAAAAAACTAAAAACTGATTTTTTAAGGAAAATAATAAAGTATCCCTTGGTTGTGTCAAAGGATTCTGTATTATTTATCTTTAATAATTCAATTTTTAGGGGATTTAATGACTCAAGCATCGGACAAAATTACCACGGTTATTCAATGTTTTCATTCTTTCGCAAGCGTTTGTTTATAATTTTAAAAATAGAAATGCCACGTGATTTCCAATCTTTCACTTTACAGTTTCATTACCCGGTACATGTATTCATGGTTTCGCATCAAGTTGTCATAATTTTGAAACATTATTCATGAAATAAAATACATGTTATATTTTCAGCACTGATAAACGTATCAGTACTAGACATATAAAATGTATTTTATTTTATATTTTACCCTCGAAAAGTCAACAATATCATGCACTGACATCGAGTCAGCCTCAAAAATAGTTCTAAATCGACCACGTGAGTTTTCGTCAGTTTCAGATTATTTTGTCCCGATTTGTAAATATTATTTTTGTCATTTTCTCCATTAATTTTTTTTTTTAACAAATGGAATAATGGATCTGAAACAAGGAAATAAACAACTCAGAAATGTATGTGCATTTTTATTATATTTCTTTTAAAAATAACATTTACCAAAACAAACGGGGTAAGCAGTCACTCAAATTGACCTACTGAACATCGTAATCTGCGACCAGTAGCTACTCGTAGGGACCCTTAGATCACTTTACAATTGGTTTCCTCCGTAAATAAGCCCACCCCTAATTTTTGTAACAATTTTTTTCACGTGCCCCCTGGGCTTACTGACGGGTCGGTACGGTATAAGTATAATAATACTGGTTAACATATTTCACCATTTATAAACAACGATAGCATTCACACACTGAAGTGGTTTCGTAATATTCTCAAAACAATAAAAATTTCTGTATCTTTTGTTCTTGACCGTGGAGGTTATGATTGTTAGTTTCCCCCGTACTGTTTTCTGTAATCTACAGTTAAAACTAGAAGTCCTGTCTTGTATTCTGCACTAATTTGAAAATAACAGCGCATTAGGTTAGCGCAGCAAATCACCAGAGAATCTCATCTGATGCACGGTAGTGTGTCGCGATTTCTGCAGAACTGTAACGCGCAACGGCCGATTGATATTCAGTACTTGTGACAGGCAATCAACAGTAATTAAGTTGCATCTCTTACTGACATTAGGTGGCAATTAAATATTAGAATGCAGATACTCAGAGGACTAAATGATGTTCATTCATCTGATTTCCCCCTTTTATCAATTCATTTCGCGACAATACAAGAAGTATTTAAAAACAAGTATTTTGTTTTTGAAGATTGATGAGAAGATCATGCAGGTTGATTCAAGACTGCTAAACATTGAGAAGCAGAAGTAATGACATTTTCATCACAGGTACTCGACACAAGCTGTGAAATCGAAAGAAAAATGATATTTGATAGCATTTTATATCTGGAAAAAAAACCCAACTCATTTTCTTCTGGCTGCTTTGTTCGTTTACAGGGATGGGATTTTCCAGCAAATTCGCTGATTTCAGCGAATTCATGCCCCAAATGCTGAAATTTTAAAGAAATTAACGATTTCTAAACCAACAGGTTCACTCAGTGTTCTTAGATTTTTTTAAAAGAACCTGATTTTCACAAATTTATTTTGATAATAAGGGAATTATCACAAATTTCTGCTAATTTTGTTGCTACCATTCTCATCCCTGTCGTTTAAACCCTTTACCCAACAAATCGCCCGCATCTGCCCACGTAATATGCAAATTCAGCAGCTGAAAAAATATTATTTTTAGAAAAATTGCAACAAAACCATATCATGTGACCCCTCGTTGAGCTCGTTCCAAAAAGGGGTCACGTGATATGGTTTTGTTGAAATGTTTTGAAAAAATTTAAAAATGATATTTAAAATAATAAATTTTGAAATCGTCTGCATTGGGTAAAGGGTTAATGATAAATATTATATAATGATAAATATTATAAGATACGCTAAGCTCACGGTGATAACAAAACTGTTCGGAAAAGTTGAAGAGCAAATTGAGACAAGTTAAACAAATCAGAATTACAAAAACTCACTTATCTTCTGAAGAATTTATCCCAAAGTGTCTGACAGTACTCTTATGAACAGATCACCTGGAAATACAAGCAGTAGGGGGAGGGGGGTTAAAGTCATGTAACTATGCCTATTTTAACCTAAGCTAATATGAACACACACGCCATTTGCCAAAATAACTACCCCGCCTCAAAAACCCAACTTGTGACCACTCAGTTGTGATTTCAAAATCGTGTGAGGAGGGGGGTGTCGGTCAAAATATTCAGGGAACAGTTTGACTCGGAGATGGGTGGGATGAAATCGTTCTCCAGCCTTACAGCCAGGCCGCTGAAGGTCGGTTTGGGTCAAATGGCAGGGATGGTTCAAATCAAAATGATGGGGTCCATTTGGCCAGGGGACGCTCTGGGCGATTCCCATCATACTGAATAGCGAGTCATGGCCTCAGTGTTTGTTATTATATTGGGTGTAGCTAGTGATATGAATAAGGCCTCAAAAGGAATGAGAAGGGTTTCATTTATTTTGAAAACAAATTGCTCGTTAAAAATTCAGTTGGAGACTGAACGGTATTATTGGTACTTGGACTTTTTTATGGTGATTTTACGAACACATTTATCCATGTTTTCCAAGTCGAACGAAGTCACAGATATTAATTGATAAAATTTTGGATTCAAAACATTTTTTTATGAGGCTATTTCAAAACGATCACTCGCTGTTCGTACATACACATCTCACACAAGTCTCGTCACCGCGTTCAACAATAGCACCAAATAAATTATTTAAAAGACCATGATCCGATTTGACAGGGACTTTGATTGCACTGTACAGGCTTCTTGTGTAAATTAAAGCTGGTCATTTCGATAATTTTTTCTCTATTGTCACCACTAATTTACCAGGTGAACCTGATTCGAAATGATATCGACGGATGTTCGAGTCCAGTTACAACACATTTCTTATTCTAATGATATGTGTCGGAGATGAAAGTTAACGACTTTGTGAATAGGGCACTTCATTCTGCGTTACATAGCTCAGAAGGTATCGCATGTTTAACTAGGTCTACTCGACTGGTCTGCACTAGATAGCGCATTAACTAACAAGCGTTTTCTGCACTAGACGTGACAGGACTTCCAGTTTTAACTGTACAGTTGAGAGTATAAAAAAAATATGTTTAAAAAAAGTTAAAAAAATTGATAAATTTGTCCCTTGAGTGTAAGATGGCTTTGCAAGGCTTTAGCATTGCAAAGCCATCTTGCTCTCAAGGGACAAAATACACCACCACCCATGCTGCTCTGTAGATTATGAGGCCTAAAACATAAACCAAGAACATGAACTTTTGATGACAAAGAAATTACAGAAATAATAAAATAAAATAAAAACCGCTTGCCTGCATGCATATTTAAAAATAATGACCTGAGAAACAGAAGATTTACTTTGTGGGGCCAAATACAAACTTGGTCCATAAGGTTATAAGTTAACCCTTCACCCATTGCAAAGGATATCAACATTTTTTATTTTAAATAGTATTTTTAAAATTATTTTAAAGACATTTCAACAAAATCATTATGTTGCTCATCATTGGAACATGAACGACAAGCTAGTTCCATGGAGGGAGTCACTGGATATGGTTTTGTTGAAATTGTTTGAAAAATAATTTTTCTGCTGTTCGATTCATCAGTTACGCAGATAGGTGTGACTGGTTTTTAGGTACAGGATTAATTTATTGGTGTGTTACTTCCTCACCAGACATTCCACACCAACATGGGGCGCGGTGGCGTCAAGGTAACCGGTTCTCGTCAGATCACCGAAGTTAAGCAACATTGAGCGCGATTAGTAGTTGGATGGGTGACCATTTCAGTGACTGATTTGCTACTGTGCTGTGTCCTTGGGCAAGGTACTTAACCCTGATTGCATACTGGGGGGCATGTTGGCGCTGTGTGTACTAAGGCATACTGCACGTCAATGGTGCGCATGTCTTCAAGCAATCTAACCCTGCCTGCCTGTGCTGCGGTGCAGAGTTCAGAGTTACGATGTTGGAGAGCTGACAGCTGCTCGCCGTTGCTCGGTGGTTCTATCCGGGTACTCCGGCTTCCTCCACCCATAAAACTCACCGACATGATATGACCCTGGCTGTTAATGTGTCATTAAACCATAATAATTAAATTAAATTACCACACCAACAAATTGTTTTACTGAATTTCTATCCAGTAATATCCATTAAGCTTTTGGAGTCCTCATTAATTCACAGAAATTCCCTGTGGCTTCACTATAAATAAGTCCAAAAAGAGGACAATAATTTAGGGGCATGCCAGATGTTGTTGTAAACTTTTCCATAAATTCAGGTGTTATTACATGTACATCTGCTTCTACGGGCAATGGCTGTAACTGTTATTTTTTCCTCATGTAATCCTTGGAAGTGGAGCAGTACTATATTATTGTGGTAAACAAGTTCTGTTTTATCTGTAAAATAGAGTCCAGAACCAACGTCTGGGGTGAAAGTCCTCTAAAGTGGGCAGCACAGATTTAAACGAATAGTTAATTCATATATGTATAGTTAAAACTAGAAGTCCAGTCACAAACTGTGTTCTTATCTAGGCTTAATTGCACGTAGGAATTGTGCGCAATTGCCATATCGAATGGCATACAAAGCACAGCAGGTTCTCCTGGTTACTCATAGCAAACACAGGCAATGTTTCTGCCAATAGACCTCCGGGTTACCCGGAGGTCCATTGGCTGAAACATTGCTTGTGCAAAGGCCATATGTACAGAATTTGATAGCCTTACTATGGGCATAACGCGTAGATTAACGCGCAGATCAACGTGCTATTTGTGCGCATTTCATGACAGGACTTCTAGTTTTAACTGTACCTCTGTTAAACGTCAATAAATAAATAACCGCTCTTCATTCAATGTGAAGTTGGAGCTTGTCCCAATGAGGGCTCATAAGCTATGTTTTTTGAGAAAAACATTGAAAACATAATAAAATCTGGAGATTTTTGTATATAGTGCGGACTAAAGGCTTAATACTGTAAATAATCAACGGTATGACACTTATTCATCCACCTATTAAGGCAAGTAGGGGGCGCGGTAGCGTCGCAGTAACTGGTTCTCGTCAGATCACCGAAGTTAAGCAATGTCGAGCACGGTTAGTAGTTGGATGGGTGACTATTTCAGCGACTGATTCGTGCTCCCGCGTTGTGTCCTTGGGCAAGTCACTTAACCCTGATTGCCTACATGGGGGCACGGTGACGCTGTGTACTAAGGCAACCTTAAACGTCAATAAATAAATAACCGCTCTTCATTCAATGTGAAGTTGGAGCTTGTCCCAATGAGGGCTCATAAGCTATGTTTTTTGAGAAAAACATTGAAAACATAATAAAATCTGAATGGAGATTTTTGTATATAGTGCGGACTAAAGGCTTAATACTGTAAATAATCAACGGTATGACACTTATTCATCCACCTATTAAGGCAAGTAGGGGGCGCAGTAGCGTCGCAGTAACTGGTTCTCGTCAGATCACCGAAGTTAAGCAACGTCGAGCACGGTTAGTAGTTGGATGGGTGACTATTTCAGCGACTGATTCGTGCTCCCGCGTTGTGTCCTTGGGCAAGTCACTTAACCCTGATTGCCTACATGGGGGCACGGTGACGCTGTGTACTAAGGCAACCTTAAACGTCAATAAATAAATAACCGCTCTTCATTCAATGTGAAGTTGGAGCTTGTCCCAATGAGGGTTCATAAGCTATGTTTTTTGAGAAAAACATTGAAAACATAATAAAATCTGAATGGAGATTTTTGTATATAGTGCGGACTAAAGGCTTAATACTGTAAATAATCAACGGTATGACACTTATTCATCCACCTATTAAGGCAAGTAGGGGGCGCGGTAGCGTCGCAGTAACTGGTTCTCGTCAGATCACCGAAGTTGAGCAACATCGAGCGCGGTTAGTAGTTGGATGGGTGACTATTTCAGCGACTGATTCGTGCTCCCGCGTTGTGTCCTTGGGCAAGTCACTTAACCCTGATTGCCTACATGGGGGCACGGTGATGCTGTGTACTAAGGCGTACTGCACACGTCGATGGTGCGCATGTCTTCAACCAATCTAACCCTGCCTGTGCCGCGGTGCAGAATTCAGAGTTACGATGTTGGAGAGCTGACAGCTGCTCGTCTTTGCTCGGTGGTTCTCTCCGGGTACTCCGGCTTTCTTCACCCGTAAAATGGTCACCGACATGATATGACCCTGGCTGTTAATGTGTACTTAAACCCTAATAAAAAAAAATAAAATATTAAGGCAAGTGATTAATCGGTTAACCAAGGTTAATCCATGTGACTAATCGATCAAGAAAACCCTTTAACCATTTCAGCTCTACTGTTATGTTAGGTAAGATTCAACCAGAAAATTTGCTGGTATTTCTTTCATACCCTTTCTATGTTGGGGTTGCTAATCAATACCACAGTCATCCAACTTGTCTGTCAATACTTAAATACTTGTTCACCAGATAAACGTTCCTAAATACTCTTAGTGTATTGACATTGTTGCTGTCATGCTCCTTGAGAATGCAACTGAACATGTAATCATTCAACAGTATGACCTAAAATCAATTTTATTGTACAATAGCCTCTTAAAAGAGCTGCAATTATATTTTTGTTTCTGGCAATTATACAAGCAGTTGAATGTAACGGAAACGATTCACTGAGCAGAACCCATTCTTGTTATAATAACTGAAAAAGTAACCTCATAACCTTTTACCATAATTTTACCAAATGGGTGGTTTAGTACAAGTGTATTCTTCTTTGAGAACTCAATCATCAGGATGCATTTATCTTAACAATGTTTTTACATCATTGTTGGCTGCCTGTACAGGCAGCCAACAATGATGTTGAAACACTGTGAAGTCTTCTGCAGCTAGGTACCTGTATATACAGTAGTTATTATACCCCCACTCTCGAAAAGAATAGGGGTATACTGGATTACATGGGGAGCATGATGGCTCAGTGGTAGACTGTTGGACTTCTATGCTAGAGGTCACGAGTTCGATCCCTGTGCAGGATGACCCATCTTGGGTAAGGCACTTTATCCCAGTTGCCTACATGGGGGCACGGCTAAGGCGTACTGCACGTCGATGGTGCACCTGTCTTCAAGCACTGTAATCCTGCTTAAGCGGATCTTGAACAGAGTTAGAATGTTGAGGAACTGACAGTTTCTCATCGATGCTCTGTGGTTCTCTCCGGGTACTCTGGCTTTCTCCACCTGTAAAACTGTCACGGTCACGATTAGCCTTTGTGCATAAGTATGTGACCTTGAACACCAATGAATAAATAAATATACTGGATTACATGCATGCATCCATCCATCAATCCTCCCATCCATCCATTCATCCATCCATCAGTGGACGGATTTCAATGAAAGTTGGTATGCAGGATCCTTATGACAAGCTGCTCCTGCACATGTTTTAAAAAATTTACCCACATATTGTTCACTAGAGTTACAGGCCTTACATTGTAAATTTTTCATGACTTTTTGGTCCTTAATTTGTTTTCAATTCATTTATGCTTCATCGGTCCAGGACTGCAGTGGGGGGTATAATTGCCTTTACCAGTAGCTCTAATCTAGGGTTTTAAGGGTTTAGGGTTAAACATTTGATGAATTTCAACTTTTTTTTTTCAGGAAACTCCCAGGCTGATATTGATTTTTCAGTAGTCATGCCTGTTGGTCAGTGTCATTTCAAAAGCTCTGATTTTTCTCCAGTGCTTGTCAATACTTGATATTTTAGCTGACATATGATGTAAATCAATTGAACTGTATTGGAAAACTATCCCTAATGATAGATTAAATGACATTAGGAAATTATTCATGTTGTTCAGAAAGAAAAAATTCTCTGTTGGATCTGTTTCATTCACTTATATATTTAGAATTGTTATTAAATATGTGTAATGGAACAGAAAGAAAATCCTATGACTGAATGCTTTATTCACTAGGTATTAGGACTTGATACAGTATACTGGTCCCTGTGAGAACCGTGGGAAGTGAAGCATTGCTTGTTTACTGTGGTAAACATGCTCTGGTTTACTGGTAAAATAGGTTCCAGTCACCAATACCAGGGGTTCTTCTGCCCTCTTTGGGAAAGGGTCCGGGTCCCATGCAATTGGGAAAATTCACGTCGTGAAGGCTCCAATTGGGAATTTGTTTGAGAGAAGAAACACACAAAGAACAAGAAATGTTACCTTCATGTTGAACTGAGAACATTTAATACAGAAGCTACTACATGTATAGTGCATGTAATACATTTTATAACAACCAGTCGCATCAAATAATGATCAGTCTCTGTAATCTCTATTAAATAAATTGTTCCTATACTATTAAATGATCAAGATATTTACGTGATAGTCTACATTTTGTGGCTTTGCAGTTGTGTCTCGGCAAGTCTTGGCTGCCTCTGTAGGTCTACATTTTGTGGCTTTGCAGTTGTGTCTAGACAAGTCTTGGCTGCCTCTGTAGGTCTACATTTTGTGGCTTTGCAGTTGTGTCTAGACAAGTCTTGGCTGCCTCTGTAGGTCTACATTTTGTGGCTTTGCAGTTGTGTCTAGACAAGTCTTGGCTGCCTCTGTAGGTCTACATTTTGTGGCTTTGCAGTTGTGTCTAGACAAGTCTGGGCTGCCTATGTAGATCTACATTTTGTGGCTTTGCAGTTGTGTCTAGACAAGTCTTGGCTGTCTCTGTAGTTCTACATTTTGTGGCTTTGCAGTTGTGTCTAGACAAGTCTTGGCTGCCTCTGTAGGTCTACATTTTGTGGCTTTGCAGTTGTGTCTAGACAAGTCTTGGCTGCCTCTGTAGGTCTACATTTTGTGGCTTTGCAGTTGTGTCCAGGCAACTCTTGGCTGCCTCTGTAGGTCTACATTTGAAGTTTTGCAGTTGTGTCTAGACAAGTCTCGGTTGCCTCTGTAGGTCTACATTTTGTGGCTTTGCAGTTGTGTCTAGACAAATCTTGGCTGCCTCTGTAGGTCTACATTTTGTGGCTTTGCAGTTGTGTCTAGGCAAGTCTTGGCTGCCTATGTAGGCAGCCAAGACTTGCCTAGAAACAGCTGACAAGGTTCCTTGGATGCAACTTGCAAACGTATCTAAAAACTGCCTTTTGGACCTTCAAGAATTAAAGAAGAATTAAATTTTAATGTGAATGAGGACTGAGATTAGGAAATTTTTGGTTTGAATTGGGAAAAATCATGCCAAAATGCCATTGGGAAAGGGGCCCATATTCGGCTCCTGTAGACATCCAAAAGAACCCCAAATTCCTGGGATGGAAGTCCTCTAAAATGGGCAGCATGGCTGCAAATGATTGACTGGACTTGACTGTATATCCATGCCGCGGTAACAATTAGGCATTGTGCTGAAATATGTGACCGAAACACTGATAAGTAAATAAATAAATCGATCTCTCTTGGAATTTTTCAATGCACTATACACATTGCCGAGACAACAAGGACCGAGGGGGTTGGGATGGGGTTTAATTCCCCCTCCCATGGCTAGAAAATTTTCAGAAATAGACATGAATATGGTGCATTAACCTTTTACCCAACATAAAGGCCAAAACCGGCCACTGCTATTCACAAAATTCACCAATTAATTTTCATTATTTTTTTCATTTTTTGTCCCCAAAACATAAGTTATGACCCCTCTTAGGAATGAGCTTGTTCCAATGAGGGGTCGTAACCTATGTTTTTGAGCCAAGAAATTAGTTATTCAAGAATTTTGTTTGCAAGTGTTGTTTGCTTTTCAGGTAAAGGGTTAACTGAGTCATCATTTGATTAATTGACGTCAAGCTGATTAATTGCATATCAAGTCCATATTGTCCACTCAAGAAATCTTATTCCTCCAAAGTGTTCCAATCTTTCAAAACACTGATCTGTAATGTGTATGTCCTAATTCAACTCTGACAGCATCAACTGGCCCATAATTTTCTGTTGGTTTCAGCATAGTAATGTCATAATAACATATTACCTGAAAAATAGTGCTCACAAAATGGCGAATCTAAAGAAATACCAACACAAATCAGGTTGGATACACATGATTTTCTCCATGTGAATATTTACGCGAATTGATGCATGGATTCACATGGAATTTTACGATATGAACTCGGCATTGACTTTATGTATTTTTTTGCAGATGAACTCGGCATTGACTTTATGTATTTTTATCCCCCCGAAAAAAAATTTCGGGGGATATAGTCGTCACGCATTTTTTTCTGTCCGTCCGTCCGTCCGTCCGTCCGTCCGTCCGTCCGTCCGTCCGTCCGTTTACATTTCGTTTCCGGATGATAACTTCCCTTGAAATAGTTTGATTGTAACCAAACTTGATATGTGGCTTAAACATATAAAAATACAGGTCAAGTTCGAATCCGGGTTCATCCTGATTAATATTACCAGAGTTATGCCCCTTTTTAATTTAGAAAATCTTATGATTTTTGGTTTCCGGATGGTAACTTCCCTCAAGATAGTTTGATTGTAACCAAACTTGATATGTGGTGCAAACATATCAAAATACGGGTCAAGTTCAAAAATGGGTTTGTCCTGATTAATTTTACCAGAGTTATGCCCCTTTTCAACTTAGAAAATCTTATGATGACCACACTTTTTTCGGGGGGATCAGCTGCCCCGTGGATGTGGCAGCCCTCTAGTTTTGCAGGACATGTCTGTTGTCTTTAGGACAAGTAAGGTTTGAATGGCTTGTCAGGCAGGGCAAATAGATTTTTTAAAAAGTCTAGATAACCTTATCATGTGTCTAGAAGGTGCCCTCTCACTGTCGTAAAACTGATTCACAACATCTCAGTGTGGAGTTTTACTGATTTAATATTTTCAGGAAAATTTATTAGTATAAAATAAAAGTATTTTCTGGAATTGAAAGTTTGGTTTAGCATGGCAATATGCAATATATACAGTTAAAACTAGAAGTCCTGTCATGAAATGCGCACAAATAGCACGTCGATTTGCGCGTTAATCTACGCATTATGACCATAGTAAGGCTATCAAATTCTGTCCATATGGCCTGTGCACATGCATTGTTTCAGCCAATGGACCTCCGGGTAATCCGGAGGTCCATTGGCAGAAACATTGCATGTGTTTGCTATGAGTAACCAGGAGAAACCACCGTGCTAGGGATGCCATTCGATCTGGCAATTGCGCGCAATTCCTGCGCACAATTATGCCTAGATAAGCGCCCAGTACTTGACAGGGCTTTTAGTTTTAATCTACGCGTTATGACCATAGTAAGGCTATCAAATTCTGTCCATATGGCCTGTGCACATGCATTGTTTCAGCCAATGGACCTCCGGGTAATCCGGAGGTCCATTGGCAGAAACATTGCATGTGTTTGCTATGAGTAACCAGGAGAAACCACCGTGCTAGGGATGCCATTCGATCTGGCAATTGCGCGCAATTCCTACGCGCAATTATGCCTAGATAAGCGCCCAGTACTTGACAGAGCTTTTAGTTTTAATCTACGCGTTATGACCATAGTAAGGCTATCAAATTCTGTCCATATGGCCTGTGCACATGCATTGTTTCAGCCAATGGACCTCCGGGTAATCCAGAAGTCCATTGGCAGAAACATTGCATGTGTTTGCTATGAGTAACCAGGAGAAACTACCGTGCTAGGGATGCCATTCGATCTGGCAATTGCGCGCAATTCCTACGCGCAATTATGCCTAGATAAGCGCCCAGTACTTGACAGGGCTTTTAGTTTTAACTGTAATTGGTCGACTGGAACTCATCATCATAACATTGATTCACATGATGATAAGCAAGATCATTATACCACCACAAAACAGAGTTTGTGGGGGGGGGGGGGGGGGGGGAGGGAGGGGGGGTATATAGGAGTCAACTTTTCCGTCAGTCGGTCTGTCATTGTCGTCATTCCGTTGCACATGTAAACTTGTGGAGCGAACTACTTCCACAGTTTTAGCCGCATTTTCATGAAACTTCACAAAAATGATCAACATGATGAGGGAAAGTACGTGACATAATTTTTTTCCCCAATCAGTTTCAAGATGGCCGACTGGTGGCCATGTCGGATTTTTTTTTTTACTTAGAAAAATTGAATGCCCCTTTTCAGTCACCCATACAAGGCAGTATGCCACGGTGGAGGTATACTGTGTGACAGACCATCTCTAGTTTGCCTTCTCAACATTTTATGATGAAATATGCCTCCATCCACAAAACTGTCCAACACGAGGTGACCTTGGCAGTCAAAAGTGTCATTAAAACCCAAACATAAAAAAAAATATGGTCAAAGGGTTACCCCTTTACCCAACGAATTGTCCGCATCCGCCCGCGTAATATGCAAATTCAGCAGCTGAAAAAATATTATTTTTCGAAAAATTTAAACAAACCCATATCATATGACCCCTCTTTGGAATGAGCTAGTCGAGCTCGTTCCAAAGAGGGGTCACATGATATGGTTTTGTTGAAATGTTTTGAAAAAAATTAAAAAATAATATTTAAAATAATAAATTTTGAAATCGTCTGCATTGGGTAAAGGGTTAAGTCATACCTCAGGTTACTTTTACATTAATAACTAAAATATATACAATTGCACAACTGCAGATCACTTAACATAACAATGTTTCTACTAGAGCTGGGCGGTATTTAAATTTGAGATTTTTTTCGGTATTTTCAGAATGATTTACCTCTGTATCATTACAGTAATCGGTATCAACAACATAAATGCACTCACCCCAATGCCAATATCGAAATGGTAATTTTGGTGTACTGCACGGCTGAAAATCCTTGTTTTACAGCAGACAAGGCAATGAATTGTCAAAATGTTCCAGTAACACAGGCATTCGTCATCGGCCATTGGTCATTTGATGTAACAAAAAGGCTGGGAGCAAATACCCCCGGGTATTTTCTCTCAGCTTTGTTGTTACATCAAATGGCCAAGGGTGACTGCCTTTAGAAATACACAGTCCATAGGCTCTTCTCATCAAGACTGTTGCATAATAGTCTGTTGTATACCGTTTTATTTTTTACCAAATGTCGGGAATATTTTTCAGTACCTAAATTTCGGTACTTTGAGATTCCCTTGGTACGGTAAATCAGGGACCAACTGTGAGGGCGACTAGAGCAATTATGTCGCCCTTCTAAGGCCAAAGTTGCCTAGAAAAATAGTCGGAGCAATTACAAGTCGCCTTCTAAAAATTGGCCGAAATGAGGAAAGGCTGAACTGAGTAATCCGAGGTTTACATAAAAACGATTATTTCCAAGAATCGAATGTGCTTGAGTGTGATAAATGGGCATTTTCATTCCTCAAATAAACAACTATTTATTTGAAATCACAGGAGAATCAAATTGTCTATTGTCGCTTTTTTGCGGATTTTTTATTTCTATTTTGTTTCAGTCGGAGTTTCAAGTGTCGAAACGAATATAGGTGATTTATGCGACTCTACAAAATAACCCAGTTTAAAAGTAGGTTAAATTACGGTGCTCAGGATGCCGAAAATTCTCTGCTGAAAATGTATACACAATGGACGTATTTTCTAACGCTGTATTTTTATTTTGTTTTGCTGAAGACTAAACTGCTGGGCCGTCTATTCCCAGAAAATCATGAATGGAATTGAAACACTTGAAAAAAAGCTTTAGTGATGCCAAGGAAAGCTTTGTACAGGGCACAAGTGTGCATATGACGAGTCTTGGAAAAAGTACCTTCCAAACAACCTTCTTACATCTGGTCCTGTTCACACTTTCAGACTTAGGAAATTATTAGCTTAGTAGACTTTGGTGAAAGGCAACCACAGGAGGGTGCTTGGGGCATTGGTACGAAGAAGAGGGGAGGGGTCATGAAGGAGAGGGTTGCATTGGGGGATGTTCAATCATTAATTACTTTGTTATTTTTTAACCTGACATAGATGCATCATTGACAACTGGACCTGGATTAATCGCGCATTAATGGAGGACCACAAGCTGAAAATATGAAGGGGCGGCAGATGGTGGTACATAAATGTTCTTAATTTTCCCCACTTGCCTATGAAGTCTCCCTACTTTGACTGCAGTCTCCCTATTTTTTTCTGGAGGGAGAAATGAAGTCTCCCTAAAATTCCCCCTAGACTGGTCCCTGCGGTAAATCGTAATTGACTCAGTACCGATACCGAACGTATTTACGGCATACTGCCCGTCTCTACTTTCTACATCATTGTTGGTTGCCTGTTCAGACAGCCAACAATGATGTAAAACACTTGTAAGATAAATGCATCCTACCAGTAGTCAGCCCTGGTAATTCACCCTCAGCAATCAGAGGTGCCGAGGAAAATGCCAAGGAAACGAAAAATATCCACAGCCAAAATACTGCCAATGATGGTTTCTTCAGAAAGCCTTGTGTAGGCAGAAATTACACAACTTCAGGTTACACAAGGAATCAAACCATGTGGGTTGCACTATGCTATATTGCTAATCTTACAATTTACAGTACACGATGCAGCATTTATAACCACTAGAAACTGTGTGTTCTGCCTCTTCTATGTTGATAACACCAGAATCTGACATCAGTTTCTGGAAAGCTCTTACAGAGCTTTCCAGAAACTGATGTCAGATTCTGGTGTTATCAGTGAGAGCTTTCCAGAAACTGATGTCAGATTCTGGTGTTATCAACATAGAAGCAGTGAGATACAGTAGAATCCTCTTAATTGAATATCCATTTTGCCAGTGGAAATTATTCAATTAACAGGAGTATTCAATTAAAAGGGATTTGTTCAGTTTCCTGTGTTCTGGGGGTAAACTGAGCATTTATTCTATTATATCTTGTTTGACAGAGCTCACAGAGCTCAGTCAAACAAGATATAATAGAATAAATGCCTGTATTGGATGTAGTGAGGCCAAAAAGGTTGATAAATAAGGGGAATTTGGTGAGTGTCACAGTAATTTTTTCGATATATTACAAAAATTTATATACAATTAACAGGAGTTTATTCTTCAACCCATACGCAATTAACAGATCAAATTTGTACTGAAGGTATGGTAAATGGTTTTGTGTTTGAAAATTATATTCAATTAACAGGGATATACAATTAAGAGATATCCAGTTGAGTGGGCTCCACTGTACTTAGTTTGTGGTTATGCCACATCTTATTTTCACTCAAAATATGTTTTCTCCGCATTCACGTGGTTCATGATATTGGCACGACCTAATTGAATGAAAGATTCTGCACGTTGATTGTGAATATATACACATGTATCTCGAACTACTTTCACATGTTAAAGTTACTTGAAAATTTTCACTTCGCCGCATACTACGTACACATGGTAATTGAGATTCTAGCCAGCCCCGAAGATTTTTACACAATCAAACAGGCTCCACAGCAATTGCCGTAGAGGCACCAGTTTTCCACAGCAGTTTTTTTGCCGTGGAAACAAGGATGAATTACCAGGACTGAGTAGTGTTATCAAGGAAAAATACATTAGGGACAATGTTTTCAGATCAATATAAAAGGGTCTGTTTGTGACTTTATTATGTCTTAAGGGTTAATCAGCTAAGCTATATTCAAAAAGCTCACTTAGGAGATATAATAATGAATCATTTACCGAGATGATGGTTCTGTTGTTTTTGTATTCGTCTGTTGCTATAGGACATATTGATTCTACTTTGGATAACATTGGTGAAAAGATCGACCAGTAAAACTTTAGTTGCTTTAAACATCTGATAATTGATGCAGTACAAAAGATAAGTGCCATAAAACGTGGTATCCTCACAGATCATGTCTTTTGATTAAGTTGCACAGAATACTGCTTCATTTTAAATTTAGGTACATGTGGGTACATGTACATTGTAGCTACACTTTGAATTGTTCGATTACTGTGATATTGTTGCAGTTCCAAGGCCTATCTGATTGGACAAGAATATCATTGTTTATTTCGCAAGTTTTTGTCCCCCGACCCTTCGGGGGACTATTGTAATCAGCAGTGTCCGTCCGTCCATCCGTCTGTCCGTCCGTCCTTTCCGTCCGTCACACCCTTGTCCGGATGATAACTTTAGTTTGGATGATTTTACTGAAACTAAATTTGGTATGTGTCTTACTTGGGTGGAAATGCAGGTCAAGTTCGAAAATGGGCACGCTCCACTGATTTCTACTGGATTTATTCCCCTTTTTCGACTTAAAAAATACAGTTTTTGTGTTGTCCGGATGATAACTTTAGTTAGGATCATTTGATTGAAACGAAATTTAGTATGCCGCTTATTTGGGTGGAAATGCAGGTCAAGTTCGAAAATGGGCACGCTCCACTGATTTTTACTGGATTTATTCCCCTTTTTCGACTTAGAAAATACGGTTTTTGTGTTGTCCGGACGTTAACTTTACTTTGGATCATTTGATTGAAACGAAACTAAGTATGTGGTTTAATTGGTTGGAAATACAGGTCAAGTTAAAAAATGGCCATGCTCTGCAAACAAATTGCATCCTAACAGCTCCCTTGAATTTGCCATCTTGGTCAGGGGACCGGGGGCGTTGCCCTTGTTTTTTTTATTGTACTCATGATATGCTATGTTATAACCTTTTACCCAACATAACAGTCAAAACCACCCGGTGCTATTCACCAAAATCACCATTTAATTTTCATTATTTTAATAATTTTTTGTCTCAAAAAAATAGCTTATTGGACCTCATTGGAATGAGCTCTTTGAGAGGGGTCGTAAGCTTGCTTTTGGCACAAAACATGAAAGAAATTAGTTATTAAAGAATTTTGTTTGCATTTGTAGTCTGCATTTCATGTTAGGTAAAGGGTTAAACACCAGTGGAAAATGCCCATAGAGCCCTTTCCACCAGTGTATTACTTAACATAATTTATTGTGCCTTCTGGTAAAATAGTACATGGACATCTATGCCTGGCACAGAAGTGGCCAACATTGCATTAAGTATTTGGCTAAAAATGATTTTAGTCCTCCACTGTTTCACCGTGAAAGGGACTATTGGATTGCACTCCATCTGTCTGTCCATCCATCCATCCTTCTGTCTCTGTTCTGTTACCACCTGTATCTGAGAGATGCTTTGGCGGTTTTGTTTCAAGTTTTCAGCTTTGATGGGGCATTAGGAAAAATTGATGCACGTCAATTTTTAAAAAAAAAAAAAATCAAGATGTCCGACTGGTGGCAATTTTTGTTGGAAATGGCGTGTAATTCATTATACACTCAGAACTTCTGAATGACATTTCTGATTTCAATAATATTTGGTATTGAGGTCTAGCAGCATAAGATAAACTAGAAACTGTTTTAGCACACTAAAACATATGTCTCCCCTTCCGTTCTATTTAATGCACTGCAAATTATATATACATGAACAATATTGACAATCATGCCAAATATCTAAGGTCTAGGTCAAAAGACAAAAAAGTCAAAGTCACATGAAGGTCACTATGGTACTCGACACACCAGCTCATGGTGATACATCCACATGCCAAATATCTAAGGTCTAGGTCAAAAGATAAAAAAGTTATGCCCCGGAAAAAGTTTCCATTAAAAAGCAAATAAATCTGACCTTCAGGTCAAAGGTCAAGGTCACATGAAGGTCACTATGGTACGCGACACACCGGCTCATGGTGATACATCCACATGCCAAATATCTAAGGTCTAGGTCAAAAGACAAAAACGTTATGCCCCGGACAAAGTTTCCCTTAAAAAGCACATAAATCTGACCTTTAGGTCAAAGGTCAAGGTCACATGGAGGTCACTATGGTACCTGACACACCAGCTCATGGTGATACATCCACATGCCAAATATCTAAGGTCTAGGTCAAAAGACAAAAAAGTTATGCCCCAGACAAAGTTTCCCTTAAAAAGCACATAAATCTGACCTTTAGGTCAAAGGTCAAGGTCACATGAAGGTCACTATGGTACCTGACACACCAGCTCATGGTGATACATCCACATGCCAAATATCTAAGGTCTAGGTCAAAAGACAAAAAAGTTATGCCCCAGACAAAGTTTCCCTTAAAAAGCACATAAATCTGACCTTTAGGTCAAAGGTCAAGGTCACATGAAGGTCACTATGGTACCTGACACACCAGTTCATGGTGATACATCCACATGCCAAATATCTAAGGTCTAGGTCAAAAGACAAAAAAGTTATGCCCCGGACAAAGTTTGTATGAGAAGCAGAAGAAGAAGAAGAAGAATATGCACTAAAACAATATGTCTCCCTTCTGGGAAGGGGAGACATAATAACATATCATACAGGTTTTTTCTTGTGCTAAATTATGCAAATTAGCCTCACTTTACCTTTTTTCTGGTAATATTATGCTGTGTACTGTTACCACCTGCATCTCAGAGATTATTTTGAATGCTTGCACTCGAAAAATCAAATTCAGAGTCAAGTCCGATGGAAATTTAAGGTTACAATGAACTAAATGAGCGACTTTTACTCGATAAACTTTAGGGTTGATTGGGTTACCCTGAATAGTTATTTTGGGGGATGGGGCCTGTGACATTTTACAAGATTACACCCTCGGCAATTTATTTTTGCTGATGATGTGCTGCAGTGCATTGATACACAACATTTTCACCAGCATTGCCAATCGTCAAGGGTGCATTGCCAGAACTGATTTTGTCATTTTTAGCTCAACTTTGACGTAGTCATATTTTGAGGTTTTGTCATGGTCTGTCTGTCCTGTCCTGTCCTGTCCTGTCCTGTCCTGTCTGTCCATCTGTCCGTCCATCTGTCTGTCTGTCCGTCCGTCTGGTCTGTCAATACTGCTCGGGCTAGATACCCTATTTATGAACCGAAACTTCTTGGGTACCTTTGTTATCATCGTGGGACGAGAACAAGTGTTTTGGGGTGTGGCCCAAAATTCAAGATGGCCACCGGCAGCCATTTTGTACCGAAATTTGTGCAATCAGTTTTTTGTACAGAACTTTTGTATGTAAGTCCTGATTTGAATAAATTTTTGTATGAATGTTTAATAACATGGAATACATCACATATTTTTTCTTGTGCAGAAATTATGCAAATTAGATGAACCTTGATTTATTCAGTGCTACTTCTACACAGTTATTACACATGTCAATACGACTCGGGCTAGAGGCTCTATTTATGAACCGATCTTCATGAAACTTCTTGGGTACCTTTGTTATCACCTTGGGACGAGAACGAGTGTTTTTGGATGCAGACCGAAATTTCAAGATGGCTGCCGTGGCCAATTAGACAAACTTTAATTTATTCAGTGCTACTTATACACAGTATGTGCACATTTGAATATGGCTCTGGCTGGAGGCATCTAACTGTCACCTGCTACTTCTACACAGTTATTACACATGTCAATACGACTCGGGCTAGAGGCTCTATTTATGAACCGATCTTCATGAAACTTCTTGGGTACCTTTGTTATCACCTTGGGACGAGAACGAGTGTTTTTGGATGCAGACCGAAATTTCAAGATGGCTGCCGTGGCCAATTAGACAAACTTTAATTTATTCAGTGCTACTTATACACAGTATGTGCACATTTGAATATGGCTCTGGCTGGAGGCATCTAACTGTCACCCACCTTTACAATACCTGTACATTTGTTAATGTCTACGGCCAGTATTTATGTACAGACATTTACAATACTTTACTTGCACCTTTGTTATCAGGTCATTACCTAGATGTGTGTCATTGCTGTGTTACAAACTATACATGTACATGTCTAACACAAGTTGAGCTACGGTGTCATTGACACTTTCATTCAGTTTGATCTCGCCCTAAGTAACCTACTGAAGACATACGCCTGTCGAATTCTTTGGATAACCATGGTTAATCGGTTAACCAGAGTTATCAGAAGCAGTTAACTGGTTAGGAAAATCCCATAACTATTTTTCAGCACTAAGTTCCACAGTATGTATTATAAAAGACAGGTTGTTAGCTCCGCCTGACAAAATATTGCTTTTCAAATGCTAAGTTGTCGGTTGTCAGCATTTTGTTTGTCCGGGCCATAATTTCTTAACCACTGAATATTTTTAGCTGCGATGAGCAGCTCTATATGTGGCAATGTTGGTCTGTCTGCCAGTCTGTCAGTCTATCACCAACGAGTTTAAAAATCACCATAACTCCCATACCAGAAAATAAGTGGTCAGACAAGGACAATGTCAGGTACAAAAAGGCCAATGTCAGACAGATTTAAAATCATCAGTCAAAATGTCTGATGCCAAAATTATCAATGAAGTTCAGTGATCTGAAGATCATGCATGCTGGAAATCATGGTCATAACTTGCAAGCCTAAAATTAACGATTATTGTGATTTCTGGTCCTGTGAAGTTGGGAAGTTTGAAGAAAGTGACTGTACAGCTCATCAGTATTAACAGCATGTGAAGAAATATGATTTGACATAGTCATACATGTATCTAAATTATGTCTGAAGGGTAATTCATTTCCAATTCAGAATGAAACCAATCATACCTTGTTTGGCAGGGCTCATTGAGCCCTGCCAAGCAAGGTATGGTTGGATGAATTCTGAGCAGTCAGTTGTAAGATGAAGGTACATGTACACCCAAAACACATTATTTTGAATAATACTCAAAATCCATTTGGAATATGTCAGATATCATTCTTAAATGACAGACATGATTCATTTGGTGTCTGACATTTTGTCTGGAAGCGTAATGAAAATTATTTTCAGGCTTCATAACTCCTAAAATACTTGATGGAATGACACCATACTTGGTATGCAAGTGTATCTTCATGATGTCTACATCCTCTCAATAGTGCATGTCATTCGGATAATTTCTATCACATTTATGGACTTGTCACCAATGAGTTTTTTTGTCACCAACAAGTTTTTTGGTCACCAACGAGTTTTAAAACATCATTGGCGTTGCATGAATCGTCGCAGCTTTGGCACTGTGACAGTGCTTCTAGTTGAACAAAACTTTGTAACCATATGTATTGTCACTAGACAGTGTGTCGTCAGTCATAATGAGGTCTGAACCCTCAAGGTGAAGATCACTTGCCCCATAGATCATGCAACAGTCAAGAAAACTTTCATGATATTTTACTATCATTTTTGTCTGGTCTATATAATTTGATCTAATTGGCAGATCTTGTTCATACTTGATACAATTATTGCTCATGACTCAAAGTATGTTGCAACTTTGATTCAAGGTCATATCAAGGTCATGGTCAGAGACGGCAAAACTTGCTATTGTTATATATTCCTTTTCTGGTCCATATAACTTGGCATAGTTGACAGATCTTGTTTATACTTGTTACAATTATTGCTCATGATTCAAAGATATGCCATGACTTTGATCCAAGGTCATGTCATCAAGGTCAAGGCCACAGACAGCAAAATTTTGATGTTGTTAGATAGGCAATGTTCTGTCACAAAGATTCATTTATACAGACCAGGTTTGTTCATACTTTACACAATTGTTACGCATAACCTAATGTTTGTCACAAGCAGTAACACTTGGATTCTTGTCTTGTATTTAGCTTCCCCTAAAAGCAGTGACCCTGGGCAGAGCAGTCTAGGCTGATAGGCCTCTTGTTTTTTTGCTTACCATGTCTCCATGTGTAAATGCTAAAAATTTTAGGTCTGCATAAATAATATTGAATGATATGTATATAGTTGGGTGGGTGGGGAGGAGACAAAATCTTTTGAGACAAAATTTCTCAATTATTCTTATTTTTGTAATGTACAACAAAACCTTTCATTTTGTATTAAGCAGTCAGGTTTCATGAAACAGCAACTAGAAATTTGAAATGTACAATCTTGTTTGACAGACTGCACATATATAGCTCTTGTAAACAAGACTGAACTTTTTAAATTCCTAGTTACATTTTTAGACAATTGTGCTTCCAAGCCCATTTAACTCGCATCGGCTTTTGGCTCAGCCTAGGCAATTTCTGACACAAAAAATATTCCGTCTCCTATTTTTTGGCTAACACAAAATTGTGTCGTATTGAGTTTTTTTCAGAACAAATTGTCGAGTTTTGTATAAAAATATATCGACCAACTTGACATTGATTAACCCTTTACCTAACATGAAAAGCAGACGACACTTGCACACAAAATTCTTGAATAACTAATTTTTTTCATTTTTTGTCTCAAAAACATAAGTTATGACCCCTCAATGAGCTCATTCCAAAGAGGCGTGATAACATATGTTTTTGAGACAAAAAATGAAAATTAATAGGCAATTTTTTAGAATTGCGCTGTTCGGTTTTGGTAATTACATTGGGTAAAGGGTTAAAACACACAAATGAGATGTGAACAGAATACATTAAAACCTGTCTTGAGAGACCACCTGTCTTGAGAGACCACCTGTCTTGAGAGACCACATCTGCCAGGCACCGATTGGTTTTACTCTATAATGGACCTGCTATGGGAGACTGCATGTTTTGAGAGACCACCTGTCTTGAGAGACTACTGTGACCTGGTACCAACTTGTATTTTTATGCCATAATCGACCTGACTTGAGAGACCGCCCTTTTGAAGACTGAAACTATGACAAAAACTGTTTACCTGTTCTGGAATTCGAAAATCCATTGTGGTTATACTAACATAATTAAAAGTATTAAAAGCTCTTAATTGGATTTCAATTTCTAACTCAATAAAGATTGAGATGTTCTTATAAGACCCCTGTGAAAAGATTAGGATTATTGCTGAATAAACAATTTCATACAAACCTGAAATGTGACGGATAGGAATAAAAATAAATTTGTGTTGAAATCTTTTTGTAACAAATTGAAATGGACTGTTATAAAAATTATAAAAATAAATTAGTGTTGAAAATCTTCAATTTTTAACACTAATTTATTTTTATAATTTATATAACAGTCCATTTCAATTTGTTACAAAAATTTCATAAAAAAGAACAACTACAAAGTAATTACAAAAATCCATTCTTCTCCATTTCTGAATTTTGTGATTGGTTATTCACTGACTTGAGAAAACCTGAAACCTGTTATGAGAGACCACCTGTCTTGAGAGACCACTTTTGTGTGGCCCAAAGGGCGGTCTCTCAAGACAGGTTCTACTGTACCTGCAAACTGTTGTCATTTTAAATAATGCTGACAGTGGAAGTACATCTGCAGAAGTTCATCATGCTTTTTCAACACGTTTTGATGGAACTTGACTTTATATCCATGTTGTCATGATTTGCGATTGTGCAGAAGTATGTGACCTTAAACACCAATAAATAAATAAATTATTGTGGTAATGTTTGTGACCTTCACTGTAGATATTCCTGAGGACTTATGTTTTATAATAAGGGGGCGCAGTAGCGCTGCGGTAACCGGTTCTCGTCAGATCACCAAAGTTAAGCAACGTCGAGCTCAGTTAATCCTCAGATGGGTGACCATCTGATCGATCAGTTCAGACTCCCGTGTTGTGTCCTTGGGCAAGGCACTTAACCCTGATTGTTCACATGTGGGCATGATGACGTCTTGTGCTATGGCATACTGCACTTCAATAGTACGCATGTCTTCAACCAGTCTAACCCTGCCTGTGCTGCAGTGCGGAGTTACGATGTTGGGGAGCTGACAGCTGCTCATTGTTGCTCGGTGGTTCTCTCCGAATACTCTGGCTGCCTCCACCCGTAAAACTGTCATCGTCATGATTAGCCATTGTGCATAAGTATATTATATTATAAACACCAATAAATAAATAAATATAAATAAATATGCTTTATAATTATTATTAAATTGTTAATTTGGGTTCATAAATTTAGGAGTGCCCTGAATGGAGTAGTTAGACCGGGGATTAGAAATCATCAAAGGAAGTTAAGCTGCTCCTAATATTATTAAAAAGACAATCATTCAATATTAATAGGCATTGTTCCTTTTAAAAACGTTTATCTCTTTAAAAGCTCATTTGTTGATGTGGGATCGAACAAAAGCTCAGCAGAGTCATTAGAATTAAGACAAGATCAATTTATGGATTTTCTATATGTTCACCTTTCTAAAATGCATAAGGTGCCATGAATGGTAAGAGTTCCGTCGTATTGGATATATATGTTGGGTAATGCTAAAGTTGGCTCATAGGAATTGTAATATTGTGACATTCTTGGATAGAAATAAGGATACTCAATGGAACATACATTCTCAAATGTCAAAATTTTCAGAGAATTCTGAAGGAAGTGGAATAAGTGTTTTATTCAGGAGTTCTTTGGGAATTTATGTGATTCATGTGACAGACATGGGTTAGCAAAGGATCCTCAGACTTTTTTAATTGAAATCATTAATTCATTTAAAAATTGGGAGGGGTGGGGGGGGGGCACTGTGGTTTAGTTAGTATCCCATTTTTTAAACAGGCAGAATTTTTCCTTTGTCCCGTAATGACAGGTGTTGATCCATACATATGTTTTTTTTTACTCTTGGCACACTGAGTATTTTCAAGACATTTTTCATCAAATCTTGTCATGGCTGCTATAAAGCAGCCATGACTAGATTTGATGAAAATGCATCTAAATGTAACTAAAGAAATCATTGGTGAAAGGGGAGGGCGCGGTGGCTCAGTTGGTAGAGATGCAGACTGCAAGCCGAGAGGTCCTTGGTTCGAATCCCACCTGCGGCAAATGCGTTGTGTCCTTGGGCAAGACACTTCACCCCCATTGCCCTAAGGCGTACTGCACGACGATGGTGCACCTGTCTTCAACCAATGCTAACCCTGCTTGTGTGGAGTTGGTATGTTGGGGAGCTGACATTTGCTCTCCATTGCTCGGTGGTTCTCTCCGGGTACTCCGGCTTCCTCCACCCGTAAAACTGTCATGGTCATGGTTAGCCATTGTGCAGAAATATGTAACCTTAAACACCATTAAATAAATAAATAAATAAATAAATAAATAAATCCTTGGTGAAAAAATCTGTTTAACCCTTTACCCAGCGTAACGGCCAAAACCGGCCAGCGCTATTCTCAAAAATCTCCAATTAATTTTCATTATTTTTTCATCTCAAAAACATAGGTTATAACCCCTCGTTGGAACAAGCTCATTCCATCGAGGGGTCATAACTTATGTTTTTGAGACAAAAAATGAAAAAAATTAGTTATTCAAGAATTTTGTTTGCAAGTGTCGTCTGCTTTTCATGTTAGGTAAAGGGTTAATTCACAGGGAGAAAATTGGGCTAAATATACCAAATTAAACTTATTTCAATTTCAAGAGAAATCCTGTCCTGGACAGGAATATCTGCCAGCAGCATGCAAAGAGTTATAGAAATAATTACAGTCTTACTGTCTATGTTTGGACTTGACAAAAAAAAGTGAGCGGTGTCAATGCGAATGAAATCACTGAATTAACTTGTGACAAAAAACCACAATATAGAATTTTACATCATTTGAACTCTACATCCTTATACAGTACGTGGAGAGTGGATTGTAACTACATCACCCACGGAGTGGAGTTATCACCCAAACTATAACTTTCAAATTTTGTACACATCGACAAAAAAACACGAGCAATGTTTCAGCCAATGAACCTCCAGGTTTAACCTGGAGGTCCATTGGCTGAAACTTTGCTTGTGCTTGTTATGCTTTGCGACAAATTTGCAATTATTACTTGGGTGGAATCTCCACTTTGCAGGTGATTTAGTGATAATACCCTCTCCATGTACTGTTTACTGAGGCCTTAAAAAAAAACACCTGTTTCTGCTAACAGACTGAAAAAAATAAGGTTGGTAGGCAGGAGAAACGTTTTATTTTATTTTATTTTATTTTTTATTTTTATCCAGATTGCAGTTTCTTTCACCCAATTTACGACCTTTTCAAAGGTAAAATAGCCCTCTCAGTATGCAATATTAAACATTATACTCCACTTCAAAGCTACAGTGTCTTTATTTGTGTTTATTTCATTCCATATGGCCTTGTTACTACATTTATCTTTGTGAATCTTGGTCATGGAGGCATTCAAGCTTTGACTTTCATTTTTTTCCAGTGAAGGCATTTTTCAAAAGTCATTGGGAGTAGCACATTGTCAGTCGTCATTGTTAGTCTCCTACGGGAACCGTAAGGGGACTATAGGATTGCGCTCCGTCCATCTGTCTGTCTATCTGTCCGGCCATCTGTCTGTCTGTCTGTCTGTCTGTCTGTCTGTCTGTCTGTCTGTCTGTCTGTCTGTCTGTCTGTCTGTCTGTTTTTTATGTTACCACCTCTCCCTCCAACATGCTTAAAGCTACACCTTTCATATTTGGTACATGGATAAATGGTTCTGAGGGGATGATGCACGCTCAAATTTTTTTTTTCAAAATCCAAGATGGCAGCATGGCAGCCATTTCTGTTGTGTTTTTGTAAGCTTTTTTTCTCTATTTTCATGTTACCACCCCTCCCACCAACATGGTTCAAGCTACACTTTGCATATTTGGCACATGGATAGGTGGTTGGGAGGGGATGATGCACGTTCAATTTTTTTTTTTCAAAATCCAAGATGGCGGCCATTTTTGTTGTGTTTTTTAAGCTTTTTTCTCTTTTTTATGTTACCACCCCTCACTCCAACATGGTTCAAGCTACACTTTTTATATCTGGCACATGGATAGAGGGTTGTGATGGGATGTTGCACGTTCAATATTTTTTTTCTCCAAAATTCAAGATGGCGCCATGTCAACCATTTCTGTTGTGTTTTTTTAGCCTTTTTCTCTATTTTTTGTTACCACTGCTCCCTCCAACATGGTTCAAGCTGCACTTTTCATATATGGTACATGCACAGTCAATATTTATTTTTCAAAATCCAAGATGGCAGAACGGCGCCAATTTTTGTTGTGTTTTTTAAGCTTTTTTCTCTATTTTATGTTACCACCCCTCCTTCCAACATGGTTCAAGCTACGCCTTTCATATATGGTACATGGATAAAGGGTTGTGAGGGGATTATGCACGCTCAATATTTTTTTTTCAAAATCCAAGATGCTTATATACTCGGGTGTCTTCTGTGACAAAAACACCTTATGTCACAAAAGCGCCATAGGGGACTAATACCACCTCGGTGGTCAAACACTTGTTTTGTTTTAGGCTACAATTACAGTATCGTATTGGCCCAAAATGTGTGGTAGGCTACCCTTACTGCACCCATGAATGACGAATGACACTTGGATGTGCCTCACCATGTTCTGTAGCATGGTTGGCTTTTATATGAAAATTCTTTTTATAAAATCTTAATTTTTGGATGATCAATATATACGGTATGATTTAGAAAGCATAAAAAATGCAACCGTTTTTAAAAAAAAAATTATGCAATTTCAGTAAAATGTTTAGACTTGGTGGTTTGAAATAGGGTCGGTCGGGTTAGCAGAAACAAACATCTTTCTTTTTTAGGCCGATGTGCAATAAATGCAAATGTATTTGAAACTTAACTTGCCATTTTGTAAATGTGTCAAAACAACAACAAAAATAACCTAATGACACTGTTCTCTATAATTTTTTTTAACCCTTAAGTCCTCAGATTAATTTTAAAGTATTTATAGCATTTTTCTGCTTACATAGTTATTGATGACTTGGGAGTGGTTCTACACCACTGCTGGCTGCCTATACAGACAGCCAGCAGTGATGTAGAACCACTGCCAGGGAAAATTCAGTCCACACACAAGAGTATTAAAAAAGATTACACAAGGGAGCACCTGCTTCAATGCAATATAAAAGTGGCGGTTTGGGGCTATATGGGGCTTAAGGGTTAACTGGTTGATTGCAATAAGCCTCTATCAGGACTTTCAAAAAAATTGAGGGTACCAGAGCTAAAGCCTATGTTTTCCTTGCTCATGTTTTATATTCAGTCAAGCACAAATAATATTTTGTTTATATACATTTGTTCTATTACAAATTATTGGAGAGTGCCCATGGGCACTCTCCAATAATTAGTAATAAAACAAATTTTGAATAGCAAATTCAAACCACCAAAAATAATCAAGCCCTCAACCAGTTAAGAAAGTAGACTGGGGAGAAACCTTTAGTGTGGGCTGTAAAAGTGTAAATGAACTTTTGAAAACCATGATTCAGACATGTACACCCCTTTGGCAGAAAATTTTGGATGTGTTACATATGGTTTCCAACAAAATCTGTGCTGGAAATTAAGAAAATTGACGGGTACAGTTTTAAGCTCCCGCAGAATCAGAGACAAGAGTAAATTGCACCCGTAAAATGTAAGTATATGAATTTTTCGAGGCAATACTGTCACCAAACACCAAAAACGTACCTCTTTGAACCTGAGTGGCTGCTTTTCCAGCCAGGAACATGATACATCATAACGTCTTTAAATGGGATGACTCTTCAGTAAAAGTGCGGGGTAGACCAATCAGTATTTTCTATGTGCTCATTGAAAATATTGATTGGTGTACCCTAAATATTGAATATGGACTCTTCTAATTGCTGCCATTGAACTGGCATGGCTGATACTACTGGTGTTCAAAGGGATAAATATATAAGGAATTGCAGAATTATGACTGTAGCTTGCCACTGGCCACAGTGTGCTGCTTTCTCAAAACAACACACATTTATATGCCCTCACAGAATATTGCTGCTTTCTCAAAACATCACATATTTATATGCCCTCACAGTATATTAGTGCTCCACAATATTTTTCAACGAGTGCATTTTTTAGCTCCCATAAAATAGAAATCATGGGAGCAATTGCACTCGCACCCATCTCATTTCCAGGACTGAACAAAATCTCAGGGTCAGGGAGGCGGTGGTTATGAAGAAAATCTGAGTGGGATAAAATTATTTAAAATTAAATTGAACTGATTCTATAGGAGGCAAAAGTCGTGTTTTAGCAGTTTGAGAAAAATAAATGTTGTTCGCTCAATATTTTGTTACCAAACGGGTTGGTTCCTAAGTAGCTAATTAACCCTTTCAACACTAATGGTGTCTTCCATGCCAGTTAAATGGCAGAAATTGGAAGAGTCCATATCCATTATTTGGGGGTAGAGCAATTTATCCAATTCAGTTGTGAGGGCACGGTGGCACTGTGTACTAAGGCGTACTGCACGTTGATGGTGCACTTGATTTCAACCAATGCTAACCCTGCTTATGTGGAGTTAGTATGTCAGGGAGTCTGGCAGTTACTTGCCATTGCTTGGTGGTTCTCTCTGTACTCAGGCTTCCTCTACCCATAAAACTGTCCGACATGAGGTGACTCTGGCTGTCGAAAGGGTCGTTAAAATACGAATAAATAAATAACCATAAATCAAATTCAGTTATGGCTTTCTCATGGGAACTCTGAGAAGTGAAGCAGTGCTTATTTACTGTGGTAAAGAATCTCTGTTTTACTTGTAAAATAGGACCCATGGGGTTTAAGTCTTCTAAAATGGATAAAATGAGTTTAAATGATTGGCTGGACTTGACTTTATATCCATATTGTGGTCATGTGCAGAAATATGTGGTCTTAACTCTTAACCCTTTACCCAACGAATCGTCCGCATCCGCCCGCGTAATATGCAAATTCAGCAGCTAAAAAAAATAATATTTTTCGAAAAATTTCAACAAAACCATATCATGTGACCCCTCTTCGGAATGAGCTCCTCAAGCTCGTTCCAAAGAGGGGTCACATGATATGGTTTTGTTGAAATTTTTTGAAAAAATAAAAAAAATTATATTTAAACTAATAAATTTTGAAATCATCTGCATTGGGTAAAGGGTTAAACTGCTGAGTATTTTAAAAGTATTTTCTGAAGCAGCCATGACAAGATTTGATGAAAAATTCAATACAATTTAATTAACCTGTTTACCCAATGCAGACGATTTGAAAATTTATTATTTTAAATATCATTTTTTAAATTTTTTTCAAAAAATTTCAGCAAAACCATATCATGTGACCCCTCTTTGGAGTGAGCTCATTCCAAAGAGGGGTCACATGATATGGTTTTGTTGAAATTTTTCGAAAAATAATATTTTTTCAGCTGCTGAATTTGCATATTATTCAGGTGGATTTGGGCGATTCGTTGGGTAAAGGGTTAAAGAAATTAATGTAAACAAAAAGTTGATAGCATTTACAGGGGAAAATTTGGTTAAAAGTGCCCAATTTATTCTTATTTTTAGTGGCAAGTGATTTTTTCTCCTAGGCAGGAATACATCTGTATCCACCAGCATCATGCCAGGAGATAAACACCAATAAATAAAAGAATATTCAGTTAAATGGCTGTTGCAAAACTAGATTTATTTGAATGTTTCTTTGCATGCTGAAGATAACATGAATGGTTAGTTCCTACACAAGGATTTCTATGATGTTGGACAAATTTCATTTTATTTAACCCTTTACTCAACCCGAATAGTCGATGACACTTTTGAAAAAAAGTTTTGTGAATAAGTGAAAATTTTCATTTTTAGGCTGAAAAACAGCTTATGACCCCTCATTGGAATGGCCTCTTAACTTGTTACAATGAGGGGAATGAGCTATATGAGACAAAAAAAGAAAAAAGCATTTTAAATTTAATTTTTGTGAATAGTGCAGACTGGTTTTGGCTATTGCAGTATATAATTGGTAAGGCCTAAAAAAATAAAAAATCTGTTTCTCAGGCTCTCCCGCAAGGTCATTTTGGCTGCCTCATGCTCTCTTTTTATAACCAATGTAATCTTTGAAAAAAAAAAATTAAATAGTTTATGTCTGATATTTTACCCAAGTTAAAAAAATTGATAAATTTGTCCCTTGAGTGCAAGAAGGCTTTGCAATGCTTTAGCATTGCAAAGCCTTCTTGTTCTCAAGGGATGAAATATACAACCACCCATGCTATTCCATAGATTGTGAGGTCAAAAACATAAACCAAGAACATGAACTTTTGATGGCAACGAAATAATCACAGAAATAAAAAATAAAATAAAAAACCGCTCGTCCGCATGCAATTTTACAAATAATGGCCTGAGAGACAGAAGATCTACTTTGTATGGCCTAAAGGCATGTTTTGTTTACTTTTTAAATAGAGTTACCATGTCATAAATTGTTCCCAGTGGATAGTATTGATACAGTACAGTCTCCGTGGACTGGTCATAATCCACGCATGGGCAGTAATGTCCACACATGCATTTACCAGGTAATAAAAATCATCAGCAAAATTTTAATTAATGAAGCACCGGGTTGTACCTGGTGCTTTATTAATTAAATTTTTAAGGATTATTCCCAGAATTTGTGTTTGGTATCTAATATTATTGCGTCAGTAGAAATATTGCCCACCCGCAAAAAGTGACCAGTCTGCGTCGGCTGTACTATAGGTAACCGATAAATCAAGAAAAAAGAGACAAAACTCTTCGAACCAAAAAATTTTTTAAAAAAGGAAGAAACATTTATCTTTATTTTAGCAAATGGGAGTGTGGTGGCTGATTGGTTAGAGCATTGGACTTTCAAGGGTTCGATCATGACCGGCGCCATCTACATTGTAAGATTTAGGGAGGAAAGTCAGTACTATTGACAAGTTTATAATGTTAGGTTCAAAAAAGCAAAGCTGACTAAGAGGTATTCAGCATTGTCCGTTGCGATTTCATCCGACATCAGAACAATTGCATAGTTCCCGTAAACACCCCCTCCTTTACCTGTTAATAATAACTGTAACTATGTTGAATTTTACTTCCCTTTACTTTGCACAGTCTGTTTCCATGTGATCGGAGGGTACTCTTGTATACCTGCTGTTAATATACATGCATTGGTGATTTGCCAACAACTTCATGGGGGATATACACTGGAACAATGATGTTACAGTTTCCTCTCGATGAGTGTATTCGAACTAATTAGGAGGAGTCGAAAAGTCAAATCTGTGATAATGGATTTGATTCGAATCGCATTCTGTGAAAGGTTTGAATCCAAAATCAATTTTGCCAATCTCAATATCTGAGATGTGTGTCTTTAACCCTTTACCTAACGAATCGCCCGCATCCACCCGCGTAATATGCAAATTCAGCAGTTGAAAAAATATTATTTTTCAAAAAATTTCAACAAAACCATATCATGTGACCCCTCGTTGGAACGAGGGGTCACATGATATGGTTTTGTTGAAATTTTTTGAAAAATTTGAAAAAATGATATTTAAAATAATAAATTTTGATATCGTCTGCGTTGGGTAAAGGGTTAAAAACCCCAAATTTCGGGATAGTAACTGAACTGATTCAAGTATAACAGTTCAAATGTTTAAGATCTCTATGAGTTAGTGGGGATGTAAATAGTGTTATACAACACCACAAAAGAATGTAATGTTTTATTCTAAAAGATTTAAATCCAAATTCAAACAAATTATCTAAACATCAAAAAACTCAGTTAATTCTTTATCTTGTTGAACGAACGTAATAGATCAATCCCTGCAAATAAAATGTCATGATCAAATCACAGTAGATGCCTTATTTATGGCTTATTGAAGTTCACTTTATAATATTGACAACACTAGTTAGGGAAGGAATAGACCTCTAAAAATTTTGGGACAGGTGATCTAATTTGTGAGAGGTGAGGGTCAGATTTCCCCTCTTTTGTACAGTACATGCAGAGCGTATTATCAAAGCCATCAAATAAATCACCTGTGGAGGGGAAAGTCCACTCATGCAATGTTTGCAAATTTGTTGCAAAGCATAACAAGCACAAGCAAAGTTCCAGCCAATGGACCTCCGGGTTAAACCCGGAGGTCCATTGGCTGAAACATTGCTTGTGTTTTTTAGTCCATTTGTACAGAATTTGAAATTGATACTTTGGGTGATAACTCCACTTCACAGGTGATTTTCTAACAATCCACTCTCCACATACTGTATGACAATTTCCTTTCCCCTGTGGGAACCCCAGGAAGTTGGGCAGTGCTTGTTTACCATGGTAAACAAGCACCATTTGACTGGTAAAATAGAACCCAGTCACTGATACTTGTGGTGCAAGTCCTCTAAAATAGGCAACATGGGGCATAAATGATTGACTGGCCTGGACTTTTTCTCCATGTTGTGGTCACGATTAGTCATTGTACAGAAGTATGTGACCTTAAACACCAATAAATAAATAATTTTCTTTCAATTTTAGAGTGCAAAAAATGAAATCATTTTCTAAACCAGCATTTTTCAACATTTTCTGCCTCTGAACCCTCTGCATACCGATGTCAAAATACTGAGGTTGCAAACTGCAGTTTTCCCACCATGCCACATAGAATTAAACCAATTCAATGAGCTCTGTCAAACAAGACTGAATTGGGTTAATCCTTCGTTGCATTATGTTGAGTTTAGTCACTTGTGCCAAAAGAATTCAATATTGTTTTACTGGTTTTCCCGGGAGTGCAGTGGCTCAGTGGTGGACTGTTGGACTTCTATGCTATTTTGCAAAATCCAATCAAAATCTTCAATTTCTTGGCTTTTTCAATGTAAATTCCATCTGGAAAATGGAGTCTCACCTTGAAGTAGGCTGTTTCTAAAGTGGTGAAAAAAATAATCTTAACCCTAAGTCACTTTATAGTTACAAACTGCCCCTCGTATATTGCTCCATAAAAGTTGTCCCAAGTATATTCATCCTTGAGAACTGTTCTGGTAGAATGCATTTCTTTTGACGGTATTTTTTCATTATTGTTGGCTGCCTGTGCAGGCAGCCAACAATGATGTAAAAAACTGTTAAGTCATCTGCAGTTTTGAACATGTATATCTGGTAGTTTTTGTGTCGCCGCCCCACGCAGTGGGGAGCGAAATATAGGGATTACTTTTGTCATCTTGCGTCGTCTGCGTTTCACTTTCTCTTATCCGCCACTCCTCTTTAACCTATGAATGAATTTTGATGAAACTTTCAGTGATTCTTTATCACATAATGGCATTGTGCACCTCCTATTTTATTTTTTGATCCGCTGTATTTTTTCCAACGTTATGCCCTGTTGTCTTGCGTCGTCGTCCGCGTCACACTTTCTCTTATCCACCACTCCTCTTTAACCTGTGAATGGATTTTGATGAAACTTTCAGTGATTCTTTATCACATAATGGCATTGTGCACCTCCTATTTTATTTTTTGATCCGCTGTATTTTTTCCAGAGTTATACCCCTTTTCCACTTAGAATTCTGTCTGAAATGCCAGGCGACACACGTCTTCCATGGAAGACTCACATCTAAGTTAACATAAAATTCCCACGTGGGAACTCCGGGACATGAAGCAATGCTTAATTGTTTACTGTAGTATTTATTTATTGGTGTTTAAGGTCCCATACTTATGCACAATGGCTAATCATGACCACGACAGTTTTACGGGTGGAGGAAGCCGGAGTACCCGGAGAGAACCACCGAGCATTAACAAGCAGTTGCCAGCTCCCCAGCATCGTAACTCTACACTGCAGCACAGGCAGGGTTAGATTGGTTGAAGACATGCACACTATCGACGTGCAGTATAGTACACGGCGTCATCGTGCCCCCATGTGGACAATCGGGGTTAAGTGCCTTGCCCAAGGACACAATGCGGGAGTCCGAAGCGATCGCTTAGACGGTCACCCAACCACTGATTAACCGACATTGCTTAACATCAGTGATCTGACGAGAACTGGTTACCGCAACGCCACCGCGCCCCCATTTACTGTAGTAAACAATCTTTGTTTTACTTGTAAAATAGGGTGGAGTCACCATGACATGGGGTGGAAGTCCTCTACAATGGGCAACAGGGGTATAAACAGTTGACTAAACTTGAATTTATCTCCATGTTGGGGGTCATGATTAGCCATTGTGCAGCACAAACACCAGTAAATAAATAAATAAATTAAAAATAAAAAAGATAAATAACTATAAAAATAACTATAATAAATAAATAAAATAAATGATAAATAACTAACAAATAATAAATAACTAACAAATAATAAACAAATAATAAAAGATAAATAAATAACTATAAAAATATCTATAAATAAATACATAAATAAATAAAAATTGTAATCTGAGGACATTAGGGTTAACCCTTTGCCCAACGAATCGCCCACATCCGCCAGCGTAATATGCAAATTCTGCAGCTGAAAAAATAATATTTTTTTGAAAAATTTCAACAAAACCATATCATGTGACCCCTCTTTGAAATTGTTTGAAAAAATTTAAAAAATGATATTTAAAATAATAAATTTTGCTATTTGCTGGGTTGGTTAAAGGGTTAAACACTTGCTTTGGGTATGTGAAGGTAAATTTTTGTACTAAAAGGTCTCTTAGGTAATGATGATTTGGTTAAGCAATCTTTCACACATAATTCATACAGGTAGAAGTGGGTAGCTTCTATTGGAATACTCTATAAATTAAAGAAATCAAATATTGACCAAGTTTACATTGTGACAATGTGTTAGAGAGGCTTTTAGTGTACTTACTATAGTAGGAATGTTGACAGTTTTCTTATAGAATTTATTATATACTAATGGATAGTAATAACATATATAAACAGAAGGAAACTGTTTCTCTATAGTGTTGACTAGTTTATTATTCGTGCACCAAGGAAAAGGTGAATTGATGCATTAGCTGTTAAATCAGTGTGTATGTTGAGGATACGGTGTATAAATGTAAAAAAAAAGATGGTGTGAGACATGAAGGTGTGAATCTTCATAGATATTTTACTGTCCGAGGATGTCATTTCCATCATATGTGACAAAATTTCGGAGAAAAATGATTGAAATTAGAACACGTTATCGGGAGAGTAATCGAGACATCGGTCGGAATGGCATGTTTTGTGATTATTGGATACCTCTGTCAACGTAAGTATTTGTTCAAGCCTTTTCTTTCTCACAATATTTGTGCAGTCGATTTCATAATGTCCATTCTTTGCAATTTGAATGTGGACCAAATTTTGCATATTTTTAAAATATTCTAAAAACTTTGGATGTGTTTGTCTAATACTTCCACTTTTGGAATCATTCTAATACTATAGTTTCAAAGTTGTACAGGCAGATTTAGGGCTGGGGTTAGGGTTGGTTGACCTTAACCTCAAACAAAGCCCTCATGAACTCCCTTGAAGCTGTATATTCAACATTATTCGCTTTCTATGGAATAACTATTACCGGCATGAGTTTTAAGCCCTGAATACTTTTCAATACATGACTCAATTTATCATGAACAATATTACAGGTTGATAAGAATTAACCCTTTACCCAACGCAGTCTTATCAAAATTTATTATTTTAAATATCATTTTTTAATTTTTTTCATAAAATCTCATCAAAACCATATCATGTGACCCCTCATTGGAATGAGCTCGTTCCAACGAGGGGTCACATGATAGGGTTTTGTTGAAATTTTTTTGAAAAATACTATTTTTTCAACTGCTGAATTTGCATATTACGCGGGCGGATGTGGCCGATTTGTTGGGTAAAGGGTTAAGGCAAGTCTGAATTCCATATCTCTAAACTTATTGAGTGCTAAATTAATTTTCAATGGTAATTTGTAACATGAGTATTTTTTTAAAGATACCATGCTACCAGGAAGGGAAGCCTGAGTAATACAGGATTTTGTTCATAAATGGTTGTTTTGTTACAGTTTATTGGAGAATGCCTATTGGCACTCTCCAATGAAGTATATAAAGCAGTTTCATGAAATGATTGTTTTTTCTTCTGCCAAGAAAACAACAACCTACTGCATTTTGTGTAAAGCCACTAAAGTGGCTTTCAGCAGTTTTCAGTGGAGCCATGATAGTGGCTTCAAGCACTCAACAATTTAAAAGTAATTGTGCTAAATGCATATTGTGAAAACCTTGACTCACCAATGATATCTCTCTTTCTCCATATATTTGAACCAAATTAGTTTGATCTGCCCTGGTGTTTGCGTGCGGAAGGTAGAGATGGAATATTCAGTTTTCTATCAGTTCGGGTATTTTTTTCATGGTATGCTACAGTATCAATTCAGTTTTCAGAATCTGACCCGACTGCGATTTTCTGATAGAGTGGAACCCTGTTAATTGAATAGCCACTTTGCCAATGAAAATTTTTCAATTATCAGGAGTATTCAATTAACAGGGATTGTGTCACTTTTCTGAATTCAAGATTAAACTTGGCATTTATTCTATTATATCTTGTTTGACAGATCTCCATGAGCTCTGTCAAACAAGATATAATAGATTAAATGCCTGTATTGGATGTACTGAGGCCAAATAGATCTATAAACAAAGGAAAACTGGGGAGAGTCGGGTAACTTCTCGACAGGTTACAAGAGTTTTTATTCATTTAACAGGAGTACACTCTATAACCTATATTCAGTTATGTGAAATTTGTACTGGAGGTATGGTAAATGGTTTTGGGTTGGGAAATTATATTCAATGAACAGGGTTATTCAGTTATTTATTTATTGGTGTTTAAGGTCACAGACTTATGCACAACGGCTAATCGTGACCATGACAGTTTTACGGGTGGAGGAAGCTGGAGTACCCGGGGAGAACCACCGAGCATCCACAAGCAACTATGAGATCCTGAACATTCTAACTCGGTTCAAGCTCTGCTCAAGCAGGTTACAGTGGTTGAAGACATGTGCACCACTGACGTGTAGTATGTCTTCGTACACGGTGTAAGCGTGCCCCCCATGTAGGCAACCGGGATAAAGTGCCTTGCCCAAGGACTCAATATGGGTCGTCCCGGATGGGGATCGAACTCGGGACCTCTACCATAGAAGTCCAACAGTCCACCACTGAGCCACCGTGCTCTCTAGGTTATTCAGTTAAGAGATATCCAATTAGGTGGGTTCCACTGTAGTACCAAATGGAATTCATATCAGGAAAATACAGAATAAGTTGTTGTTCTTGTATCATTCTTCCAGAGCATCACAAAGGTCACTGCCAATGAACTCAATATGTGCATTCTTCTGACAACACATGTGGGGGCACGGTGACGTTGTGTACTAAGATGTACTGCACGTCAATGGTGCACTTGACTTCAACCAATGCTAACCCTTCTTGTGTGGAGTTAGTGTGTTGGGGAGCTGACAGTTGTGCTCCGTTGCTCAGTGGTTCTCTCCAGCTACTACGGCTTTCTCCACCCGTAAAACTGTCACGATTAGCCATTGTGCAGAAATATGTGACCTTAAACACCAATAAATAAATAAACAAATATGACTTGTTCCAGACACACCTTAACTTTTGTTGGCCTATTTGTCCCCCGGGACTATAGAAATTAACGGTGTCCGTCCATCCGTGCATGCGTCCGTCCATCTGTGCGTCCGTCCCACTTGGTGTCTCCACGATAACTCCAGTTTGGATCATTTCATTGGAACCAATTTTGGTATGTGACCTTCTTAGCCCAAACCACAAGTCAAGTTCAAATATGGGTTCAGCCAGATTATTTTTATTAGAGTTATCCCTTTTCGACTTAGAAATTTCAAGATTTGCGGTGTCCGGATGATAACTCCAGTTAGGATTATTTGATCAGATAGAACTTTGGTATGTGACTTTCAGGGGTAATAATACAGGCCAAGTTCAAATATGGGTTCGGACCGATCGTTTTTACTACAGTTAATGCCCCTTCTTCAACTTGTTTTTTCGGGGGACATGTGGCCGAGCGGCCTTTTATTTAGTCTTTGTGATCTTGGAACATTTTACCATAACATTCATCATTATGAGGTTCTGCTGACAATACACAAATCAGCTTGAGCAGTGATTTCTAGCCAAGACTTGACAAGAAATCACTTCTGAGCAACTGGATGTGCACATTAGTTGTAGTCTAGTGGGAATTCAGGACAATTGCCCAGCTAGGCCCTAATGGGTGAACAAAACTGAAAAGAAAACCAGTCACTTCTTTCATGAAAATGAACTCTTCAACTGCTGTCAAGCCTCAACATGGCCTCATAACTAGCAAATGTAATTAAATTAAAAATTCAGACTGCTTTGGTATTCAATGATTGGTTCTGTTCAGTTTCGGTATCCCCATCATCGGTAACCGGTTCTCGTCAAATCACCGAAGTTAAGCAATGTCGAGCCCGGTTAATCCTCGGATGGGTGACCGTCTGAGCGATCGATTTGGACTCCTGCATTGAGTGTTTGGGCAAGGCACTTAACCCCGATTGTCCACATGAAGGCAAGATGATGTTCTGTACTAACGCATACTGCACATCAATGGTGCGCATGTCTTCAACCAATCTAACCCTGCCTGTGCTGCAGTGCGGAGTTATGATGTTGGGGAGCAGACAGTTGCTCGGTGCATGTTTCTCTCCGAGTACTCGGGCTTCCTCCACCTGTAAAACTGTCATGGTCATGATTAGCCATGGTGCATAAGTATGTGACCTTAAACACCAATAAATAAATAAATCCCCATCATATCGGCATCTGTTCGGTTTTTCTGTATATTGCCCATCTCAAGTGGAAGAAAGGGAGACCGAAGGTTATTGTTTCATTATCTTTGACAGGCCGAGTTATCTGCTATGCCCCAATGTGTTTTGTTCACTATCAAAACAAACCAAAAGGTGATAGCTATATTATTGATGAGTTGATCATTTCATTTCTTGTGTGTTGTAACTTATTTTTTGCTTTGATATTGTTCTGCATAGAAAAGCACTTAGAATAAAAATCAATTACTAGCTGGAGTATAAAAGTGTTTGTGTCCTTGTGCAACAAAAAACATCTTCTGTGACATGAAATGCAACATTAACCAGGATGTGTGGCAACAAGAAGCTCTAAAAATATTGATACTTCCTGTCTCCATGAATGTTTTCCAACATCCTTTGACTTGTGAAGTGTAAAGATTTATAATGACTGATCATGTGATGCATTTGCCTGGATTGCATTGGCTTTTGAACTCGTAAATGATACATTAGTACATTAACTGGTTCACTGCTAAGAGCCCATATTCACACCCCAGAGAAGAGCAGGAAGATGTTAACCTATGATTAAGACTATCAGTGTGATTTTTGTGAGCTATCGGAGATTTCCACTTGACGTGACAATCATTACTCGTTCCTTATTCGACATTCATTATCAATGCAGCTGGTACATTGTTCATTTACATTTCATGTTTCCTACCCTGACCCTAATACTCCATCCTAATACATTACATTTAATTTTATTTGAACAATTTAAATGGTATTTGTCAATAAAAACATACAAATAATGTATGGTCACCACTAGATCCAGGTCGCTGAGCTTGTCCCAGTCATATCCATATGTTTAATTTTTCTTGACAGAGTTTTTGACAGTTGTTTTTGGTAATGTTATCCCCCCTCCAACAACACCCCCACCAATTAACTACTAATCAGTGGGTGATAGTATAGGGGTAGATTGTCACCAAGGAAGGAAATTTGGAATGGGGATGATTAAATTTTAAAAAAAAACATGAAAATTTTATCATCAGTTGAAACGTCTCAGGCCTGAAGTGCATCGATTTCAGGGAGGGGACACTCCGGCTGTTGGGGGGGGGGGGGGGGGGGGGGGAGGGGGTTTGAGATTTTTTCAAGTCATAATTTTATTTTCACTTGCACAAATACCATTTGAAAGTTTCTGGGAATAAAAGCCTCAACTTCTGATTCGTACAACAGGACAAAACCCAGTGTTATTGACTATTTGAAAATACGTCATTGTGTTGATTTTCAGCAGTAATTTTTTGGCATATCATGGAAGCAAGGTGAATTTCTGTGAGGAAACTGTGACCTATTTTTGAACCACTACTCTTTTTGAACTATTCTTCTGCTTTGCTGGAGTGAATTACAGATCGAGTGTGTAATTGAATAAAAGACAAATTGATTTTGAACCAAATAAATGAATATATATTGTTTAATTCTTCACCATACATTTTATTCATCAGGAATTATAAGCTCACCGAAGGGAGCTTAACTTATCACTTGCCGTCCGTCGCCATCCGTCGTGAACTTTACATTATCGACTACTCCTCACAAACTACTGGATCAAATTGAACCAAATTTGGTGTGCATGTTCCCCATCATATGTCAATTCAAACTTTACAAATAAACTTGCCACACCCACAGGGGCCACCACAAGGGGCATAACTCTGATAGCACCCATGAATTTCTTTCCAAAATTAAAAAAAATCTTCTTCTTCATATCCACCAGGCAGAATTCTTTCCTATTTGGTATACATCATCTCTAGGGGGGGGGGGGGGGGGGGGGGGGGGGGGGGGGGGGGGGGGTCAGATTCAAGTTTGTTCAAATCGGCCCCCCTGGATTCATATTTGGGCTCACTATAGAAGCCCGGATTTGAACTTAGTGCATTTCAGGCAAATTTCTTAAAAAATCTTCTTCTCCAGATCCAGCAGGCAGAATCTTTGGATATTTGGTATGCAACATTGTGGGGTGGATCTGATTCAAGTTTGTACAAATCGGCCCCTGGGTTCATATTTGGGCTCAGTATAGGAGCTCAAATTTGAACTTAGTGCATTTCAGGCAAATTTCTTTAAAAATCTTCTTCTCAAGATCCAGCAGGCAGAATCTTTTGATATTGGGTGTGCAGCATGCTTAGGGGGTGAGATTCAAGTTTGTTCAAGCCAAGTCCCTGGGTTCATATTTGGGCTCACTGGGTAGCCCGAATTATAACTTAGTTCAAAATGATGAATTTTCTTTAAAAATCTTCTTCTTCAGATCCAGCAGTTAGAATGTTTTGATATTTGGTATGCAACATCCTTAGGGGGGTGAGATTCAAGTTTGTTCAAGCCATGTCCCTAGGTCCATATTTGGGCTCACTGTGGGAGCCCGAATGATAACTTAGTTCAAAATGAGGAATTTTCTTTAAAAATCATCTTCTTCAGATCTGGCAGTTGAAATGTTTTGATATTTGGTATGCAACATCCTTAGGGGGGTGAGATTCTAGTTTGTTAAAGCCAAATCCCTGAGTCCATATTTGGGCTCCCTGTGGAAGCCCGAATTATAACTTAGTATGAGAAATTTTTCTTTAAAATCTTCTTTTTCAGATTTTGCAGTCAGAATGTTTTGATATTTGGCATGCAGCATCCTCAGGGGGTGAGATTGAAGTTTGTTCAAGCCAAGTCCCTGGGTTCATATTTGGGCTCACTGTCGGAGCCCGAATGATAACTTAGTTCAAAATGAGGAATTTTCTTTAAAAATCTTCATCAGATCCAGCAGATGAATGCTTTTGATATTTGGTATGCAGCATCCTTAGGGGGGGTCATATTCAAGTTTGTTCAAGCCATGTCCCTAGTTCCATAAAATTTGTCTCTCATGACTTCATTCCTTTGTAGTGTTGACGAACCATGTCTAACTGAATGTGACCCCAAATACTTCTTTGAACCACTTTGGCCGGTGAGCGATTAAGGCTCCTTGGGGCCTCTTGTTATTTAAGTCGAGACGGATGCCAAGAATTGATGTGCTAAGTCACCTATTTTTGCTTTGGCACTCGTAAATTTGAGCTTGAGGCTCAACTGAAATGAATAAAATGGGTACAAGTGAAACATTTTATAATAAAAGACTCCTTTATTAGTCCCCAACTGGCATCGCCAGAGGGGACTTTAGGTTTGCACTCTGTCCATCCGTCAGTCTGACAGTCTGTCCATCTGTCAGTCTGTCAGTCACACTTTAGTTTTCCGGAGTTTTTTTGGAAACGCTTCAACGGAATGATATCATTTTTGGTAACCTACTATAGAACAATGACTTACAGATCAAGTTTGAGTTTCATGCTGATTGCTTTATTCTTGTGTGAGTTACGGCCCTTGGAAATATGGAAAAGAGCCAAAATATCAGTTTTCCAGACTTTTTTTGGAAACGCTTCAACGGAATGATTTCATTTTTTGGTAACCTACTATAGAACGATGACTTACAGATCAAGCTTGAGTTTCTTGTTCTTATTCTCGTGTGAGTTATGGCCCTTGGAAATATGGAAAAGCGCCAAAATATCAATTTTCCGGACTTATTTTGGAAACGCTTCAACGGAATTAATGTTGATCACATCTAGGTTATAACATTTGTATAATTATTAATGCTCATTAATCTGGTAGGGGACATTGTATTGCTTCAGCGATACGTGCGCTCTTGTTAAATATAATTCACTTGTATGCATATATTTTGTTTCATTCATCATGATCAGAGCTTTGAAAGCCATTGAGCAGAAAACTATTTTGAAAAGTGTTAAAGCAGAAGAAAATCGGCTGTTACTGTGAAGGTGGGGAACTGGGCATTGAACTGGGAGTCTTCCGGGAAAATTGGGAGACTTAACACGTGTGAAGGATGCCTCTATCTGGATCCTAGGCCCTGTTCCACTTGCTTATGGGAGCGTGTTGGCTCATTGGTAACAGCATTGGACTTTAAATTCAAAGGTTGACGATTTGGTCGTGACTCGTCCCATCTGCACTGTTTCCTTGGACAAGACAATTAATCCTGAAGGCCCTAATGGGGGCACGCAAGCCTGGAAATAAGCAGACTGTCATCTGCAGAATGAGGTCCCCAGAGGGTGATTTTGGTGATGCCACCTGGGCCTGCAACGATGCATTGCAGTTTCAATGCATTGCAATTCTTTCACTCTGCGATGCATCACATTATGACAAGAGATGCATCATGCATCAAGATGCTCAGGTTAAAGGGATTGTTAAGAGAAGAACTGAAAAGGTTGAACACATTATTAAAACACAATGTATCATTTTAGAGTGTAATTTGTATTCATATTTGGCTAAAAGTAAGTTTAACATAAATTCTTATTTTGAGCAAACCTGAGGTTAAAAACAATGTACTGAGTGCAAGTACCATTCTACTAAACTTACAGATCTCACAAGCTGTATTTGAATGCTTTTTGAGAATAGTTCTGGCTGGTTTTGGCCATTATGTTTGGTAAAGATTTAACCCTATGCCCAACGTAATGGCAAAAAATGGCCAGTGCTTTTCACAAAATTCACAGTTCAATTTTTATTACGTTTTCATTTTTTGTCACAAAAACATACAGTTAAAACTAGAAGTCCTGTCACGAATAGTGCGCTTATGTAGGATTAATTGCGCGTTGGAATTGCGCGCAATTGCCATATCGAATGGCACCCAAAGCACGGCAGGTTCTCCCGGTTACTCATAGCAAACACATGCAATGTTTCTGCCAATGGACCACCGGGTTATTTTATTTGCAAGTGTCGTCTGCTTTTCATGGTAAGTAAAGAGTTAATATAGATGAGATTTACATTTAGGTTGTACAGTGTACACAGCTGGTTAGTACACAGTTAATAATGAAATTTTTTTTATAACCAGAAAGTGTGCAATGCATATCACACACAACATCAAAAATGTACACTCGCTATGGCTGTGCAATGCATATATTTATACAGTAAGTGGAGGGTGGATTGTAACTAAATCACCCACGGAGTGGAGTTATCACCCAAACTATAACTTTCAAATTCTGTACATATCGACAATAATACAAGCAATGTTTCAGCCAGTGGACCTTCGGTGTAACAGGATATCTTCCCCCCTGGATATCTCCCCCCCCCCCACCCATAAAAAAAAATGTTTTGATTAATTTGACATTATTTGATGATGAAATGGTGAGAAAAGAGTCCCAAATCTATTTCTCTCACCATTTCATTATCAAGTAGTGTCAAATGTTCGACAAAAGTTTTTTTGTCATGGTGGGGGGGGGGGGGGGGGGGGGGGGGGGGGGGGAGATATCCAGGCCTGGATATCTTTCTCCCCCACCTCCCATTCCAACCTACCCTAACTCAGTGTTTATCCGAAACCATTTTTAAAGTCCCAAATCTATTCCTCTCACCATTTCATTATCCATTAGTGTCAAATGTTCGACAAAAATTTTTTTGTCATGGTGGGGGATGGGGGGGGGAAGATATCATCTCCCCCACACCATGACAAAAAATTTGAACCTGAAAAAAAACAACATTCTGCCAAAAAAACCCATTTTTCTCGCCATTTCATCATCAAATAATGTCAAATTAATCCAAAAAAAATGTTGATATCCAGGGGGAGGGGGGGGGGGGAAGATGACGTGTGACACCATGTTTAACCCGGAGGTCCATTGGATGACACTTTGCTTGTGGTTGTTATGCCTTGCGACAAATTTGCAATTATTGCTTGGGTGGAATCTCCACTCTGTGGGTGATTTAGTGATAATACACTCTCCACGCACTGTAGTTGCATAATAGAGATGATCTTATTTATAACTAGAAAGAAGAGAGTAACAAACCCTGTACCCTGGGGAGTGTGGTGGCTCAGTGGTAGACTATGGACTTCTGTGCTGGAGGTCCCGAGTTCGATTCCCATCCGGGATGACCCGCATTGTGTCCTTGGGCAAGGCACTTTATCGCGGTTGCCTATGTGGGGGCACGATGACTCTGTGTGTTAAGGAGTACTGCACGTCGGTGGAGCATGTCTTCAAATGCTGTAACCCTGCTTGAGCGGAGCTTGAACAGAGTTAGAATGTTGAGGAGCTGACAGTTGCTCGCTGATGCTCATGGTTCTCCCCGGGTACTCCGGGTTCCTCCACCTGTAACACTTGTCACCATCACGATTAGCCATTGTGCATAAGTATGTGACCTTAAACACCAGTAAATAAGTAAATAAACATTGCACAGTATAAGTCGATAGGCTGCCATATCACATGAAAATATACACTTTAAGGCTATAAAAATGCATAGGGTTAGTTGGTTACATGTTGTATATGGTGAGGGATTCAAGGCATGTTATGGAATATAAATTTGTGGCAAGACAATACTTGTAAAAAAATTGTTCTGGTACTTGTATCCAGTTGTGTCTTGTCTAGAAATCGACACCACAAGCTGTTACAAGTTGCATAGTAAAAATTTAAGAAAGCTGCTTATATTAGCATTGAGAAAATAAAATCGAGAAAGTGAGCATATGCATGCATTTCTGCGGTTCTGAATAAAAATCTCACCATGGATTTTTAGCTCAACTTGACAAAGTCCGTCGGGGTACGTACGTACGTACATACGTTCGTACATTGGTACATACATAGGTCGCATGTATGATCAGATCACTTTGAAACTTGGTATGCTTGTTTGGGGTGACCTCTAGATGGGAGCTATCGATTTTCTTCCATTTCCGTCAAGAAATGTTGCCGCAGCCAATGTTCTTAGAACTTAGTTCAGTCAGACCTCAATATTTCCATTTGGCACACCCTACAGGGCACATTTATGATTGGATTGCTTCGAAATCTGACATGCCTGTTTGGGGTGACCTCTAGATGGGAGCTATCGATTTATTTTCTTCCATTTCCATCACAAAATGTTGGCACGGCCTACGTTCTTAGAACTTAGTCAGACCTCAATATTTCCCTTTGGCACACCATACAGGGCACATTTATGATCGGATTGCTTTGAAACCTGGCATGCTTGTTTGAGGAGACGTCTAGATGGGAGCTATGGATTTTTTTCCATTTCCGGCAAAAAATGTTGACGCAGCCAATGTTCTTAGAACTTCGTTTAGTCAGACCTCCATATTTCCCTTTGGCACACCCTACAGGGCACATTTATGATCGGATTGCTTTGAAACCTGGCATGCTTGTTTGGGGTGACCTCTAGATGGGAGCTATCGATTTTCTTCCATTTCCGTCCGTCAAAAAATGTTGCCACTGGCAACAATCTTTGAACTTAGTTTAGTCAGACCTCAATATTTTCCTTTGGCACACCCAACAGGGCACATTTATGATCGGATTGCTGTTAACATACATGAGATTGGTCAAAGATAAAAAAAGAGGAAATGTTTGCCGAGCGTAGCGAGGCGAAAAAGTTTTTGCCGAGTGAACCGAGGCAAAATATTTCTTGGCCGAGCGATGGGAGGCAAAATTTTTTTTAGCCGGGGTCCAGGGGACGAAACGTCCCGGAAACGAAACCTGGACCCGCAAAAGCGAGTCTTCAATATGGCAGTGGGTCCTCTAAAAGTGAAGGTTACATACCTGGGAAATTATTTTCCTTTTAATTTGATGCTTTGCAGACTTAATGTGGTCGATTAACGCCGGCTTACCACGGCTTCCGTACTTTATCTCCAAATCACAGAGTTTACAATAAGCTTTCCCTTTGGCACGAATTTTTCGTATGTGTTTAATTTGATGCTTTGCAGACTTAATGTGGTCGATTAACGCCGGCTTACCATGGCTTCCGTACTTTATCTCCAAATCACAGAGTTTACAATAAGCTTTCCCTTTGGCACGAATTTTTCGTACGTGTTCATTGACATATTCCGTTTCGTCATGATTGATAATTTTTAATTCCATCCATGACCATTTCCAAGAATTTTTTTATCCCCTTTTCATCAATTAATGAATCACTTTCTCGCTCAATAATGTCACTCCGCATTTTGATTAATAGTATTGGAAATCCAAGTAGAATTATAAATAAAAAGTGCATAATATTCAGCAGCAGAACATAAAACATGTGCTCTCGATGGTGCATTCGATTGTGCATAATCAATAGAAGAGTGGTACTCGCAAAACACTCCCAACAGATTTGCCCCAATATTTCGTACCCTTCGTCTTTTTAGACGTTCTTTGCATGGAAATTTGCTTTTTAACGTAATATTTTTACACTTCATTATCGGAAAATACGCAAAAAGCGGAAATCCGCGGATCTGCGGAACAATCTCATGTATGTGTTAAACCTGGCATGCTTATTTGGGGAGACCTCTAGAAGGCAGCTATCGATTTTCTTCCATTTCCATCAAAAAATGTTGCCACGGCCAATGTTCTTAGATCTTAGTTTAGTCAGGCCTCAATATTTCCCTTTGGCACACCCTACAGGGCTCATTTATGATCGGATTGCTTTGAAACCTGGCATGCTTGTTTGGGGAGACCTCTAGATGAGAGCTATCAATTTTCTTCATTTCCATCAAATAATGTTGCCGCGACCAATGTTCTTAGAATTTAGTTTAGTCAGACCTTGCTTTTTTTCATTTCCATAAAAAATTATTGTCGTTATCACCAGCCTTTGAACTTACTGCATTTGTGCATCAACTTACCCCTTTTGCTCTCTTTGCAGGGTATATTTATGAATTTCCATAACCCTCCCCCCCCCCCCCCCCAAAAAAAAAAACAAAAAACCAAAAACAAAACAAAAACCATTGCCACAAGCAATGACCTTCTCCTTAGTGCATTTGTGCATTAACATCTTCCTTTGGCATGCCTCAGAGGACACATTCATTTTCGGGTTTTGAAACTTTGTATGCTTATACAGGGTGACAAAGATAGGAACTATTGATTTTCTTTTCATTTCCATCAAAAACTGTTGATGTAAGCAACAATCTTTGAATTTATTGCATTCAACATTCTTTGACATGGCCTACAGGCCACATTTATCATAGGATTGTTTTTGAACTTGGTGTGCTTATTAGGCAAGAACTTTAGATAAGAGCTATTGATAAGCATTCATTTCTGTGAAAAATGTTGCCATTTACAATAACTTCTGAACATAACTGCATTTGTGTATCAACATTCTTCCTTTAGCCAGTAGGTCTTACAGTTTACATTTAAAAATGCATGGCTTACTCTGACGTTGTGTACACACAATGCTGTTATGTTGAAATTTCATCAAATAACATTGGTACCAATGATCTTCAATTTTGCCATTTCATTTATAACTTACCAAGTTCAAGTTTGTTAAGTTGAGCTACAGTGTCATTGACACTTTCATTTGTTCTTGCCAAAATAAATAGGCAGTGGTGAAAATCCACAATCTAAAAAATCTGAAGGTCCTCACATACTTGAGCAATCAATCTTAGCAATATTGCTGATAAGCAATATGGTTCAAATGTCTGGGGTGTTTTTACTGAGGCAAATAGCTTTTGAATCAAATGCCTAGCACATCAAACATGTTTTATATAATTTGATTCGCGAGTCTGATTTCTCAAGTGTGCAGGGGATGCGAGGCAGATAACTATTTTTATCGTTTGTTGCAAAGTTCTTTGAATCTAACCAATCAGATTATGATTCCATATAGGCTTAACCCTTTACCTAACACAAAAAGCAGACAAAACTTGCAAACAAAATTCTTGATTAACTAAATATTTTCATTTTTTGCATCAAAAACATAGCTTATGACCCCTCATTGGAATGAGCTCATTGAAAAAAGCTATGTTTTTGAGAAAAATAATGAAAATTGAAAGGAGATTTTTGTAAATAGTGCTGGCCGGTTTTGGCCATCATGTTGGGTAAAGGGTTAATGCAACTTGTACAAAATGACAGCTTCCACAATAGTAGTGGAATACACACCTGATAAAAACAGATTTTTTGTGGAGACATTAACTCTTTGAACCGGTGATGCCGTTTTTCTGGCCTAGAAATGTGTCTCGTCACAATTTCCTTAATTTGGATGACCGCTAAGTGAATGTATGTAGTACAGTACGTGGAGAGTGGATTGTAACTAAATCACCCACAGAGTGGAGTTATCACTCAAACTATAACTTTCAAATTTTGTACATATAGACAAAAAACACAGGCAGTGTTTCAGCCCATGGACCTCCGGGTTTAACCTGGAGGTCCATTGGCTGAAACTTTGCTTGTGCTTGTTATCCTTTGCAACAAATTTGCAATTATTACTTGGGTGGAATCTCCACTCTGCGGGTGATTTAGTGATAATACACTCTCCATGTACTGTATATATACCAATCAATATTTCCAAAAATATTAATTGGTCTACCCACAAATAATGAATATGGACTCTTCCAGTTGCTGCATTGAACTGGCATGGAAGATACCACCAGGGTTCAAAGGGTTAATGTTTCTTCCACATTTGAACCACTAATTTTAAAAATAGAGATAAGGGGGATACACCGATCAGTGAAATCACCACCTCAGTGAAGATATCACATACATAAAGCAGGGACCGACCTGGGCATGCGCCAGTGCGTATTTGGTTCTGAAACATCAGGACCTGGCTCTTAAATCTCAGAAATAGGCTTCTCAGTTGGTGCGTAACTTCTCAGATCATATTTTGATATTCTTTCGATGGATAATCAAGAGAGACACTCTTACATGTATTATATATATGATTATCATTTATCATTGTGGTAGAGTGCTTAAGTTAATACTTCAAGTCTTAATTACCAAGCATTAATCTTCACTGTGGTTTCTGATCAAGTCTTGGCTGCCCAAATAGGCAGCCAAGACTTGATCAGAAACCACAGTGAAGATTAATGTTTGCTATAGTGTCCTAAATGAAAATGATGAGAGCTATTACATACTTGCAGTGTGTGTTACAAACAGCAGTGTGACTCTGTAAATTGAAATCTGGCGCATGAATTGAAAAAATAGGCTCCGAGGCTAGAGCGTATTTTAAATAGTCCTGATCGGTCCCTGATAAAGTGCATTTCACCTCAATCTTCAAAATGAATTGCCCCTACTGGCACTCTCCCATTAATTGTCACAAGGCAAAGATGCATAAAGAAATTTAAGGACCCAAAATAACTTAGCACTCTACCGGTTAATAACACAAACACGAATATTGAAACACATATATCTGGTCTTTTTAATGATTTGTTCTAGTTAAGGCTGCACGATATTCAAAACAGAATACTGGTATCGGTATTCAAAAAAATACCGCAGTATACCGGGTATATCGAAAACTGTTCAGATATGTGAACATAAGTACCACAATCGAGACTTGAGGCATCACAGTCGGAAGGAATCAGCATGCCTTGATGATGCAGTTCGAAAAACCTTTACACAATGCAGACGATATCAAAATTTATTATTTTAAATCAAATTTTTCAAAAAATTTCTACAAAACAATATCATGTGACCCCTCATTGGAACGAGCTCGTTGAGCTCATTCCAATGAGGGGTCACATGATATAGTTTTGTTGAAATTTTTGAAAATTATTTTTTCAACTGCTGAATTTATATTTCACGTGGGCACATGCGGACGATTTCTTATGTAAACCAATAATATTATTCATTCTGAGCTACAGTTAAAAAACTCAAGACAGCTTGAAAATTAAAATGTGGGTAAATAAATAATGACGATAAACCAATATTTTTGTAATTACACTGGTATTCAATCGATATTGGTTTGAATACCGGTATACACTACTGCGCAAGCGACCGTTACATGAATATCCTAGGTCCGAGGTGAAACAAAAGTATTAAACCCACCCGATATTATGCAGACAATGAATGCAATAATTAAATTGGACAAGACATTTGGAGTGAAAGGGATTAATCCCAGAGAGTGTAATCTCTGCATTAATTGTGAAATTGATTAGATCAAATAAACTACTGCATGTTGATGTCACAGAATATCTGCCCCCCTCGTTGGAACAAGCTGGTCGAGCTCGTTCCAATGAGGGGTCATAACCTATGTTTTTGAGACAAAAAAATGAAAATAATGGTTATTCAAGAATTTTTTGTGTTGTCTGCTTTTCATGTTAGGTAAAGGGTTAAGAACGTAAATATTTTATGAGTGTTGATAATGGTAATGGTAAGGCCAACACCATTTCGTCAAGTTGAGATTGTTATACATGTATTTCGACCACAAAATTGTGAGAGTCGTGCAAAATACGACCATAAGTACATCCTTTTCACTCAGGTGCCCCAAAAATAAATTACAGCTGTAATCTGTGTCCGTGAATCACAATGTTTTTAATATCGTGTCTGACATTGACTCGAGAAACAATCGCCAATATCAGTCGGCGACTTTTCTTAGATCTTGAGTGAAGATATCGTGGACCTGGGATATTCATGTAATGGTCGCTTGCGCAGTAGTGTATATCGGTTTATCGAAATACCGTGCAGCCCTAGTTCTAGAGACACAGTTACCTCATGCAAAAGTTCAATCTCATCACAAACTTTTAATAATTGGAAAAAAATACCCACTTTACTAAACTTCACTTTATACTTTTCTTGCAATGATGATAGAGCCATAGATGCAGAAAATATCCTCCCAAGAACCAATAAACATACATGGTGTTGGCACTCAGAAATGTTTTCCATCATTAACAGCCAAATCCCTGGAGCATCTGTTGTGAGTAAACACATTTTTTGAATCAACAGTTACTTCCCTTGATTTGCATGAAGGAATAAATTATTTTTGAAGTGTTTCCTGGTTTCTGTCTGACCTGTTCTAATTTGTAGATTAATTTTGATGTTGTGTTCTCTTTTGAAGTTCAAGTAGGGAAATGACATCTTTATGTATCGTATGTTAACCCCCCTTCACTCTGATGTCAAAATACCAAAATTTCAGGAAGCTGTTTTTTCCCATAATGCATCTAGAAATTTAACCAATTTAATCTCGTTTGACAGAGTTCAATTTATTATTATTTTAAATATCATTTTTTCAAATTTTTCAAAAAATTTCAACAAAACCATATCATGAGACCCCTCGTTGAAATGAGGGGCCACATGATATGATTTTGTTGAAATTTTTTGAGATTTGATGTTCTGAACTTTTGAACTGTTAGTGTAATAATCAAGACCGGTCATCAGTTGCAAAGTTTGCAACTTCCGACCGGTCTTGATTATTACACTGATGGTTCAAAAGTTCAGAACATCAAAGCTTTGAATGTACCTAAAAGACAAATGCGTCTAAAAGCTTCTTGGGGTTTAACGTCGACGTTCTTGACCTTTTACCTTCATCAACTTTTTTAAAAATTATTAAACGTCTAAAACGGGAAAATTTACCGATTCTTCGACAAAAAAAAATACTAATCAATTTTGGTGTGGCTGATCGACAATCGATTAATCGTGACAGCCCTACTTGGGAAGCAGATTGTATACAAATGTTACTTTTAGAATGTAGAATTGATTCAGATATGATGGAAATTTACCTCCCATAAACTCTAGTTCCATCATTCCTCAAATAAGTAAGATGAGGTAACCCTCTGCACTCTGACGTAAAATGGCAAAGTTTTCAGCCTGTTGTGTCCTTGGGCAAGGCACTTTATCCCAGTTGGCAACATGGGGGCACGATGATGCTGTGTACTAAGGCGTACTGCATGCCAGTGGTGCACATGTCTTCAACTGCTGTAACCCTGCTTGAGTGGAGCTTGAACAGAGTTAGAATGTTGAGGAACTGACAGTTGCTCGTCGATGCTCGGTGGTTCTCTCTGGGTACTCCGACTTCCTCCACCCGTAAAACTGTCAAGGTCACGATTAACCATTGTGCATATTAAGTATGTGACCTTAAACACCAATAAATAAATAATAGTAACACAAGAGACGAACAGAGTGATTGGAGAAAATTCTGTTGCACTTCCAAAGTACTTGGGGTTAAGGACCCAGACAGTGCTTTTTGGATAGGTCTCCAACATGCTTCGCTAACAGTTGCGTCAGACGGAGATACGGATGTCTTTGCGGATGGAGATACGTATAATAAATCTCGACCCCCCCCCCCCCCCCCCCCCCCTCCGAACCGTGAAAATACCACATATTTTGGGAAAATAGGCATATAATACGGATGAGATACGGATGGTCTGCGGATAAATACGGATAGATACGGATGTATGCGTGTCACTCTGCGGCCATACCTAAAACCTGCGGCAGGAGATACAGATAGATACGCATAGATAATCATAGATATGGATGAGATGGATCAATACGGATAGATACACTGCAATGCTGTATTTTGTGGTATCAAACCTCGCGTTGGTAGACTCCCTTTTCCACCATATTTATCCGTATCTGATGTGGATGAGATACGTATTAATACGGATTTTGTGCGGATTGGCCATCCGCACACGGATGAAAAAAAGTTTTGAAATTTTCAAAACTTTTCATATTGTGCGCTTCGTGATACGTTTTCACACAGATTGATACGGATGATACGGATGTCTGCGGTCAGATACGGATGTCTGCGGATAGATATGGATGGTCATCCGTATCTATCCGTATCAACCGTATTTCCCGGTCTGGCGCGCTTTTAAGATACACTTAGAAGGTGAAGGAGATTAAACATTGTTTCTTTACCTGAAAAATCTATCAGTTATTTGTACTGAACACAAATATTACAGAAATTTTAAATCACCTGACTGAAAATTAGTGTGAGCTATAGTGATCACCATTTGTTGTTCATGGTGAAGGTGGTGTTTGAGTCTTAACTCCAAGCACTCTGGTAGAATTTCAGATTTTTCGTCATTGACCACATAATGCCCATGCAGCATAAAAAATTTAACGAATTATATCTTGTTTGACAGAGCTCAATGAGCTCTGTCAAACAAGATATAATTTTTTAAATTCACAGTTGGGGGGCGCGGTGGCTCAGCTGGTAGAGGTGCAGGCTGCAAGCTGAAAGGTCCTCAGTTCGACTCCCACCTGCGGCAACCGCGTTGTGTCCTTGGGCAAGACACTTCACCCCGATTGCCTACATGGGGGCACGATGATGCTGTGTACTGAGGCGTACTGCACGTCGAAGGTGCACAACTCTTCAACCAATCTAACCCTGCCTGTGCTGCGGTGCAGAGTTCAGAGTTACGATGTTGGAGAGCTGACAGCTGCTCGTCGTTGCTCGGTGGTTCTCTCCGGGTACTCCGGCTTCCTCCACCCGTAAAACTGTCACGGTCACGATTAGCCATTGTGCATAAGTATGTGACCTTAAACACCAATAAATAAATAAATAAATTCACAGTTGCATTGTGGGAAAAATTCGTTGCTGCAAACTTTGGTATTTTGACATCAGTGTGCAGAGGGTTAAGTGTTCTCCCAAACCAATCTCCAGATTTCCAATCAAATTTTCTGTGAGTGACGACTGGTGTTGGGCCTTTCTATTTTGTTAAAATGAATATGCTGCCTCTCCCCCCATGGGAATAGGGCAGAGGAAAGAAAAACCATCCTCATTTTTGATCACCTGACAAAGTTTGTTCAGTAGAAGTAGCTACGTAAGCCCAATGGGCTAAGCGCAGTGCCTGAAAAACCTGAAACTCTTCTCATAAACAACCAGTCACAATGCTTTGAAATGTGGTATATGGCTTCCTTATATGCTCAAGATTCAACTTTGTTCAAAGAAAGTTTATCGAGCAAGATGTGAGCTTGTGCTAGGAGGGGCAATATTTTTGGTGCTGCCCTAAATTTTTATTTCTCGATCTGGTGTGCCAGTTTGGACCAAATTTGATGTGTAGTAGTGTTAGGAGACATGCACTTGATTTATGCAAGAATAAAAATTTCTACGCCCACAAAAAAAAAATTGGGAACTGCTGGAGCTAAAAATAGGAAAAAAATTAAAATACCCATATTTCCCCAACTCCAAACAACAAAGAATTGTTATATGGTAAACAGTGCCTTAGGTCCAGTAGAATCGAGATGCCCCAAAAATTCTCAGTCAGATGGGTCATGGAGTGCCATATGGGAGGAGGGGGGGGGGGGGGGGGGATGCGAGAATGAAAAAAATGCAGCACTTTTCAAAAATGAAAAAAACTTAAGAACTTCCTATCAAAATCTTTCGATATTTGGTACACAAACTTCCTAAGGAAAAGAATCAAATTCATCTTTTGTGTAAAATCGAGTCTTCGGGTTATTTTAGGGTTCCCTTTGGGAATTTTATATGTATATAGCATCCTCAGGAGGCCGAGATGTCAATCTGTTCAAATCAAATCTGTCGGTTCATATTTGGGTTCCACATGTGAGCCTAAATTTAAACTTAGCGCAATATGAGGGCTATTATTTAGAAAACTTCTTCAGGTACACTGAACAGAATATTTTGACATTTGGTATACATCTTCCTTGTAGGGGCCCGATAGGTCTGTGGGTTCATATTTTGGTTCCTTATGGGAACCTGAATTTTAACTTAATGCAATACAAGAAAAGTTATTTGAAAATCTTCTTCAGATCCACCAGGCAGAAACTTTTCATTTTAGCTCAACTTGACAAAGTCAAGATAAGCTATTGCCATCACACGTGCGGAAGTCTGTTAGTCTGTTCACATTTTCCTTTAGCACAGGCTACACCCCGTAGTTCTTGTCCGATCGTCACAAAATTTCACATGCAGGTTTAGAGTCATGTCTAGATGAGAACATCCCCTTTTGGTCACGATTGGTCAACCATGATAGCTGCCCAAGCCCAGAGCCCGAAAACCTTTAGCACAGTCTTCTGGTCGTATTTATGAAGGGATTTTATTGTAACTTGGTAGGATGCCTCTGTATAATATCTAGATGAGAACGTCCCCTTTAGGTCATGATCTGTCAACGGTGATGGCAGCCGAAGCCCGAAACCAAAAAACTTTCTGCAGTCTGCAGGTCATATTTAATCTGGAGGGATTTTCATTGTAACTTGGTAGGATGACTCTGTATGATGTCAAGATGACAGCTTCCCAATTTGGTCGCGATATGCCAACTATTACGACTGCCCGAGCCCAAACCCCCTCCCCCCCCCCCCCCCCCCCCAAAAAAAAGCACATTCTATAGATCTTATTTATGGAGGAATTTCATTGTAACTTGGTAGGTTGACTTCATATAATGTCTAGATGAGAATGTCCCCTTTTGGTCGCGATTGGTCAACTGTTACGGCTACAGGGGCCCGAAGCCAAAAACCTTTAGCACAGTCTACAGGTCATATTTATGAAGGGATTTCATTGTAACTAGGATAACTCCAAATAATGTCTAGATGAGAACGTCCCCTTTTGGTCGTGATCATTCAACCAGGATGGCTGCCCGAGCCCAAAACCCGAAAAACTTTAGCACAGACCACAGGTCATATTTATAAAGGGATTTCATTGTAATTTGGTAGGATGTCTCAGTATATTGTCGAGATAAGAACATCCCTTTTTTGCTTGCGATTGGTCAACCATGATGGCTACACAGCTCTGAAGCCCCAAAACCTTTAGCACAGTCTACAGGCCGTATTTATGAAGGGATTTCATTGTAACTTGATAGGATGTCTCGTTTTGGAATAATTTCACTGTAACTCGGTAACTTTCGTTGACATACATTAACTGTGAGGGCCACATACATTAACTGTGAGGGGCACATTAACCCACTCCTCAATTCTTGAGTACAGTCTACACCTCATATTATTTTTATTGAAAACTTGGGAACAGAAATTAACATATTCCCAATTATCACAATTCTTATCTTATTTCATAATCCTTTAATAAGCATTGAACATTATCCTTTTCATCAGACACAACACAGACAAGTTAAGCTACAGTGTCATTGACACTTTCATTGGTATTCAGCACCCGAATGTGCGTTCAGATTCAAATTTGTTCATTCTAAGTCCCTGGGTTCAAAATTTAGCTCTCTATGGGAGTTCAAGAAGAGGAATATTCTTTAAAAATCTTCTTAAACGCCACCACTCAGAATCTTTTATTATTTGGCACCCAAAATCCTAATGGAAGTCAGATTGAAGTTTGTTCAAATTAAGTCTCTGGGTTCTATGTTTGGGGTCCTTATGGAAACAAAATTTAACTTTAATATGAGGAAACATTTTAAACATCTTCTTCAGGTTTCCCAGTCACAATATCCTCATATTTGGTGTGATGTTAGTGGATGGGTGGGGGAGGGGGCTGGATAGAAGGGGTTTGGTTCAAATCAGGTCTGTTAGTTTGAATTTGGGCTTAGTGCAATGTATGGAATAATCTTTAAAAATCTTCGTCAGATCCATCAGTCAGAATCTTTTCATATTATTTGGTATAGAACATTCTTGGGGTGGTGGTTGGGGTCATTCAAGATTTAAGTTTGTTTGAGTCAAGTCCATGGGTACAAATGTGGGCTTCTTATTGGAGCACAAATTTTCACCTAGTGCCATGTGAGGAATATTCTTTTAAAATATTCTTTTAGATCTACCTTTTCAGGGCGAGTTTAAGATTTTTTTCAGCCCAAGTCCCCGGGTTCATATTTTAGGATTCTTGTGAAAAAAATGCTTTAAAGATTTTTCTTCAGATCTGCCTGGCAAAATCCTTTCATATTTGGTACACACCATCATTGTGTGAGCAGATTCAAGTATGTTCAAATCAAGTCCATGTGTTCATATTTTGGCTCTCTATAGAAGTCCAAATTTTAACTTAGTGCAGTAAGAAGAATACATGTATGTATTCCTCAAAGATTTTCAGTTCCACCAGACAGAATCTTTTGATACTGGGTAAAAAAACAAATTTTATTTTATTTGAATGTTTCATTAATGATTATATCTGTTTTGTGAGTGCATAAGGACACACAACCAGAAAACCCTAACTTGTCAACAACAAAAAATACAGTATGTAGAGAGTGTATTATCACTAAATCACCCACAGAGTGGAGATTTCACCCAAGCAATAAATGCAAATTTGTTTCAAAGCATAATAAGCACAAGCAAAGTATTCCAGCCAATGGACCTTCGGGTTATACCCGGAGGTCCATTGGCTGAAACATTGCTTGTGTTTTTTGTCCACATATACAGCATTTGCAAGTGATACTTTGGGTGATACTTCCACTCTCTGGGTGATTTAGTTACAATCCACTCTCCACGTACTGTACCTTTCTCAATCATGTCCTTGTTGACATTTTACTCCCAATTCTTCACATAACTTTTGGCTTCCAAGAACACTGAATATTTTACAGGATTTTAACCAACCCAGATGGTTTTTTCAGAGAGAATCCCTTTTGTCGTTTTTTCAACATAATGTCAAGCCTGATATAAGATGTGTGCTGGAAGCGGGAAATGGGGGTTGAAAAACAGACATCATTTTCAGAGCCTTTTTGGTGACCGTCATTACAGTACACATCTACATGGTGACACTTCATTTTACCTCGTTCTTTCTGATCCCTCAACACTAATACCCACCCTTATTCGATGTGTGGTGGAGGTGGGGTGAGGGCATGGAGGGGGTGGGGAAAGCAGATAAATTTTTGCAGTTGCTATGGGAGATACAAAGACCAAAAAAAGGGGTCCTATCAAAAATTTACAAAGATACATTTTTTTTTAATCCTTGGGCTGATTTCAACTCCAATTTGGAGTATGATCAAATTGGTATAAATAACTGGCTAAACCTGACTTCATACCTGAGTTGTGGTCATGAGATAGCTCTAGATGCTGAAAGTGGCCTTAACTGCCAATAAATAAATATTCAGAATAGAAATTATAAACGAGTGCTCTACTGGTTAATGATTATGAATACACAAGCCTGAAAGTAAGTAACATGTCATTTGCAGAATGAGGTCCCCAAAGAGTGAATTTGCTGGTGTTATCCCATAAGCCTAAAGAGAACGACGTACCCAGAGGAAAAATTGGTCCACTGAGACCTAGATTCAGATTGAGGTTCACAGAGGGTAAATTTAGTGATGCTACCCTGCTGTGCAGGGTAGCATCACCAAATTCACCCTCTGGGGACCTCATTTTGCTGATGATAGTCTGGTTATTTTCAGGCTTGTTCATACAGCAGTTAAGAGGTTATTTGTTTCTCTCGTAATATAATAAGTTTTGGTTGATAAGTAAAATTCTATAGTTGTGGCACCAACTCATTTGACACTATAATTATCGTGGTCGTTATTTTCTAATATAAAGTCGTGCTCAGCAAGTCATAAACTGGTTTTCACATGTAATAATTTCTTCCTATTCCTTTGACAATACAGAGTATAGAATCAAGTAGATTGCTCTTTTCATGTCTGTAATAAAAAATAACACACAGAAGTGAATTGTGGAGATCAATAGGAAAAAATATCAGATTTACCAGATTACAGATGATCTCAAGAGAGTATGCTTGGCTTGTACTGAATTATGGGAAATTTGTTTCAGTTTTTAAGGAGTAAATATCGTGCTTTCTTGCATTATTCATGTTATTTGTCATGCATTGTCTTGTTTGGGATGTGTTGCTTACTTCTGTCATTACCAAGTGTCTGGCATGTAGAGTTTAAGAACACTTGCATTGTGTTTTGAATGCTTCTTTTTCAAAGTTGAAATATTACCTAGAGGCTTGATATCTGGTGTTTCAAAACAGCAGCCGGCTGTGTGTTTAGGATATTTGAAATGCAAGTTTATAGATTATTCAAACTTATTTCAGGACAACTTTTAGTGGATGTATTGGAATATTCATTTTATGTGTTTGAGTTTATGACAGGTCATTCAACAATGTACTGATTTTATGCCCACCGGGGCAGGATAAATAAGCGCAGTAGAATCCTCTTTATTGAATATCCATTTTGCCAGTGAAAATTATTCAATTAACAGGAGTATATAATTAACAGGGATTTGGTCAGTTTCCTGTGTTCTGGGGGTAAACTGAGCATTTATTCTATTATATCTTGTTTGACAGAGCTCATAGAGCTCTGTCAAACAAGATGTAATAGAATAAATGCCTGTATTGGATGTAGTGAGTCCAAAAAGGTTGATAAGGGGAATTTGGTGCGTGACACAGTCATTTTTTCAACATATTGCAAAAATTTATATACAATTAACAGGAGTTTACAACCCATATGCAATTAACAGATCAAATTTGAAGGTATGGTAAATGGTTTTGTGTTTGAAAATTATATTCAATTAACAGGGATATACAATTAAGAGATATCCAGTTAAGTGGGCTCCACTGTACTGTAGATTGTTCTGGTCACCTCACTTACAGTTAAAACTGAACTCTTTGCTTATCTAGGCTTAATTGCGCGTAGGAATTGCACGCAATTGCCATATTGAATGGTATCCAAAGCACAGCAGGTTCTCCTGGTTATTCATAGCAAACACAGGCAATGTTTCTGCCAATGGACCTCCGGGCTGTAACATTGCTTGTGCACAGGCCACATGTACAGAATTTGATAGCCTTACTATGGTCATAACGCATAGATTAATGTGCAGATCAACGTACTATTTGTGCACATTTCATGACAGGACTTCTAGTTTTAACTGTATACGGTGTATTAATGCAATTATGTGACTGGTCAAACGAGGCCATCATGTGACTGGTCAGGAGAAGCAGATGCAACATTTCTAGTACATTTTCCAAAGAAGACACTCCGATCCATTTTGGCCCCCTACCCCCACCCATCGGTTTAATTCTTGACTACAATGTGTATGTGGTGGTTTTCTGCTACCCCATTGACAGTAATTCGGTGACCAGGTTTAGATACCTCAATGTATCGTTTGTTAATTCTTGGCTACACTGTGTATATAGGGATATTATGTGGTGTTTTAATAAAGGTAATCAGAGCGTGGTTGCTCATTGATTATGGCATTGAACTTCAAACCGAGATGTCCATGGTTCGATCCCTGCCAGGGGTAACTGCATTGTGTCCTTGGGAATGGCACTTAATCCTGACAGCCCATGATGGGCACAGTGGTGCTGTTTACTGAGGTGTACTGCCTTTGATGGTGAACCTCTGTCTTCAACCAATGCCTTGTTCTCTCCGGGTACTCCAATTTTCTCCAACCGTAAAACTGTCCAACATGAGGTGACCCTGGCTGTCAAAAATGTTGTTAAACTCCAATAAATAAATAAATCAACATAATCAGTGTAGTCTATTTCACACCGCATAAATCTCATTGTTCAGTTGAAAAGATGATACTTAACCCTTTACCTAACGAATCGCCCGCATCCGCCCAAGTAATTTGCAAACTAAGCAGTTGAAAAAATTATTTTTTTCATAATATTTCAACAAAACCGTATCATGGGATCTTTCACTGGAACGAGCTCATCAAACTTGTTTCAATGAAGATTCACATGATATTGTTTTGTTGAAATTTGGGGAAACATTTTAAAAAATAGTAATTAAAATAATAAATTTTGATATTCTCTGCATTGGGTAAAGGGTTAACTGGTTGAGTGCAAGAAGGCATGATCATGACTATTGAAAAGTGCTGAAAAGCCACTTTTGTGGCTTTACGCTGTGTACATTAGCTTGTTGTTTGTGCAGTAGTAGATAAAGAAATGTTCATATATAATTGTTTTGTTACAATTTATTGGAGAGTAAAATTGTTTTGTCACAATTTATTGGAGAGTGTCAATAGGCACTGTTCAATAAATAATAAAAAAAATCCAATATGTATGAACAAAATCGTGCTAAACTTAGGCTTCAGTTGTTGGTAGCACTTTATCTTGGATAGAAAATACTCTGGTTACAAACAGGCATGTCAACTGGTACCTGTACTGGTACCACCGGTTCCCTTATGTTCCAACCAATACCGGTACTGAAGCTTTTGTCCAGCCAATACCGGGACAAAATTATTTTATGGGGAAATTTCTTAATGGAACGAGGGTAAATAGGCTGATAATCGTGTATGGCACACTTGCATGACATACTTTTAACTTATTTGTGAATGAACATATCAAAACACTCAACAGGTGCATGTTCTGTCTGCACCACAACTCGATAAGGCTGACAATTTTGACTTCATACGTCGCATGAAAGACACTGGAAGCACCGTCATCAGCTACTTCAATTCTGTGGTGACATCAAAGTAAATCTTCAGTTTCTCTGATGGTTCAGATTAATAACCCTTTACAAACGCAGACGATATCAAAATTTATTATTTTAAATATCATTTTTTGAAATTTTTCACAAAATTTCAACAAAACCATATCATGTGACCCCTCGTTGGAATGAGCTCGTGAGCTCATTCCAACGAGGGGTCACATGATATGGTTTAGTTGAAATCTTGTGAAAAATATTATTTGTTCAACTGCTGAATTTGCATATTACGTGGGCGGATACAGCCGATTCATTGGGTAAAGAGTTATCAGGGACAAAATTGCACTTACTCAGCATGCTTTTACTTCAATATACCGATAGTACAGTCACAGGTCTTCTAGTTTCAACTGTAGATTGGTTTAGAGGGTTCACAATGGATCAAACTCACCTCGGATTTCCAATGTTGATTAAATACTTAACTTATCCAGCAGTTTATCCATGTTTGGGAGTAATACAAACATATAGACATTGTATATGTTACTTAATAAATATTTGTGTCAATATTATTCTTGCAATAGCTTAGTATTGTGTGAATTAGTCACAGGGCAAATGAAAGTTCCTTGTTAAATATCAGTTGAGATAGCATTATAGTCAGGGACAACAAAAGAAAATTATGTTCTAGAAAGTAGTATGGTCAGATAGTGTTACAGCCAAGCAGTTTCAATGCAGCATGTGTATTTAGTATCCCATAGAATCCTGATCCTGTTTCAATTTTCATTTATTTCCAGTTGTTTGCTTTAGCTGGAGTAATTTTATTTTTCTTGAAAAGAATCCATCAAAGTGCCAAATTCTGTTTGAAAGTTTTTTTGCAGGAATGTTTCAGGGAGTTTACAGGAATCAATGTGTGTTATTTCCTCTTTCCAGGAAATATTTTGAGGACAATAATCTTTTTCATTCAATGCTTTACTTAACTACGGTAACTTTCAATTTTTGTCTAATAGCTCTTTTAATGAATCCATTCTTTCTCTGAGCCTTGTACCAGCTTTGAATACTTCTTGTACTATTTATTTATTTATTGGTTTTCAAGGTCACATACTTATGCACAATGGCTAATCGTGACCCTGACAGTTTTTTGGGTGGAGGAAGCTGGAGTACCCAGAGAGAACCACTGAGCATCGATGAGCAACTGTCAGCTCCTCAACATTCTCTGTTCAAGCTCCGCTCAAGCAGGGTTACAGCGGTTGAAGACATGTGCATCATCGGCGTGCAGTACGCCTTAGTACACAGAGTCACCGTGCCCACATGTAGGCAACCGGGATAAAGTGCCTTGCCCAAGGACTCAATGTGGGTCGTCCCAGACGGGGATCAAACTCTGGGACCTCTAGCATAGAAGTCCAACCACTGAGACACCACACTCCCACTTCTTTAACCCTTAAAGGCCTAATTCTGACCTTCAGAAATTATGTTGCCTTGGACCAGGTACCACGGAGTCATAAGGAAGACTTCTAGAAAATCATCATACTCACCTGGCAGTGATTTCTCGACAAGTGTTGGCTGCCTATGTAGACAGCCAAGACTTGACAAGAAATGAACTGCCAAACCTCCAGACTTGCTAGAAATTATAGTGTCCGTAAATACTTTCAAAACTCTTCAAGATTCTGCCTATAGTAATGAAGTCGGGAGTAACCAGCACTTTTCAATTTCTGACCACTGTTATGGGCAAACATTGCTCTTATTTTGATCACCACTAAATGTTCCAAGAGCTGTTGTTTGGCCACCTCTTGTTTGACACTCAAAACTGTTAAAATCAAAGGGACCGCGGTGGCTCCGTAGGTAGAGGTGCAGGCTGCAAGCCGAGAGGTCTCGGTTCGAATCCCACCTGTGGCAACCGCGTTGTGTCCTTGGGCAAGACACTTCATCTCCATTGCCCGCGTGGGGGCACGATGACGCTGTGTACTAAGGCGTACTGCACGTCGATGGTACGCATGTCTTCAACCAATCTAACCCTGCCTGTGCAGCCATGCGGAGTTACGATGTTGGGGAGCTGGCAGCTGCTCGTCGTTGCTCGGTGGTTCTCTCCGGGTACTCCGGCTTCCTCCACCCGTAAAACTGTCATGGTCATGGTTAGCCACTGTGCATAAATATGTGACCTTAAACATCAATAAACAATAAAAACAGTTAAAATCAAAATTGGTTTTGACCTGGACAAGTTAAGTGTGCTTTAGAAGCAAAAATACCTACTTTTGTATTGCACCATATTTTTTTTTTCTTTCAAAGCACAGATTATGACATCTCATTGAGAATTCTTTTTTGCTGTGTTTTGTTTCGAAGAAAACAATGGCAAATGGGCAAAAATGTGATTGTTTTTGTAACCTTTATATGGTTTGAACATACAAACCCGTTATAAAAGTAAAAGTTGATTCAACCACAAGCTGATTAATGTTCTGCAGTACTTGAAATATGCATCTCGATACTGCAAGTTTTTGCTGACCCAGTCAAATTACAAGACAAGTGTATTTTTTCTGGAGATTGTTGAGGTAGTTACATTCATCCTCTTGAGTGTGTTGTGGCGAATAGTGATTCTCTCAAGGTGGCTTTCTATTTTTTCTCAAGATTTGCCATGTTCAGAAAAGTTTTATTATTTTGTTATAACACAGGTGATATCAATTTTGGGAGAAAATTACATTTTTACCTTTGGAGTAGTTACTCTACCTGTGGATTAGAGTACTTTGTTCATTATTGGAACCATGACGTATTAATTGTGTGTTCATAGAGTTGCTTACTGTATCTGAAATGGAGTTAGTACACTGGAGATCAAAGTTAATAAGTAATTAACTGGGTTTACAATATCTTGTAATGTGTCGTGCTATTTTCTTTTTGTTTTGTTGGACAAACATGTTTTGCTCAGAAGTTTCAAATGATGATTGGCGTACGCCAGAAAGCTCTATAATTATAATCATGGAGTTTCAACATCAGGACGATATATGCTTTTATGAGACACATTGTTGGAATGAGCTCAGAGAATGCTTTTCAACAGAGATGTACTATATTTCTGCAGTTCACATGGAGAGATTCTGTACCCAGCTCTCTAAACACTTGCTGGACAAGTTGAAACTTGAGGACCCAACAAGCAAACTTACAGTTATGAAGCAAGGTATATACTACCAGTGGTCTGATATTTGCAAATAACAATTATTATTAATTAAAATAGGGGGCGTGGTGGCGTCGCGATAATCGTTTCTTGTCAGATCACCGAAGTTAAGCAACGTCGAGCGCGGTTAGTAGTTGAATGGGTGACCATTTCAGCAACTGATTCGCACTCCTGCATTGTGACCTTGGGCAAGGCACTTAACATAGATTGCCTACATGGGGGCAAGATGACGCTGTGTACTAAGGCGTACTGCACGTTGGAGGTGCGCATGTCTTCAACCAATCTAACCCTGCCTGTGCTGTGGCGTAGAGTTCAGAGTTACGATGTTGGAGAGGTGACAGCTGCTCGTCGTTGCTCAGTGGTTCTCCAGCTTCCTCCACCCATAAAACTGTCACCGACATGATATGACCATCACAGCAGCCATGACTAGATTTGATGAAAAATATCTTAAACATGAATTAATTTCTTTGAATTAACTCTTAACCTGCTGCGTATTTTTATGTTATTTTTAGATTCAGTCTGATGGAATATTTCAGTTGGTCAGAAGGGGGCGCAGTGGCGTTGCGGTGACCGGTTCTCGTCGGATCACCGAAGTTAAGGAACGTCGAGCCCGGTTAGTCCTTGGATGGGTGACCGTCTGAGCGATCGATTCGGACTTCCACGTTGCGTCCTTGGGCAAGGCACTTCACACCAATTGTCCACATGGGGGCACGATGACGCCGTGTACTAAGGCGTACTGCACATCGATGGTACGCCTGTCTTCAACTAGTCTAACCCTGCCTGTGCTGCAGTGCGGAGTTACAATGTTGAGGAGCTGACAGCTGCTCATCGTTGCTCGGTGGTTCTCTCTGGGTACTCCGGCTTCCTCCACCCGTAAAACTGTCACGGTCATAATTAGCCATTGTACATAAGTATATGAACTTAAGACACCAATAAATAAATAAAAAATAGTTGGTCAGAAAAGCAAACTGATTGGGTTTGTTTTCTGACCAACTGAAATATTCCAGCCAATTGAATCTAAAAATAGTCGAGTGATTATTTTAGGTCCAAACTGGTTCAGGGTAGAGCTGTAGGTTAACCGAAACCGAACCGAGGTTTTTAGTTTTTTTTTTAAAACCGAAACCATCGACATCCCGTAATCTTAGGTTTTTCGTTTTTTATTAAATACTCTCTTGCTGCAGAAATTCACAGAATGTAGCCATCCCAGAGTAGCCAGACACTGCCAATGGCAGTGTCTGGGTGCTCTCACTACTCTGGGAAGGCTACATTAAGTGAATTTCCGACATTTCAGTTTAGTTGTGTTTGCAGCTTTCCTCAAGTTGCGTGTAGGTGTCAGACCTCGAAAAATGGCCAAGCACAATAAAAGTTCTGTATATTTAGGTAATTATTATATTGGCCTTCCTGATTCTTCATGTATTATAGCTTATTTCGGGCATTCATTGAGTTTCACTCAATTTCACTGCCATTCAGTTATGACTCCGGACATAATAATGAGTTTTATTGAATTTTATTTGGCCTCATGAACAAACCGAAAACCGAACCAAACCGAGGTTTTACTCCACCTGAAAAACCAAAACCGAACAAGAAATTTAAAAACCTACAGCTCTAGTTCCAGGCCATAACAGCCTCAGATTTGTTTAAGAATTTGTGACTGGAGGTTTGAGCGATTGTGTTGGATCCTCATGTTTTTACTGGTCCATCAAGTAATAGTATCAGCTGACACCTACTCTCTGGGTGCATGAGTACCGAATTGTCCTCAGCATATACTATATCAACATTTTAGAATACATTATGGCATTCAGACAGATCATTTGTAAAGCAACCATAAACTAAGATTATCTGAGAAGGATTATGAATGTCTTTGCTTTGGGAGACATGCTGTCAGAATTAACAATATTCACATGGAATCAAGGCTACCAAACATTTCAACCACCCAGAGGAAAAACTGTTTGGATGTGTCTCTACCATATGACAGCTTGAGGTTGAGTTTTCGAAGAACACCAACAAAGGGATTGCTTCCATGTTTAACAGGATTTCATGTTAACTCAAGGTAAGATGTTATTTTTTTCCAGTCATAAAATTTGTGAAGACTTGAAGAGATATGGTACAGGTCAAGCTCCAGAAAAATACTTTGTTGCATTTTTTTAACCCACCTGAGCAAAGCTCACGAGGAGCTTTAACAATCACTTTTCATCCGATGTGAACTACTTTAGATTCTTGACTTCTCCTCATAAACAGTTGACCAAACTGAATCAAATTTGGTATGTATGTTTGCTATCATATGTCATTTCAGGTTTGTTCAAATAAAATTGTCATGTCCACAGGGAAGATGGGGTGGAAGCTAGGTGCTGTAACTCTATTGGAATCCACAAAATGTTTTTCTAAAATTGAAAGATCTTCTCCAGAACTACTGCTACTTAATATGCAATATTCTTAGAAGCGCCAGATTCAGATTTGTTCAAATCAAGTCCCTGGGTCCATGTCTGGGTGGTCTGTTGGAGCCCAGATTTTAACACAGTACAATATGAGGAAATTTGTTTAAAAACCATCTTTGTATCCATCCTTTAGATTCTTGTGATATTTGGTACTAAGCATCTTTGGGGAGGGAGTGTTGAGATTCAAGTTTCTTCTATTCAAGTCCCTGGAGTCATACTGGGGCTCCTTGTGGGAGCCTGAATGTTTACTTAGTATAATTCGAGAAATATTCTTTAAAATTCTTCTTCAGATCCACTGGTCACGATCTTTTGATAATCAGTTTGCAGCATCCTAAGTGGGTTTTGATTCAGGTTTGTTCAAATCAAGTCCCTGGGTTCATATTTGGGCACCCTATGGTAATCAAGTAGGTATTCAATGATGGTTTGGTTCGGGTTTTCAGTATCCCCATGATATCCGTATTGGTTAGTTTTTTGGGGGTATATTGCCCATCTCTACAAATAATCTTGTCTAACATGTCAAAATATCGTGCAGCCAATTTGTTAGGTAAAGGGTTAAGAGTTAAAAGGACAATAAGCCACAATTTTGAAAAAAATAAGTTAAGCATTTAAAAAAACTGCAGTTTCTGTTATGCAAAAGTACCCTCATGTTTTACTTGATGGCAGGAATTTATAATATAAATAAAATGGCATGCTGTCATTCTTCAACCCGAACTCGTTAGCCGATCACTCATGTAATATTCCTCCAGAGTACAGACTGCAATATCATTTTCCATATTCAGCATTATTTGCTTTTCTATACTAGTGTTCTATTTATAGTATATGCATTCATGCAATTTGATAGATTGTTGTTAATTGCTGATAAATGTAGTGTGAGTTTTATTTGAAGCCTAACTGTGCATTATTAACCAACCCTTTACCCAATGTAATGGCCAAGACCGGCCAGCACTATTCACAAAATTCACCATTCAATTTTCATTATTTTTTTCATTTTTCGTCTAAAATTATAGCTTATGACCCTTCATTGGAACTAGCTTGTTGATCTCATTCCAGTGAGGGGTCATAAACTATGTTTTTGATCCCAAAAAATGAAAACAATTAGTTATTCAAGAATTTTATTTGCAAGGGTTGTCTGCCTTTCGTTTTAGGTAAACGGTTAAAAATAGTACAAACTTAATAATCTAATGATGCCAATTATTGCTAAAATGATGCACATTGTTGTTTGTGGCAGTCATTCATTAGGACAACAGTGAAGGTAAAATTACAAACCATGTGCAGTCAGAAATTATGCCATAGTGTTGTTTACTCCTGATGACTTTCAGGTTACTTTGTTTCTCTCTTCATAATGTTGTGTATTCTGAAATTTTGCATGCATTAAAGTATATTAACTGGTAGAGTGCTGGAAGCCAATTTTGGGGCCTTATTTTGAAGTGCAGGGGCTGCAACTTGTAGGCATCATTTTTGGTGGATGAGCTTCCTATTACCTTTGAAGTTAAATAATTTTGTCTGTTAGGATTTGCCTTGTTACAGTTCATGAGAGAGTGCGTCTAGGCACTCTCTCATGAATTGTAACAAGGCAAAGACACACAAACAAATTTTGATGACCAAAAATAATTCAAAGCTCTACCAGTTAATTACAGACTTAAGTACTTTCATGTTGCATCTGATGTCTTCCACTTTGCATAGAGTGGTTTTTTAGCTCACCTGAGCGAAGCTCAAGGGGAGCTTTACTAATCACTTTCTGTCCGGCGTCCGTCGTCGTCCGTCCGGCGTTAACTTTACATTATCGACTTCTCCTCCTAAACCACTAGCCCAATTTTATTCAAATGTTGGCTAAATGTTTATTACCTAATGCCAATTCAGATTTGTTCAAATGAAGTTGCCCCTCCTCCTGGGTGGTGCCACGCCCCCAAGGGGCACCAAAATCTTTGTAAATCTTTTTCTCATGAACCAGCAGTAGCAGAGACTTGATATTTGGTGTGCAGCTTCCTTTTGAGGTGTAGACTCAGATTTGTTCAAGAGAAGTTTGTGGGGCTATACTTGGCGTCGTTATGGGGGGGGGGGCAAAATTTTTTGCCCCGCCCAAAATTTCTATTTTCCAAACCGAGAGGCTGATTTGAACCAAATTTTATGTGAGGGCTTATTGGGTCATGAGTACTTGATTTATGCAAAAAAAAATTTTCCTGCATCCCCGTGGGAACCGCAGGAGCTAAAAATAGAAAAAATTTAAAACGCCCATATCTCCAAAACTGCACGGCACTGAGAATTTTTAGTTGGTGTGCAGCTTCCTTAGGACCAACAGAAAGGATTGGTAAAAAAAAATTGCCATCGGTTTTATCATAGGGTACAGTTTCGGGACTTTGAAAAAGTGCTGAGTCAGCACTTTTTAACACTGTAGGCAATGGGAAAAACATTAAAAAATCTTCTTCTCCAGATCCAGCAGGCAGAATCTTTTGATATTTGGTATGCAACATTGTAGGGTGGATCTGATTCAAGTTTGTTCAAATCGGCCCCCTGGGTTCATATTTGGGCTCAGTATAGGAGCCCGATTTCGAACTTAGTGCATTTCAGGCAAATTTCTTAAAAAATCTTCTTCTCCAGATCCAGCAGGCAGAATCTTTTGATATTTGGTATGCAACATTGTGGGGTGGATCTGATTCAAGTTTGTTCAAATCGGCCCTCTGGGTTTATATTTGGGCTCAGTATAGGAGCCCAAATTTGAACTTACTGCATTTCAGGCAAATTTCTTTGAAAATCTTCTTCTCCAGATCCAGCAGGCAGAATCTTTTGATATTTGGCATGCAACATTGTAGGGTGGATCTGATTCAAGTTTGTTCAAATCGGCTCCCTAGATTCATATTTGGGCTCACTATAGGAGCTTGAATTCGAACTTAGTGCATTTCAGGCAAATTTCTTCAAAAATCTTCTTCTCCAGATCCAGCAGGCAGAATCTTTTGATATTTGATATGCAACGTTGCGGGGTAGATCTGATTCAAGTTTGTTCAAATCGGCCCCCTGGATTCATATTTGGGCTTACTATAGAAGCCCGAATTCGAACTTAGTGCATTTCAGGCAAATTTCTTAAAAAATCTTTTTCTCCAGATCCAGCAGGCAGAATCTTCTCATATTTGGTAAGCAACATTGTGGGGTGGATCTGATTCAAGTTTGTTCAAATCGGATCCCTGGGTTAATATTTGGGCTCAGTATAGGAGCCCAATTTCGAACTTAGTGCATTTCAGGCAAATTTCTTAAAAAATCTTCTTCTCCAGATCCAGCAGGCAGAATCTTTTGATATTTGGTATGCAACATTGTGGGGTGGATCTGATTCAAGTTTGTTCAAATCGGCCCTCTGGGTTTATATTTGGGCTCAGTATAGGAGCCCAAATTTGAACTTACTGCATTTCAGGCAAATTTCTTTGAAAATCTTCTTCTCCAGATCCAGCAGGCAGAATCTTTTGATATTTGGCATGCAACATTGTAGGGTGGATCTGATTCAAGTTTGTTCAAATCGGCTCCCTAGATTCATATTTGGGCTCACTATAGGAGCTTGAATTCGAACTTAGTGCATTTCAGGCAAATTTCTTCAAAAATCTTCTTCTCCAGATCCAGCAGGCAGAATCTTTTGATATTTGGTATGCAACGTTGCGGGGTAGATCTGATTCAAGTTTGTTCAAATCGGCCCCCTGGATTCATATTTGGGCTTACTATAGAAGCCCGAATTCGAACTTAGTGCATTTCAGGCAAATTTCTTAAAAAATCTTTTTCTCCAGATCCAGCAGGCAGAATCTTCTCATATTTGGTAAGCAACATTGTGGGGTGGATCTGATTCAAGTTTGTTCAAATCAGATCCCTGGGTTAATATTTGGGCTCAGTATAGGAGCCCAATTTCGAACTTAGTGCATTTCAGGCAAATTTCTTAAAAAATCTTCTTCTCCAGATCCAGCAGGCAGAATCTTTTGATATTTGGTATGCAACATTGTAGGGTGGATCTGATTCAAGTTTGTTCAAATCGGCCCCCTGGGTTCATATTTGGGCTCAGTATAGAAGCCCGATTTCGAACTTAGTGCATTTAGGCAAATTTCTTAAAAAATCTTCTTCTCCAGATCCAGCAGACAGAATCTTTTGATATTTGGTATGCAACATTGTGGGGTGGATCTGATTCAAGTTTGTTCAAATCGGCTTCCTAGATTCATATTTGGGCTCACTATAGAAGCTCGAATTTGAACTTAGTGCATTTCATGCAAATTTCTTAAAAAATCTTCTTCTCCAGATCCAGCAGGCAGAATCTTTTGATATTTGGTATGCAACATTGTAGGGTGGATCTGATTCAAGTTTGTTCAAATCGGCCCCCTGGGTTCATATTTGGGCTCAGTATAGGAGCCCGATTTCGAACTTAGTGCATTTCAGGCAAATTTCTTAAAAAATCTTCTTCTCCAGATCCAGCAGGCAGAATCTTTTGATATTTGGTATGCAACATTGTGGGGTGGATCTGATTCAAGTTTGTTCAAATTGGCCCTCTGGGTTTATATTTGGGCTCAGTATAGGAGCCCAAATTTGAACTTACTGCATTTCAGGCAAATTTCTTTGAAAATCTTCTTCTCCAGATCCAGCAGGCAGAATCTTTTGATATTTGGCATGCAACATTGTAGGGTGGATCTGATTAAAGTTTGTTCAAATCGGCTCCCTAGATTCATATTTGGGCTCACTATAGGAGCTTGAATTCGAACTTAGTGCATTTCAGGCAAATTTCTTCAAAAATCTTCTTCTCCAGATCCAGCAGGCAGAATCTTTTGATATTTGGTATGCAACGTTGCGGGGTAGATCTGATTCAAGTTTGTTCAAATCGGCCCCCTGGATTCATATTTGGGCTTACTATAGAAGCCCGAATTCGAACTTAGTGCATTTAGGCAAATTTCTTAAAAAATCTTCTTCTCCAGATCCAGCAGGCAGAATCTTTTGATATTTGGTATGCAACATTGTGGGGTGGATCTGATTCAAGTTTGTTCAAATCGGCTTCCTAGATTCATATTTGGGCTCACTATAGAAGCTCGAATTTGAACTTAGTGCATTTCATGCAAATTTCTTAAAAAATCTTCTTCTCCAGATCCAGCAGGCAGAATCTTTTGATATTTGGTAAGCAACATTGTGGGGTGGATCTGATTCAAGTTTGTTCAAATTGGCCCCCTGGGTTTATATTTGGGCTCAGTATAGGAGCCCAAATTTGAACTTGGCGCATTTCAAGTAAATTTATTAAAAAATCTTCTTCTCCAGATCCAGCAGGCAGAATCGTTTGATATTTGGTATGCAACATTGTGGGATGGATCTGATTCAAGTTTGTTCAAATCGGCTTCCTAGATTCATATTTGGGCTCACTATAGAAGCTCAAATTCGAACTTAGTGCATTTCAGGCAAATTTCTTAAAAAATTTTCTTCTCCAGATCCAGCAGACAGAATCTTTTGATATTTGGTATGCAACATTGTGGGATGGATCTGATGCAAATTTGTTCAAATCGGCTCCCTAGATTCATATTTGGGCTTACTATAGAAGCTCGAATTCGAACTTAGTGCATTTCAGACAAATTTCTTAAAAAATCATCTTCTCCAGATCCAGCAGGCAGAATCTTTTGATATTTGGTATGCAACATTGCGGGGTGGATCTGATTCAAGTTTGTTCAAATCGGCCCCCTGGATTCATATTTGGGCTCACTATAGAAGCTCGAATTCAAACTTAGTGCATTTCGGGCAAATTTCTTCAAAAATCTTCTTCTCCAGATCCAGCAGGCAGAATCTTTTGATATTTGGTATGCAACATTGCGGGGTGGATCTGATTCAAGTTTGTTCAAATCGGCCCCCTGGATTCATATTTGGGCTTAATATAGAAGCCTGAATTCGCACTTAGTGCATTTCAGGCAAATTTATTAAAAAATCTTCTTCTCAGATCCAGCAGGCAGAATCTTTTGATATTTGGTATGCAACATTGTGGGGTGGATCTGATTCAAGTTTGTTCAAATCGGCCCCCTGGGTTTATATTTGGGCTCCGTATAGGAGCCCAAATTTTAACTTAGTGCATTTCAGGCATATTTCTTAAAAAATCTTCTTCTCCAGATCCAGCAGGCAGAATCTTTTGATATTTGGTATGCAACATTGTGGGGTGGATCTGATTGTGATTCATGAACGTATTTATTTGTAAAGTTGATAGAATCTTAGACAAAATTTGCAGAAAAGATCTACTATAGAAGGGGTGGTATCCAGGGTGAACCGTTTACCCAAATCTAGCAGTACTAATGCATTATTCACACAAATCTCCGTTCAAATTTTATGACCCCTCATTGGAACACACGCATTCAGCTCATTCCAACAAAAGTCATATGCCATGTTTTCGAGACAAAAGAATAAAAATTTTAGTTATTCATGAAATTTTTAGGCAACTGTTGTCTGTTATTCACATTGCTTCATGAAATTTCAGTACTTTTAGAAGTTACCTCAGTAATCAAGGGTTAATTCCCCTTAATTAAATGTCGCCTCTAAAAAACAACCACTTTGCATATATTACCTTTTTACCAGCATAACTGCCAAAACTTGTCAGCATTCTTCGCAAAAATCGTTATTCAAATTTAAATTTTTGTCTCTTAAACATACATGTACTTATCACTTGTAAATACCCCATTGGAATGAGCTTTTTGAGCTCATTCCAATGAGAGGTCGCACACCATGCTTTTTTAGTCAAAAAAGCAATTTTTTAGTTATTCCAGAATTTCGTACGTAAAACACAGCTTTATGACTTCACATTAAAATGAGCTCTCTAAGCTTGTTCCAATCAACATTCACGCACTATGTCTTTCACACAAAAAATAAAATTTTCCATTTATTCAGGAATTTTGTTTGCAAGAACACTCTTACCCCCCCCCCCCCCCCCCCCCCCACACAGACACACACATCTAAAAGTTAGGCAGCAAAAAAACAGTTACTTCAATTTTTAAATGCATTATAGGAACAACTTGCCTAATCAAATTTAAATACTTTTGCATCATTCTGTATCTAGAACAAACCATTTACCATATCTTTACGCAAAATTCTCCAGCATCATTCACAAAAAAACACCATTATTTATATATTCACATTTCTGTCTCAAAAATATACCTGATCTTCCCATACCCCTATTGGAATAAGCTGTTTGAGCTTGTTCCAATGATGATAAAAAAAACTAATATTTTGGAAAATTTGTGAAAATTTTTGTTTTCTTGCATGCAAATATGTACATGTAGCACATGGAAGATATCCACAGTTGGGGAGAGATGTCCAAGGCTATCTCTTCACATTCCTTGTTTGTGCTTCATGCTAAACCAGTTTGTCTGCAGAGATAAATTTGCTTTATTAAAAATCATTGGAGATTGGCCACACACCAATGATTTTAAATAAAACTAATTTTAGGTAACAAATGTTGAACTTCAAACAAAATCTATCACTCAACCAGTTAATGTTGATGAGGCATGACATGGTGAAGGTGACCTAAAATACTTCTTAGAGTCACTTTGTCAGGTGAGCGATTAAGGCCACGTGGGGCCTCTTGTTTTATAATGCTCTTTCACATACATGAAAATCTAAGAGTCAATATTTTTTTTCAAATTAACCAATTATTGTCCCGTTAAAAGCAGTTAAGGGGTCGTCCAACCTAACTTTGGTCAATTTGTTGACATTTTTCCCAATGCCTCAGAAACAGATAAGAGAAGTAAGGAAAGGCAAATTATATATCAAAATAATGAGTAAAGTGCATAGAAAAGGTACATATAATTTTTTTCAGGAAAAAAAGTGAATTTTATGATTTTGAAGAAGATTAATTTGCAAATGGCATAAGTAACGAACCGGTAAAACCACAAAATAATCGGTAATTCGAAAGCCTTGTCCTCAATATAATGATAACATACTACAGACTCGGAGAAAGCATTTTTTTGACACACACTCTGGTGGGTTTTGACATTTGAATGTAATAACATCAACACAAATTTTTGATGTTCCGGATGTGGCCATGTTTCAATGATGTTTTTCCGGTCATGTGATCACGATGTGGTTCTTGCAGAAATACTCAATTTGGGCAATCGTAAGAATGCAAGGACGTGATCACGCCCCTTGTTTGTTCGAGACAATGTATGAGCGGATTTGCAAACAGGTGACAGCAAATACTTGAACTGTTAATGTCATAACTGCAAAATATGGTTTGAAATTCCCTCTCGTGTTTACAGGCCGTCTGAACATTTTTGTTGACAAAAAATCTGAATTATTGCGCACTAGAAAGACAACATGAACCACTTGTAAAAAAATAACCGAGTGTATAAAATCGGGACAATACACATAAAATAAGGCAATATTCATAACAAAGTAAGCAGAATGCTTTCAGAAATCACTTTTTCACGAGGTATATTCCAAGTGACCTGGAACTATATTGAGCGTGTTAATTTCCCCCTGTCGCTGCGAAGTTATTTACTTCCCAGTAACCATGGAATTTGAAGGCGGGTATGTTTGATGTCTGCAAAGGACTGATTGAAGATGGGTTGAAAATGATGCATTCGTGCTTTTAAATAAGGTGCGCTTGGACGATGCTGTGAATTTAGTTTTTTCTTGCAACCAACCATAGTAATACAAGCGTTGATCAGTGTCTTTTATGATCGCTTTACACTGACAAATGTGACAAATCTGGTTCACCGGAAACCATCCCCCAATTTGCATATCACAATAAACATAACCGCTGTCACGGAGTGTCAGCATGGCCGTGTGGTCAAAACCGAAACGAATTATCGAATGCACGGTCAATATTAGCTGCAATTGGCTTTTCAACAAATGAAATACACGAAATATTCGCAATTTCTTCATTATTCATGCCGAGATACTTTTTAACCAAACCACATGCGTTCAGTTTTGTTTGTCGGCGTCAAACTGATATTGTTTGTGGTAATTAAATAGTACGAGAAGGCGAAGGAAGCCAAATATTTTCCATCATCTATTAATTAATTCAAATTGATAATTTCTTTTATTTTACTGAAATTTTGAACTGATAAGGTGGGTGTGTTGCGATTATTATGCCCCAGACCTGGAAGTTGGAAAATCAAAGGTGCATCTAGGGCCGTGCAGTGGTGACCCCTGTCCTCTTAATCTTTCTTAGTCTTACCCATTCATCATTACATGTACCAACATTCTCCCCTGTATCTCAACCATTGCTACTCCAATTTGAAGGATATTTGGTGTTGTGATCGAGCATCATGGGGAAACAATGCCCGTGTAGCTGCTGTAGCATGTGTTTCTTCCCACATTTTTTCAGAGTTGTGGTACTTTTTCACTCTTTTGAGTTAGAAAATTTTGTTTATAACTAGTTGATTTGTTACAATTTGTTGCAAAGTGCCTGCTAATACCCTCAATTGTATTGCTACAGAATTTTCTTGTGAAGATTTTGTTCCTATTACTTATCAAGCAACAACCTATGAATATTCTGTATAAAGCCACCAATCTGATGTTTGGCACTTTTATCGGAGCTGTTTGTTTTGAAGGCTTATGGAACTCAAAATGTTGATTATGGCAGGACTTTTCTATTCACCCATTAATCGATAAATTAAGTGTTATAGTTGGAAGTAAGAAGCATGAAAGGTCCAGAACTAAAACTCTAAAAAGAATGTTTTGCAATGTAACATGATTTTTGCAGATACACTTATTTGGAGGGTTACCTGTCTGATAGTGTTTGGAACACGTGTGGCCAGGATCTTCAAAAAGAAAAAAGAGTTAAACTTTGAGAAAAAAGGCATATGCCTTGAGTGCCGGAGGTGGAGTCATACAAAGAAGAGAGCCCCCCTCCCTCCCCCCCCCCCCCCCCCCCCCCCCCCCCCAGGAAATTTTTTGTGTCAAATGGAGCTCACTTGTCATCTTTTGGGGATTGTTTTGTGTACTGCGTTCTTGAAAAAAATATGTGAGACCCTCTGGATGTGCCCTTCTGATCTCAATATGTCAATAAGCCTCCTTGGGGAAAGTACATGCAATAATGGTTATGTAAGGTTGATTTGATGTGTTTTGAATAACAATGTACTTTTAAGTACATTAGATGGTTTATTGCAGTGACAGGTTACAGTTACCCTTATTTCTTCTCCAACAGATATCATGAGTGTATTGGTGTCCAAGAGTTAAACAAAGCTAATATACTTATTGATAAACCAGACAAATTTAACAATTTAATCACTATCAAATTGATGCATGGGATAAAAGGGGTTATAGTGCAAGGAGTTTGTAAATATATTTATTCAACTACAATGTATGACTTTGCAGTGCATTCTACATAGGAGAATATCATATTTTCTTTCCAAACCATTACAGTAACACATACATCTTGATATTGGGAGACACTCTTTTGTCCTTCCATACTTCTTCTGCTGGACTCCTTCAAGTTGACCTTTGTTGAACTCCCCAAATCAAAACATAAACAAAAGAAAATGTCTGCCTTCAATCAGTGAGCACTCCACTTATAACATTTGGTCTCAATCTTTATTACTTTCATGAATTAGGAAAAGATTTCTTCGAGTATGTACTTAAATGTTTATAGAATACAGCTGTTATTTTATTTTGAGGTATTTTATTGTAAAAATTTTGTTCTCTTACTTATGCCACAGCCGACTTTCAGGTGGTGCTATTTACACATGGCAGCAGTTCCATGGCAAATTTCAGTTTCCACATGTTCTATGTTTCATTCCAAGCATTTTGGTATATAATTTATTGGGGTTATTCATTTTGGGCCTTTTTTAGACTTGAAAGAAAATTACATGAAATTTGACCAAAGTTAGGTTGGACGTCCCCTTAATTAAACAAGTTGTTTTCAGTTTAAAAGGAAATCTGTTGCATGTTTATTTTCCCAAATTAAAATTTGCCAGATGAATTGATTGCCAATGGAAATGTTATATGTTTCTTTGTCAAGCTTGCTTCGAATTTCATATATATTCATTTGCATTCAATGATTTGTCAAATGGTTTTCTGCTTCCCCACTGCAGTTCTGTAATAAAATTATATTGTACAGTGTCATATTGCGAGAAGATTGTTAACTCTCACACTGCTATTATTAGGTCAGTGCTGGAAAACACTGGCCTGCATGCACACCATCTGATGTCACAATATATTTGAAAAGAGGATAACTATGGAAGGAGATTCAAAATGCATACCGCCTATAAAATCTTTATTTTTCAAGGCTGCTGATCAGTCTATAAATGTCTACTCACAACACATTAATAAGTTCATGAATTGAACTGAGATTTTTATTTTCTCCCAACACTAAGGTACTGAGACATGTATAAAGTCATGTGGGACAGCTGGTAGAGATATGTCTGTCTCATTCCACCAACATGACAGCTATCTCACCCCACCCACATGACCAGCCTATTTGTTTATACATGTGCAGACGTGATTAAATAGTTTTGGCACCAATTAAATATGCAAACAAAATGGAAGGCCGTTTTGCTTCCATAAATACGACTGACTTCATAAACGAAAATGGAAACACTCTAAGAAAAACTTCAGCACACCTCAAATTGCTCTATCAGTTTATCAGAGAGAAATATACATTTGATATCATTGCGCTCTGACAAACTGAAGTACAAGTCTGGAAATGACGTGTGCAGACATGTCGATTTCATTTCAGGTCACTTCAGTGCAGTAACCCTCAACATGCGGTGCTAGTCTGCATGTTTTGAAGTACATACCTTTGGTATATACCACACTCATCGACAAGCTTTCCAAATATCCTATTTGTTTTCTCCTAGAATGAACACACTAAGAATTATTTTTTCATGGAAAATATGGTATTTTCTTATTAATGGCGTCACATCCCTAAAATGGTGGGAGAAAAATCATCCTCGATGGGTATCTGGGTGGGACGGTCAAATCTCACCCTCGGGGTAAGATATTTGAGCCAGAGTATCTTGCCTCTCGGGTGAGAGTTTTCCTTCCCACCCAGATGCTCATCAGGGATAATAAAAATCCCTGGTGGGAGAGGATGTGAGATGGGGAAATCTCATCCAAGGGCAAGATATTTGGCCCAGACACGAGGCTTGCTGACCAAATATCTTGTCCCGAAGGTGAGATTACCCCATCTCACACCCACCCCATCAGGGATAATTTTTCTCCCCCACCAAAACAGTCTAACATCATCAACAGTAATTCAGGGGCACGTGCAGCTATTTTGAACAACGTTGTTTTCCATTTCTGAAAAAAACTGATTTGCTTATTGGAAAGAGCGCTCAAAAGTTCTGAATATACACATTCCGATGACGTCACATTATGAATTCTGCAATGTGTTTGCATAACTTTTTGACTGGAATTTTGTGCAACTCCCTCCACTCAAAATGGTGTTCATCCAAAAATTCATATAAATGAGTCAAGTGTTCTTTGGTTTTGCAATCTATGTTTTTATTTCTATTTTCTTTGACAAACGTTTGTCTGCTAATATTTCCGAAACATGACACTTGTTTACAGAAGAACGTGCGATGATTGAATAATCCTGCGCTCATTAAATATGCTAATAAGCCAATTTTGGTTGCTCACGGGTGAGATAGCTATCACGTGGGTGGGGTGAGACAGGCATATCTCTCCCAGATGCCTCCCATGACTTTATATATGTCTCAGTACCTTAGTGGTGGGAGTATTATAATCCCTGATGTGTGCGGGTGTGAGATGGGAAAATCTCACCCGAGGTCAAGATATTTGGGCCAGACACGAGGCTTGCCGAGTGTCTGGACCAAATGTCTTGTCCCAAGTAGTACTGAAATGGTTAACCGGATAACCGGTTTCAAACCGGTTACCTACCTAACCGATTAAAAAAAACGTCAACCGGTTATCCGAAATATTGATAGTGATCGTCATTCCACGGTTAAAACGTAGTAAATATGCAGCTTCTCCTTTGGGATAGATTACACCTCGAAGCAGTGCTGGAAATATTGAGAAATAATCGACTTCGGTGTTAAAGACTTCGTTGATAATCGGCAATTTCCGTGAGTACTAAGTAACCACTGAAACTATTCCGCAGTATGTATACAAACGAACGTTGTTGAGTACTCGACAACGTTCGTTTGTATAAACACTATGGAATAGTTTCTGAGAATGCTGCTTTCCAATTCCTATAGTTTTGATCCCAGATTCGGTGAAATAATGGCAACGGTTAACCGGATATTATCCGGTTATAGCTCTCGGTTAGTCGGTTGTGAAAATGAGCCAACTGTTTCAGCCCTTGTCCCAAGGGTGAGATTTTCCCATCTTACACCCATACCCATCAGGGATTATTTTTCTCCCCTCACCATATAGCGGTTACATTAACCAGAGGTAATCGGCGGTCACATGCTGATATAATCAATTCATTTGGTATTCGTTGTTTTGAAAAACTAATGACACCATCGGAAAGAGCATGCAAAAGTTATGTACATACCAAAGGTATATACCACAAAATCAATTAGGAACGGTGGCAGCTTGGGGTTTAAAGAGTTTTAGAGCATCAAACTTTGATCACACGGCATTCTCATGACGGCAATACGAATCAGTTGGTAGCAAGAAACTGATATGATATGCATAACGTCATAATAACATTGTAAATGTATAACGTCACGTGGGTGGGTGGGTGGGTGGGATACATCTGTCTCTCCCTGCTATCTCACCCTGGACAGACGTATGTTACACATGCAGTAGGGGGAGAAAAAGAGTAACCTCGACCTTTATCTAAATTATTGATTTTGTGTTGTCCAGTGATGTTGTGGGGTACACAAGAGGTTTATTTACTATATATATATATATATCGTTAACGTTGTGCTGTTCATTCAGGTTGCCTTGTTCATTTCACGATATTGGCTATGTGTAGGGTTTATTTGAACATATATGTTATTGTGATGAATTGACAGTAACATGGTCTGAGGTTTGCAGATTGGAGCTTATGTTCAACCTTGGTTGAACATAAGCTCCAAGCTGCAAACCTCAGACTACGTTACCTTCAATTCATCACCACCATAGGTTCTCATCAGATCACCGAAGTTAAGCAACGTCGAGCCCGGTTAATCCATGGATGGGTGACCGTCTGAGCGATCGATTCAGACTCCCGCATTGTGTCCTTGAGCAAGGCACTTCACCCTGATTGTCCACAAGGGGGCACGATGACGCCGTGTACTAAGGCATACTGCAAGTCGATGGTGCACATGTCTTCAACCAATCTAACCCTGCCTATTCTGCATTGCGGAGTTACGATGTTGGGGAGCTGGCAGCTGCTTGGTGGTTCTCTCCTGGTCCTACAGTTTCCTCCACCAGTAAAACTGTCAAGTACACGATATGACCCTGGCTGTTAAAGTGTCATTAAACCCTAATAAATATTCATCACCATAACTTATGTTATGTTACAGTTTTAATGTGTACAATGGTTCGTTTATTGAATTTGCATTTTCAGAGTAAATACCTATCAGTGGAATAAAAAGTATTGTAATGCATGACCTTGGGGCTGCACAATGAAAGTCTCAATTTGTCTACCACAAAATTCATTGAGCAACTAGGGAGTGCGGTGGCTCAGTGGTAGACTGTTGGACTTCTATGCTAGAGGTCCCGAGTTCAATCCCCATCCGGGACAACCCACGTTATGTCCTTGGGCACTCCGGCTTCCTGCACCCGTAAAACTGTCACCGACATGATATGACCCTGGCTGTTAAAGTGTCGTTAAACTCGAATAAATAAAAAAAAAAAATTTTTAAATTTCCAAAGAAAAGAGTGAGTAACCCTGCGCATTGCACAGAATTAGTTGGTAAGCTAACATACATTGATTAAGGATAGGCATTACATAGGATGAGTTGATAGACTGCCATATCACACACCACATGAAAATACACTGAGACTTCGATCCTAAAAATGTACAGGGTCAATTGGTTACCTGTTACCTCGGGGTGCAGGATTCACAGGCCTGGCATTCTGAAAAATGCAGAAGGGCAAAAAATCGCTCTCCTCAATCAGCTTAGGAGAGCAATTAGCTTTACACAGCATTTTAAGTATCCAATTGAACGAACTCATCGAAACTGAAACCAACAGACTATTGCATCAGTGATTTTATTAACTTTACTAAGGTAAAGCGTAATCTCTTAGACATCTAGATGTCTCACTCAACAACTGAACACACACTTGACAAGACCTGTGTGTGTACCCAGAACTGTTGTCCAAGAAAGTCATACGCCTACCACTACCACCTTCAACCCCCCAAGGGGGTTGAAGGTGGTAGTGGTAGGCATATGACTTTCTTGGACAACAGGTCTGCTTGAATCTACAGTCACATCCTGGTGCAAGTTCTTCAAGTGACAGGATAGTAGTAATGGTAGAATATTATAGTGTCAATATTCCTTGAATAATTACCCCTCAAATTGTGATGTCAGTTTTTGAACTTGAAACTGACAGAAAAAAAAAAATATTGCTGTGACCCATTTTGCTTCAAATGATTGCAACTGTGTTTGGGTATGGTTGCAGCCATTACCTTTTACCACTAAACCACTTTCAAAATGAAATTACGTGATGTTATGTGACTTTGAAGTTAAATTACATTTTTGCTTTACAACAAAAATTTAATGTGAGCATAATACATGTAATCTCAAATCATCCCAGACCAAAATATTTAGGAGGGCAATTTTTCGCTCTCCTTAATTCTTTCAGGAGGGCAGTAAGGAGAGCTAAAAAATCGCTCTCCTGAAATTGCCAAGCCTGGATTCAAGGAACTAATGAAAATATACTGGATTGTGGAAATTTAAAAAAATGATGACGTAGACTATTATCACTTAACTGGTAGAGTGCTAAATTATTTTCCATCCTCAAATCTTGTACACGTCTTTGCCTTGTTACAATTTATGGGAGAGTGCCTAAGGGCACTCCCCCATAAATTGTAACAAGGCAAACCCTTGCAGACCAGATAATATCACTTCAATGATAATACAAAGCACATACACTGAATATGAGCATTCAGGCTGTGGTACCTGCATTTCAGAATAAAGCCCGAATATGGGCTTCCAGCACTCTACCAGTTAATAGCTTGTTTTGTGCCAATTTCCTGTCAGGAATTGTCTGAAGATGTTCTTTAACCGGTTGATTGTGCATGTTAATTTGCTTCAATGTAACCTTCGCGATAATGGAACAAAAATTTGTGTGAGACTTGATGCCTTCGACAGACAGACCTTACCGAAGACTGGGGATTTTCATTTTTTACCTTAATCAATATTTAAAAAGGAAGCTGGTTATTAAATTAAAACATCTTGATTGATTTATGAGAAAATGATTATGTAATTATGAGTTAAGTGTGTAGTTCACAATATTATCAAGACAAATCAGAAAATCAATTCCAGAATTCCATCAAACATTTATTACATATCTGTGGGGGGGCAATTGTAATTTGACTGGGAGACTTTGATGTGCTATATTAACCAATATACTTCTGGAATATTGACAATAAAATTTTTTAAGAGTAATTCTATCTCACAAGAAGGGTACTTGTTGCCTCAGAGATTATGGCATTGGACTTCAGACCAGAAGGCCCATGGTTCGATCCTCACCAGGGATAACAGCATTGTGTCCTTTGGCAAGGAACTTTATCCTTATTGCCTGTATGAGTACACGGGTGCGTTGTGTATTAAGGCATACTGTAATTGGAGACGAATGCAAAGTTTTTTTTTGTATATTTTCAGTGGTAGCTCCCTTGGCCCAAAGGGCCATGTGAGCTTTTGCCATCACTTGGCATCATTTGTAAACTTTTCATATTTTCATCATCTTCTCTGGAACTGCTGAGCCAATGTGAACCAAACTTGGCAGGAATGGTCTATGGGAGGTCCTCAACAAACGATCCTCATTTTGTTCCTGTTGGATGAAAAATAGGCCACCAGAGGCATTCTTTGATTCTGATAGGTGGATTTTAAAAAATCTTCTCCTCTGAAACAACAAGGCCAGACTTTTGAAACTTTAGGTGATTGATGACTGGGCACCTCTACCAATGATCCTCATATAATGTTGATCGGGGTGGCAATATGGCTACAATTGCAGCTTATAGTTATCATAAAATCTCTATGGGACATCACATTTTCATCTTCTGTTCTGCCAGGTGAGCGATTACAGGCTCTTTAGAGACTCATGTGTTTAAATATTTTTGGTTTCAACTGTTGAGTAAATGGGGTATTCAGTACAGTGTAAAGCCACTAAAATGACTGGAGCCCTGATAGTGGCTTCCACCATACAACCAGTTAATGTATGAGTGAATACCCTGAATGGCTTGAATTGTCAGGGTTCCCACTCAGATGAGAAGTCCTTTAATTTTGGCCTCTTCCTTGAAAAGTTTACCTGTAAACTCAGAGAAAATAAATTTTAGGATGACCCTCCCCACATTCATGCGTTGTCACAAAATCGGTCAGGAATCATATTTATTTGATCTCAATATTGTCCCTTGAGTACAATTAACAAGCATCATTTGCAATGCTTTAGCATTGCAGATGACTCCTTGTTGAACTCAAGGAACAATATATATCTAGCAAGTTGGGTTTTCCAGAGACCAGGTCCTCAAGACTGAAATTCTTTGTGTTGCTATGGTGTTGTAGGTTTATATCAAAATTATAACAGTCCTTGAAAATCATGGTCAGAGTGAAAAGTGCTTAAATAGTGCTTACCCGGTAAGTTTGATTTTTCTGATATCATTGGGAACCCTGGATGTGTATCACGATTCTTTCAAAGGAAGCATGTGTACATGCTCAGTGGTAACTTTGTTCCTAGCCTTTAGATGTTCCAAGCCAGAAGAACTGAGCACTGCATTGCTTATTACAGAAAATTTGCATGGAATATTCCTCCCCAAGCCTGAAAATAAGCAATCCGTCATTTGCAGAATGACTCAGAGGGGAGGGTGAATTCTCTGATGCTATCCTCAGCCCTGGTAATTCACCCTCAGCAATCAGCAGTGCCGAGGAAACTAAAAAAATATCCACAGCAAAAATACTGTTGAGGATGGCTTCTTCAGAAAGCCTTGTGGTGGCAGAAACTGCACAACTTCCAGGTTACACAAGGAATCAAACCATGTGGTTTGCACTACACTGTATTGCTAATCTTACAATTTACAGTACAAGATGCAGCATAACCACTAGAAGCTATGTGTTCTGCTTCTTCTGTGTTGATAACACCAGAATCTGACATCAGTTTCTGGAAATCTGTTACATAGCTTTCCAGAAACTGATGTCAGATTCTGGTGTTCTCAACATAGCAGTGAGATACTTAGTTTGTGGTTATGCTGCATCTTATTTCACTCATACTATACATATTGAGTAAGTCGCCTGCTTACTTTTCTCAACATTTACATGGCTCATGATATCGGTAGTGATGAACCGATAATCGGAATCGGCAATCGGAACCGGCCAGTTATGGGCCATTGGCCGATTATGACAACTGGCAGCTAAAAAACGGCAGTTTCCGGTTATTCTATATTTAACTTGGACTATTAAAATCTCTGATATCTGGCCATTTCAATAAAGTTTCCCCATTAAAAACGTGTGTAGTGCATATCAGAATATTTAGGGATTTGCAGAGCCGTGATATTACGGAATTTACCATCTGCAATGGGTACGAGATTGCCTCTATTCCCAGCTGATCAAAGTCACTGGTCTTCAATCAACATGCTGTACAACATTGCATTGGGTACATGTATAAATAAAATGTGTTCAGCTGCTAGTCTGTTGTACTTCATGATGCAAGCATCACAAAACAATAAGAAATGAAAATTGGAGAAAAACTAAAAAAAAAGAAAAAGCACTCTTTTTTCAGTGGTAGGCCCTAGATGATTGTTATGCAACATGCAAGTCACAAACACGTTTTCGGTTTGTCAAGTTCATTTTTTAATTCATTTACCTCCCTTTGTTTAAACACTGAAGAAACACATCAAGGGAGGTAACGAACAATGAACTTTAAATATTAATAAATAATATCTTCTGACGTCGCGTGTGTCGTACAACTTCACAACACACATTAACATCAAAGTTATTATTCAATTAAGACACAAAGTGTGTACTCAGTATCTTCCTGGTTAATACAGCCAAGTGTATTATATTCTTACACAAAACCATATTAACACTATTTACCAGAATAACACACAATCATCACAAAAAAACAATATTGTGTGATTGTATCCTTTATAACTATCTTCCCCCAACCCAACTTTCAAAAATGCAAATATTATTTTGGCTAATATTGCCCAGCACCAAACATGCATGCTCTGAGAATTTATGTGGTATTAAGCTTTCGTAATTGGTGATTTATCAACGAAATACTGTAGTATGACAGGCACTAATAGAGTTTCTTCTTGGTCCTGTTTCAACCATTGGAATCGGCATAATCGGCAGAGAAATAATCGGTAATCGGTTCATACCAAGTTTTGATAATCGGCTCATCACTAGATATTGGCATGATCAAATTGAGAGAAAGATTCTGCACATTGTGAATGTATACACATGTATCTCGAACTACTTTCACTTGTTAAAGTTACCTGAAGGTTTTCGCTTCACCGCATACTACAGATACATGGCAATTGAGACTATGTCCTGCCCCCTGATGATTGTTACACAATCAAACAGGCTTCACAGCCATTGCCACAGAAGCATATTTTTGCTGAGGAAACAAGGATGAATTACCAGGACTGCTGTCCCATAAAGTGGGCCAATTTATCTTCTGGCTTCCTCTTTCCTTTTAAGCTTGAGACCTTGATTTAAATTGAGGTTCACAGAGGGTAAATTTAGTGATGCAACCCTGCTGTGCAGGGTAGCATCACCGATTTCACCCTCTGATAACGTCATTTTGCAAATGACAGTCTGCTTATTTCCAGGCTTGTTCTCCACTGCCAGTTGAAGTATTTGATTCATTTTATTTTTGAGCTTCATGATGTCAAAATGACAAAACTGCAGTCGGAATCACTGAGGTTTCAAAGACTATCAAGTTGAAAATTGATGAATTAGAACATTTTTATACATTTTGTTTTCATTTTTTTTTCACCATAGATTAAGATAATTGGCTGGTTTCTGGTATGTGGCTTTGTGATGGGTGCCTACAAATTGTGTTCGAGTTTGGTCCTGGTCGGATGATTTGTCATGGAGTTAATTACCTTGAATTTAGTTTATGATGTGAAAACTCAAGAAAATCAGTTTTCTGGACTTTTTTTGCTATATGTTCAGATAATTGGCTGATTTCTGGTCTGTTCTTTTTGTCATGGATACCTGCAAATCGAGTTCAAAATTGGTCCTGGTACGATGATTTTTTTCAGAGTTATTGGCCTTGAACTTAGTTTATGATGTGAAAACTGGAGAGAATAAGTTTTCCGGATTTATTTTTGATACACCTTAAGGTAATTGGCTGATTTCTGGTTGTTGCTTTGTCATGGGTACCCACAGTTGTGCAAAGCCACTGCCTTATGCTACCACATGGGGGCATATGTGTGGTACTGACCCATCTAGTTTTTATTTTTTTTTATCAGATGCATGTTTCAAAATCTTTTATTTGAGGTTGGTTGACCGACCTTGTTAGATAGAGCCCATCCCCACCCTTCTTAGTAGGTGGTGAATTTGCATTATTTGGGCAGAGAGTTTTTCATATATGCCATACGGAAACCCTTTCCTTATGAGTTTGAGGCAGCTAAAGGGGGTGCGGTGGCTCAGTAGGTAGAGGTGCAGGCTTCAAGCCCAGAGGTCCTTGGTTCGAATCCCTCCTGCGGCAACCGCGTTGTGTCCTTGGGCAAAACAGTACAAAATGTCACCATGCCCCCACGTGAGTGACGTAAGGTGTACTGCACGTCAATGGTGCACTTGTCTTAAACCAATGCTAACCCTGCTCGTGTGGAGTTGTTAGTATGTTGGGGAGCTGACAGTTGCTCGGTGGTTCTCTCTAGGTACTCCGGCTTCTTCCACACGTAAAACTGTCATGGTCATGATTAGCCATAGTGCTGAAATATATGACCTTAAACACCAGCTAGGAAGGCAGCTAGGAAGTAATAATAATTAATAATAGACTAAAAGTCATTTCTGTTCAGGCCAAGTGGTACGAGCATTTTGAGTTGGAATATACATCTCATTTTCCAGCTGAGACAGCTAGGAAATCAAACATACCAAAATAATTTGGTAACTTTAAATTGCTTTGGTACGGTATATTGATATTTACTCAATACCAATACCAAATTTTTGGTACAGTGGAGCCCACTTAATTGAATATCTCTTAATTGTATATCCCTGTTAATTGAATATAATTTCCCAACACAAAACCATTTACCATACCTCCAGTACAAATTTGACCTGTTAATAGGTTATAGAATAAACTCCTATCAATTGAATAAAAAATCTTGTTGCATATCGAGAAATTACCCCGACTCTCCCCAGTTTTCCTTTGGTTATAGACCTATTTGGCCTCAGCACATCCAATACAGGCATTTAATCTATTATATCTTGTTTGACAGAGTGCAAGGAGCTCTGTCAAACAAGATATAATAGAATAAATGCTAAGTTTATCTCTAGAATGCAGGAAAGTGACACAGTCCCTGTTAATTGAATATTCCTGTTAATTGAATAATTTTTCATTGGCAAAGTGGCTATTCAATTAACAGGGTTTCACTGTATACCTCTCATCTCTAAATCTAAGCACTCATTCTTTTGTCACTATAAAATAACTAAAATGTGTTGTAAATATTCAATTTGTATTGCAATGAAATGTGCACAACATCAGCATATTAATTTTTAACATTCATTAACTCTTTACCCAACACAGACGATTTCAAAATTTATTATTTTAAATATCATTTTTTAAATTTTTTCCAAACGTTTCAACAAAACCATATCATGTGACCCCTCTTTGTAACGAGCTCAACGAGCTCGTTCTAAAGAGGGATCACTTGATATGGTTTTGTTGAAATTTTTCGAAAAATAATATTTTTTTAGCTGCTGAATTTGCATATTAAGCGGGGCGGATGCGGGCGATTCGTTGGGTAATGGGTTAAAGTATATTCTTTAAACAGCACCCATAGATTGCAAGCCATTGGAAAATTCAAAATGTTCGGGAAATTTTTTGATGTTGATAATTATTTGTTTATAGCAACTCCCCCCACCAACCTCCAAAAGATGGCAGTGGTGAAGACCATTCTTTTCTGTGTGTGACCAACAGGGCATATATTTCATCTAAATTTGGGAGAATCCATTCAAATTCTCACGAAAATGGTTGCTAGAATTCATACCTGCTATGAGTGTCCCCGGATCACATAAGGCCACTGTAGTTGAACCCTTGTTGTATACTGATAATATATGTTAGCTCTTTACCCTACAATGATTTTTAATTTTTTTTAAAAAAAAACTGCATTTGATAAGTTTTTAAAAAAATAAACAATATTTATCAATAAAACCAATCGAACCAGGTTCCAATGACAGCCATATTTTAAAGGTATCAGGATAATTCAGGTCATGTGATTTGTATTGGTTAATTTGCTGCTGCTGTGTGACGTGAATCCCAGCAGAGGTGCAGGTTCTCGTCGGATCACCGAAGTTAAGCAACGTCAAGCCCGGTTAATCATTGGTTGGGTGATCGTCTGAGCGATTGATTCGCACTCCTAGTTGCGTCCTTGGGCAAGGCACTTAACCCCGATTGTCCACAAGGGGGCATGATGATGCTGTGTACTAAGTCATACTGCACATCGTTGGTACGCATGTCTTCAACCAATCTAACCCAGCCTGTGCTGCAGTGCGGAGTTACGGTGTTGGCTAGCTGGCAGCTGCTTGTCGTTGCTCAGTGGTTCTCTCTGTGTACTCCTGCTTCCTCCACCTGTAAAACTCATGGTCATGATTAGGCACTGTGCATAAGTATATGACCTTAAACACCAATAAATAAACAATAAATAGCAGAGATGCAGCGAGAATCTACATGGATTCTCGCTGGCTTTGTTTTCACGAATCTTTGCATGAATGGATTCTCCAGTTCTCGTCGAAATATAAGCCCTGTACCATATTATACATTTGAGTGGAATCTTCTATTTGCTTGAGACACTCTATTTGCTGCAGATAGTTATTGTCATTATCTGCAAGGCACTGCTATAATTCTGGGAAATTCATTTATCAGTTGTGATGAAGAACATTGTTTTTTTTGTTGTGTTAACAAGAGAGACCTATGGTTTGACTGCGGTTGGTGTGCATCTGGGTAGGTGCCTGAGCATCCTCACACTGTTAGCGCAGTAACTTCAACAAATGTTCTACGATTTGACTAATATTTGCCATACAGGCCTTTTGCAATAATATCTCATTCTCATGTGAGTTCGAAAACTGGCCTGGGCCAATATTTTGTTACTGAGTTATGGGCCTTAATTATTAGTAGATTGCTGGAAACCCACATTTGAGCTTTACTCTAAAGTGCGGGTTCCAAGTCTCCCTGTTCTGTGGAGGTGTTTCATATTTTCTTTGAAGTGCAGTTATTTTGGCTCTATCCCATAAATTATTATAACAAGTCAAAGACCTGGGAACAAATTCTGACAATTAAAAATAATTTAGCACTCTACCAGTTAATTAAATTATTTTTACAAATTCTGAACTTGTTAGAATTATAACTTGAACAGTGATTCCAGATTTGACAACCGGCATATGATTGATAACCAGATTATGGACATGCAACACTATTGCCACCACAACTCAACACCTGCATCTCTGATGCATACCTCCTGTTTATCAATAAATTTAGGCTCTTACCATATTTCGTGGAGGATTTCTGATGGAGCTTTCTGATAAATGATAGCAAGATAGCATCATGAGTAGGAAAAATGAAGAGTTCAAATTTACTTATAATTAACTAAAAACCTTTTTTTTCATCTAATATGAAAATGTACTGATCAGTTTGAAGTATATACCTATGAAATGCTTAAAATATCAGCCCTCCTTTCCCCCACCCCCACCACAATGTTTTGTTTCAAAATCCCAACTTTGCACATATATATATTATCTCCTTATGTGGCAGCAAGCCGAGAGCTCCTCAGTTCGAATCCCACCTGTGGCAACCGCATTGTGTCCTTGGGCAAGACACTTAACCCTTTACCCAATGCAGACGATATCAAAATTTATTATTTTAAATATAATTTTTTTTAATTTTTCAAAAAATTTCAAGAAAACCATATCATGTAACACCTCATTGGAACGAGCCCAATGAGCTCGTTCCAATGAGGGGTCACATGATATGGTTTTATTGAAATATTTTGAAAATTTTTATTTTTTCAAATGCTCAATTTCCTTATTATGCGGGCGGATACGGGCAATTCGTTAGGAAAAGGGTTAATCCCAATTGCTCATGTGGGCGCACAGTGGCATTGTGTACTAAGGCGTACTGCACATCGATCGTTCACTTGTCTTCAACCAATGCTAACCCTGCTTGTATGGAGTTAGTATGATGGGGAGCCTGACAGCTGCTTGCCATTGCTCGGTGGTACTCTGGCTTCCTCCACCCGTGAAACTGTCTGACACAAGGTGACCCTGGCTGTTGAAAGTGTCGTTAAACCCAATAAATAAATAACTCCTTACATGCTGCTGATGGGTGTTCCTGCCCAGGACAGGAAATCTCTTGCCATTAAAATAATAAAAATATGATCATGTTTAATCACATTAATTTGTCCCTGTAAATTGTATCGGTTTTTTGACCAGAGATTTCTTGAGTCAAATTTTCTTCAACAAATCTAGTCATGGCTGCTTTCAGCAGCCATGACTGGATTTGATGAAAAATATTTTTAAAATTCTCAGTGGGTTAAGAGTTAAGCAACAAAGGCCTATTCGGCCAAACAATTATTATTATTAAACATAAATGCTATAAGCATTAATTTCTCTTGTATGGACATTCAAACTGAATTATTTTTCCTTCAAGCCTTATTGAATTTAATTATGATCTCTCTGCATATCAAGGGAGGCAACTGAAAAAGAAATTTTTGTCCTGAAATATTGAACCTGTTGAAGACAGGCTAAGTGCATGTTCAGTTGTATTGCTGACATCTTTTGTCATTTGGGGTTCTCTTATTGGTGATATTTTGGGGTTGCTAAATTTCAGAGTTAAATTGTCATGAACTAAAATAAACTTAATTGTTAATGTTAAGAAGGTACAACTTATTTAATCTGCCAAATTCTGATGCCATAATATAAAAAAATTGAAGCAGCAGTTTTCTTCCCATAAATTGATAATGCAAGCTGGAATTTAACCAATGCAGTCTAGTTGGACAGAGCTTGACGAGCTCTGTCAAACAAGATTGAATTGATTCTATTCTTGAGCATGAGCTCTGTAAAACAAGATGAAATTATTAAATTCCCTCTTGCATCATGTTTGGCTTTTAAACAGGGACCGATCAGGACTATTTAAAATACGCTCTAGCCTCGGAGCCTATTTTTTCAATTCATGCGCCAGATTTCAATTTACGGAGTCACACTGCTGTTTGTAACACACACTGCAAGTATGTAATAGCTCTCATCATTTTCATTTAGTACACTATAGCAAACATTAATCTTCACTGTGGTTTCTGATCAAGTCTTGGCTGCCTATTATACCTATTTAGGCAGCCAAGACTTGATCAGAAACCACAGTGAAGATTAATGCTTGGTAATTAAGACTTGAAGTATTAACTTAAGCACTCTACAACAATGATAAACGATAATCATATATATAATACATGTAAGAGTGTCTCTCTCGATTATCCATCGAAAGAATATCAAAATATGATCTGAGAAGTTACGCGCCAACTGAGAAGCCTATTTCTGAGATTTAAGAGCCAGGTCCTGATGTTTCAGAACCAAATACGCACTGGTGCATGCCCAGGTCGGTCCCTGCTTTTAAATTATATATTTCAGCATCAGTGTGTAGAGTGGTAAACTCTGCATACTTTAAATGAATTACTTTTAAAAAAAAATATGATTAACTCTCAAGTCATTGATCCCCATCCGGGACAACCCGCGTTGTGTCCTTGGGCAAGGCACTTTATTCCAGTTGTCTACGTGGAGGCACTATGACGCCGTGTTTTCTATGGCATACTGTACATCAATGGTGCACATGTCTTCATCCACTTTAACCCTGCTTGAGCGAAGCTTGAACAGAATTAGAATGTTGAGCTCGCATTTGCCTGTCGATGCTCGGAGGTTCTCTCTGGGTACACAGGCTTCCTCCACCCGTAAAACTGTCACGGTCACGATTAGCCATTGTGCATAAGTATGTAACCGTAAACACCAATAAATAAATAACCCTTAAGTCCTCAAATTAATTTTACGTAAATATAAAGTAACGGTTATATATGTGCACAGCTGCAGATAACTTAACAGTGTTTCTATATTATTGTTGGCAGCATGTACAGGTAGCCAACAATGATGTAAATAAACTGTCAAGATAAATGCATACTGAGTACCACCAGAAGGCCTTGATTTGTTTGGTTTCGCATTGCAAAATGTGAAGCAAAAATTGCGAGCTGCAATGCAATAGCTGGTATTAGCAGTTTTTTACTTCAAGATAAAATTCATGAATGCAAAAAGTAATCTCACAATCGCCTAGTTGGATGATACGATGTATAATGAGTATGCAAATTACTTACTATTTATGTCATCAACTACCATGCATACATTGTAGAGCATATATCGTTTCTGATTGGTGGGTGGGGAAATCTCTATGGCGTTGAACCGGAATGTCAGGGACATGCATTTATGTATTTCCGGAAGTAAACATGTGTCTCATGAAACTGAAAGTACAATATATCACAAACATTACATGTGTTATGCATGAAACTCCACAGGACATACAATGTACATGGCGATAATATATGATAGAATCAGATGAATTTGTTGATATATTAAAAATGGGATCAACAGATATCATAGCAATGTATTTTTTTTCTGGACGTATCCAGCACTTGAATACATATACTGGTAAGTAACCGAATAATATACTGGTAAGTAACAGAATAATATAATTTCTCATAACGCACTTGGAAAAATGAGTTTGAAAATAAGACTTGGTTAAATTACCAGATGCAAGGAAATTGAGTCTTTCGGGTCAAATTTTCAAAATTTTATCACTCCAGAACAAACAATGGTCGACCCAGAGGGGCCTTGGATCCACAACCTGGGCTACTAAAAAGTTGCTTATCAATTTTCTGCAAAAAAATTGAGGCTTGACCAGTAGTATCCTCGGGAAGGTACACTTGATGAAAACTTTTTCAGAGCAATGTTAAAGGAACAGTTTGTGGCTATACAGAGACTTAAATGTTAAACTGTCATTTAGTCTGTGAAGTTGGTGTGGTCTACATATGTTGAGAATTTGTTCACTGATTTGAACATTTGTATGCCCCCCGACTTAAGTCGGGTGGCATATAGTGATTGAAGTGTGCATGTGTCCATCCGTGTGTGTGTGTGTGTCCATGTGTGTGTGTGTGTGTGTCCGAGCCAATAACTCGAAAACTGTTACTGCCGCAGTCATCAAACTTCACACAATTATAAAGGACCTTGGAAGGATGTGTCACACACCATAGCCGGGTTCGTACCTTCAAGATCAAGGTCACATTTCAAGGTCACACTAAAAATCAGTCAATATTCGTGTCTCAGCCATAACTCAGAAATGAATCATAGTACAATTGTTAAACTTTTTACAAATGTTAAGGACAGTCAGAAGGTGTGTCGTGTATAATAGTTTCCGCCATATCTGCAAGGTTAAGGTCACAATTGACCTTCATATGTTCAGGGTCACAAATCGTGTCTCAAGCATAAGTCCAAAACTATTAGGGGACGACAGTCATCTAAGTTCGCTCAGTTATAAAGGACAACGGGTTGATGTGTTACACACCACAGCCAGGTCCGTAAGGTCAAGGTCACATTTCAGGGTCACACTGAAAATCATCAATATTTGTGTCTCAGCCTTAACTCAGAAACGAACCAAAGTACAAATATTAAACTTTTTACAAATTTTTTTGTTTGATGGTGGTCAAGGTCACAGATCAAGGTCATTGCCACGTAGGGGGGCATAGTCACTTCCGAGTGAATCTCTTGTTTGCTTTTGGTAATCAGGCCTGGCATTTTTAGGAGAGCGATTTATTCCCTCGCCTTAAAACAATTAAGGAGGGAAAAAACTAGCCCTCCTGACCTTAGAAAATAATGATTACCATAACAGCCTGTTCCTAAACACACGTCTTTTAATACCTCTGCTATGTTAGTGATCTCTGTAAGATGGCCACACTGACCCTCCCACACCCAGTGGTGTGGGAGGGGCAGTGTAGCCGTCTCACAGAGATTACCTTGTCAGTAGCACCAAATGAAATGTCCAAAGCTCACAAGACAGAATTCATTAATAGTAAAACTTCATTTTGCCACTTTTATAAGCTTTTATGAGCTTGAGGAGAAATAATCGCTCCCCAAGACCATGGGAGGGGAGCAAGTTTTAGCCCTCCTGCATTTTTAAGAATGCCAGGCTTGGGTAATACATTTGTATATAAAATAATTATGCAGCTTGCCACAGTTCTTCCTTCCCTTGTGAATATTAATTTTAAAAAAATACAGTTAAAATTTGCTCTTTCTGACCAAAGTTTACAAGATCTGTCATGACATTTTGCATTCAAAATCCCCAAGTGCTGTTTCAGTTTCTACAGGAGAAAAAGTAAGGCTTACAATAACTGCTCCACTGTGGGAACCCTAGGAAGTGAAGCGATGCTTCTTTACTGTAATAAACAAGCTCAGTTTTACTGTAAAATAGAACCCGGTCAATGGCCAACATGAGTGTAAATGATTGACTAAATTTTACTTCATCTCCATTATGCAGTTATGATTAGACATTGTGCAGAAATATGTGTCCATAAACAACAATAAATTAAATAAATAAATAAATAATTAATAAATAATAAATAAATAAATAACTTCTACAAAGTTCCAAGTAAACACGGCTAATTCTGTTTTGTTAACTGTGTACTTTTGCATATGCTATTAATGGGACGTGGTCCGATGTTGTTGCTACTTTAGGCCTAAAAAGTTGAAAATCTGTTTCTCAGGCCCTCCCGCATAGTCCTGTTTGCTGCTGCATGTTCTCTTTTTATAACCAATGCAAAGATATTTTACCTAAGTTAATAAAATTGATAAATTTGCCTCCTTAAGGCAACAAGGCTTTGCAATGCCTTATCATTACAAAGCCATCTTGCACTAAATTGCATTGTGTACTAAGACGTACTGCACGTCAATGGGCAAGGCACTTATCCCACTTGCCTACATAGGGGCACGATGACGCCGTGTACTGAGGCATAGTGCATGTCGATGGTGCACATGTCTTCAACCGCTGTAACCATGCTTGAGCGGAGCTTGAACAGTGTTAGAATGTTGAGGAGCTGACAATTGCTCGTTTATGCTCGGTGATTCTCTCCGGGTACTCCAGCTTCCTCCACCTGTAAAACTGTCACAGTCACGATTAGCCATTATGCATAAGTATGTGAACTTGAACACCAGTAAATAAATAAATAAATTGCACTCAAGGGACAAAATACCTCCCCCCCCCCCCCCCCCTATCATCCTATTCTGTCGATTATTATTATGAGGCCTAAAACATAAAATAAACCAAGAAAAGAATTTTTGATGGCAAAGAAATAATTACAAAAATAAAAAATAAAATAAAAAGCCGCCGCCCACATGCAATTTTACCAATTTTTGGCCTGAGAAACAGAAGATCTACTTTGTGGGGGCTTACTGATGAATATAAATTTGTACATGTTCTCATCCTTTTCCTGCTATTCCCTTTTACAGGATACTTGAGTTGAGTTCACTTCACAAATAGCAGTTTACATCGCAGTAGGACTACACAACATTAACTCAAAATGTTATATTCAACTACCACATTTGCCAAGAACATGTGCCAGGTGCATTCATCAGTGTATTCATGAGCAAGCTACACTAGCCAGTATTTGTACCAAAGAACATTCGTAAACTGCACTCTTCAATGAATTTGCAAGATGAACTAAGACACTGTGTATATAAAATTTGGGGTTGAATCGAATCCCAAATTACACCTACTTTTCAAGTTATAAATATTACACCTACTTACAGCTGTAAATATTGCCTGTCTTAACTTAACCCTCTGAACTCTAGTGGTATCTTCCATGCTAGTTCAATGGCAACAATTAGAAGAGTCCATTTTCATTATTTGATGTAGACCAATCAGTATTTTCAACGTGCAGCCCAAGGCTGCACGTTGAAAAATACTGATTGGTCTACCCCACAATATTTACTTAGCCATCCTATATAATGACGTTATGACGTATCATGTTCCTCGCCAGAAAAGTGGCCGCTGGGGTTCAAAGGGTTAAGTATTGTAGGAAGAGGCGACTTGTCTCAGGGTAAATCAATTAAAAAAAGTTGACTGTGTGAATCAATGAAAAAAAAAATATTCCTACTATTCCAGAATGGAATCAAATTAATTTCAAAAGTGGCCAGAAGCTCCTTGAATTCTTATTCTATCATCAGGTGTCTGGTATAGGAGACCAGGGGCCAAAACTATAAAACTTTTACCATTGTATTTCTAGAATTGTATTTTCTATTTATGACTTTAACCCTTTACCCAACGAATCGCCCACATCCGCCCGCGTAATATGCAAATTCAGCAGCTGAAAAAATATTATTTTTCGAAAAAATTTCAACAAAACCATATCATGTGACCCCTCTTTGGAACGAGCTCATGGAGCTCGTTCCAAAGAGGGGTCACATGATATGGTTTTGTAGAATTTTTTTTTTTAAATTTAAAAAATGATATTTCAAATAATAAATTTTGAAATAGTCTGCGTCAGGTAAAGGGTTAAATGGGTTAAAATGAACCATCAGCATTTTCAAAGATCTGGCAATTTGCCAGTTGGCAAATTGCCACATCTTTTAAATTGCCAATGATTCAATTTAGTCAGTTATATATTATTTGGTAGAAAATACAATTCTAGAAAATACAATTGTAAAATTTTTTGTAGTATTTGCTCCTGATGATAGAAGAAGAGTTCAAGAGGAGACACTTCAAATACGATTTTGAGAATGTATCGATGATTTGAAAATTTAATAGCACAATCCCCAATTGATTTGAATATTTAATCAAATTTTGAAACTTCACAGGCCCTAAGATGCCCTTATCATACATTTGTCAGTGAAGAATTACTAGGCATTGGTGCTCTTGTCTTCAACCAATGCTAACCCTGCTTGTGTGGAGTTAGTATGTTGGGGAGCTGACAGTTGCTCGGTGGTTCTCTCTGGGTACTCCGGCTTCCTCCACCCGCAAAACTGTCGCGGTCATGATTAGCCATTATGCATAAATATGTGACCTTAAAACACCAGTAAATAAATAAATAACTAGGCATTGGAATTTTCATATATTTTTGTCTCTGACAAAATTTTGCTGAGAACAAAATCAGTTGGCTGCTTTAGGGATAATATCTCTAACATTTTTGTCTCTGTTTAAAGTCATCTGTAAGACATCTAAAAATCGGAAATCTGGTAGATCTCTGAATTTCTTTCAAATCCCATGAAGAGGAGTTCCTGAGCAAAACTACAGCTCCTCCTCCCCCCCCCCCCCCACACCCATGCAGTTAAAACCAGAAGTCATGTCATGAAATACGCACAAATAGCACTTCGATCTGCGTGTTAATCTATGTGTTGTGACCACAGTAAGGCTATCAAATTCTGTACATATGGCCTGTGCACAAGCGATGTTTCGGCCAATGGTCCTCCGGGTAACCCGGAGGTCCATTGGCAGAAACATTGCCTGTGTTTGCTATGAGTAACCAGGAGAACCTGGCGTGCTTTGGATGCTATTCGATATGGCAATTGCGTGCAATGTCTCTGTACAATTAAGCCTAGATAAGCGCACTGTTCATGACAGGACTTCTAGTGTTAACTGTACCCTATCTGTATATCCCTGACACCGAACACTTTATGATGTTAGTGAATTGATCTCCCCCTCCCGTGTGAGAAACTGGGGAAGTGGAGAAATGTTTGTTTACTATGGTAAACAAGTTTAGCTTTACTGGTAAAGTTGGAACTAGAACCACAGCATTCTGTCGAAGTCCTCTAAAGTGGGCAGCATAGGTATAAACAACAGGCTAAACTTGACTTAATACCTTCATTTTAATGAAAAGATCCCTTGTACATGAGTTTTGGTATTGTGGCCTACACCAATCTGCATTGGTACAAAAACGGTTAATAACCTGGTACATTAAAAGGGTGTGGTCGAGTCAAACTTGTAAACATTTGAATGGAATAATTATTGGTTTTTACTCTGTAAACTTTCCAGCAGAATACATAGTCTATTTCAAAGACAAACAAGTGATCACAAAACATAAAGGAGGACTTTGTATCGCTAAAGTTAAGCCAATTCAGAAATGACACTGCATATTTACAGACCTTGTCGAGTATTTTGTTAGCTTATAATGGATGAATGCTTGAATTGAATTTAGTGCCATTGTGGTGAATATTTTTGATAAGACATCTGTTGAATTATGCTTTAGATACCTGCATAATAACGTGTTTGCTCTTTTTTGAAACACATCATTATTTGTCAACTGAAGAGGTGCCTATCCATCAGTGGTGAACATGTACCTTTACAGTGTCTATAAAAGCCAGGAGATTGACTTGACATAAACTCTACTGCTAAGTTGAAGGTTTCATATATGTCCTTGAAATTTCTACACCCTCTACAGGGTGTGCACATACTTGAAAAATCCTTGAATTTCAATCTTATTCCTTAAATTTTGAAAATTCAGAAAATGTACTTGAAAAGTACTTGAAAATCCATCAGACTCCTTGAAAGTCCTTGAATTTTGCCCTACAGCATTTCTGCCTGTGTAAAAATGGACAATTGAAACATCTCTTTTACACTTGTTTTAATTGAAAAATGAAAAAACGGACATAAATAATGAATAATCGATAAATGAGGAATTAAAGTTCAGGCATTATTTAACTGGGTGTCATTCTGTAAGTACCATAATTTTGTTGCTGAGCATTTTAGAAGTAGCGTTTTCCAGGAATTTAGAAGGATGAGGTAAAAGACATTTTTAACCCTTTACCTAATGTAACGGTCAAAACCGGCCACCACTATTCTCAAAAATGGCGAATTAATTTCAATTATTTTTTTAAATTTTTGGGTCAAAAACATAGGTTATGACCCCTTGTTGGAACGAGCTCATTGAGCTCGTTCCAATAAGGGGTCATAACCTATGTTTTTGAGACAAAAAATTAGTCATTCAAGAATTTTTTTGCAAGTGTCGTCTGCCTTTCATGTAAGGTAAAGGGTTAAAGTAGGTAAGGCTTCTAAAAATGGTTATATTCCAAATATACATTTAAAAAAAAACATTCTTAGAAAATGTGGATATGTTCTTGAAAAGTCCTTGATTTTTTTTTATCCTTGACTGTAAGAACCCTGCTCTACACACTACACACCAAGCCTGGAAAAAACTCTACACACCAAGCCTGGAAAAAAGCAATCTAGCTGTCACTTGCAGAATGAGGTCCCCAGAGGGTGAATTTGCTGATTCTATCCCCTGTAGTGTAGAACCGATGTCCCCACGTGAACCACGGGAAGTGAAGAAGTGCCTGTTCACTGTGGTAAACAGGCTCTGTTTTACTGGTAAAATAGGACCCAGTCACCAATGCTTGGGAGGTGCAAACCCTCTTTAAAATGGGCAACATGGCTTAACACTCACCCCTGGTCTTGAGTTGATACTCATGTGGTCATGATTAGCCATTATGCAAACATATGTGACCTTAAACACCAATAAATAAATATGATGAACCGATAATCTGAATTGGCTATCGGAACCGGCCGGTTATGGGGCATCGGCTGATTGTGATAACCAGCATTTAAAAAACGGCAGTTTCCGGGTATTCTATATTTAACACTGACTATTAAAAATCTCTTTGATGTCTGGCTATTTCAATAAAGTTTCCCAATTAAAAATGTATTGAGTGCATAGCAGAATATTTAGGGATTTTCAGATCTGAGATATTACAGACAGGGACCGATAAGGACTACTTAAAATACGCTCTAGCCTCAGAGCCTATTTTTTCAATTCATGCGCCAGATTTCAATTTACGGAGTCACACTGCTGTTTGTAACACACACTGCAAGTATGTAATAGCTCTCATCATTTTCATTTAGTACACTATAGCAAACATTAATCTTCACTGTGGTTTCTGATCAAGTCTTGGCTGCCTATTTAGGCAGCCAAGACTTGATCAGAAACCACAGTGAAGATTAATGCTTGGTAATTAAGACTTGAAGTATTAACTTAAGCACTCTACAACAATGATAAATGATAATCATATATATAATATTTGTAAGAGTGTCTCTCTCGATTATCCATCGAAAGAATATCAAAATATGATCTGAGAAGTTACGCGCCAACTAAGAAGCCTATTTCTGAGATTTAAGAGCCAGGTCCAGATGTTTCTGAATCAAATGCACACTGGCGCATGCCCAGGTCGGTCCCTGACAGAATTGACCATCAGTAATCGGTATGAAATCGTCATCATTTCCCAGCTGATCTAAGTCACTACCCTTCAATCATTCGTGGTGCTGTACAACTACAACATTGCATTGGGTACATGTATAAATAAAATGTGTTCAGCCGGTCATCTACAGTACTTCATGATGCAAGCATCACAATACAATAAGAAATTAAAAATTGAGAAAAAACTAAAAAACAATCTTTTTTTCAATGATAGATGATTGTTATGCAATTTGTATTTTAAGTCGCATGACTGTCACAAACACATTTTCAGTTTGTCAAATTCATTTTTTAATTCAGTTACCTCCCTTGATGTTTCTCTCCAATGTTGACTGCAAAGTACATGTAAAATACTAGAAAAACAGGTCTGACATGTCGCGTGTGTATCTCTTCTCTAAATCATGCATCATACAACTTCACAACACACATTAACCCTTTACCCAACGCAGATGATATCAAAATTTATTATTTTAAATATAATTTTTTCAAATTTTTCAAAAAATTTCAACAAAACCATATCATGTGACCCCTCGTTGGAACGAGCTCGTTCCAACGAGGGGTCACATTATATGGTTTTGTTGAAATTTTTTGAAAAATAATATTTTCTCAACTACTGAATTTATATATTACACGGGCGGATGCGGGCGATTCGTTGGGTAAAGGGTTATTAACTTACTCAATTAAGACAGGTATGTGTGCTCAGTATATTCCTGGTTAATACAGTCAAGTGTATTGTATTCTTACACAAAACCATATTAACAATATTTAGCAGAATAAACACAATCTTCATGAGTACAATATCATGTGATTGTATAGTTAATAACGATCTTCTCCACCCCAACAATGCAAATATTAATTTGGCTAATATTGCCCAGCACTAAACATGCATACTCTGAGAACTTATGTGGTATTAAGCTTTCATAATTGGTGATTTATCAACGAAATTCTGTAGTATAAAATGTGAGAAGATGCAATACCTGCAACCTGAAAAGCGGTGAGATTCGATTCAAGGTTCAATTCAATTTCTCCCATGGGAACCCCGAGAAGTGAAGCAGTGCTTGTTTACTGTGGTAAACAAGCTCTGTTGTACTTGGTAATCAAATATGCTTGGGGTGGAAGTCCTCAAAAATGGGAAACATGGGTATAAATGAATGGCTGTGCTTGACTTTATATCCATGTTGAGGTCATTGTGCAGAATAATTGAATAAATATTCAATTTGAAATCCTCTGCCGTATTCATTTCGAGATTGTATTCATTTCAAAATTTATTTATTGGGGTTAATCAACATTTTCAACAACCAGGGCCACCTCGCGTCGGTCAGTTTTACGGGTGGTGGAAGCCGAAGTATCCGGAGAGAATCATGGTGCAATTGCAAGCAACTTTCAGGCTCCCCAACATACTAACTCCACACAAGCAGGGTTAGAATTGGTGAAGACAAGTTCACCGTACAGTATGCCTTAGTACACAACGCCAACATACCCCCATGTGGGCAATTGGGATTAAGTGTCTTGCCCAAGGATACAACAGGGTTGCTGCAGACAGGATTTGAACTGAGAACCTCTTGGCCTGCAACCTGCATCTCTCCCTACTGAGCCACCATGCTCCCTCATTTCAAAATCTGGGATTTGCTGGGTCCTATCTGTACATTAACTGGCGGAGTGCTAGAAGCCACTATCAGGGCTCTATTGAAAAGTGCTGAAGGCCACTATATGTAGTGGCTTTATACTGTATTAGCTTCTTTACCAGGCAGTACAGAAAAATATTTGTATAGAATGTTTTGTTACAATTTATTGGAGAGTGCCAATAGGCACTCTCCAATAAATTGTAACAAAATAGTTATGAATTAAATCTTGCTAATTCAAGGTTGCTTTTGCAGGAGGCATGGGATCTATGAAAAATAGTACAGTGTAGCCCACTTAATTGGATATCTCTTAACTGAATAACCCTGTTAATTGAATATAATTTGCCAACACAAAACCATTTACCATACGTCAAGTACAAATTTGACCTGTTAATTGAATATAGGTTATAGAGTAAACTCCTAGTAATTGAATAAAAATTCTTGTAACCTGTCAAGAAATTACCCTGACTCTCCCCAGTTTTCCTTTGTTTATAGACCTATTTGCCCTCCATACATCCAATACAGGCATTTAATATCTTATATCTTGTCTGACAGAGCTCCATGTGCTCTGCCAAACAAGGTATAATAGATTAAATGCTAAGTTTATCTCTAGAATACAGGAAAGTGACACACTCTCTGTTAATTGAATACTCCTGTTAATTGAATAATTTTCATTGGCAAAGTGGCTGTTCAATTAACAGTGTTCTACTGTACTCATGTTTCAAGTCATGTCTCAAAAATAATTTCGAACTCTACCAGTTAAAAAAAAATCTTGATCAACACACATGTTCAAAAGCAGACCTGGCATTCTTTAGGAGTGCAGGAGTGCTGCACGCCTACTGCATGCCTAGAAAAAATTGAAGAGGGCAATTTTTTGCACCCCTTGATTTTCTGGAATGCCAGACCTGTTTGGGACTGCCTTTACAATCTATTATCACTTGTCAATGTTGCATTGATTCGCAATAATTCATGACCCATTCTGTGTTGCATTTCGATACATTCTGAGTGTAGAAGACAGTCACATAAGAATTGCATGCAACATTTTGAATAATAAGAAGATACGTGTGCCTATATTTCCACTACACAGCTGAATATAGAACATTTTTCCAGTCACAATTTTAATATCTTGAAGTGAAAATAGTGTACATAGAGAGTGTATTATCAATAAATCACCTGTGGAGTGATGATGTCTCTCAAGCAATATAATGATAATTTGATGCAAAACATAATTAGCATAAGCAAAGTTTCAGCCAATGGACCTCCTGGAGGTCCATTGGTTGAAACTTGGCTTGTGCTTCTTCTGTTTCTATACAAAATTTGAGAGTAGTACCTTGGGTGATACCTCCACTCCATGGGTGATTGGGTTACAGTCCACCCTCCACGTACTGTAACCAAAATAGCATAGAAGTGTATGCTTTGAAAATTCAAGTGCAATTGCACTCCCAAGCAATCTGAGGAGGGCAATTGTTTTGCTACACTCCTTGATTTTCTAGATTGCCAGGCCTGCAAAAGGATGCCCATCATCCTGGTCTTGGCATGCTCCAGGCAAAATATATATTTATTACTGACTTGTCAAAAATGTTGTGAGGTATCGAGTAAAAACATGTTACTGTAGTATGTGTTTTGCTTTGGTAACAGCAGTTCTTTCAAACAATCCAGTGCAGTCCTATCTCCATGAAGACCAAGAGAAGTGGAGCAGTTGTTTACTATGTTAAAGAAGTTCTGTTTTCCTGGTGAAGTCAGGCTTCTAAAAATTGCAGGAATGCTTGTTTCATTTGAGTGTTGGTATTGCATAAACAATTTTACTTTGAGCAAAATTATTCTGATCTGAAGGGCATCCCATTGCAATGTATGGTTGTAGTATTACTTTCAAGAGGTGAGGTTAAGCTGTGCACTATTTAAAAATGCCCCATGTGATAAAAAAAATATCTTTCTGCCAATAGACTGAAAATTTGATTCTAAATGGGTATGTTATAATTTCACACCCACTTTGCCATAATATTGCTACCCGTCCAAGACAATATCCTGTATTAAAATACGGATTAGTAAAATCGTCACTTTAGTGACATCATTTTCAAATTCTTTTCTGAAAAATCATAGAAACTCATCAATCTACTCCTCCACCTCCATCACAGTAAAAAAATAATAACTCAGCCAAATGCGCGTTTCTCACCAAAAAATTGTTTGGCTCTCTTTGGCTCATCTGTTTAGACAAATCAATCAAAAAAGGCAGAGAAGTCCACAAATAGAATCAAAGTTTAACCCTCTGCACTCTGATGTCAAAATGGCAAAGTTTTCAGCAGCAAATATTTCCCATAATGCAGTTTGATATTTAACTAAATATATCATTTTGCAAATGACAGTTAAATTCATAGTTGAGAGAAAAACATTGATTGGTGAAAATTCTGTTGCACTACCAGAGTGCAAGGGATTAAGGCCACATATTTCTGCACAATGGCCACTATTACTGAGAGGGAGGGGTAAGGGACAATTGCCCAGGGGCCCAGGATATTTACTGTTTTAAAAAGCTGAAAGTTGTGGGAAGGCTTTTGGCATGGACCTCCAACGATGGTGGATGTGGCAGGAGTATGTAGTTGCATTACTGACCAGGTTCCATTTATATAAAAAAAAACCCCACTTTTTCAGTTTGTTGGTTTTCCACTGGTCTTTCCTGCATCGTGGTGGTCACGATAATCTTTGGAGAAAAAATGTACCATACACACAGAAATACCGGGGTAAATTGCTGAATGAGTTTAAAGTACTGTGAAATGTTGTTCATGCAAGTCGTGTCCAGAAACCATTGCAAAAATAAGTTACATTAGTATAAACCCATCAATCCAATTATATGTGGTAAAAATTGTGTACAGGCCTTCGAGGGTTAAATCTAGTTGGGAAATTTAAATGGCAAAGTAGAACAGAAATTTTTTTTGTAAATTGTCATTCAACTTCCTCATAACGTTTATGCATTTATACAAACTAATTAATGGAAGTGGAACAATTTAAAAAAAGGTCTTTGCACTTGTATGCATCAAATGTGTTTTGAACCTTGTAAATGTAAATTATTAACTCATATTATTTGAAGTTATATAAGCTTTGATGTTATTATACCTCGTGGGGGTGGGGTGGGTCCATCCAGAGGGTCCATTTGTCTGTCCATCCATCCATCTGTCTGTCCATACATAGACATAATTTTGTCTGGAGATTTTCTCAGACGTTTGTGGACCAATCTGCTCAAAACTTGGTATGAATGTTCACCACCATGGAAACCTGTGCACCTGCGATTATAGTTCTGGTCAGATTATTTTTTCCAGAATTATGCTCATTTTCGACTTGAAAAAAGCAGGCCTAGAATTTTGTTCAGAGATTTTCTCAGATCTTTATGCAATTATAGTTTCGATTGGAATTTTTTTTTTCCACATTTATGCCCCTTTTCAACTTAGAATGTCTGAATTTTGACCGGAGATTTTCTCAGATGTTTATGGGTCGATTCCTTTGAAACTTGGTGCGGATGTTTACTGCCATGGGATCCTGTGATTACAGTTTTGATCCAACTTTTTTTTTACCAGAGTTATGCCCCATTTCATCTTATAATGCCAAAATTGCCTAGAATTTTGTCTGGAGCTTTTCTCAGGTGATTAAACTTCGTAAGGTTGTTTACTACCATGGGAACCTGGCACCTGCAATTATAGTTTTGATCAGACTTTTTTCTCAGAGTTATGCCCCTTTTCATCTTAGAATGCCAGAATTTTGTCCGTAGATTTTCTCAGATGTTTATGGGTCAATTTCTTTAAAACTTGGTATGGATGTTCACTACTGTGGGAACCTGTGCACCTGCAATTATAGTTTCAGACTTTTTGCCAGAGTTGTGCCCCTTTTGGTCTTAGAATAATCATAGTGGTGTTGGTGAGGGGTTATGGACAGGCCCATCTGGGACAGTCACACCTCTAGTTTGTTTGTTTTTTAATTAAGCAATCAAGCAATTTTATAGGTTCAGTTAAATGCCCACAAAGTGCTCTGCAGCCTTCACGATTTTCTTCCAAACAACTATCTCAAAAAGATTGAAACCAACTGCAGAGCTAACTCTCTCACTGTTAAATGCCTATAGATCATGTTTTGGATGAACCATGTTGAGTGCCCATGGGACCAGGCCTGAAAATAAGTAGTCTTGACATTTGCAGAATGAGGTCCCCAGAGGGTGAATTTGATGATGCTATCCCATACAGTGGGCCAATTTATCCTCTGGGTACATCTTTCTGTTTAGTTTTGAGACCCTGATTCAGATTGAGGTTCACAGAGGGGAAATTTAGTTGAGGTTCACAGAGGGGAAATTTAGTGTGCAGGGTAGCGTCACTAAATTCACCCTCTGGGGACCTCATTTTGCAGATGACAGTTTGCTTATTTTCTGGGTTGTGTGGGACCCTGGAAGTACCAAATTACTGAGGACATGGTTCATTGGTCGGCACATTGGACTTTAAACCTAAAGGTTGACTGTAGATCCCGATCAGTGGTAGCTGTATTGTATCTTTGGGCAAGACACTTAAATCTTGATGGCCCTTGTGGCAGCAATGTGGCATTTTGTACTAAGGTATAGTACTGTATTGCAATAGTGATCATTCCTTCAACCACTTCTAACACTGCTTTTGCAGAGTTGATAAGTTAGAGAGTATGACAGCTGCTTGCCACTGTCCAGTGGTTCTCTCTGGATACTCAGGCTTTCCGCACCCATAAAACCGTCTACCTTGCTACGACTCGGACTGTTGAAATTGTTGTCAATCCCCAATAGACAAACCTGACTATTGTGGCAAACAAGTTATTGTTCAAAGTTATAGTTGGATTTAGTATGGGGCCTGGTGGTCTTCCAGTGACTTCCACCAGGAAAATCTTGGAAAATACAAAGCAACGAGCGAGAGACTGTGATAAAAATAAAGCTCAACTGATTTAATTCGAGTGATATTTTTCTCCACAGTATAAGACTCCAGTAAAGGTGGGAACCCAAAATTATATGATTTTATGATTTTATTCAGTTGGATACAGAGAGAGAGATAAAAATTTGGGAGCGTCTGGAGTATGGACGCCCAAACCTGTTACCGCCATGAAAACAGCTGTGGATCCTTCCCTGATTTAGCGAGAATCAAAGTTGATTCTTTTATTTCTTGCAAGAATGATTTGCAAAAATTGAATTCTGATTCCCACAGGAATTTTAAGACCTATTGTATACATATTTGTAATACTGTTTGTGTGATGAGAATGATAAAAACTTGCTTGAACCCTGAGAAGGAAAGTGGTGCTTGTTTGCTGTGGTAAACAAGCTCTGTTTTACTGGTAAAATAGGACCCTGTCACCAATGCTTGGGGTGGAAATCTTCATCAATGAGCAACATGGATATAAACAATTTATTAAACTTGGCTTTATCGCCATGTTGTTGACATGATCAGCCATTGTGCAGAAATATGTGTCTTTAAACAACAATAAATAAAAACTTATCTAGTCTGGGTTGATACTGGAAGAGTTAACTCTCTGCATGCTACTGGCAGATTTTCCTGCTCAGGACAGGATTCCTCTTGCCACTGAACTAAGGATAATATGGGTGCATTAATTAAATTTTCCCCCTCTCAGTTGAATTGATTTTTTCACAAATGATTCTTTGAGTAAAATTTTGTCAAGTTGAGCTAAAAATTCATCAAAGTTAAAGGGAAGCTGTTGTCATCATGCGTGCAGAAGTCTGTTCGTCTGTTCACAATTTCCTTTAGCACAGGCTACACCCCGCAGTTCTAGTCCGATCGTCAAGAAATTTCATATGCGGGTTTGAGGTCATGTCCAGATGAGAATGTCCCCTTTTGGTCATGATTGGTCAACTGTGATGGCTTCTCGAGCCCAAAACCCAAAAATCTTTAGCACAGTCTACAAGTCGTATTTATGGAGGGATTTCATTGTAGCTTAGTAGGATAACTCCAAAAATGTCTAGATGAGAACGTCCCCTTTTGGTCACGATCGTTCAACCCGGATGGCTGTCCGAGCCCAAAACCCGAAAACCTCTAACACAGACTGCAGGTCATATTTATGAAGGGATTTCATTTTTAACTTTGTAGGATGACTCAGTATAATGTCTAGATGAGGATGTCCCCTTTTAGTTGCGATGGCTCAACCGTGATGGCTACACTGGCCCGAAGCCCGAAAACCTTTAGCACAGTCTACAGGCCGTATTTATGAAGGGATTTCATTGTAACTTGATAGGATGACTTGTTTGGGAATAAATTCACTGTAACTTGGTAGCTTGGTTGACATACATTAACTGTGAGGGCCACATTAACCCACTCCTCAATTCTTTAGTACAGTCTACACCTCATATTATTTTTTATTGAAATCATAGCATACAGGGAACAGAAATTAACATATTCTCAATTATCACAATTCTTGTCATATTTCATAATCCTTTTATAAACATTGAACAATCGGTTCTCGTCGGATCACCGAAGTTAAGCAACGTCGAGCCCAATTAATCATTGGATGGGTGACCGTCTGAGCGATCAGTTCTGACTCCCGTGTTGTGTCCTTGGGCAAGGCACTTTGCCCCGATTGCCCACTTGGGGGCATGACACAGTGTACAAAGGCATACTGCATGTCGATGGTGCGCATGTATTCAACCAATCTAACCCTGCCTGTGCTGCAGTGCAGAGTTACGATATTGGGAGGGGGGGGGACAGACTGGCAGCTGCTCGGTGGTTCTCTCCGGGTACTCCGGCTTCCTCCACCCGTAAAACTGTCACAGTCATGATTAGCCATTGTGTATAAGTATGTGACCTTAAACACCAATAAATAATAATAATAATAAAAAACATTGAACATTATCCTTTTCATCAAACACAACACACAGTCAAGTTAAGCTACAGTGTTCTTGACACTTTATTCATCAAGTCTTGACATGGCTGCTGTGAAGCAGCCATGGCTAGATTTGATGAAAAATATCTTTAACTCCTTGCTTCTTGCTGGCGGTATAATTCCTGCTAAGGACAGGATTTCTCTTCCCACTGAAATACGTATAATATGAACACATCTATCAAATTACCCCTCTAAAATAAATGAGTTATTTCACCTGTGATTCTTTCATTTAAATGTAGATGAATTTTTCATCTTATCTAATCATGGCTGCTTCACAGCAGCCATGACAAGATTTGAAGAAAAATATTTTTAAAATACTCAACAGATTAAAAAATACACAGCAGGTTTAGAGTTAAATAGACAATCTTACCACAAACAAATAAAAGATAGTGTCATTTTATAGAATATTAAGTACATAATAATATAACAGAGAATGTTTTCGATCACCAAAGAGGGTAGCCTGCTGAGTTGAAGAACAAGGTGTACTGTCCTGGCTCTTAATATACACTGGCTATCTAAATGTTACGGTAATTTGAAGTCAACGCTTCTGAAGTATTATATGAAAAGGATATATCTTTTATTGCTACAAGTTGACTTTATCTGCTTTGGATATCATGCTTTCAATGGACGGTCGATAGCAACAGTGGTATTGTAGCTCACACCTCAGTTTTATCGGCATAGTTTTCCATGTGTGATCAATTCATCATTGAAAGTGAATTTCTTTGTGAGAGCTTTCACTTTACGATTATGAGTTGAGGAATATTATTAGTGCTTCTGTGGAAAGAAAGTTTATGGGAATTCAGCCCTTTGGAAGTGATATAGTGTTTTTTTTCCATGTTAGATAGTTTTTTTTTCTGTTGGATAGTTAGTACCTCTAAGCACTTAAGTTATAACAAGTAGCCAGACCTGATATAAATGATCTGTTAATTGGTTGAGTGCTGAAATTAAAGCCTTTATTTGGGCTTGATTCTGAAGTGTACGTACTGTACCATAACATAATAGGCTTTATTACACATCCATTAAACTTTAAACCCCTGTATTCAACTTACAAAAATGTTTCTGTATTCAACTGGTGATGTACAAGCCGGAACTTTTTTCACAGCACCGTTTATACTAGTTCCTTTCTCGTCGTGTCATTAGTTACGCTTCGAAAAGTTTCCAAATTTTGTTATCCAATTATCGATCGTCGCTCGCGTAGTGCGAAAATAAAACGCCCAAAGCAAAATAAAGTCGGTTCATAAAAAAATTTAGATAACCTTTTACCCAATGCAGACGATATCAAAATTTATTATTTTAAATATCATTTTTAAAAAATTTCAGACAATTTCAACAAAACCATATCATGTGACCCCTCATTGGAACGAGCTCAACGAGCTCGTTCCAAAGAGGGGTCACATGATATGGTTTTGTTGAAATGTTTTCAAAAATAATATTTTTTCAGCTGCTGATTTTGCATATTACACCGGGCGGATGTGGGCAATTCGTTGGATAAAGGGTTAACCAAAAATGAGATAATATTAAAAAAAACAACTATTTCCAACCTCAAGATTTATCCCAGTCCCGTGGCCATCTCGTCTGCGGATCCCCGTATATCTAAATTGGTTAACTTTATTTTTGTAAATCTTTGACCATCCTGGCATGCTTTGAACTTCTTGTAAAAAAAGGTTCTTCCAGCTGTTTTGCAAATCTGCCCAAATTTGTACTTTTATTTTTGCTATCAGTAATAGCCACCAGAAGGTTAGGCATGAATGAACACCAGGGGGCGCAGTGGCTCAGTTGTTAGAGGTGCGGGCTGCAAGCCGAGAGGTCCTCGGTTCGAATCCCACCTGCGGCAGCCGCGTTGTGTCCTTGGGCAAGACACTTCACCCTGATTGCCTACATGGGGGCACGATGGCGCTGTGTACTGAGGCGTACTGCACGTCGATGGTGCGCATGTCTTCAACCAATCTAACCCTGCCTGTGCTGCGGTGCAGAGTTCAGAGTTACGATGTTGGGGAGCTGACAGCTGCTCGTCGTTGCTCGGTGGTTCTCTCCGGGTACTCCGGCTTCCTCCACCCGTAAAACTGTCACGATCACGATTAGCCATTATGCATAAGTATGTGACGTTAAACACCAATAAATAAATAAATAAATAAATAATAGAATGAACACCATCCATACGATACAAATTTCAACAAACGCGCCCAATAGAAAAGATAACGAATGTAATTTAGACTGGTTCCCAAAAGGTTTTGATTTTTTATCGACCCATTTAATCAGTATAGCTTAAAGCAAATTCAATTTAAGGTGAATATGTGTTGAATTATTACAGAAATGATCGGTATCCACTCAAAAACACTAGATTTTCTTTGCATTATATGTTTTTAGAACAAATTGATCATTTCCAGTGATAATTTGACTCATATTCACCTTGGAGTGATGCTTTGAAAGCCGCCATTTTGATTGATACTGTGAAAGTGAAAATTTCTATATCTTCACAGTGGGGGATTTCTATCTTTCCGCAATTTTTTCAATAATCTATCGTTTAGCAGATAATACATTTGTGTTCAGTTATATGCTGCACCTTTTTTAAAAAAAAAAATACCGCCCACATAATATTTGAGTTCTATTCTAGAGAATAGAGCAAACAGTATGTTTACAAAACAAATACAAAAAATAGATATTTAATCATGCTTTGTTGAAAACATGCAACCAAATAGATATACATCAGATAAAAACTATCAAACTTTTTTATACCCCCCCCCCCATGAAATGAGTTGGAGGAGGGGGGGGGTGCTATACTGTAATCACCTTGTTCGTCCGTCCATCCGTCGGTAGACATAATTTTGTCTGGAGATTTTCTCGGATTTTTATGGACCATTGTCATCGAAGTTTGGTTGAATGTTCACCACCATGGGAACCTCTGCACTTGCAATTATAGTTCCGATGGGACTACTTTTGCCAGAGTTATGCCCCTTTTTCACATGTTTTAGAATGCTAGAATATTGTCCGGAGATTTTCTCAGATGTTTAATGGTCAATTTCTTTGCAACTTCGTATGGTTGTTCAGTACCATGGAAACCTGCACACCATCGATTATAGTTTTGATCAGAATTTTTTTTGTCAGAGTTATGACCCTTTTTGCCGTAGAATGCCTGAATTTTGTCCAGAGATTTTCTCGGATGTTTATGGTTTGATTCCATTGAAACTTGGTATGGATGTTCAGCACCATGAGAACCTGTGCACCATTGATTATAATTTTGATTAATCTTTTTGCCAGAGTTTTCATCTTAGAATAATTAATTTTGTCTTGAGATTTTCTCGGTTATTAGTCAATTCCTTTGAAACTTGGTATGGATTAGTACTCAAACAATTAGTCGACTAGTCGATGTCGACTCTGGGCAAACCAGCAGTCGACTCTCAATTGTGCAGTCGACTAGTCGGAGGAGTTCAAGCTTTTATATAAATAGTATCCCTTCTGTGCCACTGTCAGACAGTTTGAACAGCAATATTGGGCAATCAATGTATACATCTATTGCCATCTAATAGTAGTGACAGTAGTTTGTTTTAACTGGTACTAGTAGAGTGCTGAATTATTTTGGGCTATCAGGATATGTTATTAATTTGCCTTGTTGCAATTTATGGGAGAGTGCCTATAGGCACTCTCCCATAAATCGCAACAAGGCAAATTAAATAAGACTATATAATTTCACCTCTTAGCAAAATTAGAAGCACATTAACAGAATAATGTTCCAGTAAGTTGCTGTATATGAATGCCCAAGTGAAGCCAAATTTGGACCTTCAGCACTCTACCGGAACACCGACACTGTTATAAGGAGACAAGTTATCACCAATGACTAGTCAAAGTCGACTTGACTTTTGGGTATTGACTAGTCGACTTTGGAATTCACTAGTCGTTTGAGCACTAGTATGGATGTTCACAATCATGTGAACCTGTGCACTACCGATTATAATTGTGGTCAGACTTTTTTTTTGCCGGAGTTATGCCCCTTTTCATCTTAGAATACCTGAATTTTGTCTGGAGATTTTCTCTCATGTTTATGGGTCAATTCCTTTGAAATTTGGTTTGGATGTTCACTACCATGGGAACCAGTTCACCTGCGATTATAGTTTTGATCAGACATTTTTTTACCACAGTTGTGCCCCTCTTCATCTTAGAATAATCATTGCATTGGAGCCGACAGAGGTATGGGCAGGCCCATCTGGGGCAGACACCCGCCCCCATCAGCCCACCAAAACATTCTGACCTTATCAAAAGTAATTCATGGGTACATGCAGCTATATCAAACAATTTTGTTGTCCATTTCTGAAAGAAACTGATTTGTTTATCGGAAAGAGCACACAAAGTTATGTATATACCACAGTTATATACCAGGAAATTAAATTCCAATGCCGGCAAGACAGGGGTGAAAGATTTGTAGCGAAATGAACTTGACACATTCCAATGACGTCAGGTGGGCGCGTGCATCAATCGATCGATGGACGCTGTAGTGATAGGAAATAAGTTAAGAAATTGAACAAACTCTGTACAATATACTGTTATTATTAGGCCAAATAAAAAAAATGAATTAATTCTCAGGCAATTTTTTTTTCAAATTGGTGAGGGAGGGAGGATTTTATTTCTATTTTTTTATTTTTTTTTTTCGTGTAAAGGGTTGAGTATACTCAGTAAATCTTTTTGCTGTCTTTTCACTTGAACAAGAGAAAAGGTTGTATTTTAGTGTAATTATAGTATACCTTTTATAACTAACTGCCTTAACAACAGCTAAAAGGATTTGTATTTTATTGTTCTTTTTAGTGGTATAGATCTGTCAAGCATCGTGATCCATTAGAATAGGCCCCAGTAACCAATGCTTGAGGTAGGAGTCCTTTAAAATGGGAAACATGGCTGTAAATGATTGGTTAAAGTTGAGTTTATATCGGTGTTGCGGCCATTATTAGCCATTGTGCAGAAATATATGACCTTAAACACCAGCAAATAAATAAATAATTAAATCATGTACAAGTATATCAGAATTTGCCTTGTTACAGTTTATGGGAGAGTGCCTCTGGGCACTCTCCCATAAACTGCAACAAGAAAAACCAATTTACTGCAAACACAGCTGTACTGCACGTCGATGGTGCACTTGTCTTCAACCAATGCTAACCCTGCTTGTGTGGAGTTAGTATGTTGGGGAGCTGACAGTTGCTCGCCGTTGCTCGGTGGTCTCTCCAGGTACTCCAGCTTCCTCCACCCGTAAAACTGTCACGGTCATGATTAGCCATTGTGCATAAATATGTGACCTTAAACACCAATAAATAAATAAATAAATACTGCAAACACAGCTAAATAATTATATGTCGAGAAATGTGAAAAAACCACCATTCCAAGTTTTCACAAATTCTCTAAAAAACATGACATAATAAAAATGTCTAATGAGGAAGTTCAGATCCAACGAGGGAAGGCCTGAGAATCAAAACATTGGTTTTTTTTAGCCTTAACATCAAGTTCAAGAAGCAGCAATACTTTGAACGCCAACCAACGAAACATAAGATACGGTCACATGGTCATGTTAGATAGATATCCATCTTACATGGCCTTCTCACATGAGACCCACATAAAATTATCTTGCATAGGAAGTGGGGGGATGAAAACCTATTTACTGTTCATCTGGATATAATAAAGAGAACCAATTACATTACAGCCATCGTGGATGGGTCAAAATTTACTATGGGTGGGCATTTTATGATCCACTATGACACGTAGCAGAATTTCCACCAATGAAGCACTGCAGTAATCTCGGTGCTTCACTAGCAAAATTTCTAATTGCCCTCAACTTTGGAAATACAGTACAGCCACCGTGCAATGGTAAAAATCCATGTGTAGCAGTGTTACCCACAGGTGCTTTTGTTAGTCAGTAACCAGTAGTGGGGGCACGGTGATGCTGTGTACTAAGGCGTACTGCACGTCGATGGTGCACCTGTCTTCAACCAATGCTAACCCTGCTTGTGTGGAGTAGGTATGTTGGGGAGCTGACAGTTGCTCGCCGTTGCTCAGTGGTTCTCTCCGGATACTCCGGCTTCCTCCACCCATAAAACTGTCACGGTTATGGTTAGCCATTGTGCAGAAATATGTGACCTTAAAACACCAATAAATAACCAGTAGTTTTCAGCATGTATTTTTTGAAAATTTGATGGTGATTTAATTGTTTTATATCTTGAGATTCACTGTTAACCCTTTATCCAACGCAGACGATATCAAAATTTATTATTCTAAATATCATTTTTTCAAATTTTTCAAAAAATTTCAACAAAACCATATCATGTGATCCCTCGTTTGAACGAGCTCGATGAGCTCGTTCCAACGAGGGGTCAAATGATATGGTTTTGTTGAAATTTTTTGAAAAATAATATTTTTTCAACAGCTGAATTTGCATATTACGCGGGCGGATGCGGCCGATTCGTTGGGTAAAGGGTTAATTCATGCTTGGACATATTGCCCAAGCATCGTTTTTAACCTTTCCAGTTGAGTTAAAAAACCAACCTTTTCCTTGCTCATGTTTCGTAACCAGTCAAACATAAATAATATTTTGTTGATATAAAATTGTTTCATTACAAATTATTGGAGAGTGCCTTTGAGTACTCTCCAATAATTCGTAATAAAATAAATGTTGGTGAACAAATTCAGACCACCAAAAATAATCTAGCCCTTAACCAGTTAAGGCTGTGAGTTCAGTGAAATTTAAAAGCCTACCATAACCTAACAATTTCCTGTTTGTCAAAATGAGATGAAGGTGCTATATAAGTAATGGGGAAATTTAGCTTGAAAATAGGTGACATGATATTTTTGATAACGTCAAATATCTGAAAAAAAATGTAATTTTTCATTTTTGGTTTCAAAACTGCAAAGCATTGTTCATAAATGTGGATAAACAGCAAAAAAAAAGTGAACAATTTTTATTTTGTTTAGATTTTTGACGACATTGAAAATAACCTGTCACCCATTTTCAAGCTAAGTTGTCATTACTTATATAGCACCTCAAACAAATGAAAATCTTGGGTGACTAATCATACATGCAGACTTAATGAAATATCCATGTAATGTTTATGTGTGGAGAATAGGTAATGTGTGTTACAATGAAATCATTATAAAGTTTTACCTGTGCACTGAATGAGTTTACATTTGTGATCATTATATGCCATTTGCGCATTGAATTGACACATTTTTAATGCCATTTTACTTGGAGACATTGTTTGCTTTCATACTTAATTTTGTACTGCAAAATCTGCATGCTTGAAGCAAGATGTCAATAAAATGGGGTAGCCCACTTAATTGGATATCTCATAATTGAATGCCCCTGTTCATTTCATACACAATAGAACATGTCTTGTGAGACTATCCTTTTGGCCACGTAAAAGTGGTCTTTCAATAAAGGTGGTCTCTCATGACAGGTTCATTGCAGAGTAAAACAACCAAACCTTTCAAGAACACTGTGGTCTCTCAAATATCATCAGATTTCCAACAATTTGATCATTGATTTAATTATTCAACTAATTTATAACTAACAACTCGAGAAAAATGAAATAAGAGCAAATCTAATAAAATTGCCGATATGTTTACGCGTTTCTAAGGGAAAGGTAAATAACTCTATCTGTTTCCTTTTGTGTTTGTAAAAGCAAAACAATTATTCACGCCTTTGATCCAACCGATTGCGGAGCTTGCAAAACACGTCCTCAAATTTATTTCCACTATGTTTCTATTGTGTTTCAAATGGGACAAAAACATTCTCTCTGCCACCATGTTTGGTATATGGAGATTTAATACCTGGATGTCTCATTTAAACACCTCACCTGCAGCTCGGTGTTTAAACACTGAAATCCAGGTATTAAGTCTCCATATACCGTACATGTTGGTGGAGATAACTTATTATACCCCCGCTTCTTCGAAGCGGGGGCTATATAGGAATCGCCCTGTACGTCCGTCCGTACGTCCGTCCGTATGTCCGTACATCTTTCCGTCCAGACAAATTCTTGTGTGCGCAACTCCTCCTACATTAATGAACCAATTTTGATGAAACCTTCATCTCTACTAAGTGAACATGCGCATATTCCAAGATTTTTGATCTGCGACAATTTTAACCAGGTTATCTCCCTTTGACTTAGATTTATTGTGTCTCTCTCTTGAACTTTGATTTAATATGGGTTTCTATATGAAATTCTTGTGTGCACAACTCCTCCTACATTTATCAATCAATTTGGACAAAACTTTTCAGACATCATCACTACAAAGTGAACATGCGCATATTCCAAGATTTTTGATCTGCGACAATTTTAACCAGGTTATCTCCCTTTGACTTAGATTTATTGTGTCTCTCTCTTGAACTTTGATTTAATATGGGTTTCTATATGAAATTCTTGTGTGCACAACTCCTCCTACATTTATCAATCAATTTGGACAAAACTTTTCAGACATCATCACTACTAAGTGAACATGCGCATATTCCAAGATTTTTGATCTGCGACAATTTTAACCAGGTTATCTCCCTTTGACTTAGATTTATTATGTCTTTCCGTTCGAACAAATTCTTGTGTGCGCAACTCCTCCTACATTAATGAACCGATTTTGATGAAACCTTTCAAACATCATCTCTACTAAGTGAACATGTGCATATTCCAAACTTTTTGATCTGCGACAATTTTAACCAGGTTATCTCTCTTGAACTTTGATTTAATATGGGTTTCTGCATGAAATTCTTGTGTGCGCAACTCCTCCTACATTTATCAGTCAATTTGGACGAAAGTTTACAGACATCATCACTACTAAGTAAACATGCGCATATTCCAAAATTTTTGAGCTGTGGCAATTTTATCTAGGTTATCTCTCCCTTTAACTTAGATTTATTATGCTTTTCTACATGAAATTCTTGTGCGTGCAACTCCTCCTACATTTATCAATCAATTTTGACGAAACCTTTCAAACATTATCACAACTAAGTGAACATACACATATTCCCAAATTTTTGATCTGCGACAATTTTAACCAGGTTATCTCCCTTTAACTTGGATTTATTATGGGTTTTCAAATGGGATTCTTGTGTGTGCAACTCCTCCTACATTAATGAACCGATTTTGAATACATGTTGCACATTGTAAATGTGTTTTTCCAAATGTAAACCATATATGTGTGGGCTCTTTAAGTATTCAGTGCTGTTCTGTGGAAGGCCACATGCAAATACAAATTTCAACAACAAAAAATGATCTTTATGTATACATTTCCTTATGGCCTTCGCCAACATGATCAGAAGTGCATTACTCTAAAAACCCAAAGCGGAGGTATTAATCACCTTCAGTGATAGTTCTAGTTTTGTTTCACGTAGGGAATTATTAAAAATATATCCATCCAACATGTTGAGTACTCCAGCAGTGACACTGTGCTTTGGATTGTAGTGAATTGTCACACCATTCTACCTTGGCATGGAGATAAACATATTTCATAACAATATGCATGCTCTCATGAGAATACGTTCTGAGTTACTTCCCTTTGATTAATATAGGCATTTATAACGAAAATCTGTCCGCCCAACATGTTTGCTGCTTGGTTCTACCACTATAAATTGTTGGACTCAAATAAATTTTGGCATGCTTGTACCTTACCATAGGGGAGCTGATTACATATCAGTACAGACACCCTTGCTTTGATATTTACAGAGTTATATTCCCTTAATAAGCCTTTTTCGAAACTGCCATCTTGACTTTTAATCTATGCAAGGTCGCAGGGTGTATACAAAGCGATTTCCATGTTCGTCGTGTTCTGTGTCAGCCAAAACAACTTGTTAAATATCAAGTTTAAATTCATAGAACCGATGTCATCATTCGAATTAACTAAAGGGGCAATCTTAGACGACCTTAAACGATGAGAGACCGCAGTTTTAAAGACTTTTTGTATGGAGGCAAGGACTTGTTTTGAATAGCAACAAGGGAACACTCGTTGCACTCAGTTTCTCGGCTTGGGGAATCCCCGAAAGTTGTCGAAACCGTGCCAACACCATTTAAGTTGACAGGAACCTAATTTGAAAATAATGAAAGTTCTCATACAATATTGCCACTGTCTCAAGCATATGGTAACCTTGGCTGAATGTTTTTTTGAATTTGCACTAATGAACGTAATGGGATCCGAAGTACTTCACCTGCTCTTTTCTCCCATTGCTTACAACGTGTTTTCTTAAAATGTTTACACCTTGCGCTCAGTGTCCTTGCGTAGATTAAAAGCCAAAATGGCAGTTTTGAAAAAGGATTATTCACTTAGTGGATCCATACAAAAATTTGAGAACGGGTTATTGCGAGTCTCATTGTTCCATATAATTTTCCATGTGGAAGGTCAGACCTTCATCAAACTTGACACATAGTTGGTGTATTAAAATGAAGAAAATACATGGAAATTTCCCCAAAATGTGGAATTGTGTGTTCGTTCTATGTCTCCTCCCTGTGGACTTTGGTCACGGCATATGTAGCCCCCACAATTGACACAGGGAGCTTAAATTTTTCTGCTGTAAAACAAAGATAATAGTTCCACATCTCCCATGTGGATGCTGTAATCATCGCCAACCTTCACTAACAGATGTACATTGTACGTGGACCTCACAGTTGCTGAGTGGGTGCTGGTTTTCCTCTCCCTGCTGTTAAAGCTCAATGAGCTCATTTCAATGAGAGATGCACTAGTTTGCTAAAAATCACTATTCAAATTTGATTATTTCTGAAAATTTTAACCTCTAAAACATCGCTTAACCCTTTACCCAACGCAGACGATATCAAAATTTATTATTTTAAATATCATTTTTTTAATTTTTCCAAAAATTTCAACAAAACCATATCATGCATCCCCTTGTTGGAATGAGCTCGTTCCAATCAGGGGTCACATTATATGGTTTTGTTGAAATTTTTTGAAAAATAATATTTTTTCAACTTCTGAATTTGCATATTACGTGGGCGGATGCGGCCGATTCGTTGGGTAAAGGATTAACTCTTAAGTAGAGTGTTACTGTTCACCTTCCATCATTTCATCTGTCTGCCATGAACTTTACATTATCAAATTCTCAAAAACTAATGGACAGAATGGAACCAAATTTGGTATGCATGTTCCATATATATCAATCAAATCAGGCTGACGCAGCCACAGGGGTCACCACAATTTTTGGGGGCTTTAAAATGAGTTTTGAATTTCGCCCTACTAAACCCTACCCCTATGTGATTCCCATGATGCACTTTATAAGTACTGTTGTAACAATGTAACTTGAAGATAGACAAGAATGCAGATAAGTCAACTGAATCTAAAATGCATCAGACAACTATTCTGCCATCTTCCCATAACTGGTGGAGTGCTGAATTAGTTTTGGTCATCAAAATTTGTTCATGTGTCTTTGCCTTGTTACAATTCATGAGAGAGTGCCAATGGGCACTCTCTCATGAATTGTAACAAGGCAAATCCTAATAGACAAAATTATGTAACATCAAAGGTAATATGAAGCTCATCCTCCACAAATGAAGCCTTTAAGCTGAAACACCTGCATTTCAGAATAAAGCTCAAATATGGGCTTCCACACTCTACCAGTTAATGATAAAACCTGAGTTACTTGATTAAAATATATGTGAATTAGGAAGCCGATATTCAATATCGAGCCCAAATTGTGCCATCAATCTCAAACAGAATCATCAAATCTTTACAGTTCCGTATGACGTTTGTAAACATTTGCATTACTTTCACTTCCTCTTGCCTAATAAAAAATGAAAACAGTCACCTTGGAAAAGAGTTGCATTAAAACAGTTAAGATAATATTTCCTCGGATTGCATAAACTTCTAACTTGATAAAAATCAATTGAGCGTTGAACAGGAACAAAAATGGTTAAGAGCAAACAAACTATTTTATTTGTGGTTAGATAAGTACAATATCATAAATGTCGCTACCTGCTGAATCGTTGACTTCGTGAATGGGGTAAAAGTGGAAAAGTTTCATGGACATAAACAAATCATAACACTGACATTTGAATACACAAAATGTAGGTGATTCTTAACCCTTAAGTTTTCAGATTAATTTTACACAAATAACTACTGTATAGACATGTACAGCTGTAGATGACTTTTATAGTGCTTCTACATTATTGTTGGCTGTCTGTACAGGAAGCCAACAATTATGTAAGAACACTCAAGATAAATGTACAGTACAAGTCAAAATAAGTTGTTGGATAACCACTATAAACTATGTATCTTTCTGTTCCTACACTGATAAGACCAGAAGCTGACATCATTTTCAGGAAAGCTCTCAATGAGAGCTTTCCATAAAATGATGTCAGATTCTGATCTTATCAGTGCAGGAGTATACTTAGTTTATTGCAGTTATGCTACAACTTATTTTGACATGTACTGTATCCTACTTAGAGTTCTCAAGGAAGAGTATACTTGGGATAACATTTTCAAAGGAGCAGCTTGTGGCTGTATGCAGACTTACGGTTTGTTAAAGACTTATATCCACTGTATAGATTCGTTAAAAATTGTGGGAAGCAGTTGGTAAACACAAGAGTAAACCCTTGACTACACATTTTATTGGTATACTTATGTTGACGCAGACCATTTAACAGTCTTAAGAGAGGGTGTATACATGAAGTCTACTGCTCAAGTTGTGTTCAAATATCATTCGAGAGTAAATCTTTGGATTATTTATTGGGTGTAATTACGATACATACACAAACTCATCAATCAGAGGACATGTAGAAAGTCAAGTGTGGTATACAGAGAATGTTTAAAGAGGGAGATGATAATCCCTTGTTACCTTACTTACAAACTGATACATTTAGACGGAGAGTAAAGAACATAACAAACCTCACTGATCAGTGTGATTGTGGATTACCTAATTCTAAGTTCTGTATGTTGCATCTGAGTGCTGCCAGAGTTGCCCGAATGAAGGATGTGAAGAAGTACGCATGGGCACCTCTGGAAATTTGCGGAGGATACAAGGGGTAAGTCTTGTAATAATGCTAAGAAACCAAATCTATGAAAGCATTGTCGGTGTTGTGTGATTATCAAAAAACAAGCCAGGAAATAAGCAGACTGTCATCTGCAAAGTGAGGTCCCCAGAGGGTGGATTTAGTGATGCTACCCTGCATAGCATCATTAAATTTATCCTCTGTGAACCTCAATCTGAATTGGGGTCTCAAAACTAAACAGAATGAGGTACCCAGAGGATAATATGGCCCACTGTATGGGATAGCATCGTCAAATTCATCCTCTGTGGACCTCATTCTGCAAATGTCAGACTGCTTATTTTCAGACCTGTCAATAAAACACTTGTGGTGTGGAGTTTTCTCAAAAAAATAAATAACTTTCAGATCGTTTAAAGTATTCAGCATCACCAGTGAAGTTTCAAAAATTGACCTTCAGATTCAATCTTGTGGTCCCTTTGTAGAAGTTATGCTTGTCCTTAACTCCTCGCTGCTGACAGATATTCCTGCCCAGGACAAGAAATCTCTTGCCACTGAAATAAGTATAATTTGGGCACCTAAAAACAAATTTCCCCCTGTAAATTGATTGGACTTTTTGATCAATGATTTCATGAGTTAAATTTACATGAATTTTTAACCAAATCTTGTCATGGCTGCTTTAAAGCATAATGATTAACTAAGAACATACACAGAATGACACGCGTGTGTGAATGGGTTAATCGATATGGCACGAGTGCCAGCGCGGAGGGATAGAACGAGAGGCCTGCAGGCCTCGAGTGATAGCACAAGTGCCATATCGATTAACCCATTCACACATGCGTATCGTTCTAATAATTGTTTTACAGATGCGAAGGCATGTAATAAACACAGAATGACACTCAACAATTCATTTGATAATTATCACCAAAAAGAACACATTTTATCGCCAACCAAACTTGCGAGGGGAACCTGTGTTACATGTTCTTTTTCGTCGTGGAGTTCCAATGTGTTCTGTGCCTACTGGCACATATAACACATTGGAACTCAGGGGATGAATTTTAGCTATCGCAAGGGAGTGAAATTGTAATTGCGGTACAGAATTTGTAGAAAATTCCAGTGAAATTTCGCTTTTTTATAAAAATAGTCCGTCAACGATTTCCGTTCCACACATGTGCAGAACAGATTTTTATTTTCCAAAAGTTTTAGTGTTGCTGTAGATAGGGATTTCAAAGAACAGGCATGTAATAAATGTCAATTCTGATATTATTAAGCTCTCTTAAACAATACTGACCATTAAATTCCTTGTTGTATGATAGGAAAAATTTGTTGTCTGAAATTCCAACACACCCCCCCCCCCCCCCCCCCCCCCCACCCTGCCCTGCACACAGTTTTCAAAATGCCTAAATTTCAGGCCGCAAGTTCTTCCCATCATTTATTTATTTATTTATTTATTTATTTATTTATTTATTTATTTATTTATTTATTGGTATTTTAAGGTCACATACTTATGCACAATGGCTAATCGTGACAGTTTTACGGGTGGAGGAAGCCGGAGTACCCGGAGAGAACCACCGAGCATCAACGAGCAACCATCAGCTCCTCAACATTCTAACCGTTCAACTGCTGTAACCCTGCTTGAGTGTAGCTTGAAGACATGTGCACCATGCATTGACATGCAGTACACCTTAGTACACTGCCTCATCGTGCCCCCATGTAGGCAACCGGGATAAAGTGCCTTGCCCAAGGACACAACGTAGGTCGTCCCGGACGGGGATCGAACTCGGGACCTCTAGCATAGAAGTCAAGTAATGTACCACTGAGCCACCGCTCCGCATCATGCAGCTACAAAACTAATCATTGTAATTTTGTTTGTAAATTGATAACAAAGTTTCAAATATCCATTTTTAGCTCAACTTTGGCGAAGCCAAATTTGAGGCATTGTCATGGCCCGTCTGTCTGTCCGTCCATCACGCCATCAACATGGCTCGGGCTACAAGCTGTATTTTTTAACCGATCTTTACGAAACTTCTTGAGAGCCTTTGTTATCACCGTGGGACGAGAACGAGTGTTTTTGGGTGCGGTCCGAAATTCAAGACGGCCACTGGCAGCCATTTTGTACAAAATTAAGTGCAGTCAGATTTTTGCACAGAACTTCCATATGAAAGCTCTGATTTGAATAATTTTTTGTATGAATGTTTAGTACCATATGGGATACATCACATATAATACAGGTTTTTTTTCTCGTGCATAAATTATGCAAATTAGACTAACTTTAATTTATTTAGTGTTACTTTCAGCACTGCAAGTGCAAATGCCAATATGGCTCGGGCTAGAGGCCGTATTTATGAACCGATCTTTACGAAACTTCTTGGGTACCTTTGTTATTAGTGTGGGACCAGAACGATTGTTTTTGGGTCCGGTTGGAAATTCAAAATGGCCGCTGGCAGCCATTTTGTACAAAATTAAGTGCAATCAGATTTTTGCGCAGAACTTCCATATGAAAGCCCTGATTTGAATAATTTGTTGTGTGGATGTTTAGTACCACGGGATACATCACATATAATACAGTTTTTTTTCTTGTGCACAAATTATGCCAATTAGACTAACTTTGATCTATTTTGTGTTACTTTCAGCACTGAAACTGCAAATGCTAATACGATTCGGGCTGGATGCCGTATTCATGAACCGATCTTTACGAAACTTCTTTAGTACCTTTGTTATCACCTTGGAACAAGAACAAGTGTTTTTGGGTGCGGTACGAAATTCAAGATGACTGCCGGCGGCCATTTTGTATCAAAATTAGTGCAATCAGTTTTTTGTACAGAACTTCTGTATGAAAGTTCTGATTTGAATAAATTTTTGTATGAATGTTTAGTAACATGGAATACATCACATATAATACAGGGTTTTTTTTTCGAGCAGAAATTATGCAAATTAGATGAACTTTGATTTATTCAGTGCTACTTATACACAGTAGGTGCATGTGTCAATACAGCTTGGGCTAGAGGCTGTATTTATGAACCGATCTTCACAACGCTTCTTGGGTACCTTTGTTATCACCTTTTCTAGTTTTGCATCTAACTGTCATCCCACCTTTACAGTACTTTACCTATATATTTATTACAGGCTACGGTTAGTATTTATATGCAGACCGTTACAATACTTTATATGTACCTTTGTTATCAGGTCATTACCTAGATGTTTGTCATTGCTGTGTCACATACTATACATGTACATGCCTTAAACAAGTTGAGCAACAGTGTCATTGACACTTTCATTCCCATAATGCAACTAGGAATTTAACAGGGTTAATTCTATTTAATTTTTAAAAATAGAATAGCAGTTTACTAACTTGGATAAATTTTGATTAGCATTTCCTATTATTTATGTTTTTGTCATGTGAAATTGATTAGCTGTGGTTAAAAATTTATTCGAAAATCACTATGCAAATCCAGTTAAATTGAGCCCTGGAATTTAACCAATTCAGTCTTATTTGACAGAGCTCAAATAAGACTGAATTGGTTACATTCCTAGTAGAATTGTGGGAAATACGGCTGCTTGAAATGTTTGTGTTTTGACATCAGTGTGAAGGGCATTAACATTTAAGGTATGTTTTATGTTCCTAGCTGTCTTCCAAGAAGAGAATAATTATTAGAAAATCAGTTCAGTTGTTATTTTGTTCAGTTTTAATTCTTGCGAACTCATGTGAGAATCAGTTTTCGGTTCTTAACCCTTTACATTACACAGTATTTTTAGCTGCGACGAGCAGCTTTATATGTGGCAATGTAGGTCTGTCTGTCTGTCTGTCTGTCTGTCTGTCTGTCAGTTGGTCGGACTGTCACCAACGAGTTTAAAAAACACCATAACTCCTAAAATACTTGATGGAATGACACCATACTTGGTATGCAAGTGTATCTTCATGATGTCTACACCCTCTCAATAGTGCATGTCATTTGGATAATTTCTATCACATTTATGGACTTGTCACCAACGAGTTTTTTTGTCACCAACAAGTTTTTTGTCACCGAGTTTTAAAACGTCATTGGCATTGCACGAATCATCGCAGCTTCGGCACTGTGACAGTGCTTCTAGTTAAAAAATGAATTAAATTTACATTTATCGAAAAGAAATTTCACAATTTTGCGATAAAACCACACAAATATGGATATCATTAGAACCAGCTCAATGAGCTGGTTCTACTGATATCCATATTTGTATGGTTTTATTGAAAAACATCTGAGATATTTTAGGCTGTGGTAGGCTTATTCTGGTTAATTTTCTGGCCGTTTTTGACCACTGTGTTAGGTAAAGGGTTAAGTAATTTAGAATTTGAGAGAACTGTTATATCCTTGTGAGTACTTTTAGAGAATCTTCTGACATCGTAAGAGGATAATATGCAACCAGAGTGTGTTCCTTGCCAGCAAGTGTTGTCAGTAGAGTACATTCTTTTCCATTGCACCGATTTTAATCAGAGGTCAATATTTCACAGCTGGAAGTCTCAGAGATCTATTTTATCATACAAGCCCACACAAATTCTATCATTGTTTTTTTTTTTTTTTTTAAACTATACTTAAGTTTCAAATCAGGTTGATTTAGAATTTACAGTGTACAAGCATCATCTCTTCTTTCTACTCCTGCCTTAGATATTTTATTGTAAATATTTCCTGAGTTTTATTCCATCATTTTACTTAAAAACTGACAGTGACATGTTTTTCTTGCCACCATTTTCTCACCTCAATATGGTCTTAGCTGCTGATATGGCGTTAAGCACCAATAAATAAATAAATTCTAACCTCATTGTGAATGGGTCTGGAGCCATTGGGAAAATTTTCATCAGGAATTAGGAAGCTCCTATTGGGAATTAGTCTATATATTTCTTCCCCTTCAAAACAAAGAAATTTTACATTTGAATTGAATAGAGAACATTAAAAGTCAAGCAAATTTAAGTCACCATAGCAACTGCATGTATACTACAAGTAAGTTTTGTAGCAAATAGACACATGGAATCATGTTATTTATTAATTGAGGTTTAACGACACTTAACAGCCAAGGTCATATCGTGTCGGTGACAGTTTTACGGGTGGACGAAGCCAGAGTACCTGCAGAGAACCACCGAGCAACGACAAGCAGCTGCCAGCTCTCCAACATCGTAACTCCGCACTGCAGCACTGGCAGGGTTAGATTGGTTAAAAACATGCACACCATCGACGTGTAGTATGGCTTAGTACATGGCGTTATCGTGCTCCCATGTGGACAGTTGGGGTTAAGTGCCCTGCCCAAGAACACAATTAATGTAGGAGTCCGAATCAATCGCTCAGACGGTCACCCATCCAAGAACTAACCGGGCTCGATATTCAGTGATCAGATGAGACCCGGTCACCGCAATGCCACCACACCCCCTTTTAGGCTTGGTAAAGTACAAGTATCACAATTAAAAGGCTTCTCATTCTTAAAATTTGCTTGAAGTGTAACGAGAAGCTTCAATACTTCCATAAAATGGATTTGTCGTGTTACAATTTGTTGGAGACTGCCTGATGGCACTCTCAAACAAATTGTAGCAGGACAAATCTTAATGATCAGATTCACCGGGGGTAACTGCATTGTGTCCATGGGCAATGAACATCCCGATTGCCCACATGGGGGCATGGTGGTGTTGTGTACTATGGTGTACTACACGTTGATGGTGCACTTGCCTTCAGCCAATGCTAACCCTTCTTGTGCAGGGTTGGTATGTTGAGGAGTCTGACATCACTTGCCACTGCTCGATTTTTCCTCTGGGTACTCTGGCTTCCCCCACCCATAAAACTGTCTGACACAAGGTGCCGCCTTGGCTGTCAAATGTGTCATTAAACCTCAATAAATAAATAAATGATCAGTTTCTAGCTTTCAAAATTAATCTTGCACTCAGTCAGTTAATAATCCTCACCTGTTATATGAAAAACTTGGTAAATAATAATAGTTGTATATGTTTCAACAACACAAAAGGTTCTGTAATTTATGAGTGAAGTGCAGTCTACTGACATATATGCAATGCTAAATTTGTTGGTGTACATTCCGTATTTCACAAACCTAACAATAAATACAGTTCATACTTGAAAAAAAGTGGCAAAAGCAAGTTACCAAGTAGCCACAACCTGCTTGTTATTTACAAGTTTAAGGGAGTAATTGTTTGGTGATGAATAAAACTTCACCCCCTCCCCCCTCTGCCCACTAAGGCATACTGCACGTCGATGGTGTACCTGTCTTCAGCCAATGCCCAATGCTAGCCCTGCTTGTGTGGAGTTAGTATGTTGGGGTGCTGACAGTTGCCCGCCATTGCTTGGTGGTTCTCCCCGGGTACTCCAGCTTTCTCCACCTGTAAAACTGTTGTGGTCATGATTAGCCATTGTTAAGAAATGTGTGACCTAAAACACCAATAAATAATGGTAATAATCTCTATGGAACAAAAATCATTGGCAGTCAATAATATGTATCTGAGTCGAACTCCGGCTTCTAAGGGCAGATCACGGCGAGTCAAAGACGAGTCGTGATCTACCCTTAGAACCTGGAGCGAGACTCGGGTACATATTTTGTACATCCACATGATGGTAATAATCATTTTATCTTGCAATATATTGGCGATAAGTCAAGAATGTAGATGAATATATAACGAAATATTTATTCGTATGGATGAACAAAAAGAAAACAAATGGAACTCATGCGAAAGGAATGTGCTTGTATCCGACCCCCTGATACAAACATCTGCATCAGGGGATCGGATACACGACAGTTGCGGAGTTAATACAGACAAAAAACATGTTGACTGTAAGATAAAAAATTTGAACAGTCCATGTATTGCAGATTTTGAACATTCTTCGTTTTCATGAATTCAAAAAATAAATTCAAGTGGCCTTGACTGGAGAAGGGTGTCAACACTGATATTTTATTCTGATTACAATAAAAAAAAAAAAAAAATAGTGCCAGGACTGAAAGACCTTTGAAGATCATGTGAAGTATGGATTGCCAAGTTGTTACTATGACCTCATTGTTGGTCCAACCTGTCACTTCTCTGCTGAAAAGTTAGAGGTGGGTGTAATTACCGGAAGGGCCTAGCCCAAGTATCATTCAGAAAGAAACTTTGATTCTCAGTGACACAGTGGTGGAAGCTCTCCATTTTTGTTTTGTTTTTTGCTCTTTCCCACTAACATCACGGGCATCAGTAAGTGGTGTGTGACTGCCCCCACCCACAACCCCCAATAATTTTTCCTTTTTCCAGTGGGACATTTTTAGTCTGGATTGAACTTGCTAGTAATCAGGGTTTTTCTTTCAAGACTAGACTTGAAACTCTGACTATTATCACACACAAAGTTGTTCATACAAATGGAACAAATGGAGGTGTGAAGTACCCGATTTGAGCTGTCAAGAGCCCAGCATGCCCATTTTGGAGTACCTGTATGGCATGTGTTAACTGAATAAGAAATCTTGACTCCAGCATGTATATTTATTTATTCAGAAATAAATTTCTAAGAAATCTTGAGGGTTTTTTTTTTAACTGTAATCGCAACCAACTATAATATTCCAACTACATCATCAGATAGTGAATAGGGCAGCGACGATATGCTTCTCCAACGATACGATAGTTATCACAATTCAGTGTACACAATACGATATGTATCAGGATACACGTGATCTCTCATGGCATGTAACTACAGATGTCATCTACTTTGGGGACTGCATGTATTCATTTCCAGTAGCTTGCTTTGTATTGCAAATTTGAATGCACTCTTTATCCCTTTACCCAACGCAGACGATTTCAAAATTTATTATTTTAAATATCATTTTTTAAATTTTTTCAAAAACTTTCAACAAAACCATATCATGTGACCCCTCTTTGGAACAAGTCCAACGAGCTCGTTCCAAAGAGGGGTCACATGATATGGTTTTGTTGAAATTTTTCGAAAAATAATATTTTTTCAGCTGCTGAATTTGCATATTACGCGGGCAGATGTGGGCGATTCATTTGGTAAAGGGTTAAACAATAAGTAACTTCTCAATGTCATAACCACAACATTAAGCAGTTTAAGGTTTTGATTTTATGATGAATTTTTTCAGTGCTTTTTCTCTCTACGTATTTATATTTATTATTATTTATTTATTGGTGTTTTATTATTAAGGTCACATATTTCTTCACAATGGCTAATCATGACCGCGACAGTTTTATAGGTGGAGGAAGCCGGAGTACCCGGAGAGAACCACCGAGCAACGGCGAGAAACTGTCAGCTCCCCAACGTACTGACTCCACAAAAGCAGGGTTAGCATTGGTTGAAGACAGGTGCACCATCGACGTGCAGTATTCCTTAGTACACAATGCCACTGTGCCCCCACGTGGGCATTGGGAGTGAAGTGTCTTGCCCATGGACACAACACAGTTGCCACAGGTGGGATTCAAACCGAGGACCTCTCGGCTTGCAGCCTGCACCTCTACCAACTGAGCCACCGCGACACCTTTTCTCTCTATGAAAATATGTTCTAAACATTTAATCCCTAATCTCTTGTTTGACAGAGCTCAGTGAGCTCTGTCAAACAAGATATAATGGATTAATCAAATAAATATTTAGTAAAATGGAGGGAATTCACCGAATTATGGTTAACTGAAAAATCCCTTTAATGGCATACTTTTCACTGTCAATGTTGGAATACAAAAACAGGGTTTCTCTGTACCTGTTTTAAAAATTCAAGAACTTGTTTTTCCTGATATTATTTATTGTGACGCGATACGGGGTGAACAATGATACATATTGAATCGTGAGTAATGTATCACGATTCAAGTGTATCACGATTGATCATTGCAGCCCTAATAGCGAACATTCTGTATTTTGATGATGTGAATGGAATTTTTTTTCAGTCAGGACTCTGATTCTGGACAAATTAGATTTACACATCCCTCCCCCACCTGCTACCTCCACAGTTCGTTACCTTTGTGATGTCCCTGACTAACATATCGGTTAACATTGTAATTGTTATGTTCAGTTGTATTTTTAATTTATGTATTAGTGTGGCAACTCTTTGCCCTGTTGATAAAATACTTTTTCAGAATGTAGTATAGCAAGGGGCTCTTAATGAGCCTCTTTCAACTGCATTTCATATAACAACTGATTTCCAAAACTAGATCAAACCCTATTCTGAACTATAGGGTCAGGGGCATCATGAAGATGGCCAATTGGGGCAGGGGAGGGTGTAAACTTGATTTTTCCCGACTGACCAATATTCCAACTACATCATCGAGGCTGATGCCCTTATCAACGGCATGCCTTGATGGAGTGGGAATAATTGGCAATCAGGATTATTGTTAAAAACTCAAGTCTTCTTTCTCAGAAATTTATTACTAAACTTCTTCTTTAATTTACATGTCTGGGGTGTAGGTCATTCAGTGAGCAGCATCAGGGGGCATTGCAGTGATGACCGATAGGGAGTATAAATCTGGTTTGTCCTTTCTGTGATAGCTCAAGTCCAAACAGACTAATATACCAACTACATCATCAAGGCATGCCTTCAACGAAGGCATGCCTCGATGATGTAATTGGAATATTAATTGGACTATTAGTTAACGGGGATTAATTTATAAAGCTCAAGACTTCTTCTAAATTTATAAGTGAATAAATAAAATATTTACAATGGAACCCTGTTAATTGAATAGCTACTTTGCCAATGAAAATTATTCAATTAACAGGGATTGTGTCACTTTCCTTCTATTCGAGTGTTAAACTCAGCATTTATTCTATTATGTCTTGTTTGACAGATCTCCATGAGTTCTGTCAAAAAAGATATAATAGATTAAATCCCTGTATTGGATGTACTGAGGCCAAATAGATCTATAAACAAAGGAAAACTGGGGAGAGTCAGAATAATTTCTCGACAGATTACAAGTGTTTTTATTCAATTAACAGGAGTTTATTCTATAACTTGTATTCAATTAACAGGTCAAATTTGTACCGGGTGTATGGTAAATACTTTTATGTTGGGAAATTATATTCAATTAACAGGGTTATTCAGTAAAGAGACATCCAATTAAGTGGGCTCCACAGTATATACAGTACAGTTAACTGGTCCCAAGGCTCTTCTGGTGCAGGGCAAAATGTCCTGCCCCAAGTCGTTGGTGCAGGTCATTTTAATTTGTTGCAGGTTATTTTCAACATATTGCTTTATGCATTGCAGGGTTTGCAATCGCTACTGGAGCAGCTGCCGATACCGGCGGTACTTGGCCTTTTAATCGGTACAGATTCCATTTCTTCAGAACCGATAGTTCTGGAACTCGTAAAAAAGAAAAGAAACATGGGTGTATGTTATGTAAAATGTTTTATTTTTCAATATATTCCGTAAAGATAATGTTAAGCCTTCTGGGATAGCAGACGACAACTTTCTCCACAATGTGTACAAGCAAATGGTGTTTCTGCCCAAGGTTGAAGGAACACAAGAATAATTGTGTTACGTATGTATATTGGTGTATTTGGAGAACAAAAAGCAAAATAGAGTTTTTCCCCTTTGACTGACAGCAACATTGTGAAGACAACAAATGTTGCCGATTGTGGGTTTTAAGCACATGACACAGGATGAGTAATGGGATACTAATTTTACATTAGTGCATGAAAATATGTGATTAGTCATGTCTACTTTTTTCGCTGTTTTTGAGTGTATCGGAATTATTTTTCACTTTCTTTTTCTTTGCGAATGGACGTGTGGCCATTTCGTTATTAATTCTCGATGGAATTTAAGTTTAGAACGGTGTTTTTTAACCTTGTATTTTAAAAATTGAGCAGAATTTTGAATCAGTGAAAATGTTCGATGGATTTCAAAGTGTGTCGGTCAAAGTAAGTTTGGTGTTTGTCTTTGTCCTTGTCTGACCACTTATTTTGAGTCTTTACTGGTCCTCATCCATATGTGGGAAGTGATGTCCATGCATGCATTTAGTAGGTAATAAAAATCATCTTCAGAATTTTAAGTAATGAAGCACCAGGTTGTATCTAGTGCTTCATTAAGTAAATATTTGATGATTATTCCTGTAATTAATATTTTGAATCTATTGCATCCGTGGAAATATTGCCCACTTGTTGAAAGTAATGAGTCCACGGTGACCTTACTGTACACGTATTGGCTGTGACGCAACATCATTTTTTTTCAACAAGAACCTTACTCCACATTGGTTTTGCTGGGACTCCAGCAGTGCGAATCGAGTACTGCACACCTTGATTTGTATGGCTGACTGAGTGTGACATAAGACCAGGTATCAGATCTAGACTTACTTGAAAGAACATGATTACCAGTAAGGGCTGGTCAATAGCTGAGATTCGAATCCTGTTGAAAATGTCCGGACTGGAAAAATTATTGGGGATGTCACACTCCTCATAGTTATGCTTCCAAGAGCGAGGATGGGTCCTGGGGCAATATGTAGAATGGGCCCTGTGAGCACCAAAGGCTGGTTAGGTGGGGGGGGGGGGGGGGGGGGGGGGGGGGGGGGGGGGGGGAGGTTAGAATTTTTTTTAACTTAGTTCAAAGAGAAGCATTCTCCTGCATTTTCTAGACAACAATATCTACTCAATTATTTCAATAGAATTTCGGTAATTTATTACCTGCATTTCTGTGTGTATGGTGAATTTTTTCTCCAAAGATAATCGTGACAACCATGTTGCAGGAAAGACCGGTTGAAAACCAACGAACTGGAACAAGTGGATTTTTTTTTTTTTTTTTGAATGCAAACTGGTCAGTAATGCAAATACAGTGGAGCCCACTTAATTGGATATCTCTTAATTGTATATCCCTGTTAATTGAATATAATTTTCAAACACAAAACCATTTACCATACCTTCAGTTCAAATTTGATCTGTTAATTGCATATGGGTTGTAGAGTAAACTCCTGTTAATTGTATATAAATTTTTGTAATTTGTCGAAAAACTTACTGTGACACCAAATTCCCCTTATTTATCAACCTTTTTGGCCTCACTTCATCCAATACAGGCATTTATTCTATTATATCTTGTTTGACAGAGCTCTATGAGCTCTGTCAAACAAGATATAATAGAATAAATGCTCAGTTTACCTCCAGAACACAGGAAATTGACTAAATCCCTGTTAATTGTATACTCCTGTTAATTGAATAATTTTCACTGGCAAAATGGATATTCAATTAAGAGGATTCTACTGTACTGCATACTCTTGCCACCCCCACCAACGTCAGAGACACATACCGAAAGCCTTCCCACAACTTTCAGCTTTTTAAAACACTAAAAATCTCTGAGGAGTTGTCCCCTTTACCCCCTATCCCTCCCCACCCCATCCTTTTGTGGCACAGAGTAATTACATGTAGAATTCCTACAGATTGTCAAGTTCTGCACTGGGTTATATATTCTGATTGAGGTCATAATACATTTATAAAACACAAAACATCTAAAGCTCCAATCAATATTTAATCCAATAATACATAAAAAGGCTGTTCATTTTATGATAGCTTTGTCGTTGTTGACACATCTGTATATACAAGTAACCATGTTTATACAAAGAAATTATAACACTCTATTTACTTTTACGGCATGCGTTGCAGGCTAATTGGATGAGATAAGTGATTCAATTAAACTAACAGCAATATAAATATACCGCAGGATGATTGATTTTTTCGTACTGCATCATTCAAAAAATGTTGACAATTTAAGACTTTCAGTGACATACAGTACAGTTGCCGTGGAATGGTCCAAATTTACACATGTGCAGTTTTGCCCACGGGCACATTTGTCAATCAATAATCTGTTTTCAGTAAATATTCAATGAAAGAAGCACTGCAGATAGAACCTGGTGCTTCTTTCATTGAAAATTTGATGGGGATTCCATTATTTCATGCCGGAGACTCACTGTTAATACATACGTGGAAGTATTGTCCATGCGTGAATTTTGACCTTTCCACTGCGACCTTACTGTATTTTAAAGCTTAGGCCTAAAAAAGTTTAAAAATCTGTTTCTCAGGCCCCCTAGCATGGTCCTTTAGGCTGTCACATGCTCCCTTTTTTTTAACCAATGCAAACTTAAAAAATTAAAAAATGAATGGTTTATGTCTGATATTTCACCCAAGTTAGTAAAATTGCTAAATTGTTCCCTTGAGTGCAATGCTAAAGCATTGCAAAGCCTTCTTGCACTCAAGGGAGGCAATAGACCACCACCCATGCTATTCTGAAGATCAGGAGCGCTAAAACATAAAACAAACCCAAAACATGGATTTTTGATGGCAAAGAAATAATTACAAAAATAAAAAAATAAAATAAAAACTGCCGCCCACATTAATTTAAAAAAAAAATGGCCTGAGAAACAGAAGGTCTACTTTGTGGAGCTGTATTTCAAGGTTTTTGTTGGCTCACCTGACTGAAAGTCAAGGTGAGCTGTACTGATCACTTTTCATCCAGCATCTGCTGTCAATTGTCATAAAGGTGGTATTTGAGTTTTGTCCTCCCAAACTGCTGGACCAAATCCACTAAAATTTCATGTTTATGATGACTGGGGAGGGCAATTTAATTTTGTTAAAATTGATGTGCTGCCCCCATGGGGAAGGGAAAATTGTCCCCAATTTTTAGCTCAACTTTGACGAAGTCAAATTTGAGCTATTGTCATGGCCCGTCGTCCGTCTGTCCATCTGGCCGTCTGTCCGTCTGTCCGTACGTCAACAATTGGCTATGGCTCGGGCTAGAGGTCGTATTTATGAACCGATCTTTACGAAACTTCTTGTGTACCTTTGTTATGACCCTGGGACGGGAACGAGTGTTTTTAGGTGTGGTCCGAAATTCAAGATGGCTGCCAGTGGCCATTTTGTACCGATGATGCAAAAATCAGTTTTTTGTACAGAACTTCTGTATGAAAGTTCTGATTTGAATAAAGTTTTGTATAAATGTTTAGTACCATGGGATACATCACATATAATACGGGTTTTTTTCTCGTGCGTAAATTATGCAAATTAGACTGACTTTGATTTATTTAGTGTTACTTTCAGAGCTGTAAGTGCCAAGCTGCTATGGCTCGGGCTAGAGGCCGTATTTATGAACCGATCTTTACGAAACTTCTTGGGTACCTTTGTTATGACAGTGGGACGAGAACGAGTGTTTTTGGGTGCGGTCCGAAATTCAAGATGGCTGCCAGCTGCCATTTTGTACCGACGATGCAGAAATCTGTTTTTTGTACAGAACTTCCATATGAAAGCTCTGATTTGAATAATTTTTTGTATGAATGTTTAGTACCATGGGATACATCACATATAATACAGGTTTTTTTCTCGTACGTAAATTGTGCAAATTAGACTAATTTTGATGTTTTTTGGGGTTACTTTCAGCACTGTAAGTGCAAATGCCAATACGGCTCGGGCTACAGGCCGTATTTATGAACCAATCTTTACGAAACTTCTTGGGTACCTTTGGTATCACCGTGGGACGAGAACGAGTGTTTTTGGGTCCGGTCCGAAATTCAAGATGGCCGATGGCAGCCATTTTGTACAAAATTAGGTGCAATCAGATTTTTGCACAGAACTTCCATATGAAAGCCCTGATTTGAATAATTTTTTTGTGTGAATATTTAGTACCATGGGATGCATCACATATAATACGGGTGTTTTTCTCGTGCAGAAATTATGCAAATTAGATGAACTTTGATTTTTTCAGTGCGACTTACACACAGTAAGTGCACATGTCAATACGGCTCAGACTAGAGTCTGTATTTATGAACTGATCTTCACGAAATGTCTTGGGTACCTTTGTTATCACCTTGGGACGAGAACGAGTGTTTCTGGGTGCGGTCTAAAATTCAAGATGGCTGCCAGTGGCCATTTTGTACCGAAATTAGGTCTAATCAGGTTTTTGTACACAACTTCTATACAGCTCAGACTAGAGGCCATATTTATGAACCAATCTTTACGAAACTTCTTGGGTACCTTTGTTATCACCGTGGGATGAGAGCGAGTGTTTTTGGGTGTGGTCCGAAATTCAAGATGGCCACCAGCAGCCATTTTGTACCAAAATTAGTGCAATCAGTCTTTTGTATAGAACTTCTGTATGAAAGTTCTGATTTTAATAAATTTTTGTATGAATGTTTAGTAACATGGAATACATCACATATTGTAAGGGGTTTTTTTTCGTGCAGAAATTATGCAAATTAGATGAACTTTGATTTATTCAGTGCAACTTACACAATGTAAGCACACATGTCAATACGGCTCAGGGTAGAGGCTGTATTTATGAACCGATCTTCACAAAACTTCTTGGGTACCTTTGTTATCTCCTTGGGATGAGAATGAGTGTTTCTGGGTACGGTCCAAAATTCAAGATGGCTGCCAGTGGCCATTTTGTACCGAAATTAGGTCCAATCAGTTTTTTGTCACAAGTTCTATACAGCTCGTATTTATGAACTGATCTTCACAAAACTTCTTGAGTACTTTTGTTTTCACCTTGGGACAGGAACGAGTGTGTTTTGGGGTGCCTTTGTTATCACTGTGCTATGAGAACAAATATTTTGGGATTCAGTCAGACCCACTCTGGGACTCAAAGATTTTTTCTAGTTCAGCATCTGACTGTCACCCACCTTTACAATACTTTACATATACATTTGTTACAGGCAACGGTCAGTATTTATGTACAGACCGTTACAATACTTTATATGTACCTTTGTTATCAGGTCATTACCTAGATGTTTGTCATTGCTGTGTCACATACTATACATGTACATGTCTTTGTCTTGACAAGTTGAGCTACAGTGTCATTGACACTTTCATTTTTTAAACCTCATGATCCATCGGGTGGAATAACTTGATATTTGGTATTCAGCTTTCCTTTGAGGTGTACTCTTAAAAGTTTGTTCAAGAGAAGTTTGGTGAGCAATGTTTTTAGTTATTCTGGGAAGGGCAAGATTTTTGACCCCACTCAAAATTTCTGTTTTCAGAACCCCTGGGTTGACTTGAACTAAATGTGGTTTTTGGTGTTATTGGGTTATAAGTACTTGATTCATGCCAAAAAAAACTCCTTTCCCCGGGAGTTAAAACTAGAAAATTTTTCAAACGGCCAATTTTCCAAAACTGCCCTGAAGAGAGAAGTGTTATTTGGTATGAAGCATCCTTTGCTTCAGTGGAATCAAATAGATAAAAAAATATTGTAATAAGTTGTGTCATAAGGTACCATATGGGGAAATATTTCCAAAAATTAAAAAAATAATCATCTCCAGAACCATTATTCAGAATCTTTTGATAACTCTCTCTTGCAGTGTGTAGTATCACTCTGGAATAGTGTGCCTTCAACCAATGCCAGCTGGAACCGGGCTTCAAATTAATGTGTGAATCAGAAAAAAATGAGAATGAACTTTGATTCTCACAAAATGTTCATTTGGTTCTTGTCATAGTTTCAGAAATTGTTTTTAACCCTTTATCCAATGCAACGGCCAAAACCAGCCAGCTATTCTCAAAAATAGCCAATTACTTTTCATTATATTTTCATTTTTGTCTCAAAAACATAGGTTATGACCTCGCCGAGCTCGTTCCAATGAGAGGTCATAACCTATGTTTTTGAGACAAAAAATTAGTTTTTCAAGAATTTTGTTCACAAGTGCCGTCTGCTTTTCATGTTAGGTAAATGGTTAAAGGCTTGGAGAATTCTTATCTTTTTCTCCCTCATTATAAGGTAACCCTGTGCCTTAACAGTGATGTCTAATGACGTCTTGGCTGCCTATACAGGCACTAGAAACTACTACCAAGGTACTATAAGTACCAACAGCAAGACCACCAAAATCCTGTATGTAGGAACGGTATTCCATATGGACATGTAAGGCAAGAAAGTCAGCCAAATGGAACCAGCCCCCAAGGGGTTAAACTCTAGCAAATCTATAAATATTCTTTTGATTTTAATCATGGAAAATAAATACTACAACTGTTTACACTCACAGTGGTATAAGGGTATAGAGGATATCTAGTGTTTTTGAGTGGATATCGATCATTTCCACCAATAATTCAACATGATCGTTAACTGGGTTATGGACATGCAACACTCTCCGACTTATCCCTTTACCTAACGAATCACCCGCATCCGCTTATGTAATTTGCAAATTCAGCAGTTGAAAGAAAGAAATTTTTCCAAATATTTCAACAAAACCATATGTGACACCTCATTGGAACGAGCTCATCGAGCTCGTTCCACTGAGGGGTCACATGATATGGTTTTGTTGAATTTTTTTTTAATTTTTAAAAATAGTAATTAAAATAATAAATTTTGATACCGTCTGCGTTGGGTGAAGGATTAAAATATAACTCAATATATTAATAAACAATTTTTAGTGTGACTAAAAGAGACAATCATTGTAAAAATACATGATGTCATAATTTTACATGAAAATTGAATCTCAGATGCCATTTTCGCATACATTTATTGAATAAAAGGATATGTGTTGCTTTATGCACTTAACCCCGATTGCTAACATGGGGGCACAATGACGCTGTGTACTATCACGTACTGCATGTCGATGGTGCGTATGTCTTCAACCAATCTAACGCTGTCTGTACTGTGGTGCAGAGTTCAGAGTTACGATGTTGGAGAGCTGACAGCTGCTCGTTGTTGCTCGATGGTTCTCTCCGGGTACTCCGGCTTCCTCCACCCATAAAACTGTCACCAACATGATATGACCCTGGCTGTTAATGTGTTGTTAAACCCTTAATAAATAAATAAATGTGTTGCTTTATGTTTGTAGCCACCTGAAGAGTGCTCAATTATTTTTGGTGTCAAAATTTGTTCACATGTCTGCCTTTTTACAGTTTTTTGGGAGAGTGCCGATATCACTATCCCTGTGATACTCTCCCATGAATTGCAACAAGGCAAATCCCCGGAGATCAAATAAAGTCTCTTCGAAGATAATGTGAACCACATCCACAGAATATGAAACCTTTCAGTTTTGGTACTTGTAATTAAGAATGGAGCCCAAATATGGGCTTCCAGCACCCAACAAGTTAAATCTCAACTTTTCAGCATACTGGATCATTCAATGTAGGATGTTGGTATTTCATCAAATTTCAGACCTTTCTTTTTCACGATACTGAAGACTTCCTCATCTCACCGACTTTCAAATGAGTCATGTCCCTGCAGTAAAACAAAGAAAATACATGCAAATCACCTCCCCACATGTGGCATTTTGTCTTTGTTCTACATCTCTTATGTGGTCACTAGACTTCAGTAACAGGTGTTTCTGGTCTTCACAATTACTTTACTGTAAAACAAAGACAATAATTATGCTTAATGCCTTGTAAAATAGCCAAATTTTGGCTTGTTTGGGGTTAGCAGCTCTCTATGAAAATTGGAATGAAGACTGTTTATGGGAATAGCTTTCACAGCATCATGGTTCATTTCTTCTCATCTCATTGTTTGGCAGTATGCATCGTGTAGGGGGGGGGGGAAGGGGTATGCCCCATGGCATTGCCCCCACCCTCCTCTTATTGTATGAGCATTATTTTTTGATACAAGCAATGTGTACACATGTATTATTACTTTCCAAAGTGTGATTTACTGGGATTTCTGGGTTTGATTATAAACGATAACTTCACAAGTGATTTATGCAATCAACAATTGTGTCATGTATCCATGCACACAAACGAAGACGCTTTGCCGTTTGTGTAACTTCATTGTTTGGTTTTTTGGGGCTTTTTTTTTTTTTTAACCCTTTACCTAACATGAAAAGCAGATGACACTTGCAAAAACAATTCTTGAATAACTATTATTTTCATTTTTTGTCTCAAAAACATAGATTATGACCCCCTCATTGGAACAAGCTTGTTCCAATAAGGGGTCATAACATATGTTTTAGAGACAAAAAATGAAAAAATAATGAAAAATTAATTGGCGATTTTTTAGAATAGCGCTGGCCGTTACGTTAGGTAAAGGGTTGAATAATATAATTATCGTAAATAATGAAAAGTAATAAACAGAGTAATCGCTTGACTGGGCTGGCTACGTGAAATAATTCATTCGAGGCGATGGACTATATTGTAAAACACTTGTGTGCATTTGCGCACTCGTGTTTGTACAGCGTCCCTCACCTCTCATGAATTATTTCATGCAACCAGTCCAGTCAAGCGATTACTCTCTATTTATTTGTACTAACACCTCCTTATCAGCTTTCAATTGATATTTATTCTCGGCATGAAACTTTTTGACCAGCTCTTAAACTGATATTATAAAAATAAATAACCTTTAAGTTAAAAATTCTGTAAAGGTACTTCATTGATTGAATAAATGGTAGGTATGGTTTTCGACAAAGAAATAGTCAAGTACCGTGGTAAATTATTGCTGAGAACACAATAAAAACAGGTGTGAATTATTAAACGGTTTCTTATTGCTTGTGACACATTACTGGTAAACTACTGGTACTTGAGTTTCACAGGAACAATGCCAACACTGTACTATTATTTGTGGCTGGGTTCGTTCTGTTGTCTATAAAGACACAAATAATTGTATGGTCACAAGAAATAAGCCAAAAATATATGTCATTTATTAGCAGAAATTAATCACTGTTTCCCTTGTCGTCGGTTTTTCAATTGTTAATTTATTTGAAATTTATAATCAAGTCTTAATACTTTTTTTATCACAGCCAAGTACCATAAGAGTAAAAACAGAATTGATTAAGAAAACAAGGACATTTGTCAAATCAGAATTCTGGTTTCACTTGTAGTAATACACAATATTTATTTTCTGTCTTCGGCAGATTTTACATTCGATTGGTTACTCGTTCATACATGTGAAGTCACTAACAAGTAGTCTGTGTTTCATCAATTCTTTGTAGTAGTATTTTTATGAAGAAGAAAATATCTTGTCTTGGATCATCTTGTGTTCATCTGTTGCTATGGTTTTGTTAGCTTTGGAAGAAATATTTAGTTGATAGTGTATTAGTGTTCTACATGAGATCTGAGGACACATTGTAATGTAAAATGTCTGTTCTGGGAATAATCAATTCTGAAAAATTGATTGTGTGTGTGGAGTTCTGGGATCTGGATTAGTATTGGGATAATAGAATATGTATATGTGTGGACACAGGTACAGTTCGCAGATAATGGATCTCTATTACAACACCCACTGGGTGGAATTTTCATACTGACAATTTTCCGAAATAAAACAGGCCTATCAGTGTGAGGCACGCGACTGCCATGAACGTGTTTGGCCTAACTGTTTAAAAAATAATGTGAGCCATAAATCTCTACCCAGAAAAATCTTGTAAAGGGATTCTAAAAGATGTGTTTGTGCAATTATTTAACTCTTTACCTAACGTAACAGTCAAAACATGCCAGAGCTATTCGCTATTCAAAACAATCACCAATTAATTTTCATTATTTTTTCATTTTTAGTCGAGTTTTGACGAAGTCAAACTCGACTTATAATTTGATGAAGTGGCGGGCGTAAACAATTGGTTTACGGGCAATAACTTTAGGTCTATTTGCTGCACCTTTACCAAAATTTTACCAGAGGTTACCCTATAGGAAAGGAAGACACCTATCGATTTCATAGTCTCGCACCCCAAGGTCAAGGTCACTGTTACTATAAATAGAATATTTTGTGACAAATTGGTTTCCGGGCAATAACTTTAGTTCTATTTGACGCACCTTTACCAACCTTATACCAGAGGTTACCCTATAGAAAGGGAAGACACCTGTTTTTTTTGGAGTCTGGCACTCCAAGGTCAAGGTTAATGTTACTATAAATAGAATATTTTATGACAAATTGGTTTCCGGGCAATAACTTTAGTTCTATTCCATGTATCTTCACCAAACTTATACCACATGTTACCCAATAGGAAGGGAAGACACCTATCGATTTCGGAGTCTGGGGCCGCAAGGTCAAGGTCACTGTTACTATCAATAGAATATTTTGTGACAAATTGGTTTCCGGGCAATAACTTTAGTTCTATTTGAAGCGCCTTTACAAAACTTATACCAGAGGTTACCTTATAGGGAGGGAAGTCACCTCTTGATTTCGGAGTCTGGGACTCCAAGGTCAAGGTCACTGTTGCTACAAATAGCTTATTTCTTCAGAATTTAATGTCAAAACTCGACTTCTGGATCTGTGATCCTCTTGCTGGATTTTTTGTCTCTAAAACATAGGTTATGGCCCCCTCATTGGAACGAGCTCATGAAGCTCGTTCCAATGAGGGGTCATAACCTATGTTTTTGAGACAAAGAATGAAAATAATAGTTATTCAAGAATTGTTTTTGCAAGTGTCGTCTGCTTTTCATGTTAGGTAAAGGGTTAAATCTAGGGAGTGCGGTGGTTCAGTGGTTATGGTATTGAACTTCAAACCCAGAGGTCCACGGTTCGTTCCCCATCAGGGGTAAATGTGTTGTGTCCTTGGTCAGAGCATTTGATTCCAATAACCCACGTGAGGGCACTGTGGTGTATACTAAGGTGTACTTCACGTCACTGGTGCACCTAGCTGTAGCTGTCAACCAATGGTAACCCTGCTTGTGTGGAGTTAGTATGTTGGGGAGTCTGACAGTTGCTCTCTGTTGCTCGGTGATTCTCGTGGTGTACTCTGACTTCCTCCACCCATAAAACTGTCCGACACAGGGTGAGCCTGACTGTCGAAAGTGTTGTTAAACTCAAATAAATAAACATAATCTAATGGAAACTTGTGAAACCTTGTCTCTTTTTTCCCCTGAAGAGTCGGGGAAATTTTCCAGAATTTTTACTTCACACCTTGTAAGTCGAGCCTTGAGTTAGCAGTGATTTCTAGTCAGTACTTTACTACAAACCACAGCCAAGGTAATTTGGCTGTTATACACAGGATCTCTTCTTGATAATGTTCTGAGAGCATAGACTTTGTTGAAGTCAGATAAAAATCTTCAACGCTTACCAGCTCCAACCCGTGTTGTGTCCTTAGGCAAGGCACTTTATCCCAGTTGCCTTCATGGGGCACGATGACACCGTGTACTAAGGTGTACTGCATGTCATTGGTGCATATGTCTTCAACCGCTGTAACCCTGCTTGAGCGGAGCTTGAACAGAGTTAGAATATTGAGGAGTTGACAGTTGCTTGTCAATGCTAGGTGGTTCTCTCTGGGTACTCCGGCTTCCTCCACCCATAAAAAAAGTCATGGTTAACCACAAATGTCTACAGTAATTCTGTGACTTGTTCCAAACACACTTTAATGTTTAAAGACCTGTATCGAGCTTTTGCGATCTCCATGTCCTCTTTAGCAGGTCCTGCTGACAATAGACAAAACACCAAGAACAAGCTATTAATTGAAAATAGAATATGTTTTCATTTTTGGAATTCACTAAAAACAAACACAATGAGGGTTCTTAAGCTGAGGTTGAATAGTACTGGCTGGTTTTGACCATTACATTGGGTAAAGAGTTGATATAGATGACATTTACCCAAAGGCTGTACAGTGCACAGGGTTAGTTATTCAGTTAGAAATGAATTTTTTTATAACCAGAAAGTGTGACTAACCCTGTGCAGTGCACAGGGTTAGTCACACTTTCTGTTATAAAAAACTGGTAACTGCCATATCACATGCTACATGAAAATATATAATGACTAAGGCTGTAAAGATGCTTTGGGTAAGTTAGTTACATGTTGTTACATAGGGTGCTGGATTCAAGGAACTATTGGAAATACTTATACTGGATTGTGGAATTTTTTTAAAGTGAATTCCAAAAATGGAAACATTCTATTTTCAATTAATAGTGTGTTCAAGGTAGTGATTTCTAATCGGGTTTTGGCTGCAAAGACTTGACTAAAAATCACTGCAAAACAATTGGACAAATACACATTGTAGTCTAGTGGGAATTCAGAACAGTTGCCCAGTTCATTGAAGTTTAACAAAACTGAAAAGAAAATCAGTCATTTCTTTCTTGAAAATGAACCTTTCAACTGTTATCAATCCTCAACAGGGACTTATGAATAGCGAATGAAGAAAAATTTGAAAATTCAGATGGTTTCAGTTTTCAACGTTTGGTTCAGTTCGGTTTTTCGGTATCCCCATGATATCCGTATCGGTTGTTTTTTGGGGATATTGCCCATCTCCACTCCCAAAGGATAATGTTTAAAGAAAAGTCTATGGTACAATGTTTTCTTTCCATCATGGGGAAATGACTTATCCTATGTGGGCAGTCACCCTCCTGAACAATTTCACGGGAGGAAATTGGTCACTTTTCTGTAATTTTCGAAATGACAGGCTTGTTAAAATCATAAACACATGCAAAGTTCCAGCTTATGGACCTCTGTGTCATAGCTAAGAGCACTGAATTTAGCCAAATTTTCTTGTGAGGGTCTAGTTCTAACTGGGACCCTCTGGTCATTTACCCCTGTTTCTCTGGGAGGAGTGGGGAATGACCAGAGAGTTTTCAATTAGAACTAGGGGTTAACCTTCCCTGTCAAGGATTGAATTGTGAACCTTTCGGTTTGGAATTTCAATGCCAAAATTGCTGAACCACCGTGCTCCCTATTTGATTCATCACCAATGTACATGTAGCACAGACCTTTCAGTAGCACTCAGCATGCTGGATTTTGGAAATTGAAAAATTGGGTAACCCAAAAAAAGGGTCACAGAAAGAAATTGCACAGTTGTTTTAACTGGATTAAAATTTCGTCACCAACGTGTCCTATTGCTACAAGTAGGTCAGCATACAATCAGACTGAAAAAATAGCATTGTAACCAATGAAATAGCAGGTGCTGTAGTAAACACCGACAGGCCTTGCAAAATTCTCAAAATTCACTGATATATCTGGTAATTTTTCAAATAGTTGACAAAAAACAACAGATCACAGAACCGAATGTCATGCTACCAAAAAGGTCTTCATCAAGAGTGATGCTTTTATTACATGCCTGTTCTATGAAATCCCCATCTACAGCAACACTAAAACATGTGGAAAATGAAGATCGTTGATGGACTATTTTTAAATAGAAGTGAAATTTCACTGGAATTTTCTACAAATTGTGCACTGCAATTACAATTTCCATCTCTAGCGACAGTTAAAAACTATCTCCGGAGTTCCAATGTGTTCTATGTAGAACACATTAGAACTCAGGGAGCAAAATAGTAGCATGGGTTCCCCTCGCAAATAAGGTTGGCAATAAAATGTGTTCTTTTTGTTGATATTCGTCAAATTAATTGCTGATTGTCCTTTTAATAATTGCTTTTATAGATGTGAAGGCATGTAATAAACACAGAATGACACACGTGTGTGAATGGTTAATCGATATTGCACTTGTGCCATCGCAAAAGGATAAAACTCGAGGTTTGCGGCCTCTCATTTTACCCTTCCACTCTGGCACTGATGCCATATCGATTAACTCATTCGCAAAAGTGTGTCATTCTGTGTATTTCTCTTACTGGAAGTACCTGCATTTATTAAGGATTTTTAGCTTTTTGAATACAAAGCTAGCAAATTTTCCACACATTTCCTTATAAATGTGTAGTAACCATGTTGAACAAAAAGTTTAGTGTTCAGCTGCTGCGCATGCTTCAGTTTTTTTGACTGATAAATCCTCTCTGGGTCTAGTAATTAATAATTCCATATTTAGCACACTGAATGACCCATGAAAGTCAGTTTTTGAAGGACTTTTCAGGGTAATTTATGCAATTTAGCGATACAGTAGAAACTTGGTCCAACTAGCAAATTATCAGTCCATGGCCAAGGTTAAGCCCTTTTGGGAAAATAAATCCAATTTTCAAGTAATCTCTCATGCCATATCTTGTGCCAATACCAAAGTTGCACGCACTGAGTATGCTGTGGTTGTTAAAATGGTGGCACTTCCAGTACTGTTATCGCAAGGGCAGACTCTTTGTCAATCAGATCATGATGGGATTGCGATCTGATTGCAACATTTACCCAAATGGTCAGCAATATATTGAATACAATACTGAAACACTGAGACTTTGCAGGGTGGGGGGGGGGGGGGGGGGGGTGTGGTGGGGTTAATGACACTTGACAGCAAGAGGCACTTTGTGTCTGAGAGTTTAAGGGCGGAGGAAGCCGCCAGAGAACCCAGAGAGAACCACTGAGCAATGGCGGGCAACTGTCAGATTCCCCAACGTACTAACTCCACACAAACAGGGCTAGCATTGGTTTTGAAGTATTCCATTGATGTGCTGTACACGTTAGTACATAGCGCCACTGTGCCCCCATGTGGGCAATCGGGATGAAGTGCCTTATCCAAGGACAAAATGCATTTCTCCCTATCAGGGATGGAACTGTAGACCTTTCAGTTTGAAGTCCAATACCGTAACCATTGAGCTACTGGGCTCTCTTGCAACACCGAGACTGGGGTATGTAACCCCGTCGAAAATAGTGTAGGAGATTGCAAAGAGAGTAATCGCTGGACTGGACGTGAAATACTTCTTTCAAGTCGAGGGACTATATTTATTACTTTTCATTATTAACGATAATTATATTTAACCCTTTACCTAACGTAACGGCCAAAAACGGCCAGCGCTATTCTCAAAAATATCCAATTAATTTTCATTATTTTTTTCATTTTTTGTCTCTAAAACATAGGTTATGACCCCTCATTGGAACGAGCTCGTCGAGATCGTTCCAATGAGGGGTCATAACCTATGTTTTTGAGACAAAAAATGAAAATAATAGTTATTCAAGAATTTTTTTTTTTTGCAAGTGTTGTCTGCTTTTCATATTAGGTAAAGGGTTAAAAAAAGCAAAAAATAATGAAGTCCTCATTACACCCATGGCAAAGCATCTTTGTTTGCGTGCACGGATACATGACCCAATTGTTGATTGCATAATTCACTTGTGAAGTATAATTCATTTGTGAAGTTATCATTTATAATCAAACCCAGAAATTCCAGTAAATCACACTTTGGAAAGTAATAAAATATTTTTTGCATTTCTTCCTTGACATGTGAGATCCCACACAGTTGCAAGTAAAACATGGCTAGAGAATTTCAACCGGATCGTGATTCCGTTACCATCTGATCAAAATTCTGTTGCTTTTGTAATCACAATTCTGTACAACAATTTCTTATTGGCAAAACATGAATAAGTTGGAGATCAGTTGGAATTGAAATTTCTTTTTACAATGTGACGTTGATATCTGTCAGTGTATCTTTAATGACACTCTAATTTTTTTTTTTTTTAATTTTCTTTGGAGTACACCGACTCTAAAACCACAGGTTTTTGCTTTGGCATGGCTTCTTTTGTAGGTATAGTTTGTTGACATACCTGTACAATATTTTTTCCTCATGAATAAACAACAGATTATTGCAGCTTTGAAAACTTATTGTCAAAGAGTTCTGTGTGGTCATAAATAATTTATGCCTCTTTAAAATTGTCTTTTGTGCATTTTATCGACAGTTTCAAAATATCTCATGTAATTCTATTGTTATCTTCATACATGCCATTCCTTTTGATAGAACATCGACAGTACTGTTGCTTGGTGAATTGTAACCCTTTGTGCATCTTGATAGTACATGTGCAGGAGCACGGTGGTTCAGTAGTTACGGCATTGGACTTCAAACTGAAAGGTCCACAGCTCAATCCCTGCCAGGGGGTACTATTTATTATTTATTTATTTATTTATTGTTGTTTAAGGTCAATTATGCACAGTGGCTAATCATGACAATTTTACGGGTGGAGGTATCCGGAGTACCCGGATAGAACCACCGAGCAACGACGAGCAGCTGCCAGCTCCCAACATTGTAGCTCCGCACTGCAGCACAGGCAGGGTTAGATTGGTTAAAGACATGCGTACCATTGACGTGCAGTATGCCTTAGTACATCATCGTGCCCCCATGTGGACAATCAGGGTTAAGTACCTTGCCCAAGGACACAACGCAGGAGTTCAAATTGACCGCTCAGGCAGTCACCCATCTAATAATTAACCGGGCTCGACGTTGCTTACCTTCGGTGATCTGATGAGAACCGGTTACCGCAATGCAACTGCGCCCCAACGAGGGGTGACTACATTGTGTCCTTGGGGAAGGCACTTAATCCTGATTGCCCATTTGGGGGCATGGTGACGCAGTGCACTGAGGCATACTGAACGTCAATGGTGCACTTCTATTCGACCAGTACTAACCCTGCCTGTGTGGAGTTAGTACATTGGGGAGTCTAACAGTTGCTTGCCATTGCTCAGTGGTTCTCTCCATGCACTCCTATAAAACTGTCCGACAAAAGGTGACCCTGGCTATCAAAAGTGTCATTAAGCCCCAATTAATGGATAAATAAATAGATAGTACATGACTACAACTGATGGTAACCATGCGTGATGAGTTTGTTGGAGCATCTGACAGTTATTTGCCATTGCTCAGTGATTATACCCCCGCAAACAAAGTTTGGGGGGGGGGGGGGTATATAGGAATCACCCTGTCTGTCCGTCTGTCCGTTTGTCCATTTGTCCATCCTTGTAAGCGCAACTCCTTCTAAACCGTTTGAAGAATTTTCATGAAACTTTACACAATGGAAGAACTCCATATGCAGATGTGCATGAAGCAATATAATTCCGTTCTGACATTTCCAAGGGGAGATAATCTAACTTATACCGTCTGTCCATCCTTATAAGCGCAACTCCTCCTAAACCGTTTGAAGAATTTTTATGAAACTTTACACAATGGAAGAACTTCATATGAAGATGTGCATGAAGCAATAAAATTCGGTTCGGACATTTCCAAGGGGAGATAATCTAACTTATACCATCTGTCCATCCTTGTAAGCGCAACTCCTCCTAAACCGTTTGAAGAATTTTCATGAAACTTTACACAATGGCAGAACTCCATATGAAGATGTGGATGAAGCAATATAATTCCGTTCTGACATTTCCAAGGGGAGATAATGTAACTTATACATTTCAGGCGTGGGGGGGTATCACTTTGTGAGTTTGCTCACAGTACCTCTAGTTCTTTTTTAAACTCCAGCTTCCTCTATCTGTGAAACTGTCTGACATGACGTGAACCTGTATTTTGAAAGTATCATTAACCTGTAACTGGTCGATTGCTAGAAGCCCAAATTTGGGCTTCACTTGAAAGTATAGGTACCCTTTACCCAGGTAACAGCCACAACCGGCCAGCGCTATTCACAAAAATTGGCAATTAATTTTCATTATTTTTTTAATATTTTGTCTCAAAGACATAGGTTTTGACCCCTCTTTGGAACAAGCTCGTCGAGCTCATTCCAATGAGGAGTCATAACATATGTTTTTGAGACAAAAAATGAAAAAAAATTAGTTATTCAAGAATTTTTTTGGCAAGTGTTGTCTGCTTTTCATGTTAAGTAAAGGGTTAAAGGTTTCATGTTTTGTGGATGTGCTTCTATATTATTTTTGATTGAAATTATTTAGTCTGAAAGGATTTGCCTTGTTGAAATTATGGGAGAGTGCCTATGGGCCTCCAGTGGGAACCCTTGAAAGTTAGGCAGTGCTTGTTTACTGTGGTAAACAAGCACCATTTTACTGGTAAAATAGGACCCAGCCACTAATGCTTAGGGTGCAAATCCTCTAAAATAGGTAACATGGGGCATAAGCAATTGACTGACCTTGACTTTATCTCTGTGTTGTGGTCACGATTAGCCATTGTGCCGAAGTATGTGACCTTAAACCCCTGTGTGAACCCCAGGAAGTGAAGCAGTGCTTGTTTACTGTGGTAAACAAGCTCTGTTTCACTGGTAAAATAGGACCCAGTCACTAATGCTTGGGGTGTGAGTCCTCTAAAATAGGCAACATGGGGTATAAATGATTGACTGACCTTGACTTTATCTCCACGTTGTGGTCATGATTAGCCATTGTGCAGAAGTAAGTGACCTTAAACACCAATAAATAAGTGACCTTAAACTCCAATAAATAAATAAATATTATCTATGGACACTCTCCCATAAATCGTAACAAGGCAAAGACACAGGAACAAATCTTACTGACCAAAAAGAGAGTAAGTTGAAGAGTCTGACAGTTGCTTGCCACTGCTCAGTGGTTCTCTCTATTCTGCCCAGATTTCTCCACCTGTAAAATTGTTTGACACATCATGACTTGGATTTTTGAAAGTGTTGTTAAAAACAGGAAACAGTGAAAGCATCGTTGAGTCCTTCAGCACAGGCTACTGGTCACATTTATATGTATTTTTTTTTTCAATTTGGCAGGGTTACTTATTATGATGTGTAGATGAGAAAATCCTATTTTAGTAACGGTTGGTCACCCATCTTGGATTTCTTCAGAACATTGCCGACAATTCATTCATCAGCCTACAGCCTGCAATTCTATCACAAAATTTTCATGTGCATGCTCAGGTGCTCAGCTATATTAGAATGTACAGTCAAGGTTGGCTGCCCTCAATGGCCACCACAGCAGCCAAATTGGATTTCCTCAGCATGGGCTAGAGGCACCATTCATGCTTCAATTTTCTTGTGAAATTTTAACAGGTGACTTCACATGATCGGCACATAGGAACGTCCTATTTTGATAATGGCTGGCAGCAACCATAATTGCTTCCATCACAACCATATTTTATTTCTGCAGAACACGGTCCACAGTTTGTTTAATATGGGCTACTGTCTAAGTTCTTTCTCCATCATCATCAAATTTCATATGTCTGTTCAGATTTACACTTCGATGAGAACGACTAAATAGGGTGGAAAGATGAGAATGTCCTGTTTTGGTAATTGATGTCCTCCCATAATGGCAGCCGTCTTTGATTTCTTCAGAACACCCTGCTGTTGCATTTATGTATCAATTTCTTAATTGGTAGAGTGCTGGAAGTCCATATTTTGGCCTTATTAAGTACTGATACCCCAATTAACCCTTTACCTAACATGAAAAGCAGACGACACTTGCAAAAAGAATTCTTGAGTAACTAATTTTTTTTCATTTTTTGTCTCAAAAACTTAGGTTATGACCCCTCATTGGAATGAGCTCGATGAGCTCATTCCAACGAGGGGTCATAACCTATGTTTTTGAGACAAAAAATGAAAAAAATAATGAAAATTAATTGGTGAGTTTTTAAAATAGCGCTGGCTGGTTTTGGCCGTTACATTGGGTAAAGGGTTAAAGACTTCATACTTGGTGGGTTTACTTTGTTTTTTCCTTGAAGCAAAATTATTTAGTCTATAAAAATTCACCGTTGTAATCTATGGGAGAGTGCCCGCTGGCACTCTCACATAGATTGTAAGAAGACTAAGACACTTGAACTAATTCAGATGACCAAAATTAATTTAGCACTCTACCACTTAAAACTCAGATGGCTTCCTTGGTGTGAGGAATAGATGAGAATGTCCTGTGTTGGTCATAGTCCTATGTTGGTCATGGTTGGGTGCACACGATGGCCGCCAAGGTCACCATCTTGAATTTCTTACCCAACAGGTTGCATTTTGGGATCAGTTTTCTTGAAACTTAGTAGGATGATGAATTGAGGAGTATGTGATAATGTCATATTTCCAAAATACATTGGCTGCCTAGAATGGCGACCGTGGTTCATATTTTTTATGCCCCAGAAATGAAAAGTCAAAGGGTTACCTAATGGAGACCTCTGTCTGTCCGTTCGTCCAAACGTCCATCCATACAAACATTTTCCCTTGCATCTCAGCCACTGCTAATCTGATTTGAATGATATTTGGCATTGTGATAGAGCATCATGGGGGAAACAATACCTGTTTAGCTTCAGTTTTTTCCACACATTTTTTCCCGTGTTATCAGGAGTTATGGACCTTTTTCACTCTTTCAACTTAGAAAATATTTTGCGGTCGGGGGCATCAGCAGTGCATTTTTATGCAGGCCTCTTGGGTTTTTTTTAATTTTGTTTTTTTCTGACAGATAACAAAAAGGTAAATAATTATGATGCAGTTTACTCGAATGTAGCATTAGTGATGTAATTATGACATTAATCACACAGCCCTGGTAATTCACCCTCAGCAATCAGCAGTGCTGAGGAAAATGACGAGGAAACGAAAAATATCCACAGCAAAAATACTGCCAAAGATGGCTTCTTCAAAAAGCCTTTTGGTGGCAGAAATTACACAACTTCCAGGTACACGAGTCACAAGGAATCAAACCATGTGGGTTGCACTACGCTGTATTGCTAATCTTACAATTTACAGTACAAGATGCAACATAACCACTAGAAACTGTGTGTTCTGTTTCTTCTGTGTTGATAACACCAGAATCTGACATCAGTTTCAGGAAAGCTCTTACAGAGCTTTCCAGAAACTGATGTCAGATTCTGGTGTTATCAACATAGAAGCAGTGAAATACTTTGTGGCTGTGCTGTATCTTATTTTCACTCATACTCTACATATTGAGCAAGTCACCTGTTTACTTCTAAGATTTTTTCTCAGCATTCACATGGTTCATGGTATTGGCATGATCTAATTTAGTGAAAGATTCTACATGTTGATTGTAATTATATGCAAATGTATCTCGAACTACTAGGGGGCGAAGTGGCTCAGTAGGTAGAGGTGCAGGGTGCAAGCCGAGAAGTCCTCGGTTCGAATCCCACCTGTGGCAACTGCGTTGTGTCCTTGGGCAAGACACTTCACCCCCATTGCCTACGTGGGGGCACGGGTGACATTGTGTATTAAGGCGTACTGCACGTCGATGGTGCACCTGTCTTCAACCAATGCTACAGGGTTCCCGCGGGCCTTGAAAAGCCTGGAAATTCAAAAATGAAATTCAAGGCCTTGAAAAGCCTTGATTTGGCTCCCTGGGCCTGGAAAAGCCTTGAAAAATGAAGCATTGCGCGCCGAGTTGAGATGAATGAAAGACGTTCGAGACGGTTCGAGGGGTTCAACTACGATAAGCCTGGAACAACCTTCAATTTAACTTTCTATTAGCCTTGAAACTCCTTGAATTTGGGGTGTATATGGCCTGCAAAAGCCTGGAATTTCATGTCAGGTCAGGTGCAGGAACCCTGTGCTAACCCTGCTTGTGTGGAGTTCGTATGTTGGGGAGCTGACAGTTGCTCGCCATTACTCAGTGGTTCTCTCCGGGAACTCCGGTTTCCTCCACCCGTAAAACTGTCATGGTCATGATACCTTAAACACCAGTAAATAAATATGTGACCTTAAACACCAGTAAATAAATAAATAATCTCAAACTACTTTCACATGCTAAATTTACTTGAAAGTTTTCATACTACATATACATGGCAATTGAGATTCTGCCCAGCCTCCTGGTGATTTTTACACAATCGAACAGGCTCCACAGCAATTGCCGTAGAAACACAAGTTATCCACAGCAGTTTTTTTGCTGAGGAAACAAGTGTGAATTACCAGGACTGATCACATGAATGCAGCGCAATGGCAAGATAAACTACAATGTCATTGGCATTTTCATTGTTAATACTTGGATTTATAACATGTGTGAAGAAGATGGAATTTATTAACATGGCCGTCGATAGCTAGGAAAGACCCCATGGCAGTGTGTAAAATGGGCATTACAGGCCCTACGAGCACCGAAGGTGCAAAGCAATAAGCAGTGAGTTGGAACAAGGAGATACTTGTTGCATGGAATTTCTCGGCTTGGAGAATCCCAGAAAGTTGTCGAAACAGTGCCGGCGGCCACAGATTCATGACACAGTATGCAATCAAACACCATTTAAGTCAATAGGAACTCAATTCTAAATAATGAAAGTAATTATACAATAGTACCATTGTCTTAAACAAATGGTAACCTTGGCTAAATATTTTTTGAATTCACACTAATGGACATATTGGGGTCCGAAGCACTTCACCTGCTCTCTTCTCACATTGCAACGTGTTTTCTTGAAATGTTTACACCTTGCAACCTGTCACCTTGCATAGATTAAAAGCCAAAATGGTAGTTTTGAAAAAGGCTTACCATAGTCTACAGTTCGCTGATGTGCAACATCTATATGGTTGGCAGGATTTTTGAACTTGTTTGAAGTTGCACCAACCCGTCTGAAAAAACAGTTTGTGTTGTGTTATCGATGGGATGAAATAAATTCTGGTGGATTTTAACCTTTTACCTAACTAATCGTCCACCTCCGCCTGCATAATATGCAAATTAAGCATCTGAAAAAAGATTATTTATCACAGCATATTTTAACAAAACCATATGTAACCCCTGATTGGAATGAGCTGAACAAGCTCATTCCAGTGAGGGGTGACACCAGATTTGGTTTTGTTGAAATTTTTGAAAAAAATTGAAGATGTAATATTTAAAATAATAAATTTTGATATCATCGGCATTGGGTAAAGGGTTAAGTGTATCAAACTTAGAAGTCTTGAATGAGATAATTTTTGCATGATACATAGAGATTATTACCATTATGTGGATATACAAAATTTGGATCCGAGTCGGGCTCCGGGTTCTAAGGGCAGATCATGACTCGTCGAAGACGAGTCGTGATCTACCCTCAGAACCCGGAGCAAGACTCAGATACATATTTGGTACATCCACATAATGGTAATAATCATTTTATCTTACAATATATTGGGGATAAGTCAAGAATGTAGACAAATATATGACGAACTATTTATTCATACGGATGAAGAGAAAGCAAAAAGAAAAAAAAAATGGAACTCAAGTGAAAGGAACGTGCTTGTATCCGACCCCCTGATACAAACATCTGTATCAGGGGGTCGGATACATGACAGTTGCGAGTTAATACAGACAAAATACATGTTGATTGTAAGATAACAGTCTGGAATGATGTTTAAGGGAAGATCAGGCGAATGACTTGGCCGCTTAAATTAATTTTTCTAAAATAATTTATCACAGCATCATGGGACCTGATTTAAAGCACATTTTTCATCATAGTTTTGTGGTGTTGATAAAGAAAAACAAAGGAAGAAAGTATCAATATATGTCCATACATGTGAGTAGGATTTCCCTTTTATGAACTAATTTTCATATAATCACTGGACCAACAAAACTTATTGATTTATAGTAATATTCTGAGTACGGCATTCAATCTGTCCCATTCAGATCAATGTTAACCTGAAGGCAGAACCGATACATTATTGCAATACAGGCCTACAAGAATCCCAGACCAGCGAGAAAGGAGGAGAAAAGTTTTTTTTGGACAGTGCAGGTTGTGAGGATCTCTCCTGAATTTTTCATTCTCGAAAAATCAAAATGAGGAGAGTGATCATCACTCACTCGCCTGCATTTTCTTCCCTGCAGTCACTGGGATATATTAACAATGTTTGTGAATAAGCACACCAAGCGTTTGCAATCTTTCTGCTCATGGACCAATGGCTACAACCAGGCCTTGAAATGTTCCAAAATTTCTACCTGTCACACATGACAGGTGGATTTTTTTCTTACCTGTCGCTTCAAATTTTCACCTGAACACTGGAAGCTTGTGTGAATTTATGAATATGTGTATACAGACACAGTACTGTGAAAAGTTGTGTTTAGGGCTGTCATGATTAATCGATTAATCGATTGTTGATCGGTGACGAAGAAATCGATTAGTATTTTTCGTTGTCGAATAATCGGTAAATTGTATCCCGTTTTAGATGTTTAATAATGAAAAGAAAATTTGATGAAAAAACTATTGTTTCTAAAGGTAAAGAGTTAAGAACATCGATGTTAAACCCCCAAGAAGCTATTGGAAGCATTTGTCTTCCATGTACATTCATCAAAGCTTTGATGTTCTGAATTTTTGAACCGTCAGTGTAATAATCAAGACCGGTCGGCAGTTGCGAAGTTCGCAACTGCCGACCGGTCTTGATTATTACACTGACGGTTCAAAAGTTCAGAACATCAAAGCTTTAAAATTGAATGTCCCTAAAAGTTGATCGTCTTTGTTGTTTACTTGAGGTAGGTCAGCTGACTTGAACTTCATTTTTATCGACTTCAAAGAGAGGGAGCGGGGGTGGGGGTCATCTAGGTACGATTAATCGATTATTTGCGACGATTAATCGATTCCTAAAATGAAAAATCGTGACAGTCCTAGTTGTGTTTAAAATGTATACTACATGTATGTTGTGCTATACCATTCATCAGTGAACAAATTGTTAGCTTATCCCTGATCTTGATGCTTTTTTTCAGAATCAAATCATTCACTGGTTATTATCCCATTATCTAACACTAGTTGCAGACGACAGCTCTAGGGCCGGGGAAAAATATTTATTTTGTTCAGGGAACCTGACCGACCATATCTTTTACTGCCGGCTCTAATTGTTTTCCCCAAATCGGTAAAAAATCCCAACAAAGTCTGATGCAAAACACACCGACCAACCCTATTTTTTTCCGGCATGTTCTCTGACAATATAAATTATTTTTCCTTGGCCTAATAGTTTTTTCGAAAAAAAAAAATCCTTTTTTCTCCCAAACCATAGCTTATGACCCCTCATTGGAATGAGCTCCTTCCAGTGAGGGACCATTGATCATAGGCTATGGTTTGGGAGAGAAAAATTAATGAATAGAACGGCGATTTTTGTATATTATTAATATGGAGTCGGTTTTGGCTGATTTGTTAGGTGAAGGGTAACTGGCCTGTCATATGTGACAGGTATGATTTATTTTTACTTGTCTCCACCCAATGTCTGGCTGTCAGTGACAGGTGGACAGGTGTACATTTCGAGCCCTGGCTACAACCCATTGGTCCATGAGTAGAAAGATTTGAAGTTTGTTTTTCTCTCAGAAGTGGTAAATAATTATCAAGTGTGAAATCCACTCAATGATATTATAGAAGTTAACCCTTTACTTATGACGGCCCAAACTGACCAGCATTATACATGAAAATGACCATACAAATTTTTTGTGTCGACGCCCCACGAAGTGGGGAGCGACATATAGGGATTACTTTTGTCGTCTTGCGTCGTCCGCGTCGTCTGCATCACACTTTCTCTTATCCGCCACTCCTCTTTAACCTATGAATGGATTTTGAAGAAACTTTCAGTGATTCTTTATCACATAATGGCATTTGCACCTCCTATTTTATTTTTTGATCCGCTGTATTTTTTCCAGAGTTATGCCCCTTTTCCACTTAGAATTCTGTCTGAAACACCAGGCGACACACGTCTTCTATGGAAGACTCACATCTAAGTATTTTTTCATTTTTACTCTAAAAAAATAGCTTATGACGACTCATTGGAACGAGCTCATGGAGCTCGTTCCAATGAGGTGTCATAAGATATGTTTAAAGAAAAAATGAAAGATTTTAGTAATGCGAGATAATGTTTTGCAAATATTACTTCCTAGTTGGGTCGGGTAATGAACAGGTGATTGAAATGCAGTATATAAGTGATGTTTAGACATAATCACTCGCCTTCATGATGTGTGTTGAAATTAATTTCTCCCATTGTGAAAAGTTTAGGAGAGTGATCATTCTCCTTTCCCTTCAGTCCCTGATATCCTGTGGGTAGAATGCCCATCCTATACTACTTTAGTTGTAATACACACACCTGCACAGTATTTTATTTATTCTTCATTACGTTTTATTGTCTTCTCACTTTAGTTGTATTAGGAAGTGTTCTGGAATGTTTGTTGAAGAATCTTTGTTTTTTTGGTTGGTCAGAGTAATTTTTCAAGGATGAAGTGAAGTAAAAGTGAACAATTTATAAAAGCTGGACACAAGTTTTTATCAATTTTGGAAATGGCTCTTCACATTTTTTTTGTGTATATAATTTATGCTGATATTAGTAATCTTGGATCCATGGATTTAATAATAGAGGACATATGAAGTCGTAGTATGCATGATGGAACGATGTAAAACTGCAACCTTTATCACTGTTAAATATTGTGATGTCAGTGATGTAGGTAGACCAAAGAGTCAGTCAGAATGTTTCACACTCGCATACATCAATAAACGACAGAGGTACAACACATTGAAGAACCGACCATCAACAACGTATAAATGGAGGTAAATTATACATTTCTGAAAAGAGTTATTATGATGAAAAGTTTCATTGCTAATGTATTTTTTCAGCATGATCATCAAAAATACAAATATTTGTGCAATATGTGGAAAATGGAAAACCGATAGGACACATTGAAGTTTTATCCCTGCACTGGGAGGGAGATATAGGAATCAGTTACAGTCATCCATCCCCATCCATCCTCCATTTATTCTTTCATTCATATGTCCCCTTCCCCCCTTTTCTTGTCATCACATTTAAAAGAAAACTTGACAAAATATTTCTTCCAAATTTAATATTAAGTATTTTGGTGATAATATTAAGGGTGGGGTTACCAATCAGTCATATTCAAGTATTTTTTTAGAGTAATTTCCCCAAAGTTAGCATTTTGCTTTTTGGTGATAATATCAGGAAGGGGATTGTGAACCAGCTGTGTCCATGTATTTTCTCTAGGGTTCTTGCCCTTATTATACCCACCCCCACCCCCTGGAAATGAGTTGTGAGGGGGGGGGGGGTTTGTATACTGGAATCGCCTTGTCTGTCGGTCTGTCTGTCCAACTGTGGACATACTTTTGTCCGGAGGATTTTCTCAGACATTTATGGACCAATCTAGGGGGCATGATGGGGCAGTAGGTAGAGGTGCAGGATGCCAGCAGAGAGGTCCTCGGTTCGAATCCCACCTGCGGCAACCGCGTTGTGTCCTTGGGCAAGACGCTTCACCCCCATTGCCTACATGGGGGCACGGTGACATTGTGTACTTAGGCGTACTGCACGTCGATGGTGCACCTGTCTTCAACCAATGCTAACCCTTCTTGTGTGGAGTTAGTATGTTGAGGAGCTGACAGTTGCTCGGTGGTTCTCTCCGGGTACTCTGCCTTCCTCCACGCGTAAAACTGTCATGGTCATGATTAGCCATTGTGCAGAAGTATGTGACCTTAAACACCAATAAATAAATAATAAATAAATAAATGGACCAATTTGCTCGAAACTTGGTATGCCCTTTATCGTCTTTCAATAATCATGGCAGCAGGGGTATGGTGGCAGCAGGGGTATGGACAGGCCCAGCTGGGACAGTCACCCCTCTAGTTGTACTTGGAATTTACTGTAATCACATTATCATTTATTGTCCTCACATTTCAGACATCTCATGTCAATACTCTTGTTCATTCTGGAAATAATTAATATCCTGTGAAAGGAAATGAAAGGGTCAACAAAATTTTACCCATTGGTTGACCAGGTCGAACCTAAATGTCGATTGGATGAAACATTGCTAGTGGTTCTTGTATTTTTTTGTGGCCTTAACTCTTTGAACATGTAGGACGAATTTTTCGGGCCAAGGCATAATTTCTTCCCATTATTGTCTTATTATTACCACTCAATCTATAAGTTACTAGTCGATTAACATAAGTTTGGAGGCCCGTTAAAACTCCATAATTTCAGTGACGTCATTCGATGGAGTCGGACCACGGGCGATAATGGTATAAATAGCCATTAGCGGCCTGTGGCCCAGCTATTTTTAGATTCCATGATCTAATGAATTACTCCCATTTGGATGACGTCCCTTTGTATTTCTGAACTGAAATCAAATGCACAATCGGAACAAAGATATCGAACCGACTTTAGTGATTATTTCTGTGCTGAAATGAAGCACTATCAGATGGAAACAAGTTTCATTGCACTGTGAATCGGTTGCACTGTAAGTATACTGATAAAATCATCGTTCGTTCGTTACAACGGCCTGGTAATAATAGTAATAACATGATTGTTGTCAGGCATCATGATTCATTAGCGGCCCTGCAGCAATGATGACTAGCCCATGGGCTTATTAACGGCCCTCGACTTCGTCTCGGACCTTTAATAAACCCTTGGGCTGTTCATCATTGCTGCAGGGCCGCTAATGAACCATAATGACCTCCAAAATCATGTTATTGTTATATTATAAGAGGTCTATACAAGGGACATTGATGATAAAATAACTGCAGTCTGCAGCCAGACGGCTGCAGACTGCAGTTATTATTTTATCCTCCCTGTATATTGATATTGGACTGACCCATCACCATGTAAGTGTACTCAAATGCGATACCATTCCAGGAAACAAGGGTTCAAAGGGTTAACCTTTTACACAATGTACCTGATATCAAAATGTATTATTAATTAACTGTACAGGCTTCATATGGGTTTTGAGAGTGTGGAAAAATCCCTGAATTTTAAAACTGAAGTTCCAGACCCTTGAAAGTGTTTAAAACAGTCTTTTATGGAAAAGAAAGTTTTGAAAAATTCTTGAAAAGTATATTTATGCAATTGATTGGCTCATTTTGTTCGATACGTGTACTGAGAAACTGGGATATTTGTTCCTTGATTATGCATTCTTTATGCTCTGTAATTCAGCAGAAGGCTTCAAATTGAAATTTCACAATGAAAAATAGTAATGCTGAGAGTCTTCTCCCTTGATATCCACAAATTCATTGTGTAATTTTCACTTCAACCTGTTTACCCAGTTTTGTCTCCCTTGATTTCATGTTGTACTCATTGATTTCAGATCTTGGATATATTTTCCAGATTTGAAAACCTTCAGAGCATTGGTGTGGGGTGATGTGTATACCCAGAGAACAAATCTTATCTTCTTACTGTTATTTATATATAAATTTTTTAAGGCTGGTATTAAAAATATCTCTTTGCCTCTTCCCTACCCAGATGTTGAAATTTGGGTAGGTAGGTGGGGAAATAGTTTTATCTAATTACTATATCACACTTAACCCTTTACCTAACACAGTATTTTTTTAAAATTTCACATTTTTCGAAAACAAATTTCCCAATTTTTCAATAAAATCATACAAAATGGATATCATTAGAATGAGCTGGTTCTAATGATATTCATATGATTTTATTTAGAAACCTCAGAGATATTTTTAGGTTGTGGTGGGCTTATTCTGGTTAATTTTCTGGCTGTTTTTGGCAGCTATGTTAGGTAAAGGGTTAATTGGTCTGTATACAGTAATACCTGTCTTGAGAGTCCACCCTTTGGGCCACACAAAAGTGGTCTCTCAAGACAGGTGGTCTCTCATAACAGGTTTCAGGTTTTCTCAAGTCAGTGAATAACGAACCACAAAATTCAGAAATGGAGAAGAATGGATTTTTGTAATTACTTTGTAGTTGTTCTTTTTTATGAAGTTTTTGTAACAAATTGAAATGGTCTGTTATAAAAATTATAAAATAAAATTAGTGTTGAAAATCTTCAATGAAGATTTTCAACACTAATTTATTTTTATAATTTTTATAACAGTCCATTTCAATTTGTTACAAAAAGATTTTCAACACAAATTTATTTTTATTCCTATCTGTCACATTTCAGGTATGTATGACTTATAAAAACATCTCAATCTTTAATGAGTTAGCAATTGAAACCCAATTTAGAGCTTTTAATACTTTTAATTATGTTAGTATAACCACAATGGATTTTCCAATTCCAGAACAGGTAAAAAGTTTTTGTCATGGTTTCAGTCTTCAAAGGGGTGGTCTCTCAAGACAGGTCTATTATGGCATAAAAATACAAGTTGGTACCAGGTCACAGTGGTCTCTCAAGACAGGTGGTCTCCCATAGCAGGTCCATTATAGAGTAAAACCAATCGGTGCCTGGCAGATGTGGTCTCTCAAGACAGGTGTTCTCTCAAGACAGTGGTCTCTCAAGACAGATTTTACTGTAATGAACTTAATAGTCCATTAGTTGTTTTCCACTTCAATTTCACAATTGTGTCTAGAGAATAAATCTTGACATACCGTGAAACTACTACGACACAGAACTCCATCCATAGGTTCGATCTTACATGATAATAAAGCATGTTACGAAATTACACAGAATTCTATAGTGATAACGGTGAAATAGAGAAAAAAATGTCTTTCATTGAAACTTAGAATATAGCTTACTGTAGATAGTATAGCAGACATGTTTGATTTAGAGTGTGGTGTAATAATGTTTATCTGAGTTATGGCCCCTTTTTCAACTTTGTTAACCACTAAAATATAGTTTTTCATAAAGCGGGGGGTATTAGTGTTCAATGGACACATTTGCTGGCCTGCTGTATTGATGCTATGGTTTAGAGGAAATAAGATATATATTAATTCAATATCAACAAGGACAAATGACTAGAAATTTATGCTGGGCAGTGGGAGGGTGTGGGGGTGGGTATTGCCACCCTTGCCATTCAGAGAGCATCTGTTGGCTGTGCCAACTCATTGCCCTTGTTTTATGTTTTTGTAATTATTTCTCTACCCTCAGAGGTTCATTAGTTTCATCTGTTTCATGTCTTAGGCCTCATTATAGGGTGGTAATAGTGTCAACACCATTATTCATTTTGGAGAAAAAATCCAAGCAATCACTATTATTTGGCAGTGAGGATCGAATATAGTTAAAAGTAGAAGTCCTGTCACGAATAGTGCGCTTATCTCGGCTTAATTGCGTGTTGAAATTGTGCGCAATTGCCATATCGAATGGCATCCAAAGCACGACAGGCTCTCTTGGTTACTCATAGCAAACACATGCAATATTTCCGCCAATGGACCTCCGGGTTACCCGGAGGTCCATTGGCTGAAACATTGCATGTGCACAGTCCATATGTACAAAATTTGATAGCCTTACTATGGTCATAACGCATACATTAACGCGCATATCAACGTGCTATTTGTGCGCATTTCATGACAGGACTTCTAGTTTTAACTGTAGAGGAAAATGACATCACTGTTATTTCCAATCAAATATCCTGAGCATCACTATCATTCAGTCATCACTATTAGTTGAAACAATATTTATTCAACAAGTAAGCTGTCCCCGATCAGGACTATTTAAAATACACTCTAGCCCCGGAGCCTATTTTTTTCAATTCATGCGCCAGATTTCAATTTACGGAGTCACACTGCTGTTTGTAACACACACTGCAAGTATGTAATAGCTCTCCTCATTTTCATTTAGTACACTGTAGCAAACATTAATCTTCACTGTGGTTTCTGATCAAGTCTTGGCTGCCTATTTAGGCAGCCAAGACTTGATCAGAAACCACAGTGAAGATTAATGCTTGGTAAGCCGAGAGGTCCTCGGTTCGAATCCCACCTGCGGCAACCGCATTGTGTCCTTGGGCAAGACACTTCACCCCGATTGCCCACATGGGGGCACGATGACGCTGTGTACTGAGGCGTACTGCACGTCGATGGTGCGCATGTCTTCAACCAATCTAACCCTGCCTGTGCTGCGGTGCAGAGTTCAGAGTTATGATGTTGGAGAGCTGACAGCTGCTCATCGTTGCTCGGTGGTTCTCTCCGGGTACTCCGGCTTCCTCCACCCGTAAAACTGTCACGGTCACAATTAGCCATTGTGCATAAGTATGTGACCTTAAACACCAATAAATAAATAAATAAATATAAATAATGCTTGGTAATTAAGACTTGAAGTATTAACTTAAGCACTCTACAACAATGATAAATGATAATCATATATATAATACATGTAAGAGTGTCTCTCTCGATTATCCATCGAAAGAATATCAATATATGATCTGAGAAGTTACGCGCCAACCGAGAAGCCTGTTTCTGAGATTTAAGAGCCAGGTCCTGATGTTTCAGAACCAAACACGCACTGGCGCATGCCCAGGTCGGTCCCTGTAAGCTATATGTTACAGGACTGAATACCAAGAAACATAACAGTATATATAGGGTTCATTCCCACTAGACCAATTCCCTGTAGACCAACTCCCACGAGGCCAATTCACAAAAGACCAATTCCCCTTAGACCAACTGGTGTGTTCTACTTCAAAAATAATTCTGTATCAATAATTTGATATATTTATAAATATTTATAAATGTATTTAATGTTATTGATATTCAAGCCTGAAAATAAACAGTCTGTCATTTGTAGAATGATGTCCCCAGAGGGTGAATTTGCTGATGCTATCCCATACAGTGGCCAGTTTATCCTCTGCGTACCTCTTTCTGATTATGTTTGAGACCTTGATTCAGGTTGAGGTTCACAGAGGGTAAATTTAGTGATGCTACCCTGCTGTGCAGGGTAGCATCACCAAATTCACCCTCTGGGGACCTCATTTTTCAGATGATAGTATGTTCATTTTCTGGCTTGTCGATATTTTATATAGATGTTGGGCAGATTTTTATAAATAATTGTTTTCCTAATTATCCTTAATCAACCCTTAATCAGAAAAGCTATGTAGTTGGTCTAAGGGGAATTGGTCTAGTGGGAAGACACCATATACAGTAAACATCAAGAATATAACATATATTTACAAAAGACCATTTTAGATGAAATGGGGGATCTGACAGAAAGCTAGGAGCTTATGATGGTCATCATCACTATTGGTAGGCAGATAAAGAAAATAAAAACTGGTATATGTCGGATACTCTTAAGTTTGCAATGGTAACGAAAAGAGCATGCGGCAGCGAAAATGACCATGCAAGAGGCCTCAGAATCAGATCTTAAACATTTTAGACCATGTTACCATTAAAATCCATTTTTGAAAATCTTGCTGTGTTTATTTTAGTATTGCTGGTTTACTGGGCTGCAAGCCGGAAAATAAGCAGACTGTTATCTGCAGATTGAGGACCACAGAGGATGAATTTGGTGATGCTACCCTACACAACAGGGTAGCATCACTAAATTTACCCTCTGTGAACCTCGTGAGAATCAAGGTCTGAGGCCTATACAGGAAGAGGTATCCAGAGGATAAATTGGCACACTGTATGGGATAGCATCAGCAAATTCACCCTCTGGGGACCTCATTCTGCAAATGACAAATTGCTTATTTTCAGGCTTGCAGGGCTGTTTACAGATGATACATGTATAGGTTTCTTTTATATGTGATCAACCGTAACATTAATATACAATTATAACATGTGTACTCTTTGTATGCAATTCCAATAATAGATCTAACTGAATTATTTGATCTTGTAACATGAATCAAATATTAATTTGAAGCCAATAACTGGGAGTATAGCAGTAGAAGACAGGAATACTAGGTAATATTGAACATGTAGTTATACCTTAATGGCAGAAGAAAAAAAAATGGAAAAAACTGGTTTTGAATGTTCTGGATAACCTGGAAGGTCAGCTGAACTGTTAAACCTTTGCTTTCAAAATGTATATATTCGTCGGTACATTGTTGTTTGAGAAATACATACAGGTTATTACCACCATGTGGCGAGGTTGAGACTTTAATACACCATCTCGGAAACCCACTTTGTGGTAATAACCAATTAATCTCACGATATTCCACCCTTTCTTGACTTGTTTGCATATATTTTGAAAATCATTCAGTGACGTTGAATTCATGAATGAATGAATAAAGATCATGATGTCATGGTATTACGTTTTTTGAGCTATGCATGACGTGTGGTCATGATTAGCCATTGTGCAGAAATATGTGACCTTAACCCTTTACCCAACGCAAACGATATCAAAATTTATTATTTTAAATATCATTTTTTAAATATTTTCAAAAAATTTCGACGAGCTCATTCCAAAGAGGCGTCACATGATATGGTTTTGTTGAAATTTTTTGAAAAATAATATTTTTTTCGGCTGCTGAATTTGCATATTACGCGGGCGGATGCGGGCGATTCGTTGGATAAAGGGTTAAACACCAATAAATAAATAAATATGCATGATGTAATCCTCATTCATTTTTCCACTTGTACTATAACCACCAAAGTTAAAGTAGTGTTTCAGCTTGTGTTTCTTTTTTGTTTCAGAGTAGGCCTATATAAAAATATCATTTTGGCAGAAGAATCTAGTCTAATTTATTTTTCTCAGTTGGTGATTTATTTATCATTTAATTACTGTTATCAAAATGGTGGCCTCAAAATGAATAATCAGTTTTTGATGAGTGCCGGCAAAATCGAATGATCGCACACATGGTTGCCACCCTAAATACTGATTTGTATTTTGTCTTGATGTTTTTACTTGTACAGTGGGAAATAAGTTCTTATTACAGTGGAGCCCACTCGATTGGATATCTCTTAATTGTATATCCCTGTTAATTGAATATAATTTTCAAACACAAAATCATTTACCATACCTTCAGTGCAAATTTGATCTGTTAATTGCATATGGGTTGTAGAGTAAACTCCTGTTAATTGTATATATATTTTTGTAATATGTCAAAAAAATTACTGTGACACGCACCAAATTCCCCTTACTTATCAACTTTTTTGGCCTCACTGCATCCAATACAGGCATTTATTCTATTGTATCTTGTTTGACAGAGCTCTATGCCCAGTTTACTCCAGAACTCAGGAAACTGACCAAATCCCTGTTAATTGTATACTCCTGTTAATTGTTTAATTTTCGCTGACAAAATGGATATTCAATTAAGAGGATTCTACTGTATAAGATAAACTGGTTTATATGTGTCTCATAACCTGCTATTGTTCCATGAAATTTATGAAAATAGAGAAACTGAAGTTTAAAAATCATTTGATAAAAGGATTGATATAATATTTGGGGTTTTATTTTATTTTTACCAAAAGGTCGATCATTTGATCCTGATTCATGTCATCTGAGCTGTATACTTGTGTAAGACACTAAACTGGTGAAGTGCTAGAAGCCACTATATGGCTTTCTTGAACAAAAGTGCTGGAAGCCACTATAGTGGCTTTACACTGTTTGTGTTAATGACTTGGCTCAGTGGTAGAAAAAAAATTGTGTTAAACTAAGCCTTCCCGTGCTTGTAGGATATTTTTGAATAAAATACTCGTGTCACAAATCACCTTTGAAAAATAATTCAGCACTCTACCAGTTAATCTTGAATGCCCATGTTGGGGGCACAATTGCATGGTGTACTAAGATAGAACACAACAATTGTGGAGTACAGGGAACAGGAGTCAACGACCCAAGTTGGAGCTTTTTAAGTGCATTACAGGTGCCATCAGGGCCGAGGAGAGAGGGGAGGGGGCCTGGTAACCCTGGGGCCTGGAATTTTGTGTGTGTGTGTTGGGGGGGGGGGGGGGGTGTGGCTTGCCCCAGGATTCTTAGGTCAGGCTTGAGCCCCAAAGTTCAGACTCCAATGCTAAGCCTGGAGTTAGAAGTTCTCTCTCAGGGATAGGGGGGCCCAGGCTTGGCACAGGAGTCCGAACTAAAGCCGAGAACCAGAAAGATAAGTTGCCTGTCGAACCACTAGTTTTATAGTTGCGTAGAACTAAATGTTAAGGAGGGGCCTGTATTGGGAATGGAGCTCTGAACTTGACCAACGGTCTTCACTCATGCTTTCGGCATCTGCATCAGTATCCCAATTCTTTCGAAAGGGAGCCCATCACAGAATTAACCCTGGGGCTTGAATTTCCTTTTCGGCCCTGGGTGCCATAGGCATAATTGAAATATAGGAAAAACTCCCAACAAGGGTTGTTGATTCCTTCCCCCGCACTCTACCCAGCAAGCTTGGAAATATGCAATCTGTTATTTGCAGAATGAGGTCCCCAGAGGGTGAATTTGCTGAATCTATCCCACACAGTGGGCCAGTTTATCCTAGTGCTGCCACGGTTAAGACTTTTTTCTGACCGGTTAATCAGCATGTTTGACCGTGGTTAACTGTGGTTAACCATGGTTAACCACATTTAAGGTACCTATATTTGTAGTGTGTTCTTGCTTCAACTGTAACTATTATATCGGGCTGGCCATTGTTATTTACATTGACCATTAGGAACAGTGAGTGATCACGCTCGCGCCCCTCTATTTCTGATAAGGTTCCGAAAGTGATTTTTCACACACGAACACATTTTTCTGATCAATGGACTTTAAATTTTAACTGAGACATGAAGTCATGAACATCGTCGGTGTGTCTCCGGTCAGCGAATACAGACAACACAAGCAGAGTAACTCTACTCCCTGAGAACCCACGGAATTCGGACCTGACTATTTTTTGACAATTCGGAGCTGATGTATACTGTTACTTACCGTATAGACGATCGGATTTGGAACAGATGTGTGGGCAATTCAAATCGTGAACTTGATGGTGCCGAAGCCATTGCTAATGTATCATTGAATTTGAAATATCAGTTCTCTGATTGTGCCATGCTTGCAGCATCAGACATGCGTAGCGAGATGACAAATTGACAATCACAACATCGTACATTCGTACTCATCGGACCCTCTTTGTTGGCGAAACTTGAAGACAGTCACTGTTAATAAGGCTCATTGACAATGGTTGTCTTTAAGTTTCGCCGACAAAGATGAAAGATGAACGTTCGCGCATCAAAGGGAAAGATACAAGTTACAACGTCGCTGTTCTTTGATCTGTTTGATGTTAGAACTTAGAAGATAACTCAGTGGTCAGTAAGCGTCATTAGTTGAATTCGCACTGAAAACAGTGAGATAATATAACATGGCATGATTGGCATGTACTATAGTGAATGTAAGGTTAACCGGTTAAAACATTTTCTTGACCGGTCAAAGTTTTAACCACAGGTTAACCAGTTATCGGGATAACCGCGGCAGCACTAGTTTATCCTCTGGGTACCTCTTTCTGTTTCAGCCTGAGACCTTGATTCAGTTTGAGCATCATAAAGGGTAAATTTAGTGTTGTTACCCTGCACAGCACAGGGTAGCATCAACAAATTCACCCTCTGGCGACCTCATTCTGTAATTAACAGATTGCTTATTTCCAGGCTTGTTACCCAGACTTGTCAGCATTTTCAAAATGGGTGGAGAGCAATGGTGGTCCACTTTAAATGAACTTAAGAGAGCCGTTTTTTGGCCCACTTTGATTTGCAACAACGAGAGCCACTGAGGTCTGTTTTTGAGATTGGTAATTTTACCATATTTTTCCACCTTATTGTTCGGGTTGTGCATATAGTATCTAATGTAGGTTTGTAACATTTCTTGCAGAATATGTCAGAATTTCTACCTGATTTATGTATGTAGTTAGACAGTTAAAGTCAGTATCTGACAAGTAAGCAAAATGGCTGCCAGTTAGTCTCTGTGAGACTTCAACACCTGGCCTCTGTCTCAAGCCGGAGGCCAGGCATGGGGTCCTCACAGAGACTTAAGCTACCAGTAAGCTTTTCCGAAGTGTGCAATGGCATATTAACTCTTTACCCAACGAATCGCCCGCATCCGCCCGCATAATATGCAAATTCAGCAGCTGAAAAAATATTATATTTTCGAAAAATTTCGACAAAACCATATCATGTGACCCCTCTTTGGAACGAGCTCATCGAGCTCGTTCCAAAGAGGGGTCACATGATATGGTTTTGTTGAAATTTTTTGAAAAAATTAAAACAATGATATTTAAAATAGTAAATTTTGAAATCATCTGCATTGGGTAAAGGGTTAAGATGAGTGATACTGATCACCACTACTGAACAAAGTTTACTTACTGTTGTGGCTCTCCTTATATGTGGCAAGAAGGGCGTTTACAACCCTTGAAAATTTTAGTTTAGGAGAGCCATTGAGAGCTAGAGTGGTTGTCCTCCTTGAAATGACAGGCCTGTCAACCTGAGTTAACAATTACTCATTATAATAATAGATCCCTAGAAACTGGAAAAACTTAAGGTAAACTGAAACAAAGGTTTAGCTGGCAATAAAATCTCCCCAATAGTCTTATGAACATTCCCCATATTCGGTCACATGGGCAGGAACATCTGTGACTTTTGAATCCAAAATAATAAACATGTGTGAAGCAAAATAGAGTGCCAAAATGACGGTCAGTGTCAATCACTTTATATTTCACACCTTTCCTTACATATAACTCCACTTTCCACCTGGAACTTAATTATGCACCCCCTGTTTTTTCAAAGTGGTGTTAATAGAAACTCATTACTTTCATGCTATCTTTCTGATGGCCAAAAGTGTTTGTGGAAAATATGGACAAAACAATGATGAAAATATGCAGTATTTCAATGGCACTAATTACACATATCTGTCACTAATGTTTTTGATGGAAAAATGTTTTCTCGACAAGTATGGTGATGGAACGGGCCATGATGAAACAATGCCGGTAATTACTGACAAAAATTGTAACTTGTGATCTCCTGAACACAATAGCGGTACGTGACGTCATAAGCGACTGTATCCACTACGTGCCTGGATGACAGCCTGAATCCTCCTAATGCTGCCAGTGTGCCTTCTGATACGGGCCAGAGGCAACTGCTGCCACCCCTCATGCAATGCAGCTTCCAAATCGACCAAAATCTGTACAGGCGGATCCCTTGCTTGCACACAACATCCAAGAAAGTCACAGATGTGTTCTAAGGGATTCAAATCGGGGCTCATTGCAGGCCAAGGTAGTGCTTTAATAGCATTGTTCTGAAGGAATGCTTTCACAGTATGGGAACGATGTGGCCTTGCATTGTCATCCATGAATACAGGGTGAGTAGCCAATGGGTGGTTGTCAAAATGAGGCACGACAACCGGATTGAGAATGTTCCGGACTGATGACCATTGAGATTCCCATGTACAGTCACCATATCAAGTTTACAATCATGAGAGAGGCATCCTCAGATCAGTACTGATCCTCCACCATAAGGAACAGTAGGTCTGATGTTCCTGGGCACATAAGCAGTATTTCTATGCCTCCACATTCTCATCTGACCCTCTGTGACGTGAAGCAGGAACCTACTCTCGTCTGACCAATGGACTCGCCACCATGTTCTGAGATTCCAGTGTTGTCATGCCATACACCACTTCAAACGTTGTTTTTGATGCTGATTGGACAGAGCTGGATGCATGATGAACCTTCTGGACCTCATACCCAATGCTTTGAGACAGTTTCAGCCAGTTCTGCTGCACAAATGCCTGTTGGGGAGCCAAAGGCATTTCAAAACCCCACTTGAAGCAAAGGGTTCATGCCTAACGAGGCATGCCAGACTCCAATCTTTCCGAGGAGAGGTTGTCCAGGCCTTGGTCAGTCCTTAACATTGTTAGTTTGTTGATGTTTTCGGACAAGGTTGTTGATGACAGAATGACTATAGCCAAGTTGCCTTCCAATAGCTTTGAATGACATGCCTGTTGCATGCATGCCGACGATTTGCCATCTTAGTGCCTCTGACAGTCTCGTCCTTGCCATGTCAACATTTATTGATAAAAGAAGTGACCAATTCTTTTGTTTTATACCCACCCAGATATTGAATGTGGATAATAGGGTTTTTTATGACGTGCTTCACATGGATGAGGGGATGTGTTTGGGGTACGCTATCAACCAGAAACATAATTTTTCACTAGATGAAATGTACTGCTAGACATAGCAATCATTAAAACATAATAATCAGGAACAGCAACTTCACTGTCATGAAACATTTCAGGGGGTGCTTAATTAAGTTCCAGGTGTATATATGCAAACTCCTGTGTAACTGGTATTGCCAAGTGTTTCTTCCCAGGATTTGGAACTCCCAGGTTCCCAGCTCTGATAGCCGGTCCCGATACCTGGGAAATCTACAGCACGGAACCGGGAATGATGAGTGGCACTCTTTGTGTATTGAACTGAAGTTTTCTGAATTGAAACTTTGTAGGATTTTGTCAGCCCTTACACGTTTGAAATTTATCCAGTCCTGATACCTGACGAACCATTTTCAACAAATCACTGTAACTCTCAACCAGTTCTGGAGGAACCCCCATCCCCTCCCTTTCAACAAAAAGATCTTCTTTACCAGCTTCAAAGTTCAAACTCGTCTTCATTTTCAGAATTACTAGTACAGTAGAATCCTCTTAATTGAATATCCATTTTGCCAGTGAAAATTATTCAATTAACAGGAGTATACAATTAACAGGGATTTGGTCAGTTTCCTGTGTTCTGGAGGTAAACTGAGCATTTATTCTATTATATCTTGTTTGACAGAGCTCATAGCGCTCTGTCAAACAAGATATAATAGAGTAAATGTCTGTATTGGATGTATGAGGCCAAAAAGGTTGATAAATAAGGGGAATTTGGTGCGTGTCACAGCAATTTTTTCGACATATTACAAAAATTTATATACAATTAACAGGAGTTTACTCTACAACCCATATGCAATTAACAGATCAAATTTATACTGAAGGTATGTTAAATTGTTTTGTGTTTGAAAATTATATTCAATTAACAGGGATATACAATTAAGTGATATCCAATTAAGTGGGCTCCACTGTATCACTATTCACTACCTCCTCCAACATCAACATCCCCTTCACAGCCGTCTCCTCTGCTTGAAGCAGAAGAGACTGGTGACGGCAGTGAAGAGGGTGTTGCTTTTGGTGAAGGTAGAGGTGATAATGTGAGTGATTTTGAAAATAAAGACGAGATTGAAGCGGGTTTGGCTTTTCATACTTATCTTAGGTAAAGAACTTTTCCATTTGGAGATGGGAGATTGCCAATGAAATATGGTCATTATTATTAAAATAAATGTATCATGGTACCCTCGTAAATTTGCTTGATATTACCTGGTAAATTTCCCGGTTCTGAGAGTAATTTCATTCTCGTTCCCAGTTCCTAGAAGACCAAGGAATATATTGAACCCTAGTATTGACAAACCTTTATTTATATCATTGCAGTTAGAATTTTGGACTTTTGCAATGGTGGCTCATAGTTCTGATTTGCAAAGCAACAAAGATACGCAACTCAATTCAAACTATTCGCACTCACATTTCAATGTGTTCTAAACATAAAGTTTTGTTTTCAACTCGCATTTAGTGTTCAACCGATGATGAGACCCGGCCACCACAATCGGCTGATTGTGGGCAATCGGATGACAACGGCAACGGTTCCTGGAATATCGGTGAAACCGATTGTTGCCAAACATTTTATGATGATTCATAAACCGCTTTTTATTATCTTCTGCAATTGTTCAGTTGTTAATGATGTCAATGAAACCATTCAATAAAATTGAAAAACCATCACAATTCTCTAAACGGCCCTTTATGGGATATCCAAGTTAAATAACATGTAAAGCTTACAATTGAGCGTACTTGCGTCAATCGCCAGTTAATACCGGAAATTGAAGGTTGCACTCCATTGACTCAGGTTGCAGTAAAAATTACCAGTTGCGTGCACTTGGGTGGTAAACGTGGCTCTGAGAGCCACGTTTACCGCCCAAGTGTGCGCGACTGGTAATTTTACTGGACCTGAGTCAACAGAGTTTAACACTGTGAAATATGTTCAATTTAATGTAGTTCTTTGCAAGTCTTGACTTGTCTTGTAGTGCACGGTATTACAATCAGAATCTTATTGTGAGCTCAAATAACCAGTTAAATCGGTCAGCGGCCATTTTTGGTAATCGGTTGAACACTACTCGCATTTATCATATTATTAATATTACAGTTGATACTTACTATAAAAGTTAATTTTAACTTCATTTTCTTACACATATACGGGGAGGTAAAGAAATGATCACGCGAGAAATATACCAATATCTATTTAAGATTGAGTCGAGTTCACGTCTGCCCTTTTCAGACAAGGATACTCAGGGACCGATCAGGACTATTTAAAATACGCTCTAGCCTCGGAGCCTATTTTTTCAATTCATGCGCAAGATTTCAATTTACGGAGTTACACTGCTGTTTGTAACACACACTGCAAGTATGTAATAGCTCTCATCATTTTCATGTAGTACAGCATAGCAAACATTAATCTTCACTGTGGTTTCTGATCAAGTCTTGGCTGCCTTTTTAGGCAGCCAAGACTTGATCAGAAACCACAGTGAAGATTAATGCTTGGTAATTAAGACTTGGAGTATTAACTTAAGCACTCTACAACAATGATAAATGATAATCATATATATAATACATGTAAGAGTGTCTCTCTCGATTATCTATCGAAAGACTATCAAAATATGATCTGAGAAGTTACGCGCCAACTGAGAAGCCTATTTCTGAGATTTAAGAGCTAGGTCCTGTTGTTTCAGAACCAAATACGCACTGGCGCATGCCCAGGTCGGTCCCTGGATACTGTTAAATATTCCATGTGTAATTCAGGCCTCTAAAAATTGCATGAACGGCCATTTCGTTTGAGCTCCGTTCGAGCAAATTTCCCTTCAGTTAACCTTTTTCCCGTTCGTGCAAAAATTGGCATTCAAATGAGTGAGAATCGTGACCTAAGTGAGAGTCAAATAACCCGGGTAAGGGAAACTATAATAGCTCCAAACGTAAATGAAAGGAAACACTAAAAATCATAGAAATCGGATATAAAAAGACTGCTAAAAATAACATTCCATATCATTTCTCTGAAACAGGAAGTAACACTTTGCCGGTGTTAGTAAGATAATGCACGGCTTTGAAAATGCTTAGACGGTAGGCTGAAATCAGATACAGGAACTGTAAAATTTACTATGAGTCGGGGGAAATGGGGCCTACCAACCGTTTGTGAACAGTTGTGGTTGACAGCAATGCATTTTTTGACTTTGACTCCGTACTGCGGAGCTAATTTATGCAGAGCTAATAAATTAACTTCCTTGATGCGCAACATGAATACTCAATGATGATTGGTAAATGAGCACCGACATTTAGGAAAGCACCTAAACATTTTCCAAACAACATGAGTGATAACCAGTGGATTCGCACTGAATCAATTCACACTGCAAAGTCCACTGCCAAATATTCGGCCTTATAGTTACTTAATAAAAATAAGCAACAGTTCACACAGAAGTAATTTCCCAACTTGAGTGAATTGTGAATTTCTGGGGGAGAAAGTGATTCGGCAATGCCGACTGCCGTAGCATTTTGCGACTGGTCAAATGACGTGACTGTGCGGGTGGGAATGGGCCAACTCGCCCTCGGGTCATGTCGCTCTCGGGTCACGTCTCCCCGGGTCAACTCATCCCGGGTCAAGTCGCCCCAGTTAAAAAAAAAGTAACTCTAGTTATATCAGCATTTTTTTTTATTTTAATACTATAATCTATTATTTGCAACAATATTATGAAGTCCTGTCTTTGTGATTCATTTGTTTGCTGTTTTATATCTGGATTTACCAGGGGCAGTGGTTTACATCTGAATTCAATCTATCTCGATCTTATCTTCACATGCACTGGATGTGTCATTCTTTTATCAACGTGACGGTGAGTGGATAACAAACAGGGTTCACACAAATCTGTTTTAATAATAATGTTGCAGCTACTATAGGACTGAAACTAAGTCTTAATAAAGTACCGGCTTGAGAGTAAAAACAAAAGCAGCTTGACATAATTTTATCTTTTAATAAATACATACATCGAAAGTATCAACATTACAACAAAGTAAAACTGTACCCAATACAAAATATACAAATAAATACAATCATTATCAGGCAGTCATCAGACTTCCCTGTTCAGTCTATCAGTAATTCAATATGTATCAACACTGACAGCTTTGTTAAACACCTTGTCTGAAAAAATGAAAATGGGTTAAGCAAACATTTCTGGTTAAGCAAATTTTTTTGGCTTAACCCTTTTTCCGGTTAAGCAAATTTTCAATTTTTAAAGGCCTGGTAATTTGTTTTGGGAATGAGGGTTACGTGTGACCTCATCCCCACCGCACCCCCACCCCCATGTGACCCAATATGGTGAATGCTGATCTCCTCTGTTCAAAATTTTCCATCAGAGGGGTGCACATGTCGGAATCATAGTTTTCAAAAGTGCCATTCACACTTTTGTAGCGGTTTCTCTGTTGCCTACATTTTGAAGAAATTATAGAGAACAACATTGATTGGTTAATTTTGCTGTTGTTTTGACATATAATGGCAGGTTAGTTTCCAAACACACATACAGTGGAGCCCACTTAATTGGATATCTCTCAACTGAATAATCTGGGGGCGCGGTGGCTCAGTAGGTAGAGGTGCAGGCTGCAAGCCGAGATGTCCTCGGTTCGAACCCCACCTGCGGCAACCGCGTTGTGTCCTTGGGTAAGACACTTCACTCCCATTGCCCACGTGGGGGCATGGTGACACTGTGTACTAAGGCATACTGCACGTCGATGATGCACCTGTCTTCAACCAATGCTAACCCTGCTTGTGTGGAGTTGGTATGTTGGGGAGCTGACAGTTGCTCGCCATTGCTCGGTGGTTCTCTCCGGGTACTCCGGCTTCCTCCACCCATAAAACTGTCACGGTCATGGTTAACCATTGTGCAGAAATATATGACCTTAAACACCACTACATAAATAAATAACTTTTTATTGAGGTGAACAACAAAACCAAACAATTGTACGTCCAATTTGTACAGGCTTGATAAGTCGAGAGAATACCGAGCAAATGAATGGGTACATATTTTTGTAGCTTTTGGAATATTTCATCTGCGATTTATAAATATTACCTTCCTGAACTGAAAACTTATATTTCAACCGCAACTGTAGTTTCAGTTTTTCCCCTTTGTCTTGTGCTCTCACAATAGATTCCTGCATACCCTTATTGTTGTAAGAATCTCCCAATAATTACCACTATCCTTGGATTATATTGATGTTCACTATTGAAGCATCTCAAATGTTTTATTAAGAATTTTGTTCCCACTCATTTCCTTCATATATTGAGTGTTCAGTATTTATAGACCTATTCCTAACAATTTCACTGCCATTTTACTTCCTTAATTAACCCTGTGAACCAGACATGTTAACTCTCCCGGAATGCCCAGGAAAATCCCTGAATTTCAGTGTAGTTCCCGGCCTCCCGGACGGGAATCAGTTTTGAACCAAAAATCCTGGAAAACAACAGTCAAATATTTCGTTCCCATTGTAACTTATGAAAAACATTCGGAGTCAAATCACATGCATTTCAAACTCTGGAAAAAATTCACGAAGCAGTAAAATATGGATTTAAGTTAAATTTATTTAAGATAAGGGTATTTTATGATATATATATCAACTGTGTTCATGTTTATTTCTGGGTTTTTTCTTCAGAGATTCGTGATCAATGTGCGAGTGTCGATGTGAAAATAGGTGACTTACTTTTAAAAAATTGAAAACTCCACCTTCATTTAAATGCAATTTTTGGAAATTAAAATATGTGAAAAGGAATTAAATAATATATATTTATTTATTCTTTCATAGAATAGCTTTAATTCTCATCCCTTTTCCAAAATCAAAACGTAAACAACAACTATTTAGCACAGTTTAAAAGTAGGTTAACGTCGCTTAGGATGCCCAAAAATGATGACTGCATATTTAAACACAATGGACTTATTTTCTAACACTATATTTATTCTGTTGTGCTGGCTACAGAACTGTTAACTGTTGGCCATCTGTACCCAGAAAATTTCGAATGGAATTGAAAAAAAAATGCTTCAATGATGAAAAGAAAAGTTCTGTGTAGGGCACAAACGTCCCACATGCATGAAGTTTGATAAAGATACTTTCTGAATTCTTGAAGTGACTGAACATTACGACATCTTTTCCTGTTAACATTTCAGTACTTGGGAAATTATTAGCTAAGTAGACTTTGATAAGAGCAAACCACAGGTGGAGGTGCTCTGTGGGACAGTGTGGGTGGGTGGTGGGGTCTCATGAAGTGAAGAAGAGGATCCTGGGGTGGGGGGGGGGGGGGGGGGGGGGTCAACAGTTATTTTATGATTTTTTAACATAGCATAAATGCATCAGCATAGTTGACAACTAGTTCTGGATATAACCTGGTGTTAATAGTGGTCCATGAGCTGAAAATTCACAAGTTATTTCTTTTATTTTGTCCCCGCACGAACTTTTCCCTGAAATCCACCCCATTTCCCTGAAAATCACCCTCAGGTTCCCTGAAAAATTATTCTGGAGGTTAACATGTTTGCTGTGAACACTGGTGGTATCTTCCATGCCAGTTAAATGTCAGAAGAGTCCATATCCATTATTTGGGGGTAGAGTAATTAATATTCAGGCTGTACATTGAAAATATTAATTGTTCTATCACACAAGTTCACTTAGTAGCCATCCTACTTAATGAAATTATGACGTATCGTTTTCCTGGAACGGAAAAGCGGCCTTTCGTGTTGAAAGAGTTAAACTGGCACATACCTTACAAAATGATTTTATTATAACCCTGTTTGGAAAAAGTGGTGGATATATTGGCCTAACTTTCCCCAAGGGAATCCTTGGCAGTGAAACAGTGCTTGTTTACCATTGTTAATGCTTATTGCGTTTCACTGGGGAGCTTGGTCCCAGTAACCAATGCGAGAGTGGATTAAGCCCTTGAAAGTGCACAGCAAGCTTAGGAAATAAATTGGACGGCCTTAACCAGTGGAGGGCTGATCTATTTTTCAAAGGCGATTTGTAACATGAGTATTTTTTTTAAAGAGACAATGCTACCATCAGGGGTAGCCGTAGTTAGTTATTTATTTTTTAAGGTTTCATGACACTTTAACTGGTAGAGTGCTGGAAGCCCATATTTGGGCTTTACTCTGAAGTGTCAGTACCAGCACTTAAAGGCTTCATATTTTGTGGATGTTGTTCATACCATATTTGAAGTGAAATTATTTAGTCTGTTAGGATTTGTCTTATTACAATTTATGGGAGAGTGCCTATTGGCGTGTCTCTCGTTGTGCCTATTGGCACTCTCCCATAAATTGTAACTAGGCAAACATATGTGAACAAATTTTGATGACCAAAAATAATTCAGCACTCTACCAGTTAACAGCCAAGGACATATCGAGTTGGTGACAGTTTTATGGGTGGAGGAAGCCGGAGGACCCGGAGAGAACCCCCTAGCAACGACGAGCAGCTGCCAGCTCCCTAACATCTTAACTCTGCACTGCAGTACAGGCAGGGTTAGATTGGTTGAAGACATGCTCACCATCGCCGTGCAGTATGCCTTAAAAGTACACGGTATCATCGTGCCCCCCATGTGGACAATCGAGGTTAAGTGCCTTGCCCAAGAACACAACATGGAAATCCGAATCGATAGCTGAGATGGTCACCCATCCAAGGACTAACCGAGCTCGACTTTGGTGATCTGACAAGAACCAGTTACTGCAATGCCACCATGCCTCCGTTTGCAATAGTGTAGTAGTGGTTGTGGCATTGGACTTTAAACTGAAGGTCCATGGTTTGATACCCGCCTGGGGTAACTATATTATGTCCTTTTGGCACTTGATCCTAATTTCCCATTGTGGGGGAATGGTGGCACAGTGTACTAAGGCACACAGCACATCGAAGGTGCACGTGTCTTCAGCTAATGCTAACCCTGCTTGTATTGAGTTGATACAGTCTAGTCTGACAGTTGCTCAATGGTTCTCTCTGAGTACTCTGGCTTCCTCTACCTATAAAACTGTCTTGACACGAGGGGACTATGGCTGTCAAAATTGTCGTTACACCCAAATAAGTAAAGCATCATCAGTTGTTATTTGGAAGCAAAATTTGAAGAAAAAAATAAGAAAATTGGAGTTTGATGATGTTTGTGTATAGGGCTGTGCAGATTTGTTCAGTTTGTAATACAGTAGAATCCTCTTAATTGAATATCAATTTTGCCAGTGAAAATTATTCAATTAACAGGAGTATACAATTAACAGGGATTTGGTCAGTTTCTTGTGTTCTGGAGGTAAACTGAGCATTTATTCTATTATATCTTGTTTGACAGAGCTCTTAGAGCTCTGTCAAAGAAGATATAATAGAATAAATGTCTGTATTGGATGTATGAGACCCAAAAAGGTTGATAAATAAGGGGAATTATGGTGCGTGTCACAGCAATTTTTTCAACATATTACAAAAATTTATATACAATTAACAGGAGTTTACTCTACAACCCATATGCAATTAACAGATCAAATTTGTACTGAAGGTATGGTAAATGGTTTTGTGTTTGAAAATTATATTCAATTAACAGGGATATACAATTAAGAGATATACAATTAAGTGGGCTCCACTGTATCAAGGATCAAACCCATTCCTTAACACTTTACCTTACATGAAAAGCAGACGACACTTGCAAAAAAAATTCTTGAATAACTAAATTTTTTCATTTTTTGTCTCAAAAACATAGGTTATGACCCCTCGTTGGAACGAGCTCGACGAGCTCGTTCCAACGAGGGGTCATAACCTATGTTTTTGAGACAAAAAATGAAAATATTTTGAAAATTAATTGGTGATTTTTGAGAATAGCGCTGGCCGGTTTTGGCCGTTACGTTGGGTAAAGGGTTATCACTTTACCTAACTGGGAGTCAGACTTTCATCAACAAATTTCTTAACTGATGAAACATTTTCTGCCTCCAAAACATAACTTATGAGCCCTTATCTGAATGAACTCATCAAGCTTTGTTTTGAGGGCAAATGAAAAAAGTAATGAAATTTGAATCTTCATTTTTCCTGAATATCACAGAACAGATATTGGCATTTCATTAGGTAAAGAGTTAACACAAATAGCAGACGATGAAATGTTTTTTCCGAAATAACTAAAAGATATAAATTTCTGATTCCAAAACATAAATTATCACCCCTCATTAGAATTATCTCAACATGCTCTTTCAATCGAGGAGTCATTGGATATGTTTTGGGAATAAAAAGTAACCAAATTGGAATGTCATTAGTTGCACATGGTGTAAGGTGAATTCTGTTGCATTATGTAAAGGGTTATACCCCCTTACATGGCACTGGCAGATATTCCTGACTGAAAATCACTTGCCACTAAAATAAACAATTTTCACCAACTAATTGTATGGACATTTTGACCAGCGATAAGTTCTTAGTCGAGTTTTCAAAAAAAAACTTGGCTATTGGTATGGCGAGGGTCGGGCGGGCAGGGGGGCGGGCGGGCAGGGGGGGCGGGCGGGCGGCCTTTTGGGCGGTGGCTCTTTTTGCTTATAACTTAGTTGTTTCTGGACGGATTTTGATAATATTTGGTATGTGACTTGATATGCATGTTCAAAATCTGATGACCTGAAATAGGGCGAGTCTATGCTTTTTCACTTGATATGCATGTTCAACACCCAATGATGTGAAATAGGCATATCCATGCCTTTTCACCAGAGTTATGGCACTTTGCTAAAATCGATTAATTTTGAGCTTGATAACTTCAACAAACGTCTACCGATTTGACTCATATTTGGCACATGGGTTTTAAGAAACCATGTCTTAATTGATTTCTAAAATGGGCTCAGTTCGATGTGCATCAGCATAATTATTGAGCTGACTTTGTCTTTTTTTGCAAATTTTGTGCTTGATAGTGCGATAACTTAAACAAACATAGTTGATTTGATGCATTTTTGTTATATGGTTTTCTAAGTAGATTATCTGAATCGAGTTTGAAAATGGGCTTCCAAGTTACGACAGCAAAATTACTGACACGGCCATTTTTGGCAAAGTTTGTGCTCGATAGCACGATAACTTGAACAAAAGTCAATCGATCCAATTCATTGTTTCCAGGAACATTTTCTTAATCGAGTTCAAAAATGGGCTTGGTCCATTTTTTTTTAGTTTATAGTTACCATTGTGTTAACCACAAAAACTTGACACGATGAATCAGAATATTGGTGAAATAATTAACTGTCAAAAGCCAGCTTCAACCTGGAAAATAGCATGAAAAAATGCCAAAACCAGCGATCTTAAACCACTCGCCTCAAAAGCAGAATTTTCCAACTAACCCCACTTTCCTACCCATGGAGCATATCATCCCCTGTTTCTAAAATATGAAGAACAATTATTTATTATATGCTAAACGATAGATGATCGAAAAAATTGCGGTAAGATAGAAATTGTATCCCCCACTATGAAGATATAGAAATTTCAACTTTCATGAAATCAATCAAAATGGCGGCTTTCAAAGCATCACTTCAAGCTGAATATGAATCAAATATTATCACTGGAAATGATCAATTTGTTCTAAAAATGTATAATGAAAAGTAAATATAGTGTTTTTGAGTGGATACTGATCATTTCCGATCATTTCCAGTAATAATACAACACGTATTCACCTTGAATTGATGCATGAAACCTGCCAACTGAATCAGATAGCAAGATGCTACCTGTTCCAAGTATGGATAAAATCACTTCCGCGTATCAATGTGCATCAGCTGTTTACTTTCATGCATCAATTCAACGAGAGGAATTGTTGATAGGAATGATCAGATTCTTATAAAAAGGGTATAATAAAAAGAAAATCTAGTGTTTTTGAGTGGATGCCAAAAATTATCTCACTTGTGACCGAGACAAATGGTTATTTTTGCTCGCGTGATAATTTTCGGTATCCACTCAAAAACACTAGATGTCCTCTATATATTTCTATCTCATTTTTGAGTTTCATGCCTGGTATTAGGGCTGCACGATATTCAAAACTGAATACCGGTATCGGTATTGAAAAAAATACTGGTATATTGAAAACTGTTGCATGCCTTGATGATGCGGTTCGAAAAACCTTTACCCAACGCAGACGATATCAAAATTTATTATTTTCAAAATTAGTTCATCAGATTTTCCCCAAAGATTTCAACAAAACAATATCATGTGACCCTCTCATCGGAACGAGCTCAACAAGCTCGTTCCAATGAGGGGTCACATGATATAGTTTTGTTGAAATTTTTTAAATTTATTTTATCAACTGCTGAATTTGTATATTACGAGGGCACATGCAGATGATTCCTTGGATAAAGAGATAATATTATTCATTTGGGGCTACAGTTACAAAACTCAAGACATCTTGAAAATTAAATTGTAGGTAAATAAATAATGACGATAAACTGATATTTTGTAATTACACCGGTATTCAAACGATATTGGTATGAATCCCGGTATATATCAGTTTATCGATATACCGTGCAGCCCTACCTTGTATAACAACTTGGTGTAAAAATGATATTTTAAAAAATGTTCAATTTTTCGAAGCCACTGTTTCCCATAATTCCTCTGGTAATTTACCCCTATGTATCAGACTCCAACTTTGTGACCAAAACATCAAATTTTCTTGTCCAACAAATAGCCTAATGTAATCATATATCTGATACTGAAAAAATACATCTCAAATTTACATGGCATTAGTTTCAACATAAGTCCTTAGTTTAAAATTTTATCCCTGTGCAATAGTGCGAAACTGTAGAGTGAAACCTTACTGTATGCATAGGTCAAATGTTTTAGAGTATCCTCCCTTGATGTGAGGACACATACGTATATAATGTAATGAATCGTGTGTTTGAAATTCCCAGTAATCCTCCACTTGCGACACTGAAATGACTTGCATCATGCTATACCCTTTAACCCTTTACCTAACGTAACGGCAAAAACCAGCCAGCACTATTCTCAAAAATCTCCAATTAATTTTCATTACTTTTTTTCATTTTTTGTCTCTAAAACATAGGTTATGACCCTTCATTGGAACAAGCTCGTTCCAATGAGGGTTCATAACCTATCTTTTTGAGACAAAATATGAAAATAATAGTTATTCAAGAATTTTTTTTACAAGTGTCATCTGCTTTTCATGTTAGGTAAAGGGTTAATTAATATTATCCTCTTACTACTTCCTGGGAGTTTCCAATATGTGAGATAATCACGTTACATGATTATTTTTTTTTTCAAAATTTTCCGAACATTGGAGATTCAACTTTGACGGACAATGGCTCACTTCATTTCAAATGGAAGCGAGCAGAGTACAATGCATGTCTGATTTTCAAAATCCAAAGACAGCGATTTCTTGAGTCAAACTTTAATGGATTGGTCATCAAATCTAGTCATGGCTGCTTCAAAGCAGCCATGACTAGATTTGATGAAAAATATTTAATAAATACTGAATGGGTTAAGAGTGAAAACTTCTTGAGTCAAACTTTAATGGATTGGTCATCAAATCTAGTCATGGCTGCTTCAAAGCAGCCATGACTAGATTGGATGAAAAATATTTAATAAATACTGAATGGGTTAAGAGTGAAAACTTGGGAACTGTTGAATGTATGATTTATGATTTCTATGTAAATCTTTCAATATCTCGGAAGTGCATCATATAAATAGGAGTGAAATCATGCTAGTATTTAAATTTACATTTCAAAAGCCCAATTGAATTATGTTGAAAAAATTGCATAGCTCCATGCCTTTTCTGAACTCTTTAATAGTTAATCATTAGTTCAATTTCATTGATACATTAAGGAAGATTTTTAAGGAACACCACACGGTAAAGAGGAGGTATTATTCCTATTCTGAACACATTGATAAAACCATTGTGTGTAGCTTTTCAGCTCTGATAGACAGTCTTGGCAACAATGGACCGTGCCCCCCGACATTAAAATCTATTATAATTGATCGAATATCAACTCAGTAGGTGCTCACAGTTGTTCAAAAAATTATGAATTGGTCATTTAAAAAACTAATATTTGCCAATGACACAAGTTATTAATTCATTTTTCCTTTCTTTGTAAAACTGGTTTTCAATGAGTGCCTTTTTGCAAAGAGATTATAAAATCACTGGGTTCTCCTCCATGATAGAGGCATTTTTTTTGACAACCAGTTTGTTTTTTAATAAACTGTACATGTTAGAGCATTAATCTCTTGTTGTAAACAGCTCACTGAATAAATGTGATTAGCATATACAAATATTGAGATTTGCTTTGTGTTATCAATGCACAGTATTGACGTTTTTGTACCTGATGCACATTTTTCAAGTATATCACATATTGAAGGTGATCTTTTGACAGCAGTGTTATGTACTATGTGTGTGTGTGTGTGTGTTTACCTGTATTCATATTTCTATTGCTAAAGTGATAAATGAATTGCAAATTATCAAATGATTTCTGTGTTTGAAATATCTGTTAAGAGCAGGAGTTTTTCTGAATGAGGAATGTTGAATATTACTTCATTTTTTTTGCTGGATTGGAAATAGGAATTTAATGGTGAAAAAAAGGCAGGCATGAGCTTCATATATCCCGAGTGTCCCTGGATGTACCCAGTTAGAATTAAAAATACTTGGAGCAATGGGTGAGTGTTGTCAAGGATAGTACATATGATGTGTATTTCTCCCTACATTTATTAGAGTGCAGCTGCTGTGGACTGGTCACTTTCCACGAGTGAGCAATTTTTTCCATGGACGCAATAATATTAGATTCAGTACACAAATGATAGGAATACAGTGGAACTCTGTTAATTGAATAGCCACTTTGCCAATGAAAATTATTCAATTAACAGGAGTATTCAATTAACAGGGAGTGTGTCACTTTCCTGTATTCTAGAGATAAACTTGGTATTTATTCTATTATACCTTGTTTGACAGAGCTCCATGAGCTCTGTCAAACAAGATATAATAGATTAAATGCCTGTATTAGATGTATTGAGGCAAAATAGGTCTATAAACAAAGGAAAACTGGGGCGAGTCCGGGAAATTTCTCGACAGGTTACAAGATTTTTTTTATTCAATTAACAGGAGTTTACTCTATGACCTATATTCAATTAACAGGTCAAATTTGTACTGGAGGTATGGTAAATGGTTTTGTGTTGGAAAATTATATTCAATAAACAGGGATATACGATTAAGAGATATCCAATTAAGTGGGCTCCACTGTATTCATCAAAAAGTTAATAAATGAAGCACCGGGTACAACCTGTCTGCGAGTTTGTTCACATTTTCCTTTAGCACAGGCTACACCCCACAGTTCTTGTCTGATTGTCACAAAATTTCACATGCAGGTTTGAGGTCATGTCTAGATGAGAATGCCCCCTTTTAGTCGCGATCGATCAACCATGATGGCTGTCCGAGCCCAAAACCTTTAGCACAGTCTACAAGTCAAATTTATGAAGGGATATCATTGTAACTTGGTAGGATGACTCTGTATAATGTCTATTTGAGAAAATTGTGTCAGCTGCCCAAGCCCGAAACCAAAAACTTTTAGCACAGTCTGCAGGTCGTATTTAATATGGAGGGATTTCATTGTAACTGGGTTGGATGACTCTGTATGATGTCTAGATGAAAACTTCCCCATTTGATCGCGATCTGTCAACTGTGACGGCTGCCCAAGCCCAAAACCCCAAAACCTTTAGCACAGCCTACAGGTCGTTTTATGAAGAGATTTCATTGTAACTGGGTTGGATGACTCTGTATGATGTCTAGATGAGAACGTCCCCTTTTGGTCGCGATCGGTCAACTGTGATGTCTACAGGGCCCGAAAACCTTTAGCACAGTCTACAGGTCATATTTATGAAGGGATTCAATTGTAATGTGGTAGGATGACTCCAGATAATGTCTAGATGAGAATGTCCCCTTTTGGTCTTGATCATTTAACCGTGATGGCTGCCTGAGCCCAAAACCCCAAAACCTTCAGCACAGCCTACACTGGTCGTATTTATGAAGAGATTTCATTGTAACTGGGTTGGATGACTCTGTATGATGTCTAGATGAGAACATCCCTTTTGGTTGCAATCGGTTAACCATGATGGCTATAGAGGCCCGAAGCCCGAAAACCTTTAGCACAGTCTACAGGCTGTATTTATGAAGGGATTATATTGTAATTTGATAGGATGACTCATTTTGGAATAATTTCACTGTAACTTGGTAACTTTGGTTGACATACATTAACTGTGAGGGCCCACCCTTCAGTTCTTTAGTACAGTCTACACCTCAAATTATTTTCCTTGAAAACCTAGCATACAGGGAACAGAAATTAACATATTAAAAATTATCACAATTCTTGTATTTCATCCTTTGAACATTATCCTTTTCATCAAACACAACACACAGTCAAGTTAAGCTACAATGTCATTGGCACTTTCATTTTGTTACCTCACCTGGTAAACACATACGTGGACATCACTGCCCGTCTGGATTACGACCAGTAACTATGATTTCACACTGTAAAGTGGGGTGATGAGCGCCTTGGAATTTAGCCTTGGTCATAGCTATAATGGAAATGGTGTTTGAACACTCCTGTGTTCTAGAAATTTGAGCATTTATTCTCTCTTGTTTGACAGAACTCGTTGAGGTCTGCCAGTATGGACTTTTAATCTCGTGTGAAAATTCTGAGGCCTAATTGCTCTATACATAAGGGTAATTTGTGAACAGATTACAAGACTTTTTATTCAATTAACCCTTTGAACACTGGTGGTATCTTCCATGGCCAGTAAAATGGCAGAAATTGGAGGAGTCCTTATCCATTATTTGGGGGTAGAGCAATTAATATTTTCAACGTGCAGCCTTCAGGCTGCTCGTTGAAAATATTAATTGCTCTACCACACACAATTAGTAGCCATCCTACTTAATGAAATTATGACGTATCATGTTGCTGGACCAGAAAAGTGGTCTCTCGTGTTGAAAGAGTTAACAGTAGTCACGGCTGTCAACTTCCGTAGTTGACTAATCACCAGCATTAATCAACCACTGACTGCAGGTAAGAAAATGCAGGCCAGTGAATGATCACTCTCCTCATTTTGATTTTGCGAGAGTGAAAAATTCAGGAAAGTGATTTAACCCCTTACCTATTATCACAGCCGAAACTGACCAGCTTTATACACGAAATGCCCATACAAATTTTTTTTTTTTTCATTTTTGCTCTAAAAACATATTTTATGACACTATTTGGAACAAGCTCAATGAGTTCATTAGAGCTGTAGGTTTTTAAATTTCTTGCTCGGTTTCGGTTTTGGTTTTTCAGGTGGAGTAAAACCTCGGTTCGGTTCGGTTTTCGGTTTGTTCATGAGGCCAAATAAAATTCAATAAAACTCATTCTTATGTCCGGAGTCATAACTGAATGGCAGTGAAATTGAGTGAAACTCAATGAATGCCCAAAATAAGCTATAATACATGAAGCATCAGGAAGGCCAATATAATAATTACCTAAATATACAGAACTTTTATTGTGCTTGGCCATTTTTCGAGGTCTGACACCTACACGCAACTTGAAGAAAACTGCAAACACAACTAAACTGAAATGTCGGAAATTCACAGAATCTAGCCTTCCCAGAGTAGTGAGAGTACCCAGACACTGCCATTGGCAGTGTCTGGGTACTCTCAGTACTCTGGGATGGCTACATTCTGTGAATTTCTGCAGCAAGAGAGTATTTAATAAAAAAACAAAAAACCTTAGGTTACGGGATGTCAACGGTTTTGGTTTTTTAAAAAAAACTAAAAACCTCTGTTTGGTTTCGGTTAACCTACAGCTCTAGAGTTCATTCCAATGAGGGGTCATAAGCTACGTTTAAAGGCAAAAATGAAAGATTTTAGTAATGCGAGATAATGTTTTTCAAGTATTGTTTCCTAGTTGGGTCAGTTAACGGGTGATTGAAAAGCAGTATATAACTTGATGTTTAGACATCATTTTTACACACATCATATGTTGACGAGTGATTAATTGCTCCCCTAGTGAAATGTTTAGGAGAGTGATGGCGAGTGAGAGTGATGACTTTCCTTTCCCGTCAGTCCCTGATCAGCAGTTACAGTACGTGGAGAGTGTATTATCACTAAATCACCTGCAGAGTGGAGATTCCACCCAAGCAATAATTGCAAATTTGTTGCAAAGCATAACAACACAGGCATAGTTTCAACTAATGGACCTCAGGGTTAAACCCGGAGGTCCATTGGCTGAGACATTGCTTGTGTTTTTTGTCCACATGTACAAAATTTGAACGTTATAGGTTGGGTGATAACTCCACTCTGCGGGTGATTTAGTTACAATCCACTCTCCACGTACTGTAGTCATATAATAATCATTTCCCATGAATTCAACACAAAAGGCCACACAAAGTAGATCTTCTGTTTCTCAGGCCATTATTTGTAAAATTTCATGCGGGCGAGCGGGTTTTTATTTTATTTTTTATTTCTGTAATTATTTCTTTTCCACCAAAAGTTCATGTCCTTGTATGTTTTAGGATTAATAATCTACGGAGAAGTATGGGTGGTGGTGTATTTCGTCCCTTGAGAGCAAGAAGGCTTTGCAATGCTAAAGCATTGCAAAGCCTTCTTGCACTCAAGGGACAAATTTACCAATTTTTTTTAACTTTGGTAAAATATCAGGCATAAACCATTTAATTTTTATTTTTTTTTAAGTTTGCATTGGTTATAAAATGAGAGCATGCGGCAGCCAAAAGGACCATGCGGGAGGGCCTGAGAAACAGATTTTTTATTTTTTTAGGCCCAATCTGTAATATATTTACAAAACATCATTTAACCCTTTACCTAACATGAAAAGCAGACGACACTTGCAAACAAAATTATTGAATAACTAATTTTTTCCATTTTTTTCCTCAAAAACATAGCTTATGACCCCTCATTGGAATGAGCTCAATGAGACCGCTCCAATTATGGGCTTAAGCTATGTTTTTGAGGCAAAAAATGAAAAAATAATGAAAATTGAATGGCACTATTTTTGTGAATAGTGCTGGTCGGTTTTTCCCATTACGTTGGATAAAGGGTTAAAACTGATGATGTGTGAATGTGTACACACCAAAATATCTCCGAATGATCTGGAGAATTTAAGCAGAAGAACATGTGTGGAAGTGTTTCACTTCTATAACTAATTTCCAAAAATTTTGAACATAAAACTCCCTCCATTCCTACACAATTTACAACTTAGTACTTGAAGTGAACTGATCATTGTGAGTCTTGTGACAATTTTCTCACTTTCACAGTTCGGATTGTTCCAATGGGGGCGCTCAAGTTTACAATAATGAAGAATCTATTTACTCTGCTGTCTGCAATAACTCCCCAAATTGTTATTATTTTTGAGCTAAATCTATTGGTGTGTGTTGTGACAAGCTCACGATGTGATTGGGAAACAGACTGTCTATTAGGGATCTGCGAAACACATATTTTCGTTCGAATCGAATCTCAAATCGAATCGTGTCTTTGATATCGATATCGAATCGAATCTCGACTTGAATCTTAATAGTCGAGTTATTTCATATTGCACCAAACGGAAGTTACGGTACACTGTGATGCCCCTTACAAGGCTGACTGACACCTTAAACACCAATAAATAGATATTCTCTGCAGCACCGTCGCTGAAACACCAAGGTCTATTATCCACAGTTTTAGTTTTTGAAGACTCAACTTGTTACTATTCACGTTCTTAAAAACGTGAATAGTAACAAGTTAAGCCTTCAAAAACTAAAGCTATGTATAATGTTCTGGGCAAAATTCACTACTTACCTAACAATTAACCATCGTCAATTACTCAATTAAATATGAATTGAGCCTACATGAAAGAATTGTCTAAGGTCAATTTCATCCAATTTTTGTTGGAAATGTAACAAATTGAAGTTAGTACGAGAGATTCGAAAAAGTCGAATCTTGAGACTGATTCGGGATCAATCTCGAAGCAGTCGTATGGTATCGATATCGAATCAAATCTCGAATATTCGCGGGACCCTACCGTCTATGCATCCTTTTCTCTTTTCTTTTTCTTTTTTTTCGTAATGGGAATGGCAGGAAGACAGTCCTAGTGGCTACCCCATCTCCTTGTGGTGCAGTCATGTAGTTGTGAAAAAATAAAATCACTACAGTGAAGTGATCTGGGTCGCAGTATCACGAGTTGAGGAGGTCAAGTCGAGTTGTCTGCGTCAGCTCATTTGATCCGGCAATCTGACCTCCTCAACTCGACGTGATGCGATGACCCACGTCACTTCACTGTAGTGATAAAAGGTTTATTATATGACTTACAGTTCAACATCGCATGCCAATGCTAGCATTAACAATTACCCCAACCATTTTTTTAACAAATTGGATTGAAGTAAAAAAGAACTTTTTGTTTACACTTACTTTTGTAACAGGTGCACACATCCGGGGAATCCCCCGATGCGCATGAATACATAACAAAGTGGACAGTCACTTTTTTAATTTATTTTTTACGAAGCTGGAAGTAATGGTTGCTAGCAGACGAAACTAAACAAACCAGACTACTGTTCAAGCACACCCATTTCAGCTCAGAGTAAAGTATTCTCTCTGACCGGAACAGCTAATTATGCGAATTCGAACGCACCCGTAAATAGTTTTTCATGTTACAGTGATACGGAATCGGATTATAGTTTTTCATGTTATAGTGATACGGAATCGGATTCCAGACTCTGAATTTTCCGGGAACCAGGAAAATATCGTCAAACAGTAGTGATATTTAGCGATTAAATTACATCGTCATATAATAATGAATGTCACCACTATCTGTTCTTTGTAACTACAGTATGTGGAGAGTGGATTGTAACTAAATCACCTGCAGAGTGGAGTTATTACCTAACCTATAACGTTCAAATTTTGTACATGTGGACAAAAAACACAAGCAATGTTTCAGCCAATGGACCTCCAGGTTTAACCCGGAGATCCATTGGTTGAAACTATGCCTGTGCTTGTTATGTTTTGCAACAAATTTGCAATTATTGCTTGGGTGGAATCTCCACTCTGCAGGTTATTTAGTGATAATACACTCTCCACATACTGTATATTCATTTTGTAATACTAAATAAACTCAGTCAATCTTTCCTTACAGAATACTCATAGATTTAGGTTCATTATATTTTTTCTTGCCTTGTTTTGAAAAATGTTATGTCATTGGTGTCAAAAGAGTGAATCATTTGAAAAAAGTGACGTTTTAGGTGCTATGAAGGTTCTAGGCTCGGATCTCAAAATTTTCCAATACGGTTGAGTGAGAGTTACAGTTAAAACTAAGTCCTGTCATGAACTGTGCGCTTATCTAGGCTTATTTACATGTTGGAATTGCCCGCAATTGCCATATCGAATGGCATCCAAAGCATGGCAGGTTCTCCTGGTTACTCATAGCAAACACAGGCAATGTTTCTGCCAATGGACCTCCAGGTTACCCGGAGGTCCATTGGCTGAAACATTGCTTGGGCACAGGCCATATGTACAGAATTTGACAGCCTTACTATGTTCATAACGTGTAGATTAACGCGCAGATTAATGTGCTATTTGTGCGCATTTCATGACAGGACTTCTAGTTTTAACTGCAGAAATTTTCTGACAGTCTGCAGGCCTTTAGGTTACCCCAATTTCACACTGTTTACAGGTGTGTCCAAATTAGAGAAGGTGTGAAGACATCGAAGAAAAATATATAAATTCTCCCTGCCTCTTCTGCATTTGACAATAGCTTTCATCTTAATATGGGCAAAGAAACACAAAGAAAGGCATGGCAATATAAACATAACAGGAAAAGGCTGTTATTTCTGGTTTTAATGTGCCCAAATTAGGGCAAAAGGGTATGCCCAAAATAAATAAATTTAAAGGCCCACGATATTGTTTGCTGACTGTCGGTACGAACTTTAAACCAAACTCAATATACTTGAAAACAATAATAAACGAAACAACTCTAGAATGTTTGTTTATTATTGTTATTTTAAAAAATTACTTTCGTTTAACGAAAGTAATTCTTCAAGATGATAATATATGGAAAATATTTTCATGTACAAGACTACTGGATACTGAAATACTTATTACAAGAACTTTCATACAAACGATATGTGAAAGATAAGGGTATTTTTGCAAAATGAAAAAATTGTAGTTTCGTGAAATGGTCAGCTATTTTTTCTCCAAATTAGTGGCATTCAGAAAAAAATGTTTTTCTAACAGACAGCAAAACTTTTGACAGACAAGGTAATGGGGAGGCTAATTATACCCCCACTTTCAAAGAAATGGGGGGGTATACTGGATTACATGCGTCCATCCATCCGTCCGTCTGTTCATCCGTGTGTCTGTCTGTGCATCCATCCGTATGTGAGTCCATCCGAGAATATTCATAACTTTCATAACTTAAGTAAATTATTATGGAACTTGTTATATATAATATTTGGTCATAGGTACGCCCACACTAAGTGGTACACCACATGGGGGTATGCACTGGACGACAGTCCAGCTCTTATTGTTACCGCCTCCCAGGATATTAGTTTCAGCTTGCTGCTGTGGTCAGTTATAAGAGTACAGGAGAATTGATGGTCCAGAGAACCACTTCACTCAGAAATTTACTAGTTATAATAGAACAACGCTGTTGATTTCAAACCAATTATAGCTTCTTTTTTTCTTTTTTCTTTTATTTTATTTTTTTTTATATCTATACTCGGTGTTTTCTATTGATTTTGCTATATTTTCAGTTCTTCAAGCACCTCATCTGTTCCCATATCCACAGCTGACCTTTTGTATGGTAATGATGTCAAGTCTGTTCACAGTGAGGGATTCCGACAGAATGGCTATATTGATATAGACAGAGACAGGTCTAGAGCAAGAGAGATAATAGAACAGGCAAATCGACCATCAAATAGAGTTGTTACCAGGAAATCTCAGTCAGGAGAAAAAGGTATTTGATTTTGTTTGCGTAATACAGTCAGTATAGAAATTAACCATGGGAGTGTTATTGCCTTTGCAATGTGAGATGTATACAGGTACATCCAATCACAGTGAAATATTGTTCCACAATACTATACACCTAGAACTTAATTAAGCACCACCTGTTTTCTTTTTTTTTGTGTGTTAACCCATTACCCAAAGTAACGGCCAAATCCAGCCAGCACTATTCACAAAATTCACCATTCAATTTTTATTACTATTTCGTTTTTTGTCACAAAAACATAGCTTATGACCCCTCATTGGAACAAGCTCAGCGAGCTCAGTCCAATTAGGGGTCATAAGCTATGTTTTTGTGACAAAAAATAAAAAAAATTAGTGCTTCAAGAATTTTATTTGCAAGTGTCGTCTGCTTTTCGTGTTAGGTAAAGGGTAAATAAAAACTGTCAAAACTTTCATGCTATCTTTAAGATGGCCAAAAGTGACTGTTTGCGGAAAGAATGGTCTATTGACAAATGAAAGACAACACAATGATGAAAATATGCAGAATTTTAATGGTGCCAATTACACATATCTGTCACTAATGTTTTTGATGGAAAAATGTTCTCTTGACAAGTATGGTGCTGGAATGGTCCATGATGAAACAATGCCGGTAATTACTGACAAAAAATGTAACTTGTGATCTTCTGAACACAATAGCAGTGTCTGACGTCAATAATGAGTGTATCTACCATATGCCTAGATGACAATCTGAACCTTCCTCCTAATGCTGCCAGTGAGCCTTCTGATACGGTCCAGAGGCAACTGCTGCCACTCCTCATGCAACGAAAGCTTCCAAGTCGGCCAAATTCTGTACAGGCGGACCCCTTACTTGCACACAATGTCCAAGAAAGTCCCAGATGTGTTCTAATGGATTCAAATTGGGGCTCATTGCAGGCCAAGGTAGTTTTGTAATAGCGTTGTTCTGAAGGAATGCTCTCACAGCATGGGAACGATGTGGCCTTGCATTGTCGTCCATGAATACAGGACAAGTGGCCAACGGGTGGTTGTCAAAATGAAGTACAACAGCCGGATTGAGAATGTCCTAGATATACTGATGACCACTGAGATTCCCATGTACATTCACCATATCAAGTTTACAGTCATGAGAGAGGCAGACCTGATCACTACTGATTCTCCACCATAAGGAACAGTAGGTCTGATGTTCCTGGGCACGACCATACCCAGTGCTTTGAGATCGTTTCGGATAGTTCTGTTGCACAAACGGCTGTTGGGGAGCCAAAGGCGTTTCAAAACCCCACTTGAAACAAAGGGTTCACACCTAACGAGGCATGCCATTCCCTGGTGTTCCTGAGGAAAGGTCTTCCGGGGTTGTCCAGGCCTTGGTCGGTCCTTAACTGGTAGAGTGCTAATTTATTTTTGGTCATCCAAATTTGTTCACGTCTCTTTGTCTTGTTACAATTTATGGGACAGTGCCACTCCAAGCTAATATGAAGCATATTCTCAGAATATGAAGGCATCAAGTTGTGGCAACTGCACTTCAGAATAAAGCCCAAATATGGGCTTCCAGCACTCTACCAGTTAACATCGTTTGTTTGTTGATTTTTAGCTCACCAAAGAGAGCTTCATTTATCACTTGCCGTCTGTCATCGTCATCCAGCAGCATCCACCGTCCGCCGTGAACTTTTACATTATCGACTTCTCCTCACAAACTACTTGACCAAATTGAACCAAATTTTGTGTGCATGTTCCATATCATATGTCAATTCAAGTTTGTACAAATAAACTTGCCGCGCCCACAGGGGGGCACCATAACTCTGATAGCACCCATAAATTTTTTCAAAAATTTCAAAAAATCTTCTTCAGATCCACCAATCCGAATCTTTTCATATTTGTTTGTTGTACAACATCTCTGGGGGGGGGGGGGGGGGGGGGGGGGGGGAGGTGGGGGGGGGGGGGGGGGGGGCAGATTCAAGTTTGTTCAAATCGAGTCCCTGGGTTAAGATTTGGGCTCTCTATTGAAGCCCAAAGTTTAACTTGGTGCAATTTGAGGAAATTTCTTTAAAAATCTTCTTCTTCAGATCCACCAGTCAGAACCCTTTCATGTTTGGTATACAACATCTGTAGGGGGGTCCCAAATTTTAACTTACTGAAATATGAAGAAATTCCTGTAAAAATCTTCTTCTTCAGATCCACCAGTCAGAATGCTTTCATATTTGGTATACAACATCTCTAGGGGGAGGGGGGGGGGGGGGGGGCTCAGATTCAAGTTTGTTCAAATTGGGTCCCTGAGTTAGTATTTGGGCTCTCTATTGGAGCCCAAAATTTAACTTGGTGCAATTTGAGGAAATTTCTTTAAAAATCTTCTTCTTCAGATCGCCAACTCAGCATCTGTTCATGTTTGGTATACAACATCTATAGAGGGGTCTGATTCAAGTTTGTTCAAATTGATTCGCTGGGTTAATATTTGGGCTCCCATAGGGAGCCCAAATTTTAACTTTGTGCAATGCGTGGAATATTCTTTAAAAATCTTCAGATTCACCAGTCAGAATCCTCTCATATTTGGTATACACCATCTCTAGGGAGGCCAGATTCAAATTTGTTCAAATTGAGTTTCTCGCTTAATATTTGGGTTCCCTATGGGAGCCTGAATTTTAACTTAGTGCAATATGAGAACATTTCTTTAAAAATCTTCTTCTTCAGATCCACCAGTCAGAATGCTTTCATATTTGGTGTACAACATCTCTAGGGGTCTCAGATTCAAGGTTGTTCAAATCAGGTCCCTGAGTTAGTATTTGGGCTCTCTATTGGAGCCCAAAGTTTAACTTGGTGCAATTTGAGGAAATTTCTTTAAAAATCTTCTTTTTCAGATCGACCACTCAGAATCCTTTCATGTTAGGTATACAACATCTATAGTGGGGTCAAATTTAAGTTTGTTAAAATCGGGTCCCTGGGTTAATATTTTTTATCTCTCTATTGGAGCCCAAAGTTTATTCAGCACAATATGAGGTAATTTCTTCAAAAATCTTCATCTTTAGATCTACTAGTCAGGTCTCAGTTCAAACAAAGTCCCTGGGTTAATATTTGGGCAACCTATTGGCACCTGAATTATTACTTATTTCAATATGAGGAATAATCTTTGGATTTCTTCTCCAGAACCATGGGTCAGAATCTTTTGATATTTGATACACATAATCCTTACAGGGGTCAGTATCAAGTTGTTCAAATCAAACCCATCTGTAAATAATTGGGCTCTCTATTGGAGCCTGAATTTTAACTTGATGCAATGTGGGGAATCTTTAAAAAAAATTTTCAGATCCACTACTCAGAATCTATTGATATTGAGTATACAGTATCCTTACTGGGGTCAGATGCAAGTTTGTTCAAAGCAAGTACCTCAGTTAATATTTGTGCTCCCTATGGGGGCCCGGATATTAACCCTTTACCCAATGTAACGGCCAAAACTGGCCAGCGCTATTCTCAAAAATCTCCAATTAATTTTCATTATTTTTTGTGTCAAAAACATAGGTTATAGCCCCATGTTGGAACGAGAGGTCATAACCTATGTTTTTGAGACAAAAAATGAAAACAATTAGTTATCCAAGAATTTTGTTTGCAAGTGTCATCTGCTTTTCATGTTAGGTAAAGGGTTAATTTAGTGCAGTATGGGGAATAATCTTTAACAATCTTCTTCTTCAGATCCACAAGTCAGAATCTTTTGATTTTTGGTATACAACATCCTTAGGGTAGTTAGATCTCATTTTGTTCAAAACAAATATTGAATTAATATTTGGGCTCCCTATTGGAGCCAGAATTTTAACCTAGTCCAATATGAGGAACAATCTTCAAAACTCTTCTTCTCCAGAAACACCAGTCAGAATCTTTTAATATATGGCATGCAGAATCCTTATAGATTCATTTTGTTAAAGTCAAGTTCATCGGTTAATTATTGGGCTCTCTTGGGGAGCCCAAATTTTAACTTAGTGCAATATGAGGCATAAAAATCTTCTTCAGATCCACCAGTCAGAATCTTTTGATATTTGGTATACAGCATCCTTAGGGAGGCCAGATCTAAGTTTGTTCAAATCAAGTCTTTGGGTTAATATTTGTTTCCCAATTGGAATCCAAATTTTAACTTGGTCCAACAGAGTCCAGTATGAGAAATAATCTTTAAAATCTGCTTCTTGAGATCCAATTAGAATCTTTTGATATATGGTATACAGCATCCTTAAAGGGTTTAGATTCAGGTTGTTCAAATAAAGTCCCTGGGTTGATATTTTTGTGTTCTGTTGGGCGATGGGGTGGGTGGGGTGGGGGGGCAAATTTTAACATAAAAATTGGTAATATTCTCAAAATCTTCTCCAGATTCACCAGTCAGAATCTTTTTGATATTTGGTGCACAACACTCTTCAAGTTTATTCAAGTTAAGTCGCTAGGTTGAGATTTGGACTCCCTAGTTTTGCGTTAGTGAAATTGTGATCTTTATTTCTGTGGAGGCATCTCAATACTAGAAAAAAATCATCTGCCTTGAACAACAGTGTTATAAATAATTAAATAACTTCTTTCCTCTGTAGTGTTAACTAGCCGTGCAGTTAAAACTAGAAGTCCTGTCATGAAATGCACACAAATAGCACGTCGATCTGCGCGTTAATCTATGCATTATGACCATAGTAAGGCTATCAAATTCTGTACATATGGCTTGTGCACATGCAGTGTTTCAGCCAATGGACCTCCGGGTAACCCGGAGGTCCATTGGCAGAAACATTGTCTGTCTTTGCTATGAGTATCCAGGAGAACCTGTGGTGCTTTGGATGCCATTCGATATGGCAATTGTGCACAATTCCTACACGCAATTAAGCCTAGATAAACCACAGTTCATGACAGGACTTCAAGTTTTAACTGTAGATGCTGATTAACGCCTTCTTTGAACAACTCTGGTCAGGTGAGTGCCTCAGGCCCCATGAAGCCTCTTATTTTAATTAGTAGTGAATTGACTTTAAAACTTTTCAGTTGACTTTGAGTTAACTACTCGTCTCCTGGTATATTCACAATGTAACTCTTCGTACCCTTGTACCATTTTTATGATGACTCCATTGGTGATTTTTGAATACCATCTTTGCCTGACTTTGCCTGTTAAAAAAAGTTGCCACCACGCATAAATCACAAACCCGATTTCCACCCAAAATGTCTTCTTTTTAGCTCACCCGAGCAAAGCTGAAGGGGAGCTTTAGTGATCACTTTCTGTCCGGTATCTGTCCACCTGCCCATCATCCTTGCACCTGTCCGGCTTGCACTTTTCATTATCGACTTCTTATAAACTATTAGGCCGAATTGAACCAAAGTTTATGTGCATGTTCCTTATGTGTCAGTTCAGATTTGTTCAAATAACGATGCCCAGCCCACAAGAGACACCACAAGGGGCATCACTCTTCTAGCACCCACAAAGGTTTTTTTTACAAAATTTGAAACATCTCCAGAACTACCAATTAGACATTTTTAGCTTAACTTGACAGAGTCAAGATAAGCTATTGCCATTACGCATGCGGAAGTCTGTGAGTCTGTCAAGCCAGAAAATAAGCAGACTGACATCTGCAAAATGAGGTCCCCAGAGGGTGAATTTGGTGATGCTACCCTGCACAGCAGGGTAGCATCACTGAATTTACCCTCTGTGAACCTCAATCTGAACCAAGGTCTCAAACCTAAACAGAAAGAGGTACCCAGAGGATACATTGGTCCACTGTATGGGATAGCATGAGCACATTCACCCTCTGGGGACCTTATTTTGAAAATGACAGATTGCTTATTTTCAGGCATGGAGTCTGTGAGTCTGCCAGTCTGTTCACAGTTTCTTTAGCACAGGCTACGCTCAGGAGTTCTTGTCCGATCATCACTAAATTTCTTGTGCAGTTCGAGGTCATGTCTAGATGAGAATGCCCCAGTTTGGTTGCGATCGGTCAACCGTTATGGCTGCACGAGTTCAAAAACCTTTAACACAGTCTACAGATTGTATTGATGAAGGGATCCATTGTAACCTGGTAGGATGACTCTGAATAATGTCTCTATGAGAGCATCCAATTTGGGTCAGGTTCGGTCAACCGTGATGGCTGCAGGGGCATGTGACCTAGATTCCTTTAGCACAGTCGTCAGGTTGCATTTATGAAGGGACTTCAATGTAAATTGGTAGGATGACTCGGTTTTATGTCTAGATGAGAACTTCGTACTTTGGTTGCGGTCAGTCAGCCATGACTGCTGCACAGGCATTTGACCTAGATTTCTTCTGCACAATCTACAGTTCATATTTATGAGGCGATTTCATTCTAACTTGGTGGGATAACTTAATATGATGTTTGGATAAGACTCCTATTTTGGCCACGATCAGTCAGCGGTTAACAGCCCCTTGGGCACATGACCTGTACTCCTTTAGCACTGTCTACAGGGCGTATTTATGATGCGATTTCCTTTCAACTTGGTAGGATGACTCAGTGTGATATCTAGATGAGACTTTCTTATTTTAACCATGATTGGTCAACCATGACTGCCAGAAGGGCATCTAAATTCCTTTAGAAAAGTCTACAAGTCATATTTATGAAGGGATTTCATTGTATCTTGGTAGGATGACTCATTTTGGAATGATTTCACTGTAACTTGGTAACTTTGGTTGACATACTGTGAGGGAGACATCAATCCAGGGCTGTCATTTTTAGGCGGGCGATCGTACCGGGCCGCAGTTGCCAGCCTAAAGTGAAAATTTTGTGGACGGTAAACATCCACCTAACCCTGATTTCTGCAGACCATTGTTAATTCAATCAAAGGCACCGCAAAATAGGCCATCTCAAAAGACAATCTTCATCGATAGAAGGAGGCAACAAAGCACAATTCCTCCTGGACTGCAGGTAATTCACTAGTGTGAATGGATAACTGAAAAAAAATGAAAAAATAAATAATTCTGTAAAAAAAACGAACTGCGACAGTTCAAATTAGGAGAGATATTGGTGAAAACATTGGAGTGAGTAATCAACAAAAGTGATTCAAATATCCCGACTTACTTAATAAAATTTAACAAAATCGCAATAAATATGATTTGTGCTGTGTTCTTCTATTTCACTGGCATTTGAAGTGGGGCATTTTTGTATATTTGATTTTTGTTAAAATGTAACTTTTATTATTAAATTGTGCATCTTTACAAAACCTCCAAATCTGACAGTACAAGGCAGATCCCACTGGTGCAGCCATGGCCTGAAATCATTGGGAGGGGGGGGGGAGGATCCTAATCCTAGTGAACGGTGGGGGAAAGGGTGGATTCTGAAAATTAGGGGTGCAGTACTTGTATTAAGGAAAGGAAATAAAAAAAATTATTTTCCAATTTGGGGGTGGGAGCAACCAACTGGTGGAATTGGGGGGGGGGGGGGGGGGGGGGGGTAGGGTGCTGGGCCATTAACTTGATTTTCAGTGTTTGACAGGTCTATAGACAAATTTTTTATCCAGTGTATATTTCCTGATCACGATGGTCCAACTCCATTAACTGAACCTGTTTTCATGTTTGAGTTCTTTCCCCCTCATTTTTCTGACTTGAATTTATGCTATTTTTATTGAGGGGGTGGGGGAATTGTTTGGTATTTATTTTATGCAACTTTTTTCCAGCCTAATTTTATCAATCAGATGAAACTATGCATATATTCCCACAACATTCCCAATATTTAATTTATTTATTTTTTGAGCATGAATTTTAAAGGAATGGATGGGGTGGTGGTGAAAATTGAGGAAAATTACAGTTTTTGTCTTGTATGGAGAAAACAAGCATCGCCATGGAAAAATATCATGAATTTGAGTTTTTCAAACTTAACTTGTCTGTTGATCATCCTGGCTTCAACTTTTATTTCTTTCTCAGATGGGAAGAATAAATGAAACAAATTGTGAGTAAGTATAGGTTACAGCATAGAAAACGAGTGATATTGAATATACAATCGCGAGAGTTAGTTAACGAGGACTTGTCCGAGTAACTAGCTCGAGCGATTGTATGTTCAATATCACGAGTTTTTGTGCTGTAACCGACTTGTCACATTGATGTTTGCACAAACAATCAAAACACGAACAATCAAACACTCCACTGAACCCTTGTCTGACACGTGTCCATTCCCGTTTAATTAGTTAATTTCTTAAGCCAAACTTGCAAGACACATGAAGATTGATGGAAAGCAAGTGATATTACTTCATTTTTTCCGTTTCGTCATTGCGCTCAAAAGGTTGAGCGAGAAATTAAACGTTCCATTTATCATTTACACCCGGGTGTGGATTTCTTTCTTTAACTCTTTCAATAAAATCAAAAGTCAGGTAAATTCACGTTTCTCTGTTCAAAACATTTTAGCACAGGTGCCCTTAATCTTTCCTCTCAGCTGTGTTTGTATTAGAACTGACAGGTTACACAATCACTGTCTATTGTTCCTTGATTGGTAAAAGTGTGGCGATATATGTTGAATATCACACATGCTCTAACCAACTCTTCGAAATATATCACACACTTTTAACAAAGGCGTGACGTCATAACTATGTGACAATTTAATTTAATCACCTGAAAACCTGAGATTATATACACCAATGTGTCAAAGAGTTTGTTCCCTGAATTCAATATACAGTAGAACCTGTCTTGAGAGACCGCCCTTTAGGCCACACAAAAGTGGTCTCTCAAGACAGGTGGTCTTTCATAACAGGTTTCAGGTTTTCTCAAGTCAGTGAATAACCAACCACAAAATTCAGAAATGGAGAAGAATAGATTTTTGTAAATACTTTGCAGTTGTTCTTTTTTGTGAAGTTTTTGTAACAAATTGAAATGGACTGTTATAAAAATTATAAAAATAAATTAGTGTTGAAAATCTTCATTGAAGATTTTCAACACTAATTTATTTTTATAATTTTTATAACAGTCCATTTCAGTTTGTTACAAAAAGATTTTCAACACAAATTTATTTTTATTCCTATCTGTCACATTTCAGGTATGTATGAAATTGTTTATTCAGCAATAATCTTAATCTTTTCACAGGGGTCTTATAAGAACATCTCAATCTTTAATGAGTTAGCAATTGAAACCCAATTAAGAGCTTTTAATTTTGTTAGTATAACCACAATGGATTTTCCAATTCCAGAACAGATAAAAAGCTTTTGTCATGGTTTCAGTCTTCAAAGGGGCGGTCTCTCAAGACAGGTCCATTATGGCATAAAAATACAAGTTGGTACCAGGTCACAGTGGTCTCTTAAGACAGGTGGTCTCTCAAGACAGGTGGTCTCCCATAGCAGGTCAGAGTAAAACCAATCGGTGCATGGCAGATGTCTCTCAAGACAGGTGGTCTCTCAAGACAGTGGTCTCTCAAGACAGGTTTTACTGTACTGCCATAGTTTTCAACTTTCTAATTGCTTGTGTGGGTAAACTTGCACAACTGAAAATATATCACTCTTGTCATTATGTCTCTCAGACAACTCTTGTGTCACGCACACACACAAGCTTTCACTCATTGCCTCCATAAACCAAAAATGGCAGTCTTAAACTAAAAATGGCCCACCTGGGGTCATTTGGGGCAAACCAAAAATGGCCCTCCTGGAGTCATTTAAGGAGTACCACAATGGCCTTTCCGGAATTTTGAAAATGACAGCCCAGGGCCTCAATTCTTTAGTACAGTCTACACCTCAAATTATTCTTGTTGAAAACATAGCCTGCACAGAATTTAACATATTCTCAATTATCACAGTTCTATTTCATAATCCTTTCATAAAAATTGAACATTATCGTTTTCATCAAACACTACACACTGTCACTTGCAAGTTAAGCTACAGTGTCATTGCCACTTTCATTGATACTTGTTATACAACATCCTTAGAGGGGTCAGATTCAGGTTCGTTCGAAACAAGTCCCTAGGTTTATATTTGGGCTTCCTTTAACATGGTGCAAAATGAGGAAATTTATTTTAAAATCTTCTTCAGATCTGCCAGTCAAAATATTTGATATACTGCTGTATCCTTGGGGTCAGCTTCCTGGAGTCATTTTGGACTCATGATATTTGGTAGACAGCACTCTTAGGGGAGTCAGTTTCAAGTTTTATCAAATTATGTCCCTGAGTTTATATTTGGGCTCCCTATGAGACCACAGATTTTAACTTTGTGCAATATAAGGAAAATTCTTTAAAAATGTTTTTCTTCAATCCACCTCTCTAAATATTTCAATATTTGGTACACACCACAATCGTGGGGGATGGGTTTCAGATTCAAGTATGTTCAAACCATGTTTCAGGGATAATATTTGTGCCCCCTATAGTAGTCTAAATTTTAACTGCAATATGAGGAAAATTCTTTAAAACTGTTTTTCTTCAACTCCTCCTGTCTAAATATTTTGATATTTGGTATACACCATGATTTTAGTGGGTGGAGTGGTGGTCAGATTCAAGTATGGTCAAACCAAGTTCCAGGAGTCATACTTGTGCCCCCTATGGTAGCCAAACTTTTTACTTTGTGCAATATGAGAATAATGTTTAAAAACCTTCTTCAAAACCACAAATCTGAATCTTTTGATATTTGGTATACTTAAGCAACATCAAGCCTGGTTAGTCCTTGGATGGGTGACTGTCTTAGCGATTGCTTCAGACTCCCGCATTGTGTCCTTGGGCAAGGCACTTAACCCCAATTGTCCACATAGTGCAAGATGACTCCATGCACTAAGACGTACTGCATGTCGATAGTGTGCATGGCTTCAACCAATCTAACCCTGCCTGTGCTGCAATGCGGAGTTTCAATGGCAGCTGCTTGTCGTTGCTCGGTTGTTCTCTCCGGGTATTCCGGCTTCTTCCATCTGTAAAACTGTCATCGACACAACATGACCTTGGCTGTTAAAGTGTCATTAGACCTGTATAAATAAATAAATACATATTTGGTATACATCACCCTTAAAGGAGTCTGGTTCAAGTTTCGTCAAATTATGTCCTTGGGTTCATATTCGGGTCCCTATGACAGCCCATGATTTTAATCCCATGCTATATGAGGAAATAGTTAAAAAATCTGCTTATTCAGATCTAACAAATACTTGATGGAATGACTTTATATTTGGCATGTAAGTGTTTCTTATTGATGTCTAGCCACTGTTCAATGCATGTGTTGTTCCAAATATTTTTCTTGGCGTTATGGCCCTTGATGAACTTAGAATTTTGTGAGATTGCACCACCCGTCGCAGCTCCGGCGTCGATGTCACGATTTTTTTTTATTCCCGACTGATGTGGAGGGGTGGGGGAAGCTCCAGAAGGTTTAGACAATGAAATTTAACATTGAACCCAATGCAGAATTTACTATTCGTTTATTTAAATGAATTCTGTGACTGAGTGACTGGGCCAGTTGTGGTCAGATTTAGTCGCATGTATGTGTGGGTGAATAAAATTAACCTTGGTTCAAATTGGGTGCACCAGGTTGCTTGATGCCCTGGTTTGTGTGTTGTTCTTTTTCTGTAAAATGGGGTTTAAGGTTTTTATTGATTTTATGCCCAAAATAAAAATTCTCCTTTGACCACTCACCCCCCAAGAAAAAGTGAGGGAGGTGGGCATTAATAAATGATTTTTAGCTCGCCAACGAAGTTGTGTGAGCTTATGTCATGACTCGAGGCACGTCGGCATCGACACTTGTGTTAAAGTTATTGCAAGAGTCCACTTTGACTTTCCGCCCAGCTACTATGCACCTCATACTGTTTCTATGGCTTACAATTATCCAGTCAGATCACCGAAGTTAAGCAACGTCGAGCCCGGTTAGTCCTCGGATGGGTGACCATTTGAGCGATCGATTCGGACTCCCACGTTGTGTCCTTGGGCAAGACACTTAACCCCAATTGTCCAGATGGGGGCACGATGATGCCGTGCTCTTAGGCATACTGCACGTCTATGGTGTGCATGTCTCCAACCAATTTAACCCTGCCTGTGGTTCAGTGCGGAGTTACGATGTTGGGGAGCTGGCAGCTGCTCGTCGTTGCTCAGTGGTTCTCTCCGTGTATTCCGGCTTCCTCCACCCGTCAAACTGTCACGGTCATGATTAGCCATTGTGCATAAGTATGTGACCGTAAACACCAATAAATAAATAAGAAATAATTACCTACAGACCCTTAGTCAATGATATTTTTTCGATTTTTACTGTTTTTACAATGTTAGATTTTTTTTGTCAGTGTGGACTTGCAAGAAAATTTCTCACCTGTTTTGCTTTGTATGAGTGGAGGCTACCACCAGAGTGCTGTGGCTTTTATATTTCATACACAGCAAGTGGATTGTAACTAAATCACCCACGGAGTGGCATTATCACCGAAGCTATAATTTTCAAATTTTGTACATATCGACAAAAAACACAGACAATGTTTCAGCCAATGGACCATTGGCTGAAACTTTGTGATGGTTATGCTTTGCAACAAATTTACAATTATTACTTGGGTGGAATCTCCACTATGTGGGTGATTTAGTGATAATACACTCTCCACGTACTGTATATGTGTTTAATGCATCAATATAACACAACATTATCCCTTGGCTGGACATTCTTCAGAGATTTTCAACATTTTTAATGCAATGTTAGACTTTTTTGTAAGTGTGGACTTTCTGATCTGTTTTGCTATATATGAGTGGAGACTATCACCAGTATGCTGTGGCTTTTTTTTTTCATATATGTATTAAATGCATCATTATAAGACCACATTAACCCTTGTCGGACATTGTTTGGAGATTTTGGACTTTTTAATGTAATGTTAGACGTTTTTGTAAGTATGGACTTAGAAAATTTCTGACCTGTTTTGGTGTACATGAGGGGAAGCTTCCACCGGTATGCTGTGGCTTTTATATATCATAATATATGTGTTAAATGCATCAATATAAGATGACATTAACCCTTGGCTGGACATTCTACAGAGATTTTCAACGTTTTTACTGCAATGTTAGACTTTTTTTGTAAGTGTGGACTAAGAAAATTGCTGACCTGTTTTGCTATACATGTACATGACCGGACATTTTTTTGCAGATTTGTAATAAGCCTAGGTTTATTGCATGCCATCTGTTTGTGAGCTAATGGAGATGGGCATCCCCCACTTGTTTATTTTTTTATGATATTTTGTGATTGAAGTGTGCATGTGTCCGTCCGTCCGTCTGTGTGTGTGTGTGTGTCTGAGCCAATAACTCGAAAATGGTCAGGGCCACAGTCATCAAACTTCACACAATTATAAAGGACCATGGGAGGATGCGTCACACACCATAGCCGGGTTTGTACCTTTAAGGTCAAGGTCACATTTCAAGGTCACACTAAAAATTTGTCAATATTCATGGCTCAGCCATAACTCAGAAACGAATCATAGTACAATTGTTAAACTTTTTACAAATGTTAAGGACAGTCAGAAGGTGTGTCGCGTATAATAGTTTCCGTCACATCTGCAAGGTGAAGGTCACAATTGACCTTCATATGTACGGGGTCACAAATCATGTCTCAAGCATAACTCCAAAACTATTTGGGCTACAATCATCTAACATCGCTCAATTATAAAGGACAACAGGTGGATGTGTCACACACCACAGCCAGGTCCGTAAGGTCAAGGTCACTTTTCAAGATCACACTGAACACGGTTAGGGCCACAGTCATCAAATTTCATACAATTATAAAGGACCATGGGAGGATGTGTCACACACCATAGTCGGGTTCGTACCTTCAAGGTCAAGGTCACATTTCAAGGTCACACTAAAAATCGATCAATATTCATGTCTCAGCCATAACTCAGAAACGAATCGAAGTAAAATTGTTAAACTTTTTACAAATGTTAAAGACAGTCGGAAGGTGTGTCGCATATAATAGTTTCTGCCGCATCTGCAAGGTGAAGGTCACAAGGGGGGGGGGGGGGGGGGTCATGTGTTACCTCAGTAACATTTTTCTTGTTTTGCTTTAAAATGACATCTAAAGGATTTTGAGATTAAAAAATTAAACATTCAGCTACACCATATTATGTGACACTTCATTGGAATGAGCTCTATGAGCAGGTTCCAATGAGGAAGCACATAATATTGTTTTGTTGGAATTTTTTTTAACATTGTTTTTTCAACGGCTCACTTTGTAAGTAAGGCGGATGTGGACTATTCGTGAGGCAAAGGGTAAGATTTAACCCTTTACTCAACGAATCGGCCGTATCCGCCCGCATAATATGCAAATTCAGAAGTTCAAGAAATATTATTTTTAAAAAAATTTCAACAAAACCATATCGTGTGACCCCTTGATGGAACGAACTCGTGGAGCTCGTTCCAACTCGGGTCACATGATATGGTTTTGTTGAATTTTTTGAAAAATTTGAAAAAATTATATTTAAAATAATAAATTTTGATATCATCTGCGTTTTGTAAAGGGTTAATGGCTGAATATATGCTTTGTCACTGCAGTTTTCACAGAAAGAGAAAAAGAGGACTTAAGAAGTTCTGTACCATCATTTCAATTAAAGAATAACAACAACAGACCATCTGGGTTTAGGAATAATATTGTTAAAGGGGATTCCATGTTGAGTTCCAGAAGTAATGCCATAGTTTCCAACTCATGTAAGTTTATTGAAAATGATGGCCTGGCAATAAAGAGCTTATATTGTAACCTGTTAGCAGGTTAGGCTATTTAACCCATTTTTTCCACCTTCTGTGTTTTTCCAATGCCGAACATGCTGTTTTTCATCTTGAACAGAATTTTTGCTAAAACAAATATCAACAACTACAGTTAAAACTAGAAGTCCTGTCACGAATAGTGCGCTTATCTAGGCTTAATTGCGCGTTGGAATTGCACGCAATTGCCATATCGAATGGCATCCACAGCACGGCAGGTTCTCCTGGTTACTTATAGCAAACACATGCAATGTTTCTGCCAATGGACCTCCGGATTACCCGGAGGTCCATTGGCTGAAACATTGCTTGTGCACAGGCCATATGTACAGAATTTGATAGCTTTACTTGGGCCATAACGTGCACATTAACGCACATATCAACATGCTATTTGGGTGCATTTCATGACAGGACTTAGTTTTAACTGTAACCTGCAATCCCACTAAGGCAGGAACCCTCATTAGTCGTTGGTATGTATTTTGTTGTAAATTCTGCTTAGATGTAAATGGTTTGCCTGTCATTCAAACGTGGATGCAATGCTTAACCCTTAACCCTTTATCCACCATAATGGCCAACACTGGCCAATGCTTTTCATAAAAATCACCATTCAATTTTAATTATTTTTTGTCTCAAAAACAAAGCTTATGACCCTTGTTGGAGCAAGCTCATTGAGCTCATTCCAATTAGGTCATAAGCAATGTTTTTGATGCAAAAAATGAAAAAAAACTTAGTTTTTCAAGAATTTTGTTTGCAATTGTCATCTGCCTTTCGTGTTAGGTAAAGGGTGCTAATATTCAAATGCGATTGAATCAAATACCAAATCGAATACTGCTTAGTATTCTCAAATCGAATCGAATATCAAATCAAATTTATTAGACTGGTGACTGGTAGCACTAATGGGACAAAACATTGTGTTTTAGTCTGGAACATAACGTCCCTATTCCAGTGTCAGAGATAGAATTATCCATCGCGGCACATGAAACAGGAGGTATGAACGACGGATAAATCCGTTGCGGGAACTGAATCAGGACTTCTTATGTGAGATGGAATCTGTTTTTAAGCTGATGTGTGCCTATTTTTAAAACACGCTTTCCCCCAGTGCATTCTGACAGAGAGAAAGATTGCAAGGATTTATTTATTTATTGGTGTTTAAAGTGACATATTTCTGCACAATGGCTAATCGTGGTTGCAACATTGATATAAAGACGATTCCAGTCAATCATTTATACCCAGGTTCTCCATTTTAGAGGACTTTCACCTCCTATTTTACCAGTGAAACACAGCTTGTTAATCACAGTAAACAAGCACTGCTTCACTTCTGAGGATTCCCAGGATTGCAAGGATAAATGGGGATATTCGAGATATTCGACACCAATTGCCAAATCAAAATCAAATCAAATACTGCCATTGAATCGAATAGCATTTTGATACTGAATATTCGCAGGGCCCTAGTAAAGGGTTAAGTCTTGTTAATCCCAAAATATTGTGAAGTAGCAAAACATGCGTGATTAGGAATTTAATTTATGATGTCAGGAGCACGGTGGCTCAGTGGTAGACTGTTGGACTTCTATGCTAAAGGTCCCGAGTTCGATCCCCGTATGGGACGACCCACATTGTGTCCTTGGGCAAGCATTATATCTTGGTTGCCTACATGGGAGCACGATGACACCGTGTACTAAGGCGTATGGTGCACATGTCTTCAACCGATGTAACCCTGCTTGAGCGGAGCTTGAACAGAGTTAGAATGTTGAGGAGCTGACAGTTGCTCGTCGATGCTCGGTAGTTCTCTCCAGGTACTCAGGCTTCCTGCACTCGTAAAACTATCACGGTCACAATTAGCCATTGTGCATAAGTATGTGACCTTAAACACAAATAAATAACTAAATTTATGATATTATTTTGTCATAACCTGTAGTTCTTTTCATATATTATGATTGAATTAACCAGCATGAAACCTAAATGATTGTACACAGGTTATTTCCAGGCCTGGAAATAGTAAATCCCCACAAAAAAAATACTGTACCCATTGCAAGAGCAATGTTAATTTAGTATAATTTTCAAACACAAAGCCATTTACCATACCTTTAGTACAAATTTGTTCTGTTAATAAATTGCTTATATTTTATTGAATAAACTCATGCTAATTGAATGGATAATATTGTAATATGATGAGAAATTAATCTGATAATCACCATACTCCTCTGGTTTATAGACCTATTTGACTTCAATATATCTAATACAGGCACTTAATCTATTATATCTTGTTTGACAGAATAAATGCTCAAACTATTTCTAGAATGCAAGAGAGTGACAAAATTCCTGTTAATTGAATACTTTTACTTATTGAATAATTTTTACTGGTAAAATGGTGTGAGAGTGGTGGCTCAGTGGTTATGGCATTGAACTTCAAACCAAAAGGTCTATGGTTCGATGCTCTCCAGGGGTAGCAGTGTTGTGTCCTTTGGCAAGGCACTTAATCCTGATTGCCTGGGGGAGGGATTGAGAGGGGGGCATGGTGGCACCTGTGTTCATGGTGCACATGTCTTCAACCAATGCTAACCCTGCTTGTGTGGAGTTAGTATGTATGGAGTCTGACGATTGCTTGCCACTGCTCTGTGGTTCTCTCGGTGGCACCTGTGTACCAAGGCATGCTGCACATTAATGGTGCACTTGTCTTCGACTAATGCTTACCCTGCTTGTGTAGAGTTGGTACACTGGGAGTCTGACTGACAGTTGCTCGCCACTGTTCACTGGTTCTCTTCGAGTACTCCGGCTTCCTCCACCCGTAAAACTGTCCGATGCGAGGTGAGTCTTGCTGTCAAAAGTGTTGTTAAGCCCCAATAAATATAAAAATATACTGGCAAAATGGCTATTCATTTAACAGGATTCCACTATTCAGTTAACCCGAATGATGTCAGTTTCCTGCATGTACATTCTTGTATTAAATTGAGTAGTTATACTGTTATATGTTACTTGACAGATGTCTTGGAACTTTGTTAAATTGAACTCTCAACCATTCCTGTTCTCAGTTTTCCACTTACGAGTTCATTAGCTTAACTTGACAAAGTCAAGATAAGCTATTGCCATCACGCGTGCGGAAGTCTGTTAGTCTGTTCATATTTTCCTTTAGCACGGGCTACACCCCACAGTTCTTGCCTGATCGTCACGAAATTTCATATGCAGGTTTGGGGTCATGCCTAAATGAGAAAGTCCCCTTTTGGTCGTGATCGGTCAACCGGTATGGGTGCCCGAGCCCAAAACCCGAAAACCATTAGCAGAGTCTACATGTTGTATTTTTGAAGGGATTTCATTGTAACTTGGTAGGATGCCTCTGTTGAGAACGTCCCATTTTGGGCATGATCTGTCAACCGTGATGGCTGCCCAAGCCATTAGCACAGTCTGCAGGTCATGTTTAATATGGAGGGATTTCATTGTAGCTTGGTAGGATGACTCCTTATGATGTCTAGATGAGAATTTCCCCATTTGGGCGTAATATGCCAATGGTGACGACTGCCTGAGCCCAAAACCTGAAAACCTTCAGCACAGTCTACAGGTCATATTTATTGAGGAATTTCATTGTAACTTGGTGGATTGACTTCATATAATGTCTAGATGAGAAAGTCCCCTTTTGGACGTGATTGGGCAACTGTGCCGGCTACTGGGGCACGAAGCCCGAAAACCTTTAGCACAGTCAACAGGTCATATTTATGAAGGGATTTCATTTAACGTGGTAGGTTGACTTCATATAATGTCTAGATGAGAACGTCACCTTTGGATGCAATTGGGAAACTGACGGCTACAGGGGCCTGAAGCCCGAAAACCTTTAGCACAGTCTACAGGCCATATTTATGAAAGGATTTCAATGTAACTTGATAGGATGACTCATTTTGGAATAATTTCACTGTAACTTGGTAACTTTCGTTGATATTTGTTAACTGTGAGGGCCACATACATTAACTGTGAGGTCATATTAACCCACCCCTCAGCTCTTTAGTACAGTGTACACCTCATATTATTTTATATCAAAAACATAGCATACAGGGAACAGAAATTAACATATTCCCAATTATCACAATTCTTGTCTTATTTCATAATCCTTTTCATCAAACACAACACACAAGTTAAGCTACAGTGTCATTGACACTTTCATTTTTAATGAACTTTGTGTGGTTGAACTTTGTTATTGTGTGAAATTGTCATCACTAAAGAGAAATTACGATGTGAAATCATTGTGGCCAGAAAGTACACATCATCCATTCTTGTTATTACCTGAAAACTTGAATGGTCACAGTGCGGGCCATAGATTATGTGTGGAATCTTTTAACCCTTTACCTAACATGAAAAGCAGACGACACTTGCAAAAAAAATTCTTGAATAACTATTTTTTTTCATTTTTTGTCTCAAAAACATAGGTTATGACCCCTCATTGGAACGAGCTCGACGAGCTCGTTCCAATGAGAGGTCATAACCTATGTTTTTGAGACAAAAAATGAAAAAATAATTAAAATTAATAGGCGATTTTTGAGAATAGCGCTGGCCGGTTTTGGCCGTTACGTTGGGTAAAGGGTTAACATCAAAATTGTGAGTGCATCGTCTTTTGGAAGTCATTTATTTCAGTGAAACATCAAAAATATTGCTCTTTCAAAACAGAAAAAGTGAAAGAAAATGAGTATCTTTTTGTAATTTTAGAAACCTAAAATTTAACCATAAGGTCCATAAAGTGTTTTTCAAGTTCTGTTCAGATCATGAAGTATATTGTATGAAACCAAGTCGTATGGTTAGCTTTGTTGCACCACCATAGATCTAGTGGTGCTGGGCTGCTGCGGTGCCTTGAATTTAAGGAAAGGCCTTGAATTTTACTGTGGATCATTGAAATTCTGGAAACTGAACAAAGAGGCTTTGAAAAGCTTTGAATATTCACTAAACAGAAACTCTGATGAAATATGTTATAACTATATATGTAGTTTAATATGCCAGAGTTCATGAAGGCATTGTCCTAACTAGCACCCTCCAGTTGTTACAGTACGGTCGCCGTGGATTGGCCACTTTCCACGGGGTGGACAGTATTTCCACAAGTGCAATAACAGTAGACTACAAACACTAATTACAGGAATAATTATCAAAATTTTAATTAATGAAGCACCGGGTACAACCCGGTGCTTCAATAATTAAAATTTTGCTGCTGGAGATTTTTAACTCAACTTTGGCGAAGCCAAATTTGAGCTTATGCCATGGCCAGTCATCCGTCTGTCCGTCAACAATTCAATATGGCTCGGGCTAGAGGCCACATTTATGAACCGATCTTTACGAAACATCTTGGGTACCTTTGTTATGACTGTGGGATGAGAACGAGTGTTTTGGGGTCCGATCCGAAATTCAAGTTGGCTGATGGCAGCCATTTTGTACAAACTTAGGTACAATCAGATTTTTGCGCAGAACTTCCATATGAAAGCGCCGATTTGAATAATTTTTGTATGAATGTTTAGTACTATGGAATACATCACATATAATACAGGGTTTTTTCTTGTGCGTAAATTATGCAAATTAGACTAACTTTGATGTATTTAGTGTTACTTTCAGCACTATAAGTGCAAATGCCAATACAGCTCGGGCTAGAGGCCGTATTTATGAACCAATCTTTACGAAAATTCTTGGGTACCTTTAGTATCACCATGGGACGAGAACGAATGTTTTTGGGTCCGATTCGAAATTTAAGATGGCCGATGGCAGCCATTTTGTACAATATTAGGTGCAATCAGATTTTTGTACAGAACTTCCATATGAAAGCACTGATTTGAATAATTTTTTGTGTGAATGTTTAGTACCATGGGATACATCACATATTATACGGGGTTTTTTTCTCATGCAGAAATTATGCAAATTAGATGAACTTTGATTTTTTCAGTGCTACTTACACACAGTAAGTACACAAGTCAATACGGCTTGGGCTCGAGTCTGTATTTATGAACCGATCTTCACGAAATGTCTTGGGTACCTTTGTTATCACCTTGGGATGAGAAAGAGTGTTTCTGGGTGTGGTCCAAAATTCAAGATGGCTGCCAGTGGCCATTTTGTACCGAAATTAGGTCTAATCAGTTTTTAACTCACCTGAGCGAAGCTCAAGGTGAGCTTTACTAATCGCTTTCCGTCTGTCGTCGTCCGGCGTAAACTTTACAAAACCAACTTCTCCGAAGAAACCACAGGCCCAATATTTTTCAAATGTTGGGTAAATGTTTATTACCTAATGTCAATTCTGATTTGTTCAAATGAAGTTGCCCCTCCTCTTGGTTGGGGCCATGCCCCCAAGGGGCACCAAAATCTTTGAAAATCTTCTTCTCATGAACCAGCAGTAGCAGAGACTTGATATTTGGTTTGCAGCTTCCTTTTGAGGTGTAGAATCAAGTTTGTTCAAGAGAAGTTTGTCGGGCATTATTTGCCTTCGTTATGGGAGGGTCAAAAATTTTGGCCATGCCTAAAATTTCTATTTTCTGAACCGTGAGGTCAATTTGAACCAAATTTGATATGAGATGATTATGGGTCATAAATAGTTGATTGATGCAAAAAAAATCTTTCTCATTGCCCCGTGGGAACCTCGGGAGCTAAAAATAGGAAAAACCTTAAAACTGCCATATCTCCAAAACTACACGGCACAGAGAATTCTTATTTTGTATAAAGCTTACTTTTATCCAGTAGAATAGAATGATTAAAAAAAAATCCCTATCGGTTTGATCACAAGGTACTTTTTTCAGGACTTTGAAAAAGTGCTGAGTCAGCACTTTTTAACACTGTAGGCAATGGGAAAAACATTAAAAAATCTTCTTCTCCAGATCGAGCAGGCAGAATCTTTTGATATTTGGTATGCAACATTGTGGGGTGGATCTGATTCAAGTTTGTTCAAATCGGCCGCCTAGATTCATATTTGGGCTCACTATAGAAGCCCGAATTCGAACTTAGTGTATTTCAGGCAAATTTCTTTAAAAAAATCTTCTTCTCCAGATCCAGCAGGCAGAATCTTTTCATCTTTGGTATGCAACATTGTGGGGTGGATCTGATTCAGTTTTGTTCAAATCGGCCTCTTAAATTCATATTTGGGCTCAGTATAGGAGCCCAAAGTTGAACTTAGTGCATTTCAGGCAAATTTCTTTGAAATCTTCTTCTCAAGATTCAGCAGGCAGAATCTTTTGATATTGGGTATACACCATGCTTAGGGGGGTAAGATTCAAGTTTGTTCAAGCCAAGTCCCTGGGTTCATATTTGGGCTCACTGTGGTAGCCCGAATTATAACTTAGTTCAAAATGAGGAATTTTTTTTAAAAATCTTTTTCAGAAAGTTTTGATATTTGGTATGCAGCATCCTTAGGGGGTGAGATTCAAGTTTGTTCAAGCCATGTCCCTAGGTCCATATTTGGATTCACTGTGGGAGCTCGAATTGTAACTTAGTTCAAAATGATGAATTTTCTTTAAAAAATCTTCTTCTTCAGATCCAGCAGTCGGAATGTTTTGATATTTGGTGTGCAGCATCCTTAGAGGGGTGAGATTCAAGTTTATTAAAGCCAAGTCCCTGAGTTCATATATGGGCTCCCTGTGGGAGCCTGAATTATAACTTAGTTCAATATGAGGAATATTCTTTAAAAATCTTCTTTTTATTCAGATCCACTGGTCAGACTCTTTGGATATTTGGTATAAGCTTTTCTTAGGAGGAGCAGATGCAACTTTTTGAAATCAATTCTCTGGGTTGATATTTAGGCTACCATGTCAGGTGAGCGCCCTCAGGCCCCTTGGGGCCTCTTGTTTGTACACAACTTCCATATGGCTCAGGCTAGAGGCCGTATTTATGAACCGATCTTTACGAAACTTCTTGGGTACCTTTGTTATCACTGTGGGATGAGAACGTGTGTTTTGGGGTGTGGTCTGAAATTCAAGATGGCCACCAGCAGCCATTTTGTACCAGAATTAGTGCAATCAGTCTTTTGTACAGAACTTCTGTATGAAAGTTCTGATTTGAATAAATTTTTGTAAGAATGTTTAGTAACATGGAATACATCACATATAGCACAGGTTTTTTTCTCGTGCAGAAATTATGCAAATTAGATGAACTTTGATTTATTTAGTGCTACTTATACACTGTAAGTGCACATGTCAATACGGCTCGAGCTAGAGGCTGTATTTATCAACCGATCTTCACGAAAATTCTTGGGTACCTTTGTTATCACCTTGGGACAAGAACGAGTGTTTCTGGGTGTGGTCCAAAATTCAAGATGGCTGCCAGTGGCCATTTTGTACCGAAATTAGGTCCAATCAGTTTTTTGCCACAACTTCTATACAGCTCGTATTTATGAACTGATCTTCACGAAACTTCTTGGGTACCTTTGTTTTCACCTTGGGACAGGAATGAGTGTGTTTTGGGGTTCCTTTGTTATCACTGTGCTATGAGAACAAATATCTTTGGGTTCAGTCAGACCCACTCTGGGACTCGAAGATTTCTTTTCTAGTTTAGCATCTGACTGTCACCCACCTTTACAATACTTTACCTATACACTTGTTACAGGCTACGGTCAGTATTTATGTACAGACCGTTACAATACTTTATATGTACCTTTGTTATCAGGTCATTACCTAGATGTTTGTCATTGCTGTGTCACAAACTATACATGTACATGTCTTGACAAGTTGAGCTACAGTGTCATTGACACTTTCATTTGGAATCAACACCCAGTTTATGTAAATAGGTTTGTCTCATGAACACACAGGTCAAGTTTGAATTTGGGTTCAGTTTGACCAATTTTGGCTGAGTTATGGCCCGTTTTCCATTTTTTTGACTTTGAAAATTTGTGGTCTGGAAATATGTTCAATGTAAGAACTTGCTGTTGGTTGACATAGCCCACACCTGTCGGTGCACTTGTTAGGAATAGTGATGGCAGGGTCTTGGAAATCTTTGGATTTGGCAATTGTGGGGCCTTGAAAAATGTTCAGAATTGGCCTGAAAAGCCTTTTATTTTATTGGTCCTTACATGCAACAACTCTGTGGGGGTATAAGTTTTGCAGATAAAAATAGGCAGTGTGATTTCATGCACAGCACTCAGCATGCCTTCCATTAGCAATGATTTGTAGGAAGTAAAATGGAAAACTTTACAATCTAGAACAAAGAGCCAATTTTAGTTAAAAAAAGCTGTGCAATCAGGTAATGTTTTAGAGAAAAGACTATGTGCATGTCATCGTGTTTAATCTTAAATTCAAAGGAAAACTACGGCTGCTGGTCTGTTCAGATAAAACTTTCATGCCTTTATTTTGCAAAAAAGTCCATCCTGTCAAGTTTATTGATTTTCATTTTAGTTTTTATCACTGTTAAGTTTTCAGCATGATTATTAGAGACAATGATCTATAAATGCTACAGGGAACAGATAATGGTAACCCAAGTAACCATTCATTATCAGAAAGCAAATTAACCCTTTATCTGGGAATGTGGTGACTCAGAGGTTACGGTATTGAACTTCAGACTGAGAGGTCCATGGTGTGATTCCCTCTAGGTGTGACTGCATTGTGTCCTTTGCTGTCCATTGCTCGGTCGTTTTCTCCAGGTACTCCACCTTCCTCTACCCATAAAACTGACAAGGTGAACGTGGGTGTCGAAAGTGTCGTTAAACTCAAATAAATAAATAAATAACCCTTTACCCATCATAACAGCCAGCACTATTCACCGAAGTCTTATTATTTTTCAAGTTTTACCTCAGAATCGTAGTTTATGAATTCTGATTATAAACCCTAATTGAAATGACCTTGTTGAACTCATTCTCATAAGGTCCCTACCCAGTGAGTTGTTTTTTTAGGCAAATATGAAAATTTGTAGTTTTGGCCTAAAAAAATTAAAAATCTGTTTCTCAGGACCTCCCGCATGGTCCCTTTGGCTGCCGCATGCTGTCTTTTTATAACCAATGTAAACTTAAAAGAAATAAAAATTAAATGGTTTATGTCCGATATTTTACCTTTGTTAAAAAAATTGATAAATTTGTCCCTTGAGAGCAAGAAGGCTTTGCAATGCTTTAGCATTGCAAAGCCTTCTTGCTCTCAAGGGACAAAATACACCACCGCCTATGCTATTCCGTAGATTATGAGGTCTAAAACATAAACCAAGAACATGAACTTTTGATGGCAAAGAAATAATTACAGAAATAAAAAATAAAACAAAAAAACGTTCGCCCGCATACAATTTTACAAATGATGACATGAGAAACAGAAGATCTACTTTGTGTGGCCTATTCAAGAAGTTATTGTAGTTATTCAAGAAATGTTCATGTTAACTGACCCTTTACCTAATGAATTCTCCACTTCCATCCATGTAATATACTATTGTGCAATTGTAAAAAAAAAATGTGAAAAAATTTCAACAAAACCATATTTTGTGACCTCTCATTGGAACAAACACGTTCCAATGAGAGGGTCACATGATATGGTTTTGTTGAAATTTTTTTTTAAAATTTGGGAAAAAATAATTAAAATAATGAAGGGTTAAGGGACTTAACCTGAGGACAAGCATATCTGTGTAAAAAGATTGATCAAGCAATACAAAAGATAGAACCAGGCACGGCATCTATTGTAGGAGGGGAGGGGGGCACCTGTATCTTTTGGGGTGGGTGTGCACCTGGATCTTTTGGAGTGGGGATGGGGATGTGTCAAGCATCTTAATGCCATAAAAATCTCACAAAAATTGGAGCTGTGAGTCAGGAAAAGGTATCAAGGTATACAGGGATGGGTATATTTTTTAACAAATTCAGAAATTTTGAAATGTCTGTCTCAAATGGTGATATTTTTAAGCTCAAAAAATTGTCAAGCATTTTGTATCACTTGTAATGTCATTAGTTGGGGGTCCCATGCAGATCATAGAATCCAGGATTTTTAGGGGTGCCTTGGAGAATTTGGTAGCTCTGTGCATACTTACTAGTTATTTCCCTTGTTAGACTAACAAAAACTATCTGTATGAGCTTTTTGTTTTATAACTTGTGCATCAGTTGCCAGAATTTTGATGTCAGGTATGTTGAGAAACCAGTATTGGGGAAAAGGTATCCTCAAACACAGCTTTCGTCCAACCATACATACCAGATTTATGGCCCTTGTTAGGAGATTTTGGGGGTATCTAGTGAAGCCCTCCATCTGTCCATCTGCCCATCCATCCATCCATCAGTCTGTCTGTCTGTCCATCTGTCCATACAAACATTTTGCATTGTAATTTCAAAGCCATTGGTTGAATCTGGATCTGCTTTGGTATGCTGATAGACCCACATGGGGGAACGGATATGCACAAGGAACAGGTTCCGTCTAAATAATTTTTCCCAGATTTATGGCCCTTATTCACTTTTTGGACTTTGAAAATTTATCTGTTTTTACTCTTTTGAATTAGAAAATTTTTCTGTCCCACAATACCTTTAACCCTTTACCCAACGCAGACTGTATCAAAATTTATTATTTTAAATATCATTTTTTCAGATTTTTCAAAAAATTTACACAAAACCATATCATGTGACCCCTCGTTGGAACGAGTTCGTTCCAACGAGAGGCCATATGATATGGTTTTGTTGGAATTTTTTGAAATATATTTTTTCAACTGCTGAATTTGCATATTACGTGGGCGGATGCGGCCGATCGGTGGGTAAAGGGTTAAGGCTACTTCGTACATGCCTATGGGTCGGGGGCAGTGGCCCATGCTTTGTGTAGCCCCTGTTAGAATTAGAAAGCTGTCCATACTAAGGTTTTGCATTATAACTAGAGCATCGGATGTTGAATTTTAGGTCTTTTGCTCAACTAAGTATGGTTTATTGGGATGGGTGCAATCCTTTGTCTGTCTGTACCTTGTACCTTTGTCCATCCACAATTCTTTTAGCACCCCTTTTGGCCATATCTCTCACCTGATCAGTTTCAAATTTCATACATGCCTTTGGGGTAATCTCCAGATGGGAGCTATCAAATCTTTTCATATTTCATTGAAGAACTTGGCCGTTGGTGGCCATCTTGGATTTGGTATATAAATTGTCAACAATTCCTTTAGCACACCCTACAGGCTGCATTTCTCACCCGATCTTTTTCAAATTTCATATACTACTCAAAGTTTGCTAAGCACCAAGTACATCCAACTTCCTGTTTTACGTTTTAGTTGAAATATTGTAAGAAAAAGTGTATATATTATTAATGATGTAAGTACAGCAATTAAGATTTTATTTGTGTTTGACATTATGTTTTAGCTCTTGAATACGATAACCATGGAAAATGGATATTTTTGGTAAAAGAGGAAATTTTTCAATATGCCAAAAAGTTGACGGAGTGAACTGGTATGGCTTCAATATTGAGTATGAGACCCATTACTGTTAATTACAGCTTGACAACGCCTTCTCATGCTCCCAATCAGGTTTTTAGTGGTCCTTTGTGGGATGTTGTTCCATTATTGGACCGGCATGGCACCAAGCTCCTGGACACTTCTTGGCTGGACTGGACGGTCTGAAATTGCAAGCTGCAACTCATTCCAGACATGTTCGATTGGATTGAGGTCAGGGGATCTTGCTGGCCTGTCCATACGCTCAATCCCCTCCCTCTGTCGGTACTCCCCGAGAGCATGGGAAACATGAGGACGGGCATTATCGTCCATCAGAATTAATCTATCACCCACTGCACCTGCATACAATCTGACGTGGACATCCAGGATCTCATCAATATACCGTTGTGCAGTCAATGTACCACATTCAAGGACACAGAGCTCTGTACGTCCATCCCTGCTGATGCTGCCCCAGACCATGATTGACCCTCCACCATAGCGGGCATGCTGAGCAATGTTGGCTGCATGGAATCGCTCTCCTGGTCTTCTCCATACCCTAGAATGCCTATCTGTGTGGTCTAGGCAGTACCTTGACTCTTCTGTAAAAAGGACAGGTCACCAATCTTCTCTGGTCCATCCAAGGGGTCCATGGCCCTGGCGGTGGTTCTGGGACAGCGGAATGCAAATACATGAGAGACCACTTTCTTGCAACCTTACCCGGATGATCTGCATCGAAAACATTCACCCGGATGCATTCTGAAGGTCACTGCAAAGCTCGGTTGCTGTGGCAAAGCGGTTCCTATGGGCCTGAATGATCAAAAAACGGTCTTCAGCTGCAGATGTTGCCCTGTCTCTGCCACCACCATGCCGTCTTACTTGTGTGCCCTGCTGCTGAAATCTTGCCCAGGCTCTGGTGATCACCGTATGGTGCACACCAAGGACTTCACTAACCTGACGATGGGTAGCCCCTTGCTCCACCATCCCTACAGCCCGCCACATTTCTGCTTCAGGCAAATGTATTCTTACATTTGCATTTGCCATATTCAATCATTAAATCACAGGGTTTTGTGTTGAAATGAAGATTGAATACCCTGCACATGTCATGTACATGTAGACAGTACACGAAAACATCATGAAAATCAAGGGGTACATGCTTTCTTTGACTGTCACGAAAAGTCTGCCTGTCAAGAGAGCTAATGTAAACACTGGGGACCATCTCAATATATTCCTCAATCACATCCACCAAAAATATCGCAAGTATGTCACAAGCAAATTTCACAATGATGTGTCAAATATTTGGTGCTTAGCAAACTTTGAGTAGTTTTGGTATCTTTGGTGTGATGTCTAGATGGTAGCTATCAAATTTTTCTGAATTTCGTTGAAAAACATGAGCACTGGTGGCCATGTTGGATTTGGCATATCATTTGTCAACAATTCCATTAGCACATCCAACAGGTCGCACTTCTCACCCGATCATTTTAAAATTTAATATGTAATTTTGGTGCGACATCTAGATGGAGCCAGCAACCATCTTGGATTTGGCATATAAATTGTCAACAATTCCATGAGCACACCCTACAGGCTGCATCCCTCACATGATCTTTTTCAGATTTTCATACGTAGCTTTGGGTGATGTTTTGTCTGTAGAAATTTGAGTGAGTGACTTGGCATTACTGGAACTGTCTGTTTAGTTCAGTCCTTTCTTGGTCAAGTTTAGCTGCAGTGTCATTGACACTTTCATTTTATATTGGTATAGATAGTAACTGACAAAATTGTAATTTTTTTTTTTTTTGGGGGGGGGGGGGGAGGGTGGCAAATACTATCTTTTGGTTTAGAGGAGGGGGCATATGCCATGTTTTACATTGCTCTCGTTTCGGTCATTTCGGGGTTTTTTTGTTGTAAACTAGACCCCTCTCCTGCCAGCTCCATCCCCACCACCCCACTGGAATCCTGGGAAGTGAAGCAGTGCTTGTTTACTCTTGTAAACAAGCTCTGTTTTATTGCTAAAATAGGATCAAGAATGCTTGGGGTGAACATCCTCTAAAATGGGCAAGATGGGTATAAACTTTTCACTAAACTTTACATTATCTCCATGTTGTGATTAGATCGTCCATTGTGCATAAATATGTTAGCTTAAACACCAATAAATTTATAAATAAATAATTTATAAATAAAAATAAATAAATGTTTAAACTTGGTACAGACATATCGTCTCTTGAGACCTATGTGCCGACTGGCTGCCTACTGGCACATAGAACACATTGGAACTCAGGGGACGATATGTTGACTGCCATAACAACCTGTGCTGAGTTATTGCCCCTTTTTGCATAGAATTTATCTCCATGGCCACAACATTGTCCAAGTTTCTATTCCTTCATGTTATGGTCAAATTATTTTTGGTGCAGATATTAACCAGCATGTAAACCTGTGCATCTGGGGGCGCGGTGGCTCAGTTGGTAGAGGTGCAGGCTGCAAGCCGAGTGGTCCTCGGTTCGAATCCCACCTGCGGCAACCGCGTTGTGTCCTTGGGCAAGACACTTCACCCCGATTGCCTACATGGGGGCACGATGGCGCTGTGTACTGAGGCGTACTGCACGTCGATGGTGCGCATGTCTTCAACCAATCTAACCCTGCCTGTCCTGCGGTGCAGAGTTCAGAGTTACGATGTTGGAGAGCTGACAGCTGCTCGTCGTTGCTCGGTGGTTCTCTCCGGGTACTCCAGCTTCCTCCACCCATAAAACTGTCACGGTCACGATTAGCCATTGTGCATAAGTATGTGACCTTAAACACCAATAAATAAATAAATAAATCTGTGCATCTGTGATTTTGAGATCAGTTGCACACATTTTACTTGAATTATTGCTCTTTTTTGACTTTTTAGTATTTTTGAAACCTACGTAATCAAGCCAGAAAATAAGCAGACTATCATCTGCAAAATGAGGTCCCCCAGAGCTCGTTCCAATGAGGGGTCATAACCTATGTTTTGGAAGCAAAAAGTGAAAATATAAAAAAAAATGAATGGCGTTTTTCTTGTAGGTAAAAGATTAATACAATATAGCCCACCCTAAATAGGACAGATTACGTAAATTCTCCCTACTGAAATTATGCAAATGTGACCCAGTTTTATTTTGTTTAGCCAATCAAATTGTCCAGTTTTGAAATTGACCAATGAAATTGACGGAAGGCTTTATGTATCACTGATTAATATGAAAACAAAATATCAAATGTGTTAAAGTGAACAAAACGGACGAGTCATATGATAAAACTTTATATCAGTCCGAGACTGAAGGTCAAAGGCAGATGTGAAATTACTGAAGGCTGATATCTTGGCAGATATGAAACTAACAAAGTACAGGGTTCATACAGCTCTTGAAAAACCCTTGAAAATGAGTTTTTTCTTGAAAAACCCTGGAATTTGAAATTAGCCCTTGAGAAACCCTTGAACTTTCAGAAATCTCTTGAAAAACCCTTGAATACCAAGCTGTTTCCTGGGCATTGTAAATATATGTGTACTCGCTTTTTACTTATTTGTTGAGCTTGTGTCGCTCAGTTAAAAAAAAACATAAAAAAGTATGAAACGTTTTACCAAGATTACTGTAACACAGATCACACTTTGGGTACCAGACAACCAGTACTTCCTGACTTCCAAAGTCAGATCCGTGTCACAAGAATCTTAGATTTTTAGAGGTCATACAACAAGCTGAATAGTATGTGTAGTCCTTGAAAAAGAAAGAAGCCCTTGAAAAACCCTTGAACTTTGTGAGCAAATTTTTGTATGAACCCTGAAGTAATAACCTCTTTATCTATTCAAACCAAAGTAAATAATTACAAAAATTCTCCGATCTGTCACAGTTTTCTGATGGTGTTATTGTTTCTCATTCTTTTCATAAAGTCTAACGATTCCTCTTCTCCTACTCTCAGTTCAGCTATCCACATGGCTCGGCTAAAGCACTGGTGAAGCTGTGATGTTCGAATGGCTCAACTACCTCTTCTCCCACTTTGATGAATCTCCGCTTACGACTTGGCAATTAATTTACAACTCTCTTCTTTCATCTCTTCATCAACCTAATCATTACATATTGCCATCATTAATTAACCCTTTACCATCATTAATTAACCCATTACCCAACGTAACGACCAAAACCGGCCAGCGCTATTCTCAAAAATCGCCAATTAATTTTCATTATTTTTTACATTTTTTGTCTCCAAAACATAGGTTATGACCCCTCGTTGGAACGAGCTCATCGAGCTCGTTCCAACGAGGGGACATAACCTATGTGTTTGAGACACAAAATGAAAATAATTAGTTATTCAAGAATTTTTTTGCAAGTGTCGTCTGCTTTTCATGTTAGGTAAAGGGTTAAGCATTATACAAAACTCTTTGTCAAACCACTTCATCGTGTCTGGTAACGCCAATTTTCCTGATTGCGTTTGATGAATAACTGAACATTTCATTGTAAACAAATTAACTGGTTGCCCCTAGTAATGCTTCAAGGTGGACAACTCTAGCTTGATTCATATTGGCCGAGCTTGGCATCATATCAGCCAATCGTGACTTTGAAACCATATCGGCCGGGCTTAATAATGGGCAACTCCAAGAAAGAAAATCATATCTTATAAATAATTTAGAACCGTACTCGTTGAAAATAGAAATGCGAGAACATTGAATCTCTGATGCACTTTTTGTTTGTTTTAACCTTTTACCTAATGTAACTGCTAAAACCAGCCTGTGGGCGCGGTGGTTTAGTAGGTAGAGTGCAGGCTGCAAGCCGAGAGGTCCTCGATTCAAATCCCACCTGCGGCAACTGCATTGTGTCCTTGGCAAGACACTTAATCCCAACTGCCAACGTGGGGGCATGATGGCATTGTGTACTAAGGTATCCTGCATGTCATTGGTGCACTTGTCTTCTACCAGTGCTGACCCTGCTTGTCTGGATTTAGTCTGATGGGGAGGCTGACAGTTACTCACCATTGCTCAGTGGTTCTTTCCAGGTACTCCGACTTCCTCCACCCTAAAACTGTCCGACATGAGGTGACCCTGGCTATCAAAAGTGTCATTAAACCCCAATAAATATATAAATAAATAAAACCAGCTTGCTATTCACAAAAACTGCCATTCTGTTTTCATTATTTTTCATTTTATGCATCAAAAACCTAGCTTATGACCCCTCACTGGAACGAGCTCATTGAGCTCGTTCCAATGAGGAGTCATAAGATATGTTATGCCGCAAAAAATGGTAAAAATTAGTTTTTTAATAATTTTGTTTGCAAGTGTCGTCTGCTTTTCCTGTTAGGTAAAGGGTTAACTTGATTTAGACTTGATTTCACAATATTTTATTCATGAAATTTTGACCCACTGGTGTAATTGCATTGCATTTGGATGGCGATCCTAGCAAGAAAAAGATCACTTTTGTCATTCATATGACATATCTCATCATGTAATCTACTTCAATTTTAGGTAAAGAACCAGAAGATTCTTTAGTTGCCATGGGTACAATATGGAGTCCAACATTTCAGAAAGGACAGAACTCAATAAACACAAACTCTAGTGTTCGAACTGTTTCTATAGGATCTGTTAGTCAATCAAATTCCTCATCACGCAAGAACAATATTCGTCCAATCATAGTGCAACAGAATTCACATTCATATCTGCGATCAACAAGGGACAGTAAGTACATATACACATGTCTATTTTCGATGGTGCAGTATGCAAGCCAGAAAATAAGCAGACTGACATCTGCAAAATGAGGTCCCCAGAGGGTGAATTTAGTGTTGCTACCCTGCATAGGAGGGTAGCATCACTAAATTTACCTGCTGTGAACCTCAATCTGAATCAGAGTCTCAAAACTAAACAGAATGAGGTACCCTGAGGATAAATTGGCCAACTGTATGGGATAGCATCATCAAATTCACCCTCTAGGGACCTCATTCTGGAAATGTCAAACGGCTTATTTTCTGGCCTGGCAGTATGCACATGGGAAGAAATCCAAGTCTTATCAGACAGTAAGAATTGTTGAGTTTATTGAAAAAACTAAGTATTGGATAACTGATATGGAGTCTTTAAAGATATGAAATTCTTCCAGGAAAATTGGAATTCCAGGATATATAGAGGATATGGAATGAGTGTTTTTCTCATATGATATTTATGAAACGAGTCTAAGAATTTTCTGTTTTGGCAAGCCTCTAGCGAGCCTAAACGGAAAATTCAGATGAGTTTCATGAATATTATATGAGAAAAACACTCATTTCATATTCTATTTATCATATGACACACACACGCACAAATTAGCCACTTAGTATGACTTTTTAACACATCACCTAACATGAGTTGCAGATGGCACTTGGAAAAAACATCCTCATATAACTAAAAAATTTTCATTTTTTGCTTCCAAAACATAGGTTATGACCCCTCATTGGAACGAGTGCGACACGCTAGTTCCAATGAAGGGTCATAACCTATGTTTTGGAAGCAAAAAGTGAAAATATAAAAAAAAATGAATGGCGTTTTTCTTGTGTTGTGTGAGACGGTTTTTGCCATTACGTTAGGTAAAAGATTAATACAATATAACCCACCCTAAATAGGACAGATAACGTAGATTCTCCCTACTGAAATAATGCAAATGTGACCTAGTTGTATTTAGTTGAGCCAATCAAATTGTCCAGTTTTGAAATTGACCAATGAAAGCTCCTAACTTTAATTATGCAAATCATGAAAATGAGGCCCAGATGTATTTTGTTCAGCCAATCAAATTATCTAGTTTTGAAATTGACCAATGAAATTGACGGAAGGCTTTATTTATCACTGATTAATATGAAAACAAAATATCAAATGTTTTAAAGTGAACAAAACGGACGAGTCATATGATAAACTGGTTTATTATATTCGAGCCTGTGACTTACCGCAAATTGTCTAAAAGATATTTCTAGATATCCATTGACTTGATGGATAACAAGGAATGTCCCTCAGAAACTTCTTAAATGACGGCATTCTTCAGCACATAACTGTGCCTTCGATACTGTTACAAGTGATTCAGTGCTGGATTTACCAGCAGCACTGGAAGTTCACTCTATTCCTCACCTTTCCCAATTCTCACCAACTATAGATGGTTTCTCATCTCCGATGCTTATGACATTCTTGTGTGTATTATAATATTCAGTCCATTCTCGCTTGACTGCTAGCCATATAGTAAAATATGGACCAGAGACTTTACAGTAGATTAACCTAACGAATCGACTGCATCCACCCATGTAATATGCAAATTTGTAAGTTGATAAAAAAAATATTTTTCAACCTCTACTGTCCAGCTCAAACTTATATCCTGATAGGATATATAATCCCCTGCCACATATTGGATGGGGGATTTTGGAAGGAGTTTGTCTATTTGGCCCTCTATAAGTCCTTTCAGACTGATCACACTACACAGTACAGTTGCCGTGGACTGGTCATAATCCATGCGTGGACTGTTATGTCCATGCAAGCTTTTACCAGGTAATAAAAATCATCATGTACCCAGTGCTTCATTGATGAATTTTTTTATAATTATTCCTGTAATTAGTGTTTTGAATCTAATATTATTGCGTCCGTGGGAATATTTCCCACACCGTCGAAAGTGACCAATCCAAGGCGGCCGTTCTGTAAGTTGGCCATGATATAACCATACATGCTGAAAGTGACCTTAACACCAATAAATAAATAAATATCACACTGTAATGAGTACCATTCAACACAAATCATTTTCAAACTTCGTACAGTGTTTTGGTGACAATATCTTCAGTTTGCAAATAAACCTCACTGTGGCATATTTCCCTTTGTCCCTATATCCCGATAAATTCTGTCTTTTGAATAGTCCGAATGTCTTTGACAAATAGGCATGGCAAAGGGTGCATCCAACATCCAAGGTATATGAGAGCATGCAACATCCAGGGTATAAGCACATGCAAAACATCGGGTGTATATGGTTTCAATGAAAGCTTTTCGATTCCGCAAGCCTCATTATAAAACTTGAATCAAAAAACCCGAAAATAGTCACAAATATCATCAGATTTCTGACAATTCAATCATAAAAATAAAATAAGAGCAAATAATTCGTCCCCTGAGTACCAATGTGTTCTGTGTGCCAGTAGGCACATAGAACACATTGGAACTCAGGGGGACGATATGTCAACAAAATACTGTTTACTTGTTTCCTTAATGACCCAAGGGATGTAACTCTATCTGTTGTCTTCTGTGATTATAAAAACAAAATTATTATCACAAATTTGGTTCAAATGATTGTGGAGCTGAGAAATGTGTCCACAAATTTATTTCCACTAAGTTGTATTGTGTTTCAAACGGGACAAAAATGTTATCTCCACCAACATGTATGGTATATGGAGATTTAATACCTGGATGTCTCATTTAAACACCTCGCCTGCAGCTCGGTGTTTAAAAACCAGGTATTAAATCTCCATATACCATACAGTTTGGCAGAGATAACTTATATTATGTTTTGCAGTCAAATTTGCTTAGCCCTTGAAGGCCTATTTCCAGCTTTTCCGACCTGCGAACAGGTGCCCTTAACATGCCATCATGAGGAGTTCCTGCTGACAATAGACAAATTACCTAGGTAGTGGTTTCTGGTCAAGTCTTGGTTGTCTTAACAAGCAGCCAAGACTTGACTAGAAATCACTGCAAAGCCATTAGACATATAGAGACTGTGGAATTGTGGGAATGCAAGACCCCTGTCCAGGCTCTTAAGGTTTAAACCTATTCAGATGTCATCAGGTTATATAGAAAAACAGCTAAAGTTATTTTCAGATTTCATTTTAAGCTTTTAAGCTTTCTGATGGTGATATCACACTTGAATCTGGAAATGTGTGTCATTTTTACAGAGTTATTTACCTTTGTTTTTCTTTTCTTTTCAAACATCCAAAAATGCATCCATTCCTGGTAGGGCACTGAATATTCAGTATTCAAAAATATTTAACCCCCAGGGTTGGAAGCGAACAAAATAATAATCACTCGTCCAATGGGTTCAATGATGTTTATATCAATAAATATACAGTTAAAATTAGAAGTCCTGTCACGAATAGTGCACTTATCTTGGCTTAATTGCGAGTTGGTATTGTGCGTAATTGCCATATCGAATGTCATCCAAAGCATGGCAGGTTCTCCCGGTTACTCATAGCAAACACAAGCAATGTTTCTGCCAATGGACCTCCGGGTTACCCGGAGGTCCATTGGCTGAAACATTGCTTGTGTACAGGCCATATGTACAGAATTTGATAGTTTTACTGGGGCCATAACGCGTACATTAACGCGCATATCAACGTGCTATTTGTGCGCATTTCATGACAGGACTTCTAGTTTTAGCTGTAAGAATCCTGGAATATACAAATACATTGTTAAGTACATTGTCTACTTAATATCATGACACATTTAAATTACATGACAGTGTTACGATAAATATATTAAATATGAATGCCAGATGAATAATATCAGATAAATGAACAATTATATGAAATGGTTATAAACATACAAGATATTATGTATAGATTCAACTTTGAAGAAGAATGTCAATGCTGCAATGATGGATGAATGCATGCTGCCATTACAATAGTTAAGTTTTGGAAAATGAAAAGACTGTGTAGTTTGGCAGTAAAACTGAGTGAGTTAGTATGAAGAAATCATGCATAGTGAGTTGTGGTCAGTCTGTCAAATTTCAATCCTGAAAACGTCACTAGAATAGGAACATATTGAGAATGCGTGACAAAAGTATTTGCCAAATTACAACATATGGTTATAAATATATCTGATTTGACTTCCGTATTCTAATCGAATTTGATTTGACAATTCGTGCAAATATCTATTGGATGTTTTCATCTGTGTTTTATTGCATATCTGCATTGATAAATGCCACAAATTGATGATAGTTATCAATGTTGCCATGGACCACAACAATGGAGTTTAACACTGCTGTGGCCTGCTAAATCAAATTTCTCCTCCTACGTGAGATTTCAATTTATTACATAGCCAAGGAAAGGTTTCCTGAAATTCGGAACATCGAGTGCTGATGATTTAACCCTTCAACCAACGAATCGCCCACATCCGCCCTCATAATATGCAAATTCAGCAGCTGAAAAAATATTATTTTTTGAAAAATTTCAACAAAACCATATCATGTGACCCCTCTTTGGAATGAGCTCATCGAGCTCATTCCAAAGAGGGGTCACATGATATGGTTTTGTTGAATTTTTTTTTTTAAATTTAAAAAATGATATTTAAAATAATAAATTTTGAAATCATCTGCATTGGGTAAAGGGTTAATGGATCAAGTGGCAACTAATAGTGATTATCAAGCGATATATAAGATGAGCATACAGACCTTCATTTAAAAAAAATCCTGGTGCGCTACACATCATGTGCCCAAGATGACGCCAAGGTGCGCATTTTTTGGGGTGGTGCCCCAATTTGGGAAAATGCCTCTTAGGGCACAAAAAAGAGATGCAATAACAAAATAATAATATAAAGCACTGAAATAAAGTGCAAATTGGTTTAAATTTAATGATACAAACATTACAATTTCTTACCACTAAATTTCTAACTTTTAAGCTTAATATACAGTGGAATATTTACCAAGGTACATGTAAATGCAGTTCAAAATCCTGACAACACAAGTGAAAATCAAAGCACCGTCTGGACTCTGAAGTTTTCATTACGGTCATTCTGGGGATCTAGAAACTGTTTCTTGATGAAAATTGCCAGGAATATAGCACACGGTGTGTATTCCAGCCAATCGGGTCATCTAAAAACTTGGGTTTAAGGGAATTCCTCATTGACGTAATCAACTTTGTGACAGTCACTGTCACGTGATGCTAACACTTCAAAGTATGTACATTCTTTCAGAATAAATTCCGACATTAAATTTATCGGGTTTAAAAATTAAAATGGCAAAAATTAACATGGATTATCCAAAGCGGAGTTTAGGTATGACAACGGAGGGCACAGTGGCGTTGTGGTAACCGTTTTTTGTCAGATCACCGAAGTTAAGCAACATCGAGCCCGGTTAATCCTCAGATGGGTGACCGTCGGAGCGATCGATTCGGACTCCCATGTTGTGTCCTTGGACAATGCACTTAACCCCGATTTTCCACATGGGGGCACGATGACGCCGTGTACTAAGTCTTACTGCACGTCAATGGAGCGCATGTCTTCAACCAATCTAACCGTGCCTGTGCTGCAGTGTGGAGTTTTGAAGTTGGGGAGCTGGCAGTTGCTCGCCGTTGCTCGGTGGTTCTCTCTGGGTACTCCGGCTTCCTCCACCCGTAAAACTGTCATGGTCATGATTAGCCATTGTGCATAAGTATGGTACCTTAAACACCAATAAATAAATAAATAGTAAGGTATGACAACGTCCATTTTATGAAATAATATGCAAGGGTAAAGTCAAAATACTGCATATTTTCGTGATATAAACAATGAATACGAAGGATAACAGGTACCGAGAAACATTACATGCCCCTCGCAGACCAATATTATCATTCAGTGGCATGATGTATATGACTAAAAAAAATAGTCGACTTTGAAAAATAATAGTAGACTATAGCACTTTACAACGATTAATCGAATAGGTGAGACAGCCAAGTATTTACAGACAGTTTCTGAAACTCTGACATTGTTGATGTAAACTAAAAAAGTAAGTTGTAACTGCTTTTTTTTCCTTGTGCACGATTGATCGTTTACTGCAAATTGTAATTGAGTGAGCGATGGTGCGTGAGAGCGATCGTGCACCCTTAAAATGAAGGTCTGAGCAAATGCTATCCCTTAGGGATGGAAGCCTGCTTCATAACACATGCAAGGAATAATTAGTAATCGTCTCTGTGGTCCAATTCTGAGATTACAACAATAAAAACCCAATCCCTATCAAGCCTGAAAATAAGCAGACTGTCATCTGCAAAATGAGGTCCCCAGAAGGTGAATTTAGTGGCATCACTAAATTTACCCTCTGTGACCCTCAATCTGAATCAGCGTCCCAAAACTAAACAGAAAGAGGGACCCAGAGGATAAATTGGCCCACTGTATGGGATAGCATCATAAAATTCACCCTCTGGGGACCTCATTCTGCAAATGTCAGACTGTGTATTTTCAGGCCTGATCCCTATGTTACAGAATGCTCCTAGTTTGTGATTACAAAAACAAAACTTATAAGTGTCCATTTCCAACTACACGTGAGAACCAAAATATAATTGGGAATTCACCTGACGTAATTCTACGTTACCCTGTCATAAGATTGTTGCCTTTTGGTGAGCAAGAATACTATCGGGGAAAGGTGTTCAAAACTTGATTTGATTTGATTCACAAATAACACCAGCAATTCGATTTGATATTCAATAGTGTACAAATTTTCGCAGGGCTCTAATTCCTGGCTTGGTTGTTGGAAGACTGACCGTCTGATTACCATTCCATCCTAACACACTTCCTTAGATACTCATGCAGAGTAAATTTACATCCTATAAAGTTTATAGTAGTAATTGGCAATTATTATATTAGCATTAGAGTAAATTATTAATTATTCAACCATGTGAACAGAGATGGTATTGATTATTTGTTGTAAGCTCTTGAGACCTGTGATAATGATATTTCTGCTTTGATCAGAATCATGACTTCTAGTGCTCATTAAAATTTCATGCATCGGTCTTTGACTTCTTGTGTTCATAAAAATTTCATGCATCAGTCTTTGAAAACGGTTTTTATTGCAAAATTCATTAGATTTCTATCTAATTTTATAGTCAGATCAAGTATTAAAATCCACGTATTTGCAAAAATATTTCGCTCAGGAACAATGTGCATACATTACCAGCAAGCCTGCAAATTATTTTGCACAGGTTACTGTCATCATGACCAATACAAATGTTTTGATGCAATACATTTTGAGGATGCTTTTGGTCATGAAAGTTTTCTTGAGTTATTCTCACATAAAAATTTGGAGAAACCAGTAATACAATCAATAACAAACAAGGCTGGAATATCTCCAGTGACTGTTGCCATTGGCAACAGTCACTGGAGATATCCCAGCCTTGTTTTCAGCTCAACTTGACAAAGTCAAGATATGCTATTGCCATCACGCATGCGAAAGTCTGTTAGTCTGTGAGTCTGTTCACATTTTCCTTTAGCACAGGCTACACCCCGTAGTTCTTGTCTGATCATCATGAAATTTCACATGCAGGTTTGGGGTCATGTCTAGATGAGAACATCCCCTTTTGGTCGCGATCGGTCACCGGTATGGCTGCCCAAGCCCAAAAACCATTAGCACAGTCTACAGGTTGTATTTATGAAGGGATTTAATTGTAATTTGATAGGATGCCTCTGTATATTATCTAGATGAGAACGTCACCTTTTGGTCATGATCTGTCAACCGTGATGGCTGCCCAAGCCCGAAACCCAAAAAACTTTTAGCACATAATATGGAGGGATTTCATTTTAATTTGGTAGGATGACTCCGAATGATATCTAGATGAGAACTTCCTCATTTGGTCGTGATCTGTCAACCGTGACGACTGCCCAAGCCCAAAACCCGAAAACCTTTAGCACAGTCTACAGGCCATATTTATGGAGGGATTTCATTGTAAACTTGGTAAGTTGACTTCATATTATGTCTAGATGAGAGCGTCCCCTTTTGGACGCGATTGGTCAACTGTGACGGCTACAGGGGCACGAAGCCCAAAAACCTTTAGCACAGTCCACAGGTCATATTTATGAAGTGATTTCATTGTAACTTGGTAGGATGACTCCAAATAATGTCTAGATGAGAACATCTCCTTTTGGTCGCGATCATTCAGCCGCGATGGCTGCCCGAGCCCAAAACCCCAAAACCTTTAGCATAGTGTACTGGTTGTATTTATGGAAGGATTTCATTGTAGCTTGTTAGGTTGACTCCATATAATGCCTAGATGATGACATCCCCTTTTGATCGTGATTGGTCAGCTGTGATGGCGACTTCGTAGGATCACTCCAGATAATGCCCAGATGAGAACATCCCCTTTTGGTCGCGATCATTCAACCATGATGGCTGCCCGAGCCCAAGACCCGAAAAACTTTTGTACAGACTACAGGTCGTATTTGTGAAGGGATTTCATTGTAACTTGGAAGAATGACTCAGTAGAATGTCGAGATGAGGACGTCCCTTTTTCAGTTGAAATCAGTCAACCGTGGTAGCTATACAGGCCTGAAGCCCGAAAACCTTTAGCACAGTCTACATGCCATATTTATGAATGGATTTCAATGTAACTTGATGACTCGTTTTGGAATAATTTCACTGTAACATGGTAACTTTCATTGACATGCTTCAACTGTGAGGGCCACATACATTAACTGTGAGGTCCACATTAACCCACCCCTCAGTTCTTTAGTACAGTCTACACCTCATATTATTTTTGTTAAAAACATAGCATACAGGGAACAGAAATGAACATATTCCCAATTATCACAATTCTTGTCTTATTTCATAATCCTTCCATAAAAACTTAATGTGATTGTCAATCACCAACATTCATGGCATTACTCATTGGGCAAGATGACCTGTACCAATCAATTGGCTTAGGACATTTAGGATATTTGCTAAGGTCATTGTCCTTGACCTAAGGCTAATTTGCAGGCTTGATTACAATACAAATAAAGTAAGAATCATTCATTCCATCAAATTCACAGTAGTAACCGATGTTGCTAAATTATGAGAATGTTCCCCAAATTAGAGGGCATAACAGATAGTTTGGTTCTTTATTCTTTTTTGTCCAATTTTATTATCTGCCCATTTGAAAAAATGGTCGTATTATGTAAATGGGTTGTCCCTCTGTCCGTCCTGATTGATTTTTGTCTGGAACATTTTTCAGCCGCCATATGTTATCCAATCTTTTTCACACTTGGCAGATCAGTTAACCCTTCACCCAACACAGACAATATCAAAATTTATTATTTTAAATATCATTTTTTTAAATTTTTCAAAAAATCTCAACAAAACCATATCATGTGACCCCTTGTTGGAACGAGCTCATCGAGCTCGTTCCAACGAGGGGTCACATGATATGGCTTTGTTGAGATTTTTTTGAAAAATTAATATTTTTTCAACTGTTGAATTTGCATATTACGCGGGCGGATGCGGGTGATTCGTTGGGTAAAGCGATAAACAGTATTGGAATCTGTGCAAGTGTGGCTTTGAATTTGTTTGGATTATCTTCAACAGAATTATGTTACAGTCTGAATTAGAAATTATACAGTCTGTGGACACATTTAAGTTTGAATCGGGGTTCAATATGGTGTTATTGGTTGGATGAAAACAATTCAAAAAAGCCTAATAGGTGTATTATGCAATGCTAGGTGGTACTCTTGTAAGAATTGATTTACCCCTTTACCTAACGAAGTTCCTGCCCACATAAATTTCAAAATTGGCAGACGAAATAAAGAAAATTTAAAAAAAATTTAAACAGGACCATATGTGACCCCTCATTGGAACGAGCTCAATGATCGGTCATATTCAAGCTTGGAAATAAGCAATCTGTCATGTGCAGAATGAGGTCCCCAGAGAGTGAATTTGCTGAGCTGATGCAATCCCATACAGTGGGCTAGAATCCCCTTATTTATCCTCTGGGTACCTGTTTCTCTTTAGACCGGTTCTGACGGTTCAGGAATAACTACTTAATAATGTTAGTTTCTACATATATTTCAGATGAACCAAAATATTCGGATCCTCAAGTGGGCGCTACAGCTTCATTTCATCAAAGACTATCAGAGTTATCTTCTCTTGAGGCAGAGACAATCAGGTGGGAAAGGACTAGAAAAATTAAGAAAAAAGCAAAGCAGGATAGAGATTCCTGATGGTATAGTCTATAGGCAAATTTGGACAGAGTGCAGGAGATTTCTGTGAAGTAATAAATGGTCTGATCCTAGTGTATGATGCATACGGAACGTTTAGAAAGCCTGTTGTCTGTGATATTATCGGTTGTTTTGTGGCAAAGAAATCTGCTGCCTGGTTGCACAGAAATGGTTCATGTAGAGATATGGAAGACTTGAAGACTGGTGGTGCATGTTCAGTTGACGTTTAACAAAATTTGTTCATGAATACAGGGTGTGTATGGGTCCTTGAAAGTGCTTGTAAGTCAGACTTTCTTGAAAAAAGTCATGGAAACTCCTTATAAATATTTCAGGGCTTTTATTTCATACAAATTCTCTCGAAAATGGTTACAAGAATCCATATGTGTAATGAGTGTTCCAGGATCCCATGCACCCCTGTTGTATACTGATAACACATGTTACTTTTTACCCAAGACAGCTTTTTAATTCTTAAAACATAGACTGAATTTGATAAGTTTTTAAAAAATAAACAATATTTACCAATAAAAACCTTTCAAATATGGATTTCGTTGGAACCAGCTGTATTGGTTAATTTACTGCCACTATATTAGGTAAAGGGTTAAATTGACTCAAAACAAGAATCTACATGGATTTTCGCAGGTTTTGTTATGCAAATCTTTGCTTGAATCAATTCTCAGATTGTCATCAAAACAGAAGCACTGTATTTTCAGGTATATTCCTGATTTAGTTTGGTCAAACCATGTATTTGAAAGCTGTATTAATTTGTTGAGAAAATTGCATTTTCTTTTCTTTGAAATAATACCTACAGCTGATAAGAGAGTTTATTGCGGCCCTAACAAATCTTGAAAGTCCTTGAATTGAAAATTGGTTCTTCAGAGCCCTGAAATTTGTACATCAGCTTTCAAAGTCCTTGTTTTTTAAAGATGCATTATTGACATACATGCATGGAGAATGAGAGATTATTCATTGAACATTAGGGGTGTGGTGGCTCAGTAGGTAGAGGTGTATGCTGCAAGCCGAGAGGTCATCAGTTCGAATCCCACCTGTGATAACTGCTTTGTGTCCTTGGGCAAGACATATCACCCCATTTCCCACTTGGGGGTACGGTGACGTGTTCTTAGGCGTACCACACGTCAATGGTGCACCTGTCTTCAACCAATGCTAACCCAGCTTGTGTTGAGTTAGTATGTTGGGGAGCTGACAATTGCTCGATGGTTCTCTCTGGGTACTCACGCTTCCTCCACCTGTAAAACTGTTGAGATCATGAGAAGCCATTATGCAGAAATATGTGACCTTAAACACCAATAAATAAATATGTGACCTTAACCCTTTACCCAACGCAGACGATATCAAAATTTATTATTTTAAATATAATTTTTTTAAATTTTTCCAAAAATTTCAACAAAACCATATCATGTGATCCCTCATTGGAATGAGCTCAATGAGCTCATCCCGATGAGGGGGTCACATGATATGGTTTTATTAAAATATTTTGAAAAATTTAATTTTTTCAACTGCTCAATTTGCATATTATGTGGGCGGATGCGGGCGATTCGTTAGATAAAAGGTTAAACACCAATAAATAAATAACTTAAAAAAAACTTAGATTTGATAGACATTTCTGTATGAAATTTTGAAGTGCCACATTCAGAGGTGCATTCTGGAAAGACAGAAATCGGAGTATTAATCACCTTCAGTAACAGTTATATTGGGTGGTATCCTCCAACAGTGTCACACTTTTTAATCCACTCACCATGTACCATAAAAAAACTGGTGCATTATAAGGCATTATATAGCTAGAAGCGAGAAGATAGGGTACTATTAGTTGATGTTTTAGAAAACCAAAATTTAGCTTAATGTGATATTTTTTAAAGGTATTAATTTAAACTTTGAAATCTTTTCAATGTTTTTATTGTTTGATTGTTATTGGCAGTTGCATCAGCTGTTCTCGTTGCAAAAATTATTTTTCTGTATCAGTTTGTGTATATAAATATTATTTTCTCTTGAATTTGCTTATTATGATATTCAAAGTGATACAGTACGTGGAAAGTGTACTATCACCCACAGAGTGGAGATTCCACCCAAGCAATAATTGCTAATTTGTTACAAAGCATAACCAGCACAAGCAAAGTTTCAGCCAATGGACCTCCGGGTTAAACCCGGAGGTCCATTGGCTGAAACATTGCTTGTGTTTTTAGTCAATATACACAAAATTTGAATGTTATAGTTTGGGTGATAACTCCACTCTGCGGGCGATTTTGTTACAATCCACTCTCCATGTACTGTATGTTTATTTTAACCCTTTCAACACGAGTGGTATCTTCCATGCCAGTTAAATGACAGAAATTGGAAGAGTACATATCCATTATTTGGGGGTAGAGCAATTAATATTTTCAACATGCAGCCTTCACACGTTCACTTAGTAGCCATTCCCACTTAATGAAATTATGACGTATCGTGTTCCTGGACTGGAAAAGCGGCTTCTCGTGTTGAAAGAGTTAATAGGCAAATATTATTTAATTAATTAGCAAAATACTGGTTGCCTCTTGATCATTGTGGGTGGGCAACATACTCATCTCCCTGTGGTAGCCCTGGTAAGTGGAGCAGTGCTTGTTTACTTCAGTAAACAAGTTCTGCTTTACTGGTAAAATAGGATCTGGAACAAACATCTGGAGTGGAATTCCTATAAAGTTGGCAGCATGGGTATATATAATTATCTGAACTTGACTTAATCACTATCTACAGTAATGAAATAGCCACAGATGCTGAAAGTCAGGGGCAGCGACGGAAGCCCGATAAAAGTGGAGGGGCACAAATTTACAATGCTACCATGGTTCGACCCAGTGTGAGAAAGGTTACAATCTTATATCGGTAGATATACCATGACTCGCTATAGTCTCTCGTTTAGATGAATATGCTGCTGTGTGGTCACTGTCCTGTCCGTTTCTTCTACCTCAACCATCTTCCAACCCGAAGGCCATCCTTCGGGTTGGAAGATAGTTGAAGTTGAAGAAATGGACCAAAGCGACCAAAAGTGGGATTCTTGGGCTAAATATTATTTGGATTTGCAAATAATGTTACAGGAATGCCTGTATATTGACACGTTTGCATGCGCCCATTTTAACTAATTGAGTAACTGCGAAACATATCTGTGGAAAAAAGTGGAGGGGCACATGTCATGTGTGCCCCCCCCCCCCCCCTGGCTCCACGGCCTCTGCTGAAAGTGACCATAAACACCAATATATAAATTACAGACTTATCAATATAAGTTTGTGTATCAGGTGGATGTTTTGATGTTAGGTCTTGTAAGCTGCCATTAACTCATTTTTCAACCCTCTATTCACTGGTGTCAAAGTACCAAAAATTCATGCAGCAAATGTTTCCCATCATGCACCCTGTGCTTCATTAATTAAATTTTTGATGATTATTCCTATAATTAGTGTTTGGAATCCAATATTATTGCGTTCATGGAAATATTTCCCACCCATGGAAAGTGACCAATCACGGCAGCTGTACTTTAAATTCTTGTCATCTTTTGTTTTGTCCGTTTTTCAGAGAATTAATTTATATACTGAAAAAATGTTCTTGATGCTTTTTAATCAGCCCAATAACAACAATTGATAATGTATTGCAAACTTGTCAAAAATGTTCTGAGATTTTGTGTCAAATTATTTCCCATGGCTATCTTGATTTGTTTTTATCATTGCATTGTTCAAATAACACACTGTACAGCCTCAAGTCCAATTTCAAACAGTATGGCTAAGTTACTTTTATGTTCTGAGAAATTCTTTTCAAATTTAGTGGACAGATCATGTTCTTTCTTCACACAATGCTTGCTCATGACTGAAGGGTGTCTTGACCCTGACCCAAGCTCACACACTGTCTGATTTTTCTAACTTTGTCTGGTCCATAAAAAATTATTTAATGGACAGATCTTGTTCATACTTCACACAATGCTTGCTCAGGTCTCCGGATTGTGTCATGTCATTAACCTAAGGTCATAATCTAAAATGCAGGTCACAGACCGTTTTGTCCATTCTAACTTTTCCGGGCCACAAAAATACTCAAATGGACCAATCTTGTCCATTTTTCATAAAAAGCTTGCTCATGACTAAAGCGTGCCCCCGTGGGAACCCCGGGAAGTGAAGCAGTGCTTGTTTACTGTGGTAAACAAGCTCTGTTTCACTGGTAAAATAGGACCCAGTCACTAATGCTTGGGGTGCGAGTCCTCTAAAATAGGCAACATGGGGTATAAACGATTGACTGACCTTGACTTTATCTCCATGTTGTGGTCATGATTAGCCATTGTGCAGAAGTATGTGACCATAAACAACAATAAATAAATAAATAATGACTAAAGCGTGTGTCATGATCTTGAATTAAGGTCATAACCCAAGGTCAAGGTCACAGACTATTCATATGTTATATCTTTGTCCGATCCATAAAACTGATTCAATGGACAGATCTCGTTCATATTTCGCACAATACTGGGTCATGACTCTGGTTGTATCATGACCTTGACCCAATGTAATAATGTCACAAACCATTTTAACTTTGTCCAGCCTGGAAAAAAATTATTCTGTGGACAGATCTTGTTCATACTGCAGACACAATGCTTTTTCCTGACTAAAGGGTGTGTCCTGATCTTTGCCAAAAGGCATAACTCCAAGGTCACAAACCAATTGTTCCCCACGGGAACCCTGGGAAGTGAAGCAGTGCCTGTTCACTGTGGTAAGCTGGCTCTGTTTTACTGGTAAAATAGGACCCAGTCACCAATGATTGGGAGGTGCAAACCCTCTTTAAAATGGACAACATGGCTTATTAACGCTCACCCCTGGTCTTGAGTTGATATTCATGTTGTGGTCATGATTAGCCATTGTGCAAAAATATGTGACTTTAAACACCAATAAATAATAAATATACAAACCAATTGTCCATTCTAACATTGTTCCATAAAAATATGATTCAATGGATAGTGCTTGCTCAAGCGTGTGTCATGACTTGTTCCTGTCATTATGACCAACACCAAAATAAAAATTTGCAGCTGTCTTCCCTTATCTTGAGGGCTCATATCCAGGGAGTTAGGGAGCGCTGTGGCTCAGTTGTTACAGCAATGGACTTAAAACCAAAACGTCCATGATTCAATCCCAACCAATGGTAACTTCGTTGTGTCCTTTCGCAAGTCACTTAATCCCAATTGCCCATGTGGTTAACTGTGTTGTGTTTGGGCAAGGCACTTAATCCCAATTGCCATGTGTGGTCATGGTGGCACTGTGTACAAAGGCATTCAGTATGTCGATGGTGCACTTATCCAGTGCTAACCCTGCTTGTGTGGAGTTAGTATGTTAGGGAGTCTGACAGTTACTTGAAAGCAACTCTCCGACTCCCCAACATACTAACTCCACACAAGCAGGGTCAGCATTAGACAAGTGCGCCATCGACATGCAGTATGCCTTCGTACACAGTTTCCTCCACCTATAAAACTGTCCAACATAAGGTGACCCTTGCTGTCAAAAGTGTCATTAAACCCCAATAAATAAATAAATAATTTGGGGAGCTGATGTCTTCTTGTTTGGTATGGTCTATAACCAAAAGATGAAAATTTTCATTTATTCTAGAAAGTAATTAGCAAGCGTGAGCCACCCATAGTATGAGGTAAAATAGGGCCCTGCAAAACACACATTTTCGAATTGAATCAAATCTGTAATCAAATTATGTCTTTTCGAAATCAAATTGAATCAGTGGCATCTTGAAGATGACCGATGGGGGTTGGGGTGCTGTAAACCTTCAAGCCCCAAACGATAAAATAATCCAACTCATCATCAAGTTATGCCTTCGTTGAAGGCCTGCCTTGATGATGTACAGTTAAAACTAGAAGTCCTGTCATGAAATGCGCACAAAAAGCACTTTGATATGCATGTTATGGCCCAATTAAAGCTATCATATTCTGTACATATGGCCTGTGCACAGGCAATGTTTCAGCCAATGGACCTCCGGGTAAACCGGAGGTCCATTGGCAGAAACATTGCATGTGTTTGCTATGAGGTACCAGGAGAACCTGCCGTGCTTTGGATGCCATTCGATATGGCAATTGCGCACAATTCCAACGCGCAATTAAGCCTAGATAAGCGCACTATTCGTGACAGGACTTCTAGTTTTAACTGTAGTTGGAATATTACCCTGTAAGGATTATAGTTCACCGTTATTACTTGGAAACCTTAAATTTGCATTTAACAGTGATAGGGTCTAGTGATATTGGAATTAGCATAGCTTGTTGCATAAGTACAGATGTTATTTATGTCAGTGCTCTTCACACTATTGTCAAAATACTGAAATTTCAAGCAGTAAGTTTTCCCCACAATGAGACTATGATTTTAACCTTTTCAATTTTGTTTGATAGAGCTTAATGAACTCTATCAAACAAAATTGAAATGGTTGAATTCCTAGCAGCATTATGATAAAAAATGTAGCAGAAATTACACCCACTCTTGTTTCAATATTATTTTTGTATGATTTACATCTGAATTATATGTTTTGTGAGACGTTGAAGATGACTGATGTAAAGTTAAATTCGGGAAGAAACAAATCGGGAAGCCAATTTTGAATTGAACTGAATATCTGCTTAAGATTCGAAATTGAATCGAATATCTCAAACCTTTGCAGGGTTCTTAGGTAAATGTTTGATGAATAAGGAAAATTAACTTTACAATTATTCCATAGGTATATACTAAAAAATTGATTTGTAACACTGTCCGTTAAGGGGTTAATGAATTTGCGCGTGTCAAACTCTAATGTAAAGGGCATTGTGAGATTATTGATCAATCGATAAATTCGCGCTGTGATATTATTAAATCTGCAGAGAAACATGGGGTTGAAACAAATCAGCAGGGAGCACGGTGGCGTCGCGATAACCGGTTCTCGTCAGATCACCGAAGTTAAGCACCGTTGAGCGCGGTTAGTAGCTGGATGGATGACCATTTCAGTGACTGATTTGTGCTCCCGCGTTGTATCCTTGGGCAAGGCACTTAACCCTGATTGCCTACATGGGGCACGATGACGCTGTGTACTAAGGCGTACTGCACGCCGATGGTGTGCATTTCTCCAACCACTCTAACCCTGCCTGTGCAGAGTTCAGATTTACGATATTGGAGAGCTGACAGCTGCTTGTCGTTGCTCGGTGGTTCTCTCCGGGTACTCCGGCTTCCTTCACCCGTAAAACTGTCACCGACATGATATGACCCTGGCTGTTAATGTGTCGAACCATAATAAATAAATAAATAACAAATCAGCATTGTTGATTTTGAATGGCACGTGGATTACATGCGGGAAATCATGAAGCCATTTTGTTTACTTACAATTGTGCAGACGATGATGAAATAGTTCCGGCGACCTAATAAAATATGCAAATGAGTATGTCACGTGGGGATTGACTGACCTTGACTTTATCTTCATGTTGTGGTCATGATTAGCCATTGTGCAGAAGTATGTGACCTTAAACACCAATAAATAAATACATAACAGCCATTTTAAGTTTGATTGGGGTTTCAGAAACAGAATTATGTAAATGGGTTGATCGTCTGTCTCCCCAGATTGATGTTTAGCTTAACTTGACAAAGTCAAGATAAGCTATTGCCAACATGCATGCAGATGTCTGTGAGTCTGTTCACATTTTCCTTTAGCACAGGCTACACACCCTGTAGTTCTTGTCTGATCGTCACAAAATTTCATATGCAGGTTTGAGGTCATGTCTAGATGAGAACGTCCCCTTTTGGTCACGATCGGCCAACCTTGATGGCTGCCCGGGCCCAAAAACCTTTAGCACAGTCTACAGGTCATATTTAGTATGGAGGGAATTCATTGTAACTTGGTAGGATGACTCCATATAATGTCTAGATGAGAACATGCCCTTTTGGTCGCGATTAGTCAACTGTGGTGGCTACAGGGGCCCGAAGCCTGAAAACCTTTAGCACGGTTTACAGATCATATTTATGAAGGGATTTCCTCGTAACTTGGTAGGATGACTCCAGATAATGTCTAGATGAGAATGTCCTCTTTTGGTCGCGATCGTTCAACTGTGATGGCTGCCCAAAGCCAAAACCCGAAAACCTTTAGCACAGGCTACACCCTGTAGTTCTTGTCCGATCGTCACGAAATTTCATATGCATGCTTGGGGTCACATCTAGATGAGAACATCCCCATTTGGTCGCGATCTGTTAACCGTGATGGCTTCCTGAGCCCAAACATGAAAACCATTAGCACAGTCTACAGGTCGTATTTATGAAGGGATTTCATTGTAACTTGCTAGGATGCCTCTGTATAATGTCTAGATGAGAACGTCCTCTTTTGGTCATGATCTATCAACCGTGATGGCTGCCCAAGCCCTAAACCCCAAAACCTTCAGCACAGTCTACAGGTTGTATTTAATATGGAGGGATTTCATTTTTAGCTCAACTTTGACGAAGTCAAATTTGAGCTATTGTCATGGCCCGTTGTCCATCTGTCCGTCTGTCCGTACGTCAACAATTGGCTATGGCTCGGGCTAGAGGTCGTATTTATGAACCGATCTTTACGAAACTTCTTGTGTACCTTTGTTATGACCCTGGGACGGGAACGAGTGTTTTTAGGTGTGGTCCGAAATTCAAGATGGCTGCCAGCGGCCATTTTGTACCGATGATGCAAAAATCAGTTTTTTGTACAGAACTTCTGTATGAAAGTTCTGATTTGAATAAAGTTTTGTATAAATGTTTAGAACCATGGGATACATCACATATAATACAGGTTTTTTTCTCGTGCGTAAATTATGCAAATTAGACTGACTTTGATTTATTTAGTGTTACTTTCAGAGCTGTAAGTGCCAAGCTGCTATGGCTCGGGCTAGAGGCCGTATTTATGAACCAATCTTTACGAAACTTCTTGGGTACCTTTGTTATGACCGTGGGACGAGAACGAGTGTTTTTGGGTGCAGTCCCAAATTCCAGATGGCTGCCGGCAGCCATTTTGTACCGACGATGCCGAAATCTGTTTTTTGTACAGAACTTCCATATGAAAGCTCTGATTTGAATAATTTTTTGTATGAATGTTTAGTACCATGGGATACATTACATATATTACAGGTTTTTTTCTTGTGCGTAAATTATGCAAATTAGGCTAACTTTGATTTATTTAGTGTTACTTTCAGCACTGTGAGTGCAAATCCCAATACGGCTCGGGCTAGAGGCCGTATTTATGAACCGATCTTCACGAAACTTCTTGGGTACCTTTGTTATCACTGTGGGACGAGAAGGAGTGTTTTTGGGTCCAGTCTGAAATTCAAGATGGCCGCTAGCAGCCATTTTGTTCAAAATTAAGTGCAATCAGATTTTTGCGCAGAACTTCCAAATGAAAGATCTGATGTGAATAAATTTTTTGTATGAATGTTTAGTACCATGGGATACATTACATATAATACAGAGTTTTTCTCGTGAATAAATTATGCAAATTAGGGGTCCGGGTGGGACTTAGAAAATTTTGGACCAAAATCCGGAAATTAGTTTTTTGGTTTTTTATGCGTTTTGGTCAATTTTAAGACAAAAAAAAAAAAAAATTTTTTACGCTGAAAATTTGGGGTCCGGGTGGGACTTAAAAAATTTGGGGCCAAAATCCGGAAATTAGTTTTTTGTGTTTTGATGCATTTTGGTCAGTTTTAAGAAGAAGAAGAAAAAATTTTAGTCTGAAAATATTTTGTTTGGGACTGAAAATTTCCACACAAAAATAATAATCTACAATGATTGGTCTTAATCTGTAGTCCATTACAGTCACCTTGTAATTCTTTTATTATTGTTGACTGGGCCAAAACAAATACTAATTCCTGTCATATTCATTATTCAGTTGTCTTGGTCACAGCAAGTACTAATTCCTGTCATATCCAAGTTGAGCTACAGAGTCATTGACTCTTTCATTACTTGGTAGGATGACTCTGTATGATGTCTAGATGAGAACTTCCCCATTTGGTCGCGATATGTCAACCGTGACGGCTGCCCGGGCCCAAAACCAAAAAACCTTTAGCACAGACTACAGGTCATACAGTACGTGGAGAGTGGATTGTAACTAAATCACTTGCAGAGTGGAGTTATCACCCAACCTATAACGTTCAAATTTTGTACATGTGGACAAAAAACACAAGCAATGTTTCAGCCATTGGTTGAAACTTTGCTTGTGCTTGTTATGCTTTGCAACAAATTTGCAGTTATTGCTTGGGTGGAATCTCCACTCTGCAGGTGATTTAGTGATAATACACTCTCCACGTACTGTATTTACGAAGGGATTTCATTGTAACTTTGTAGGATGATTCCATATAATGTCTTGATGAGAGCATCCCCTTTTGGTCACGATTGGTCAACTGTGGCGGCTACAGGGGCGTAAAGCCAGAGAACCTTTAGCGCAGACGACAGGTCATATTTATGAATGGATGTCATTGTAACGTTGTAGGATGACCCAATATAATGTTCAGATGAGGACACCCCATTTTGGTTGCGATGGGTCAATCATAATGGATACACAGGCCCGAGGCCTGAAAACCTTTAACAGTCTACAGGCCATATTTATGAAGGGATTTCTTTGTAACTTAATAGGATGACTCGTTTTGGAATAATTTCACTGTAATAACTTGGTAACTTTGGTTGACATACATTAACTGTGAGGGCCACATTAACCCACCTCTCAATTCTTTAGGACAGTCTACACCTCAAATTATTTTTATTGAAAACATAACCCGGAGGTCCATTGGCAGAAACATTGCATGTGTTTGCTATGAGTAACCAAGAGAGCCTGCCGTGCTTTGGATGCCATTCGCTATGGCAATTGCGCGCAATTCCAACGCGCAATTAAGCCTAGATAAGCACACTATTCGTGACAGGACTTCTAGTTTTAACTGTAGCATACAGGGAACAGAAATTAACATATTCAAAATTATCACAATTCTTGTCTTATTTCATAATCCTTTCATAAACATTGAACATTATCCTTTTCATCAAACACAACACACTGTCAAGTTAAGCTACGGTGTCATTGACACTTTCATTTTCCATAGCGTTTCTCAGCGATATGTTGTCCAATCTTTTTCAAACTTGGATCATTATTTAACCAGTATGAGAACCTGTGGAAGTGTGGTATTGAGTTTGATTGGATTTTCTTAACCAGAGTTACAGTACGTGTTGAGTGGATTGTAACTAAATCACCCATGGAGTGGAGTTATCAACCGGGCTATAACTTTCAAATTCTGTACATATCAACAAAAAACACAGGCAATGTTTCAGCCAATGGACTTCCCGGTTTAACCTGGAGGTCCATTGGCTGAAACTTTGCTTGTGCTGTATGCTTTGCAACAAATTTGCAATTATTACTTGGATGGAATCTCCACTCTGCGAGTGATTTAGTGATAATACACTCTCCATGTACTGTATGGTGCAGTCTGACTAGAAAATTATAAAGTCGGTGGACACATTTTTGTCTGCAGTGTTTCTCAGCCATTTTTTGTCCAATCTTTTTCAAACTTGGCTCAAAAGTTAACCACCATCTGAACCCGTGCAAGTGTGATTTTATGGCTTTGTGGTAACTGGTTCTCGTCAGATCGTCGAAGTTAAGCAACGGCGAGCCTGGTTAGTCCTTGGATGGGTGACCGTCTAAGCGATCGATTCGGACACCCTCCCGCATTGTGTCCTAGGCAAGGCACATCACCCCGATTGTCCACATGAGGGTACGATGATGCCGTGTACTAAGGTGTACTGCACGTCAATGGTGCACATGTCTTCAACCAATCTAACCCTGCCTGTGCTGCAGTGTGGAGTTTCGATGTTGGGGAGCTGACAGCTGCTTGTCGTTGCTTGGTGGTTCTCTCCGGGTACTCCGTCTTCCGTCACCGACATGATATGACCTTGGCTGTTGTTAATTAAACCTTAATAAATAAATAAATAAGTGTGATTTTAAGTTTGATTGGAGTCTCCAAACCAGTGTTATTGTACAGACTGACTTAGAAATTATATAGTCTGTGGACACGTATTTATCCAGAGCGTTTCTCAGTCATTTGTTGTCCAATTTTTTTCAAACTTGGGCACAGTTGTTAACGACCATGAGTACCAAGACAAATGTGATTTTAAACCCTTTACCCAACGAATCGCCCGCATCCGCTTGCGTAATAAGAAAATTCAGCAGTTGAAAAAAAATTTTTTTTCAAAAAATTTCAACAAAACCATATCATGTGATGGGGTCACATCTAGATGAGAACATCCCCATTTGGTCGCGATCTGTTAACCGTGATGGCTTCCTGAGCCCAAACATGAAAACCATTAGCACAGTCTACAGGTCGTATTTATGAAGGGATTTCATTGTAACTTGGTAGGATGCCTCTGTATAATGTCTAGATGAGAACGTCCTCTTTTGGTCATGATCTATCAACCGTGATGGCTGCCCAAGCCCTAAACCCAGCGAGGGGTCACATGATATGGGTTTGTTGAATTTTTTGGAAAAATTTGAAAAAATGATCTTTAAAATAATAAATTTTGATATCGTCTGCGTTGGGTAAAGGGTTAAGTATGATTGGAGTTTGGCTTTATAGATCAGCACCTAATTTGTTTTGTATCTCAGTCGTACTATAATACAAGTTACGATTGAATTGGGGCTTGGTACGATGTTATTGGTTGGATGAAAATAGTAGTTATGTACAACTGAAAAAGCCTACCGGGCGTATTATACAATTCTAGGTGGTGCTCTTGTTTTTGTTTGTATTAAAATGATCTGATTGAAAAGGGGACTTGCAATCGTAGTATGAGTGTAGTTGGACCCTGTTAATGAATAGCCATTTAGCCAATGGAAAGCATTCAATTAACCCTTTACCCGACGAAACGGCCAAAACCGGCCAGCGCTATTCTCAAAAATCGCCAATTAATTTTCATTATTTTTTCATTTTTTGTCTAAAAAAACATAGGTTATGACCCCTTGTTGGAATGAGCTCGATGATGTTTTTGAGACCAAAAATGATAATAAAATAGTTATTCAAGAATTTTTTTGGCAAGTGTCGTCTGCTTTTCATGATGAGTAAAGGGTTAACAAGTACAGTACGTGGAGAGTGTATTATCACTAAATCACTCACAGAGTGGAGATTCCACCCAAGTAATAATTGCAAATTTGTTGCAAAGCATAACCAGCACAAGCAAAGTTTCAGCCAATGGACCTCCGGGTTAAACCCGGAGGTCCATTGGCTGAAACATTGCCTGTGTTTTTTGTCGATATGTACAGAATTTGAAAGTTATAGTCTGGGTGATAATTCCACTCCACGTACTGTATCTGATCAATTTTCTACATTCTAGAGATAAATTGAGCATTTATTCTATCATACTCTCAACATTTCTGAATCTTACTGACACTGTGGACATGAGCTTCAGTACCCAGCAGTGATCTGATTGGACATATCAAAGGTAACTGGATTTGCAGTATTTGCACAATTGGTTTTGAAAAGCGATCTGATCGTTTATAGTGGTAAAATGCTGCTTCATATGTTTTTAAGATACCATATTTTTAAAAACTGATTGATGTAAAAGTTTATTTTATTATTGATCATTAAAACTATCGTTGAATATAATTTTGAAGTAGTGTTGTTTCTATTTAATTTAATGCATTTCACTGATAGACTAGCTCTTTGAATCCGGCCTAGAAACTTGATACATCAGAATTTCATTAAATTAGAGTGGCGGTTAAGTGAATCTGTGGGTAGACCAATCAATATATTAACCCCAAGGCTGCATATTGAAAATATTAATTGGTCGACCTCAAATAATGAATATGGACTCTTCCAATTGCTGCCATTGAACTTACTTGGAAGCTACCACTAGTGTTCAAAGAGTTAGGATTTCAATGGAAATGTCCAATAATGATAAAAGGATTCCATACATTACAGTTAAAACTAAAGTCCTGCCATGAAATGCGCACAAATAGCACGTTGATATGCGCGTTAATGTACGTGTTATGACCCAAGTAAAGCTATCAAATTCTGTACATATGGCCTGTGTACAAGCAATGTTTCAGCCAATGGACCTCCGGGTAACCCGGAGGTCCATTGGCAGAAACATTGCTTGTGTTTGCTATGAGTAACCAGGAGAACCTGCCGTGCTGTGGATGCCATTCGATATGGCAGTTGCGCGCAATTCCAACGTGCAATTAAGCCTAGAAAAGCGCACTATTCGTGACAGGACTTATAGTTTTAACTGTAACTCTTTACCCAACGCAGACGATATAAAAATTTATTATTTTAAATCATTTTTTTAAAATTTCTCCAAAAATTTCAACAAAACCATATCATGTGACCCCTCTTTGGAACGAGCTCGACGATTTTTTCTGCTGCTGAATTTGCATATTACGTGGGCAGAAGTGGTTGATTCGTAGCGTAAAGGGTTAAGAATAGTTTTAAAAGAATGTCCACCGCAAACAAGCTCTTCTTCACCAAATTAACAAGTTGCTACCATTGAACTAGTGTTCAAAGAGTTAGGATTTCAATGGAAATGTCCAATAATGATGAAAGGATTCCAAGCATTAAGAAGAGTATTAACCCTTTACCCAACAAATCGCCCACATCTGCCCACGTAATATGCAAATTCAGCAGTTGAAAAAAATATTATTTTTCAAAAAATTTCAAGAAAACCATATCATGTGACTCCTCATTGGAACGAGCTTGTTGAGTTTGTTCCAACGAGGGGTCACATGATATGGGTTTGTTGAAATTTTTTGAAAAATTTAAAAAAATGATATTTAAAATAATAAATTTTGATATCGTCTGCGTTGGGTAAAGGGTTAAAAGAATGTCCACCGCAAACAAGCTCTTCTTCACCAAATTAACAATGTCTACTCGGGGGGGGGGGGGGGGGGGGGGGGGGGGGGCTGGAGAAAAATTGCATCCCTTCGGACACCCTCAACCCCCCTTTGTGCCAAAATGTTTTAAATTTTTTGTCTTCCAGAATTTTGCCCCCGCCCCAACGCCCAAAGTTGAACATAACACTGTACAATGGGTAGATTTTCATCCGTAAGTACGTTTTTAATGTTAAAACTATCCTTATCTATTCCCTGTTCTCGCAACAGGTGTAAAGTAGACTACACTGTATTACTGACTGTTTTCTCAGTCACGTCCAAAAGGGGACTTTCTCATCTAGATATTATATGAAGTCAACCCACCAAGTTACAATGAAATTCCTCAATAAATATGACCTGTAGACTGTGCTAAAGGTTATCGGGTTTTGGGCTCGGGCAGTCGTCACTGTTGGCAGATCACATCCAAATGGGGAAATTCTCATCTTGACATCATAAGGAGTCATCCTACCAAGTTACAATGAAATCCCTCCATATTAAACATGACCTGTAGACTGTGCTAAAGTTGCATCGGTATATGCCTGCGTGACATATCGATAAACTGATGTATACCGGTATTCAGACCAACATCGATTGAATACCGGTGTAATTACAAAAATATTGGTTTATCGTCATTACTTATTTACCCACAATTTAATTTTCAAGATATCTTGAGTTTTTTAACTGTAGCTCAGAATGAATAATATCGCTTTACCCAAGGAATCGTCTACCTGTGCCTACGAAATATATAAATTCAGCAGTTGAAAAACTAATTTTCAAAAATTTCAACAAAAGTACATCATGTGACCCCTCATTGGAACGAGCTCGTTGAGCTCGTTCCAATAAGGGGTCACATGATATTGTTTTGTAGAAATGTTTGGAAAAATTTGATGAACTAATATTTGAAGTAATAAATTTTCATATCGTATGCATTGTGTAAAAGTTTTTCGAACCGCATCATCAATGTATGCTGATTCGTTTGGACTGTGATGCCTCAAGTCTCGATTGTGGTACTTCTGTTCTGATATCTGAACAGTTTTCAATATACCGGTATACCGAGGTATTTTTAGTCAAGTTGTGATGAAGTCAAACTCGACTTTTAGTTTGATGAATGGCAGGCGGACGTAAACAATTGGTTTCTGGATGATAACTTGATAATGGTTCAACCCATGTTCATGAAACATCATAGGTAGGTTGGTATCGGTGAGAGGAAGAACCCTATTAATTTTGGACTTGCTTGGTCAAAGGTCAAGGTCACCGTGTCCTTTAACATCGGCACGTCGATTTACCCAATAACACCCAATACTACCCAATAACACCCAATAATACCCAATAACACCCAATACTATCTGATAACAGGGTCGAAACACATTTTTTTTCTATGGACCCGATCCCTCCCCTTTCACACGGACAGAATCCCCTTCAACAAAACGCCTCGGAGAGAAACCTCACCCGATCCAAGCCATTTTTTGTTTAAAAAGTAAAGTATCGGGTATAGTTCTCTAAATCAGTGTAATAATAAGTATAATAAGTGGTGAAGTTTAGGCAGCGGTGGGAGAGTGGCGGGTGGCCTCTCCTAACAATGTGTCCGTCGGAAATGTCGGGGGTAGGGGTGCAGGGCAACTAAAAGGATATTTCTGTTTGTGTTGGGTTGAAAAAGCGTAGAAATGCCCTGATTTGGGTTAAAATTTGAGAACAATGGAGAGAGAGAGAGAGAGAGAGTGCAATTCCACTTGTAAGACCCTTCTGAAAGGTAGTTTTTCTATTATTTAAATTTCACTGCCCATAAGGTAATCACTCGGTTTCTTTTGGTTTATCTTTAGTGCAACACATCAATTCTTGAGATCTTTTTATTGTCGTTGAAGGCGTTGCTAATGTTTTTACTCTCTGACTGACTCACTGTGAAGTTCCAAAAAACAATGACTCCTACTTCCCTTTGACCCTTGTCCAAACCATGTTGACGCCCAAGTGATATCTTTTGAATTTGCGAAAACAACTCCCAGCTTTTTTACACGGACAGACTGATGTTCTCATCTAAAGAAGGCGTTATTTTGTTATTCCCAGTTTTATGGAGAAGCAATTTCTTCGAGGGAGATTTTAAAGAATTAAATTAACCCCAAACGTTACCAAGTTTATAGAATAAAATAAAAAACTTGAAGGTTGTTTAGACGTGAAAATGTGTCCCTTTGCTATTTGATATGGTCAGTACAATGGATATGGTCAGTACAACCGGGTCGCAAGGGATCCCGGGTCGCAAGGGATTTGTAATTTATTTATTTATTATTGATGTTTAAGGTCACATATTTATGCACAATGGCTAATCATGACCGCGACAGTTTTACGGGTGGAGGAAGCCGGAGTACCCGGAGAGAACCACCGAGCAACGACGAGCAGCTGCCAGCTCCCCAACACCGTAACTCCGCACTGCAGCGTCAGATTGGTTGAAGACATGCGTACCATCGACGTGCAGTACGCCTTAGTACACGGCGTTATCGTGCCCCCACACGGGCAATGGAGATGAAGTGTCTTGCCCAAGGACACAACGCGGTTGCCGCAGGTGGGATTCGAACCGAGGACCTCTCGGCTTGCAGCCTGCACCTCTACCTACTGAGCCACCGCGCTCCCAAGGGATTTGTAAATCCGGGTCGCAAGGGATTTGTAAATCTCACATGGTCCCTGTGCGCATTCGTTCGTTCGTCCGTCCGTCCGTCCGTCCGTCCGTCCGTCCGTCCGTCCGTCCGTCCGTCCGTCCGTCCGTCCGTCCATCCATCCATCCATTCATTCATTCATTCATTCAAAGCAGTCAGATGGCCATGTAAAACAAAATAGATACACAACGTGCAAAGTTTGTTGTGTGAATTTTGTAATATGTGGTGTCATTCAAAATGTGAAAATATAGATGACGATAAATTTTCACTCTTCGCATCGTCCAGTGGATCTTACATATGTCGATCTTGCAGATCGGTTGAAAATGAGTACGACTACCTGTTTGGCCTAACAAGAATAAAATCGGTAAGTAATATTTATTTCCACAAGCACCTGTCAAATTTCCAACATAGTAATTCCGAAGTGCAGAACACTGCGCCATATGTAGTATTAATCCTTTACTCGACAAAATTGCGCAAAAAGCCCAGAAAAATACTTTTAAGGGAATTTCAACAAACTGATATGTTGTGAAACCATGCAAATATGAAATCGACGGAGCTATCCAGTTCCAGTAATATCCCCTCACTCAGAGTTTCTGGGATGGGAGGGGGGGGGGGGTAATTGTGTTTAATTTTTTTGCCCATTAGTTTTTGACTTGTTTTCAATAAAGTGAAAAAATAAAAACTCACTTCATCGGAAAAGGATGAAAGCACAAAAGTCTAATGCCACAAACCTACCTTCGGTTATTAAAAATAATTTTCCTTTCTTTTCAGTGTTTGCTACATTGTTTTGAATTATTCCAGGTAACTTTTCGACATTTCGTCGTAAAGGCTGATAAAATAATGGAAAATTAAGTAGCCGATGTGCTTTTCTATGCATGTTCAATGTATGTTGAAGTGTCAAAGATTTACTTCGAAATCGATGGCTTAAAAAGCTTCGCTTTCAAGTTGCGCTTTTCCAGTGAACAATTTCGTGGTAATTTCTTCACCCATTTAGTCATTTTTTATTCACTTCTTTATCCAATATTCTGTTATTTCAAGTAAAATAACGAATAAATAGAGCATATATCGCACATGGCATATTTTAAGTGGTTCATTCATTGCGAGGGTTTTGCAATTATGTGATAAAAACAGGGCTTTTGGAGGAACGTTCGGAGAAAATCCTCAAAGTTTTTATCCGAACCGATCAGAACATCTAAGTCAACACACACTTGAAAATATCAAATAACTCCGCAATATTCCCTGCTCAAAAGAGTTGATCAAAGGATTACCGCACTAACTCATTATTTCACTGCAATTATTTGATTGGTTATTACCAGCAAATGTGAGCAGATTGGGAGTGTCTATCTTTGATATATTGTGTTGATTCACTTCATTATTTTGTCGATAACTGACTTTTACTAACAGATTAATTCCATGGCTGCTCTGTGTCGTAATCACACGCGTCCACCCCAAAACGGAAAAAAACTCGATTGATAAAGCCCTTCGAGGATGCTCGTGGGAGAGACTAATCTCCAAAGCCACGGGCAACCATACTTGGAAAATAAAAGTAAAATGCCCTAATAGAGCAACGAAATTAAATCTGATAAGCAAAGGGGTAATTATCAACGGAAAAAAAATACGAAACCGAGGAATATCGTGTTCTTCCGCAACCCGTTCAGTGTCACAAGTGTCAGAAATTTGGGCACTCGTCACACAAATGCAACGGAAGCAACGATGTATGAAATGCGCCGCCCCTGAATTCTTTTTTTTTTATTTCAAAACATTGCTAGGTTATGATCCCTTATGAGAGGTCATAATCAATGTTTTGGAATAAAAAAATTCTCATTCGGTAGAGAAGAATTGTTGTTAAAGTTTTTCTTTCTTCCTGAGCTTGTCTCACTTTTTCATTATTGGGCAGTATTGGGTAGTATTGGGTGTTATTGGGTATTACTGGGTGTTATTGGGTAGTATTGGGTAAATCGACGTGCCCTTGAACATAGTATATTGTAAACAATTGGTGCAAAATGAGGAATTTTCTTTAAAAATCTTCATCAGATCCAGCAGATAAATGCTTTTGATATTTGGTATGCAGCATCCTTAGGGGGTAAGATTCAAGTTTGTTCAAGCCATGTTCCTAGGTCCATAAAATTTGTCTCTCATGACTTCATTCCTTTGTAATGTTGATGAACCATGTCTAACTGAATGTGACCCCAAATACTCCTTTGAACCACTTTGGCCGGTGAGCGATTAAGGCTCCTTGGGGCCTCTTGTTTTGAATACCGATACCGGTATTCTGTTTTGAATATCGTGCAGCCCTACATCGTTAGGGTGGTTTCGTGAAGGTTTATATTGTCCCTTGACTGGAACAAGCTTCCATCTGCAATGCTTCAGGGAAGGCCAAAGAATTATTATTATTATTATTATTTATTATTATTACTGGAGTATAATTTCAGTACTGTTGAGTGTTATGATTACAATTTGTGATATGTTGTAAACTCTCGTTCTTAACCCTTTACCTAACCTGAAAAGCAGACGACACTCGCAAAAATAATTCTTGAATAACTAATTTTTTTCATTTTTTGTCTCAAAAACATAGGTTATGACCCCTCGTTGGAACGAGCTCGACGAGCTCGTTCCAACGAGGGGTCATAACCTATGTTTTTGAGACAAAAAATGAAAAAAATAATGAAAATTAATTGGCGATTTTTGAGAATAGCGCTGGCCGGTTTTGGCCGTTACGTTAGGTAAAGGGTTAACTCATACCCAGAGTTGAGTGTCCTTTTTATGCCCCTTGCCTTTGGATGTTTCTAATTCAGTGTTTAAGAGTTTAGTTTTTAGCTCACCTGACTGAAAGCCATGGTGAGCCATTGTGATCACTCACCATCCCTTGTCCAAGGTACGTCATCTATCGTCCGTGAACATGTTTTTGGCGACTTCTCCCCCAAAACCGATTTCAGTTAATCTGAAATGCTTGTTTGTTCCGACATCACATTTTGATTTTGTTCAAACCAACTATATGGAGGGTAGGTTTTCCACTCAAATGAAACGTCCTTGAATTTTGGCTCCTACCTTGAAAAGTGCCTGAAATTGTTTCTAGCCTTGAAAAGTACTTGATTCCCCCCCCCCCCCCCCCTTGAAAAGTACTCAAATTCAGTTAATATTTGCCCTTGTAATGGGAGTGGAAAGATTTTTTCATTACAAAGGCAAGTATGGCCAAACCGTATCGGTTTTCGAATTCATTCAAGACATTGTTAAGAAAGTCTCACAAACCATATATTGACCAAATATTTGTTCAATTAAAAGTGCCAGCTAGGTGAAAAAGGCAAAAATTAAGTAATGAAGGGTCATAACTCCGCTCAGTATAGTCGAACTGTTCCGGCTTTCCAGCTCGTCGTTCAAGACATTGTTAATAGAGTTTCACATACCATATATTGCCTGGGGATGTCACGATTTTTAACTTAACTTGACAAAGTCAGGATAAGCTATTGCCATCACGCATGCGGAAGTCTGTTAGTCTGTGAGTCTGTTCACATTTTCCTTTAGCACAGGCAACACCCCGTAGTTCTTGTCTGATCGTCACGAAATTTCATATGCAAGTTTGGGGTCATGTCTAGATGAGAACGTCCCCTTTAGGTCGCGATCGGTCAACCGGTATGACTGCCCGAGCCCAAAACCCGAAAACCATTAGCACAGTCGACACGTCGTATTTATGAAGGGATGTCATTGTAACTTGGTAGGATGCCTCTGTATAATGCCTAGATGAGACCGTCCCCTTTTGGTCATGATCTGGCCACCATGATGGCTGCCCAAGCCCGAAACATAAAACTTTTACCACAGTCTGCAGGTCATATTTAATATGGAGGGATTTCATTGTAACTTGGTAGGATGACTGTGAATGATGTCTGGATGAGAACTTCCCCATTTGGTCGCGATCTGTCAACCGTGACGACTGCCCGAGCCCCAAACCCGAAAACCTTTAGCACAGTCTACAGGTCATATTTATGGAGGGATTTCATTGCACGGTAACTTGGTAGGTTGACTCCAAATAATGTCTAGACGAGAACGTCCCCTTTTGGACGTGATTGGGCAACTGTGGCGGCTACAGAGTCCCGAAGCCCGAAAACCTTTAGCACAGTCTGCAGGTCATATTTATGAAGGGATTTCATTGTAACTTGGTAGGATGACTCCAAATAATGTCTAGATGAGAACGTCCCCTTTTGGTTGCGATCACCCACCCTTGATGGCTACCCGAGCCTAAAAACCTTTAGCATAGTCTCTAGGTAGTATTTATGTAAGGATTTCATTGTAACTTGTTAGATTGACTCCATATAATGCCTAGATGATGACATCCCCTTTTGGTCGTGATTGGTCAACTGTGACGGCTACAGGTGCCCGAAGCCCGAAAACCTTGAGCACAGTCCACAGGTCGTATTTATGAAGGGATTTCATTGTAACTTGGTAGGATGGCTCCAAATAATGTCTAGATGAGAACGTCCCCTTTTGGTTGCGACCATTCAACCATGAGAACGTCCCCTTTTGGTTGCGATCATTCAACCATGATGGCTGCCCGAGCCCAAAAACCTTGAGCACAGTCTACAGGTCATATTTATGAAGGGATTTCATTGTAACTTCGTAGGATCACTCCAGATGATACCCAGATGAGAATTCTCCTTTTGGCTGCGATCATTCATCCGTGATGGCTGCCCGAGCCTGAAGCCCAAAAACCTTTAGCACAGTCTACAGGTCATATTTATGGTGGGATATCATTGTAACCTGGTAGGTTGTCTTCATAAAATGTCTAGATGAGAACGTACCCTTTTGGACACGATTGGGCAACTGTGACGAGAACGTCCCCTTTTGGACGTGATTGGGCAACTCTGGCGGCTACAGGGGCCCGACGCCCGAAAACCTTTAGCACAGTCTACAGGTCATATTTATGAAGAGATTTCAGTGCAACATGGTAGGATGACGCCAACTAATGTCTTGTCTAGATGAGAATGTCCCCTTTTGATTGCGATCATTCGCCTTGATGGCTGCCCGAGCCCAACACCCAAAAACCTTTAGCATAGTCTTTTGGTCGTATTTGTGTAAGGATTTCATTGTAACTTGTTAGGTTGACTCCTTATAATGCCTAGATGATGACATCCCCTTTTGGTCGTGATTGGTCAACTGTGATGGCTTCGGGGGCCCGAAGCCCGAAAACCTTGACCACACTCTACAGGTCATATTCATGAAGGGATTTCATTGTAACTTTGTAGGATCACTCCAGATGATGCCCAAATGACGTCTTCTTTTGGTCGCGATCATTTAACCATGATGGCTTCCCGAGTCCAAAACCCGAAAAACTTTAGTACAGACTACAGGTCGTATCTGTGAAGGCATTTCATTGTAACTTAGTAGAATGACTCAGTATAATGTCGAGATGAAGATGTCCCCTTTTAGTAGTAATCGGTTAACCGTCATGGCTACACAGGCCTGAAGCCCGAAAACCTTTAGCACCGTCCACAGGCCATATTTATGAAGGGATTTCAATGTAATTTGATAGGATGACTCGTTTTGGAATAATTTCACTGTAACTTGGTACCTTTCGTTGACATACGTTAATTGTGAGGGCCACATACATTAACTGTGCGGTCATATTAACCCACCCCTCCGCCCTTTAGTACAGTGTACACCTCATATTATTTTTATTAAAAACATAGCATACAGGGAACAGAAATTAACATATTCCCAATTATCACAATTCTTGTCTTATTTCATAATCCTTTCATAAACATTGAACATTATCCTTTTCATCAAACACAATACACAGACAACTTAAGCTACAGTGCCACTGACACTTTCATTTAATTTAGGAATCGATTAATCGTCGCAAATAATCGATAATCGTACCTAGATAACCCACCTCTCCCTCTCTGAAGTCGTTAACAATGACGTTCAAGTCAGTTGACCTACCTCAAGTAAACAACGAAGACGATCCTTTTTTAGGTACATTCAAAGCTTTGATGTTCTGAACTTTTGAATCGTCAGTGTAATAATCAAGACCGGTCGTCAGTTGCGAACTTCGCAAATTCGCAACTGCCGACCGGTCTTGATTATAAAGTTCAGAACATCAAAGCTTTGAATGTACCTAAAAGACAAATGCTTCTAACGGCTTCTTGGGGTTTAACGTCAATGTTCTTGACCTTTTACCTTTAGAAACAATAGTTTTTTCAGCAATTATTTTTTAATTATTAAACGTCTAAAACGGGGTAAAATTTACCGATTCTTCGATAACGAAAAATACTAATCGATTTCGGCATGACCGATTGACAATCCATTAATCGTGACATCCCTAATATTAACCAAATCCACTGATATTTGTTCAAATTACACGCAAGGCTCACGACGTTCCTCACAGAAAAGAAAATGCGTGCATCTCCTGAAGAGGAATTCTCAAATAAAGCAACCGTTGACTCAGGTGTACCCCCAAGGAATTGTCTTGGGTCCATTTTTTGGCCCCACCCAAAATATCCGTTTTCCGAACCGATGAGCCAATTTGAACCAAATTTGGTAGGTGGAATTATTGAGTCATAAGTGCTTAGGTCATAACCGCATGGAACAGAGATCTACTGTTTAGTATGCAGCATCCTTAGGACCAGTAGAATGGAGTCGTAAAAAGAAAAATGCCATCCATTGTCAAAGTGTACTGTAGTAAAGGTAATCACACCTGCATTCCACTGGGTGGTCTTTTGGTTTGTTGCTGCCACATTCAAAAAAAAATTATATCCAAATTAGTACCTGTTCAGCAACACGTGGACTACAACCAATCCATGGCGACTTACTCTATGAGGTATGGTTGCCCCCAATATTAGTTTCCAATCTGCAGGACACGATCAAGATGAAATTCATATGCATCAACGGCCTTATTCACAGCGCAATAACAGAAAACTTGCCATTTACATTACTAAGGTTTCAGCAATACTATACAGTTAAAACTAAAAGTCCTGTCACGAACTGTGCGCTTCTCTAGGCTTAATTGCGCGTATGAACTGCACGCAATTGTCATATCGAATGGCATCCAAAGCACGGCAGGTTCTCCCGATTACTCATAGCAAACACAGGCAATGTTTGTACCAATGGACCTGCGGGTTACCCGGAGGTCCATTGGCTGAAACATTACTTATGCACAGACCATATGTTCAGAATTTGAGCCTTACTATGTAGAGCTGTAGATTAACCGAAACCGAACCGAGGTTTTTAGTTTTTTTTAAAAACCGAAACCGTCGACATCCCGTAATCTAAGGTTTTTCGTTTTTTATTAAATACTCTCTTGCTGCAGAAATTCACAGAATGTAGCCATCCCAGACTAGTGAGAGTACCCAGACACTACCAATGGCAGTGTCTGGGTACTCTCACTACCCTGGGAAGGCTACATTCTGTGAATTTCCGACATTTCAGTTTAGTTGTGTTTTTAGCTTTCCTCATGTTGCGTGTAGGTGTCAGACCTCGAAAACTGGCCAAGCACAATAAAAGTTCTGTATATTTAGGTAATTATTATATTGGCCTTCATGATTCTTCATGTATTATAGCTTATTTCGGGCATTCATTGAGTTTCACTCAATTTCACTGCCATTCAGTTATGACTCCGGACATAGGAATGAGTTTTATTGAATTTTATTTGGCCTCACGAACAAACCGAAAACCGAACCGAACCGAGGTTTTACTCCACCTGAAAAACCGAAACCGAACAAGAAATTTAAAAACCTACAGCTCTATTACTGTGGTCATAACGCGTAGATTAACGCACAGATCGACGTGCGCATTTCATGACAGGACTTCTAGTTTTAACTGTAGGTTTTAAGAACTTCTTCAGTCTTTAAATTCAGTAGATTATATGAGATAAGACAATTTATCTTAGTTCTTTATCGCTTAGTTGTCAAGTCAGTTCTGATTTCCTGGCTTTTCTATTCACAATAAAAATTCTGGTATGAGGATATTGTTGATCAGCAGAATCTGGGGTCACTTATAGCATGTCATTTTTAGTTCACCTGACTGCAAGTCAGTGTGGGTATTGCCATCACTTGGCGTCCGTCGTCCGTTAACTTTTGCAAAGCTGGCTTCTTCTCCACAGCCAATCAGCCAAATTCAAACATATATTGCACAAACCATCCCTGGGGTACACCCTTTCTATTTTGTTCAAACGGAGCGGCTGCCTTCTTCGGCCTCTGGGCAATGATGCCAAAGCCAAATTTTTTTTTTAAATCTTCTTCTCATGAACTACCAGAGAGATTGCCTTGATATATGGTATGTAACACTCTTTGGTGTTGAAGATTAAAGTTTGTTCAAGAGAAGTTGGTAGATCAATATTTGGGCTCTCTGTGGGCACATATCCATTTTGGGCTCCGCCCAAAATTTCTATTTCAAGAACCGATGGGCCGATTTGAACCAAATTTGGCATGTACCATAAGTGGGTCCAAAGTACTTGATTGATGCCAGAAATTTTTTTTTCGTTGCCCTGTGGGTACCCCAGGGGCTAAAAATAGAAAAAAATTCAAATGTCCATATTTCCCAGACTACATGGAACAGAGAACTGTTACTTGGTATGAAGCATCCTTTTGACCAGTAGACTGGATTTAAAACAATGGCCATCGGTTGTGTTAGGGTGTTCTATATGGGCGTTTGAAAAAATGCTGAGTCAGCATATTTGCAGAAAAAATGAAAAAACATTTTTCTTCACAACTGCTGATCAGAATCTTTTGATATTTGGTATACAGCATCCATAGGACGGTCAAATACAAGTGTGTTCAAATCGACCCCCTCGGTTCATATTTGGGTTCAACAGAGGAGCCCAAATAATTAACTTGGGGGGCTATGGGGAATAAGCTTTAAAAATCATCTTATTCAGATCAAACAGTCAGATTCTTTTGATACTTGGTATACAGCATCTCTACAGGGGTCAGATTGAAGTTTCTTCAAATTGAGTCCCTGGGTTAATATTTGGGCTTTCGATGGAAGCCCGAATATTAACTTGGTGCAATATGGGGAATAATCTTTAAAAATCATCTTCTTCTGATCCACCAGTCAGATTCTTTTGATATTTGGTATGCAGCATCTCTAGGGGGGGGGGGGGGGGGGGGGGGTTAGAATCAAGTTTGTTCAAATGGGATCCCTTGATGAATATTTGGGCTCTTTATTGAAGCTCAAATTTTAACTTGGTGCAATATGAGAACATTTCTTAAAAAATCTTCTTTTTCAGACCCACAAGTGAGAATCCTTTCATATTTGGTATATGACATCTCTAGAGGTGTAAGATTTGAATTTGTTCAAATCGACTCCCTGAGTTAATATTTGGGCTTCCAGTTGGAGCCTGATTATTAACTTGGTGGAATAGGGGGTATATTCTTTAAAAATCTTCTTCTTCAGATCTACCAGTCAGATTCTTTTGATATTTGGTATGCAGCATCTCTAGGGGGAGGGGGGGGGGGGGTAGATTCAATTTTGTTCAAATGGGATCCCTGGATGAATATTTGGGCTTTTTATTGGAGCCCAAATTTTAACTTAGTGCAATATGTGAAAAATTCTTAAAAAATCTTCTTTTTCAGACCCACTAGTGAGAATCCTTTCATATTTGGTATGTGACATCTCTAGAGGTGTAAGATTCAAATTTGTTCAAATCGAGTCCCTGGGTTAATATTTGGGCTTCCGATGGGAGCCTGAATATTAACTTTGTGCAATATGGGTAATAATCTTTAAAAATCTTCTTCTTCAGATCTACCAGTCAGATTCTTTTGATATTTGGCATGCAGCATCTCTAGAGGGAGGGGGGGGGGGGGGGGGGTAGATTCAAGTTTGTTCAAATTGGATCCCTGGATGAATATTTAGGCTCTTTATTGGAGCCCAAATTTTGACTAAGTGCAATATGAGAAAATTTCGTCAAAAATCTTCTTTTTCAGTCCCACAAGTGAGAATCCTTTCATGTTTAGTATGTGACATCTCTAGAGGTGTAAGGTTCAAATTTGTTCAAATTTTGTTCCTGGGTTAATATTTGGGTTCCCCAAGGGAGCCCAAATATTTACTTAGTGCAATATGGGGAATTATCGTTTAAAATCGTCTCCTTCAGATCCAGCAGTCAGATTCTTTTGATATTTGGTGTACAACACCTCTGGGAGGGTTAGATTGAAGGTTGTTCAAACCAGGGACCTGATTTGGGCTTTTTATTGAAGCCCAAATTTTAACTTAGAGCAATATGAGAAAATTTCTTGAAAATTCTTCTTCTTCAGATACACCAGTGAGAATCCTTTCATATTTGGTATGTAACATCTCTAGGGTTGTCAAATTCAAGTTTGTTCAAGTCGATTCGCTTGTTTGTTTCTTTATTATTTTTGGGGGAGGTGGGGTGGGGTGGGGGTGGCTAGAGAGAACATAGTGGTTTAAAACAAACAAAAAATTCTTTCGGTTGTTTTTTAATACTTCACAGAACAGAGTTTGCTAGGAAGCTTTCCTAGGACCAGCAGAAATGAATGGCCAAAAAGTTGCCTTTGGTTGTGTCATAGCAAATCAAAACAAATTGCTCTTGCTGCTGATGACATGCTGATACACTCATCTGTTTTGACAATTTGAGCCAGGTGAGCGTTTTAGGCTCACTTGAGCCTCTGGTTTAAAGTAGACTCGATCTGTTTATCACTCAAGAAAAACCCTTCCAGGCAATACCACAGCTTTGATCTCGTATAATCTCAGATTAATTCCAGGCTGATGACTTCGAAGTTAAAAAAGGTATAATGCTGGGCCTTTTTCCAGACTTGAATGGCATATTTAGTGAAATTCAGGGCAGGGATGGGGGGAGATGGCAGGTTAGTAGCTACAAAAGTTAATTCATTCCTTTTACCAAAGCAGGGTGTATTAAAAAACAATAGCACTGTGAAATAAATTTAAAACAAGACATGAATAACGGTGAAACGGTATTGCATAAAAATGATCAGTAATTCTGTGTGTACAAGCTAAAAACTAAAGTGTTAAAAACTACACTTGAAGTGCTGTATTTAACCCTTACTAAGTGCTGAATTAGCACTTTGTTCAAGTGCTGATAAACCAGAACTTGACAGGTGTTACAATAATACCACTTGACAAGTTTAATGTCGCGACACTTAAAAGGAAACAACGCAGATGACGCGGATCAGGCTCGAACTCTCGAGCCTGATCCGCGTCATCTGCGTTGTGTCATTTTAATTAATTATGTACCCACCAAGCGCAAATCAAATTATGGACGATTCTGGAAGAACCACCAATGCTAGACACATGGGAAGTGCCATCCATTCAAGTTTCAGATGTCTGACGATTGTAATGTCTAAGTGCTTAAAGCAATGCACTTTGAGTGTTAAAATCAAACCCTAAGAGTTAGAATGGGTTTAACACCTTGAAAGTGTCAGTTTTAACACTTTAGTTTTTAGTGTGTATAAGACATGACTAATTAACAATTCTATTTTGAGAAGGGTCCGGGTGACAGATTGAATTGAGACATTTTGTCGCTGACATATCAGCAATCCAGTTGTTTGTAATGCATTGGTGGCCAAAACGCATTGGTCTTGTTCGTGTCAAAGTCAATGCTGTTTGTGTAAAAATCATTTTCTTAACCGATGGTTGTTGGGATGGTAACTGAAATGGGCTGATGTAAAATGTTGGGGGGGGGGGGGGGGGGGGTCTAATTGCCAGCTCATCTCTTTTGAACTAACATGTATTGGTTTAACAAGCCGTTATTTTCCTCGCAGTTGTGGAACGCATCCTCATATTGATCATATTTTTGGCGGCGATGTTCAATGACTGGTTATCTCGTTTGATGTACATGGGGGCACGATGACGACGTGTACTAAGGCGTACTGCACGTCGATGGTACGCATGTCTTCAACCAATCTAACCCTGCCTGTGCTGCAGTGCGGAGTTAAGACGTTGGGGAGCTGGCGGCTGCTCGTCATTGCTCTGTGGTTCTCTCCGGGTACTCCGACTTCCTCCATCCGTAAAACTGTCGCGGTCATGATTAGCCATTGTGCATAAGTATGTGACATTAAACACCAATAAATAATAATCTCGTTTGATGTATCGTTTTCAAAATAAAAACAGGAGTTTCTTGTTCTTTTTTAAGTCTCCATAACATAAAATAAGTGTCAAATATTGAATGGCTCTTGCCAGGGGCGTAGGAACCGGGGGCACGTGCCCCCCCCCCCCAAAAAAAAACCCAACTTTTTTTCCGTGTTTAGGTTAACATAATAGGCTTCCCAGATGAATTCTCTTGCACAGTATGCAGGTAAATTAAAAAAAAATAATTTGTCAGTTCAGTTAACTGCAGTATTTTCCAGGCTGATCACATTGGGAGTCATGTAAGTGTGCCGAGGATTTGACATTGTAAAAATATCATGTCGTGTGTGTGGTATTTGTCGAAGAATGTCAGCTTCCAGCCTTCCACACTCACAGCATGCAGAGAGACGGGAGTTTGCTTCAATAAATTGTATCCACCGATATACTAAAAATAACCCATTTTCTCTGATAGGATATTCATGTATCGTGTCCCTTGTCAAAAACAATGCATAACATGTAGCTATGTGGGCATTTTCCCACATGATATATGATATAATCAGGGCTTACAGTTAGACTTATCCTGTAGAGTAAATTTGAACATGACCAAAAAGAGAAGTCCTAACAAGTTAGCATGGATTAGTTTTTACGTAAATACGCAAATTCTGCTTGACTAGAAACGTAGCATTTGCATATTATTGGCAATTTATTGCATTATTCACGGGAGGAAATTCGAGCAGCTTTTAAAAAAAAATGAAACATGCTGCTGAAAATCAACTTTTTTCTATTAAAGAAAACAACTGGATTTTCAGCCCAAAGGTCACGAGATAGTACCATTTGACGTCTCTGTTTTGAATTATTATTATTATTTTTTTTTTTTTTGGGGGGGGGGGGGGGTAGAATCCTCCACCCCCACCCACAGACTCCCCACCCCCCTCAATTAGCTCGCGCGGCGCTCGCGGCAGATTCATTCGGCATCTGCTGGTTTGTGCCCTCACCCCCGACTGAAATGCTTCCCACGTCACTGCCTCTTGCATGTACCACATTACTGTGATGCCGTTGTGGAAACAACATTCATAATTTTCAGAGGCGGCGGAAACCGGGGGCACAGGGGACACGTTCCCCTCCACTTTTTTCCGCAGACATGTTGCGTGGTTACACGATGAGTTGAAATTTGCGCATGCAAACGTGCTAATATACAGGCATTCCGGTGATATATTATTTGCAAATCCAAACAACATTTGGCCAACGAATCCCGCCTTCGGTCGCTTTAGTCCGTTCCTTGTACTTCAATCATCATCTTCCAACCCGAAGGCTAGCCTTCGGGGTGCTTGAAGTACTAGAAATGACAGGACAGTGACCTCACAGCGCCATGCTCATGTAAATGAGAGACTACAGTGTGTCACGCTACATTTACCGATATACGATCGTAATATTTGTCCCACTGAGCCGAACCACGGTTGCATTGAAAATTTGGGCCCCTCCACTTTTATCAAACTTCCGCAGTCTGATAATTTTGCAAGTTTGAAAGAAGTTTCAATGAATTGATTATCGCCCTTGATTTTCTCAGTTCAACGCCAGCCGAATGAAAAAACGAGATTCACCCCCGAAGTAGTGGAATGTGTCATTCTTGGCTGGCTCGGTTCGTTTCTTATCTGGCTAGCCAGTGTGATTTGAATTTTGACTGCGGATCAGTAAGCTTAATTAACCCTTTACCTAACGAATCGCCCGCATCCGCCCGCGTAATATGCAAAATGAGCAGTTGAAAAAATTAATTTTTTCGAAATATTAAAACAGAACCTTACCATATGACCCCTCATTGGAACGAGCTCATTGAGCTCGTTCCAATGAGGGGTCACATGATATGGTTTTGTTGAAATGTTTTGAAATATTTAAAAAAAATTATATTTAAAATAATAAATTTTGATATCGTCTGCATTGGGTAAAGGGTTAAAAGTCTGAAATATAAACGTTTTGTTATACTAAATACGATTGTTGCTCGTTTAACCCTTAACCTTTACCTAACATGAAAAGCAGACGACACTTTAAAAAAAAATTCTTTAATAACTAATTTTTCCATTTTTTGTCTCAAAACATAGGTTATGACCCCTCGTTGGAACGAGCTCGTTGCAACGAGGGGTCATAACCTATGTTTTTGAGACAAAAAATGAAAAAAGAATGAAAATTGGCGATTTTTGAGAATAGCGCTGGTCGGTTTTTGCCGTTACGTTGGGTAAAGGGTTAATATGTTTCGTGGAGAGGGGATTCACCACTAAACCAGCGGCGGGGCGAAGTTTTCGCCTTTCTAATAGCCTTACATCCTTCTTAGGAATCCCGAGAAGGGAAGCCGTACTTGTTAACTTGTAAAATAAGACCCGGTAACCAATATGTGGGGTGGAAGACCTCTCAAGTGGGATAAAATCAATTTGCTAAACTTGACTTTTTATTCTTGTGTCCACAAAAACTGTTAAATGAGACCAAGAACAACCCAATTTAGTAAATAACTAACATTGCCGCATCATAACCGAAAAGGCAGAAGAGTGTATGGGGAGGCAGAAGGCTTTGATTCTTTAGGATTCGGAAAACTTCCAACCACATAAATCAATATAACACACCCTACACACCTCCACCCCCACCGTCCGTCTATCGCACAGCGTGCACGCTAAAAACTAAAGTGTTAAAAACTACACTTCACTTACTAAGTGCTGAACTTGCACTTTGTTCAAGTGTAGATATCCCAGAACTTGACAGGTGTTACAATAATGCCACTTGACAAGTGTAATGTCGCGACACTGAAAAGGAAACAACGCAGATGACGCGGATCAGGCTCGAACTCTCGAGACTGATCCGTGTCATCTGCGTTGTGTCCTTTTAAGTATGTACCCACCAAGCGCAAATCAAATTATGGACGATTCTGGAAGAACCACCAATGCTAGACACATGGGAAGTGTCATCCATTCAAGTTTAAGATGTCTGACGATTGTAATGTCTACGTGCTTAAAGCATTGCACTTTGAGTGTTAAAATCAAACTCTAAGAGTTAGAATGGGTTTAACACCTTGAAAGTGTCAGTTTTAACACTTTAGTTTTTAGTGTGTGTCACGTATTACTAGTAACCACCTGCCAGCAAGCCAATTCAACATAATGACCTTCATCAAAAAGAACGGGAAACGCATATCAGATGTTAATTACGCCACAACTTGCCTGTTCTTGTATCACTCATGCTGTACACGTCACTTCCTGTGCAATGAGCTGCTCAATGAAAGTTGAAAGTTGGGATGAAAACGACAACGAATACTAGTCTTCACAAGCGGAATAACTTCAAATCATTTTCTGATCAAGATATGTCACTGATTCAGCATAAAACGCAGTGGATGTTTTTGATCGCTCACATTGGGGTGTTACATAAAGTGTTTAACGAGAAAGATTAACCCTTTCAACACCTTCCTGGAAGGTATCATTTCAGTCAATACTGTTAACGGCGAAATAGGCAAACCATCATGGTTTGTTGGGACGTTCAGTAATAATTTAATCCAACAGCTCTATCTATCGAGCTGTTGGATTAAATTATAACCGAGCCTCGTTGCAGCGTGTTTGCTCTTTATATCGTCTGCTCGTCCACTACCATTTTTCTTCACGCATATTTATTTATTTATTTATTTATTGATGTTTAAGGTCACATATTTATGCACAATGGCTAATCAGGACCGTGACAGTTTTACGGGTGGAGGAAGCCGGAGTACCCGGAGAGAACCACCGAGCAACGACGAGCAGCTGCCAGCTCCCCAACATCGTAACTCCGCACTGCAGCACAGGCAGGGTTACAGCGGTTGAAGACATGCGTACCATCGACGTGCAGTACGCCTTAGTACACGGCGTCATCGTGCCCCCACGTGGGCAATGGGGGTGAAGTGTCCCAAGGACACAACGCGGTTGCCGCAGGTGGGATTCGAACCGAGGACCTCTCGGCTTGCAGCCTGCACCTCTACCTACTGAGCCACCGCGCCCCCTTCTTCACGCATAAATGCAAACCGGGTTCAAAGGATTAAACTCAATATTGTTAGCAAAATAATTTTCAAATAACATCGAAAACAGAATTTATGTCCACACGCTGTCTCATGGAGAGGCCAACTTGTAATGAATAGATTTTGTTTACTGAATTCTCGAATTTGTCAGGAAAATGTAAATTATACAGCGAGTCTACGGTCATGCGAAGATTCAATTTCAAATATTAAGTATAGATATTCGTTTCAGTTCAAAATCGGCTTCCCGATTCGTTTCCTCACGAGTCTCTTGTTTAGCCTAACCCTGTACCTAACATGAAAAGCAGACGACAAGGTTTTTCCAGGCTTATCGTAGTTGAACCACTCGAACCGTCTCGGACGTATTTCATTCATCTCAACTCGGCGCGCAATGTTTCATTTTTCAAGGCTTTTCCAGGCCCAGGGAGCCAAATCAAGGCTTTTCAAGGCCTTGAATTTCATTTTTGAATGTCCAGGGCTTTTCCAGGCTTTTCAAGGCCCGCGGGAACCCTGTTGCAAACAAAATTCTTGAATAACTAATGTTTTTCATTTTTTGTCTCAAAAACATTGGTTATGATACCCACTCATTGGAACGAGCTCGAAGAGCTCGTTCCAAAGAGGGGTCATAACCTATGTTTTTGAGACAAAAAATGAAAATATAATGAAAATTAATTGGCGATTTTAGTGAATAGCGCTGGCCGATTTTGGCCTTGACGTTGGGTAAAGGGTTATAGGAATATAGCTTGGTATCAGTCATCTTCGTCGTCTCACAAAACGTACAGTTCAGATGGAAATCATACATAAATAATGTTGAAATAAAAGACCGAGTGTAACTTCCGCTACATTAACATAACATGTGTACTCATGCCACCAGCCATGCTAATCCCAATATCAATAGACCCCACCACTGTTAAATACAAATTTAAGGTTTCTAAGCAATGTCGACGGTGAACTTTAATCCTTACCGGATAATATTCCAGCTACATCAAGGCATGCCCTCGTCGAAGGAATGACTAGTTGACGTACTAAGAGTTAAGCTAAAATAATGGTTTTAGCGTGCCGAAGGCGCGCTGGAACGTTTTGGGACAAGCCCCTTTCGACCCTCGTTTGCAGTATGGTATAATTCCATTAAATTGAGACAGCGTCATCTGCATCATGTCTGAGCCGTGTAAAGGCGGAAGAACATGGAAGTTGATGTTTCTTGTTGTTATTCTTCAGGCAAGTATAGTCTGCCGCTTGTGGTTTTACAGACAAGGTAGGCCTTCATCGGCAAGTAAAGTCTGCCTTGGGCTCTTTGCTGGCGTGTACGATTGGGGCGACTTGACAAGCGAAAGAAAACAACGGACCTTAACAAGGTGCCACCCAACCTGAACATTCCTGGTTCAGGTAACAGGACTGCTATTTTCATTGGGTCGGGACATGCTGTGCGCTAAAGAAGCGCGTTACAAAAATTGGCCAAGAAATCGGGGTGCAGGACCAAGGCTCGCCTCCCTGGGGGTGGATGCCCACCTCCGGGGATGGAGTGAAGGATGTGCTGAAGCTATAGCGGTTATTGAATTGCCATAGCGGTTACTGATATCCATAGCGATTATTGGGGAAAAAGGTAGAGTCTGAAAGATAATCAAAAAAACTTATAGTTAAAGCGGCAAAAGATAGAGTGGAGTAAGGAAGTATGTGCATTTGTAAAGTCTTTTCTGGATGTATTTCTGTTGAGTGTGTTTTTCAGGCAAGTATAGTCTGCCGCTTAAATGAGTTGGAGCTATCACTGGCAAGTGTAGTCTGCCTCAAGCTCTTCTGTAGTTGGTTGTTTTAGCTGTTGTGATGTTGCTTGCTGGCGGTAGGGGAGTCTTTTTTCTGTGGTGTCTGGTCTGGTACCTTTTGTGGTGCTATGCCCTATGTCTCTGCTGTGGCTGAAATTAAAAAAGTATAGGCTGATTAGAGACCCCCCCCCCCCCCCCTTATCTGTGATCTCCTGTTCTTGTTTCGCGTGGTGTGGCTGTTCTGTCGGCTGTTTTCGTGGTTTGGTTGTCTCCGGTGTCCTGTGTGTTTCTTTGGGCAAGTATAGTCTGCCACTGGATAAGTGTTGGAGCTATCATTGGCAAGTATAGTCTGCCTCAAGCTCTTCCGTTGGTGGTCGATGTGTGGTCCCGAGTGATGTTGATCGGTCAGATGTCTGATTCTGTTGGTGTGTTGGGTTCTCGATTGGTTGTCCGTGCTGTGTGTTTGGGTATTGCTGAAATTAGATATGATTAGAGATTAGTGAGCACCCCTCCCCCCTTCCCGGTTGTCTTCTCGTGTAAGTTCTGTAGTTCTTACCAAAGAGGCGTCATGTGCCGAGCTGCTTCCGAGGCTGAGAGTGAGGTTGCAGCGGGAGGGGAACAGGTTAACACACTAGACCACACCCGAGGGTGTTACTTTCCTGTTGTACCCTTCGCTGGTTGCGATCTTTTTGGGTTAGTTTAAGGTTATTTGGGGGTGGCGGGGATCGCGGGCGTTTATATGGGCTGAGCTTCCGAGGCTGAGGGTGATGTTGCAACGGGAGGATAACGGGTTAACACACTAAACCACACCCGAGGGTGTTTTTTTCCTGTTGTACCCGTCGCTGTTTGTAGTCTTGTTTAGGTTATTTTAAGGTTGTTTGGAGAAGGCGGAGATCGGGCTTATGTAAATGCCCGGACTGCTAGTACCTAGTAGGACTGGTAACGGCTCCCAGCGCCAAGCACATTTATATGCAACAGCAGACAAAATTGGTTCTTGTCTGCTATCGTGTACAAATGTGCTCGGACTGTTGGCACCAGTGGGATTGGTAACGGCTACCAGCGCACTTGGCCCCTTCCGGGGTTGTCGTTATTTCATTTTTATTTTGTTCGGAGCAGAGAACAGGTTTGCACACAATACCACACCCGAGGGTGTTACTTTCCTGTTTTTCTCTCTATTTAGTGGTAGGCCATTTTGTTTATTGTTGGCATATTTTTGGGTTTTTGTTTACTGTCTCATATTTCCTTGAGTTTAGGTATCAGAGTGCTATCTTTAACCCTTTACCTAACATGAAAAGCAGACGACACTTGCAAAAAAATTTCTTGAATAACTAATTTTTTTCATTTTTTGTCTCAAAAACATAGGTTATGACCCCTCGTTGGAACGAGCTCGACGAGCTCGTTCCAACGAGGGGTCATAACCTATGTTTTTGAGACAAAAAATGAAAATATTTTGAAAATTAATTGGCGATTTTTGAGAATAGCGCTGGCCGGTTTTGGCCGTTACGTTGGGTAAAGGGTTAAACCGTTCTAGGTTTCTGGTAGCTAGCATGGCGAGGCGGTCTTTGACGGTTGGGATTTTGGCCCTTTGGTGGAGAAGTTTGATAGGGGTGTCGTATGGGGCTTGGAGGGCTAGTCTCAGTGCTTGGTTCTGGACTCTTTGGAGTTTGGCAATATTCCTCATGTAGGTATCGGTCAGGACTAGGACCCCGTGATGTACCGGATAGTTGGATTATTTTATCAGCCGGGACTTGAGCCACCACAGTCGGAACAAATCGGATTTATGGTACATCAATACCTATTGGTCATCTTCAAGACGCCACTGATTGGATGCGAGGTTCGATTTGATTTCCAATAATAGACGTGATTCGATTCAAGATTCGATTCGAATAGAAAACGTGCGATTCGCAATTTCGCAGGGCCCTAAGCGAGCCACAACTTTTTTGTTATCGGTGTGCTAAAAGTTTTGAAGTACCCCGCCTGTTCTGAACAAACCTATCACCCAATTTTATTCCGAATATGGCGAGGTCACACTTACCGGCGTTTATTATTTTGAGTTTTATAATAACACTCAACCCTCGCGGGAACCCCGGGAAGTGAGACAGTGCTTGTTCGCTGTGGTAAACAAGCTACGTTTTATTGGTAAAATAGGACCCAGTCACTAATGCTTTGGGTGCAAGTTCTCTAAAATAGGCAACATGGGGCATAAACGATTGACTGACCTTGACTTTATCTCCATGATGTGGTCACGGTTAGCCATTGTGCAGAAGTATGTGACCTTAAACACCAATAAATAAATAAATAAATAAATAAATAAATAAATAAATAAATAAATAACACACAATTGTTTCATATACTTTTAAATAGAGAATATCCAATGAGCAGGACCGCCGAGAGCGAGGACGGACCACGGGGCGAAGTGTAGAATGGACGTTATGGGCCCTGCGAGTGCCGAAGGCACGATTCGATAAGCCGAGAGTCTTCCCCCAGATTTTTTTTAAATTAGTGCTAGGAGAAGGTCAGACGTATCGATAGGTCAACCTACACTTTTTTAAAACACCCAAAATCCCGGACAGTTGCCCCCCCCTCCCTCCTTACCCCCCCCCCCCTCCCCCCCTCCCCCCTCCCCCCTCGGAGCTAGTGCTTTTGGTACCAATTTTCAAAGTGTTCTCCGACTGGGACGAACCATGGTCAGCCCGAAAATATCCAAGTCCCGTGCAAGTTCTGACCAGGGGCCAACGCGGCCTCCCTTCGCCATTGATTTAGATGATTTTTTTTATCAAGTCTAGTCATGGCTGCTTCACAGCAGCCATGACTAGATTTGATAAAAAGGAATTATCTTGGAAAAAAATTTCTTGAAAATATTCAGCAGGTTTAAAGTTAGCGACACTTTCATATTGAATACACTCCCCCTTCAAAGGCGACCAACATGTCAATATTGTGAGTCCAGATAAACAATTTTCCGTCAAACCAGAATTTGGAGTAATGTCCCTTACTTCAGAAAGCGATTTACATTTCATTTTGCCCCCCTGCTTTGATTGGTGACACCATAACAGAAACATGAGCATACCATATCAAAATTTTTATTGTCCAACGTGGAAGGCTGGCTTCTATTATCCAAGCGAATTATTACACGTGAGCTGCATTGACCGAACATCGGGAGCAAGGTGGATCAGTGGTAGACTGCTGGATTTCTGTGCTGGAGGTCCCGAGTTCGATCCCCGTCCGGGACGACCCGCGTTGTGTCCTTGGACAAGGCACTTTATCCCGTTGCTTACATGGTGGCACGATGACGCTGTGTACTAAGGCGTACTGCACGTTGATAGTGCATATGACTTCAACCGCTGTAACAGAGCTTGAACAAAGTTAGAATGTTGAGGAGCTGACAGTTGCTGGTCGATGCTCGGTGATTCTCTCCGGGCACTCCGGCTTCCTCCACCCGTAAAACTGTCACGGTCACTACTAGCCATTGTGCATAAGTATGTTACCTTAAACACCAATAAATAAATATAAATACATTGACCGAACCGGATGAGCACTCCAGAGTTTTTGGATGTAGTGTACAGAGAAACAACGCACAAAAAGTTTGTTTTTTGACACCACGCGATGGGGAGGGGAATTCATAAATTATGACCTCTCCCCGATACTTCGGTGTTAAAAATTATCCGTCAATGTTTAGTTGTTCAAAAAATTCAGTAATAACTCTGAATAACTAAAAACAAATCATTTTTACCGCAATTATATATCTTGTAGGTCCTCACTGGAACGAGCTTTATATAACTTAACGGCCCCCCCCCCCCCCCGCCCAACCACCACACATACACACACGCGCGCGCACTCGCTTTTAGGGCCACCGCCGCTGGGATACTGGGGAGATTTGAACTTCAGCCTCCAAACATACCGATTCTGTAATGAACAAGGAAGAAGATTCTGTAATGAACAAGGAAGAAAGAAGGAAAACAAAACTTATGAAAATAGGGAAAAAAAGATTGAAAATAGAGCTTGGCGGGTTTTTCGGTTCGGCTCCGGTTTTTGCGGTAAACCTAAAAACCGAACAACAAGACCCAACAAAAACCGACCGAAAGGTTTTATAGTGTTTGTGCATAAGCTCATCAAACTATCGAAGTGTGTGGGGGGGGGGGGGGGGGGGGGGGGGACTGGACTAGTGACCACAATGGACTATCGTCACTTAGTCTTTCCGGCAAAGGGGCGAATATGTCGTGTTCATTATATCAACAATGCGAGCATCAGAACATATAATACAAACAGTGTTCTTTCCACCAATACAAAAGTCCAGGAGATGCGCTTTGCTAATTTATTTCCTCGGACGAATAAAAACATGCAAATTATTGTAAAAACACAAAGTGGAGAGTGGATTGTAACTAAATCACCCGCGGAGTGGAGTTATCACCCAAACTATAACTTTCAAATTTTGTACACATCGACAAAAAACACAAGCAATGTTTCAGCCAATGGACCTCCGGGTTTAACCCGGAGGTCCATTGGCTGAAACTTTGCTTGTTCTTGTTTTGTTTTGCGACAAATTTGCAATTATTGCTTGGGTGGAATCTCCACTTTGCGGTTAATTTAGTGATAATACACTCTCCACGGACTGTACGTAGTATTTGGTAAGTATGATACTGACAGATTCTGAATGGCGGGTTATCTGTGAAGTTGCTTCTAATTGGCTGGTCATAAAAAAGTAAAGTTTCTGTTGGTAACTTTTAATAAACGAAAACAACAAACAGCTCCGAGGTTTATTTTCTGCAGATGTCATCGATGCTTTCTCAAAATTTTTTTTTTTTTTTTTTTGGGGGGGGGGGGGGGGGTGGGGGTGGGGGTGGGGGTGACGTTGCGGTAACCGGTTCTCGTCAGATAACCGAAGTCAAGCAACGTCGAGCCCCGTTAGTCCTCGGATGGGTGACTGTCTGAGCGATCGCTTCGGACTCCCGCGTTGTGTCCTTGGGCAAGGCACTTAACCCCGATTGCCCACATGAGGGCACGATGACGCCGTGTACTAAGGCGTACTGCACGTCGATGGTACGCATGTCTTCAACCGATCTAACCCTGCCTGTGCTGCAGTGCGGAGTTACGATGTTGGGGAGCTGGCAGCTGCTCGTCGTTGCTCGGTGGTTCTCTCCGGGTACTCCGGCTTCCTCCACCCGTAAAACTGTCACGGTCATGATTAGCCATTGTGCATAAGCATGTGACCTTAAACACCAATAAATAAATATAAATATGAATTTACCTTAAATTAATTAGTCGGGGTCCAAGCCATGAAGGTGGATCGTACGTTGGACCTATGGCCAGATAAATAAAGTATAAGAGTGTTATAAACAAGGCCTAAATCATTTTAGTCAAGTTGTCAAACTAATACATTCTACCAAAAACAGAAAGAAAACTGGTTTAGTTCATTAAATTTGGTTGCATGTAACCAAATTCGGTTCCCCGACCAGGGCCAGTTTGGGTTCCTGGAGAACAATACACATGACACCCACAATGTACATCGACATGGCGTCTCTTCCAAGGACCCTCACATTGCTCATATAGTATTCCCCTCATATAGTATTCTTGTCAATTACTACTACATGTATTATTTATTTATTGGCGCTTAAGGTCATAATGGTGACCGTATCAGTTTTACGAGTGGAGGAAGCCGGAGTACCCACAGAGAACCACCGAGCATCGACGAGCAACTCAGCTTTCTAACTCTGTTCAAGCTCCGCTCCAGCAGGGTTACAGCGGTTGAAGACATACATGTGCACCATCGGCGTGCAGTACGCCTTAGTACACGGCGCCATGTAGGCAACCGGGATAAAGTGCCTTGCCCAAGGACACAACGCGGGCCATCCCGGACGGGAATCGAACTCGGGACCTCTAGCACAGAAGTCCAACAGTCTACCACTGAGCCACCGTGCTCCCACTACATGTACACTCTAAAAACTCCAGTACGCTGTCATACCAAATACGGTACTCAACTTGTCACGTATGGGGCACCAAAATTATGGTACTCCTGAAAACCAAAACATTGTTGGTACTCCAAGAAACCAAACTTAATGGTACTTCGAGAAACCAAAACTGTATAGGTACTTCGTTTTGGTTCTCTAGAAAACCGAATGTTTGGTACTGTATTGTGGTTCTCCAGAGAACTCAACTCAAGTAACTATACTATGGTTCTCCAAGAAATCAAAAGTTAGGTACTAAGTTAGACCCCCCCCCCCCCCCATCCCTTTCATGTACACAACATATGCATGAGAAGGGTAGGCTCAAATACTGCTCCATAGAGGGACCCAAACAACTGGACCGAAGCATGAAAAGCTGCAGAAGCACCAGCCTCCCTCACGGGCCAAGATACATTTATTGTGTAGACTAACACCAGAAATAATGTCGCTATGAAAAAAATGAAGAAAAAATGAGTTAGGCAGTTCCTTTAATAAACTTTAACAAATATTAAAGACATACACTGCAACATACATAACTCAAATACAGTTTGCACCAAGTCAACCAACCCGCTCTCTATACATGAGCCATTCACTCACGTTTTCAAGATCCTTGGCATAGACCGAAACCGCCATTGTCAATAAGACGACGCGGGCGCTTGACGGTGGATATGCAGGGGATGTAACTCCTGTTTATCGATAGTTTGGTATTCCACAACCACTCATTTGGTATTTTTCGCGCACAATTTTGGGGAGACTATCCATATTCGTTGTTTTAGGTATCTCATATATGGAGGATATGGAATGAGTGTTTTTCTCATATAATATTTATGAAACGAGTCTAAGAATTTTCCATTTTGGCGAGCCTCTGGCGAGCCCAAACGGAAAATTCGAGCGTGTTTCATAAACATTATATGAGACAAACACTCATTTCATATTCTGTTTATCACATGACACACACACACGCACAAATTAGACACTTAGTATGACTTTTTAACCCATCACCTAACTTGAGTTGCAGACGGCACTTTAAAAAATATCCTCGTATACAGTACGTGGCGAGTGGATTGTAAGTAAATCACCCGCGGAGTGGAATTATCAACCAAGCTATAACTTTTCAAATTTTGCACATATCGACAAAAACACAGGCAGTGTTTCAGCCAATGGACCTCCGAGTTTAACCCCGGGGTCCATTGGCTGAAACTTTGCTTGTGCTGGTTATGCTTTGCAACAAATTTACAATTATTATTTGGGTGGAATCTCCACTCTGATTTAGTGATAATACACTCTCCACGTACTGCAACTAAAGATTTTCATTTTTTGCTTCCAAAGCATAGGTTATGACGCCTCATTGGAACGAGCTCGCGAGCTCGTTCCAATGAGGGGTCATAACCTATGTTTTGGAAGCAAAAAGTGAAAATATAAAAAAAAATGAATGGCGTTTTTTTTTTAGGCAAAATATTAATACAATATAACCCACCCTAAATAGGACAGATAACGTAAATTCTCCCTACTGAAATTATGCAAATGCGACCCAGTTGTATTTTGTTTAGCCAATCAAATTGTCCAGTTTTGAAATTGACCAATGAAAGCTCCCAACTCTAATTATGCAAATTATGAAAATGTGGCCAGGTTGTATTTTGTTCAGCCAATCAAATTGTTTAGTTTTGAAATTGACCAATCAAATTGACGGAAGGCTTTATTTATCACTGATTAATATGAAAACAAAATATCAAATGTTTTAAAGTGAACAAAACGGACGAGTCATATGATAAACTGGTGGTATCTTCGTATACCAAAATGTATTGTTTTATTAGAGTGTATAGGTACAGAGGGGGGCGCGGTGGCTCAGTAGGTAGAGGTGCAGGCTGCAAGCCGGGAGGTCCTCGGTTCGAATCCCACCTGCGGCAATCGCGTTGTGTCCTTGGGCAAGACACTTCACCCCCATTGCCCACGTGGGGGCACGGTGACGCTGTGTACTAAGGCGTACTGCACGTCGATGGTGCACCTGTCTTCAACCAATGCTAACCCTGCTTATGTGGAGTTAGTATGTTGGGGAGCTGACAGTTGCTCGCCGTTGCTCGGTGGTTCTCTCCGGGTACTCCGGCTTCCTCCACCCGTAATACTGTCGAGGTCATGATTAGCCATTGTGCAGAAATATGTGACCTTAAACACCAATAAATAAATAAATAAATAAATAGGTACAGAGGCCACCGTCGATACAGACAAGTGTAATATACCACCGGGAGATCGGACAGAGCACGCCACCAATGAAGAAGGGAAAGCCGCTTGTTTACATGCACAGGACAATAATTTTCTCGAGGAAAGCTTGAAGTCAACGCCTCCAGTCATGTGGATCAATGCCAAAGGCCCAAATGTTGATACTAATTGAACGTTACAGTACAAACCAAAATAAGCTGTAGCATAACCCCAATAAACTATATAAATATACTGCTGCTCCTGCACTGATAAGCTCAGAATCTGACATCATTTTCTGGTAAGCTCTCAATGAGAGCTTTCCAGAAAATGATGTCAGCTTCTGGTCTTATCAGTGTGGGAAGAGAAAGATACATAGCTTGTAGTGGTTATCCTACAATTTACTTTAACTGGTACTGTATAAGACCATATCACTAACTACAACACTTTCAGGGTGAGTAGTATTGTTGAGCTGTAAAGTCCACAACGGTTATTCCCAGAGGCGGCGGAAGCTCCAAATAAGTGTGTATGGGGGTGGGGGTGGGGGGTGGGAACATACCTTTCTGAGTGTCGCAAAGGTATAGGATGGAAAATAAATTTTCTTCGGGGGAGGAAGGGGGTGTCAATGATGGTGGGGCAGTGTATTCATGTAAAACATATCAATTTATATACGCTACACCTCACCCTTGAACCCACTCTATTTAAGATATTAACATCGGCGTATTTATTTTGTTTTGTTTTTACTTAAGCCTTAGAGCCCTGGTGGTATCTTTCATATCAATTCAATGGCAGCAGTTGGAAGAGGCTATATTCATTATTTGTGGGCAGACCAATTAATATTTCGAACGCGCAACCTCAAAGCCGCACGTTGAAAATAAATATTGACTGGTCTTCCCCACACATTCACTTACCAGCTACCACACTTAGGATTTATAAAGTCTCATGTTTATGGGCCGGAAAAGCGGCCTCTCTGGTTCAAAGGGCTAATCATAACTTTGAATTCGCCCTTTGAAATGTTACGCTCCATTTGGAGCTTTCTGTTTTTATTCGATAAAATCTTGAAAATCACTGTGGTCATATATGTACAGGTGATGTGTAGTGACCATAGGGGTTGTGTCGGAAAATGCCGTTCTGGTACCTATAATTGGTGAAAAAATTGAGGGTGGGGCACGTTGCTTATGTAAGCAAGGCAACGGGATAAAAAAACAGGTAGTTTCCGTGGCGGTTACAAAGAGGAAAAACATTCACCAAAAAGGTTTTCGAAACCAAGAGTTCAACCATGATACTATGAAGAGGGAACAGACGCTGGGTAGTGTATGATTTTCCTTCACGGGTACTCAATAACGATCGAAGAAAAAAGTCAAAACAACGCCCCACCCCTCCTTCCCCTGTAAAAAAAAAATAGAACAACAACAAAGAAATCAGCGACGTATGTGCCATAGAATAAGACGTGGTTTTGGGTCGGCTATAATTCAGGTGGGCTAAAGCAAGGCACCCCTCGTGAGACAAGGTGGGCGAGCAGGCGCCTTTGTATGTTCAAATAACATGCTCTACATGCCTATGCTCATCCGTGTAATTTACGGCCCAGATAATAAGATGTCCCATGTCCTGTTGAGTGAAGACTAAGTATATAATGTGGAATATTTTGTCAAATACTACCCCGATTTACATAACCCTACAGGCATGGCATGCTGTGAACATGCGTTTTAACTTTTTTGGCCCGACAGGCGACTGAAGTCGACAGACGGCAGACCGCGAAAAGGTACTGCGGTAGTCATTTTAGCCAACTGTGTGTGTCCATTTCCAAGTGCTGTTAACCCTTTACCCAACGCAGACGATATCAAAATTTATTATTTTAAATATCATTGTTTCAAATTATTCAAAAACTTTCAACAAAACCATACCATGTGACCCCTCGTTGGAACGAGCTCGACGAGCTCGTTCCAAGGAGGGGTCACATGATATTGTTTTGTTGAAATTTTTGGAAAAATAATATTTTTTCAACTGCTGAAGTTGCATATTACGCGGGGGGCGGGGGGGGGGGGGGGTATGCAGCCGATTCGTTGGGGAAAGGGTTGAACAAACATACGTATTCCTATGTTTCATGCACCATTTATGTCCTATCCATTAACAACGATACCGTCCCTTGAAAGTATAAAGGTGTCATTTAAATATATACAGGAAATCATTTGAAAAACTGTCAATGAGATCATTAGAACATATTTTAAAATAATAACGCTTTAGTCTAACACAACCTATTCTTTTTTTAAAATTCCTGATGAATATTACGCGCTAAGAATTCTGTTTCTCAGATTATTCCGCGTCAAAAGAGTTAAAAGGAACCTACTCAATACCACGTTAAACTAACAATTTTCAAAGAAAAAAATGAGTCGACCATACCATAAAATAATGACATTTGGATTTATTACTTGGAGCGTCTTTTTTGAGTGCCACTTTGAATGATCGGGGAGGAGAGAGTGTGTGCTTCGATGGTACAGACATTTTCGGCATTTTCAGCATGTTATTCTCACTGATTAATAGAGAGGCTATGCAATCCTTTCGAGTGTCGGGTCGGGTCTTCTTTGTAGCATACCTTGATATCCCTTGAACTGACATTCCAAAATCAAAATGAAAAACAATAGCGGGTTGGGGTCGGAGTAGGACCACGTTTTCGTGCCTTACTCATATGGTATGCCTAAAATAGGCTCATCTTGATCAGAAATTGATCCCAAATATACCAGAGATTAAAAGTATGTAAATGTGCTTCGACATCACCCCATGGATTTCCCAGGAGCAGAGTTGAAAAGAGACGTTTCGCTGAATCAGTGAAAATTGTACATGTAAGAATCCCTACAACATCATTGAGAAACCATTAAAATATTATCAGATAAGATTTTGTTATTTTGAACACCTATATTGTATTATATTTCTGATTGAGTGTCCATTTTGACTCGTTGGGTCGATTGAGATGACACGTGTAGTTCCATAAATACACAAGAATCGGGTAGAGTACTATACGGTAACCGATAAAACTTCATATTTTGTTCCCGAGATTGCTTCTGGGAAGACGAGGTCATGAAACGGGGATAGAAAAAGTATAAAAATAAAGTCGTCGCAGAAATTCCATCTCCAGGTGACACCACGTTCATTTTATGCCCAAAGTGACATAAACGCCACTTTCTCGATTTTCTATTTTTGGTGAGTGGAACGGAAGATGTCAAAAATGTGTGTTTATGGGTGAGAAAGTACACAACGAATACCCCAAAGACAACATTTCAGGCTTCATATCACAATCGTATATCATCTGTTGTACGAATACTCGCGGATCTCTTCTTGTTTTTTATGTCACGTTCAGAGAATTACAGGCATCGGAGGCCATGAAAAACTACATCACCATTAAGAAAGTCAGACTATGCACCTAAAGAGACCATAGGTCTATAATGGCCTCATTTGGTGCATAGCTTGACTTTCTCGAGTATTTTGACACAGAAGAGACATTATTTAGAGAGAGAGAGAGAGAGAGAGAGAGAGAGAGAGAGAGAGAGAGAGAGAGAGAGAGAGAGAGAGAGAGACCCAGTGATTTCACAATTTTTTCCAAGAGTCGTAGATGACGGGGTAGCGCTTTACCTGCAGAGGGGTGTGTTAGTCAAGATGGCTTTACGAAGGGGATCCCGAAACAAAAAGACTTAATGAAACAAGAGTGGTTGGTGGTTGCGAGGACATCCTTAAACAGTTTACTTCCGGCTTAATCCGGTTGTGGCGTCACTCACTACAGTACCAAGCTGCTCGTTAAGAAGCGACTGAGCAGCAGCCAGAACGCCGAAAAAAGACGGCCCTAGGCGTATGAGCAGGCATCAAAATGTTGCTCTTCCATATGCCGAGTTGGGCTACAGGAAACACAAACTGCGTAAATACGACGGGGGAGAATGAGATCATCGGAAGCGTTAGAGCCAGCGGCGGGAAACTACTCTCTTGAATGATCCTCGGCTCACGGATCTGATAATCAATGTTAGTGGCAGGTGAAAACTCAGATATGCGTGACTGAGAGAGCTATGTGTGTGGTTAATAAATGTTGCGTTATTTACGTTAGCAAGTGTTGTAATAGGTTATATTTTCATTAACCCTTTCAATCCCGATGCTTGAATGATATAGTCTTTGCATCCTGTCGACCCGAAAACGGGCGAATCACTATTGTATTTGTGAGAAGGTACAGTGATAATTATATACTACAGCCCAATAGGGCGGGCGGGGGTGACGGTGAGCCCGATAGGGCTGTAAGGTTTAATTATTGCAGATCCTTCTTCCAAATTTGTTATTTATTTCCTTTCTTGTTCATGGACGACCAACTTATTTCCTGCGCAAAAACATATGCGTTACGGGTTGAAGTGATCATGGCGCTTCTGCATCTTCGCATACTATTCCTTTTGTACAAAAGATCAACGAGAAAAGTTTCAGAGGTCTCTCGTGGTCTAACCATTTGGTTACAGTTAGCCTTCTTCACTTTACAGTCAGTATCGCAAAGTTTATTGGGGCCTCTAAAAACTTTTCTGGGGCGGGAGGGGGGGGGGGGGGGGCTACCCTGGAATTGTTTCTCAGTGGGCACAAAATAAATGCATTTTCAAAGTTCGGCGTTTATAAACCTGCTGTCCGCGATCTCGTTATAAGAGCCTCGGAACAAAACTCCAGCTCAGGGTCCCTGAATCCCCTGAGATAATCTGCCTCTGACAATGAAAACATGCCAATTCAGAAAAACCAAATAACTTCAAAAAAATTAGTTCAGTTATATTTTATTTTATCATATGACTCGTCTTTTTTGTTCACTTTAAAACATTTGATATTTTGCTTTCATATTATTCAGTGATAAATAAAGCCTTCCGTCGATTTCATTGGTCAATTTCAAAACTAGACAATTTGATTGGCTGAACAAAATACAACTGGGCCATATTTTCATAATTTGCATAATTGGGGTTGAAAGATTTTATTGGTCAATTTCAAATATGGACAGTTTGATTGGCTGAACAATATCCAACTGGGTCACATTTTAATAATTTCAGTAGGGAGAATTTACGTTATCTGTCATATTTTGGGTGGGTTATATTGTATTAATCTTTTTCCTGAAAGAAAAAACGCCATTCATTCTTTTTTTATATTTTCACTTTTTGCTTCTAAAACACAGGTTATGACCCCCTCATTAGAACGAGCTCGATGAGCTCGTTCCAATGAGGGGTCATAACCTATGTTTTGGAAGCAGAAAATGAAAATTTATAGTTTTTCGAGGATGTTTTTTCCAGGTGCCGTCTGCAACTCAAGTTAGGTGATGGGTTAAAAGTCATACTAAGTGGCTTATTTGTGCGTGTGTGTGTCATATGATAAATAGAATATGAAATGAGTGTTTTTCTCATATAATATTTATGAAACTCGTCCGAATTTTCCGTTTGGGCTCGCCAAAACGGAACATTCTAAGACTCGTTTCATAAATATTATATGAGAAAAACACTCATTCTATATCCTCTATATATTAACTGCGCGTACTAGGCGAAATGTGGAAGAAGAAAAAGAGAAATATAATTTCATTATTAATTAATAGTTACAAGATGGGTTAAAAATTACGAGAATAATCGTTTAAACCGTACATCATAATACCAGGGATGCTACTAGCTTTAAATCGTCCCTGTTGCATATCATTCGTTACCTCCTTTGCCTTATATTGTGATGAAAATCGACTTTCGATAGTTATCTCTTCTGAAATTATGAGACGCGCGACGGAGGCCCAGTTATGAAGGAAGTAATCGTTAAAAAACATATACCTAATGAGTTCAGAATAACATAAAGCCAAGTTACCTTTTGTTACTTTTAATAATCAAAAACAACAGGCAGCCCACGTTTATTAAAGAAAATAAATGGAAACTTGGCTTTTTAGACCACGCTCATCAGAAGCCGATAATCCGTCATTAGAAATATCTACCAGGAAGGAACAATGTCCGTATTATATGTCACGATATGTATACTGTTGGTTTTCTGAACAGAAAAAAAAAAATGTTGCAGAACATCAAAAGGTGGTTTTCAACGAAGAAGAATAGTAAAACATTCAAACTGATTGGGGGTGGCTGGGTGGGGGATGGGGATTGTAAGAAGTCAACTCCTGTAATGTTTATACTACTCCACAGGAAAATGTCTGAAGTTTGCGAAATAATGCACACATCGATGATAGTAGTATGTTATGTACCCGATCGACCCTGATTACCCGGACTTTTGGGAGAGCAGCTAGTGTTAAATTGCCATAGGAACCGTACTTTTGGGGGAGCAACTTTTTCTTGTGCAAAGGTACGGCTCCTTGCAGCTAGATCCGCCAAATGGTGTTCCTACTGCCAATATGATATGCTATGGTATGTATAGTGATATAGGTAAACACAGGGCTATGGGCATATATTATGGGTAAGTGGTGGGAAGATGATGGGAAAGTTGGGTTTTCTTGAAAGTTTTCCCCGCGAAACGGTTGACGTTGCTATTGACGTCGTGACGTCATGATACGCAGCAGACGTCATAGAGATGCTGCCCACTGTTATTGTCCACTATACAATCTGACATAACGTTATTCAGGTCAGGGGATGTCGGACTTCTTGTGTAGGGGGGGGGGGGGGGGGTATGGTGATCTGGTAGTCGTGGTATATATCCATGTTGGTATACTATTAGCCCTTGGGTCTTCATATTATCCTATGCCTGCTATAGCTATGTCAAGCAGTATTGTGGGGATGGAGGTAATGCATGGTCGCTCAGTGTGGTATTGCGAGATAGTGCTTGGTGGTTTAGATTGGCAGTATAGGATGAATGGTCTGTTGGCCTATTACCCCGTCAGTACTATTTACCTACCGAATCCTTTATATTATCTTATGTCTGGTATTGGTAGTTCGTAATGCTAGGTGAGGCAGTATTATAATCGTTCGTTTAGAAGTGGGGCATTGAATCCATTGCATATACCACTGTAGGTCCTCTGTTAGTCCTCGGTATTATTAACCAACCGATTGCTTTGCATTATTATGACTGGTATAGGTAGTACGTTATGACAGGACCAGTGGTAATGTGGGATGGGGGTGGGGGGGGGGGGGGAGGTAATGCATGGTAGCATAGAACGGCAGTATAATATGGGCGATACAAACCTCTGTGGGCCCCCGAAAGCTATTGGTACTACTAATCGACCTAATGTTTTATGTGACTGGTCTAGGTAGTATGTAAGACCAGACGTTATTGTGTGTGTGTGGGGGGGGGGGGGGGGGGGAATGCATGGTAGTCTAATGTGGTAGTATAGGATGGACGTTTTTGTACCCCTACAGGTCCCATGTTAGCACTTAGTACTATTAATCCACCTAATGCTTCATGTTATCCTATGACTGGTATAGGTAGTATGCAATGCTAAGCATGGGGGTATTATGGGTAGGGGTACTGCTTGGTAGTTTAAAACGGTAGTATAGTATGGGTGGTATATACCCATGTAGACCCCGCTGTTTGTGCTTGGTACTATTAACCAACCGATTGCTTTGTTTTATTATATGGCTGGTATATGTAGTACGTTATGGTAGGTCTAGTGATATTGTGGGAGTGGGGGTAATGCTTGGTAGTTTAGAACGGTAGTATAGCTTAGGCTGTACATACCCCTGTAGGTCTCTTGTTGGCCCTTGGTACTACTGATCCACCAGGTGCTACGTATTATCAAGTGGTATTCTGGGGTGGGGTTAATGCCTAGTAATACAGAACGGCAGCAGAGTATGGTTGGTATATTCCATTGTAGGTCCCATCTTAACCGTTGATAGTATTAACCTAGTTTCATTTATCTAGATCACTCAATCAGTTCACTTTACTGGCGCCAACCAACCAAACAGATTGCTTCATCCCCGTAATCTCTATGCAGAGTTATCTCTCTTTATTACAACGAAGACCTATCCGATTCTCATCACCTCTATATCCAATGGCCACGTCTCATGGAATCCCTGTTTGTGAAACGTCTCTGGTTATGGAATCTCTTTTTAGTCGTATGAGGGCCATGAGAAAAGCCCTGAATGAGGTCTAATTTACTATCCCTCTTAGACTCATTTCAGTATTTAACAGCCATATCCCCAGGCGCCCCGATTTCGGCACCTCTTTTTGGAAAACATATGGCTTTCGGCACCCCCTTTGTGTCGTATGAGGCTAAGAGTCGTATGTTCGAGTGACTCGGACATACGACTCTTTGCCTCATTTCAGAAAACGGGGTGCCTAAGATCTGGTATTGTATTGTTTGAGGATACCTATCGGGAATCCCTTATGGAGAATTCCTTTTTTTGTCATATGTGCTTATGTGAAAAGGCACAATGTGACACATTGTGCCTTTTCACATAAGCACATATCCGCACATCCAGCACATCCGAGTTATCAAACTTGAGTTCCCATAAAATCTTAATGGGAACTTTTTCTACACAATTGAATGGGAAGAATCTGAACGTAGAGGGGTACGTTCAGATCGCTGAACTACGGAATAAAGGTGAGTTTTCAAGACGATGGTTTCTCGGTCAGCTTGCAACCAAATTCCGGCCCGATTGCTCGCTCTGGATATACATAGACGAGGACAATCCCCAAGTTTTCGGGCTTCCAATCTAATTCTGTAAGACATTCGACGCTGTTACTGGAGCCCTACGAAGCTTCGAGATTAGATTCGATTTCGAATCGTAAGTTGCTATTCGGTTCGATTCAATTCGACCGCCCGATTCGCTTCCTTTCGAATCTTTTCTCATGAAGAAAACTTGGATTCAGTCATGTACATCATCTCGCAAAATGTGCCACCACCCATAGTAATTTCAGTCTCTTTTGTCACTACCACTGTTGAAAGAAAATTTAACCCTTTACCCAGCTCAGACGATATCAAAATTTATTATTTTAAATATCCATTTTTTTAAATTTTTCAAAAAGTTTCGACAAAACCATATCATGTGAACCCTCGTTGGAACGAGCTCGATGAGCTCGTTCCAAAGAGGGGTCACATAATATGCTTTGTTGAAAAATATTTTCCTAATAATATTTTTTCAGCTGCTGAATTTACATATTACGCGGGCGGATGTGGTCGATTCGTTGGGTAAAGGGTATACTCCAAACTTGGTAATATTTCAACTACATCTGTTCCGTTCCAGAATCTATTGATACATCCCACGCCCCGTGTTTTTTCCGCCTTCACCAAATCAGCTTTTGAAATCCGAAGTGCGTTATCGCCTGCTGATCTCCTTTATTCGAATTTCTACTGATGTCACCCTCCATTTCTCACTTCAGTGTTAGTAGCCTCTTATAAAGTGTCTACAATTGTTTCGCTACTTTATATTTGCTTGTCATTTCATGAAAATGTTGATTTTAATTCATCTGCAATCCGCGATTCGCGTCGTGGTGTTTGATATCAGTATACGTACTCATCGCCTTTCGTACCCACTCGTTTCGGACCAGCCCATGTAAGCTAGGCCTATCACTAATCAATGTTCCCCTTTTTATTTTTTTCAGTTTTTACCAGTTGCATTGTACCTACTCCATTACGTTCACCACGCTTATTGTAGAACTGTGCTTATCTGTAATAAACATGAACTTTGAAAAACAGGACGTTGGTTATACCAGCTGTAAATTTATTCTTCCCAACCTGTTGGACCCACGGAATAAAGACAGCATAACATCACCAAGGCATACCTTGATGATGCAGTTAGAATATTTTATCTGCCCGGACTTGTTCCACCACAATCGCAACGAATAAGGTTTACAGTCCCCCCCCCCCCCCCCCCCCCAGTGGGCCATTTTCAAGATTCCCCTGATTCAATTCGAGGTTGGATTCGATATCGAATAATCGACCCGATTCGATTCGAGATTCAGTTCAAATCAAAAATGTGTGATTCGCGGGGACCTAGTTGTTATGGTTTGGAACCAGTCTAGCCCTCAAATAGTTCATCCCCTATGTTTAGATTCACTAGTCTGGAATATTTCAGTTGTTTGGAAAAGCGAGCCTACGTTACTCTTGCACCCAAAAGCGAGCCCACGTGCACCCAAAAGCGAGTCTACTTTACTCCTGCTTCGAAAAGCGAGTCTACGTTACTCTTGCACCCAAACGTTACTCTTGCACCCAAAAGCAAGCCCACGTTACTCTTGCACCCAAAAGCGAGTCTACGTTACCCTTGCACCCAAAAGCGAGCCTACGTCACTCTTGCACCCAAAAGCGAGCCTACGTTCCTCTTGCACCCAAAAGCGAGTCTACGTTACTCTTGCACCCAAAAGCGAGCCAACGTTACTCTTGCACCCAAAGCGAGCCTGTGTTACTCTTGCACCCAAAAGCGAGCCTACGATACTCTTGCACCCAAAAGCGAGCTTACGTTACTCTTGCACCCAAAAGCGAACCTACGGCACTCTTGCACTCTATTTCATTTGGAAACTTATCAACATCTTTTCAAGTTAAGAGAACCGAAAAAGTGAAAAAGTTCTACAATAATGTCAGGTGATTGGTTCTGGAAAGTGAATGTTCGGGTGTGTTTTGAAGGGGGACTCGCCCTTTGCCTCAAATTTTGAATTTTGAGGGGGGGGGGGGGGGGTCAGGATGAGATCTGTCGAACTTCAAACCGCATGGAATCAAATGTATACGAAGAGAACGGACGGTGGGAACCTCTTATGATTCTCCCATTTCTCAATATTTGAATTGTCAAGTTGGGCTATCAAATTCATCGCCCTCGAACGAATGAAATTGAAAAAAAATATTTCTAGTGGCGCTGGGTAACCTGTGTCTTCAGTCGATATATACAACATTTGAAAGTTATAGTTTGCGTGATAACTCCACTCAACGGGTGATTTAGTTACAATCCACTCTCCACGTACTGTATCTTATACGCATACGCACTAACATCACATACCACTATTGAAATGACGTCACAACATGGCCACTCACGCGAACAATAATGACAATGAAACATGGCGCCGCCGGGTCACTGGGGATGCGGACAGGACTGGAGCGCCAGTGGTGGGCCGATCCAGGGGAGAGGTGGTCCAGCCGGTCCGATCCGGTCCAACCCTAGGTGGTCCGATATTCTTGCCTGGACCGGTTCCGGACAGGTCCAATCATTATAAAATATATTAAATGAAGTAAAATGTGCTAAAATCTTACTTTTGGTAATACCAAATTAAGATTTTAACACATTTGCTTTACTTAAGATATTTTATAATTATTGAATTGGTATACGCGTTTGTGTTAAAGAAAGCATCAAGTTACTGTCATCTGACGGGCAAGCTTGATAACTCCGGGCATGTTATATAATACATTGTATGCACATTGTGGAAATGTTGTGTAGTGTATTTTGAAATATTTTCTCCTAGCTATCAAGAGAGCGAATAAACGTGCTTAAAACTTATGACTGTGACTCGCTGTGAGTCTGCAGTTCACGTTTTACAGTGGCGTAGCGGAAAATCTTGTGCCCCCCCCCCCCCCCCCCCCCCCCCCCGCGAGATAGAGACGGGGGCCCTTTCATAATGGTGGTTGCCTTTAAAACGGGAGCAAATTTCGTGTTGTTTCCGTGCACAGCATACAGGATTTCACGTAGTACATACGCCATAAATTAAATGAAGGTATAGCCAAAGTTTCACCCCCACCCACCCAACGATACACACACGCACGCCCCAACATGTGTGACTTGAGAGGCACCATGTATGTATATTGTTCATTTCTCACCCCTATCAATTACAATGACGTAGCGTTCACTTAACCCTTTACCTAACCTGAAAAGCAGATGGCACTTGCAAAAATAATTCTTGAATAACTAATTTTTTTCATTTTTTTGTCTCAAAAACATAGGTTATGACCCCTCGTTGGAACGAGCTCAAAAAATGAAAAAAATAATGAAAATTAATTGGCGATTTTTGAGAATAGCGCTGGCCGGTTTTGGTCGCTACATTAGGTAAAGGCTACAAAAGAGTATGTTCTGTGGAAGTGAGAGTTTGAAATTATGTTATTTATGGGTATTTGGTACACAGTCTCACTCTCTCTCTCTCTTTCCCTCTTTTTCTTCCAGCGTTGGGACGTCCTTCAAGACGGGTGCCCCCCTTCTAGCCGCCCCCCCCCCGCAATGCGGGCACTGCGGGCCCATCCCCTACGCCACTGCACGTTTCCCGCTATCCTGTACATGCTACATGTCATATAGCATGTGGAGGATAGCGGAAACGTGAAGTACAGACTAAATGTTATTAGTGCTGAAAGACTAATATGAAAGACTATATGATATATGATTGGGTTAAGAACTTAAAGATAGGTAGTTCAAATGCTCCAAGTGTTTCAGCACAAAACGTTTTGTTCTTAGCATTGGCACCTGACATATTCCAGATAGATTGGTCAATTTCCGAATGCAGGTATGCGTACCGGTATTATGTATTGGATGTAGTGACTTGGAGTTAGATATTACCGACTATAGGCTATATCGCGATTTGCAACCTGTCTTCGGTACATTGAAATGTATATGGGCCTATGAGGGTTAGCTGACAACTTGATATGGTAATTCATAATTCGCTATCTTGTCTGACATCAATCATTGTCACTAGCAGTATGCATACCATTACCCAATGGAATTACGAAACCACTTATACAACTACCATGTTCTCGACATTTTGGCCTATATTTGACACATTGTGTATTACCCAAATTACCCAATGTGTCAGATATAGGCCCAAATGTCGAGAACATGGTAACTGTATAAGCGGTTTCGTAATTTCAGACATCGTCATTTCAGAGATCAAAGGTTAAAGAGGATATGTTTGTAATTCGCTTATTCGTTTCATCAAGGATCGTTGTTTTTGTCCTGGATGCATGCTGCCAAGTTAGAGAAGATGGCTGCATGAAACGCGTTTTAGAAAGTGTCCCGCTAAACATCTAAACTCCAAAGCGACAATGTCTGACTTTATAAAATGGCTTATTGTAATTGATAATGTATATTGTAGACCACATCGTCGATTGCCCATTTGCCCCAACCAGAATAAAACTATAACTATCGTCTCATATTTGTGTAATCTGCAATGCATAATTATTGTAAACTGGTCACTTGCCAATGTGCAATTATAAACAGAAAAATAATTCCAAAACACTTGCAATTGTTAACTTATTGCATCATGTTGATTGTCACACGGGAGTCACATAAACAGTAAACACAATACACATGTATTCCTTGTCAGTCAGGCATTTCATAGGGTTTCAAATCCTTATGAAATGCCTGACTGACAAGGAGTACATGTGTATTATGTTTACTGTTTATGTGACTCCCGTGTTTATGTGACATTTCTGCAAGATGCTTGCAATTCCCGCAGGTGGCGCTTCCCAACATTGTCATGCAGAAATGATAACTTAGCTATTGTACCGGATAATAGACGATTCCGCATTGAAGTAATAATAATAATAATAACACTGAACAAGCACTCACTTTGCACACTAGTAGAAACTACGCAAATCAACTTTTTCACCAATTCAGATATGTATGGAAGTGTATCTTTATGTAAGTTCCACCAAGCAAGCGGGTGAGTATTCATCCCAGCGCATGGCAGGGCATTGTACCTACTTATTTCTGTCATTACGATATCTGAATTGCTAGAATTACGTGATACGTGTGCTCCAAGCATGGTGCCAAGAAGACGGCCGAGTTCTTTCTCTTTGCATGGTGTCGGATCCCCAACACCTGACACCACAGAATCACTTCTACAAGTATCTGATGCCTGCGCTTTTATACACCCGATTAACCCCGTATAGTACGTGGCGAGTGGATTGTAAGTAAATCATCCTTGGAGTGGAATTATCACCCAAGCTATAACTTTCAAATTTTGCACATATCGACAAAAAAAAACACAGGCAATGTTTCAGCTAATGGACCTCCGGGTTTAACCCGGTGGTCCATTAGCTGAAACTTTGCTTGTGCTGGTTATGCTTTGCAACAAATTTGCAGTTATTATTTGGGTGGAATCTCCATTCTACGGGTGATTTAGTGATAATACGCTCTCCATGTACTGTAAGTTTTTATGTCACTTTTGCCTAAATAATCGATCTCGCCTCCAACTTATGACCGAAAGCATGGAAACGAGGATCCACATATGACCTCGTATCCACTTGATTTTCTTCATCTTTCATATCGAAGTATTTGTTCATCTTCGGTTTTGCTTGCTCCTTGAATTTCTCGATTCCGGGGGGGGGGGGGGGGGGGCGGGGGGGGGTCGTTTACTTTCGTTTCCAAATGTTGCCCTAACATTGCTACAGATGGTCCAACCGCCGTTATTGTCACATAACGAAGAGGAACTCATCCAATCTGTCACATCATAAAATGGTCGTAGTAGTGAAATTAGCTCGGAGCCGAGATTACACTCAATTTCAGTGAGGAAGTAAGTGGGTTTTGGAGCATTCTTGTGTGGTAGGGTATCATCTATAATGGTGGTCATAATGTCTCTAAGTTCCAAAAGTCTTGACAACATTAAATACGTTGAGTTCCATCGGGTACATACATCTTGAACGAGTCTCGACGTCTCAAGTTTCTTTTCACGTTGTACAGCCTCCATTTTATCAAGCAGGTCCTCCTTGCTCTTGCGGAAATGCGTTACCAGTTTCTTACACCGGTCTATGGCTTCAGGTACTCCCCGCACAGTAAGTTCATCTTGTACAGTTAAGTTCAAAACATGTCCGAGGCATGGAAATCGTTCAACAAGTAAGGAGTCTCCGCAACATTTGATGTTCGAACTGACATTGTTGCATGTTGCCGCTAGTAACTTGTCTCTCTGCAGCTCCCATGTGTCCAGCATTTCGAGAACTTTGTCTGCGATACTTTCCCCTGAGTGTTCTCCGGGAAAAGATATAAGTCTAACACTCTCTAATTCCCATGAATGTGAAATGAAATATACAGTCAAACTTATGTATGAATGCAGTGACTTAGATGTCCATATATCAAAAGTAGCACAGAAGTATGTGATGTTTTTTTTCAAATAGTTTCTGCACTGTAGCTTTCCTATCGTCGTATAGTTTTGTGATCTCATTGTCCATTGTGTCTCGCGAAGGAACTATGAATCTTGGATTTAATGTGTAAGAGTGCTGTAGAAATCCAGAGTCATTCACTATAGATACAGGATGAATATCTGAACATATCATCTCAGTGAGATTCCATTTACACTACGCGTATCGAAGACTATCTTTCTTGTAATATTCTTCTGACGCGAACTCGGATTCGCCGACTGCAATTCCTTGTAGAAGCGGAATAGATTCGGATGATGATGCAGCTGAGGATATCTTTTTTACAAAGTCCAACATAGACGCGTGTCTTTTGGCTGGTGGTTCAATCAATATACCCAAAATGTCTTTATGGTGCATCTTAAATTTTTTTTTCAGTTGGACTGGCCACCACAACCTTTCTTTATTTTTTCCTCACATTTTACATATCGAAAAAAAAACAACTGCATCATTCTTTTCTGAATGCAGATACCCATATACTGTGAAAGAATATTTTGCCAGGTGCGAGTCCCGTGGTGTCCTATGTTTTGGTATCGTTCCTGTACTTGTCCCTGTATTAGACTTACTAGGCGATTCACTAATTTCACTAGATTGAGTGTCATTTTTCTCTCTAGAAGGGTCCATTATTATTTTTTTTAACAACTGGTTATTCTATATTTTAAACAAATGGCCGGTAGATAGAGTTACAGAATTATAAATGATTTATTTGGGACCATCTGGCATCTACCAACGGTCCAACACTCAACTCAGTGAACGTTTGCCGTGTGACATCGTCGTGATTGAAGATTGGTAGTTTGTTACTAAACCAAGCGCGTTCTAATTAGGGCATTCTCCGAAGTCGGTGGAATCAAAAGACAGAGTATATCTGACGAGCTGTTATGAGATCTCACACCAGATGACCAGACATTTGCGACACTGTGTATTGAGTCTATTGACTGGCGATTGGAGCTTCGGATTTCCGTACCAGATAACCCCAGTGTTAAAGCTAGACATACATCTATGTATTAAAGTCTGCGAACCGGTCCAGTACCGGACCACCGTGTGTGGACCAGTCCAAAGCGGTTCAAAGTCGGCGGTCCGGCCCTGGGTCGCGGACCGTACCGGTTTTTTTGACATGACGTCACTTCCAAGGTTCACCACCGAGGCCCACCTGACAGGGGACGAAAACCAAATTACATACTACTAACATGAAAAAGTTTTGCTCAAGCACTGGTTCGCGAGAAAATGCCCATAAAACACTCTAATCTTTCGTCTTAGAACATAAACAAGAAACATTCTGTGAACAAACTTGAATCTCTCTCACTAAAAGAAGATGAATATCACATCTCGAAGCATCATGACTGGTGATTCACATGAAATGATTTTATTTTCCAAACCCGGTGTGACAGGAATGATAGTCCGTAGGAAAATTAGTCCCTCTGGACTATTATTCCGCGGAATTATAGTCCTAGGTCTAACATTTCTAGGAATAGTAGTCCGGCGGACTACTTTTCCTAGAAATGTTAGACCTAGGACTATAATTCCGCGGAATAATAGTCCAGAGGGACTAATTTTCCTACGGACTATCATTCCTGTCACACCGGTCTGTTCAAATCTGTCCAACCAGTTCGATCTTCTTTCACTTTGTTGTGTTATGTTCACTTCGATCTTGGTTGTGTTCGATCAGATCAAGTCGATCTTCGTTCACTTTGTTGTTTTCTGTTCACTTCGATCTTGGTAGTGTTGGACAGATCTGAACAGACCGGACACAACTAAGGTTAAAGAGAAGTTACCCCAATGAAGGCAAGTGAATTGAACATTACAAAGTGAACGAAAATCCAATACAACCAAGATCGAAGTGAACATAAAAAAGCGAAGAAAGTATTGAACTATAACTCCTAAATGTAACGCAGTGTTAACCCATTTGATTTCAACATAGTTTTGAACTCTATTTTTTAACTATAACCTTAACCCTTTGAACCCTGGTGGTATCTTCCATATCAGTTCCATGGTAGCAAATGGAATAGTTCATATTCATTATTTGGGGGCAGACCAATTAATATTTTCAACGTGCTGCCCTGGGGCATTATATGGGGGCTGTCCTCGGGCATTATATGGGGGCTGCCCTGGAGCATTATATGGGGGCTGTCCTGGGGCATTATATGGGGGCTGCCCTGGGACATTATATCGACAGCCCTGGGGCATTATATGGGGGCTACCATGGGGCATTATATGGGGCTGCCCTGGGGCATTATATGGGGCTGCCCTAGGCATTATATGGGGGCTGCCCTGGGGCATTATATGGGGCTGTCCTGGGGCATTATTTGGGGCTGTCCTGGGGCATTATATGGGGCTGCCCTGTGGCATTATATGGGCTGCCCTGGGGCATTATATGGTGGCTGCTCTGGGGCCGCACGTTGAAAATATTGATTGGTCTACTCCACATATTCGCTATGAAGCCATCAAACGTAATGAAGTTATGACGTATCATGTTCCTTGGCCGGAAAAGGGCCTCTGGGGCTCAAAGGGTTAATGAAGTTACATAATATTAACTCCCTTTGAAGTATTTTGACCTGAATGAACTATATTTTTGAACCATAACCTTAATGAAGGTATATAAAATTAACACCCTTGAACTCCACTGTTTACCTTAATGAACCCAACAAGGTTTTGACATGATTGAATTTTAACTGAATGAAGTTTTGAACCACAACCATTAGAACTTAATTCTTTCAATAAGGAAGGGGAATACCCTCGAGTGTTTATACGAAATCACGGAATCCAAATTTTACGGAGTCGGATAAAAATCCCATTTACGGAATCTCTTATATAGCCTGTCTATATGTATACAGGGGGAAATGAAGCAGTCTGATTGAACATTTTGAAGGCCACCTGAGCGAAGGTATAGCTAGAAAGTGGTGTTACAAGCCAATATTAATGGATGATAGTATAGCCAATAGTACGGACACAAGGCCACAATGGCACAAGACTGCTGTAGAAGCTAATGGTAGGACAGATAGACCATAGACAAGTAGTGGGTTTGGAGCTTTGGAGACAAGATGGAAGACGTTGGTAAGACTAACTGTATAGGAGCCATATAGAAGCTAGGAACCATATAGGAGCTGTATAGGAGCTGGATCATAGGTATCCTCAGTAGGTAATAAAGGCCGATTCTGGACCACTTTGTACATGTACCGTTTACCGCCATAGGATTCAGTGTTAAATCGCGTACACGTATACAAAAATTTCGTTTTTTCATGATGGTCTAGAATCGGCTATTGTTTTTGAGGCTCACAGATCGCACTTTTCACGTTCAAAACACCCGTTGGCGAACGCGTACATTCGACACGTCGCCCAAAAAGTGAAAAATGTACGAAATTGTACATATATATTTTCTTAAAAATTTTTGTCGACGTTTCCATCGTGGATTAGACCTTCAATCTATCGTTGGTGAACGCGAGCAAAAACCGCTTTGCCGGTTCTAGACCAGCATCAAAAAACGGTTTGCCGATTCTGGACCACTGGTCCAGAATCGGCTATTGTTTTTGAGACTCACAATAGAGTCTACTATAAGATTGAATTCGATAAATTCTATCATAATAGACACTCATGTTTTTGTTTCGGTGTGAATGAAAGGTTTTCGTTCAAAAGAGTTGACTATAAAATTGAATCTGTTATAATAGACATTCATGTTTTGTTTCGGTGTGAATGAAAGGTTTTCGTTCAACGGATGACATTGGAAAATTGAGTTTTAGAAAATTAGAATCGATGGAAAATCGTTTGTTAACGTTTTGTCACTGCAAATTTTGTGAAATAAATTTTAATAAAACACTTTGTAGAATTGTTTCATTCAAATAAAAATAGTAAGGAAATAAAAAAGTGATGGATATATATAGGGGAGAAAAAAAAATAGTTATTTAAAAAAATAAATATATCAAATCGAATAGATAATAAAAAATACGTAAATCATGAACGCTTCCCAGACTATTAGAGCAGGGTTTCTTTTAAAAATGCTGATGAGAGCCTACGCATTCTGTGTGAATGAACAACTAGGTCGCCTCTTGTTAGAACGATGCGTCGGATGTCGGGATCATCTAGACTTCGATCATGAGAATCATTCGTGTCTGACGATGGAAAGGGAAGATATGGTCGTCAAGTATTTCGAACAGGCGTTCAAACGCGTTCAAATCGACGAAGTGATCACGTTTTGGAAGAGATTACTCTTCTGTAAGGATCGAGACAAGCCCACAGTTTCGGAAGAAATGAAATTGGCGCGTAGAAGTCTGACTTTAGAAGACAAGGGATGCATCATGAAATTATAGTTCAATGAAGCATACGTCTAAGTTTTCTCGTTGATATAAATAAGGGAGAATGGAAAATAAAAATAAATACACACATAAATTTTTTATCTAATATTAGAAAGAAAGAAAAAACACAAAAATGAGAACCAGAAATAAATTGTATCCGACGTTAGATGATGACGAGGATGAGACGCCGAACGGCGTTTTGCCGATGACACCGTCGCTAGAAGAAAAAGAAAGAGGAGAGAGGTATCGCATCGATCAAATCAGTAGAATCCAATTGTATCTGACTCGAGAGAGAGATTCTCGCCGTTCTCTCAAGAAGAAGTATTCGCGTTTCCTGAAATTCGTCAACGCGGTCGACACGACACTCATCACGATTTCCATGGGTTTACATGCGGCTGGCATCGGATTGTTGTCGACCGCGGTCGGCATTCCGATCGTGTTGACCGTAGAAGGAGTGGCTCTCGGCGCCGGATTGTTTAGCACGCTCGGAAACTTTTTGAGTAGGAAATTATATCTGAATGCAAGGAAACATGAAAAGATTCGCGTCTTGGCCGACTCCAAGATCGACACGATATCCGAAATGATCTCAATGGCGTTGAAAGATGGCAGGATATCAGACGGAGAATACTTCATGATATTGAGCGAGAAAACGAAATACGATGCCATGAAAAAAGCCGTGAAAATCAAGACTCATCAGATCATGAAGGAAGAGATGAAGGATTCTCTCGTGGAAAAGGGGAGGAATGAGACTAGGGAGGAATTCAGTAAGATGATAGAACTCAAGATCAGCGATTGGCACTTCAAAAAGGGTTATGCTCCTCGATGGACCTCGGAAATCTTCATGATAATCAAAATATTTCACACCGATCCGGTGACTTACGAAATCGAAGCTTTGGATGGAGAAGAGATTATCGGAAAGTTTTACGAACAACAATTGCAGAAGACGAAGTTTTGATAAAGAAAACAAATTTTTTTTTTATTTACTCTCTTTAACGTTTTCTTGTTTACACATGTATATATATAGGAGAGAAAAATAATAATAAAAAATAATTAAAACTATTTTTAGATAAAAAAGCAAGCTAATTAAGAAACAAAAAACAAAAACCCTTCAAAAATGGTAAATATACTAGATATAGCACAAAGCATAGTGAAAGATGAAAGTATTCAAGAATATGAGGTTCACGAATATGAACTGGTAACTGGAACGAGTTTGAACAATGCGGGAGAGATAAGAATCAACGTCAAAACCCAAGATCTATTCGTCCATCCTAGCGAGAGTTACATAGTGGTGCAGGGACGTCTCGCCAAGGAAGATGGGAGTGACTACGCCGACGACGACACAGTTACTCTAGCCAATAATGGCATCATGCATCTATTCAGTAATATAAAATACATGCTATCCGGACATGAGGTAGAATCTGTGTTTCATCCCAGTCAGGCCACCGCGATGTTCGGACTCTTGACGTATCCGGATGATTTTTCGAAATCCAGAGGACTTAATCAGTTGTTGGTGAAAGACACCGTCGGCCCTGCTAACGCCGGCGCCGTCGCAATATTCGACTACATCGTCAAGACGTCCAGACCCAAAGGAACGTTTTCGTTCAGGATACCTTTGAAACACATCTTCGGATTCGCAGACGATTATAACAAGATCATGTACGGATTCAAACACAATCTGACGTTGATTCGAAAAGGAAACGATGATGCAATAGTGAGACTCCCCGCGACCGATGCGGGTAAGATAACTCTACACAAGATATCGTGGTTCGCTCTGCACGTGGAGCCTTTGATCAAGGAAAAAGCACGTCTCTACAATATCAAAGAATCCAAGAGCAAATTGCCTGTGGAATTTAGAATGAGACAGTGCGGCACGGCTAACATTCCACCCTCCACGAATCACTTTGATTGGAGATTGACGGTGAAATCCGCTTCTGAGAGACCGTGTTTCATCGTGGTTGCATTTCAGACCGATAAGGATGGGTCCCTGTTTGATCACTGCAGTTTGAGAAACATGCAAGTATTTCTGAACGCCACGAGATATCCAGCAATCGATTACAATGCATCGTTCGACAAGAATGATTTCTGCAGACTGTATTGCGATGCCGCTGATTTTAGAAAGAAGTATCACGGTCTAGACGAATTGATGAGCAACCCTAATATATCTCCCGGTGAATACAAGTCAATGTATCCCATGTTCGTATTCGACATCAGTAAACAGAGTGAACGACTCAAGAGTAATGTCTTAAACATTCAGATAAAGATGCAATTCGATAGGAACATGCCGAGAAAAACCGAAGCCTTTGCCCTGGTCCTGTCGGACAGAGAATTACAATTTGAATCAGATGAAAATAAGATGTTGATCATTCGATGAGAGACGTGTGTGAAAAACATTTTAAAAAATAAAAAAGTAATGAGTAATTATTAAAAAAACAAAAAAAACAAAAAAAAATAAAAGTAATGAGATCTAGAGAGATTGAACATCTTTCTAAATCTCATTACTTTTTTTTTTGTTTTTAATAATCATATATTATTTTTTTTAATTAATTATTTCCACGCGTTCACTGTTTGTTCAAAGGATCTAGTATGATCAGTAGACTCACCACGGAAGTGGCGGCTTCGGGATTATTGGTTTTCGTAACGAAATTAATCCTGTCTCCAGCGTTCACTTTGAAAGGCGTGCTGAACGTGCTGACATTTGCGTGTTGATTCTCAGTCTTTTCGATGCTGTATTTCTTATCGGCCTCTACTCCATTCACCACAAGATTGACGACCGCACTGTTATTCAAATCCGAGGAAGCCAGACTCATTCGAATGATTTCACCTCCTAACGGCATGGGATATCCCACCTGACCATGTTTCGATCTGCTACCTCCATTTCCGAAAGACCACTCAGTTTTTCCCTCCTCTAATGTGCCGGCCTCCTCAGCCCACACGGTGATCAATTGTCTAGCGTATTTGACTCTTTCCACCACCGAAATCAGGGTGCAGGCATCCGTCATGTTCACGGGATCCGGTAGATTCGTGAGCACGTGTCCACCCATGTCTAGTATACCTTCCATGATGTCGCCCTTTCTCCAGACCGAGTTGTCATCCACATACTTCCTGCTGACTGCGCTGGAATCGAATTCGGGATCGTGATCGAGACCGAATAAATTCTCACCATTCATGTTGATACCACCCTCCATGGTTCCACCAGATTGTTTGTTCAGGTAGAGATCATCCACTTGTGATTCTACGTATTCTTGTGATCGTATCATGGCAGAATCTACATAGCCCTTGGTGACTGCGGTTGAGTACACATCCGTGTTGTCGACCTTCGACAGATTCAATATCTTGTTGAATCCCGCATTCAGATCCGATTTCATTTCTCATCTGTCAGACTTTCTCTGTTCCAGATCTACATAGTGTTTGGTCCCCACGTCCTCCTTGGGATTCGTGGCAGTGGACACGTTCATTATCTTGTTAGAATTGGCATTCAATTCCGAGTGCATCTTTTCCTGAATGTATCTATTTCTCAGATGTTCACTGAATCGCGTGTGAGAGTCGTCAACGTATTTCTTGGTCATGGCATTGGTGGGATCTATGGGATTCATGACATTCACCAAACGTTTAGATTTCAGATCGAGATCGTCGGTCATGGCTTTATCCACGTAATTATCTAGCATGATTCGTTCGAAATCCGCGTTCCCCCTGTCGACGTATTTTTTAGTCGCAGCATCTGCGAGATCTATTGGCTCGGGAAGATTGTAGAGCTTCTTATCGTTCATGTTCAAAGGTCCTCTCGAGGTTTGTATCTCTGAACGTAATGTTCGTCCAAGTTGGCAATGTCGTAACCATCGCCGACTTCGAGCGTCTTCTTTTTCTTTTTGGGTTGACTTTCATCATCACTTCTACCAAATTTATCGACTGGCATGTTGTTTTGAGATTTTTGTTTTAAAGTATATTTCAAACGCAGTTTATCAAAAATGAATCATTTCACTTATTTTTATTTTTCGTTTTTGTTCGATTAAAATTTTTTAAATAATTTTTTTACCTTTATATATACTATAAAAAAATCTCTCTCTAATGTAAATCATTGAGAATTTCTTGAAACCGATCTCCTTCAGACCATCTCTTGAATCCGTCTAATTCCTCGACTTCTATAATCTTGAATCCGTCTAATTCCTCTTGATTTTCTGGAATCCTATCATCCTCAATCATATCTGAAATCCTATCATCTAAAAAAGTCCAATGTCCAAGTGCTAAAGTGCTTATTTTATCGTCTAACACGAATCTCTTATCGTCGCCGGCCATCAGCGAAATCTTGTTGACTATTTCGGTACACAAGGCGTGATTTTCGCTTCGAATCGATTTCATAGTCTTATACACCGGACCACTTCCTAACAGACAATCTTTATACTCTCAGAAAGAGATGTTTTTCTTCACCACGCACGCTTTAACCCCTTTGCACTTCTTGATCTCTTCATCTTCTAGATGATAAGCATACAGTTTGGGTCTCAAGCCCACGAATTCGAGGATTTGTTTACCGCCGCTCTCATCCTTAAATTTACCCAACACCTTCTTGTTGTCATTCGATTGAATGTTGGACAGGTGATCGACGGGATAATTGCTCGTGTCGAACCACGCGGCCACGTCCGGAGATATATCTTGGTAGACATCTTTCATCTCTATCTCGTAAACTAAACTGTCCGTGTTGGTGAACAGAAGTTTGGCTTTATCACCAAATTTTCGTTTGACATAATCGTAGTGAAACTCGTACATCAATCGCTTGCTGATATCTAAGATGATCGGTCCAAGATAATATGGTTTGTCGAACTTCAGGTGCGTTTTTTGCATGTGAACGGCCACTAGATTTTTGTCGAATATGGTTCGGTGTTTGTAATTGGGTTTCGCCACTAATTTTTTAGCTCTTTCTCAGATGTGACGAGTCGAACGTCGGTTCTCTTCCTGATGTTTTCCATCAATTTACCGTATACACAGTTGTTCATGAATTTGAAGAAATCTTTTTCGAAATCGTTCTCAGCTGGAATTCTGAGATTAGTGTTTGAGATCAATGTATTTTTTCATCCAAGGCTCTTCGTTGAATCGAATGACGCGATGTATGTCAACTAATTTCATCCCGTAATCAACGTATTGTTTCAAATTCTCACTGTAGATGACATAGTTACATTTGTTAAATAAATTGGGAATGAGTTTTTCCTCGTCTCCTTCGTTCGGTTCCATTCGTTCAGGAGCCAGCGGATAATTGTTGTGTAGATCATGTAATTCTTCTGGATAGTTCAAATCGACTTCTAAAATGCAAGAATAGTCTCTCCATTTTTGCATCTCTTCCGGTTCCGTCACCCATTCGAAATTTCCAATTGGTAAAGGATGACTCATAGCCCAACCATACAGATTATTAGCGTCCCAATACTGTATGTATTTATTTGACCGTTTCGAATCGAAACCTTCTTTCATGTAGGGATTGTTAGCTTCAGAATATCTGTGGGAGATCATCGAGACGCCGCCTCTCGCAGCCCTTTCGAACATGAGCAACTGCGTCCCATGCCAGACCAGGTGCGGTGAAATACCAAGCCAGATCCAGATCATAATTTCGACGACAGACGTCTCGAAAATTTTCGAACACTTCTGCCAAGACCAAAACGTCAGTCTTCAGATAGAGATCATGATAATCTCTCATGGTTTTCATATTGAATGATTTCCATACGTTTTTGACGTGTTCGTAATTCTCGTCGGAAATGTCAGATTCGTATAATTTCAAAAAAAAATCTTCTTTCGAAGGTAGTGCGGTGTCGTCGAATCTCTTTAAATTGTTCATGTAATCATAAGGATAGACTCCTTTCCTCAACATGATGTCTACTCGTTCTCTGAAATGTTCGCTCGTGATTTTAAATTTATCCTTGCTCATGTTATTGACTAATTTTTCCAGAGCGGTTGACATGAATTTAAAACTGTCGATGAACGTATGCCTCTACGAATGAATTTCGTTTTTTCTTCCAACGTCTCTCCATCGATTACTCTTTTCTTCTCCATGAGCTTCCATTTCGTGAAGGAAATGTATCTTTCTTTGCTGTTCACAATGCAATTTAATTCTTCGTGGGAGGTGCCGAGATTTTTCATGAACAGATGACTGTCGTAACCCGAGAGGTTGTGAAATATCACCGGATAGAAAACGGCATCTCGATATTTTAAATTACTTGCTGTGAGCCAGACCATGATACAGACCAGTGTAATGATTGTGGTCTCTGACCTTCTTATTTTCCTCCGAATTCTCATTGAACGATTGTCTGCATATGTGACATTCGGTGGCTCTGTTATTTTCATCCTGCTGCTCTCGCGTGATGATAATTTTCGCCAGAGTTTTTAATTTATCATATAACATTTGAATTTTTGATTCTAACTCTTCCACGAACCTTTGAGCCATGTCGTCGTCTTCACACCGTTTCGTGTAGGTGAAGGGACCCATGTCCTGTTGTGAGTTGAAAGTGCATTTCACGTAAATGCAATAGCCTGAAGGCATGTGTTTTTGATATCTTTTGACGTAACTTTGAAGAGCGTTGGGTTGGCAGAAACTCATTTTCATGGTGAAGCATTCAAAATTGGCGTACACAATGAATGGTACTTTTAACCTTCTATACCGATTTTCAACCTTCACGATGGTGGTGGGTTTGGGCATTTCGATGGCGACACCTTGATTTTTGTTGCAATATTCCTGATGTTTTGCTAACGATTTTTCGCTCTGAAACATCTTCATGCAGTTGCAACATAAACATATCTTATGTTCATGTTTATTATTTTGTTTCGACAGTAATCGGCTCGGATTTTTAACCCAACAATAATGATGATTGTCACCATTCGAAATCAATAATAAAATAATCATCTTTTCTCTTTCGAAATACGAAGTCTGTCTGAGAGGATAGATCGATCGTTTGTCACCATCTTATCCTAAGACGTTCACCGCTACGGTGGGAGTTTGAGCCTCGAAACTTTCGATGTGTTTTAACTCCATTGGCAAAGTCACTCCGGTCCAATCAACATTTTTAGAAGTCTCCTCGTAATGAGAAACTCTCTCAGGATGGATTTTGACAGGGTATAAAGCGGAGGTGACTGCCCATTTAAAACACTGATCATCTTTATTTCTCACATTGACCACAGAGTGTTTTTTAGCTAAGAAATATGGTAATTCCATGTAGGAAGACCCTTTCAACGAATCGTTTTTAGTTATATTTCAACACCTCATCAAACGTCCAATTACTACCTTCATGTTGATAATTCGTGAGAGACGTCAACATCTTGTCTTTCATCTTTTCGAAAACGTCTGATAAATCTGAACCTAGAAGTATGGGTTCGACGTTAGATCTGAAATATGCATTTTTCATGATGCTCTCGCCGGACTTCACATCGATTTTATTCATCATGCAATGGAGTATCATCTTAATTTTTCGTCCCACGTTCATGTGTTCATGAAACAAATTCAATACTTTTTTCTTCACCCATTCCATGAACAATTTCAGATTGACTTTCTTGAATGAGGGAACCACGTCAAAAGTTTTAAAAATGCCTTTGATCGCACTCTCCCGTTCTACGGGCTTCGATTGGAATACTTCCGTGACAAGTCGTGCTATATATTCTTCTCCTTTCCCTTCATCGTTTGCTTGTCGAATTTCGCTCGATATATCTCGTTTGTCTAGATTCTGAAGTGCATCACTCATTTTCGTTTTCGTTTTTTTTTTTTCTTTTGAAACTTGAAGTTCTTCAACGGCTTTTCATTTAGTCGTCTTCTCATTTTTCACAATCGATGCATTTTTTGACTGTTTAAGTTTATCCACTTCTGATCTTTCGATTTTTTTCTTTCCATCATTTCGCAAATAATATTCCTGTATGACTTCAATTCTTTTTGATTTGGTTCTATGATTTCTGAAATGTGGAATTTTTAATATTTTACAAATCTCGTTTAACTGAGGTACGGTTTTCTTATTTAAATTTTCCATTTTTTTATTTGTTTGCTCCATTTGTAAGAATTTTTTTTTTTTCGAATTTTGTATTTAAATAATTTGTTAAAAAGTTTTAAAATTGTTTTTATATATATATGTTTTAATTCCTTCAAAAAAATTTTTTTGATGAAATTAATCAATTTTTTATGTTCCTTAATGTGAAAAAAATTGAATTAATACGAGAAAAAATGATGTTAAAACTTTTTATTTATATATATACAACTTTGCAAAAAAAATTTTTTACATTAAAGAAAATTAAAAATTAAAAAAAACTTTTTTTATATATATAAAGAGTAAAAAAAAACAAACTTTTTTAACAAATTATTAAATACAAAATTTAAAATATATATTATTTGCAAGAATTCATAAAACAAAAAAAAACAAATAATCGATCATGACAACAACACCTAAAAGATGCGAATTGAAATAGATACGAGTCGAAACGTGTGAGAAATTTGGTTTTAAAATCTATAGATTACAACGACACGATTCCATCGAATTGAATGAGGTCGAGACGAAGGGCTTAGAGCGCAAATACGACAAATATAACATGCCTTTGAAATTGGACGAAGCCATGCTCGATTCATTTTACGAGTACCAAAGCGATCTACAGAAAATTGTCATCGCCAAAGATAGAGAATTCGACAAGGACGATTTGTCGTTGTCCTATGGAAGTTACATATATCAAAAAATCTCACTCGGACTCGTGGACAAATCGGGTGGTGAGAGCACGTTCACCGATGTATAAAAACTCAAAAAAGTAAAGATAAACATTCAACACATTTTCGAAAAAGGAGAATACACGAGTGTCAACATGCTAATAACAGACTTGGAAATATAAACAATAGAGAGATTGATTTTTAGCGAAGAAGAAGGAAAAAAAAGTAATGAGATCTAGAGAAGTTCATCATCTCTAGATCTCATTACTTTTTTTTTCTTTTTTTCTTGTTTTTATTTTCCTTCTTCACTATCGCCCATATATTATAATAACGTTTCCTTTTTTCTCAAATTTCGGCGTCGATTCTTCTTTTCTTTTTTTTTGTGATATGTTACGTTTTTTTTTATAAGAACACATTTGTTTATCCGAATCATAATTATGAACGAATGTTGTGCATCTCTCTGTAACACTCATATCATTACCATTCTCTTCAGAAGGTAGTGGTGATGGTGGAAAACGTCTCATTCTTTTAAATTTCAACCATCTATCCCGATCTTTATTTAACTCTTTTATCAGTTCTTTCCTAAGATATCCATCATTAGCATCTAATCGTTTTTCCACATCTTTTGTCGCACTCTATCTCACGATATTCATCATTATCGTCTAATTGTTTTTCCACCTTTTTATCCATTTTATATTATTTTATACTTTCTATGATTTATATTTTATATAATTATATAATTTTTACATTATAATAACATACTCAAAATCAGAAAATTCTTAAATGGCGAATTCTCACCAAACAACAAACCCTTGCCGAGTCGCTCAATGCTCTGTCCACTCTTTAGATAGAGACCATTTCCACTCAAAGAGTTGTCACCTCTAACGGGTTCTAGATACAATCCTTTACCGCTGTCGTCTACGTGGACGTGATACGCGCCTCCTCCCTTCTTCAAAAACAGTCCGCTGCCACCCATTAATTTCTCAACTGCCGAACTCGCGAGTCCCGAGAGAGCTCCCATGCTGAGAGTCTTTCTGAGAAAGGGCAATGTTTTTGTGGCAAAGGGTAATGCTTTTGCGGTGATTCATGCCAATAGCGGTAGGAAACCGCCTTTCATTCTGAAATTGTATCTCAATTGAGCGGGACTCAATCTCACTGTCAACCCTCTTCCATCATGAATCACTTTCTGCATCCTTTTGATTTGACTTCTGGTCCAGGCGATCGAATCCTGACCGCCACTCGTCAGATCTTTGTGAGTGAATTTGCATCTCACCACCTCGCCTCGAGTTGTTAATGCTCTCTTAAGTTTCTTCCTCTGTCCTGCGGATATGTTCACGTTTTTAACCACGTATTGTGTCATAATTCTTTTTTAAAATATATTTTGTTCAATTGTTTTTTTTGTTTTAACGATAATTATATATATTAAATAATTTTTGTAAATTAATATTGTGTTTATTTTATTTTGTTATTTATATATACACAATATATTTTTTTGCTTTTATATTTCTCTTATGTGAAATTGTATCGTCACCCTCTCTGCGCGAAGATCTAATAGTTCACCATTTTGATCTGTCAACGTAGTTTTGAGACTATACAACGTGTCTAAAATCACTGGTAGATAAACTAAATTTCGAGGTCGTTCCACGATCTTATAACCCGGCGACACGTTTGGAAAGAAGGAATAGATCGTTGGTTAAGCGCTACCATTCATGTAGCTTCCAGCAATCACATCCACGTTCACCAGAATGCTATTGACTGCGAGAATGTCGACCGTATTTTCAGATGCCGCGTGGCCTCGATACATCTTTTGATTGAATCCCAGCATCTTGCCAATAGAATCGTCCGTGTTGAAATCCACTCGAAAATTATCTTACAAATCCAACATCGTCTGTAAGGTATTAGGGTTGGGAGCGAGTCTGATCTTGTTGCTTCCCTTTCCATCCGTCTTCATTCACATTTGAATGTAATTGTTCAAATCGTCTATGTCATAACTTCCTTTGGGAATTCAAATCTCCAACCAATCCACTCCGTCGGAATACTTAAACGAGTTATTCTTTTCGGTGACATTGGGAAAGGAATAATGAGTCTCCAGATTCACCAACGCCATCTCGTATCTTTTCTCTCTATTCAATTCGATGGAAGGTTCGAATTTCGTCGAAAATCGAGTCGAATCGCCACTCACCACAATTTGAATGGATTGTTTTGCAGCCGTATTCTCGGCTATCCGTTCTAACAATTCTCCTTGTTCGAACATTATATTTAATTTTATTTTTATTTTTCAAAACTAATTATTTGAAGATTTATTATTTTCTAATTTTTATTTTCACGCTCTATCTTATTATCATCAGAAACATAAAACTTGTCGAATCCGCCCCGATATTTTCAGTGATTAAATTTGCTAGTCAAATCAATCACGATGAAATTGTAAAGTCCTCCATCCCAAAACCTCTTGCAGAATCTCCCGAATTCCGCTGCGCTCATGTCGTTTGCGACGTGATCACTGTAGATGTGATTGAGATTCTTGAGATCTTGGCGAAAGAGACATAGAAAATTAGCGTTCTCCCTTATTGTCTCTCTGGGCAATCGAAAATAATTCTGCGACAGGTAGAAACAGTCCACATTGCTGTGATGACCCCTAACGTAATACGATTCGCATCGGTTCTGTCTCTCCAAAAGCAGATCGTCGAAAATCATGAGATTCTTATCTTCCGATTTCAATTCTCTAGGATCTGGAACGTCACTAGCGTTCTCATAAAATCGACACTCGACGTTCGAAGATGCATTTCTCTTCATCAATTCCATCGCTGCACCGTCCAAAATGGTCGAAAGAGAAGCTTCACTTTTGTCGAATTCCTCCCTACTGTCAAAGAGTCTGGCTATGACGTCCTTAGGCAATCTACGATCCATGCACTCTCGAAGCAATCTGTATTCAGGTTGAAACAAGCTCTTGCCAAACACAAACAATCTGTCGTAATCCAACCAGTCGGGTCGCGACACCAGATTCATCAACAGATTGGTCTTTCCACAATTCGATTTTCCCACTATCAAGCCTCTTATGCTTTTGGGAAAGAACTCGTTATTCGACCTCTTAGTCGCGGCGTCGTTCCAAGACATATCTTTAATGTTCATCTTGGTTTATTTTTTTTTGTTGCTATTTTAGATTTTTTCAAACACAATTTTTTATGTTTTTTCAAACTCAGTTTTTATAATATTATTATTTACTTATATTACACCGTCGCGAGTTCTCTTCAATCCAGATCCACTCGTCATTTTGGCTAAATCTTGTATGGGTACCACAGCATCCTTAAAATCTTTCCAACTTTTCGGCGTTCGCTCTAACGTAGCTCGCTTCGCCGGTGGACTGATCAACTTGTCGATCAACGTGTCAGCTGCCCTCTTGCCAGCCACAGAAGCTATCCTACCACTGGCTTTGGAAGCGGCTTTCTTACCAGCATCCAAAGCCGTCTTCTTACCAACCTCAAACGCGGTCGATGCGAGTTTTCTACCTGCATCGCTCGTGAACGCTCGCATTATAGAATTGACGATGCCAGAACCGCCTTGAACGTAAGTTCTGACGTATCCCCTGTTCTTTATCACCAACATATTTTTTATTTTATAATATATATTTTGTTTTCACTGGTAAATCGTTTGTTGTTTAAATACTTTTGTTATTCTAGTGTAAAATTTACTGTTTTTATTTTATATATTTTGTTTGTTTCTCTCTACTTATTGTATACATCAATCCTTCAATTCGTTCATCAACCTTTTATAATTGTTTTTATTCAAAACCTTCTGTCTTAACAATTTGTCGCATATGCTTACTATCTCATTATCTAATCCAGTGTTACCAGCGCGTCTACTTGCCATCAACAAACTCAATCAGAATCGCTCGGAAGAAAAGTGGTTTTCACCCCTTTGCCAGTCACCGATTCGACGAACTTCTTATTCATATCCCATATGGGTTTCACCACTTTCGTCCACTTGTAACCTCTGTTGGCTTTGGCTCTCGTCTCTCTGGCATCGTTATTTCTCTTCATGGCGTGGGTCTGAACCAGAATGTCGCCGTAATTGTCGAAATCCTGTTCCATGTAATCTCCAGGCTTGTCGAAAAGGAGCAATTTGCGCAGTCCATCAGTTATTTTATACTTATTCGAACCGACGATTGAATCATCATCATCCATTTCCACTTCTGTGTCGCCCACAAAAGTTCTACCGTCCGAATCCTTATAAATTCCATACAACAGATCTCTCTTACCACCATCCTCGGACAACGCGACGCTGTCAGTGGTGATAGTCGAAGCTGTATCGTCGCTCTCGCTCACGTCGGTTTCGATTCTCATGGGAACGTAATCCGATGTAGATTGAAAGGAATACTGTTTTGTAAAACTACCGGGCAACGAACCCATTCTCAAAGAACTTTCTTTTATGGGTCTCAATTCTTCAACTATCTCCTTCCTGCTTCGTTCCTGAACATCCGTCATGGGTTTTAATTTTTTTTTGGCTTCGCACATCAATTCCACTTCTCCAAGCCGTCTGCTTCTATCGGCTGATTGAATACTATTCTTAACATATTCACATTCGTTTAAAAGCTGATCTCTACGTTTGGCATCCATCTGTAAAAACATTTTTTTCGTTTTTAATTATTAATATTTCCTTTGAGTATGCTAATGTGAGTTATTTATTATTTTCAAAATTAAATGTATAATTATTTTTATGTTTTATGTTTTAAGTAAATAAAAATCTTCTGTCTTTAATATAATAACTAAAAACCAGTTGAGGAAAAACATTTTACATGATAAAACCTCTATAAATGCGTTTTGCCTCTAAACGCATTAAAAATCGCATCACAGATTATTCACTCAGTGACGAACTGGAGAACTTTGAAAAGTTTGAAAGTTTTAGCGCATAAGAAACCGGTTTCTGATTTAACGTATTTGAGAATAATTACATCCGTTAAAAGGGTTCATTCATATCTCCGAACATTATCATGAATATATTAAAAATTAAATTTACCTCTTAAACATGATTGAGTGGAAATGCGCTTTTATTGTCTATTATTAAAACGATCCATTGAACGAAAACCTTTCATTGACACCAGAGCAAAAACATGAGTGTCTATTATAATAGATTTATCTCTTAAAAATTCATCTAAGTGAAAAAGGTTTTATAATAGAATTTTTATTTGAATGAAACAATTCTACGAACTATTTTTATTTAAATGAAACAATTCTACAAAGTGTTTTATTACTAGATTTATTTCACAAAATTTGCAGTGACAAAACGTAAACAAACCTTTCATTCACACCGAAACAAAACATGAATGTCTATTATAACAGATTCAATTTTATAGTCGACTCTTTTGAACGAAAACCTTTCATTCACACCGAAACAAAAACATGAGTGACTATTATGATAGAATTTATCGAATTCAATCTTATAGTCGACTCTATTGTGAGCCTCAAAAACAATAGCCAATTCTGGACCAGTGGTCCAGAATCGGCAAACCGTTTTTTGATGCTGGTCTAGAACCGGCAAAGCGTTTTTTACTCGCGTTCACCAGCGATATATTGAAGATCTAATCCACGATGGGAACGTCGACAAAATTTTTTAAGAAAATATATATGTACAATTTCGTATATTTTTCACTTTTTGAGCGACGTGTCGAATGTACGCGTTCGCCAACAGGTGTTTTGAACGTGAAAAGTGCGACCTGTGAGCCTCAAAAACAACAGCCGATTCTAGACCACCATGAAAAAAACGACATTTTTGTATACGTGTACGCGATTTAACACTGAATCCTATGGCGGTAAACGCAACATGTACGTGTACGTGTACGGTACATGTACAAAGTGGTCCAGAATCGGCCTTTATTACCAACTATCCTCAAGTACCCGTATGTGCCTATGTGTTAGTGCACAATGTGTCACATTGTGCATTTTGACATAAGCACATATCGGCACATCCAGCATGTGCCTATGTGCTAGTGCACAATGTGTCACATTGTGCTTTTTCACATAAGCACATATGCCAAAAAGGGATTCTCCAGAATATATCCTCAAATAACACAATACCAGGTCATAGGTATCCTCAAATACCCGAATGTGCCCGTGTGCTAGTGCACAATGTGTCACATTGTGCCTTTTCACATAAGCACATATCGGCACATCCATCATATGCCTATCTGCTAGTGCACAATGTGTCACATTGTGCATTTTCACATACGCACACATCGGCACATCCATCATGTGCCTATGTGCTAGTGCACAATGCGTCACATTGTGCCTTTTCACATAAGGACATATGACAAAAAAGGGATTCTCCAGAAAGTATCCTCAAATAATACAATACCATGTCATAGGTATCCTCAAATACCGAAGTAAGGCTAAGAGTCGTATGTGCGAGTCACTCGAACGAGCAATTGCTCGATAGCACATTTGCTCGATGGGATTCGAGTCGTCCGAGCAGTATGTGAAGTCACTCGATCGACCAATTGCTGTATAGCACATTTGCTCGATGGGAATCGAGTCGTTCGAGCAATGACTTATCAGTAACTTCTCGAGAGACGCTTGGCATTAGGAATGATATAGGCTTTCATGGAGGTTGTCTATAACAAGAAAAACTACTCTAGTTCAATCGAACTTACCCCCAAAGGCCCCATATGTACTATAGCACTACGTGCTGCTCTACTGCAAAATATTCTGGAGGAATCCGTATCAAATAAAGTCAATTTCAGTAGTTTGGGGTGGATTTTTGTGATTTTGCGGGATTGTCGGATTGTTTGTGGTAATTCTACGAATCGGGAAATTACTCCTGTTCAATCGAACACACCCTCCGAACATACCGCTGCCCTGTTGCGAGCCTTTGGGTAACACAGCAACCACATGCTACCATGGAAACCAAGATGGCGGCTTCCAGTATACAAAATGGACGACGGAAACACGTATCACCCTAACAACACGCGCTGCGCATGCGCACTAACACCATGTATCACTATGGGGATGACGTCACAAGATGGCCGCTCACGCGGGCTACCATGACAACCAAACATGGCGCTACCAGGTCACGTGACTATGACGTCACATGAGATCCTGCATGAGATCCTGCCAATGAGGCCCGGTTACCTCATCTCCTACTACTCGCGATAATGGATGTTATGTCGCAGAACACCCCAAATATTCAGAAATATTCATGCCAGCTTATTATATGTTTGAGCAATATAGAAAGAGTAAAATGAATATAATAGCAAAAAAGAAAACGAGAAGTAAAAAAGAATTCCACATATTAGTGGATCCAGTATATATACGGTTCCGTTTTTCAAAGTCAGTTGAATCGACCTGAAAATTCAGTAATGCATGATGTGGGGCAATTATTATCAAAATACACACGCCCGCAAAAATCGAATTTTCTTTGATATTTCGCGATCTTTATCAAGTGTTCATAATGAATGTCGAATAAGGAACTGGGAATAAGTAACGATGGTCACCGCCATTTTAACGGATGCTAACGTTGTGCGAGGTTAGAGAGTCCGAGAGTTACTCGCCGCACGACTCGGTCCGTTCTCCCACTTTGAAATTTCAGAAAGCATTACTGTCACGAAGGCATTAAGTATAGCTGAGATTTGGCCAAGTAGAATATATCCCAGACTAATCAACACGTTACAAACGCTATAGTATTGATCCGCAGATTAAACAAAGAAATATATTACACAAGTTCATCAAGGTTTACCAGTATAAATCAATCAACAGTGATGAACCAAGGCGAAAGTAGTTTCTGCATTGTTATTCTCTTATGTGTTTCAATTACTGGTCAGTCGACTCCTTCAAAGTCATGACATGCTTGGACGGTGAGTTTTTGATTAATTCCAGTATTCATTATAAACAGATATGTCCGGCAATAACCATCGGTGCCAACGCGCTCAGTTTTTGAAAGACCATATACAGGATCAATTTTCTCTGTCGGAGGAAAGTTGACAGCTGAGATAATGAGTTCTTAGACCTGAGATAAGTTGATTTGAAGGTGCTGTATATTAGACGTGGACCCTAGCTGTCCAATAGAGGGCAAATTGCATAATGCTTACAATAGCCAGGTTGCTTGAAGACATTCTTAGAAAAATGTCACTTTCTGGATGGGAGCGCGGTGGCTCAGTGGTAGACTGTTGGACTTCTGTGGTAGAGGTCCCGAGTTCGATCCCCGTCCGGGACGACCCGCCTTGTGTCCTTGGGCAAGGCACTTTATCCAGGTTACCTCAACGGGGGCACAATGACGCCGTGTACTAAGGCGTACTACACGTTGATGGTGCACATGTCTTCAACCGCTGTAACCCTGCTTGAGCGGAGCTTGAACAGAGTTAGAATGTTGAGGATCTGACAGTTGCTCGTCGATGCTCTGTGGTTCTCTCCGGGTACTCCGGCTTCCTCCACCCGTAAAACTGTCACGGTCACGATTAGCCATTGTGCATTGTGCATTATGTGACCTTAAACACCAATTACTAATTATAATACTTTTTGGATAAAAGCGTCGAAATAGTCTGATAATACTTACTGACAGTGGTGTAGCCGGGGGGGGGGGGGGGGGCACGTGCCCCCCCCCCCCCCCCAAAAAAAAAAAAAAAAAAAGCAAAAAAACAAAACAAAACATTTCAGCCATACCCCCACAGATGATGTGGCCTAATTATTGATGCCTTTCACAACTTATAAATTATGGACACAAAAGGTCTCAAGAATCAAGAAAATTGTTTGTTTTTTTTGTCTAGAATTTCAAAATTTTTCCCCTCCAGCGAGAGAGGATGTGTCCCTCTTATGCTCACTCCCATAAAGCCGCTACCCGGCTCGGATGATGCTCCTATTCTGTATTCCCAGTAGTTCAGCGATCTGAACGTGACGGCTACCCCCTATATAGGGGTAGCCGCCACGTTCAGATCGCTGAACTAGCCCCCCTCCCCCACTAGATATTACTCTTGTCCCCCAAACTTTGATGTCCTAGCTACGCGCCTGCTTACTGACTCAAGTCTAGGAGCCACCTACTGGACTGCCGATTTTCAAAACGCATCCAAAATTCAAGATGGCCTCCAGTTGTAAGTGAGAGTTACTAACCCAATGCATAGAAATGTTTGAGGCTAGAGGTCCGGCCTCTAGGGCACTGAACCTCAAAGTGGCGTCTCGATGGAATGTGTAAGAGTAACACCTCCTGACTACGAAAAAGTTGAATAACGTCTGGCAGTCTTGATCAATTTGAAATATCCACGTTTAAGGTAACATCGTCATTTCGCGGCCTGCAATGTTTGACTGCGGCTAATACAACATTCCGGACGCATACCAGAGGTTGCATCCGAACCTATATACATTTTATGGGATGTTTTGGGTGTTTAGTCGTTCTATTCATCAGTGCTATGCATAGCTGACGTATTTGGTAACCTTGTTTGTTCACAGCAACACTCTAGTGTGGCGTTGCAAAAGCAGAAACATATGTACGCCAGTTTAGCAGCATCACATGTTCACCTGTTTGCACAGCATGGCATCTGGCTTGAGCAAAACATTTTATTAACTTCAATACTACATCTGGGGCCAGAGCAACATCGGAGCGACTTAGTTTTTAAATCCTTCTGGAAGCCATATTTGCTAAGATCTAAATTTAGAGCTCTGTCCTGCATTCAACGTCAGCTGCTGAGCCTTTTTCATAGCAGTGGCAATAGTTTCGGGTTCGACCGTGTCAAGTCGATCAATGGAAGATCTGCTCTTGCATGATATTCAGGGAACATTCCATACTCACGAGATATTCGAGTGTTATACCCGTTAAATTCTGGATACTTTCCTTTTGTAGAACATCACTGAAGAATGCAAAATCGGTCTCTGTGGCCCTTCGAGTTGACAGTGCTGAATGACAAAGAATTTGGAGCCACTAGATGCATTTTGTGCGTGAGAAATAGGCATGTCCGGGCGTCTCGGTCCGTGATAACGAACAACATCAAACTGATAGTCAATGGTCTCTGACATTTCAAACTTTTTAAGTCGCAGTGCCCGACTGTGTTGCGACTGTGCCGAGTTATTTACTTGAGTTAGCAAAACAGCCAGAGAATGGGTACTAAGTTTTCCATTCTGAGATGCAATGTCAGCATCGAAATTATTTACCTCTCCCTGTATTAGTCCACCGTTAGAACTAGATATTGGCATGCAGGGACGTGGCGATAGGGGGTGGGGTGTCGCGACACCCCCAATCCTGGCCAAAAGTTCCTATAGTTGGAAATTCGGTGGACAAGTCATGAGTAGTTGGAAATTCCATCTGGATGTTAGAGCTTCTTTGGTGATGCTGATGTCTCCTTTACTTCCCAAAATTTCAACTCGGTTTTAACTCGGCAAAAATTCCAATTGTTACTATTTACAACTACAGTGTACGCAATATCGAGCTTCATAAGTATGCATGATGTCAATCGGTACGAGATTTCTATAGTACGTTTACTTATCGTAATAAAAAAAATCCTCGAAATGCACTTCAAGAAAATCACATCATGATTGAGCTTGAGCATTTGTTTAGTACATATTCAATTCCCAGAATAATACCAAATAATAATAACCTGATAATTCTATCATAAATGTGTTGGCATTTCAGTTACTAGAATAAATTTTATGCCCCTTTCAGGGCTTCATTTTCAAAAGTTTTCTCGACAGTGAATTTCCTACTAGTGGGAGGGACCGGGAGGGGGATTCCCCCTCCCGTTCCCTGCCTCTAGTTGGAAATTCACTACCCACAATCGGAAACCTCTAGTCACGTCCCTGGTGACATGAAGTTAACATGACGAGCTGCCTTATTTGCTGCCGATTTATTGAAACACAACAATTCATCAAAGAAGAATGTTACTCCGAAGTCATGCATCGCTTTATGACGTCTTTAAAACCCCTCATAACAGCAAGACCAAGTTTCATTGTTGTTGGTATGCCACGTACCAGTGTTGCTAATCAGCATCCCGGGTAGGGTGTGGTCTAATATCGGTGACCAGCTATCCAGAAAAGACAATAACGTCCGATTTGAAAACTGATATTTTGTCAAAGTTGTGTTTGAGATCATAAGGGGTTCGATCTTTTTCCACATCCTTTATATCGACGAATATACTTTTCTTCAAAACTTTCTTTACGCCTTTGGCATCACAATCATCTGGATCCTATGTAATACGTAGAGCCGATCCAGCTCTCGATCTATCAGCTAAAATATCTGGCTGTCCCTGGCGAGAAAAGGACTAAAATGTCGTTGCTATACTTCTCAGTCAGATTGGCAACAAAAACTTGACGGAAAATGTAAGTACCCCCCACACTCACCATCCAATTTGAACACGTCGACCGAACTCCAAGTGAGGGATTGAACTGAAGGAAAGATGCGACAAGATAAAGAGCACTGGTGTTTTATCAAGTCAGTGTGACGTCGCTGATCCGAATGAGTGCCTTAAGGTTACAGTTTAACATTTTCTTGGAAACGCTTTTTATTAATTTATAAATGCTGTTCATAAAACGCCTGTTTTCAAAACAAAATAGCAGTTTTTGGCGAAGATGCACTTATTTATGCATTGAATAATGGCATTTGTGTCCACATGCGTATAAACGTCTAGATTTTTTTTCTGGTAAATGCCGATTATATATGATAATTTCAGCACCTAGTCTAACAATGCGAAATGAAATTGGGTACCCTTTTTCTGCGACGAATACTATTCTGAGTTGCTCAATGCTGTCAGACGTCCAGTAAACTTTTCCTGATGTCCCTCTATCACATTTACGTAGCGGAAAATCTTGTGCCCCCCCCCTCCCCTGCGAGATAGAGACGGGGACCCTTTCATAATGGTGGTTGCCTTTAAAACGGGAGCAAATTTAGTGTTGTTACCGTGCACAGCATACAGGATTTCACGTAGTACATACGCCATAAATTTAATGAAGGTATAGCCTATAGGATCGATACTAAAAGTACGACTCTGTAGATTTTTCATTACATGTTTTAAGTTTCACCCCACCATCCAACGATACACACATGCACGCCCAACATGTGTGATTTAAGAGGCAGCATGTATGTATATTGTTCATTTCTCACCCCTATCAGTTACAATGATGTAGCGTTCACTTAACCCTTTACCTAACTTGAAAAGCAGACGACACTTTCAAAAATAATTCTTGAATAACTATTTTTTTTCATTTTTTATCTCAAAAACATAGGTTATGACCCCTCGTTGGAACGAGCTCGACGAGGGGTCATAACCTATGTTTTTGAGACGAAAAATGAAAAAAATAATAAAAATTAATTGGCGATTTTTGAGAATAGCGCTGGCCGGTTTTGGTCGTTACGTTAGGTTAAAAGGTTAAAAGAATAATACATAGACTACAAAGAGTACGTCGTGTGGAAGTGAGAGTTTGAAATTATGTGTATTTGGTACATAGTCTCGCTCTCTCTCTCTCTCTTTCCCTCTTTCTTCCAGCGTTGGGACGTCCTTCAAGACGGGGGCCCCCCTTCTAGCCGCCCCCCCCCCCCCCGCAATGCGGGCCCTGGGGGCCCATCCCCTACACCACTGCTCTATCAGAAACCACCGAGAAAAGAACTTTGGTCGCGACTTTGTGGTTGGGCAGAAAGTTCGTATTTGGCGGCCGGACTGTCACAGCGTTGAATTTGGAACAGAATTAATCTGGTGGCTTCGGAGCTGAAAAGATTCCGTCGAGGCCGAATTTTTAAGCCACTTCAAGCTAATGTTTTTTAATACTACATTTACCGTCTGTTTACGCAGAACGGTGCCAAGTATGGGCCCCTTCAGAGGAATATTTCGCTAAACACAAGAGCTCCACGGTATGTCGGCCTAGTATAAACGTTAATTTTGTGGGTATTTGATCCTCATTTTCAGCTTGAAGAAGGGGTGGGGGGGGGGGATCCTCTTTTGATATTAAATTAAAAACAGAATTTCCACTAACCATTTTTAAAGTTGTAACCCTTTACCCAACGTAACGGTCAAAACCGGCCAGCGCTATTCACAAAAATCACCATCCAATTTCATTATTTGTACACTTTTTGTCTCAAAAACATAGCTTATGACCCCTCATTGGAACGAGCTCAACGAGCTCGTTCCAATGAGGTGTCATAAGCTATGTGTTTGCCGCAAAAAATTAAAAAATATAGTTATTCAAGAATTTTATTTGCAAGTATCGTCTGCCTTTCTTGTTTGGTAAAGGGTTAAATGTCTGTTGGGATCAACTAAAGGATATAGCGGGATTCCAGGACCTTCTATTTTCTGACTTCATAATAACCCGGAAAACGAAGACCAGATCAGGAAAAAAACATAGCAGACCATAAAGCTTGCAGTTTAGGTTTACTCCATAACAATGTTGTGGTAATTTCTGTTTATAAGATTACAATTGAGGAGAAGAATAATTCAAATCTAACAATTACAAATAAGCACGCTCCCCGAGAGCGAGAACGGACCCAGGGCAATGTATAGAACGGTCCGTGATAGCGCCGAAGCCCCCCACCCCACCCCCCCCCCCCCTTTTTAAATTAATGTGCGGAGAAACATTCTTCTGTATTTTCTTGACAACATCTTCTCAATTATTACCTTACAATACAATTTGGGTAATTTATTACCTGTATTTCTGTGTGTATCGTGCATTTTTTCTCTCCAAAGATAATCGTGACCAACACGATGCAGGAAAGTCCGGTGGAAAACCAACAAACTGGAACAAGTGTTTTTTTTATAGGAATGGAATCTGGTTAGTAATGTACCTACGTACTCCTGCCACCTCCACCAGCGTCGGAGGCCCGTCCCAAAAGCCTTCCCACGACTTTCAGCTCAGACGTATCGATAGGTCAACCCACACTTTTTTTAGAACACCGGAAATCCCGGGACAGTTGCTCTCTTATTCCCCCCTCTCGACGCTAGTGCAAATAAGTACATACAGAGTACATGCGTAATTAGATAAACATTATATTTTAGCGAAGCTGCAATTTGTGAAAGAAGCTCTCATTTTTAACACATCCAAATAAAACTTCTACGACGTGCTGTATCTGTAAAAGGGAGTAGGCGAAAAAAAAAAAAAAACGCTGGTCGAAAAATGAAACCAATCACCACATGTACTCCATCACATCGGTTTTGTATTTTTATAGATCAGTCGCCCCGCTAATAAAATTTTCCGACATTATTAAGCTTGAAGGCGATTTTCTGAGCGAACTTTGATCGAATTTTTGTCATTGGAAGAGACATACGGGAAAGTTAACTCCCCATAATTTCCTAATGCTGTGGGTACATTTTGCACTATGGGAATGAGAATTTCATATAAAAATTGAAATTTAGAAATGTTAGCCACTTTGTATCATCGATGTGCGTACTATTTCACAACCTTCAGTCATTTTCTTGTAGAGCTGTGTAAGAATAAGAATAAGACTTTTATTCTCTGTTGAACCCCATTTAACAATTAGAAAACGGCGCTTTTACCATCTTTTATTACTTTCCAAAGTGTGATTTGCTGGGATTTCCGGGTTTGCTTATAAACGATAACTTCACAAGTGAATTATGCAATCAACAAATGTGTCATGTATCCGTGCGCGCAAACGAAGACGCTTTGCCGTGGATTTAATGGGGACTTCACTGGTTTTTGTTTTTTTAACCCTTTACCTAACATGAAAAGCAGACGACACTTGCAAAAAAACTTATTGAATAACTACTATTTTCATTTTTTGTCTCAAAAACATAGGTTATGACCCCTCATTGGAACGAGCTCGACGAGCTCGTTCCAATGAGGGGTCATAACCTATGTTTTAGAGACAAAGAATGAAAAAAATAATGAAAATTAATTGGCGAGTTTTGAGAATAACGCTGGCTGTTTTTGAACCGTTACGTTAGGTAAAGGGTTAAATAATATAATTATCGTAATAATGAAAAGTAATAAACAGAGTAATCGCTTGACTGGATTGGTTACGTGAAATAATTCATTTGAGGCGAGGGACTATATTGTAAAACACTCGTGTCATTCGCGCACTCGTGTTTGTACAACGTCACTCACCTCTCATGAATTATTTCACGTAACCAGTCCAGTCAAGCGATTACTCTCTATTTAATGTTCTCAAACTGTTTGTCTGTTCATTATATCAACTGTGAGACAATGTGACATATAGGACAGACAATATCCTTTCCATTGATATAAAAGTCCACGTGAAAGTTTTGCTATTTTGTTTTCCTGAAAAGAATGAAAACTTGCAAATTACTGTAAAACACATTCGCTAAACAAAGAGTTAAAGTAGACAGTTACTTAGATGTTTCTAATTAGCTTGCCATGAAAAGTCAAGTTTCCTTATGTTACTTTTAATAAACGACGTCAGCCCCGAGATCTGTCTGTATAGCGTTTATTGAAAGTAACAAAAAGAAACGTCGCTTTATTTTCTACTGATATCATATATGTTTTCGCAACAATTACCTGCTTCTTAATTGGGCATTTCTCGTCCGTCCAATATTTTCAGGGGAGATAATTTTATAGAAAGTCGATTTTCATAACGAGATAGGTCAGGGATGGCTTGAAACAAAATGACCAAATGTCGCTATCAAGCTCTATTTTAAGCACATTTCTTTCAAGCGAACGTCGATAGGCGAAGGGGCATTAAGTGTTACCCTTGTCCGTCCGTACGTCCGTACGTTGAACGTTTTGGGTCCAGGGTGATAAGTTGACTAGTACTGAAATGGTCAATCGGATAACCGGTTTGAAACCAGTTACCTACCAAACCGATTAGAAAAACCATCAACCGTTATCCGAAATATCGATAGTGCTTATCATTCCATGATTAAAACGTAGTAAATCTACCGCTTCTCATTTGTGATAGATTAACCTTCGAAGCCGTATTGTTAAAATTAAGAAATAATCGACTTTAGCGTTCAAGACTTCGTTACTGATCGGCAATTTCCGTAGTACTGAGTAATCGCAGAAACTATTCCGTAGTATGTATACAAACGAACGTTGTCGAGTACTCGACAACGTTCGTTTGTATACACATTACGGAATAGTTTCTGAGAATACTGTTTTCCATTTCCTATAGTTTTGATCCCATATTCGGTGAAATAATTGCCACGGATAACCGAACATTATCCAGTTATAGCTCTCGGTTAGTCGGTTTCGAAAATTAGCCAACCGTTTCAGCCCCAGTGAGTATACATTCAGAAAATTTTTAGAAACTTTAAATATTATATAAAATTTAAAAAATGACAAAATACAGACCTTCTTCTTGTTTGGCTGTTTTCTAGATAAACGGTGCACAGGCTCATTTCCCTCATTACGGTTTTGTGAGCTCGTCCCAATTCATCCTTCATGAAAATCTTTGAACAATCTGCAGCCTGGGCCCAATACTATAAAACTTTTACAATTATATTTTCTAGAATTGTATTTTCTAGTTATGCCTTTAAATGGGTGGAAATGAACCATTAGCATTTTTAAAGATGTGGAAATTTGCCAGTTAGCAACTTGCCATATCTTTTATAATGCTAATGATTCATTTTAGTTAGTTACATTAATAGGTAGAAAATACAATTCTAGAAAATACAATTGTAAAATTTTATAGCATTGGCTTCGGGCGGGTCTACAAAAATTAAGATATTACCCTATTAACATGTGGAAATGCCAAATGGTAGGTCACATTTAGAGCGAAAAATGTTATCCTTCATGAATCTCCCAAGCAAGTTCTAGGGACTTTCCGAACACAGAGAAATGTGATGTGATGAGTCAATTTAAACAATACAATTGCCCTTCTGAAATACCAATCTATAACACCGGAACTGCCTACAAGCCGTAATTTGAAACTTCCAAGTTGAATCTTAATGTGGCTGACAAGCAAAACAAGTCCAGTTTTACGAGATCGTCTGGATGCAAACCCTTATCCGAAGGAGTTGTAAATGATGTTTGCTCATCAACAATTGGTTCAAGTGTCTTTGCCATGTTACAATTCATAGGAAACACTCTCCGATGAATGGTAACAAGGCAAAGATAATTTGAAGCACATCTCCAGAAAACTACCCAACATAACGGTCAAAACCGGTGTGACAGGAATGATAGTCCGCAGGAACGTTAGTCCCTCTGGACTATTATTCGCGGAATTATAGTCCTAGGTCTACCATTTCTAGGAATAGTAGTCCGGCGGACTACTATTCCTAGAAATGGTAGACCTAGGACTATAATTCCGCGGAATAATAGTCCAGAGGGACTATTTTTCCTACGGACTATCATTCCTGTCACACCGGCCAGCGGTATTCCCAAAAATCAATTTACGTTTTATTACTTTTTCATTTCTTGTCTCAAAAGCATACCTTGTGATTCCATGGGAGTTGTGCTTGACGTGATGTCGACTCTTTTTTATCCTTCACGTCGTCGCCTGAGTGCTAGAATGTTCTATGTCCCTTATATGGGACATAGAACATTCTAGCACTCAGGCGACGACGTATCAGATCGAATATGTTTTACATGACAAATCCCACTGTTAGTACTACGACTTCCCGTTTATTTCAGCCTACTGTCATGGGATTAATGTGAGAAGTCACTTTCGAATGAAAATGTACGGAGGCCTAACCGATTGACTCAATTACAATGGTACGATAAATAAAAAAAGCAGTCCATTCACTGATACCGATTGAAAAAGACCAGAGTTGTTCAAAAGTAGACACAAAAAACTCAAGACAACCACTTCGAAAGGGAACTAGAGCCCAAGATTTGCCAAAATGGACAAGTAGTTTGTATTTAGTACCGCCTAAATTCAAACGCCCGAGTTCTGCTTCGCTTATTAATTCCTTGGGTTTCCCAGGCGTGAATAGAAGATTCCTTCCCAACATTTTTTTGGTACTTAATACCGTCTAAATTCAAATGCTTGAGATCTTATTAATTCCTTGGGCCCCCCAGGGGTGTGAAATGCTATCTAGAAGATTCCATCCCAATATTTTTTTGTATTTAATACCGTCTAAATTCAAACGATCGAGATTTGCTTCTGTTATTAATTCCTTGGGTCTTCCAGGGGCGTGCAAAGCTATCTAGAAGATTCCAGTCCAATACTTTATTTTGTATTTAATGCCGTCTAAATTCAGACGCTCGGGGTCTGCTTCTCTTATTAATTCCTTGGGTCTCCCAGCGGCGTGAAAAGCAATATTTTAAAATCTGTATTCTGGAATTGACTATCACTGTTATTCCTGGTTCGTTGCTATGCAACCCTTCGGGCATATGGAATAAGTTTGACATATTATCAGCTTTAGTTGCATTTACAAAGATCTATTCGGATGGATCAAAAGGTGATGACAAAGTATCATCAGCGGCTGTTACTGGTGATCATATCACCTCAATCAGAATACCGAATCAAAGTTCTATTTTCACAGCTGAAGTTAAAGCTTTACAACTCGCGCTTGAGCACATCGAGAATGTGCAGGAAAGAAAGTCGATCATCTTTTCCGACTCTCTTTCCTCTTTGCTTGCTTTACTCAACCCTAAGTTGAAGAACCCTCTCATTTTTGAGCTTCCTTAGAAGTTAACAACTCTCATGTCTGACCAATATGATGTCGTGTTTTGCTGGTTACCCAGACATGTAGGTATCGCTGGTAACACCAGAGCAGACAGTACAGCAAAACAGGCTTTAACCAAGCCTCTCACTGATTTTAACATCCCTTTCAGTGACTTTAAACCACATATCATAAACTACATCAAATATGTTTGACAGGCGGATTGGGATGGAGCGACAAATAACGAACTCCATCGCTTCCGATCAACTATTTCTGATTACCACCCGTCTAGTAACCTTTGTAGAAAGGATCTTGCAGTTTTGACGCGATGTCATATTGGTCACACACGACTTACACATTCATTTTTGTTAGAGGGTAATATGCGACCAGAGTGTGTTCCATGTCAGCAGGTGTTGTCGGTGGAACACATTCTTTTACATTGTACTGCTTTTAATCATGTTAGAGGGCAATATTTTACTGTCGGAACTTTAAGAAATTTATTTTATCGTACGAGCTCGCAAAAAGTTATCTCATTTTTGAAAGTAATCAACCTTTTTAATAAATTTTAAATTGTTTTTACTTTTCTAAATTCTCATCTATACATACCTATTTCACAGGTTGATTCACACAGCACTTTTTGTACCACTAGTCTCACCTTCACGTTATGTTTCACACTCCATAGTTTTATTCTTCAGATTTCATATTTCAACGACTTTTTTTTAATTACTTCATGGTAGATAATGGTCTTTTTTAAAATTACATACTTTTATCGCCACGATATAGCCTTAGCTACTGATGTGGCGTTATGCACCAATAAATAAATAAATAAATAAATAAATAAATAAATAAATAAATAAATAAATAAATATCAGCTTTAGTGGTTTGGTGTTTCTCCCATATTATTCATTTCTTAGAAATAGAAGATCTTTAATGAGTCACAATTTCATATGAAATTTCTGTACCGAGTTCACTAAAATCAATCTGAGCCGAGGTTTACCTCGGCTCAGATCGATTTAATGAACGAGGCTCAGAAATTTCATGTCTAATGGTGATAAATTTAAGATTCTTTTTATCACATAATGCGTAATTTCACCTTTTTACTAACTAAAGTTGACCAACGCTGTACAAAAATCGGCATCCAATTTTTAAAATTTTTTAAAAGAACATTTGGCCTCGAAACATAGCTTATGAACACTCACTATAACGAGCTCCTCTAGCTCGTTCCAATGAGGGGCCATAACCTATTACTATGATTTCGAGACAAAAATTGAAAATATTTAGTTATCTAGGAAGTTTTTTTCTGCAAATGTCGTTTGCTATTTGTTTAAGGTAGGCAGTTAATGAAATATTGGAGAATAGGAGAAAAGATTAATTCAATTCTATTTCCGAAAGCAAATCACTCACAACGTTACCATGTCGATGTTGACTTCTGACGTCATTCCCATATTAGAGGTGTTGTGAACGATATTTCTGTAATGAGCTATTTGATTGTGGTTATGTGATAAAAAGCATTAGGAATGGCAAGCAGAATTTTATTTGATGCACTGGAACATCCCATTCTGCTTTGCAAAATAATCGATAGAGCTGACAAATACGGAACTGGGCAGTTTGTTTCAAAATACCTAGTCTCCTCAACGTTTTGTTTCAGTTTTCATTACTCTCTATCACATGTTCAAATAGTTGTCCCATTCGTCCCAAGACGTGAAGCCTCGTCTCCGCGACGGAGATGTAGTCCATTGCTTATCAAGGGAGATAATCAGTGCTGGAATCTCTAGCTGGACAGGATTAGGTGACGAAATTACTGGTACTGAAATGGTTAACCGGATAACCGGTTTGAAACCACTTACATACCTAACCGATTAGGAAACCGTCAACCGGTTCTCCGAAATACCGATAGTGATCACCATTCCATGATTAAAACATAGTACATCTGCCGCTTCTCATTTGTGATAAATTACACCTCGAAGCCGCGTTGTATATACTCAGAAATAATCGACTTTGGCGTTCAAGACTTCGTTAATAATCGGCAATTTCCGTGAGTACTGAGTAATCGCAGAAACTATTCCGTAGTTTGTATACAAACGAACGTTGTCGAGGACTCGACAACGTTCGTTTGTATACACACTACGGAATAGTTTCTGACAATACTGCTTTCCAATTCCTATAGTTTGTTGATCCCATATTCGGTGATATAATGGCCACGGATAACCGGCTATTAGGAAACCGTCAACCGGTTCTCCGAAATACCGATAGTGATCACCATTCCATGATTAAAACATAGTACATCTGCCGCTTCTCATTTGTGATAAATTACACCTCGAAGCCGCGTTGTATATACTCAGAAATAATCGACTTTGGCGTTCAAGACTTCGTTAATAATCGCCAATTTCCGTGAGTACTGAGTAATCGCAGAAACTATTCCGTAGTTTGTATACAAACGAACGTTGTCGAGGACTCGACAACGTTCGTTTGTATACACACTACGGAATAGTTTCTGACAATACTGCTTTCCAATTCCTATAGTTTGTTGATCCCATATTCGGTGATATAATGGCCACGGATAACCGGCTATTAGGAAACCGTCAACCGGTTCTCCGAAATACCGATAGTGATCACCATTCCATGATTAAAACATAGTACATCTGCCGCTTCTCATTTGTGATAAATTACACCTCGAAGCCGCGTTGTATATACTCAGAAATAATCGACTTTGGCGTTCAAGACTTCGTTAATAATCGGCAATTTCCGTGAGTACTGAGTAATCGCAGAAACTATTCCGTAGTTTGTATACAAACGAACGTTGTCGAGGACTCGACAACGTTCGTTTGTATACACACTACGGAATAGTTTCTGACAATACTGCTTTCCAATTCCTATACTTTGTTGATCCCATATTCGGTGATATAATGGCCACGGATAACCGGCTATTATCCGGTTATAGCTCTTGGTTAGTCGGTTGCGAAAATGAGCCGACCGTTTCAGCCCTAGAAATTACATATATATATATATATAACAGACAAATTTAGTGAAAAGGAATTTGATTTAATTCTACTGTGTCACTAAAATATGACCATTTCGGGGCTGTATAACAATGGTACCCTCTTTCCTCTTGTCTTTGTTCTGCTTGCATTATAAAAACTTCACCTGCTGCAAGGAGAAATGATATAATATGGGAGAAAGCATTTTTTTCTTAGGGTTTAACGACACATTAACAGCCAGGGTCATATCATGTCGGTGACAGTTTTACGGGTGGAGGAAGCCGGAGTGCCCGGAGAGAACCACCGAGCAACGACGAGCAGCTGTCAGCTCTCCAACATCGTAACTCTGAACTCTGCACCGCGGCACAGGCAGGGTTAGATTGGTTGAAGACACGCGCACCTTCGACGAGCAGTACGCCTTAGTACATAGCGTCCTCGTGCCCCAATGCAGGCAGTCGGGGTTAAGTGCCTTGCCCCAGGACACAACGCGGGGGCGCGAATCAGTCGCTGAAATGGTAACCCATCCAACTACTAACCGCGCTCGACGTTGCTTAACTTCGGTGATCTGACGAGAACCGGTTACCGCGACGCCACCGCGCCCCCAGGAGAAAGCATTAGGTTCAACATATTGAGGGCAAGGGTTATTCGGCCACTGCTAACCGTTATTCGTACTGTACTGACTCTAAAACCATTACGAATGTCTCCCATTTTCGGTGATACACTGCACTGCACTCAATAAAGTGACATCTCTTTGATTATACTTCTTAACCCTTTACCTAACATGAAAAGCAGACGACACTTGCAAAAAAAAATTCTTGAAAAACTAATTTTTTCATTTTTTGTCTCAAAAACATAGGTTATGACCCCTCGTTGGAACGAGTTCGACGAGGTCGTTCCAACGAGGGGTCAAAACCTATGTTTTTGAGACAAAAAATGAAAAAATAATGAAAATTAATTGGCGATTTTTAAGAATAGCGTTGGCCGGTTTTGTCCATTACGTTGGGAAAAGGGTTAACTGAATGTAGCTTCAATGAAGAAAATTATGACATTCGGCGGTCTTTTCATTTTTTGCGGGACAATGTTTTGTGTGGAACCATTTAAATCAGGTCATAACATAAATCAGATGCGTCATGACCAATCAGATGCAATCTTACTTGCTGTCCTTACGTGTTGGCCGGACTCCTCGTGTAGTTTACCCAACACATTTTTCGACGCCTGCATTATATCAGGTAACATTGAATATACCCAACGATTGTAGTATGAATATGTGGAAGACTATTAACCCGCTGTTCATCCGATTACCACCTTTGCGGTGCAGTACATCGTTTGCGGTTTAATAAAGACGGAAACGGTTGAAGGTAGGTGTCATAAAATATGGTATAACTGCGATTAACTTGCGTATATCACTCAAAAAATTAATCTGGCGATCTATGGAATGTTATTGCATACTTGTACATAGTGTCGGTGTGTTTTATGAAGTAATTGAGCTGTGTTATTAAAAATACATTAGCGTTCAACCTCATTCTTTCGGAAATTTTCGACAAAATTTGTTTTCTACGTGAATATCAAGGACATAGAAGATCAAACCTTCGCTCCATTGTTGCTTCAGACTTTTGTCTTTGAGTTCAGGTCAGCTTCAGCTTTCATAAAAAGTCCTGCATTCGCCTTATTTGGCAGCTTCGACGAGAGGTGTTGAACTTTTAGAATACCTGATTTGCGGTGTTGTCTAAACCGAAAAAGGTGGTAACTTACACCACAAATAAGGTATTCATAAAAATCAATTACCCCCTCGATAAATTCCGTATAAACATGTTTTCACAAAAGGCTCACAAACGTAACTTACACATTTGGCTAAAATAAGACAATTCTCTATACGGATGCTGCTCCAAGGACTCACAATAGAATATTTTAAATATAATTCGCAGTTCAAACCCAACAACTGGAATTTTTATCTCCATATTTCCACTTTAAAATACTGCAAAAAAATTGTTTTTTATTTCTCCCATGAAAATATTTCTTGGATGAAAGTGTTGGTGATTAATACCTACTCTGAAAGAGTTTGTAACACAAGTAGGCTTGTTGAAATGCGTGTACTTATCAATCTGCTGTTTTTTAAACCGCAAACGAGGTGCTGCACCGCAAAGGTGGTAATCGGATGAACAGCGTGATTAAGCGTGTGGAAGAAATACATGGTCTATTCGATTTACAATCGTTTCTTGCTGAACGCCCGTGAAAAGAAACCCTAAAAACAAACCAAGCCACAGAAAATGATGATTTATTTACTTACAGAAGTTTAACGAGGCTCTCGACAGCCAGGTCACCTCGTGTCAGATAGTTTTACGAGTGGAGGAAGCCGGAGAGAGCCACCGAGCAACAGCGAGCAACTGTTAGACTCCCCAACTCCACACACGCAGGGTTAGCACTAGTTGACAACAAGTGCACTACCGACGCCTTAGTACACAGCGTCACCGTGCCCCCACGTGAGCAATCCGGATGAAATGCCTTGCCCAAGGACCCAACGCAGCTACCTCTGGCGGGGGTCGAACCGTGAACCTTTCGGTTTGAAATCCAATGGTGTAACCACTCAGCCACTGTGCTCCCTATTTAATCGCGATGTTTTATTCAAGAAATTTTTAACTCAAGAGGCAAACCATCTACCCCTCCTCCAGTATGAAGTTATTATTATTATTTATTAGGGTTTAATGACACATTACAGTCAGGGACATACTATGTCGGTGACAGTTTTACGGGTGGAGGAAGCTGGAGTACCCGGAGAGAACCACCGAGCAACGACGAGCAGCTGTCAGCTCTCCAACATCGTAACTCTGAACTCTGCACCGCGGCACAGGCAGGGATAGATTGGCTGAAGACATGCGCACCATCGACGTGCAGTACGGCTTAGTACTCAGCGTCAACGTGCCCCCATGTAGGCAATCGGGGTTAAGTGCCTTGCCCAAGGACACAACGCGGGAGCGCGAATCAGCTGAAATGGTCACCCATCCAACACCACCGCGCCCCTTCCAGTATGAAGAAACCATATTAATTTAATATGGTCTTTAGAACGAATCCCAATTAACTGACAAAAAATCACAAATTTACAAAAATTCTTACTAATAACCCTCGAATTCTGAGCATTGTTGTTTGTTTATAGAGGTTTAACGACCTTTTCAACAGCCATCGCTGTATCGTGTCGGACAGTTTTACGGTTGAGGTGGCGTACCCAGAGAGAACCACTAAGCAGCGACGAGCAACTGTCAGACTTTCCAACTTACTTCCCGGCACAAGTAGAATTAGCAGCGGTTGCAGGCGCGTGCATGATTGGCGTGCAATACGCCTTAGTACACAGCTCTACCGTGCCCGGAAATGGGCGATCGGAATTAAGTATCTTGGATCGGAACACAGTACATATGCTGCAGGTGAGAATCGACCCGTCGATCTTTATAGTACGGCCAACGTGGACTGGTCACTTTTCACGACGGGTGTGCAATATTTCCAGGGACGCAATTATATTAAATTCCAAACAATAATTAATGATCAAATTTTAATTAACGAAGCACCTGGTACAACCCGGTGCTTCATTAATTAAAATTTTGCTGACGATGATTTTTATTACCTCGCAAACGCATGCGTGAACTTCACTGCCCACTCGCGGATTACGACCAGTCCACGCCGACTATACTGCACATAAAAAGTCCAGTGCACTAATCAATGAGTCACCGCGCTACCTTCTCAAGCATTCCAGGCCCATTTGGTTTCCGTATTTCCAGTATAAGGCCTCCGTTGGATCCCGAGAAACGAAATGGTGCTTGATTACTGTGGAGTGAAGCAGTGCTTGATTACTGTGGTATTATACCAGCTCTGTTTTATTGGTAAATAGGACACAGTCACAAGTGTTTGTACTGGAAGTCCTTTAACCCTTTACCCAAAGAATCGGCCGCATCCGCCCGCGTAATATGCAAATTCAGCAGTTGAAAAAAGATTATTTTTCAAGAAATTTCAACAAAACCATATCATATCGTCGAGCTCGTTCCAACGAGGGGTCACAAGATATGGTTTTGTTGAAATGTTTTGAAAAATTTGAAAAAAATGATATTTAAAATAATAAATTTTGATATCGTCTGCGTTGGGTAAAGGGTTAAAATAGGCATCATGGGTATAAACGGTTGACTAAACTTGACTTTATCTCAATGTTGCAGGTCAAGATCAGCCATTGAATAGAAATATGTGACCTTCAACATAAATAAATAAATAAATAAATAAATAAACAAATAAATAAATAAATAAATAAATAAATAAATAAATAAATAAATAAATAAATAAATAAATATAAGCATCTATAAAATCTTGTTTGACAGGCAGCCAAGATTTCACAAACACCCCTATTGAGGTGAACCAAAACAAGTACAACACTCCGGGCCTTCAAGGACACTTTTAGAATCTTGACCGAGAATCAAATTAACAGTTTGCGAGAATCACAGTTGGTTCTCGTTGTTTTCTTTGAGAGAATCATTTGTCAGAATCGATTCTGATTTTCAGATGAATTGTAAACCCTGCTTTACTGATGATGTTCACTCAGCATAAAAAGACCAAACAAAACAACTGTGTGTCGCAATGTTATGTAAATAATAGAATTAGACGTGACAACTGTTGCTCCAAGGTGTGTTTAGAGTAACGGTAACATAGATTTTGATATACATTACAATAATTTAATCGTTCGTACACGAATTGTGTCCCGGTATTTATTTGTGGATTACAATATGAACAGTTGGTCATTGATATGATTTGAATAATCTGCTAGTGAACTGAACTGTTTTGTGACAAGGAAACTTACTCATCAGGTACCCGTTTACTAAAAACTCTTTCGGAAAAATGAATGATGTTTGACCCCGCAAAGGTAAGAGTAAAAACAAATTAATTATGATTTTTTATGAATTTTATTCTATCTTTAAGAATTTCACAAAAATAAGAAATACCAGAGGAAGCAAACAGGGACGCCGGAAGCACGGGGGAAAAGGGGGCAGCTGCCCTCCCTGCTTTCGGATCACGGTGGCGAGAGGGGTAAACAATGTCCTTCCTAGGTTCGTCACTGAATATTTTTTCAAAACTTTATTTTCGAAGTTAAGGTAAAATACACCCCCTTCTGGGAGCATTCAAAATTCAATGGAGGAGTTGGGAGAGTTTGGGAGGAGGTGCCCCCCTCCCAGTGGGAGGAGCACCCTCCTTTCAAACTCCCCTTCTCGGGACCTTGGCCTTCGAGACATGCATGCTTCGGCATGCTAGTGCAAGTATATGCCCCTTTTCCCGGGGCTGCTCCCTGCTCTGAAATGATTCCTGCGCCCATGGAGGCGGAAAGCCAGGGTGTGGGCAGTCAAAATAGAGTGGTGTACTGTGATGGTGGGGCTCTGTTCTCAACTTTGTAGAACCTAGACAATAGTGTTTGAGACCACACAAGATTTCCGTTGTTTTCTCCTTGTCCTCGCAAAGGAAAGAATGGATGAGCGTTTGTCTTCCCGATTTTGAGTGGACTTGTTTGTCCGTGTTTGTTACCGAGAACAAAAGAAAAAGTAACACGACCACGGCTGAACAAGACTCTCTCTCTGTGTGTGTGTGTGTGTGTGTGTGTGTGTGTGTGTGTGTGTGTGTGTGTCTGCTACAAAGGACACAATCATGTCATATACCCCGCCGGGCATCGAACTCCCCGAAATCCTGCCTGAAGTCCAACACCTAAACTACTAGACGGGGCGCGGTGGCGTGGCGGTAACCGGTTCTCGCCAGATCACCGAAGTTAAGCAACGTCGAGCGCGGTTAGTAGTTGGATGGGTGACCATTTCAGCGACTGATTCGCTCTCCCGCGTTGTGTCCGTGCGCAAGGCACTTAACCCCAATTGCCTACATGGGGCACGATGACACTGTGTACTAAGACGTACTGCACGTCGATGGTGTGCATGTCTTCAACCAATCTAACCCTGCCTGTGTCGCGGTGCAGAGTTCAGAGTTACGATGTTGGAGAGCTGACAGCTGCTCGTCGTTGCTCGGTGGTTCTCTCCGGGTACTCCGGCTTCGTCCACCCGCAAAACTGTCGCCGACATGATATGCCCTGGCTGTTAATGTGTCGTTAAACCCTAATAAAAAAATAAACATAAACCATTAGACCACTGCACGCCGTCAAAAAACGATAGTTGGAATCTAGCTTACTGGGTTATGTTCTCATGATTACTAAGTTCACTTTCCTTTCAGCAGCAGCATGAAAATGTGGCGCGCGCTGGCTACAGTACGACGAAATTGCCGTGGTTAGTCTCAGATGAAGTCTGGCTCGGTTCTGTGTTTGTGTTTCGAAGGACACAATCATGCTTGGGATGAATTTAGAATGTTGGTTTCTGATCCCCTATCGGGAATAGAACCCACGGCAATCCTGGCCTTGCTATACGGAGTCCAACACCTAAACTACTGGAGCATTGCACATCGTCAAAAAACGATGGCTGAAATCTAACAAATTAGATGAAGTTCTCGTGACTACTTGGTTCACTTTCATTTCGACAGTAACACGAAAGCGTGGAACGCGCTGCCCACAGTACGACGAAAGTGCTATGGATGGCCACAGACGAAGCCTGGCACGGGCCTGTATGTGCATTTCAGAGGACGGAATCATATTATGAAGGAATTTAAAATGTTGGTTTCCGATTCTAATATTTAATAACACAGAACGTGAAGGAATAACCATAGTAACGTGACCCAAGAAATATCAGGATGAGGGTACTTAAACCAGGTTTAGGAAGTTCAGCAATGAATGTATATTGGGTTGACATTGCTCAGGAAAAGTGTAGGGAGGAGGGGAGAGCCCCCTATTCCCCCGTGACTACGCCGCTGCTGAAACTCAATGAAAGTAGGGATTGAGAATTGGGCACCAATGTAAAAAAAAGCACCGACCTCCCGTGGTTCGTTTCAGAGGGTAGAAAATTGAAAAATAAAGCCCGAGAGATGTCCTTCCCTTCATTTAAACGTCATGAAGATGTTATGATGAAAACTATTTGTGTTGGAGGGGGAGGGGTGTGTTATATAATACTAAATATATTATACACTTGAAACAGCTGACGACATCTCGCCACGTATCATAATTGTATATCAACAAATGATGTATGATTACCCATTAGTGTACAGATTGTCATGGTTCGGTCTACTTTTTCTGTTTCAACCATTTTCGAATCGAAGCCTCGTCTTCGACCGTAAAATCGACAGATGTTTGAATTGGTTGGCCAAGTGCAGGTAAATTTGTTTATATTTGCAGACAAATTTCAGGAATATCCGAATATTGATTTATTTGCATACCAATTTTACTACAACCATTGTGTAATCATACGAGGGTTCAATATGTTACAGCCTGAAGACAGAGAACTCTCCAAGTGATACACATTCCTGACTTATCTCGTTATGAAAATCGACTTTCGGTAAGGTTATCTTACTTGAAATTACAAGACGAGCGAAGAAGGACCCAAGTTTCATTTTGTCACTCTTACTAAAGAAAAACAACAGACAGCTCTCGGAGCTGTCTGTTGTTTTCGTTTATTAAAAGTAACAAAAGAAAACATTCCTTTTTATTACAAGATAATTAAAACAAGTAACTAATTCACAGATAATCCGTCATTGCGAATATCTATCAGTATCCCCCCCCCCCTCCCACACACACACACTACGCCCACTTTGGCTCATTGTTCAGTGAATGTGGTTTCACATTAATATGCAAGTTTTTGTTCTTCTCTCACCTCCTAGGCCTTTATATTAATGGAATGAACAGTGTCTGTATTATATATCACGATGCGCACGCTGTTGATAAAATGAAAAGAAAAAATTACAAAACAAAGAGACTGCGAAATCGCCGTTTTCGGGGCGCGGTGGCTCAATAAGTAGATGTGCAGGCTGCAAGCCGAGAGATCCTCGGTTCGAATTCCATCTGCGGCAACCGCGTTGTGTTCTTGGGCAAGACACATCATCCATATTGTCCACGTGGGGTCACGGTGGCGTTGTGTACTAAGACATGCAAGTTGATGGTGCACGTGTCTTCAACCAATGCTAAACCTGCTTGTATGGAGTTAGTATGTTGGGCATCCTGAAAATTGCTCGCCGTTGCTCGGTGGTTCTCTCCGGGTACTCCGGCTTCCTCTACACATAAACCTGCCCGACACAAGGTGACTATGGCTGTCGAAAGTGTCTTTAAACCCCAATAAATAAATAAATAAATCGCCGTTTTCTTATTTTAAAATGGGATAAAAGTAAATATCCAGCTTGTGTATTTTAAAATTACTTGTAAATAAATGTCTAAAGTTTGTGAATTGATGTGCACATCGATAATACAAATTCCCTTACATTGCGAAATTTTAATTTTTATATGAAATCCCCATATCCTTAGGGTTAAATCTACTGGCAATTTTAGAAAATTAAGGGCCATTAACTTTCTCTCAGTCTTTTCCAATGAGGAATATTGTCAGCCATGCAGAGCATTTTCGAAGTGATGCATACTATCGGCCGTCACGATTAATCGATTGTCGATCGGTCACGCCGAAATCGATTAGTATTTTTGGTTGTCGAAGAATTGGTAAATCTTACCCCATTTTAGACGTTTAATAATTAAAAAAAAAAATTGACGAAAAAACTATTGTTTCTAAAGGTAAAAGGTCAAGAACGTCGGTGTCAAACCTCAAGAAGCCGTTAGAAGCATGTATCTTTTAGGTACATTCAACGCTTTGATATTCTGAACTTTTTAACCGTTAGTGTAATAATCAAGACCGGTCGGCAGTTGCGAAGTTCGCAACTGACGACCGGTCTTAATTATTACACTGACGGTTCAAAATTTCAGAACAGCAAAGCTTTGAATGTACCGAAAAGAGGATCGTCTTCGTTGTTTACTTGAGGTATGTCAACTAACTTGAACTTCATTTTTTACGACTTCAAAGAGAGGGGAGAGGGGTCATCTAGGTACGATTAATCGATTATTATCGATTATTTGCAACGATTAATCAATTCCTAAATTAAAAAATCGTGACAGCCATACTATCGGGACAGGTATAGTTACAGAACTTATTGCAGAATAATTGCGATAGCTGAGTAATAGATATGGAGATCGGGCCTCATTGGATGGATAGAAAAGGTGGATGAGGAAGTGACGCCATAATCAAGTGACCGAGTTACGTCGTTTGATTGTCATGGTAGCCCGCATGAGTGGCCATCTTGTAAAGTCATCCCCAATAATAAATTATTAATATTATTGTGATACGTGGTCTCAGTGCGCATTCGCAGCGCGTATTGTTAGGGTGAAAGTGTTTCCCTCGTCCATTTTGTATACTGGAGGCCGTCATCTTGGTTTCTATGCTAGCATGTGGTTTCTATGTGACCCAAAGGCCCACAATAGGACGAGGGTATGTTCGGAGGGTGCATTTGATTGAATAGGGGTAGTTTACTGGTCCGGATCTTCCCCAAATCCTCGTTTACTTCGAAGAATTATCCAAATGGACCCGACAATCGCGCCAAACACAAAAAAACCCACCTACCGAAATGGGTTCGGATTTTCCGATTTCTACTTTTTATAACAGTTGCAAGGAGTGCTATAAGTCTTTAATAGGCGCGTTCCTTTGTATAAGAGCCAATCTAATTACCACAAACAACCCGACATTTTCCCTAAACATTCAAAATCCTCATTTTCTGCCCACCTCAGACCTTATTTTACTCCATTCCCGGACATGCTCATCTACTTAATTGTTGAATTTTGGTCTGCTATACCCTACTCGATTGTTCCGGACTATACTTCAGTAGCGTGGAAGAGACATCAAGTTGGAAGAGTTTTAGCTTTTTGGTTACTCCTTTTAGCTTTTCTTGTCTGTTTCTGAACCTATTCCGGGTATTCCTCTTCTTGACCCGAATACTCTGATGCACGCTTCAACTCGCCGGATCACTTTATTTTACCTCCAACTTCAAGCACCCCTAATTAACAAATGTCTGGCCCTCGGCACCCCCTTTTCTGTCGAATGAGGCAATGAGGGCATTGGGGAAATCCTTCAGTGAGTTATAATCTACTATTCATCTTATCCTCATCTGGGTACTGTATGACCACACCCGTAGCACCCTACTTCCAGAACCCCTAAATAACGAACGATTGGCCTTCGGCACCCCTTTTCTATCGCATGAGACCATGTGGGGGCATGAGGAAATCCCCGAATGAGGTATAATCTACCATTACTCTTATCCTCATATGGGTATCGAATGGTCATGTTCCGTGGCACCCCACTTCCAAACCCCTAATCTACAAACGTTTGCTGTTCGGCACCCATTTCCTATTGTATGAGTCAGTGACATGAGGAAATCCCTCAGTGGGGTATAATCTACCGTTCCCATTATTGTCCTCTGTGTATCGAACGGCCACGTCCGTTGCGTCCCACATCCAGCATCCATAACTAAGAATCCCAAATAGGAAACAGGGATTCCATAGCCACAGACGTTTTCCAAAAAGGGATTCGATAGGGATTCCACAAATGGGATTCCATGAGTGCGATTCCTATATTTGTGATTCAAACCTCCGATATAACTCCTGATATTCCTATCATCGACTTCCACCATGTCTCAAGCTGCCTTTCCTATGATTAGCTGCCACTGTTGCCACCCAATACTATCTTCAACCCCCAATTACAGCCTAGTACCATCATTACTGACTTGACGCACTACTAAGGCTTGCTAGTTATCTCAGATTACATCTACCATCACCCAAATTTTGGAATGTCCAAAAGACATGCTATACTCTACAATGATACCAGAGACAGACTATGATACTACATCCCACATTGTCCCCATATCCCGATAAGTTCTGTCTTTTGATTGGTCAGAATGCCTTGGACAAATGACCATGACAAAGGGTGCACCCAACATCCAAGGTATATGAGAGCGTGCAACATCCAGGTTTTAACAGCACGCGAAACATCGGGGGTATATGGTTTAAACGAAAGCTTTCCGCGTCCACTCACCTCGACATAAAAATCGAACCAAAAAATCTGAAAATAGTTAAATATCATCAGATTTCCGACAGTTCAATCATAAAAATAAAATAATAGCAAATAATTCGTCCCCCGAGTACCAATGTGTTCTATGTGCCAGTAGGCACATACAACACTTTGGATCTCAGGGGACGATATGTCAACAAAATACTGTTTACCCGTTTCCTTAACGACACAAGGGATGCAACTCTATCTGTTGTCTTCTGCGATTATAAAAAAAAAAACAAAATAATTGTCACGAATTTGGTCCAAGTGATTGTGGAGCTGAGAAATGCGTCCACAAATTTATTTCCACTCTGTTTGTATTGTGTTTCAAACGGGACAAAAACGTTATCTCCGCCAACATGTATGCGCCTCGGTGTTTAAAAACCGCCCACCAGATATTAAATCTCCAAATACCATACATGTTGGCGGAGATAATTTATATTCTCATGATCTAGCAAACCGAGCTACCCATAGCACAGTAGAAAGTTTTGGCCGTTTTTGCAGGGCTAATAGTAGACCATTAGGGTAAATATCGTTTGCTATATACTACGGTAGTAGACAACTAAATATACCCCATCGCAGAACAAGACTAGCAGAACATCATTTGGAGTTGGAGACCGCACTTCGATTGGACATTTATTTGAAGAGAATGTTTTGGGGCGTATTTACAAGAAACAGATTACCAAGAAAAAGATCCCAGACCAGTGGCTTTGATAGCAAACTGATCCCAATAAGAGAAATGGTGAACATTGGGTGGCTCTCTTTGTAAGTCATCACAGCACAGAATACTTTGATTTATATGGATTACCACCACAACACAGGCCATTCGAGAATTTCCGGAAGAAGAATTCCAGATATTGGCAGTTTAATGTGAAGCGAATTCAAGGATCGCTACCGGTGTTTTGACAGTACTGGTTACTTTATCTGAAAGGGGGCGCGGTGGTTCAGTAGGTAGATGTGCAGGCTGCAAGCCGAGAGGTCCTCGGTTCGAATCCCACCAGCGGCAACCGCGTCGTGTCCTTGTGCAAGAAGCTTCACCCCCATTGCCCACATGGGTGCACGGTGGCGCTGTGTACTAAGGCGTACTGCATGTCGATGGTGCACTTGTCTTCAGCCAATGCTAACCCTGCTTGTGTGGAGTTAGTATGTTGGGGAGCTGACAGTTGCTCGCCGTTGCTCGATGGTTCTCTCCGGGTACTCCGGCTTCCCACACCCGTAAAACTGTCATGGTCATGATTAGCCATTGTGCAGAAATATGTGACCTTAAATCACAAATAAATAAATAAATACACAAATAAATAAATACTTTATCTGAAATATCGCTGCCGCGGTGTACCGATGGAAATCATAGTCAACATGTTTACAGCCAATCTAATGGACAATGATGCATTGGTTGATGTCGTCATTGATGAAATCTGCCACTAGATGTAGCTGTGTTAAAGATTATAACAAGGGAGCGTACTCGGTTTTCATATTATGATTCTGGGTGCGATCTAATCACCATTTGTGAATCATGGTTGAAGCCATCAAAGGGGTTTTCAATTATCGACTATAATATAATTAGGCGAGATCGTCCTGTAAAAACAGAAGGCTGTTTTGCATTCCTAATCAAACAAAATATTAAATTTAAAACCATTGTCACTGATCATCTCGACGCAGAAGTAGTGGCTGTTGAGAAGAAAATTGACAACAAACAGATAGCAGTCATCTCACGGTGAGGCGACCCAAACAAACTAATAGACATCAAAATGTATTCCAGACCTTCATAGGAAAATTCAAACACTGTATTTTCCTGGGGGACTTCAATGCAAGACACCAATCCTTCGGATGAAAGTGTAACAGGACCTCGGTGCTGGTTCTGTTCAGGTTCTTTGGATTTCAAAATAAATATGGAAAGAACAATAATAACAACACTCAAATCTTGACCACTTCTTCAATTTTCAGGTCTTTAAAGGGTGGAATCCGGCAGAAGAACTGTAAGAATAACCCCAACGGCCAGAAATAGGGAAATTCTACATAAGTTTAGAAATACGGTCCGAAACTGAGTAGGGCGAATTTAGTAAGAGAGTTTTAATGAGTATTATTTGTACATGGACGAAATTAACGGGTGCCAAAATAAATAAGGCCGAAATAAACAGGGATGAATTTATGGGAAGGATTTTAGCAAAACATTATACAAATTGTATAAAAGGAGTGCCGAAACTAAAGGGGCGATTAAACCTGGTGTTGAATACTGTGATTCCAACAAAATTAGGCAATATTAATTTGCCTGTAAAGAGAGTAACTACCAAAGTTGTTACAGAAGTCGGTGAATGCTTCACCTTGTCGAGAACTGATTAGATTCTGATGCACAGCTGAGAAGTCTGCGCTAATATGGGGACAGATACTGCGCACAGCTTCCAGATCAACTGGGGGTGCGGTGGCTCAGTAGGTAGAGGTGCAGGCTGCAAGCCTAGAGCTCCTCGGTTCGAATCCCACCTGCGGCAACCGCGTTGTGTCCTTGGACAAGACACTTCACTCCCATTGCCCATGTGGGGGCACGGTGACGTTGTGTACTAAGGCGTACTGCACGTCGATGGTGCACCTGTCTTCATCCAATGCTAACCCTGCTTGTGTGGAGTTGGTATGTTGGGGAGCTGACAGTTGCTCGTCGATGGTTCTCTCCTGGTACTCCGGCTTCCTCCACCCGTAAAACTGTCACGGTCATGGTTAGCCATTGTGCAGAAATATGTGACCTTAAACACCAATAAATAAATAAATAAATATTCCAGATCAACTTCAAGTAGCCCGTGCAACACGGCCCACCTGAAACAAATCCCACAGTTGAACGAAATATTTATAAACAAAGTAACGTTTTATACTTTTACACACTTCGGTTACACATATTTATCTATAAAACCAAATCTGATACCAAGATTAAGAAATTATTATTTTTATTATCATTATTATTATTATTTATTGCTGTTTAAGATCACATACTTATGCACAATGGCTAATCGTGACCGTGACACAGTTTTAGGAGTGGAGGAAGCCGGAGTACCCGGAGAGAACCACCGAGCATCGACGAGCAACTGTCAGCTCCTCAACATTCTAACTCTGTTCAAGCTCCGCTCAAGTAGGGTTACAGCGGTTGAAGACATGTGCACTATCGATGTGCAGTACGCCTTAGTACACGGCGTCATCGTGCCCCCATGTAGGCAACCGGATTATTTTTTTAAACAGAAACTAGACATCCGTACCTAAAAATAGCCAGTAATTGCGAAACGGGAATTTCCCACAATTACTTCCTGCCACACAAGAAAAAGAACTTTAATGGGGACATTCTATTCAGCATCGCCAAACAGTTAGATCTCTACGTTGTCAGTGGTGCTGAATGTATCACCCACGCAAGTCAATCCCCGCAAAAGGATTTAGACATCCTTGACCTGATCATTACTATCAAATCGTTATCTGGTCAGATGACTGATTTCTGGGTGAGTGACGCAAATGTTGGCTGTGATCATCTACCAGTCCACGCAACTCTCCAGAGTAACAATGGCCCCGCGAAATAACCCCCACCCTCACGCCGAAGGAACCTCTCTAAAATAAACTGGGACACTTTCAGAGAAATCGTTGAAGCTAAGCTGGTCACCAACAATCCAACAAACACGTAAACGAAATTGAAATGACCTTCCATAACCTAAGCAAAATAATCAACTCGGCCCTGGACGAAATATGACCCAAACAGGAAGAGCGCCCTTGGAAAAGGACCATTTCAAAGGAACTCTTCTTCTAATTAACCCTTTGAACCCTGGTGGTATCTTCCATGCCAGTTAAATGGCAGAAATTGGAAGAGTCCATAGCCATTATTTGGGGGTAGAGGAATTAATATTTTCAACGTGCAGCCTGAAGGCTGCACGTTGAAAATATTAATTGTTCTACCACACACGTTCACTTAGTAGCCATCCTACTTAATAAAATTATGACGTATCGTATTCACGGACCGGAAAGGCGGCCTCTCATGTTGAAAGAGTTAAGCTAAAATGCAAACCGCTCCGAAAATGAAAATGCGAACAAAATATCACCCGAAAAGCATAATTAAAAACCAAGTATTACCTCCTCCCTAGCACATTGAAAAAACCCTTCGCCCAGGAAAGCGGTGATAACTAGCAAATCCTCAACGATAGCCAGCTCCCCAAAGAATTCTGGGACACCTTCAAACGCCTAACTGGACAAAACAAATCAAAAAGCAACAGCAAACCCCTCCGCAGGAAGGAGGGGTCCATGGCTTATGACGACACGGGGAAGGCCAAAATCTTTACCGAACTACTCAAGAAGACCCATCGTCCCCACGAAGTGGCAATATTTGATGATCAATTCAAACTGGAAATCGACAAATTCATAACCGATAATCGTGCAATCTTTTCGGAACCTAATTTTAACACAGAGCCGGAAGAAGGGGACGTCCTCAGTCCGCTACTATTCATCATCTACGTAAATAATATAGACTCAGTATGAAATATTCACGTAGAAATCTCCCTGTTCTCAGATGATAAGGGCCTCTGGATTTCTAGTCATGCGCAGGGATTGTAAAGAGACGCCGTCAAGACGCCCTCCATGATCTAGACGTATTGTGCGCCAAATGGCACATCATGCACAATGCCAACAAAACTCAGCGGCTAATAATAACCCATAGAACGATAATTCCTGAAATTAAACTAAAACTTTACAATGAGGACGTTAATATGACAACCGAAGCTAAGGTTTTGGGTATCACCCTCGATAAAGGCCTAAGACTAAATAATCATGTGAACCAAACTGTCACTAAAGTCACAAAACGAATTGACTTCTTAAAAATGTTTAGAGGAAAAACTTGGAGAGTGGGTGGGAAAATTATCTTCCTCAAACTCTACAAGACCTTCACACATCCCGTACTAGAGTTTGGGGCTATCATTATCCGTAAACTCTCAAAAACAAACCATCAACTAGAGAATTGTAATTTGTTGGACAAATTACGGGCTTTCCCAACTTTTTAACGTAAAAAGGCAAACTGTATTGTACACAAAACTATCGATCGGTTTTGAAAACAGAAAATTTAGTGGAAATCAAAGTTTTTGTGATGCTACTAGTTTTTATGCAGCCAAAACAGATATTTGAGATACAGCAGGACACCAAAACATTTGACACAAAATTTGCTCTTCAATAATTACAGAATATTTTCATAGAAAGCAAAACAAGCGATGTCCTTTGTGCTTTGGAAAAAATTAGTACATATGAATTATGGACGTACGGGCCGGGGTTTCATGAAGGACTGTGCCCCAACCCACCCCTGGGTCAGGAAGGAGCCGATTTTTCAGCCAATATGCCAGAAAATTTCGGACAATTTAGTTGCCAGAAATGACCACAAAACATTCTGGTTTTCCACACAAAATGTTGTTTTCCTATCCCATCACTTAGAAGTTGCAAGTAAACTGACCATTATACTGTACAAGTTGATTCAGTGGAACCGTATCCACGTTAATATTATTCATTTATGATCACACAAGTACACATAAAGAGCTCTATTACTGCATATTACGGGAGCACGGTGGCTCAGAAGGTAGAGATGATTGTTGCAATCCTAGAAGTCCTCGGTACTAATCCCGCCTGTGGCAACCACATTGTGTCCTTGAGCAAGAAACTTCATCCCAATTTAATTTCCCACGTGGGGGGGGGGGGGGGGGGGGGGGGGGTGATGGCGATGTGTACTAAGGGTACTTTGAGGGTGCACTTGTCTTCAACCAATGCTAACCCTATGTACGTCTATGCAATGAATACCTGGACTTGAATAAATACCTATATTATGGTCATAATATAGCTGTAGATGCTGAAAGTGACCTCAAATATCAATAATTAATTGATTCTCTACCATTTTGTCTGTTTCTGAATGTGTGGGATTTGTCAACAAACGAGGGTAAGCTTCCCACTCCACGATTTCACAATTTTTACAACATATCTGTTTCAGATAAAATGAAATACATGTAATATGAGTTACTGTCACACACAAATTAGTTGTTTATTTGATATAGTTTAAACCATCTAGAGAGCTAGTATCCTCAGTGATGGGTACAGTTCAAGTCAGAATGAGTTGATTAAAGGGATGTTGAACAGCTTGTTAATATTTCTTGCATTACAGTACTACTTTGCTATTTATTGACAGAAGGATTTCACAGAGGAGTAGTATGTTAGGGGCTTTTGAGGTACAGGTTGGGGGACCTCGGAAGTGACGTCATATCACGTGACCTTGTGGCGCCATGTTGTGTTGTCATGGTAACCCGCGTGAGTGGCCATCTTGTGACGTCATCTCCATTGTGATACGTGGTGTGAGTGCGCATGCGCAGCGCGTGTTGTTAGGGTGATGCGTGTTTCCGTCGTCCATTTTGTGTACTGGAGGCCGCCAGCTTGATTTCTATGGTAGCACGTGGTTGCTATGTTACAATTTTTTCTGCAATAGGACGGGATATGTTCGGAGGGTATGTTCCTTTGTAGAAGAGTAAATCTAATTACCACAAACAACCCGACAATCCCTCCAAATCACCAAAATCTATCCCAACTTTTACTATTTCGAATTCTTACAGAATTCTCTGCTTCTATCTATATATGTAATAGTTTTCGTCTATCTGACCATGTTCCTTTGCCCTGGAGTATACTCTAGTGGCGTAGAAGAGCCTACTAGTTGGAAAAAGTTTACCTTATTATTACTATATTTAGCAATTTCTGGACTATTCTTGTTAGTTCTGACCCTATTCCAAGTACTCTTGTTGTTTTATTATCTAGATCATTTATATAAATTATAACTAACCAATCAGATTGCTTGATTTCCCATAACCTGTATGCAGAGTTATCTCCCCTTATTACAACGAAGTTGCATCCGATTCTCATCACCTCTATATCCAATGGCCATATCCCATGGAATCCCTTATTGTGAAACATCTCTGGTTAAGGAATCCCTTTTTTGTCGTATGAAGCCATGAGGGCTATGTAAAAGCCCTCAATGAGTTCTCATTTATTATGCCTCATAGCCTCATTGAATTTTGAGATTATGAGGACCATTAAAAATCCCTCAATGAGGTATAATTCACTACGACACTTAGCCTCATTTCAGTATTTGAGGATACCTATGGCCTGGTATTTTATTATTCGAGGATACCTATCGAGGATACCTTTTGAAGAATCTCTTTTTTGTCGTATGAGGCCATGAGGGCTACGTAAAAGCCCTCAATGAGTCCTCAGTTATTATGCCTCATAACCTCATTGAATTTTGAGGTTATGAGGACCATTAAAAATCCCTCAATGAGGTATAATTTACCACGACTCTTAGCCTCATTTCAGTATTTGAGGAGCAAAGCAAAGTGTCTCAAATTAACCCATTCCAAAATGATAGTAGAGAGTAACCAAAGTTGGATAATTTGGGTATTTCCAAATGGTATACTTATTCTCACTCTCATTGTGCTTGAGGGTTAACTCTGAGATTGAAAAGGTATACCAATCTAATTCAGTGAAGGTGAGTACAGAAAAGTACGAAATTAATCAGAAAATGAATTTTGTCTGGCAGTACTGATATTTGTACGAGCAAAACTGGTACTGGACTTATTTATTTATTTATTAGGTTTTAACGACACATTAACAGCCAACTTCATATTATGTCGGTGACAGTTGTATGGGTGGAGGAAGCGGGAGTACCCAAAGAGAACCACCGAGCAATGACGAGCAGCTGCCAGCTCCCCAACATAGTGTCTCCGCACCGTAGCACAGGCAGGGTTAGATTGGTTGAAGACATGCGCACCATCGACGTGCAGTATGCCTTAGTACACGGCGTCATAGTGCCCCCGTGCGGACAGTCGGGGTGAAGTGATCGGGACATAATTGGAATATATCCGCCAGATACAATGTCAGATATATTCCAATCATGTCCCGATCATGCAAGGCAGCAACTTGAAATTCTCAGAATGCTTCCTACTGTCCCAGCCCGACAGTTTAGTATCTTTGTCAAGTGCCGAGACCGCGTGGACATACCGTGGATCAGGTGGAAACCGAGGGCACGATTCGTCCCTACTTTATTCTCAACTCTACGACTTTTCCATTCATTATTTACCTGTCACCGGCTGAGTTAGGTATTATATTTGTCTATTTGATGAACATTTCAACCTTAACTATTTGCGGCTTCATGTAGCACCACTGAAAGGCCACTGCACGGTTACCAATATATTCAGGGATTGATTTTACGAAAATAACAATTATTCCGACTATATCCACATGTGAACTCCTAAATATGCTAAGGGTTAAACTTTTGATAATGACGTATAAAACAGAAGTTGTCATGCTATGCTTGCTGCATGCAGACATAGAAAACATTCAGCGCTCAATGAATTAGGAATGGAGTAAATTGTCACTTAAACCTACGAAATTCTGAAAAATGAGTTTTTTTCGACGGCATCTACCATTAAGCATCTGAGACAGGGATTGCGTTAAACTTTACAGCAACCTCATAACAGAAAATATTCTTGGACTTGAACTGTGAATCCGAATTTCGAAAGCATTTTCGGATATTCTATTCCAAACTACCACTGCACGCTTATCAATATTCAGCGATTTTATGAAAATTAAAATTATTCCGACCGTACCCATATGGGCAGTCTCGAATCTGCCAACGGTTAAACTTTTAATAATGACATATAAAACAAAAGTTGTCATACTATGACTGCTGCATACAGCCATAGAAAACGTTCAGCACTCAATCAATTAGGAATGGAGTAAATCGTCACTTAAACTTACCAAATTCTGAAAACAAGAGCTTTTTGGACTGCACCTATCTTTATGAAAACAGAACGAGCATAGGGTTAAACTTTACAACCAAACTTACAACAGCAAATATGCTCGGTAGGCAATTGTAAATACGAACATGTAAATCATTTTTCGATATTCCTTTCGAAAATGGAAGAAAAGTGAGCTGTAAATTAGCCAATTTTATGAAGAATTTTAGGGCACTCAAATTCAAGGCCCGATAACTGGGTGAAGGTTAAAACTTTGAATAAATATATAACAGCAAAATTGTTCTTGGATGAAGGCCCAATCCTCTTATGGAAAAGGTTTTGAGACAATATGGCTCCAGTGCTGAGAAAGTGCATGTAAACGTTGGGGAAAATAACAATTATTCTGACAGTACCCTTATGGGAAGTCTCAAATCTGCCAAGGGTTAAACTTTTAATAATAACATATAGAACAAAATTTGTCATACTTTGACTGCTGCAAGCAGCTATAGAAAACATTCAGAGTTCAAGCAATTAAAAATGGAGTAAATCGCCACCTAAATTTACCAAATTATGAAAAAATTGGAAATGGTTTGGACGGTACCTACTTTTATGCAACCAGAATGGGATAGGGTTAAACTTTACAGCCAAACTAACAACAGCAAATATGCTCGATAGTCAATTGTGAATACGTACATGAAAAGTGTTTGAAATTAACCCTTTCCAAAATGATAGAAAAGGCAACCAAAAATGGCTAATTTTGGCATTTTCAAACGGTACTCTTATTCTCGCCCTCATTATGCTACAGGGTTAAATCTGAGATTAGGAAGTAAACAGTAACTTTCTTGCACAATCATTGTTGCATCCAACCATACCAAAATAATTATTACAACTACCCTGTAATTAGAAAAATTTGCTCTTGAGGTTGGCGAAAATAACAAATATTCCGACAGTACCCTTATGGGAAGTCTCAAATCTGCCAAGGGTTAAATAATAACATATAGAACAAAATTTGTCTTACTTTGACTGCTGCAAGCTCTATAGGAAACATTCAGAGCTCAAGCAATTAAAAATGGAGTACATCGTCACCTAAACTTACCAAATTCTGAAAAATTGGAGTTTTTTTGGACGGTACCTACTTTTACGCAACCAGAATGGGATAGGGTTAAACTTTACAACCAAAGTTACAACAGCAAATATGCTCGGTAGTCAATTGTGAATACGTACACGAAAAGTGTTTGAAATTGACCCTTTTCGAAAATGATGGAAAAAGCAACCAAAGTTGGCTAATTTTGGCATTTTCAAACGGTACTCTTATTCTCACCCTCATTGTGCTTGAGGGTTAAGTCTGAGATTAAAAAGTAAACAGTAACTTTCTTCAGCAATCATTGTTGCATCTATCCAAACCAAAATAATTGTTACAACAACCTTGTTATTAGAGAAATTTGCCCTTGAAGTTGGTCAATTTTGAAGAAAAATTCTATATTCATGTGATTTTTGGCCAGTGTGGGTTAAAATTGAAAGATCTGAGTGATGATTGTGGTGTATCGTATTATGCTCTAAATGTGTGGAAAATTTGAGCTAAATAACTGTAATCAATTTTGAGACATTCGAAAAATGGTGAAATTTTGAAGGTTTTGGCAGAATATTTTGAAAACACGCGTTTTCACAGATATGACGATACCGCATTTCACTAGATTTTATGACATTGGATAAGTGTGCCAAATTTGGTCAAAATCGTACAGCTTGTTTTCGAGCAGTTCAACAGACACAAATTCAGGGAGAAAAAAAACAAACTAGAGAATTGTAATTTGTTGGACAAATTATGGGCTTTCCCAACTTTTTAATGTGAAAAGGCAAACTGTATTGTACACAAAACTATCGATCAGTTTTGAAAACAGAAAATTTAGTGGAAATCAAAGTTTTTGTGATGCTACTAGTTTTTATGCAGCCAAAACAGATATTTGAGATACAGCAGGACACCAAAACATTTAACACAAAATTTGCTCTTCAAAAATTACAGAATATTTTCATAGAAAGCAAAACAAGCGATGTCCTTTCTGCTTTGGAAAAAATTAGTACATATGAATTATGGGCGTACGGGCCGGGGTGTCATGAAGGACTGTGCCCCAACCAACCCCTGAGTCAGGAAGGAGCCGATTTTTCAGCCAATATGCCAGAAAATTTCGGACAATTTACTTGCCAGAAATGACCACGAAACATTTTGGTTTTCCACACAAAATGTTGTTTTCCTATCTCATCACTTAGAAGTAGCAAATAAACTGACCATTATACTGTACAAGTTGATTCAGTGGAACCGTATCCACGTTAATATTATTCATTTATAATCACACAAGTACACATAAAGAGCTCTATTACTGCATATTACGGGAGCACGGTGGCTCAGAAGGTAGAGATGATTGCTGCAATCCAAGACGTCCTCGGTTCGAGTCCCGCCTGTGGCAACCACATTGTTTCCTTGAGCAAGACACTTCATCCCAATTTAATTTCCAACGTGGGGGGGGGGGGGGGGGGCATGATGGCGATGTGTACTAAGAGTACTTTGAGGGTGCACTTGCATTCAACCAATGCTAGCCCTGCTTTTGTGGAGTTAGTATGTTGGGGAGTCTGGGTCGCTTGCCATTGCTCGGTGGTTCTCTCCAGGGACTCAATGGGAGGGAGACCCCCACCCTCCCTCCCATACCCACATTTGGCATTTCCTCCTGGGATTCAACTTTTTCGGGCTAAAAGGGTTCATCCCCCCTCCCTGAAAAATAGCCCTGTACGCCAATGCAACGAATACCTGGGCTTGAATAAATACCAAAATTATGGTCACGATATAGCTGTATATGCTGAAAGTGACCTTAAATATCAATAATTAATTTATTCTCTATCATTCTGTCTGTTTGTGAATGTGTGGGATTTGTCAACAAACGATGGTAAGCTTCCTACTCCATGATTTCACAATTTTTCCAACATATTTGTTTCAGATACAATGAAATACATGTAATATGAGGTACTGTCATGCACAAATTAGTTGTTTATTTGATATGGTTTAAATCATCTAGAGATCTAGTATACACAGTGATGGGTACAGTTCAAGTCAAAATGAGTTGATTAAAGGGATGTTGAACAGCGTGTTAGTTTTTCTTGCATTACATTACTACTTTGCTATTTATCAACAAAAGGATTTCACAGAGGGTTTCCCTGACGGTATTTATTTATTGGGGTTTGTGGTCACATACTTATCCACAATGGCTAATCGTGACCGTGACAGTTTTACGGGTGGGGGAAGTCGGAGGACCCAGAGAGAACCACCGAGCATCGACAAGCAACTGTCAGCTCAACATTCTAATTATGTTCAAGCTCCGCTGAAGCAGGGTACCAGCGGTTGAAGACATTTGCACCATTGACATGCAGTACGCCTTAGTACATGGCATCATCTTGCCCCCATGATGGCAACCGGGATAAAGTGCCTTGCCCAAGGACATTACGTGGGTCGTCCCAGATGGGGATCAAACTCGGGACCTCCATCATAGAAGTCAAACAGACTACCACTGAGAAAATGTGCTTTCTTTCCTGGCGGTATTCATATTTGTATGGCCAAACTGATGTTGGATAACACGGAACACCAAAACATATAACACAAAATTTGTTCCCCATTGATTTTTGAAAGCAGTTATGGAAAGCTCAAAGCGCTCTTTCCTTTTTGTTTTTGGACAAGAGAGTATTCACTCAAAGTCATTTTTTGCAGACAGTGCTATTTTTAAGTGGCCAAAGCACATGTTTCATTCAGTCCCAGAACATAACTAAAGCCGGATTTATTGATTAAACATCTCTGCATATAGCAAAGCAAAGTTTCTCAAATTAACCCATTCCAAAATGATAGGAGAGAGTAACCAAAGAGTGATAATTTGGGTATTTCCAAATGGTACACTTATTCTCACTCTCATTGTGCTTGAGGGTTAAATCTGAGATTGAAAAGGTGTGCCAATCTTAATCAGGGAAGGTGAGTACAGAAAAGTACGAAATTAATCAGAACATAAATTTTGTCTGACGGTACTAATATTTTTACGAGCAAAACTGGTACTGAATTTATTTATTAGGTTTTAACGACACATTAACAGCCACGGTCATATTATGTCGGTGACAGTTGTATGGGTGGAGGAAGCCGGATTACCCAGAGAGAACCACCGAGCAATGACGAGCAGCTGCCAGCTCCCCAACATAGTGCTTCCGCACTGTAGCACAGGCAGGGTTAGATTGATTGAAGACATGCGCACCATCGACGTGCAGTATGCCTTAGTACACGGCGTCAAGGTGCCCCCATGCGGACAGTCGGGGTGAAGTGATCGGGACATAATTGGAATATATCCGACAGATAAAATGTCGGATATATTCCAACTATGTCCCGATCATGCAAGGCAGCAACTTGAAATTCTCAAAATGTTTTCTACTGTCCCTGCGCGACAGTTTAGTATCTTTGTCAAGTGCCGAGACCGCGTGGAAATACCGTGGATTAGGTGGAAACCGAGGGCACGATTCGTCCCTACTTTATTCTCAACTCAACGACTTTTCCATTCATTATTTACCTGTCACCGGGTGAGTTAGGTATTATATTTGTCTATTTGATGAACTTTTCAACCTTAAATATTTGCGGCTTCATGTAGCACCACTGAAAGGCCACCGCACGGTTACCAATATATTCAGGGATTGATTTTACGAAAATAACAATTATTCCGACTATACCCACATGGGAACTCCTAAATATGCCAAGGGTTAAACTTTTGATAATGACGTATAAAACAGAAGTTGTCAAGCTATGCTTGCTGCATGCAGGCATAGAAAACATTCAGCGCTCAATGAATTAGGAATGGAGTAAATTGTCACTTAAACCTACGAAATTCTGAAAAAAATGAGTTTTTTTCGACGGCATCTACCATTAAGCATCTGAGACAGGGATTGCGTTAAATTTTACAGCAACCTCATAACAGAAAATATTCTTGGAATTGAACTGTGAATCCGAATTTCGAAAGCATTTTCGGATATTCTATTCCAAACTACCACTGCATGCTTATCAATATTCAGTGATTTTATGAAAATTAAAAATATTCCGACCATATCCATATGGGCAGTCTCGAATCTGCCAACGGTTAAACTTTTAATAATGACATATAAAACAAAAGTTGTCATATTATGACTGCTGCATACAGCCATAGAAAACGTTCAGCGCTCAATCAATTAGGAAGGGAGTAAATCGTTACTTAAACTTACCAAATTCTGGAAACGAGATTTTTTTTGGACTCCACCTATCTTTATGCAAACAGAACGAGCATAGGGTTAAACTTTACAACCAGACTTACAACAGCAAATATGCTCGGTAGGCAATTGTAAATACGAACATGTAAATCATTTTTCGATATTCCTTTCGAAGATGGAAGAAAAGTGCGCTCCAAATTAGCCAATTTTATGAAGAATTTAGGGCACTCAAATTCAAGGCCCAAAAACTGGGTGAAAGTTAAAACTTTGAATAAAATATATAAGAGCAAAATTATTCTTGGATGAAGGCCCAATCCTCCCATGGAAACGGTTTTGAGACAATATGGCTCCAGTGCTGAGAAAGTGCATGTAAACGTTGGGGAAAATAACAATTATTCTGACAGTACCCTTATGGGAAGTCTCAAATCTGCCAAGGGTTAAACTTTTAATAATAACATATAGAACACAATTTGTTATACTTTGACTGCTGCAAGCAGCTATAGAAAACATTCAGAGCTCAAGCAATTAAAAATGGAGTAAATCGCCACCTATATTTACTAAATTCTGAAAAAATTGGAATTTTTTGGGACGATACCCACTTTTATGTAACCAGAATGGGATAGGGTTAAACTTTACAACCAAACTAACAAAAGCAAATATGCTCGATAGTCAATTGTGAATACGTACATGAAAATTGTTCGAAATTAACCCTTTCCAAAATGATAGAAAAGGCAACCAAAAATGGCTAATTTTGGCATTTTCAAACGGTACTGTTATTCTCGGCCTCATTGTGCTAGAGGGTTAAATCGGAGATTAAGAAGTAAACAGTAACTTCTTCCACAATCATTGTTGCATCTAGCCATACCTTGTAATTAGTAAAAATTGCCCTTGAAGTTGGCGAAAATAACAAATATTCCGACAGTACCCTTATGGGAAGTCTCAAATCTGCCAAGGGTTAAACTTTTAATAATAACATATAGAACAAAATTTGTCATACTTTGACTGCTGCAAGCAGCTATAGAAAACATTCAGAGCTCAAGCAATTAAAAATGGAGTAAATCGTCACCTAAACTTTCCAAATTCTGACGGGACGGTACCTACTTTTATGCAACCAGAATGGGATAGGGTTAAACTTTACAACTAAACTTACAACAGCAAATATGCTCGGTAGTCAATTGTGAATACGTACACGAAAAGTGTTTGAAATTAACCCCTTTCCAAAATGATGGAAAAAGCAACAGCGCGTTGATACTTTTGTGCATCTTATGACGTACGAAATCAAACAGCGCGTTGATACTTTAGTGCATCTTATGACGTACGAAATCAAACAGCGCATTGATACTTTTGCACATCTTATGACGTACGAAATCAAACAGCGCGTTGATACTTTGGTACATCTTATGACGTACGAAATCAAACAGCGCATTGATAATTTTGCACATCTTATGACGTACGAAATCAAACAGCGCGTTGATACTTTTGCACATCTTATGACGTACTAAATCAAACAGCGCGTTGATACTTTTGTACATCTTATGACGTTCGAAATCAAACAGCGCGTTGATACTTTTGTACATCTTATGACGCACGAAATCAAACAGCGCGTTGATACTTTTGTACATCTTATGACGTACGAAATCAAACAGCGCGTTGATACTTTTGTACATCTTATGACGTACGAAATCAAACAGCGCGTTGATACTTTTGTACCTCTTATGACGTACGAAATCAAACAGCGCGTTGATACTTTTGTACGTCTTATTACGTACGAACCAAACAGCGCGTTGACACTTTGTCGTCATTTGTTTTGTTATTATTTTTCGATTTTTTTAAAGTGTTAACCTCAATTCCCATTTTCTTCCGAATGGTGTTCAGTGTAACAACCGTTGGTCCAACTGTTATCGGAGCTTAAAATACTAATATAATCCTGCTATCAAGACTTCTTCACTAGTTAAGAGCTAGAAGCCACTATATTAGGGCTTTCAAAAAATGAGGATACCAGAGCAAAAGCCAACATTTTCCTTGCATATATTTCATATTCAGTCAAACACAAAGAATATTTTGTTTCTATAAATTTGTTTTATTACAAATTATTGGAGGGTGTCTTATGGGCACTCTCCAATAATTTGTAATAAAACAAGTTTCGAATAACAAATTCAGACCGCCAAAAATAATCTAGCCCTCAACCAGTTAATCACTGATGTGAAAAATATCTTGTTATTTGTTCTTTCCGACGTTTGACGTAGCATTTTGAAAAAGCGTTGAAGAAACTGAATTCTAATACAATTACTGTAATTCTCGAAATTTGATTGGTTAATCAATAAAATTTGCGACAGTAAAATCAGCGTAACCTGTCGCAAATTTTATGTTGTCGAAAACTATTTCAGGAAATCAAGATGTATTCGTGGACGTTCTATTTTCGTTCCATTTGGGGTCATTGACTACCGTATCCAATGTAAACAAACGCTGTGAACGCGCTGACTTGCTGTAATTTCAGTACAGAAACGCATTCACCACTGAGAGAGGTGAACTATTCGTTCTGTAACAATTATGTCAATAGCAGTAGCCTAATTCCACAAGACATCACTTCCCAGAACAGTTTGAAATGAACAACTGTTCTGTAACCATAAGTAATTATAAACAAGGGCTTCCAATCAAAGATATCAAATTTTTTAACTTTAATGGGAAATCCTCGAGTGCTTTCCGACGCCGACTGAAACACCACAAGGTAAACTCTAAACTTTGAATAAAGAAATCAGCCGGCGTATTTTGTTTTCAGATTGTCACAAACATTTAAACATGATAAATGTTGTCAGTACAAATATAAATATATTTTGTTATTGGTGATAAAATGACTAAAACGTTTGGAATTATTTGTATTGTGGCAGCGTAAAATATATTTCGTGATTTGGTTCGGAACTCCCAAATGACGTCACGAAGACTGTATTTTTAGTTTTAAATTGTTGACAATGTTGTCTTCAACAAGGCGTTGTTTTATAGTTGGGAGATCAAATCTATCTCCGTTTTCAGTCGAATTATATTAGAATGGGGATAACTATGTTGTATTTGATTGTTTGGGGCCGTAAACGATGGTTTTACTGTCGCAAATATCCGTTTTACCGGCTCCGCTAACGCGTCGCCGGCAAAACTCAATTTGCGACAGTAAAACCATCGTTTACGACCCCAAACAATCAAATACAACATAGTTATCCCCTAATTCCCAGTGACGTTTGAACGTCAGGATAATTAAAGTCTGAAAGGGTTAAATACAATGACAGTCTGTCTCCGCGCAATCACTAATTCGACGTTGTATAATTGTCGTGGATTTAAAAATAATTTTCCTTACGCACTTTGTAAAAGAGAAATAAATGAAATCCGGAGAAAATTCTATTCAACACAGTGGGAATTGAGGAGAAAAGAACATATAAACAATATTGATTTTGTGCAGGTAACACTGTGAAAAGTACTCTCAACTGTTTCTATATATATTTATAAGACTTGCTTATTATCGACTAATTAGTTTCAAATCATGTAGTGTCGATATAGGAACTTGTTTGTACATGTTACCAAAACACATAATTCATTCACTTCCTGGATTATTAGAAAGAAACGGAGGAGCGTGGTGGCTCAGTAGGTAGAGGTGCAGGCTGCAAGCCGAGAGGTCCTCGGTTCGAATCCCACGTGCGGCAACCGCGTTGTGTCCTTGGGCAAGACACTTCATCTCCATTGCCCGCGTGAGGGCACGATGACGCCGTGTACTAAGGCGTACTGCACGTCGATGGTACGCATGTCTTCAACCAATCTAATACTGCCTGTGTTGCAGTGCGGAGTTACGATGTTGGGGAGCTGGCAGCTGCTCGTCGTTGCTCGGTGGTTCTCTCCGGGTACTCCGGCTTCCTCCACCCGTAAAACTGTCACGGTCGTCATTAGCCATTGTGCATAAATATGTGACCTTAAACATATATAAATAAATAAATAAATAAATAAATATTAGAAAGAAACCAGGATACGGAAATCAAATTATGAATTGTCATGTTATGTTGGTTAGACCTTCAAAAGTTAAAAATATGTTTCTTAGCTCCCCCCCCCCCCCACCGACACACACACACACAGTTCTTTCAGCTGCCGCATGCTTTCTTTTTATAACCAATGCAAACTTTAAAAAATTAAAATTAAATGGTTTATATCTGATATTTTACGCAAGTTAATAAAATTGATAAATTTATCTCTTGAGTGTAACAAAGCTTTGCAATGCTTTAGCATTGCAAAGCTTTCTTGCACCCAAGGGACAAAATACACCACCACCCATGCTATTCTGTAGATTATGAGGCCTAAAACATAAAACAAACCAAGAACAAGAACTTTTGATGGCAAAGAAATAATTACAAAAATAAAAAATAAAACAAAAAAAAAAAAAAACGCCCGCCCACATGCAATTTTACAAAAAATGACCTTTGTAGGCCTTAGTTGTTCTTTTACGCTCACGTCATTTCCCGACATGCAAGAAAAAAAACCTCCATAAACACCCAAACCCTTGAGAACAGTGGCGTTCCAAGAAACCTTTTTCAGAGGAAAGAAAATGACGATGATCCTGAGCAATTATTTATTTATTTATTTATTTATTTTTTAGGTTTAACGACTCTTTAACAGCCAAGGTCATATCGTGTCGGTGACAGTTTTACGGGTGGAGGAAACCAGAGTACCAGGAGAGAGCCACAGAGCAATGACGAGCAGCTGCCAGCTCCCCGACATCATAACTCCGCACAGCAGCACAGGCAGGGTTAGATTGGTTGAAGACATGTGCACCATCGACGTGCAGTACGCCTTAGTACACGGCGTCGTCGTGTCCCTTTGTGGAGAGTCGGGGTTAAGTGCCTTGTTAAATGCCAAGGACACAACGTGGGAGTCCGAATCGATCGCTCAGACGGTCACCCATCCAAGGACTAACCGGGCTCGACGTTGCTTAACTTCGGTGATCAGTCGACAACCGGTTAACGCAACGCCAGCGCGCCCCCATCCTGAGCAATAATGTTCTGCACGAGCACATGGGCATGTTTGTTGACGGCAGGAGAGAGAAAGGCTTCCATAAGTGTGGCTACCTTACAATTCCCCTGCCCAAGACGCCCTGGGGGCTCCCTGTGACAATTAAATTATACCCACCTGCCGTGTCAGTGCCGTAGTTTATTTTTGAAAGGGAAAAAGTTATTTGTGTTTTCTCTTTTGTTGGAGTTTGTTTGCTTGTCTGTTGGGGTCTATCAACATTTTTAACAACCAGAGTCACAGTTTTACGAGTGGATCAACCAGCGGAACCCCAGATAGGGCAGCACGATATTTTAAACAGAATACCGGTATCGGTATTCAAAATTACCACGATATTCCGGTATATCGAAAAACTGTTCAGATATCTGAACATAAGTACCACAATCGAGACTTGAGGCATCACAGTCGGAACGAATCAACATGCCTTGATGATGCGGTTCGAAAAACCTTTACACAACGTAGACGATATCAAAATTGATTATTTTCCAAAAATTTCTACAAAACAATATCATATGACCCATCATTGGAACGAGCTCGTTGAGCTCGTTCCAGTGAAGGGTCACATGATATAGTTTTGTTGAAATTATTGAAAATTATTTTTTCAACTGCTGCATTTGTATATTACGTGGGCACATGCGGAAGATTCCTTGTGTAAAGCGATAATATTATTCATTCTGAGCTACAGTTAAAAAAACCCCCAAGACATCTTGAAAATTAAATTATGGGTTTAAATAATGACGATAAACCGATGATTTTGTAATTACACCAGTATTCAATCGATATTGCAAAGAATACCGGTATATATCGGTTTATCGAAATACCCTGCAGCCCTAAACCCAGAGAGAACTACCAAATGGCGGCGAGAAACTGCCAGACTCTCCAGCTCACTAACTCTGCAGAAGCAGCGGTCGTTGGCAAGTGCACAATCTGACCATCAACGTGCAGTACGTCTCAATGTACAGCGCCACCGTTCCCCAACATCGGCAGTCGGGATTAAGTGTCGTGCCCAAGGACACATAACTGATGGCGCGGGTCTGGATCGAACCGTCGACTTTTCGGTTTAATGTCCAATACTCCAACCAGTGAGCAACCGTGTCCCTTTTACTGAATTTAAGCTGATGGTTGATAGACTGTTCTCTGAGCCCTTTCCAACAGATTATAACATAACAACATGTCGACAGGTTAACACAGGAAAGTCGAAAAATGTCTTTTGTATACTTGGATCAGATCGCAGTTGGCACCAAAACTATTTCCAAATTTTCTCGAGCAATGTTTTTTTGGTGACGGGAAAATATTTCCGACGTCATTTGTTTGGAGAGGGTACAGGAAGACGATCGATCCTTGCACCCCCCAAGAATCACCACCCTCCTTTATTCAGTTTCAACAAACACTATCAATCGTGCTGACTTGACAACCGTTACTTAGTCCCAGTTCCTTATTCGACACTCGTTACCAATATCGTTATAATGTCGGTTGAAACGAATGTCGAATAAGGACTGGGAATAAGTAACGGTAGTCACGTCCCCATTATTCTTCCAGAATTTCGTAAAGAGGTGCAAAGAGTCCTTGTCGCCGGCCCATACCCGCCCTTCCAATTCAACAACTCATGCAAATAGTGAAACGACAATGGGTCGTGGTGAAGCAGCGGTTTCGACACTGTACTTCAAACCGAAAGGTCTACGCTTCGATTCCCGCCAGGGGTAACTGCGTTGTATCCTTGGGCAAGGCCCCTTGTCCAGATTGCCCATGTTTGGACACAGTGACGCTGTGTACTAAGGCGCACTGCACCTCGATGATGCACTCCTCTTCAACCAACGATAACCCTGATTTGAGTCAGTACAGTTGCTCGTCGCTGCTCGGTGGTTTTCTCACGGTGCTCCATCTTGATCCACCCTGGATGTCGAAAGATTGTCACCCCACCCCACACCGTCCAAGTGTAAAAGACTCATAAATTATTTCTACCACCTCCTACGTACTAAGATGCGTGTGTTTTGGTTGAGACACAAAGGTGAAACAGGCGTAACACAAATTATCCCCCTGCACACTGATGTCGAAGTATCTATTTTCCAGTTTCCAATATTTCCCATAATGCATCTAGAAATTTAACCATTTCAGTCTTGTTTGACAGAGCTCAGTGAGCTCTGTCAAACAAGATTGAATTAGTTAAATTCCTAGTTGCATTATGGGAAAAATGGCTACTTAAAGTGTTTGTATTTTGACATCAGAGTGCAGGGGGTTAACGTCATCATCGGTCCATGAGGAGTCTCTGAATTTCTTCTAATCGACTCAGCGCGTTAACCCTGACTTGATACAGCGCCTTTAGCTATCCAAATATATATTAAACTTTTCGTCGTCCTTTCAAAGTGTGTGATTTGTCTTTTGTCAACACTCATCCTGCCATCATGTAGAATGTTACACAACTGTTCTTTCAGTCCACAATATGTTTTGGGCATTCGATGGGAAAAAGATCAGAGCAAGTGATTTGCGCCCTGGGAAATTTTGTCGCACCCACCCACACGTGACTCACCACGCGCAATTCGAGCCTCTAGCTATCAAGACCGCAGAAATATATTATGACCGTGAAATAAAAATACGAGTCCTAAATATTTACTCAGCCTGAGTATATGACATTTATGTAATCCCAAGGTGTATCGGTTGAGGGCTCGGTAGGGTTTGTCCGGTTTGCAATTTGTGTCTTGAACTTGAGCACATGTCTTTTTATCTGGGATTAGAATTCTATTTAATTCCAATTACACAAGATTACAGAGCACTTGCATTGCTGAGATTTCGATGGAAGCGCACTGTCATCTTATAAAATGATATTTTGTAACAAAATATGTAATGCCACAGTGCATATTATTAAAAGGTCATATTCCATGCTTTGGTTTAATTTAGCACCTATTACAGGTAATGATTCAATGATATTTATTTATTTATTTATTGGTGTTTAAGGTCACATATGTCTGCACAATGGCTAATCATGACCACGACAGTTTTACGGGTGGAGGAACCCGGGCTACCCGGAGTGAACCATCGAGCAACGGCGAGCAGCTGTCAGCTCCCCAACATACTAACTCCACACAAGCAAGGTTAGCATTGGTTGAAGACAGGTGCACCATCGACGTGCAGTACGCCTTAGTGCACAGTGTCACCGCGCCCCCACATGAGCAATGGAGGTAATGTGTCCTGCCCAAGGACACAACGCGGTTGTCGCAAGTGAGATGCGAACCGAGGACCTATCGGCTTGCAGCCTGCACCTCATCCTACTGAGCCACCGCGCCCCGTGATTCAATGATATAACCATAATTGCTCAGAATCTTACAAATCAATTATTTACTCAGTTGATTTAAGCAGTGAGGAACGTGGCTAGAGGTTTCCGATTGGGGGGGGGGGGGGGGGTGTAGGGAAGTGAATTTCCAACTGGGGGTGGGACCGGGAGGGGGAAACCCTCCCGGTCCCACCCCCAGTTGGAAATTCACTACCGAGAAAATTTTTGAAATTGAAGCCATGAAATGGGGCATAGAATTGATTCTAGTAACTGAAATGCTAACGCATTTATGATAGAATTATCAGGTTATTATTTGGTATTGTTCTGGGAATTGAATATGTGCTTTTGACGTTTGAACGCCAGGATAATTAAAATTTCAAATGTTTAATATACGGACATCTTTTGTGGTAATGTTTTGCGTTATTGCCGAGAATCGGTAATTATGCCTTGAGATATTCGTTGGTAAAAAACTTTATTATTCGGAGCGTGCTCTGGTATAAGGGAGATAACTCGAAATGACACCTATAGAAAAGCCATGCGTTGCATTGGTCCATCCACTAGTTATTCCCTTCTTCTTCTGATAAGAATAGAGAGAGAACACATGATCACGCCAAACAGTTGTGTCAATGACAAGACCGCGAGAGGGGGTGGGAGTGTTCAGCCAGTGCAGGAGGCACAAATGTTGCTCGTTCCATCAAGACACCATTATATTGAACAGAAAATATTTATTCAGAAAAGCAGGGAAAAAAAAGAATGAAAAACGTAACTATTACCGTCAAATATCACTTGAAATTGCCTTAAGTGGACCATAATAAAATGCCCAATATTTAGCACAGGCCTGGGGATGTCAAGTTTCCAGTGCATCATTCACTGCATCCAGGGACGTGGCGACAGGGGGTTGGGGTGCGGGTGTGCAACCCCCCCCCCCAATCCTGGCCAAAATTTCCTATAGTTGAATTTCGGAGGGCAAGTCACGAGTAGTTGGAAAAAATTCCATCTATCCGGATTTTAGAGCTTCTTTGGTGATGGTGATGTCTCCTTTACTTCCCAAAATCCCAACTCGGTTTCAAATCGGCAAAAAATCCAACTCTTACTATTTACAAGTACAGTGTACGCAATATCGAGCTTCATAAGTGTGCAGGATGTTAATCGGTACGAGATTTCTATAGTACGTTTACTTATCGTAATAAAAAAATCCTCGAAATGCACTTCAAGAAAATCGCATCATATAAAATCGATATCCTGAGTTAATTCCCCATCATTCACGGTTCCAAAATGAAGAAACATCGAAAATTGATCATTCCTGCATAAGATCTCATTTAATGTTAGGAGGGTGTGAATCACAGGCACTCTCCAATAATTTGTAATAAAACAAATTTATATAAACAAAATAATATTTGTGTTCCTCTGAATATGACATATAAGCAAGGGAAGTGTTGGCATTTGCTCAAATATCCTCTTCTTTTGACAGCCCTGATAGTGGCTTTTTGCACTCAACTGGTTAAGATGGCTTGAGAGCAGGATTATATTAGTATTTTAAGCTGTGATAACATTTGGCTCAACGATTCTCACTGAACACTATTCGGAAGAAAATAGGAACTGAGTTTAAAAAATCGAAAAATAAGAACATGTAGCGGTCCAGGTATAAAGGCCATTTACCAACCAGCCTGGTTGGTCCGGATCTCTTAGTCTCGTGGTAAATCGGTCGCTTTGTGTGCTAGAGGTCGACGGTTCGAACCCCGGCTCCCGCACTTATCTCTCCTCCTGTTACATTTGGGAGCTCGTCCGATCCTCAGTAGTAGGTGACACTGTGGGTGTTTCGACCGCTCTGAGGGAGGTACTTGGGTGAGATTCACATGTGGTGAATCTCAAAAGAAGGGGAGAGTAGTGTAGCGGTCGAGGTATAAAGGCCATTTACCAACCAGCCTGGTTGGTCCGGATCTCTTAGTCTCGTAGTAAATCGGTCGCTTTGTGTGCTAGAGGTCGACGGTTCGAACCCCGGCTCCCGCACTTATCTCTCCTCCTGTTACAAACAAAACAAATGACCCTAAAGTATCAAGGCGCTGTTTGATTTCGTACGTCATAAGACGTACAACAGTCTCAAAGGGTTAAATAGAAATACACACACCTGCCCAGTTTGATGTCAATCGGGTCCGTAGAGGCTGAAGGGTTAGAGCACGATACAACAATCAGAAACAACAAACAAAAACGACAGACAGAAGCGACAAACATATTAACTCAAATTATAGAAAGAAGAAAGATAATTACATTTAGGGACGATATTAGCCATTTCTATTCCGTGTTACTGAACGATGAAGACCTGTAGAATTCTGTCTGTTGAAAACACAGTACTGTGACCACAAAACAAAGCCTTTTTCTCGATAAGACCGTAATCTAATCCCGACACACTTCGTCCGCTGAGTTCCAATGTGTTCTATGTGCCAGTAGGCACATAGAACACATTGGAACTCAGAGGTCGACTTGCCACTAGTTCGTCGAGATTTCATAAATAAAACATTACGAAATGACGACCGAATCACGAAAAATAAAACGAAAATAGAATTTCAATGTTCTCACGTTTCTCCTCCAACGCTTTCATGAGAAAAGCGGAAAGATAATTTCGATCGGATCGCGAGCTACTCACGATCCGGTCAAATTCTCAGCCCGCTTTTGGGATCACAGGGATGGAGACGAATCTATACTATTCCAAAAAAGTAAGGGATATTTGATGAAAGTGAGATATATGAGGAAATATATTTATATTTTCATCACAAAGACAGTTGAGACATTGCACTGTGACATCTGGTAAATTTTTTCAGAGATAGTTGGATGTCTGACAAGCACACATTCCACACAATAAACTGTAGAAGACATGTCGTGCTTCACACAAATTACGCCTTGCTGCGATGTGACGTTCAGTCAAACGTGGAATTATTCGAGGTCGAGCGTACAAATTCCAGCTGTGTAGGCGATTTCGGATAGTCTGACCACTGATTCGCACATCTGTCGCTCGGTGCAGCTGGTGTCCAACTTCCGAGGCACTTTGATGGCAGTTATGTGATGCTGTGGTTCGGATGAAACGATCCTGGTTAGCAGTTGTCGCCCTTGGACGACTTGGCCGACGTCCGTCATCAACATTGCCTGTCTGACGGTAGCGTGATCACAACCTGCTAATCACCGATTGGGAAACGTTGAGAATTTGAGCCACTGCAGTCTATCTGTTGCCAGCTTCCAACATGCCAACGGCACGTAAACGTTCTTCACGTGCCAGTCTTCGCATATCTCAAAAGTTACATTTCGACCAGAAACTATTGATGAACGAGTTTATACCAAGAAAAGAACGATGAGACCTCCGAAAAAGCCCATCCAGTACAAATGGAAATTTCAAAACGTACCCCACAGACATTAACGCGAGGCTCGTGTGAAAAACCTACACGCAGTTTTCGTGTATCCAATACCATTTTCCGAAAATATCAACATCAGTTTTGATATCCTCTACTTTTTTTTAATAGTATATTTTGCAGATGAGTAGTAGGGGGAGTTTTTCACTCCTCTTCTCAGGGTTCACAGTCACCGAAAGTAAATCTGGGCGGTGGGTGCAATAACATAAAATGAACATTGGGTTGAGATTGGGACTCGAAAACATGAAACCTACGTACTTCCCTCACACACTTAGGACTTACAGAGAAAGGCTCGCCTTCGGATTGGAAGACGTTTGGTGCAGAATATAGTAAAATACCAAACCAGGTCCAGCCATAGGTGTTTACGTTAAAAAAAAAGAATATAGAGGATATTGATACATTTCCTGATATTAGTTTGTTTGTTTATTTGGGGTTTAACGACACTTTCAACAGCCAGAGTAATATCGTGTCGGGCAGTTATACAGGTGATGGAAGCCGGAGTACCCGGAGAGAACCACAAAACAACGAAGAGTAATTGTAGGTCTCTATAACTGACTAATCCGGTACGAGTACGGTTAGCAAAGGTTGAATTAGTAAACACCACCATAGTGGTCCCATATAGGTGTTAGGAACAATGTGCACGTGCTTCGCCCACTGACACAACAACGTAAATAACGCGGGTTTGGCTCGAGTTGTCGACCTTTCGATATCAAGTCCAGTGCTCTAACCGATGGACCACCGAGCTCCCACATTTTCTGACATATCATGTTAACCCTTTACCTAACGAATCGCACGCAACAGCCCGCGTAATATGCAAATTCAGCAGTTGAAAAACTATTATTTAAAAAAAAAATCATAACAAAACCATATCATGTGACCCCTCGTTGGAACGAGCTCGTCGAGCTCGTTCCAACGAGGGGACACATGATATGGTTTTGTTGAGATTTTTTTTTAAAATTTAAAAAAATTATATTTAAAATAATAAATTTTGATATCGTCTGCGTTGGGTAAAGGGTTAATTATTATACTTGAACATCGTCAGCAGCATTAATGGTAGAGTATATTTATCGGTACTTACCCCACCCCGACCACCTCCTCCCCACAATTCTTAACTGGTAGAGTGCTTAATTATTTTTGATCATTGAAATTTGCCCACAAATCTTTCCTTGTTACGATTTATGTGTGTGTGTGCCAGGAGGAACTCTTCCATAAATTTTAACAAATCAAATACATATACAGAAAAAATAATTTCACTTCAAAGAAAATATTAAGAACGAACATCGAATATCAAGCTTCAAACTTGGAGTGCTTGCACGTCCGAATATAGCCCAAATATGGGCATTTAGCATTCAACTAGGGTTTGATCCCGGGAGTAGTAGGAGATGATGTAAACGGGCCCGATTGGATGGACCTACTCCCGGGCCTAGGAAGTGACGTCATTTTCACGTGACCCAGTGACGTCATACTTGGTTGTCATGGTAGCCCGCGTGAGCGGCCATCTTGTGAGGTCATCCCCATAGTGATACGTGATGTGAGTGCGCACGCAGCGTGTTGTTAGGGTGATACGTGTTTCCGTCGTCCATTTTGTATACTGGAGGCCGGCATGATGGTTTCTATGGTAGCACGTAGTTGCTATGTGACCCAAAGGTTTATAATATGTACGTTCGGAAGGTGTGTTCGACTGAACAGAAGTAAATCTAATTACCCAAATAAACCCGACAATCCCTCCAAATCACCCAAATCCACCCCAAACTACCGAAACTGACTTTATTTGATACGAATTTTCCCCAGAATCCTATTTAGGACCACCATGTCATGGTACTGAGAGGCCCGTAGGTACCGAGAAAGCCTCCAGAGATAAGTTCGATTGAACTAGAGTAGTTTATTCTGGTTCGGATTTCCCACAGAATGCTTTTTAGGACTTCCATACCATGGCTTATAATAGTAGCACGTAGTGCTATAGTACGGAGGGGCATTTGGATTATAGCCAACTGATAGACAGCCTCCATGAAAGCCTATATCATTTCTAATTCCAAGAATCTATCGAGTAGTTACTGATAAGTCATTACTCGAACTACTCGAATCGCACCGAGCAAATATGCCATAGAGTATTTACTCGAACGAGTGACTCGCATATACAACTCTTAGCCTCATTTCGATATTTGAGGATACCTATGACCTGGCATTGTATTATTTGAGGATACCTATCGAGGATACCTTCCGGGGAATACCTTTTTTGTCGTATGAGGCCATGAGGGCCATGAGAAAATCCCTCAGTGAGATCTAATATACTATCCCTCTTAACCTCATTTCTTTTGAGGCCATGAGGGCCATGAAAAAAATCCGTCAATGAGGCCTAATTTACTATCCTTCTTAGCCTCTTTTCGGTATTTGATGGTACCTATGGCCTGGTATTGTATTATTTGAGGATACCTGTTCAGTCGAACACACCTTCCAAATATACCCCTGTCCGTCCTATTATAAGCCTTTAGGTCACATAGCAACCACGTGCTACCATAGAAACCATCATGGCGGCCTCCAGTATTCAAAATGGACGACAGAAACACGCATCACACTAACAACACGCGCTGCGCATGCGCACTCACATCACGTATCACCATGGCTCACGTGGGCAATCATGACAACCAATCATGACGTCCCTGGGTCACGTGCCAATGACGTAACTTCCTAGGTCCGGGGGTAGGTCCGGCCAATCGGCCCCGTTTACCTCATCTCCTGCTACTCTCGGGTTTTCATACTTATCGTAGGAAAATAACTTTTCCGTTTGGAGATGAGAGATTGTCAATGAAATATGCTCATTATCATTAAAATAAATGCGTCATATTACCCTCATAAATGTGCTTGATACTACCCGGGAAATTTCCCGGTTCCCGGTTCTGAGAGTAATTTCATTCCCGTTCTCGGTTCCTAGAAAACCAGAAAATATATTAAACCCTACACTCAACCAGTTACCACTTTCATTCACATTCGCCAAGACTTGAGCATGAAGAATACTGCACACCCGTGGTTCCAATTTTCACTGATTTTCAATCTCCCGCCAGACATGTTGGCATGCAGAATAACCACTGGCGTGTCGTTATCAGAGGGATATTGTGGGGCGTTAGTTAATCGTTTCGGAGGAGAAGAATACGACAGGGGTCAACACACTTGTGATATCAATCTCGTCTAAAAAGTATGAAATGTATGGGACTGAATCAGTGAAGTACACTTCAACCACACGGTGCTAACACTTCATTAATAGAATTACCGGAATGTGCAACACGAACAGAAACGCATTTCGAATTAAAATATTAAAACACCTTTTTAGAACTTCACAAAATGCAGAATTAAATACCCACCCATTTACTTTTTATTTAGCCGAACATATAAAATCAATTATACGCCTCATTCAATTCTTAAAATGCACAGATTATATCTGTCACATCAAAGGTGGAACTTCATTTACAATCTTTTATCCTTCATTCTGTATTACGTGATATTACTCAGTGAATCCGCCTGTTTTTTTAAACAGGAATTACGTGCCTATAATTTGGATGAATCTGAACAAGTGATTCACCAACCAATTTCCTCCACTTCACCACTCCTTATTTGTCACACGCTCTCACACACCCCAAATACGCGCTCAAGTACACCTCTACATCCATCCACATCCACGCGCATATCCACCCTCACATACATTACACACACCCAAACACCCACAAACCAATACATAGACATACTGGAGCTTCCAGGATGGATAGGATTGATTTTTAAAAAAATCTTTTGCTTCGTTTTTATTTTATTGTTTGTATGCTCTACAGACTGCCATTTGTACTACAATCACTCTCACCAGAAAAGTGAATACACCCATGGACGTTGCTATATAAGGAGTCTCGGAATGGGGGTGGGTGTGTGTGTGTGTGGGGGGGGGGGGGGGGTGCGGTGTCCACCTCTAGAGCGGAACATTTTCCAACTACAGGTTTTAACTGGCAGAGTGCTGGAAGCCCATATTTGGGCTTTACTCCGATGTGCAGCCACAACAGCTTCAAGGCTTGATATTTAGTGGAAGAGTGGTTCGTGTCATCTTTGAAGTGAAATTATTTAGTCCACTAGGATTTGCTTTGTTACAATTTATGGGAGAGTGCCTATTGGCACGTACTGTATATGCCACCGGTTCTTTTCAGTTGCATTTAATTCCATGTAACCAATACAAAATGTTATCCATGGTCTGTAAACAATTTTACCTCCTCACTTTATTCCAAACGGAAAAGCATGTTATGGTTAATCATTATGTCGCAATGTATTTATTATTTATGCTTTTACCGTTGAATAAATTGTCTATCTCTCTATCTATTTTTACAAGATGGTTTTAATTTTCGCGACGTTTTCAAGTTGGTATTTGGGACTCCGAGTACTAAAAAGAGATTTCGCCTTTGTGGAGTGAAACTTAATTTTGACGTTTTCCTGCCTCGAAGGCATTAACGTCATAGCGTCAAGATTTTTCGATCAATGTCAGTCAATGTTCCAATAAGACTAAAATCCTCCTCCTCTGATTGGACGAGAGCAGGCTTAGTATATTCTGTGTTTTGCGGCTCTATTAGCAAATGTTACCGTCTGGCGTCACAACGCGAAATATTTGAAACGACGTTGCCCGTTTCGTAAATGCCTCGTCAACGGAGTGACTATCAAGCCGTTTCATTTTTCTGGATTTTTCACATGTGCAGCAGACGGCGTTCCGGATGAAGTATTGTTTAAATTACAAAACCGATTTACGATTTGAACTGAGATGGAATGTGTTTATCTGGTTTATTGATTATTTTTCCAGTGATGGTATACAGGAGAGGTTTATTTATTAAAAGTTGTCTCTCGTGTTTCACAATGTAGGTTTTGGGCTATAGGTAGTGTCTTATTGGAACATATACGTTATTGTGATGAGTTGACCGTAACATGGTCTGAGGTTTGTGGCTCGGACCGTATATCCAACCTCGACGCTTCGCGTCTCGGTTGAACATATGCTCCGAGCCGCAAATCTCAGCCCATGTTGCCGTCAACTCATCACAATAACTTATAATGTTGATAAAAATTTGCAAGACTTCACTGTCTGTAATATCAATGTAGTGCTATGTTTTGTAGTGATCGGGTAGAGCTGTTACGAAATGGAAGGGGTGTAGTATCGACGTTGTTTACGTCATATCCCCGCTATCTGACGTCTGATTTTCAAACTGTTCCAGCTTTGTGTTTGGGACCATAAATGCTAAAATGTCACATAGTCAAACCCTCCGAAAGTCGAATTTAATGTCTACAATCTTTTGACGTTTTTTGTAAGTAATTTACGTTTCACTTTTTGCACCCCCGTGACATTTGAAATGATAGCGTTCAGTTGAATGCCCTGACACCCTTCCAAGTATCCCTTGCACTGTGTGTGTAGTTGCTGTAAGGGTGATACACGATAATAAACATTTATCTTCAAGAAACGTGCTGGTACCCGCAGGAACCCCGGGAAGTGAAGTAGTGCCTGTTCCCTGCGGTAAACAGGCTCTGTTTTACTGGTAAAATAGGACCCAGTCACCGATGCTTGGGAGGTGCAAACCTCTCTAAAATGGGCAACATGGCTTATTAACGCTCACCCCTGGTCTTTGAGTTGATGCTCATGTTGTGGTCATGATTAGCCATTGTGCAAAAATATTTGACCTTGAACACCAATAAATAAATAAATAAATAAATAAATAAATAAATAAATAAATAAATAAATAAATAAATAAATGAAACGTGTTGACAATGCTCAAATAAGTTAGAGATAACCAGTTGATTCTACTTCAATTTGACAGTGAAACTTTCAGTCGTTTTCACATATCGTCACCTGAGTGCTAGAATGTCCCATGTCCCCTATGGGAGTACTCTGTCCTCTATGGGAGTACTCTGTCTCCTATGGGAGTACTCTGTCCTCTATGGGAGTACCCTGTCCTCTATGGGAGCACTCAATCCCCTATGGGCGTACTCTGTCCCCTATGGGAGTACTCTGTCCTCTATGGGAGTACTCTGTCCCCTATGGGAGTACTCTGTCCTCTATGGGAGTTCTCAATCCCTATGGGAGTACTCTGTCCTCTATGGGAGTACTCTGTCCCCTATGGGAGTACTCTGTCCTCTATGGGAGTACTCTGTCCCCTATGGGAGTACTCTGTCCCCTATGGGAGGACTCTGTCCCCTATGGGAGTACTCTGTCCTCTATGGGAGTACTCTGTCCTCTATGGGAGTACTCTGTTCCCTATGGGAGTACTCTGTCCTCTATGGGAGTACTCTGTCCCCTATGGGAGTACTCTGTCCTCTATGGGAGTACTCTGTCCTCTATGGGAGTACTCTGTCCTTTATGGGAGTACTCTGTTCCCTGTGGGACATAGGACATTCTAGCACACAGGCGACGACATGATTTTCAAGAAGTTTCAAGACTATCACTGCCATGTACAGTACGTGGAGAGTGGATTGTAACTAAATCACCCGCGGAGTGGAGTTACCACCCAAGCTATAACCTTCACATTTTGTACATATCGACAAAAAATACAAGCAATGTTTCAGCCAATGGACCTCCGGGTTAAACCCGGAGGTCCAATGGCTGAAACTTTGCTTGTGCTGGTTATGCTTTGGAACAAATTTACAATTATTGTTTGAGTGGAATCTCCACTCTGCGAGTGATTTAGTGATAATACACTCCCCACGTACTGTACGATAAAGATAAATTATTTCTTCATCGAAAGGGATATATACAATGCCAACAATATAGATGAAATTCATTGAATTTACGGTTTGAAGTAGAGACCTACATTTTTCTTTGTTGACACGCCGCCATCTTTAAAAGACCCTTCCTTAACTCTTTGAGCACGAGGGGCCGTTTTTTTCGTCCCATGAGTCACAATTTCATTAAGTAGGATGGGTGCCAAATGCATGTGGGTGGTAGAGCAATCAATAAAGGCTATACATTTAAAAATATTAATTGGTCTACCCCCAAATAATGAATATGGACTCTTCCAAACGTTGTCATTGAACTGGCATGGATGATACCACAAAGGGTTAACAGATACACAACAGTGCAATGTGTCTATCCCAAACATTTTATTGGCACAGACAAAAATATTTGGATGTAACAATGTTGGAGTGGCGACGCATTGCAGTTTAAATGCGCTTAAATTGCATTCTGACTGGTGAGAATTGCGCCCAGTTTTTCTGTTAGCAAGGTAGTTTTTTTTACTTTTATGGCCAATATTATCCTGTGCTTCTGTTAGGTTGCCTCGACATAATTCAGGAAGATACGTGGCATGGTGTGGTGAATAGACTGGCATATTCCCTATAGTATCCCATACAGTAAACGTGTGTTTGCAAGTTTTGGACATGAATAATTACAGAATGAAACGAAATTAGATGGGTGTGTCGTGTGCGTATCAATGACAGGGACGTGATAGTATTAACGTCTACGTGGTATTTGCTATCTGTCTGAAACATTCATCTCCTTTCACTGTGTATATCCATGTAACCTGGAGGCGCGGTGGCGTCGCGGTAACCGGTTCTCGTCAGATCACCAAAGTTAAGCAACGTCGAGCGCGGTTAGTAGTTGGATGGGTGACCACTTCAGCGACTGACTTGTGCTCCCGCGATGTGTCCTTGGGCATGGGACTTAGCCCCAATTGCCTACATGGGGGCACGATAACGCTGTGTACTAAGGCGTACTGCACGTCGAAATTGCTCCTGTCTTCAACCAATCTAACCCTGCCTGTGCCACGGTGCAGAGTTCAAAGTTCAGAGTCGATATTGGAGAGATGACAGCTGCTCGTCGTTGCTCGGTGGTTCTCTCTGGGTACTCCGGCTTCCTCCACCCGTAAAACTGTCACCGACATGATATGACCCTGGCTGTTAATGTGTAGTTAAATCCTAATAAACAAACAAACAAACCCCACTCCGAGCATTGACAAAAAATCCAGAAAAAAATCAAATTACCTATCTACCCTGTTTTTTCTTGAATGTAACCTGAAACATACCATTTTTTGGCCCTATAGAGGAATTGGTATATATAACATATCTGTTGTAGTTGGCTATAGTATATATACGATAATACCATAGTGTGTTTTGATATGTTTGATATCTCAACGAGTTGAAAGTGAGTTTTTTTCGCGAGGCTTGCCGAGCGAAAAAAACTCACTTTCAACGAGTTGAGATATCAAACATATCAAAACACACTATGGTATTGTTGTATTTATCTTATACCGACCATTTTTGTTCATTTCTGCATTTTTAAAAGGGTTTTGGGGATGATTTCGTGTCAAAATGTCGACTCATCTGGAGTCTCCAATCTATATGACATAGAGGTATGTGTTATAGATAATCTATAACACATGGGCTATATCTTCAACAGGTATAAGATAAACATACATTAGAAAGCAATTTTTATTTTTTCATTCCGATGTCCATATTTCTATCTCCCAGAAATAAGCTACATTCAGATCAGATTCAACTACTTTCAATCGATACACTTTACCCATTCTGCTACTTTCGCAGTGGCGAACCCAGGATTCTGTGTTTGAGGGGGGCGCCATATTTCAATCGTGGGTCATGAGGCGAAACATCACTCGACGATCGTTATGGAGAGTTAAGGACGAACTCGAGAGGGGGTGTCCACTTTTGTCAGTCGGGATCTCGTGGGAAAATGTTGGAACATGGAAGTCAGTATGACCCTCCACTGACTGCTTTGCACTTGACCGCAATGTTTTCCAACCAAAATATTCCAACATACAAGTTTTAAAGAAATGAAACCGATTTACTAGGACTGAAACGGTTGGTTCATTTTCATAACCGACTAACCAAGAGCTATAACCGGATAATATCCGGTTATCCGTGTCAATTATTTAACCAAATATGGGGTCAAAACTATAGGAATTGGAAAGCAGTATTCTCAAACTATTCCGTAGTGTGCATACAAACGAACATTGTCGAGTACTCGACAACGTTCGTTTGTACACACACTGTGGAATAGTTTCTGCGATTACCCATTACTCACGGAAACTGCCGATCATTAATGAAGTCTTGAACGCCAAAGTCGATTTTTTCTCAAAAAATACAACGCGGCCTCGAGGTGTAATCTATCACAATGGAGAAGCGGCTGATTTACTACGTTCTAAACGTGGAATGACGATCACTATCGATATTTCGGATAACCGGTTGACGGTTTTTCTAATCGGTTAGGAAACTAACTGTTTTCAAACCGATTATCCGGTTAACCATTTCAGTACTACGATTTACATCAGTTCACATGAGACCCACGTTGAGCTAGGCCTATAGTTGTATTCGTGTCCCTTGGTATTGGTGTTTGCAGGAAACAATGAATTACAAAAATAGGAGGGGCGGAAGCCCATGTTTCGAATACCCCAATGCGCATTGTGTACCTCTGTTAAGTGACCTGTCTTTGTGCATTAACCCTTTAACAAACGTTGCGGCCAAAACCGGCCAGCGCTATTCTCAAAAATCGCCATTTAATTTTCATTATATTTTCATTTTTTGTCTCAAAAACATAGGTTATGGCCCCTCTTTGGTACGAGCTCGTTCCAATGAGGGGTCATAACCTATGTTTTTGAGACAAAAAATGAAGAAAATTAGTTATTCAAGAATTTAGTTTGCAAGTGTCGTCTGCTTTTCATGTTACGTAAAGGGTAAAGGAAGGTACAGACATGACCAGTCAAATGTTGGTTGCTAATATATTGTTTTACTACAGTAACGTGACATATCTGTGGATAATTGTTCTGCGTGAACAGCATGATTGACTCAAATTTCCCACGAGGAAAGGCATTATGCCTCGATAATGAGAAATAGAATAAACTTTTGCATAAAAAAAAATTATTGCAGCTGTTCAGTCTGAACATCATCCAAAACGAAAATGCGATTGTGCAGGTTGACCTGTGAATGCTTTGGCGTGGTTTCCCAGTCGTTATCTGATACGCATTCGGATCTGGTTACTGGGGGGTGATAACGTGAGAATGTTCAGCTATCTTCGATTGTAGTTTCCTTCAGGACTCCGAACTTGAAAGTACTACAGTACATTTATTTATTTATTTATTGGTGTTTACGGTCACATACTTGTACACAATGATTAATCGTGACCGTGACAGTTTTACGGGTGGAAAAAGCCGGAGTACCCGGAGAGAACCACCGAGTATCGACGAGCAACTGTCAGCTCTTCAGCATTCTAACTATGTTCAAGCTCCGCTCAAGCAGGGTTACAGCAGTTGAAGACATGTGCACCACCCTTGTGCAGTACGCCTTAGTACACGGCGTCATCGTGCCTCCATGTTGGCAGCCGGGATAAAGTGCCTTGCCCAAGGACACAACGCGGGTCGTCCCGGACGGGGATCGAACTCTGGACCTCTAGCATAGAAGTCCAACAGTCCACCACTGAGCCACCGCGCTCCCGCTACAGTACATAAATTAAAAAGAAGGGGATTTAATAAATAAAATGGCATATACAAAGCGGCCGTGGCCTCACCTTACTAAAGTCATTGCTCAAAATATATCATCCCTCCAGAGCAACAAGGCGCTGTCTGCAAACCAAAAGCCTGGTTCCACTCAATGGACGATATATCGTCCCATGAGTTCCAATGTGTTCTATGTGCCTACTGGCACATAGAACACATTGGAACTCAGGGGACGATATCCTGAACTAAACGAAATAATGGTTTTATCGCATCTGTGATGCACGGGGGCGATATGGGATTGGACAGGGACTTGAGAACCCTGTTAACTGTTCAGTAGACTTTCGAATTTCACATCCAAGGTAGGCACACGATGCAAAGAGACGGGAAAGACTCAGCCCACAACCTCTAGGACGAGCCATTGATGTCGTTTTGTGTATCTCCAGTCAAGTATAGCCCACCAAGGCGCACCACTAATATTGCAGCATCGATAATTGAATCGACTAAAATGACAGCGAAATATAAAAAAACAAATAATAGAATACCCTCCACGATCCCAAGCGTCACATCAACTTGGCATTGGTTCCTAATTAAGTCTTAGTTACCATAGCAGTCAAGACTGTCTAGGAATCACAACGGGGCCATTAATCGCTTAAGATTTGATGATATGAAATACTTCAACAAGAAAAAATCACCGTTCTTTCTTAATCCCGACGCAAAGATGTCAGTGTCACAAACTTAACCATTTCAACACTGGCGCCCTGGGAGGTATCATTTCACTCAACACTGTCAACGGCGAAATTTGCGGAACCATCCCGATTTTGTTAGAATGTCGAGCTGTTGGATTAAATTATCACTGAGCCTCGCTTCTGATTTTTTGCTCTTTATGTCGTCTGCTCGTCTACTACCTATTTTTTCGTCGTCACGGGTTGAAAGAGTTAAATATTACTAGATTTGTTTGTAGAATCACCGAACAGTGGCAAGTAACTGTCGAAATATCCATATTATTAACCCAGCCACATGTAGGGTTAGGATCGATTGAAGTCAGTTGTACCGTCGTGGTGTCTTTTGCTTTAGTTCCACTGCGCGACAGGTGTACCATGCTCCCACTCGAGCAATCCGGGTGCAGTATTTTGCCCAAGGACACAACATAATTGACGCGGGTCGGGATTACTTCAGGTAACCTTTAGTTAACCCTTTACCTAATACGAAAGGCAAATGACACTTACAAACAAAATTCTTGTTTTTCATTTTTTACGTCAAAAACATAGCTTATGGCCCCTCTTTGGAACGAGCTCGAAGAGCTCGTTCCAAAGAAGGGTCATAAGCAATATTTTTGAGACAAAAAATGAAAAAATACATAATTAAAATTTAATGATAATTTTTTGTGAATATATAGCGCTGGCCGTTTTTCCGTTACGTTGGGTAAAGGGTTAACAAAGATGTTTTAGTGAAAATCTGTTATTTTAAAATATTTTTAATCTTTAGTGATGTCATTTCCGAACGCCGTCATTTTATTATATTATTGCCTTTTGTAATTTTTGTTGTTGCCATTTTCGACACTGTCATTTTTTACCTAAACCTCTGCCGCTTCGGTTTGTAGTGTAGGGCCGGCCATCAATCGGGCAAGTATAATTTGCCTCCGACTGTTTGTAGATTTGCGTGTGCTCGGGCAAGTATAAATGTATTGTTTCGGCAGTCGTTGGCCAGTCTAGTCTGCCCCAAGCTATCCGTTGGGTCACTAAATACTCACACGCACACATCCTGCAAGTAAACGTCCAGTAAAACAAAACGGTTTCTTGTTGGGACCACACAAATCTCCCAACTTAGCTGGGTTTGAGGCAGCCCCTTTCTTATCAGTCGCTGAAATGGTCACCCATTCAGTTACTAACCTCGCTCGACGTTGCTTAACTTCGGTGATCTGACGAGAACCGGTTACCGCGACACCACCGTGCCCCAGACCCCCGATAATGGCGAGAGAGATTGTGTTAGGAATTAATGAACTGACTCACCTACGAATGAAACTTGACCAACCAAAGGATATTTTGTTGCGATATATGAATCGATTGAAGGCTACAGCACGCTTCTATCTTTTAATCTAATTGTTCCACTGTGTCACCACTGTGTCACCATTCTAAAAAAATAATATCAAGGGACGTAAAATCTTCAGCGATTGTGGCGCGGTGCGGCGCGGTGCGGTGGCATGTTGATCCATATTTCTCCGACCAAGACATACATTCCAGAATTCTATCATCATGAAAATAGTATTTCGATAAAGTTATCTCCATTGAAATTATTAATTATTAGTTATCTCCATTGAAATTATTAATTATTAGTTAGTAATTGTTGTTGAGAAAGCACCTATGACATCAGTAGAAAATAAAACGAAGTTTCCTTTCGTTACTCTTAATAAATGAAAACAACGAGCTTTTGCTTAACTATAAATAACTTTATAACGCACAAAATGTTACTAAAAGTTCGAAACAACACCCACGCAAACAAACACACTTCGAGCAAGGCTTGTTCTCAATAGTTTACTGTTGCGGGGTTGTGGCTAGGGTTTAATCCCGGGAACGGGAATTCCTGGATTCCCGGTTCCGAAAGCCGGCCCCGATACCCGGGGAATCTACAACACGGAACCGGGAATGAAGCGTGGCATTGTTTGTGTATTGAACTGAAGTTTTCTGAATTGAAACTTTGTATGATTTCGTCAGGCCTTCCACGTTTGAAATTTGTACAGTCCTGATTCCTGACGAACCATTTTCAACAAATCACTGTAACTCTCAACCGGTTCTGGAGGATCCCTCCCTTCCCTTCCCCACCCCTCCCCGCCCCGCCCCGCCCCGCCTCACCCCTACCCTCCCCCTCCCCACCCCCCTCCCCTCCCCACCACTCCCTTTCAACAGCAAGATCTTCTTCACCCGCTCCAAAGTTCAAACTCGTCTTCATTTTCAGAATAACTAGTATCAGTCTTCACTACCTCCTCCAATATCAACATCCTCTACACAGCCGTCACCAGTCTCCTATGTGAAGAGGGTGTTGGTGTTGGATGAGGTACAGGTGATAATACGAGAGATTCTGAAAATAAAGACGAGATTGAAGCGGGTTTGGGTTTTCATACTTATCGTAGGAAAATAACTTTTCCGTTTGGAGATGAGAGATTGTCAATGAAATATGCTCATTATCATTAAAATAAATGCGTCATGTTACCCTCGTAAATTTGCTTGATATTACCCGGGAAATTTCCCGGTTGCCGGTTCTCAATATATTAAACCCTAGTTGTAGCCCAGAATCTATCGGAATCGATTACTAAAAGTCAATAGAGAGAATACTTCTAAAAAAAATCTAATTAATAATAACGTAGTAATCTGCATTTTCTTGTTTACAAATAAAATGGGCTGATTAAGTCTTTCGCTAATACGACCAAATGCAATGGCCAATATCCCACCACCTACATCCAAGAAGGGCAATAACTCAAAGTTTCTAAAAAAAGTTTTGAGCAGTTGTCTTTGAAAAGATATGACAAAAATGGCAAAGTGATGGTACGAAATTCTAAGTCCATAAAGGACAATAACTCTTGCAGAAATACTTGGACGTGGTTAGTTCGCGATCAGTTCGTGATATTATCATCAAGCAATAGAAAAAAATTGGAAAAATAATTCTTCATCAGTTTTCTTTGAAATGTGATAGCAAGAATTTGTAATGTGATGACAAAAAAGTTTAAGTCCAACAGGGGCAATAACTCTTGCAGGAAAATGTTTGGACACAGCTGACTCTCGATTTTATTCATATTATTATTATTTTATTCAAGTTATATATAAAATTAATGAAAAACATTTTGAAGGATTTTCTTTAAAACGGGTTGACAAGAAACGGGAAAGGACAGAAGGGCGGACGAAAGGACAAATGAAAAGACAGATGAAAGAATGTACAAACAGAAGGGCGGACGAACGGACGGAGAGAGCCCATTCCAATATCATCCTCCCACTAAGCGGCTGGGAATAATAACATCCGATACTTACCAAACAACATCTTCAGGGACCAAAACATTTCATTTTTGGGGTAAAAATATAAATAATGACCCCTCTTTGGAACGAGCTCTTGAGATCGTTCCAATGAGGGGTCAGGAGCTATGGGATTTTTTAGGCAAAAAATGTAACAGATAATAGAATTTGAATGGCGATTGAGCGGGAAAAGGTTTGTAAAGAGACTGATATGGTTTTGTTTACGCATCATAGTTCAATACAGCAGCAAATTGTATAATGAACTGAAAGCCCCCTTAGTGATAATCAGTAAATCGACTTTTCGGCATGACTCTGAAAGCAACTGTGCAGAATATTTATTTGGAGTATCGCACGATGAAAGTTTTGAGTAGGTGAACTGGCTTTTGATCATCCAAATGCTGCAACAACGACATTTCGTGCCGATGCCGTTATTTTTTCATCAATGAACATCACGACCGCAAACACGGGTTTAGATTCAAAGTAAGAAAAATAGTAGAATTTGGTGAAAAGACTGTCATTTTCGTACATTTACCGTTCTCTTAAGGCCTGATGTGATGCAGGATAGCCAGGTGTCCATTGCGGTATAATTCAGCTGTAAGAGACACCTTTTCGCCCTCAGGGCCACTCCCAAACATTTGCGGAACAGTTAAGAAGAAGTTACTAACGAGTGCTGATCGAGTCCTGAAAGAAGTAAAAAATAGTTCTGAACAGGGGTCAAGTGAGTTCAGACAATCCTTCAGAGGTTCGTGGAGTTAAAAAATTTCAACAATGCCCTAAATATGAATTAGAGCGTTGAATAGCGACATATTATACACCAAAATAATGACAAAAGTACACAAAACCTGAATTTATCCCATAAATGTCTGTTTATTCGAACAATAAAAGCCTTGGATAAATTTTGCTTTATTCACCTAGTAGGGTGATAAATTTTCCCCATAGGCTTAACACTGAAAGAATTTATTCCTACGGTAGAGACGGTCTTGTTGACCTCTGACCTCTACCGCATTCGTGTAGTATAATTAACAGTTCAATTGCTGTTTTCTTTAAACCTGTGTGAAAGCATAACACAATGCCAGTAGAAAACACTACACATTGTTCACTTAATAAACTATTTTTGCAAGTTTAGCTCAGGTTTGTAGGGGAATTATTTTTAGACAGAAATGTATCACTGCGCCTTTTTTTTATTTTGGGCTATTTTGCTTGTCTTCGAATTGGACCAATGTGCTCCTCACTTCTCACTGTGTTTTGTAGCGAATAACAGCTCGATTTTGCCGCTACTGCCCTGTAAAAGATTTATGGGATAGACAAAATAAACGTATAGTGTTTTCAAGTAAAAAAATTATTCTACTCGTACAATTAAGAATAAAACCGACTCGCCAGGGGCTCGTCGGATTCATTCGTAATCCTACTCGTAGAATAAATGTTTACTTTTGATGACAAAGAGGTTGCCAGCAGCATAAGTAACCAACAAGAATAACAAGATCTGAGTTGTAAATAAAAGAGTGCACACTCCATACTTGAAGAAAGCATATTCATCATTTCATCACCGACATGCTGAAAACTCTCAGCGGAAAAGAACGACCACGAAATTATAGATTGTGTTGGGACGACATGCTTGTTTTGATCACGTGATTCTTGGGACAAGTTGGGAAACGATTTGAGTTCCTAAGATCTGAAATCTGCAAACATTTCACTGCTGTTTTCGAGTCAGTGAGGCTATGTAATACATAACCCACGATACATCCAAAGGAAAATATTCAACTGACAATGTGATAATTGCGAGATACAATTATCAAGTTACGCAAGTTTCAGCAAGGGATTAATACGCCACCTATTCGAACTTCTAATTATTTAGTTATCGTCAATGAGCAAAACATAAAACTGGAAAATTATATTTGAAAACAAAAATATATTCACGCCAATATACATTTCACTCTTCACAATTGTATATTTACGAAAAAATAATTTGACTGTAGCTGAACTATATTTGTGACGTCAAAAAGGCTTGGTGAAGTCTGCTAATTGAAAAAGAAGACCAATTTCAAGGAGAATTTTCAGAAAATTCTTTTACTGTTCACCAAATATATCGAAATGTATTTCCATCGTCAATTTAAATTTCTTCCTCACGCAACCGCATTGTGTGTAAGATGAATCAACGTCGATTTCTATCGTTATTGTCACCAAAAGGTTGCACAAATCTACAGTACGTGGAGAGTGTATTATCACTAAATCACCCGCAAAGTGGAGATTCCACCCAAGCAATAATTGCCAATTTTGTCGCAAAGCATAACAAGCACAATCAAAGTTTCAGCCAATGGACCTCCGGGTCAAACCCGGAGGTCCATTGGCTGAAACATTGCTTGTTTTTTTTTGTCGATGTGTACAAAATTTGAAAAGTTATAGTTTGGGAGATAACTCCACTCCGCGGGTGATTTAGTTACAATCCTCTCTCCACGTACTGTATGTGTATTGACAATCTGTTCGCAGAAATAGCACGAAGCCACCTGGTGGACAAAATCACACGAATTACTGAAATAAGACCACAACGTGTGGATTTGACGACCGTTGCTGAACTTCATAAAAGTTCAACAAACACAAGAAAAATGACAGCCCTTGTGAAATTTAGACATCCTAAATTGCAGTACGTCTTGCAGTCCGTTCCTTGCAAGAATGAGAAAAAGATTTCTCTGAGTCTGTACCTGAAGGATTGCAGAATTTAACGATTCAGTAAATTTAAGGTATTTTATTGTATACAATTTGGTCTCTTACTAACGCCATAGCAGACTTTCAGGCAGTGCTCTCTGCCACATGGTAACGGTGCTATGGAAAATATTAGTTTCCGCAAAATCTATGTTTCATTTAAAAAAAATTGTTATATAAATTATTGGGGGTTATTCTTTTCTGGCCTTTTCTGGCTTTTGAAGAAGATTACCTGAAATTTGACCAAAATTAGGTTGGATGTCTCCTTGATACTGACAGATATTCTTAACGACGGGTTATCTGTGAACTAGTTGCTTCGAATTGGCTTACCATAAAAACATGTTTCCTCTTGTTACTTTTAATAACTTTTATTAAAAGTAACAAAAGAAAACTTGACTTTCTTTTCTACTGATGTCACGGGGGATTTCTTAACAACTATCCACTTCTGCATTAGACCTTCATTGCTCTTCTAATAATTTCAAGGGAGATAACTTTATCGGAAGTTGATTTTCATAACAATATAAGTCTAGAATAATTATTTAGTTTTATTTATCATTAATTTGTTTAGTGGTTGGCGTCCATTAATTCCAGTGGTTAGTTGACACTTCTCGAGACTGTTGAAGGTTTTTCAGGTATGTTACTTTTTCAGTACTGCCAGTTCGTGAAGATGGTCTATATGTGTACATAACGGGGTGTGTTCATGGTTTTTAATGCATTGTAGTTCGCGAGATTTGATGCTCTGATGTCTCAAATAATACTCCATTACACAGTTTGGCCCCCATACCCAGTTTCGCAACATATGAATTGGAAGACCCTGTGTCGTTTCCCCTTATTTTAAGAAGACTTCGCTCGAGTCCAATATGGAATTAACTGACACCATATATACCATATTAGGCCACCAACAAACTGTGTAACGAATATATCTTACCGACTGCTGCATCGATGAACAGAACTAATAACAACAGCGATCAAAATTAAATGAGAGAATTCTCACAATGTGTTCACGTGTCTTTGCCTTGTTACAATTTATGGGAGAGTGCCTACACTTTCCCATAAATTGTAACAAGGCAAATTCATACATACCAAGAGTTTCATTTCGAAGGTAACATGACACACATCAACAGAATATGAAGCCTTTTAAGTTGCCTAACCTGCACTTCAGACCAAATATGGGCTTCCAACACTCAATCTTTCAACTTGAAGCGTTTATCGGCTGCCGCCATTTTGAATAATCAATGAACAAAGGGGAGATTACCCATAGCTGTGGGGGCGCGGTGGCTCAGTTGGTAAAGGTGCAGGCTGCAAGCCGAGAGGTCCTCGGTTCGAATCCCACCTGCGGCAACCGCGTTGTGTCCTTGGGCAAGACACTTCACCCCCATTGCCCACGTGGGGGCATGGCGACGCTGTGTACTAAGGCGTACTGCACGTCGATAGTGCACCTGTCTTCAACCAATGCTAACCCTGCTTGTGTGGAGTTGGTATGTTGGGGAGCTGACAGTTGCTCGCCGTTGCTCGGTGGTTCTCCCCGGGTACTCCGGTTTCCTCCACCCGTAAAACTGTCACGGTTATGGTTAGCCATTGTTCAGAAATATGTGACCTTAAACACCAATAAATAAATAAATAAACCCATAGCTGACACATAGCTGTCAGCGTATATTGATGTTGACGGGCAGTATATGGTTTTATATGCAGTCTGCATGTGACGTCTTTGAACCAATGAAATTCCCAGATACTTGTAGGAGGTAAGCTATTGGCCTGTAGTACAGTCGCCATGGACTGGAATTCTCGAGTAGTCAGTGCTCACCCGTGGAAAGTGACCAGTCCACGGCGGCCGAACTGTAAATGTGTGATTGTTGTTGGTGTGCTTGCTGTCAATGATAAAACCATGGAATTTACAGTAGCTGCGTGTCTTTGGTTTATTGCCGAATTAGAAGAGATTCAATACAGGGCACGATTTGTTTCTTTGTGATGGTTAGTTACACCAGGAAATAATTACAACTTCAAAATACACAGTTAAAGAATATTTGCCTTTGTGACATTTTCGGGGCACTTCCGATCCCACTACAAAAGAAGTCAGTTCTGATGTTTTGTCTGTTAACCCTTTACCTAACCTGAAAAGCAGACGACACTTGCAAAAGTAATTCTTAAATAACTAATTTTTTTTCATTTTTTTGTCTCAAAAACATAGGTTATGACCCCTCGTTGGAACGAGCTCGACGAGCTCGTTCCAACGAGTGGTCATAACCTATGTTTTTGAGACAAAAAATGAAAAAAATAATGAAAATTAATAGGCGATTTTTGAGAATAGCGCTGGCCGGTTTTGGCCGTTACGTTAGGTAAAGGGTTAACCATTTAGTCTAGGCAGACGATATCAAAATTTATATAGGAGCCTTTTGCCGCAAACCAATTGTCTAGCGACAAAAGTGGCATGACGGGAGTCAGATGGAGCCGGATAAAAAATTCAGAATCTTTATTAACATCTAGAGACCCTAACTGAACATGTGAACACACTTTAAGCGTTTCGAATTAAACCCCTATGAGCCTTTTGCTGGAAACTGATTCTCTAACGACAAAAGTGGTGCTCCTGGTGCCACATGAGGGCCGAATCAAAAATCTGAAACCTTTATATACACATAGACACCCTACCGGAACATATGAACAACATTTCATTTCGAATTAAAATCCCTAGGAGGTAGCGCGATGGTTCAATGATAGACTGTTGGACTTCTATGCTGGAGGTCCCGAGTTCGATTCCCGTCCGGGACGACCCGCGTTGTGTCCTTGGGCAAGGCACTTTATCCCAGTTACCTACATGGTGGCACGATGACGCCGTTTACTAAGGCGTACTGCACGTCGATGGTGCACATGTCTTCAACCGCTGTAACACTGTTTGAGCGGAGCTTGAACATAGGTTGAATGTTGAGGAGCTGTCAGTTGCTCGTAGATGCTCGGTGGTTCTGTCCGGGTACTCCGGCTTCCTCCACCCGTAAAACTGTCACGGTCACGATTAGCCATTGTGCATAAGTATGTGACCTTAAACACCAATAAATAAATAATAAATAATAAATAAATAAATAAATAAATAAATAAATAAATAAATAAAACTCCTAGGAGCTTTCGCCGGAAACCAATTCCCTAACGACAAAAATGACGCTACGGGCACCACATCGGACCGAATTAAAAATCCTGAACATTTATGCACATCTAGACATCCTACTGGAGCATCGTCGCCTGAGTGCTAGAATGTTCTATGTCCCCTATGGGACTATGTTCATATTTCGTCGCCTGAGTGCTAGAATGTTCTATGTCCCCTATGGGACTATGTATTATCTCCCCTGTGGGACATAGAACATTCTAGCACTCAGGCGACGAAATATGAACACACTTTCAACGTTTTGAACTGAAACCCATAGGAGCCTTTCGCCGGAAACCGATTCTCTAACGACAAAAGTGGCGCTACGAATGGCACACGGGGCCGAATAAAAAATCCAAAATATTTTTGCACGCGCATCTAGAGACACCACTGGAACATATGAACAGACTTTTAACGATTCAATTTAAAACCCCTAGAAGCCTTCCACCGGAAACCGATTCTCGAACGGCAAAAGTGGGGTGCTACTGGTGCCACACGGGTCCGCACCGAATCAAAACTCCGAAACCTTTATACACATCTAGAGACCCTATTGGAATATATGAACACGCTTTCAACGTTTCGAATTAAAACCCCTAGGATCCTTCCCCTGGAAACCGATTCTCTAACGACATAAGTGGTGCTGTTGGCGACACATGGGGCCAAATAAAAAATCTGAACTCTTTATGCCCATCTAGAAACCCTACCAGAACATATGAGCACACTTTCAACGTTTAGAATTAAAACCTATAGGAGCTTTCCATCGGAAACTGATTTTCGAACAATAAAAGTGGTTCCACTGGAACCACTTGGGGCCAAATCAAAACTGCGAAACCTTTATACACATCTGCAGATGCTATCTGAACACCTCAGCATAGTTTAAACGCTTCGAATTACATACTCTTGTTGATATGAAGTTCAGACGAGACGGATCGAGATCATCACAATATCCCCGCTTTTTTTAAAAATACCGGGATAATAATGGCCAAACTTCACTTCGCATCTCCCGACTCTGAAGGGGGAGACATGGAGTCCGCCTGTTGCTAACGTACAGTGGGCGTTCGAGTCAGTTAGAAACAGAACTGTCAGAGAAAACTGACTATTGTGAAAGTTTCACAATAATGGGGACGAATTTCTTGAAGGGTAATCAATAAGGGGCGTCTAAGATAACGTCCCTTCAATCGACCGGGTCACTCATATTGTTCGATTATTTTAATTGCTTCCACCTTCTGACTGTCGCCTGGTTCAATAAGTTTTCATTATGTAGTATTGTTGATAATAATGGACTTATTAACCCTTTACCTAACACAACGTTTTTAAAAAATAAATTAATTTTGGAATTTTTAAATAAAAATTCTCAATCGTTCAACATACAAAATATGGATATCATTAGAACCGGCTCAGTGAGCCGGTTCTAATGATTTCCATATTTGTATGGTTTTTATCGAGACATTTATAAGATATGTTGGGTTGTAGTAGGCTTGTTTTGCTCAAATTCCTGGCCGTTTTTTTGCCGCTGTTTTAGGTAAAGGGTTAATCATTTACACGACAGAGAATCAAAATTAAACGATCCATCGCGGACATTCTCCGTGGAAACCCTGGGAAGTGAAGCAGTGCTTGTTTACTGTGGTAAACAAGATCTGTTTTACTGGTGGTAAAATAGGACCCGTTAACCAATGCCTAAGGTGGAAGTCAGTAAAATGGGCCACATTGGTCTGAACGATTAAAAACCGTTGTAGCGCAAATGTGTTTAAGAGATTTTGAAAATAAAATTTTCATTATAGAATCACCTACATGTATTCCCCTTAACCGGAAATGTTCTTCTGGCACCATGCCAATGGAATACATAATTAGGCTGCCCTTCTCGCACACTGAATCTAACACTAACAAACCTAAACACGGACGTCATGCACCACCACCCCAATAAAAACACACTGCTCAAACACACACAATATCTGCCCAACTGTTTGTTCTGATATTTTATCAAACAATCATATAGATTTCGGCCTGAAAACCACGAGAAACGGTACGTATCACATAATGTGTTCCGATTCCGTATCATATAGACGACTCATTTTGATTTCGTTTCATATAGATTCAACTTCCGGTAAATAATATCATTATATGCATTGTTATTACGCATTAAAATATGAAATTCAAAATTTTGACCAATTCCAACCTAATTTAAACTGAAAATCGGAAAAACACGCTTTATGTCACTGGATTGTTAGATAAATGTATTATCATGACGAAATGCATTTCCTGTAATTTGTATCAAATTCTCGGTCGTGTTTGCGATCGGATCACAACTCGCCCTAACGGGCTCGTTGCGATCTGATTGCAAACACGAGCACGAATCTGATACAAATTACAGGACATGCACATGGTCATGATAATGTATATTGTGGGAATGGTGCTGCTGAAGGGAATTCCGATTACTTATAAAACCCGAGTTGCAAAGTTGGTGACTAGCAAATTGAACTTGTTATATCTTCTTCCAATATGTATTGTTCACAATAACATTGCTGGAGGTGCGTGATTCCGTTGTCATATTCTGATTGGTACATGCTGATATTATTAGTTACACAGTTTGTTGGTGGCCTAATATGGTATATATGGTGTCAATGTGTTCACTTGTCTTTGCCTTGTTACAATTTATGGGAGAGTGCCTACAGGCACTCTCCCATAAATTGTAACAAGGCAAATTCATACATACCAAACAGTTTCATTTCGAAGGTAACATGACAAACATCCACAGAATATGAAGCCTTTTAAGTTGCCTAACCTGCACTTCAGACCTGGGCTTCCAACACTCAATCTTTCAACTTGTAGCGTTTATCGGCTGCCGCCATTTTGAATAATCAATGAACAAAGGGGAAACTACCCACAGCTGTCAGCGTATATTGATGTTGACAGGCAGTGTATGGTTTTATATGCAGTCTGCATGTGACGTCTTTGAACCAATGAAATTCCCAGATACTTGTAGGAGGTAAGATATTGTACTATTATTGACCTTTACTTAGGTCGCTACCAGGATTTATCAGTCGGTAAAGTGATATTCACCAAGGATTGATAAATCTTTGTATCACACCAACCAAAAATCAGTAACAGGCTTATTAGACAATGGTAATCAATCTTTGTACCATCCTCATTAGAAGCCAATAACTCTTTTATTAATCGAATCGGAAACAATGATAATAAATGTCTGTATAAACCGAATTAAAAGTCAATAATTGATTTATTATATGAAACAATCATTATAAACTTTATATCAACCAAATCAAAAGTCAATAACGGTTTTGTTACACGAAACATGAACAATTTATTTTCGTTTTTTTAATCAATAGCACGCTTTGGGATTGTCGTGTATAATCAAGTTCACATGATTGTTTAATGGCAGCTGTAAAGTCGACGTCAGTTGTATTCTGTTTGCTCTGTGAAGTGTTTGATTTGAACGAAAACTTAATTTTTAGATAGTTGAGGCGGTTCCAGTTATTCATTGAACCTGATTGGGCTATACACAACATATTTCATGAACCATTTAGTACTTACTTGAGACTTTAATACCACAAGCCCTCGTAGTATGATCAATATTCTTAAAAACAGGTGCCATCATTAAATATCAGAACCCCCCCCCCCCCCAAAAAAACCCCAAAAAACACAAGGTATGACACTTCCCGAAACGATATTTTAAGAAAACCACAAAATCACAAACACTGTTCCGATTTTGATCAAATAATCGGCACTCATTTGCGTAAATCATATCCAAAAAACTTTAACCCTTTACCCAACGTAACGACCAAAAACCGACCAGGCTGATCTCAAAAATCGCCAATTAATTTTCATTATTTTTTCTTTTTTTGTCTCAAAAACATAGGTTATGACCCCTCGTTGGAACGAGCTCGTCGAGCTCGTTCCAATGAGGGGTCACAATCTATATTTTGGAGACAACAAATGAGTTATTCAAGAGTTGTTTTGCAAGTGTCGTCTGCTTTTCATGTTAGGTAACGGGTTAACGACATCTATTTTGTCTAAATTTGCTTTTTCTCACATAATTTCGTGAACTTTATCACTTCAGTCGTTTTAAGTCGCGATTGACGACTCGTTATTTATTCTTGCAATATGGAGACGTCAAGGACAGGCTACTCTATTTGAAGTGTGGAAATTCCTAAAAAATAGCGTTAACATTTTTCATATTGACCAATGAGAGAACGACCACCTATTCGCCGCATTGCAAGAAGGAAACAACCAGTCGTCGATCGTGACTTATTTCGACTGAAGTGATAAAGTTTACGAATTATGTGAGAAAAAAAATCAAATGTGGACAAAATAGATGTCGTTAAGGTTGTTAGGATATGATTCACTCAAATGAGTGCCTTTTATTTGATCAAAATCGAAACAGTGTTTGCTATGTTGTAGTTTTTCTAAAAATGTAGTTACGGGAAGTGTAATATCTTGTATTTTTTATTGTATAGACAATTGATGATGGTACCTGTATTTAAGAATATTAATCATACTCCAAGGACTTGTGTTTAGTACCGTGTGTATTTAGTAAAAACCTGCCAGTGAAGATGTAGCCAATCACAGACAGTCGGTCATATTATGACTCATATAAATGGCTGGCTGTGGTGTCAGATTCGGTCCGTTGGGGCCCACAATGACCGTTTTGGAGTACGGTACGTGTCAATTAAACAAGAAGTTCCACAATAACTACTACATGCATATTTTATTGATCCACAAATAATTTTGTTTGAACTGTAATTCTAACTGACCAATCTTCCATCTAAATCATCAAAGAATGCCTTCGTAGAAGGCTTGCCTTGATGATGTAGTGGGAATATTTCATCATTCGGCACTTGATCCGACACGATGTGGCACTAACTGTTGAAAGTATCGTTAAACCCAAATAAATAAATAAATAAATAAATAAATAAATAAATAAATAAATAGTCGGGACCTGAACCATTACAGCAGTGGCGTATATAAAGGGGGGGGGGGGGGGTGGCGGGGGCGGAGAAGTTTTGTCGGAACTTTTTTGGGACCATTTTTAGGCGAATTTATGCCTAATAACATTAAAATGCTGGCTTTGGGGATAAAAACATGCCATTTTGGGAAAATTTTGGGTAAAAAAGACCAATTTTCAGTACATTTGCAGTAAACAACAGATTCTTTCTGTTTGTTTGGGTTTTTGTTGTTGTTACACTGTCGGAAAATTTTCGGTCTGTCGGAAAATTTTGGGCTTGCCCCTCCGCCAACGAAAAGCTATCTACGCCATTGCATTACAGTCGAAACGAAACCACTCAGGTTTTTATCCTCCCCCAACATGGCTAACAATATTCGTCATTGAGACAGATTTACAGAAAAGGCTCCCCTTAATTTTCTAAAGTCATTACATTTAACACTAAGGTATAGCAATTTCATCTAAAAATTGAAATTTTGAAACGTTGGCGAAGTTGTGTCATCGATGTGAGCATCATTTTACAAACTTCGGGTATTTTCCTGTGGAATGGTATAAAATACAAAACCTGTATTTTACAATTTTTTTCAAAGTCAGTTTGAACGTTTGACTATTATTCTCTGTTTCAACCTATTAAAAAAACAAAACAACCCCCCCCCCCCCCAAAAAAAAAAAAAACAAAAAAAAAAACCCAAAAAACAAAACCGCGCTTTCACCATCTTCTGATGTTCGGCTACTTTTTTTCTGTTCAATATATCAGCAATGTGTGCGTCATGACATATAATATGGACACTATCCTTTCCATTAATTTTAAAGTCAAGGAGGTAAGATTTGGTCATTTTTTTCCCTGGAAGAATAAAAACGTCTGAATTTCTGTACAACCATATTCGCTAAACAAAAGAGCCAGGGGTGGGGGGGGGGGGGGGGGGGGCAGTTACTTAGTTGCTTCTAATTAGCTTGCCATAAATATCGAGTTGCTTTCTGTAACTTTTAATAAACAAAAACAACAGTTACCTCCGAGAGCTGTCTGTTGTTTTCGTTTATTAAAAGTAACTGGCTCCCGCGTTGTGTCCTTGGGCAAGGCACTTCTCTCCGATTGTCCACATGGGGATATGATGACGCCATGTACTGCACGTCGATGGTGCGCATGTCTTCAACCAATCTAACCCTGCCTGTGCTGCAGTGCGGAGTTACGATATTGGGGAGCTGGCATCTGCTCATCGTTGCTCGATGATTCTCTCCGGGTACTCCGGCTTCCTCTACCTGTAAAACTGTCACCGACACGATATGAGCCTGGGTGTTAAAGTGTCGTTAAAACCCTAATAAATAAATAACTAAAATAAATAAATAAATAAATAAATAAATTAAAAGTAACAAAAGGTAACTTCACTTTGTGTTATACTGATGCCATCGGTGTTTTCTGAACAATTACATGCTTCGTAATTGAACTTTAAATAAACGGAAACAATAGGCAGCTCCGAGAGCTGCCTGTTGTTTTCGTTTGTTATACGTATCAACAGCTAACTAAACTTTATGTTGTACTGATGTCACGGGTGTTTTCTCAACAATTACATGCTTCGTAATTGAACCTTCCTCTATGAGGGGGCGCGGTGGCTCAGTTGGTAGAGGTGCAGACTGTAAGCCGAGAGGTCTTCGGTTCGAATCCCACCTGCGGCAACTGCGTTGTGTCCTTGGGCAAGACACTTCACCCCGATTGCCTACATGGGGGCACGATGACGCTGTGTACTGAGGCGCACTGCACGTCGATGGTGCGCATGTCTTCAACCAATCTAATCCTGCGTGTGCTGCGGTGCCTGGTTCAGAGTTACGATGTTGGAGAGCTGACAGCTGCTCGTCGTTGCTCGGTGGTTCTCTCCGGGTACTCCGGCTTCCTCCATCCGTAAAACTGTCACGGTCACCATCAGCCATTGTGCATAAGTATGTGACCTTAAACACCAATAAATAAATAAATCCTCTCATGTGTAATGATTTCAGGAGAGATAAATTCACCGAAAGTCGATTTTCATGACGATACGAGTCAGGGAAGACAGTGATCTCTCCTACGAAACTGATCTTATAGCCCTATAGAGCTGTAGACTAAATTTAATACTTCACTGTGGCGACCTATCGTTAAATTTCCCTTCTAACAAAAAACTTCAAGGGTTAAAAAGCAACAGAACATAGAGTCGATGTTCGTCTATACTTGTTATACACACAATAATCAATTGAGTTGACAAACCGCAACCGTTTAAGTGTAGGTTTTCAAGCGCAATTTGAGACGTTTCAATGCGCCAGGCAAAACATGAAAAGTAATTTTTGAAATAATCGAACAAAGCTTTTCTACATGAATGTATACATTCAGTGATTTTTTTCTGTATCGATGTATTGCGGCTGTCAAGAGGCTTTTTGTCGAAACTACACGCCGGATTGTGATATGTAAATGAATTTAATATTTCACTATTGACAGCGGACGTATTTCTCTGTTGCCACTATTATATAGAGGGTATTTCCAGGAACAATAGTCATAGATCGTATTGCAAATCGGGAGAGATTAACACGCGAGTGCGTTCTAGCTTCGTCTCAACAGACAGGTGGCACGTTAGGAAACTGTGTAACTTTGATATTCAGTTTTATTTCTTGTGGACAAACTTATTTTGCGACTTTACGGCAAGAAATGTTAGCGAATCGAAGGACCTGAAGCAGAATCATTTATTCTTCTTTGTCTACAAAGGACCTTTTAACCTGAGTGAGTTCTGCTTAGTTAAATATATGCCTGCACGGTATATCGATAAACCGATATGTACCGGTATTCAAACCAATATCGATTAAATACCGGTGCAATTACAAAAATAAGGAATCGTGAGCATGTGCCCACGAAATATATAAATTCAGCAGTTGAGAAAATAATTTTCAAAAATTTCAACAAAACTATATCATGTGGCCCCCTCATTGGAACGAGCTCAACGCGCCCGTTCCAATGAGGTGTCACATGATATTGTTTTGTGGAAATTTTTGGAAAAATTTGATTTAAAATAATAAATTTTGATATCGTCTTCGTTGTGTAAAGGTTTTTCGAACCGCATCATCAAGGCATGCTGATTCGTTCCGACTGTGATGCCTTAAGTCTGGATTGTGATACTTATATTCAGATATCTGAACAGTTTTCGATATACCGGTATACCGCGGTATTTTTTTGAATACCGATACCGGCATTCTGTTTTGAATATCGTGCAGCCCTAGTTAAATATTCACAGTAAGTATGAGGCTAATTCAAGAAATTTTGAGCTGTATCCAAGGATCTTTGAACGCTCTTGACTGTTCCAAGCAATGTGCACATAGTTTTGAGTAAGACTTCTAATTTGGGGTAGTATCGGGACAAAATGCTCCCAGGACATAATGCCCTTGGACAAAATGCCCTCAGACAAAATGCCCTCGGACATCATGCCCTCAGTGAATATTAAATGGTGGACAAAATGCCCTTAAGACATAATACCCTTGACAAAATGCCATATTGAAACAAAAGAACATACAAGTTATGAAACATGTTTAATAAAAATATATATACAGCTTGATAGATATATCAACAGAAAACACATTTGACATTAAATGGAAATAAAATAATTTGTTGGTAATTTTTCTGTATTTATTATGGTGGACATTTAAAATTTATTTTTCTTCGAAAATAGCTTATGATCCACCACTGAAACGAATGCATTACACTTGTTCCAGTGAGGGCCATAAGCTATGTTTTGGAAGAAAAATAAAAAGTTTCTTAGAATTTTTTTTTTTAAACATTATGGTGGTCATTTGTTGGAAAATGGAATGGTATTTTTCTATATTCTACAAATTTTGGTGTACGTTTAACCTTTCAATTCTTTAGCAGTTTTTAAACGAACCACATGGCCGATCGATACCAGTCAGCAACTCTTCAAGTGTTTTTTCAAAATATTATCATCAAAATCCACACACAATTTTTTCAGTCGTTGCTGATAATGTCCATTACTTTCTTGACTCTCTCATTTGGTGATTCACCACGGGATTCTTTGACGAAACACAACTAGGGTTTAATATATTCCCTGGTTTTCCAGGAACCGGGAACGAGATTGAAATTACTCTCAGAACCGGGAACCGGGAAATTTCCCGGGTAATATCAAGCAAATTTACGAGGGAAACATGACGCATTTATTTTAATAATAATGAACATATTTCATTGGCAGTCTCCCATCTCCAAACGGAAAAGTTCTTTTCCTACGATAAATATGAAAACCCAAACCCGCTTCAATCCGTCTTTATTTTCAGAAACACTCGCATTATCACCTCTACCTCCTCCAACATCAATACCCTCTTCACTGCCGTCACCAGTCTCCTCTGCTTCAAGCAGAGGAGACTGGTGACGGCTGTGAAGAGGGTGTTGATGTTGGAGGAGGTAGGGAATAGTGATACCAGTGAATCTAAAAATAAAGACGAGTTTGAACTTTGAAGTGGATGAAGAACATCTTACTGTTGAAAGGGATGGGGTGGGGGTGGGGATCTTCTAGAACTGGTTGAGAGTTACAGTGATTTATTGAAAATGGTTCGTCAAGAATCAGAACTGTAAAAATTTCAGGCGTGGAAGAGCTGACGAAATCCTACAAAGTTTCAATTCAGAAAACTTCAGTTCAATACACAAACAGTGCCACGCTTCATTCCCGGCCCCGCGCTATAGATTTCCGGGGTATCGGGGCCGGCTTTTGGAACAGGGAACCCGGGACTTCCCATCACCGGTATTAAACCCTATTCATAACCATGGCATGATTTTTTCTGAGATGAACAGTGATCAACACAGCTAAAGTATAGTTGTTTTTCTAACTATAATTCCCAATTCCAGCAGATGGTAACAATTACACAGTTGCTGTTCACAAAGACCACTGAGGGCATTTTGATCACCTATACATTTTAGTGAGGGAATTTGTTTGGAGGCATTATGTCCTAATGGCATGTTGCCTGGCATGCATTTTCACTGATAGCATTATGTCCGAGGGCATTTTATCCTACAATCTTGGGAGTAGGGTAGCGCCGTGTACTAACTAGTACTGCACGTCAAAGGTGCACTTGTCTTTTTTCGCTTCTAACACTGTTCGTACAGAGTTAATAAGTTGGAAAGTCTGACAGTTGTCCGCCGTTTCTCGGTGGTTATTTCCGTGTGCTCCGGTTTCCTACATCCGTAAAACTACACAACACAATGCGGCCTTGGCTGTAGAATGTGTCGTTAACCCTCATTAAACAAACAAACAAACAAGTGTTCTGATTTGGAATACAGACATGAGTTAACAGCCTAAAGATGAGCCTGCCCACCTTCAGTATTGCGCAGCAGAGACTCATGCTGAAGTCGGTCTAATGGTGAACAAGAAAAGTCGTATAACCTGAGCAGTGTTGTTTTTAGTCGAGTGTCGTCTGCCTGACACTCGTCTAAAACAACTGCTAGGCCCCAAGTCTTGATACCTGTTAGAGTTCAATAAATTATCTCTTACTTACCAGGTTTGTACCAGTTTAACTTTAAAGCATCCTTAAAATGAAAGTCTTTCAAAGCTGATACACGCATTTCAAGTACTTTTGAAAACGCGTTTTTAATTCTAATACATTGAAGGTTTACTTTAAACATTTTTGAAAGTATTACAGAATTCCAATAGAAAACACTACACATTGTTCATTTAATAAAGTATTTTTGCAAGTTTACCTCAAGTTTGTAGGGGATACATTTTTAGACAGACATGTATCACTGCGCCTTTTTTTATTTTTGGCAATTTTGCTTGTCATTGAATTGGACCTATGTGCTCCTCACTTCTCGCGGTGTTTTGTAGCGTGTAACAGCACGATTTCGCCGCAACTGCCCTGTGAAAAATTTATGGGATAAACAAAATAAACGTATAGTGTTTTCAAATAAAAAAATTATTCTACTCGTAGAATTAAGAATGAAACCGACTCGCCAGAGGCTCGTCGGTTTCGTTCTTAATCCTACTCGTAGAAATTTTTTTTTCATTTGAAAACACTATACGTTTGTTCTATATAAACCTGTGGACTATATCGACACGTAAGGTGTATTTTCAAAAGCTACTAAAGCATGGAAGGAGAAATAGATGCGTTTACCAGGAAAAAGAAATGGGTGCGTTTACCACCCCTCTCAGCCTCCCGTGTGCAGTTCCAAACTTCTCTGTTTAAGATCACTTAAAAATAGTTTTCACTGCCTGAATCAGAAATAGCTGCAGTAAAATTTTGATATTCCTAAATTGGGTATTTTAGCAGAAAAGTCATATTTTATGGGTTTCGTTAAGTGGGAATTAAGCTTTCAGAAGCGAGGAGATGGCTGCTCTTAAGGTCCAATTTCAAAATTTCCTCACATCGGGCCGAAACATTGTCGACCCGATATGTCCGGGCCCCCTCTGGCACATTTTCCCGGTAACGTTTTCTCTCCCGGTCATCACTGGTACACCTGCCATAAAACAAACCCTGCTCGTGCGACGAGTTATTAAGTTGGAGAGTCCGACAGTTACTCGCCGCTGTTCCGTGGTGTCCCCCAGATACCCCGGATTGCAACATCCGAGAAGCTACCCGACGCGATGGGAACCTGACTGTTGAAAGTGACTTTGAAATCTCAATAAACAAACGGACCTTCTTTTGATAAAATTTTCTTGAAACACCGTCGCACGCAGTTGCTGACATCCGACTGCGAAGGGCGCGGTGGCTCAGTCGGTAGAGATGTAGGCTACAAGCCGAGAGGTCTTCGGTTCGAATCCTCCTGCGGCAACCGCTTTACATCCTTGGACAAAGCACTTAATCCCAGTTGCCCACGTGGGTGCACGGTGGCGTTGTGTACTAACCGGGCGTACTGCACGTCGATGGTGCACTTCAATCCTGATTGTGTGGGGTTAGTACGTTGGGGAATCTAACAGTTGCTCGCCATTGCTTTGGTGGTTCTCTCCGAGTACTCCGGCTTTCTCCACCCGTAAAACTGTCCAAGAGGGGTGACCCTGGCTGTCGAATGTGCCGTTAAACTCCAATAATAGAGAATCTTTCGACTGCGATAATTAAGTAATATGATTACATGATTGTTTGAAAAGTTTCCATGAAACTGTTTGAAAAGTTTCCAAGAAATGTCGGACAGATCTGATATCGAGTGTTAGGCCGGGAAAGGTTTGGTGAGTCTAAGATGGATAACTCTAACTCTGCTATTTGAATTGTTTTGATATCTAATATATACATAACACACCCCTAACTGGTTTCGTCGAATCAAATTAATTTCGAGTAATTTACCACAACAGACCCGAAGGCGTGTGAACTAAAACGCCAGTCCAAACACAGTACTTTGATTAGAAAATGCGGACAGAGGATTTAGACCGCATCGCGACGGAGTCGCGATCCGGTCGAAATTCCCTGTACGCTTTTGTTTTTACAACACCATAAGTCTCTCATAAATACAAAAATGCGAGAAAATTGAATGGCAAATGCTATTTTCAGATGTTTTTTATTGATATCCACCTTGATTTCGAAATATTCTATTTGCTGTAAAACTCTGATAGAACAGAACAAGGTTTCCAATTTCAAAAGAAAGCAATTTAGGCAATCAGGTAAGCCTTAATTAAAATATGACACTTTGCTTTCAAACTAGGGACAGCGCGGAAAGAGTCGAACTAAAAATAGCCCGTTCATATTGTTTCTACCGCAATTTGCCTGTTTACAGCTTACAGATAAAAACTTGCTCAGAAATTTCAATTTTTTTTTATCTCTGAAGAGGACAATGACTTTATTTGATCTTGCGGCTCACAGCCTGTTGACAATTTTTTTAAGGAAAGACACTCACCTAAGGAGATTATTCTAAAACGGTAAGTGAGAGTCAAATTGAGTCTTTCTGAAAATGTACAACAGAAAACTCAAGCTGTCATGCCACCTCTCAAATTCTGTTTGGAATTCTACGCTGTTATGAACTGTTTGGTTGCCCTCTTTTCGCAGAGTTTGCCCTCAGACTACCTTGGATTTAAAGTGATGTCCCGTAACTCACAAAAATCAGACATTCTCTCGCGCCCAAGTTATAGATATTCCAACCCTTAAGTATTTAATGGCTTTGAAAACATTAAGATATAAAAACAATTGATAGAACTACGCGGCGAAATCATAAAACTCAAACAAGGATGAGGCTCCATTCTTATCTATTTAGTAAACAAACAACTCTAAATGTACAGTACAGCCGACGTGGATTGGCCACTTTCCACGGGTGGGCAGTATTTCCACGGACGCAATAATATTAGATTCCAAACACTAATTATAGGAATAATCATCAAGAAATTTAATTAATGAAGCACCGGGTACAACACTGTGCTTCACTAATTAAAACTTTGCTGCTGATGATTTTATTACCTGGTAAACGCATGCGTAGACATCACTTCCCACGCTTGGATTAAGACCAGTTCACGGCGACTGTAGTGTAACTATTTATTTATTGGTATTTAAGGTCACATACTTATGCACAACGCTAATCGTGACCGCGACAATTTTACGGATGGAGGGAGCCGGATGACCCGGAGAGAACCACCGAGCATCGACAAGCAACTGTCAGCTCCTCAACATTCTAACTCTGTTCAAGCTCCGCTCAGGCAGGGTTACAGCGGTTGAAGACATGTGCACCATCGACGTGCAGTACGCCTTAGTACACGGCGTCATCGTGCCCCAATGTAGGCAAGCGGGATAATGTGCCTTGCCCATGGACACAACGCAGATTGTCCCGGACGGGGATCGAACTCGGGACCTCTAGCATAGAAGTCCAACAGTGTGCCACCGCGCTCCCGGCGATTGTAGTGTACTGATGAAATCATTGAAGATTTGCTCAAATGAAGTTACTTTTGAGAAACATTTCTTGAGTTCATTCAAAGAAAAGAAATGTTTTATGGTCGCTTTTAGATTCAATCGGATGGAATATATCAGTTGGTCGGAAAAGCGAACCGTAGGTGATGGACTAGTTTAGGTCTAGTCTGGTTCCAGGCCATAACAGCGACGAATTCCTTTCATAATATGACTGTTGGCGCGAAAGCCTGTAGGAAAGTCACATAACATTTCTCAACTATCTTGAACATTATTCTTTCAGGAAATCGTAGAATCGACAGACCGACGGCAGTATAATGATTATATAAATTCCATCTACTGCGGAAGAAGCGGGAATTGCTAATTGAAAATTTGGAAGAAAGCAACTATATAGAGAAATTCACGCTGCTGAAACAGGCCCATGGCTTAAAATTAGTTAATCTGTGCTGAATTTATTTTGCAATACTTTTCGTTTGCCCATAATTGCAAACTTCATAGAGTCAATGCCATTTATGCATTTCTTTTGAACAGTGGAGGGACACATGGGTTTACCAGAGAAAGCGGGACTCGCTGAAGTTCATATGATATACAAGCAACCGACAGCCGCCTCTCGACATAGGGGGCATCTTCCTGGTGGGTCAGATATTTTCAAACTCGCACTTCGCGAATTATCGGACGAAAATCTCGAAGAAGAGGAGGACATATCACAAACAACAAGTGGCAGGACATCTAGAAGTCGTGTTCATGAACCCCCCAAATATAATGGAGAAAGACGTTGTTCTAAGGATCTTCGTGTTCACTGGCCAGACCAGGAAGAAAAAGAAAAGTTAAAAAAGTTGAAAAATAAAGGGCGAAGACATTCATGTCCAGTGATTCAAAATCAATGTCCACCTAAGTCGATACTCAAACGACCAGACTCAAGCGCTGATCTTGTTCAAGAAGATGACTTGTGACTGAAAAGTGACACCTCATGACGTCATTCGATGTTTCGTTATCCCTTCATTTAACATAATCGACGAAATCTACCTTAAAATATACGCTAAACTATCCATACGGATTTAATGAAAACTAATTATCAAATACGACACTTGCTGATAAAATTCTTGAATAATTAAACATTTTTAATTCTGTCTCAGAAACATAACTTATGAACCCTCATTGAACCCCGACGAGCTCGTTTCAATGAGACAGTAATAAACTATGATTTGGAGGCAAAAATGGAACGAAACGTGAATGGCAATTTTTTGGGAATGACGCTCGCCGAATTTGGCGTTTAGCATAGGTGAGGGGTTAATTTTCTTATTCCCGGTGCGTCACTCTGGCGGTAGGGCAATATGTTCTTCCAGTCAGGACATTGTGCAGTCTTAAGATTCGTCATTGCTAGTATGTCACGTGCAGTGTTGGTCATGCAAATGGAGGTCTGCTGTACCCAATGTGGATTGATCGGGGTCCAGCATCGCCAACTCAGAGCTCGGTACGTGTTAATTATATCAGAAGTTACGTCACGACTACTAGATGTATATTTTTATATTCGCAAATAAATTTCCAACAAGTCTTAAGTTTTTGAACTATAATCCCGACTGACTGATATTCCAACTACATCCATCATCAAGGCATGCTTTCGTCGAAGGCATGCCTTGATGATATAGTCGAACTATTTTATCAGATGGAACTTGAGTCATCAAAGGGGAATTAATCAACTTTACACCACCACGAGTCGGTCATCGTCCTTACGACTATGAGTTTAAGCACTGATTGTGAGTGGATCGAAGAACTCTTCCCAAAAATGGAGTAGTGTTTTGCGAAAAAATGGAAATGACAGTTTCTTTTAAAGTAAAATGCTAGTTACCTCTTCAAATGGGGTTATGGTCAAGGATTAGAACTGAGGAAAATTACGTCAGAGGACTCTAACGGAACATAAACCTGACATCAGTGGCAAGGACGAGACAAGATGTCCCCCGAGTTCCAGTGTGTTCTATGTGCCAGTAGGCTGCCAGTAGGCACGCCTGTAGGCACGCCAGTAGGCAAATAGAACACATTGGAACTCAGGAGACGACAAGTCAGTCTATCATTTTCCCTCCATTTTTCAAGTCTAAATTGTTTGAAAAATGATCAGTGATACAAACGAAATAATCTATGAATATATACTCAAGGAAATACCGAAAGCTTTTTCGGCTTTTTGGTGATCACTAACCTGAAGTTTATTAATGCCATCATGCCAACATGTGAATGTTTATAGATAATATTAAAGGTTGAAGACCGAGTGCTTTTTAATGCAAAAAGGCCTGAAAAATAATGGGAAATATTGGTGAAGTCTATTGTAATTGAAACGTCGCATGTCATAAATAAGAAGAGCACTTATTGTTTTTTTTTGAGGAGGCGAGAACATTATTTCATTTGTGACAGCAGTGGCATCTAAGTTTTAAAGCTAGGTTGGTAACTGACGTACACCCTGTTCTTTGCTCAGCCAATAGAACATACGGATCCAGGTATATTGAGTTGGTTAGAGGTATTCAATTGACGTCCCTTGAATACCCAGCCATGTGTTCTAAAACTATTTCAAGCTGCTTGTAAACTCCGAAAACCCCCCAAAAGAGCCAAAGTGTAATTATCATTCCTTTGTCTTCTCCGGGCTGGTACGAGACGTGAAATACCCGATAGAACAATAGACTAGGTGTTCAAGTGACGTCACTGGAATACCTGTACTCACTTACCATATCTGGGTTCGTGTGTTCTGTGAATTGGCGTGTAAGTAACTTACTAACCTTGCTGCCGGTATTCCTGAATTTGAACAACCTGCCAACGTGCTGTAACACCTCGCCGCTTCGCGGCTCGGCGTCACATACCGCACGTTGGCAGGTTGTTCAAATTCATGAATACCTCCACCTCAGTTAGTAACTATTACTTACACTCTGTCTCTCGTCTTTTCGGGGTTAGTAACCAATTCTACAACAGTAGACCGAGTAATTAAGTGACGTCACTTGAATATCTCTCGTCTATTGAGTTTGCCCGAGTCTCTGCATTTTGATGACTGAAGAAAGAAGACAGTTGTCAACCTAGCTGTCGGTATTCGTTGATCTGAACAACCCGCCAGCGTGTGGGAGCAGACAGGTTGTTCAAATCCGCGAACACGTCCAGCTGCACTAAGTCGCCGTGGACTGGTCGCAATCCACGCGTGGACAGCGATGTCCATGCACGCGTTTACCAGGTAATAAAAATCATCATCGGAACAAGAATTAATTAATGAAGCACCGGGTTATACCCGGTGCTTCATTAAAACCCTTTGAACCCTAGCGGCCGTTTTTTCCAACCAGGAACATAATACGTCATAATTTCATTACATAGGATGGATGCTAAGTGAATGTGTGTGGTAGACCAATCAATATTTTCAACGTGCAGCCCGAAGGCTGCACGTTGAAAATATTAATTGGTCTACCACTAAATAATGAACATGGACTCTTCCAGTTGCTGTCATTGAACTAATATGGAAGATACCACCAGGGTTGAAGGGTTAATTCGATTTTTGTTGATTATTTCCAGAATTAGTGTTTGGTATCTTACATTGCGTCCGTAGAAATATTGCCCACTCGTGAAAAGTAACCAGTCCACGGCGGCTGTATTGAAGGTTGGTAACTATTAGAGCTGAAACGGTTAACCGATTAATCGATTAATCAATGATCAACATCTTGATCGATCCAAAAAGTAATTGATCGATTAACCGTTACTTTTGAACTACTGTATTACTTTGATTAACAAAGGAACAAACTTGTTCCAAAAAAAAACCATTGTTACACTGACTCACATCAATTATATGAGGCCGAGTATTAGACTGACTCTCATCAATTATATGAGACAGAGTAAAGCATGCAAATTACTTGCTGACATACTTGTTTACTTGCATGATCATCATACTGTATCAGTGGCTGGAAATGGTCATTCGTAACCCTTTACCCATTGCGGGTAGCAGACGATACTTACAAAATAAATTCATGAATTACTAAAATTTTTCAATTTTTGTCTCAAAAACATAGCTTATGACCCCTCAATGGAACGAGCTCAACGAGCTCGTTCCAATGAGGGGTCATAAGCTGTGTTTTGGAGACAAAAAATGAAAACATAATAAATTTGAATAGAGATTTTTGTATATAGGCCTAGTCGGTTTTGTTTGTTACGTTGGGTAAAGTGTTCATGCTGTAATCAACGGTATGGCAGTTATTCAGATATCTATTTGGACAAGTGTTTAATCGGTTAACCAAGGTTAATCCACGTGATTAATCGAGCAAGAAAACCCCTTAACCGTTTCAGTTCTAGTAACAATTACATAATACTCCAGTCGAGATGTCAACCGCAAACGTGACTGCCATCGTTTGATATTATTTGAAGGCAAAAAATTCCAGTGCTGATAGTGTTTTACAGTTCAATTTTAGGAGAACTAATATTTATTATGTATATTATTAATGTAACCAATAAAATGTCAGAAGTAAGGCCACGTGATTGGCAAATTCTGATCACTATTTGAAATTTTTTTATGATCTCTTCCACGATGTCATATACTGCTTAATATGTTTGTATTGGAACAAATGCACCAAAGGAGACTAACGGTTTTTTCAGGTTCTTACGGAACATATCTGTAAAACTGGTTCAGTTCAGGGCATGTGTTTTATGCAACACGGCCTTCAATTTGAAGTATAATATACCTTTCGACGATTAGTCGAAATAATGAATTAAGGTGCTATATAAGTAAGGGATATTTGTTTACTTTGAAATTCCTACCTCTGGTATTCCATAAATTCAAATTAAATACAGTAGGGTGGAGAGTGTATTATCACTAAATCACCCGCATAGTGGAGATTCCAGCCAAGCAATAATTGCAAATTTGTTGCAAAGCATAACAAACACAAGCAAAGTTTCAGCCAGTGGACCTCCGGGTTAAACCCGGAGGTCCACTGACTGAAACATTGCTTGTGTTTTTAGTCGATATATACAAAATTTGAAAGTTATAGTTTGGGTGATAACTCCACTCCTCGGGTGATTTAGTTACAATCCTCTCTCCATGTAATGTATAAAGAAATTATACATCAAAATGAAGGTTGTGATGTATAGAACATGCCAAAAAAGAATGCATTCAACTCATAGAATTGACAGAAGATAATAAAATAATATTTCTAGAGAACAGCTTGTGGCCAAGTGTGCTTCAGATATCCAAGAACAAAACTAGGCATTCAAAATACTTAAAGATGCAGCGACAGGATTGCATTTGTGGAAAGGACAACACTGTCTGCATCTTTTTTTACTGAAGATGGGTCCCATGGCCGACGGGCATGCACAAATCACGCGATACCACGAGTTTTAATCGAAAAACAATCGCGTAATTTTAAGAAATTCAAACAGCTGTCATGATACCATGCAAGTAATATGGAAGTTGTGCAATCTCCATATAATAATAATGGGTAGTATTAAGGCGATCTTTCTCATTATTTGATTTCAGACGGCATTGTATATCGATGCTTTTTCGACCCGATGACCTTGGCCGAAAATGTAAACAAACATACAACGAAAACAAAGTAGATAGTTTGGGAATTTATGGCCACACAGCTCTGTCCTTGAGTTTTGAAGAAATGTGATTTCCAAGCTTTGTTCTTCGATATCGGAGCACATTTGGCCACGGGTTGTTTGCTTGAAATATCATTTTTTTATCAGTTCTGGTACGAATACGGTAGCAGACTTACATGAACCACAGGTGCCTGTTGTCAACTCCGTGAGTTGATTGCATCTATGTTGCGTGTTCTAAATATCACAACCTTCATTTTGATGTATACTTTGTGTATATTTAATTTGAATTCATGAGCTCGGAATTTCAAAGTGAACAAATTTCCTTACTTATATGGCACCTTAAGGTGATGATAGCATTATAAAAAATAGCTGAAAATTTATTTGTGTTCAAAAGTATATGGGCACTTTCTAGGGGACTAAATATATTCTATTTTTAGAGTTGAAACGGTTGGCTCATTTTCACAACCGACTAACCGAGAGCTGTAACCGGATAATGTCCGGTTAACCGTAGCCATTATTTCTCCGAATCTGGGGTCAAAACTATAGGAATTGGAAAGCAGTGTTCTCAGAAACTATTCCGTAGTGTGTATACAAACGAACGTTGTCGAGAACTCGACAACGTTCGTTTGTATACACACTACGGAATAGTTTCTGGGGTTACTCCGAACTCACGGAAATTGCCGACCATTAACGAAGTCTTGAACGCCAAAGTCCATTATTTCTCAATATATACAGCGCTGTTTCGAGGTGCAATCTATCCCAAAGGAGAAGCGGCGGATTTACTACGTTTTAGCCGTGGAATAACGATCACTATCGATATTTCGGATAAGCTGTTGAGGTTTTTTTTTATCGGTTAGGTAGGTAACCGGTTTCAAACAGCTTATCCGGTCAACCAATTCAGTTTTATATTTTCAAGTAATCAGTCAAGTGACACCTGTAATTGTGATAGAATGACATTATGCAAGAAATAATGATAAACGAAAAATCACCAAAAATATGTTTTTGATTTCCACCAATCGTTCCCAGCACAGGGTAAATATCTAAATCTTCCCCAAAATACGATAAAAGTCGCGCATGAAAACACACTACAATAATGTTCTCACAAAAACCTGAAAACATTTTTCAAATAGAATGATGTTCCAAAAAATGTATAGATTTGTCAATTTATCCCTGAACACAAAGTAAATTTACAGCCATTTTTTGAGCCTGTAACTGTCACCTCAAAGATGTTGCACAAAATATGTCAGCGTCACTTGAATATAGTCTTAATGCCCCACAAAGTAAATCTTCTGTTTTTCATGCCATGTTTTTGTAAAATTGCATGTGGCCGGGCAGTTTTTCATTTGATTTTTTTATTTTTGTAATTATTTCTTTGCCATCAAAAGTTTATGTTCTTGGTTTGTTTTATGTTTTAGGCCTCATAATCTACAGAATAGCATGTGTGGTGGTGTATTTCGTCCCCTGAGTGCAAGAAGGCTTTGCAATGCTAAAGCATTGCAAAGCATTTTTGCACTCAGGGGACAAATTTATTAATTTTTTTAATTTGGGTAAAATACCAGACATAAACCATTTAATTTTTGTAAAGTTTGCATTTGTAATAAATAAAGAGCATGCGGCTACCAAAGGGACCACGCGAGAGGGCATGAGAAACAGATTTTCAACTTCTTTCGGCCAAAAGCAAAAAGGCATACCACGAAAAAGGAATGTAAAGAATATTTATATTCCTACTGCAAAATCCGAAAGATGGCCTTTCAGACTGATCGTGAGATTATTGTTCACCGTTTTCATGATGATGTTGATTCCAGAACCTTCATAGACCACATCAAGCCATTTTTCAAAGATATTTTTGACAATTTTTTAGTCTATTTCAAGTAATATGCAAATAGCTTGGAGATATTGGTATTCGTCAACACATGGAAACGTTAAGTCCTCTCGCCTTTGATGTTAAGCAGCTCGAACCAATCATGGCCGACAATTTTCTTCATTGGACGAGATTTACAGGAAACTTACCGCCCCCTTAATTTTCTAAAGTTATCAGTACATTTAACGCTAAGGCTATGGGGATTTTGAAATTTCGAAATGTTAGCTAAGTTATATCACCGGTGGTCGCAACATTATAAGTTATTGCGTCGAGGTCGAACATACGCTTCGAGCCGCAAACCTCAGACCATGTTACCGTCAACTCATCACAATAATGCACATGTTCCAATAAGACACTACCCATAGCCTAAAACCTACATCGTGAAACACGAGAGGTTTATTTACTAAACTTGTGATCGTTAAAAGTTGCCTTGTTCAAGGCAACTTTTAACGATCACAAATTTAGTAAATAAACCACCCGTGTATCCACGACGGCACTGGATAAATAATCAATAAACCAGATAAACTCATTCCATCTTAGTTCAAATCGTAAATCGATTTGTAATTTAAACAACACTTCATCCGGAACACCGTCTGCTGCACGTGTGACACATCTAGAAAAATGAAGCGGCTTGCTGGTCACTCCGTTGATGAAGCAGTTACGAAACGGGAGACGTCATTTCAAATATTTCGCGTTGTGACGTCAGACGGTAACATTTGCCACTTGAGCCGTAAACATAGAATATATTAAGCGAGCTCTCGTCCAATCAGAGGAGGAGGATTTTAGTCTTATTGGAACATATCACAAACTTGAGGCATTTTCTTGTAGAGTTGTGTAAAAATACAAATGCTGGCTTTTTACATTTTTTTCCCAATCAGTTTGAACCTTTCACTATTATTCTCAGTTTAAACCCGTTTAAAAATAGAAAAACGGTGCTTTTACCATCTTTCGATCTTCTGTAACTTTTTTTCTGTTCATTATATCAACAGTGAGGGCATCGTGACATAAAATACAGATACTATCCTTTTCATTAATATAAAAGTTTAAGTCGAAAGATTTGCGATTTTTTTCTTGATAAGAATAAAAACTTGCGAATTTCTATATAAAAACAAATTCGCTAAACCAAAGTGGACAGTTCAATAGTTGCTTCTAATTAGCTTGCCATTAAGCGCCAAGTTTCCCTTTATAACTTTTAATAAACGAAAACAACAGTCATTGTTCATTAAGACCAACAAGGAAACTTCACTTTATTTCATACTGATGTCATAACTGTTGTCTGAACAATTACATACTTCTTAATTGGACTTTCCTCGCTCATTTAATAATTTTAGGGGAGATAACTTCATCGAAAGTCGATTTTCATGGCGAGATAAGTCAGGGAAGACTGACTCTTGTCTAATTAAGCCCCGTTCACATGCGTCGATTTCCACACATGTGTATTTATTTGCATATACGCAAATATGCTTAGGAATGCAAATCAGCGCATGTGAGAGCATTTACTCATGTGAGAACAATTTACTCAATATGCAGTTTTTTACGTCTGCACCGAGTGGGGCCCATATATGCAAAGTTTGTGAACACACAGTAAAAATTGCTCACGTGATCATTTTCCAATAAGAGTTAAATTATTGCATAAGGCCTAGTGATAGGACGTGGGTAACTTAACCCTTTAAACCTATAGCGGCCTTTTTTCCGGCCAGTAACATGATACGTCATAATTTCATTAAATAGGTTGAATGCTAAGTGCATGTGTGTGGTAGAGCAATCAATATTTCCAACGTGCAGCCCCAAGGCTGCACGTTGAAAATATTAATTGGTCTACCCCTAAATATTGAACATAGACTCTTCCGATTGCTGCCATTGAACTAATATGGAAGATACCACCAGGGTTCAAAGGGTTAATAACTGACATTTGACACTTGTGGTCAGTGACTTCTTTCAATTTAATTCATACAGCAGTAAAGATGGAATACGGGCAGAGAGAAGCATTGAAGAATAGTTGGACAGTCCACAAATGAACGATGGTGGTATTTACAAATCGATTTACCAAGCGTAGCTCAGTAGGTGGAGGTGCAGGCTGCAAGCCGAGAGGTCCTCGGTTCGAATCCCACCTGCGGCAACCGCGTTGTGTCCTTGGGCAAGACACTTCATCTCCATTGCCCGCGTGGGGGCACGATGACGCCGTGTACTATGGCGTACTGCACGTCGATGGTGCGCATGTCTTCAACCAATCTAACGCGAGTTACGATGTTGGGGAGCTGGCAGCTGCTCGTCGTTGCTCGGTGGTTCTCTCCGGGTACTCCGGCTTCCTCCACCCGTAAAACTGTCACGGTCATGATTAGCCATTGTGCATAAATATGTGACCTTAAACATCAATAAAAATATAAATAAATAGATTTACCAAGCAGAATGACAGCGTACTGCGTCTCATAAACCTGATAAGTCCATCCATTTTCACTGAAATGATCAAGAATCCCTAAATGCATGTGAACGCATCGCAAAAAAATACTTTTACATATGTAAGCAAAATTTGCATATATGCAAATTTACTTACGTATGCAAATCGGCGCATGTGAACGGAGCTTAAAGCCCCGTTCACATGCGCCAATTTGTATTCGTGAGTATTTATTTGCAAAAACACAAATTTGCTTACGTATGCAAATCAGCGCATGTGAACGTATTTACTTGTCGGAGCGAAAATTTACTCAATATGCAAATTATTGACTTTTGCACCAAGTGGGGACCAAATGCAAATTTTCGTTTGCATGTATGCAAATTTTGCACATGAGTATTTTTTCTCATATGAACGCACAGTAAAATTTAATTGGTTGAGGGCTAGTTTATTTTTTGTGGTCTGAAGTTGTTCATCAAATTCACCACAGACACTCTCCAATAATTTGTAATAAAATAAATTTATACAAACAAAGTATCATTTGTCTCTGAGAATATGGAACATGAGATAGAAAATGTCGGCTTTTGCTCTGATACGCTCATTTTTTGAAAATTCCCGATAGTGGCTTTCAGCACAGAACCAGTTGAACACTGTAAACTTTCCAAAACCGAATAGACAGGCATACAATGCATCCTATGCCACCCGTTCTAAACAACCTAGTATAATACTGCCTGGCCTAACACTAAACTACCAATACCAGCCATAAGATAAATCAAAGGATTCGGTGGGTTAATAGTACTAAGGGGGTAATAGACCAACAGATCATTCATCCTATACTGTCCAATTTAAACCACCAATGACTATCTCGCAATACCACACTACCCCCACCCACCCTACTGCTTGACTTAGCTATAGCAGGCATAGGATAATATGAAGACCCAAGGGCTAATAGTATACCAACATGGATATATACCACTACTACCATATCACCCCCTCTCCCCAAACGAGAAGCTCGACACCCCCTGACCCGAATTACGTTATGTCAGATTGTATACTGGACAATAACAGCGGTCAGCATCTCTATGACGTCGTGCGCGTATCATGACGTCACGACGTCAATAGCAACGTCAACCGTTTCGCGGGAAAACACGTTCAAGAAAACCCAATTTTCACATCATCTTTCCACCACTTACCCATAATATATACCTATAGCCCCATGCGTACATATATCACTATACATGCCATAGCATACTATATATACAGTACCTACACCATTTGGTGGATCTAGCTGCAAGGAGCCGTACTTTTGCTCCCCCAAAGTTGCTCCCCCAAAAGTCCGGTTCCTATGGGAATTTAACACTAGCTGCTCCCCCAAAAGTCCGGGTAATCAGACACGATTCATACGTGCTATACTACTTATATATTTCTTCTCTCTGTGTAGTAAGCACACATCGTCCCCTGAGTTCCAATGTGTTCTATGTGCCTCCTGGCACATAGAACACATTGAAACTCAGGGGACGACATGTTTTAATTAGATAATTAAACTTAGGCGATTCACAGTGGGATACTTCTTTGGCATATTACTAGTCAGAATAAGATGTCTTCCTGTTATCATGGACTGGCACTTATAAATTAATTCCAATCATCACGCCTATCAAGTATATTGTTTCTCGAGATACGCTTGATAGTATATGCATTGGCGCGAGGTGATTTTATCTTCAGAAATGTCGCGTGCTATGTTTAGGCATCTTGACACTTCCCCGTCGAATAGTATAAAAGTACAGAAGCTGACTTTTTACATTTTTTCCCCAGTCAGTTTATTTTTTTATTTATTGGTGTTTAAGGTCACATATTTCTGCACAATTGCTAATCATGACCACAACAGTTTTTCGGGTGGGGGAAGCTGGCGCATCCGGAGAGAACCGCCGAGCAACGGCGAGCAAATGTCATCTTTCCAACATACTAACTCTACACAAGCAGAGTTAGCATTGGTTGAAGACAGGTGCACCATCGACGTACAGTAAGCCTTAGTACACAACGCCATCGTGCCTCCACGTTAGCAATGGTGGTGCAGTATCTTGCTCACGGACACAACGCGGTTGCCGCAGGTGGAATTCGAACCGAGGACCTCTCCGGTTTGCAGCCTGCACCTCCACCTACTGAGCCACCGCACCCCCAGTCAGTTTGAACGTTTGCCTATTAATATCTATTTGAACCCATTTAAAAATAAATTTTACTGTGAACGAAAATATAAGCGTGTTTCGACAGAATGGAAACAAAGTGTAGGATAATTGCCAGAACATTTCTGTTTTATTTGTCACTGGTGATAAAAGTTGCTGACATCGGAAGAGAGTTTTCCATGTTATAATATAGGAAGCTAGTTTTATCAAGGATGAGACGAAAGGGAGCAATGCAATAAAATTAACTCTTTGAGCTCGTAAGATCTATTTTTCGGTCCAAGGCCTAATTTCGTCCCGTTTTTGTGTTATTATAAGACGTCCATACACTGGGCATTGATGAGAAAATAATAACTGCAGTCTGCAGCCAGACGGCTGCAGACTACAGTATTATTTTATTCTCCCTGTATATTGATAATGGACTGACCCATCTCACTGTAAGTATACACAGAAGCGATGCCATTCCAGGAAACCAGGGTTCGAAGAGTTAAACCCGAAACACCGCTCAAATATTTTGACATATCTGTTACCATTTGCGAATTGATAGAGTTAAAAAGAGACCCCCCCCCCCCCCCCCCCCACACACACACACAATTGGAAATCCCGGGAGGTGAAGCAGTGCTTGTTTATGGCAGTAAGCAAGTTCTGATTTACTGGTAAAAGTGGGACTCGAAACCAACACCTGGGGTGGAAGCCCTCTAAAGTCGGTAGTATAGGTATAAACGATTGGCTAAACTGGACTTCATCCCTATGTTCCGATCATGAGATAGGTAAAGATGCTGAAGTAACCTTAAACACAAATAAATAAATAAATAAATAAATAAATAAATAAATAAATAAATAAATAAATAAATAAATAAATAAAGTCAAGTTCTCATAGTCTTCAAATCTTCCGCTAATTTTCCTATCATGCAACTCTGGCTTTTTACAGAGATTCTCCGTTACATCTTAACTTGTCACACTCCACAAATTTCCGCACCAGCCTTCTCAACACCTAAATCCAATGTTTTAAACAGCTAGGCCAGAAAATAAGATTCTAAAGTCATTAGACAAAAAACATCGTGTAAACAAAAGCTGGTTTCTTAGAAATTAAGTGGTTTTAATAAAGGTTTTCAATACTAGTTTTACACTGGTGATATTACAAAAGCGGGCAGAGTATTTCGACCCGATCCCGACTGGTTCACGATCTGGTCAAAATACTCTGTACTCTTCTCTGCTCACAACGCCACAGAATTGTACCCCCTTGTAAAGGAAATGCAAATAACTCTGATTCTATATTCGTTTGTTTTTCTTAATTCAGTTTTCATAGTGCAATATTTTATTTAAAACATCTCGACCCACTGATTTGAGTGGTGAGTGTGTCTCAAACAGATCACGGAAAGATCCAGCTTTTGCGACGACGGACGTGTAAATCCAGAATCATAGTGCGCAAGGTTGTTAAGTGGTTGAGGAGTAGGTTATTTTTGGTGGTCTAAATTTGTTATTCAAATTTTTTTTATTACAAATTATTGGAGAGTGCCTACAGGCACTCTCCACTAATTTGTAATAGAACAAACTTGTACAAACAAAATATATTATTTGCATTTCACTGAATATGCTGGCTTTTGCTCTGGTACCCTCATTTTTTGAAAGCCCTGATAGTGGCTTCTAGCACTCAACCGGTTAACAGACCCCGGTAATTAAAACCTGATGGTGGAAGTCCCCAAAAGTGGGCAACACGGGTATGAACGGTTAAATTTGATTTCGAACCAATTTTGCGATCATGATATATCCACAAACGCTGAAAGTGACATTAAAAACCAATAATAAATACAGAAAGACATCCGTTCACAATGTTGTTTATCAGTAGTAGAATGGTGTGTTATACAGTTTTACTATATAATCGCTTTCTGCACTTGTAATCGTTGCGTATTTTTCAGCTTCATGAATAACAAAATCCTATAATCTTTTGTCAATTTCATTGGCTAACAGATAGTCGTGCAGCCCGGTTGTCTGACCTACATATTAGGGTTTAAAAGATCGAGCGATCTAACTGGTACATCCCTATGTTATTGGGTCAAATTAACGCGCGTGTAAATAGAACTATTTTTAAATAAAAACAAAGCTAAGATGTCTGATTTTCCACCGAATTCAAAAGTAACAAGACGAACAGTGACCGCCCGACCACGGATGCCCCAGAACTATGACCTTGATCTGTGAGCTTGATCTCCATCGAACAAAATAAGCAACATTTATTACACATCCATTCTACTTTAAACCCTTGTATTTAACGGAATGGCGGGGGGGGGGGGGGGGGGGGGGGGGTAGAGTGGACATTTATCCATTTTCAATTTTTGGGACCCACCACCCCGGGAATACAAATTTTTGTCAGTCATGTCTTGGACACCCATCCCTCCCGCACAGTTTTTCCTCAAGTCAATTGAGGATCCACCCTCAATTTATAAAATCTGTTTAACGAAGTATTCAAATTACCTAAATCAAAACAAAAAAAAATAAATAAATACTTTTCCCAAACATGAAAGGGGCCGCAAACCAACTTGTCCGATATCCCAGCCCTGCTCTTGGGCATCCAAGGCATCCCTAGCCACAGATGGCCCCAAAATAATCTCTCTGCATATAAAGCCACAACGGAAATGCAGCATCAAACCCCCAGGTAACCACCGGAACCCGCCTCCACCAACTGAATTGCGGATATACACCCATTCATGTTCCATGAAAACACAACCCTTTACCCCGATGTACACCATGTCTATACTGTTCAGGCACCAGTCGAATCCCACCACCAAGAATCCCTGCCCAAAATGTATTGTTCCCACCTGGATATCTTCAACTGTCCCCAAGAAATAGTTGTTTTTCATATCATTACTTTTCGGTTAAATGTTTAGTTTGTACAGCTGGTCTGAGAGAGACCTAATACTGAAGTTCTTTGACCCATGCCAGGGTGGCTTGTCTGAGATGAATTGCCTCTTATTTATTTTTTTATGTTAGTGTCACTAGAATCATATTTGCCTTGAAATTATACACGTTTTCCACAATCAAGATTTTTATTCTCTCAATCTTTCCAATTATTCCATACATGGAAGCACACTAGACCAATGGCACGAGGCACCCTGAGGCTTACAGAAGAATCAAATAATAGGAGCTACAAAGCACTAATAAGAGGCAGACTGCCTTAGTAGAAATATAAAGGAGTGAAAATCATGACCAAATAGCTGGGAATCACTTTTTTGTTTTGCAAATTTTTGCCAGACCCAGAACAGGACCCACCCCCTAATGAAGTGTAAAACATGGGGAAAAAATTCTAACATGGAGCCCCCAACACATTATCAATGCTCTATTCTGTTCTAAGTTATGAATCTAAGCACTTGAATTCACTTTGTTTGTAATTACTTGATACTTGGCAAAAAATTGATTGACACCGGCAAAAACTGCACTTTGGGGCTCGGACCCACCCACCCACCCACCCACCCACCCACCCACCCGGACCTTGTATCCTGGCATATTTTTGCGACCCCCCCCCCCCCCCGCCCCCCGAGCACCGTTCATACTAGTTCCTTTCCCATCGAGTCATTAATTACGCGTCGAAAAGTTTCCAAATTTCGTTATACAATTATCGACAATCTGTCGCATAGTGTGAAAATGAAAAGGTCCAAAGCAAAATAAAGTCGGTTCACAAAAAATTAGTTAACCAAAAATGAGATAATGTTTTAAAAAAACCGAATCATTTCCAACCAGAACATTAACCCAGTCCCGTGGCCGTCTCGTTTTGTGGATCCGTTATATCTAAATTGGTCGACTTTATTTCGGTAAATCTTCGTACATCTTGACATGCTTCGAACTTCTTTTAAAAATGTTTCTCCCAGTTGTTTTGCAAATCTGCACAAATTTGTACTTATATTTTTACTAGCAGTATTAGCCACCAAATGGTCAGGCGTGAATGGACACCAGCCGAAGAGAAACAGCAATACGAATTTCAACAAACACTTGTTCCGAAAAAGTTGTTTTGTTTTTTTTATCCATCCATTTAATCAGTACAGCTTCAGTCAAAACAAACACCTTTGGGTTTAAACATCGGAGTTAAAATTTGTTTATTTAAATGAATTTCAATGCATGGGTTGTACGGCTCTCGCGAAATATGACTACGCCATTCCAACTCGTTATATAAAACACCCACCGATTCAAACACACATCGCGTTCTGTCTATTTATGCCACGTTTCAACAAAATCCAACGAAGCATCTTTGAGTTATGGAGCGGAGAGGAAAATCTTTCTGATGGACAGACAGACATCTGAAGATGTGGTAACTTCGGAGATTTCTTTGTTTCATGGTTACGAATGAAACTTGCCCACAATTTCAAAAGACTGCTTGTAACTCCCCCAGTTCGTGACATTGTCATCTACTTGTACACCACATTCCATTATATTGTAGTTGATAGTTTTTGAGAACATTTTCGCCCGAAGAAATATAATTTTCATTGGGAGAAGTATAATCGTACAATTAGAATTCAGTATATACAGTGTATGCTTAATTACAAATCTCAATAGCATTGACGTGGCCAATATAATTATATCTATACTCGATTTGCTTAATAAGGAATGAATTATAATGTTACAACATTAAGAGACTTTAAAGACATTTTAATGTTCAGCAATGTGGTTCATAGACGTGGCGTCTTTCGGATAAATGGAGGGAGTGGAATTGACGTCATCATCTGGGATCTGTACACTGTCCAACTTTCACATCGACTCAGAGTACAACATTGAGATTACAAAAACGGACGGACAATTTTGAACGGATAGGGTTCCACAGGTACCGATCGGAAACACGGCTTATGTAACCACATTGGAACGTACCCGTTCGAATCGTTGCAATTGAGGGCGGCGGGGGGGGGGGGGGGGGTCGGTACGTAATGTTTTAGGCAATATCTGAATAAAGATTTTTACTGCAAAGTCTTTTTGCGTGTGTGTCGTTTTATTCTCGTATAAACTAAGGGGTTAACAGAAATACACCAACTAGCAAACTCCTTCATGTCGATCGATTTATCAAGCAATGAGTGGTGAAGCGAATCAACATTTTACCAAGCTATCAAATACTCCTGTTCGTCACTCTGAGGACTGGATTAATTTTTACGATTCTCCTCCTGCTTTTTCAGCATGAACTTATTCAGTTATCAGAATTATGGCTGGGCTGTTTTGGGGTTTGCGGTTTTGTTCCGGTTTTTGCGGAAAACCGAAACGAAAGCCATAGCAAAAATCGACCGAACAGTATTACTGTGTCTGTGCATAAATTCATCAAACTATCTTACTGGTAGTGAACTGGACTGGTTCCCCTATTTCTATCAGGAAAAGGGACGAACACGTGGTGTTCTCATTGTCCCATTTTCTCCCTTACTGACTCGGACGAGTCAATAACGGAAAGAATTAGGGCTGAACCGGTTGGCTCATTTTCACAACCGACTAACCGAGAGCTATAACCGGATAATATCCGGTTAACCGTAGCCATTATTTCTCCGAATGTGGGATCAAAACTATAGGAATTGGAAAGCAGTATTCTCAGAAACTATTCCGTAGTGTGTATACAAACGAACGTTGTCGAGTACTCGACAACGTTCGTTTGTATACATACTACGGAATAGTTTCTGCGGCTACTCAGAACTCACGGAAATTGCCGATCATTAACGAAGTCTTGAACGTCAAGGTCGATTATTTCTCAATATATACAGCGCTGCTTCGAGGTGTAATCTATCCCAATGGAGAAGCGGCTGATTTACTACGTTTTAACCATGGAATGGCGATCACTATCGATATTTCGGATAATCGGTTGACGTTTTTTTTAATTGGTTAGGTAGGTAACCGGTTTCAAACCGGTTATCCGCTTAACCAATTCAGTACTAGAAAGAATATGACAATGAGAACACAGTATAGATCGGATGAACATTATTCATTTGTTATTTTGATTTATGCCTTTTTCTAACTGAATAGACTTGGCAGTTGATCCACTTAGACTGACCAAAGGAAGGTTAGGCTGGATCCAATGGAGATACTTACAGACATGGCTTTTATGCTGAGTAGTGTTAAACCTATTGCGGATTTTTCCAAGTTGTCGGGCCTGAAGGGTTCTTTACTATATGTTCTTAACACATAGAAAAACCGAACCAAAATCGAGCTCTTCTGAAACCGAAACGAAACCGAATCTAAAAAATCAAAACCTCTCTGCTAATCAGAACTTAAAACTTTTACTGCCACGCCCACTTTATCCATATATGGAGGACCTCTATGTATGCCTGTATGCGAGGAAGTTTAATCAAATTTATGACATACTTGAAACTCTATCATCTGATTAATTGTTGGAAAGGGCTCTCTGAGCCCTTTCCAACAATTAATCAGATGGTAGGTTTGATCTGCGCATACCAGAACGTACAGATTACCATCATAAAATAGGTGACAATAGTCGCTTTCGGTAGCGAAAGTGTCAAAGCGTACTCTGCATTTTCACATTAAAGTTATTTTATAGTGACGCGTTATTTTAAGTCGGAGAGTTAACTTGAAAGGTACAGTATTTTGATCACAAAGGAGAAGAGAGAGATAGGTTCCCGGCGGGAGATCAAAAATCAACATTCTAAATTCCCCCAAAACGATGACTGTGTCCTCAAAATAGACATATAGGTCCGCACCAGTCTTCGTCTGATGCCAATCACGTTACTTTCGCCGTACATTTGCCAGTGCGTTTCGCAGTTCTATGGTGCTGCCGAAAAGAAAGTGAACCGAGTGATCATGAGAACTAAATACTGGATTCCAGTCGTCTGGTGGTTTAGATGCTGGACTCCTGGTTGTCAGACGGGTTTGATACCAGTTCGATTCCTGACGGGGGATCAGAAACCAGTATTCTAAATTTCTCCAAAACATGACCAAAACATATTTATTGCATGCGGTCGATGAAAATCGACAATACAGAGAAATCCACGATACGGCGGACGGCCAGTAATTATTATCATTATCATGCATCTGTTACTTTCAATCTTTTTTTCTGTAGACAAATATCATCGTTCACTGCCAGAAACAATATAAGGCTATATAGATCGTCAGGCTCATGAAGTGAATAATGGATAGAAGTTTCAGCATAGAAACAATTCCCCGTGGCGTCTGGAGAGGCAGGTAGCAGATTCTAATAACATACATCAGGTCCACGGTTCGATTCCAGCCAAGGAATAATTGCGTTGCGTCCTTGAGCAAGGGGCTTAAACCTGACTGCCCACGTGGAGGCACGGTTGTGGTGCGTTCAGAGGCGTACTGCACGTCGATGGTGCGCGTCTGTCTTCAACCAAATTGAATGCTAACCCTGCTTGTGCAGACTTAGTATGATGGGAATCTGAAGTTGCTCGCCGCTGCACGGCGTTCTCTCCCGTTTCCCCCACCCGTAAAACTGCCTGACACGAGATGTCCCTGGCTATGGAAAGTGCTGTGAGACGCCAATAAGAAGTAACATACACCGTTAAAACACTTGGCGAAACCCTTGAACTACCAAGTTGGTAGTTACGTCTTATTCGCCTCTTTTTCAACTCGACTACCAACAGCAGGCACATGAAAACCCGTTCTTGGATATTTAAACAAAGAAAGATAAAAACAAATGACCTGAGTTGTTAACTGGTAGAGTGCTAAATTATTTTTGGCCATCAAATTTATTCACATGTCTTTGCCTTGTTACAATTGATAGGAGAGTGCCTATGGGCACTCTCCTATCAATTGTAACAAGGCAAATCATAACAGGCTAAATAATAACACTTCAAAGCTAATATGAAGCACAGCCACTGAATCTGAAGCCTTTAAGTTGAGTACCTGCACTTCAGAATAAAGCCCAAATATGGGCTTCCAGCACTCTACCAGTTAAAGATACCTTGTGTGGAATAGTTCAGAGAGACAGCCCAGACATGGTAACCGTCCACCTGTCCCCACATGCCATTAGATTTTGAGTATTCACACACAGTCATTTCAGTACTTCAACATACTTTTAACAAGGTTTCGTTTAAAGAAGGCATGTTGAAATAAAATGGACAGGCCAGGGTAACTTCCCAAGTGTTCTTACATCTAGTTTAACTACTAGCGGGTGAATACCCGGCGTTGCACGTGGGAAGATGATTATATCAATATACCCTCAGATATGATCGTTAGAAGGCCAAGGTCACCATTTTCAAGGTCAAGGTCACCCCGCAACCCGATAAAGTCAAAATGATCGATGGGTCAATATACCCGCATATATGAAATTTTAGCCCGATAGACCCAGCCGTTTTTGAAATAAAACGTCAAGGTCACCAATTTCAAGGTCAAGGTCATCCCGATAAAGTCAAAATGATCGATGGGTCAATATACCCGCACATATGAAATTTTAGCCCGGTCGGTCCAGCCGTTTTCGAAAGAAAAGGTCAAGGTCATCAATTTCAAGGTCAAGGTCACCCTGCACGGGCACGGCACCCATCCCATGTTACTCGCAGGGACGAATTACCCCCGTGTACAAAATTTGAGATCGATCGGTCGAGAAACGGAGGAGTTCACCCGGAACAAAGATAGATAGAGAGATAGAGAGACAGAGAGATAGATACAGACATTCGCATTTATATATTAGATGTATCAATTTAACAGGAAGAGTGCTCAATTCTGGGAAACACAGCCAATTTTTTCTCATAAATAATAGTTGTGTAACAATTTATTGGAGAGTGCCTATGGCACTCTCCAATAAATTGTAACAGAACAAATCCACATCAACAAAAAAAATCGTTTGCTTGTAAGAAAATATTAAGCCCAAGCATAGAAAATAGGAGCGTTACTATGGCGCCTCTACATTCGTATGGGTCACAAATTTGGGCTTCCAGTAGTGTACTAGTTAAACGAATGAGGCAGATAATGGCCAGTGTGGCCCAGGGTTGCTTCAACACGATCTGCCGATTGGTAAATTAATGAGTCTTTCTTCCACGCATTTCAGAACGCAGTGGCTCAGTGGTAAGAGCATTGGATTTAAACCGGAATATCGACGATTCGATCCTGACCAGTGGTAACTGCTTTGTGTCCTTGGAAAGGACACTTAATCCCGATTTCCCATCTCGGGTACGGTGGCCCTGTGTACTTGGGCGTTTTGCACGTCGATGGCGCAATTGCCCGCAACCAATGCTAACTCTTCTTGCGCATTTAGTTCTAGTCATTTTTTCAGATAAGTGGAAACTCGAAAGAAATGACAAACGCTCTTAGCGAGTCGATCACTCCAAAATTTGGGGTATAGAGGTGGCAATTTAATTTGTTTCAGGCTGCTGAGTGGAAGCGGTCTGGAGGGAAAGCGAGGCGTTACTAATAAAATTTTGGTTCCTTGATTTGTAAATTGAGTTCTTGATTGTTTCCACCAAGAACCAAACAATGTTCTGGTTGGGTTCCACGCAGAACCAGTTTAGTTCATCACCTAAAACCACCCTGGTTCCAAATGGAACTCAAGATATCTAACGAGTTCTTTGTTTGGTTCAATGTTAGTTCTTTCCTGGGTCCATAAACTGAACAATCTGGTTCTTCACTTGGTTCTTTCAGGGTGCCTGTTTGGTTCGTTACAGAACCATTTGGCTCTACAGTCGTTCTTGGCTGATTCCGCCACAATGACAAATTCTATATGGGACCCACAATTTTCACAGCACACACACTTTGAAATCAGTTGGGTAAAAATCAATCCAAATCAACTGGGTTGAGTGAATATGGATCCAATTGGGCTCATATTCACTCATCCCACTTCGTTTGGGTTGATTTTTACCCAACTGATTTTAGCGTACACGCAACATATGGATATGTATAAGAAACATCTTCTCCACCCTTTCGCATATACACAGCCATACCTAAAGACATCACTTGTTCAGTACACGAAGAGTGGATTACCACAAACACCCGTGGAGTGGAAGTTTCACGCATACAACAATACGTTCGATTCCTCTGATAATTCATGAGAATACTAAGCAAAGTTTCAGCCAATGGACCACCGGGTGAAACCCGGAGGTCCATTGGCTGAAACTTTGCTTGACATTCTTGTGCATGTCATAGAGGTTTTGTCTGGCGGAAATTTCACTCCACGGGTGTTTTAGTAATCCACTCCCCACGCCCTGTACATACTCTTTCACACAGAAAAGCATACTCTCATACATACACTCGAACACACCCCTGAATGATCTTTTATTGCTTGTTTTTTTACACTCCAGCGGTCGTTCTACGGAGGGCTTTTATTCTAATATTGAACAGAATTAATGTCTCTTTGTTGTGACGTATAATGCACATTTAACGTACATATTTTCGGGCACAAATAGGTCATTTCGTAAAAGATCTTTTGTTTTGTTTGCAACACTGATACCAATCCTTCAGAAATATATTTATAAATATCGTAAACACGGTGCTTAACGTAATTATATTAAACTTTATTAAATAGAACCATTATTACCACTTGCCATAATTGTACTTAAGGGCTGCTCAGCATGACAGGTATATTATGCAACATGACACTTTGAGATATTTTATTGCTGAGGTTACTAAAGGATATATTATTGTGTGTTGTAAACTATAAAGTGTTCTCATTATCCATTACAGTGCTAGACTAGCCAAAAAATTTACTATACTCTTTTCCCAGTCATTGCGTTTCCCGGAAACGAGTGATAGGTTTTATGATTCGCTCTAACTACAATATGGGCTCCTCTCTCGAGATGTTTATTTTATTTTTGGTGGACTCATATTGATGGAACCCGGTGGCCGTTGATACAGGTCGTTGATTCCTGAACGCTTCTCTGGTTATTTCTGTCTGTATACAATCACCGGACAACGACCACCACCCACAAAAACAAAACGACCCCCCCCCAAAAAAAACAAACAACATACAACCCCCACCCCCTCAATAAAAAAGAACGCATTTCTTAAACAAAAAAGCTTAAAATGCGGTTTAAGTTAACCCTTTTCAGCAGTGGCGCCCTGAAAGGTATCACTTTAGTCAATACTTTCAATGGCGGAATGGGCGAAACCATCCTGTCCTTTTTTTTTTGGGGGGGGGGGGGGGGGGTCAGTAATAATTTAATCCAACAGCTCTGTCGAGTTAGTGGATTAAATTATTACCGCGCCTAACTTCAGCGTTTTAGCTCTTTATATTATCTGTCCGTCCACTACCAATTTTTCTTCACACAAAGTTTATACACACCAGGCTGAAAGTGTATGAAAGGGTTTATGCGTTGTAATTAAATCTTCGGCCTGTACAATTTTGTCTCTGTTTTTTAACCTTCCCGAAACGGCATCCTTTTCAGGAGGTGGTAACGTGACCAAAAATGGCTGGACACCCTTTACCCAACGTAACAGTCAAAACCGGCAAGCGCTATTCTCAAAAATCGCCAATTAATTTTGATTATTTTTTCATTTTTTTTGTCTCAAAAACATAGGTTATGTCCCCTCGTAAAAACATAGGTTATGTCCCCTCGTTGGAACGAGCTCGTCGAGCTCGTTCCAACAAGGGGTCATAACCTATGTTTTTGAGACAAAATGAAAAAGTTAGTTATTCAAGAATTTGTTTTACAAGTGTCGTCTGCCTTTCATGTTTGGTAAAGGGTAAAGGAACTGAGTTTATTTTATTTTCAAGTAATGATTCATGTGACATCTGTAATTGTATTTCCATTCCTAGCACAGGGTTAAAAAAGTGTCTGAATGTTCACAAAAAGTTTGATAAACGGTGCACAAGAAAACACACTACAATGATGGAGTCACAAAAAAACTAAAAAAAAATTTTTGATTGGATAGATGAAAAACTAACAACAGTGAGACTAGCTGGATGATGTGGCAATCCATTTTTACATTTTTCAGACGTATCAGTCTAAACTTTGATTGAAGGTTTTCTGAACACAACATCGTCGCATGAGTGTTAGAATGTCCCATGTCCCATCGGGGACATTCTAGCACTCAGGCGACACGTGTCTTGGGAAAGATTGTTGCAGCCAGCTGTTATCTTTCCACTTGGATGCCATGACAGTTTTTGACAAATTCGGGCAATTCTTGGGGTAAAGCATAAAACCGGTAGAATATTATTTTGCAGTTTGCTTGGAAGTTCTGTATTTGTTGACCTTCAGTTGCTAATAATTACTTATCTAATATTGTTCTCCAACAACGTTGGGTCATAACGTAAATATTTTTATCATATGACTCGTCCGTTTTTTTCACTTTAAAACATTTGATAATTTGTTTTCATATTAATCAGTGATAAATAAAGCCTTCCGTCAATTTCATTGGCCAATTTCAAAACTAGACAGTTTGATTGGCTGAACAAAATACAACTGGGCCACATTTCATAATTTGCATAATTTGAGTTGGGAGCTTTCATTGGTCAATTTCAAAACAGACAATTTGATTGGTTAAACAAAATACAACTGGGTCACATTTGCATAATTTCAGTAGGGAGAATTTACGTTATCTGTCCTATTTTGGGTGGGTTATATCGTATTAATCTTTTACCTACAAGAAAAACGCCATTCATTTTTTTATATTTTCACTTTTTGCTTCCAAAACATAGGTTATGACCCCTCATTGGAACGAGCTCGACGAGCTCGTTCCAATGAGGGGTCATAACCTATGTTTTGGAAGCCAAAAATGAACATTTTTAGTTATACGGGGATGTTTTTTCCAAGTGCCGTCTCCAACTCAAGTTAGGTGATGGGTTAAAAAGTCATACTAAGTGGCTAATTTGTGCGTGTATGTGTCATATGATAAATAGAATATGAAATGAGTGTTTTTCTCATATAATATTTATGAAACTCGTCCGAATTTTTCGTTTGGGCTCACCAGAGGCTCGCCAAAACGGAAAATTCTTAGACTCGTTTCATAAATATTATATGAGAAAAACACTCATTCCATATCCTCTATAAATTGTATTGTTCAATTTGTCATCGAAGCTTATTTTCAGAAAATTAACGGAGATGTGAATTCCAGAGAAAGATGCATGGATTACATGTTTAGCATAGACATCAGTTTGTCCATTGTGATTTGGAAAGGGCGAATAATCATGAATTTATTTTTATAAAAGTCTGATACGAAATTATTTGATCTGTACCTCCTGTGTGTTCTTGTTCAAGATCCAGATTGACTTTGTTGTATTTCCACACAGATATTGATGTTTTGACAGTTGTGTTGTCAGCCAAAGAAAGAAGATATAGGCACGTTTCATGTGGGATTGTATTATTTATATGAGCTGAAAAATTAGAAGTTGTCCAATATAAGAACCATTTGAGACTCACTTGTAATTTATTTATTCAGAGATTTATCGAGAAGCTACTCGGCTTAATGGGCTATTTCAGGTACATAAGTGATACACCAGGTGTTAGCCAATCCCCTGACGTCATAACATTAATTGAAAAATTGCCGTGATTTATAGTAGTCCTACCAAAAGTCCTTGACGTCTCCAGAAACACTGCCAGAAAGATGTTTTTAAAAATTTTATTATTATGCTTGCACACCTGTCCGAGAAGGTGCATCATGTGATTAACTCTTAACACGCCGAGTATTTTCTCGAACATTTCCATAAAATCCTGTCATGGCTGCTGTTAGGCAGCCATGACCGGATTTAATGGAGAATTAAAACAAACGAAACTCAGAAATCATATCAAACAATGATTGATTCGAAGTGCAGAGCAAAATTTTGTAACACATGAACAGAAGTATACTCATGGAGGTTAGAGGTCCTAGTTTATTTGTTTATTTAAAAGTGTTTAATGACACTTTCAACAGCCAGAGTCATATCGTGGTCGACAGACTTACGGAGAGAAAAACCGGAGTACCCAGAGGGAACCACCGAACAATGACGAGTAACTGTCAGACTCCCAAACTTACTAACAAGTCAAGCGCGGCTGGCGTCGACTGACGGCAAGTACACCACAGCAGTAAGACTGTGTACATAGAGGCATCTTGCTCCTATTTGGGCAGTCCTAATGAAGTGTCTTGGCGAGAACACAATGCTAATGAAGCGGGTCGGGATTGAAGTCCATTGCTTCAACACATGAGCCACCGCGCTCCCTGTTGTTCTAGCGGAATATTTATTTATTTATTATTTATTTATTGGTGTTTAAGGTCACATATTTATGCACAATGGCTAATCACGACCGTGACAGTTTTACGGGTGGAGGAAACCGGAGTACCCGGAGAGAACCACCGAGCAACGGCGAGCAACTGTCAGCTCCCCAACATACTAACTCCACACAAGCAGGGTTAGCATTGGTTGAAGACAGGTGCACCATCGACGTGCAGTACGCCTTAGTACACAGCGTCACCGTGCCCCCACGTGGGCAACGGGGGTGAAGTGTCTTGCCCAAGGAAACAACGCGGTTGCCGCAGGTGGGATTCGAACCGAGGACCTCTCGGCTTGCAGCCTGCACCTCTACCAACTGAGCCACCGCGCCCCCTTCTAGCGGAATATCTCCCAGCAACATTCAATAGATGAACACGCAGCTGCGTTTTATGAAGACCGATGCCGTTTCAAAGTCTCGCATATCTACTGTATTTGAAAAATCGATAATTCTGGTAAACATAATTCTTTTCCAAAGTGTTGGAAAAGACGGGGAGAATCGTGACTGCTCTGTAATCAATGAGCGCAGTTTAAGCTAAAAGAACTCAATAATTACAGAGCCAATGGAAATTAATAAAACAGTACCAGTATAAAGCGCAATTATTATCGGTAATGCTTTCTCCATTTTTATTAGGTTGGGTCGATGCAAAAAATGGCGTGTTAGTATCAAATAAAGGTGTAGCAACATTTGCAGTTAAAACTAGAAGTCCTGTCACGAACCGTGCGCTTATCTTGGCTTAATTGCGCATAGGAATTGCGCGCAATTGCCATATTGAATGACATCCAAAGCACGGCAGGTTCTCCTGGTTACTCATTGCAAACACAGGCAATGTTTCTGCCAATGGACCTCCGGGTTATCCGGAGGTCCATTGGCTGAACCATTGCTTTTGCAAAGGGTATATGTACAGATTTTGATAGCCTTACTATGGTCATAACGCGTAGATTAATGCGCAGATGGACGTGCTATTTGTGCGCATTTCATGACAGGACTTCTAGTGTTAACTGTAGGTAATTGTTTGGTTGATTGCACAGTACTATTTATTTATTAAGGTTTAGCGAGACTTTAACAGCCAGGGCCATATCATGTCGGTGACAGTTTGACGTGTGGAGGAAGCCGGAGTACTCGGAGAGAACCACCGAGCAACGACGAGCAGCTGCCACCTCCCCAACATCGTAACTCCACACTGCAGCACAGGCAGGGTTAAATTGGTTGAAGACATGCGCACCATCGACGTGCAGTACGCCTTAGTACACGGCGTCATCGTGCCCCCATGTGGACAATTAAGTGCCGTGCCCAAGGACACAACGCGTGAGTCCGAATCGATCGCTCAGACGGTCACTCATCCAAGAATTAACCGGGCTCGACGTTGCTTACCTTCGGTGATCTGACGAGAACCACCGCGCCACCGATTGTACAGTGCTGTGTTTACAAAAGAATTTAGACCGGAAGGGAGCTAATGCAATAAAACGTTTATTGCCAACCGGCAAATTGCCACCTCTTTGAAAATGCTAATGGTTCATTTCAACCCATTTAAACTCATAAAACTAGAAAATACAATTCTAGAAAATACAATTGAAAAAGTTTTATAGTATTGACCCGGATCGCGATTTTCGAAATTGTCTGTCCGCTTTTCCCACCACAACGCCTTAGAAACCTCATCTGTCAAAATAAAAATTCTTGAACGTTGAAACTCAGGTGCTATTTTCGCTTGCTTTTCTTGATTAGTTCGCGATTTCGTAATATTCTATGTTTGAAATCACGACTCCCGGTGTAAGTGAGTCACAAGCAGATCGCGATCGAGTCTTGAACCAGATCCTATTTGTGATTGCGGAATGTAGCTGTAGATGGTTAACCCTTTACCCAACGTAACGGCCAAAACCGGCCAGCGCTATTCTCAAAAATCGACAATTAATTTTCAAAATATTTTCATTTTTTGTCTGAAAAACATAGGTTATGACCACTCGTTGGAACGAGCTCGTCGAGCTCGTTCCAACGAGGGGTCATAACCTATGTGTTTGAGACAAAAAATGAAAAAAATAGTTATTCAAGAATTTGTTTTGCAAGTGTCGTCTGCTTTTCATGTTAGATAAAGGTTTAAAGCAATCACCCATATACAAATTTTTAATAGTTACAGAACATACTTTCATACATATTTTATTTCTCAACCTGTTTCCTATTACAAGGAGTAAAGTTGCATAATAATAAAAGTACAGATAGAGATATCAGCACATGTCCATGAGATGTGACCCAATAATATATAGGTATAACTGCATGGTTCTCTCTCTCTCTCTCTCTCTCTCTCTCTCTCTCCCTCTCATTCTATCTCATTTCGTCAGCTTTCTTATTGCTTTTGGCAGTGCACTGTGCGGTTAGGTTGGCATATCGTTTGCAAGTGATAAATTATTTTCCTAGTTTGTCAGTCGTATACTTCTTCGTATTCATTGGTCAACTTGCAACGTATGCCCTTTCAGAACGACACGTAACATTGACCCGGAATTTCTATTCCTTGCAAGGTACGCCCCTGCGAAATAATGTAAGGGCATTTACGGCGAAACATTTGTGTGTGTGCACCTTAATGCAAGGAAGAGAGGCCAGGAATGCTAGATGTTCTAGATAAAAATAATTATTGATTTACACTGTACTGACACGTACCCACACGCATACTCACACACATACACGTACCCACACACCCTCACCCCCCAAACACACATACACTCACCCCCTTCATTACACACACCCACACACACGAACACAAGAGCGCGTGTGAAAATGTTCGTGCATACATATACATCCATACACATATATCACATGAAACGTCGTTAATTTCGACGTAACAATCCATGTCTTATTTCCTGATTATCAACTGGTGTCTAATCGGCGCGTGGTCCCATAGCAGCAGCAGCAGCAGCAGCAGCAGCAGCAGCAGCAGCATTGTATTCTTGTGCGAACTTCACATGACGTTAATTACGACAACAGGCGCAAGTAAAGCGCATTCATGACGTCTGGTGGGAAGCGTCTGAGCCAACGAACTGATTGTCGGCTGTTTTGGGAGGATTAAGCGACAATGAATTAAATAAAAAGTGTAAAAAACATTCGAAAATTCATGTGATATACAAAATCTTTAACTCGTGATGTTTGGATATAAGATTTTTTGAAACTCGTTTGATGAATTCGATTCACAACTCGCCTAAAGGCTCGTTGTGAATCAAATTCATCAAACTCGTTTCAAAAAAATCTTATATCCAAACATCACTCGTTTGAGATCCTCTATATATATGTCACCGTTGTTTTCATTTTTATTCTGGTCTGCTTCGACTTATCTGATTCGCTCACTGAGTTTTAACCGTTCTACGCCGCCGCATATGTTGTGGTATATTCTTGTGCCTAAAAAGTCAAGATTCGTGACGTATCTTCCGCTCGGAATCAAACGTATGTAGGATAATAAAATCTCTAAATCCCAAAACCACATAGGATACTCTCATCGGGTTTGTAACAAGTAAGAGTTAAATTAAACTCTTTGCCTTAAAAAAACACCGACACCTGTAAGGCTGTTTACGTGTCGGGGCTGGAATATTTTCGTCGTAAAATTCTAAATGCGGCACATAAATCTAAAACCAGCCGAAGGATGGGCCAGAGGGCAATATATTGCAACTGAAATCAAAGCAAATATAACAACTCGAAAGAAAGATTCAACAAAAATAGATCTTAAAACCAAGACAGGTAATGCAATCCTATTTGGGAAAGCGCCAGTGTATTGATTTGTTTTGTAGTGACAAGTGATTTAGGACTTATTTGGTTCGATAAAATGTTTACTCTATTAGTGGCACGGGATTGCATAGAATAGTAGTAAATAGAATGTTGTATGACAAACAATACAGTTAAACCTAGAAGTCATGTCACGAACTGTGCGCTTATCTAGGCTTAATTGCGCGTAAGAACTGTGCGGAATTGCCATATCGAATGGCATCCAAAGCACCGCAGGTTCTCCTGGTTACTCATTGCAAACACAGGCAATGTTTCTGTCAATGGACCTCCGGGTTACCCGGAGGTCCATTGGCTGAAACTTTGCTTGTGCACAGGCCATATGTACAGAATTCCATAGCCTTACTATGGTCATAACGCGTGGATTAACGCGCAGATCGACGTACTATTTGTGCGCATTTCATGACAGAACTTCTAGTTTTAACTGTACTTCACGAGTTGGGGACGTGAAATCGTTACTTATTCCCAGTTCGTTATTCGACATTCGTTATCAACCAAGGAACTGGGAATAAGTAACGTCAGTTCTCGAATTTAACAGTGTGCGCTCGGTATCCTTATCGAGAAGGTTGTTATCACTACGCTCTTGGTGCCAGCGAAGCTTCGAAGGTTCGTTTCGAGGTAGAAATCGATAGCCTGATTCGGGGTCGACATTCGTATATTTTCGAATCGGGTAACTCATGTTTCTCGCGAAGGGACATTGACAAAAAATGTCGTCACAGGAGGAATCATGCCACATAAATGAAAGAATAGTTTCCCGTTCCTCTGTGGGAACCCCGAAACGGCAAAAAGTGCTTGTTTACTGTGGTAAACTCTGTTTTACTGTTAAAATAGGACTCAATCATGAGAGCTTGGGGTGAACGTCCTCTGAAATGGGCAACATGCAGCATAAGTATAAACGATTCATCAAACTTAACTTTACCTCCATTTTGCGGACGCGATTAGCTATTGTACAGAAATATGTGATCTTAAACACCTATAAATAAATATCAAAATCTCCTTCCAAGTGTCTTCAGTTGAATTCTTCTGTCATCAGGTCTCATGTACAGGAAACATGACGATAGAAGCAGAATTCAAGGCGATCCCGCTTCCGTAAACACTGTCATTTCATTTCTGGTGCCTTCTGCTTTTTTGATAAACTTCCCCAATCAGATGAGTCGCCGTTGTACACAACACTTGAGAAGAGACTGACAGGTTATTCTAAATTCCACAGCTGTAAGAAGGTGCAATACCTATTTATTTATTTATTTATTTATTTATTTATTTATTCATTTATTTATTTATTTATTTATTTATTTATTTATTTATTTATTTATTGATGTTTAAGGTCACATATTTATGCACAATAGCTAATCATGAACGTGACAGTTTTACGGGTGGAGGAAGCCGGAGTACCCGGAGAGAACCACCGAGCAACGACGAGCAGCTGCCAGCTCCCCAACATCGTAACTCCGCACTGCAGCACAGGCAGGGTTAGATTGGTTGAAGACATGCGTACCATCGACGTGCAGTACGCCTTAGTACATGGCGTCATCGTGCCCCCAGGCGGGCAGTGGAGATGAAGTGTCTTGCCCATGGACACAACGCGGCTGCCGCAGGTGGGATTCGAACTGAGGACCTCTCGGCTAGCAGCCTGCACCTCTACTGAGCCACCGCGCTCCCCGGTGCAATACCTTCAATGTGAAAAGCGGTAAGATTCGATCCGAATGATGCAGTTCAAGATTGTCTTGATCTCACAATCTGAGATTTACAAGGACCTCTTTGTGCATTAACAGTCTTGATCTTTAAATAAATAAATAAATAAATAAATAAATAAATAAATAAATAAATAAATAAATAAATAATAAAAATGAATAAATAAAAAATAAATAAAAATAAATAATAAATAAATAAATAATAAATAATAAATAATAAATAAATAATAAATGAATAATTAAATAAATAAATAAATTAAAAAAAAAAAAAATAAATAGTTGCCTGTTTCTCGTGTAATTGGTTTGTCTGTCTTTCAAGTTACATTGTTACAGTAGTACTTATGAAGTGGAGCTCGGGAAACCCGCGCCCCACTTTACTATTACTTTTGCAGCAATATAAGTCGGGACCTCAACATTCGGGTACTCTCGCTACCCGTCGCTCGCCCAAGCCGCAAGGCCGGTTTTGCTAGGTATTGCGTTTCAAACCGGCACGGAACGGGAAAACGGATAAACCCCACCCAAACCCCACAAAGGCTTACTCTGTAGCGACCTGTAAGCATTCTCGGAGACACGTGCTGATATGCTTGTGCATCGCGTTTGTAACGAGAGATATACAAGAGTATCTGGCCCTCTGAAACAGAAAGCACAAATTAGACACGCAGTATAAAAGTTTGGTACTAATAATACAGCGATTCGTTACATTCAAGTGTAGGAATGAACAAAATCAAAAAGGATCATAAACCGTACCAATACTTAACACTTACGCTGCCGAAAGCAACTATTGTCACCTATTTTATGATGACTATCTGTACGTTCTGGTTTGCGTAGACCAAACATATCATCTGATTAATTGTCGGAAAGGGCTCACAGAGCCCTTTCCAACAAATAATCAGATGATAGAGTTTCAGGTATGTCATAAATGTTATTAAACTTCTTTGCATACAGGCGTACATAGAGGTCCTCCATATATGGCTAAAGTGGGCGTGGCCGTAAAAGGGTTAAAGGTTATTACCTGGTTAGTTTCTTATCGGCTGATATATCAACCCGAAGTACCTTTATGCCTGACACCGAAGGTTCTCAGATTAGAGTTTTCTGACAGACCTATTGTTACTCATTCTTTTCACGAAGCCCGAAGTTTCTTCCAGTCGTAGTTCAGGCATTCGAACGTCCCGGCTTCCCCACTGGGGAAGCCTCGACATTCGTATAGCTGAACCATCTCTCCTCCCACTTCGACAAATCTCTGCTTTTGACCCTGAATCTTAGTCTGCGTTGAATGTTATGTAAAACTCTCTTCTTCCGTCTCTCTTCATCTACCTAGGCCTTTCTTATTATCACCTTTAATCAATCATCATACAAAACCCAGCTTGAAATCACTCCATTATGAGTAGTATAGCATGTACCCGATCGACCCCTATTACCTGGTGCTTTGGAGGAGCAGATGGTGTTAAATTCCCATAGGAACCGGAGCTTTGGGGGAGCAACTTTTCCTTTGCAAAAGTTCGGCTCCTTGAAGCTAGATCCGACAAGTGGTGTCCCTACTGCATATATAGTATACTATGGTATTATAATGATATAAGTAAACACAGGGCAATTGGCATATATTTATAGGTAAGTGGTGGAAAGATGATGGGAAAGTTGGGTTTTCTTTCGCGAAACGGTTGACGTTGCTATTGACGTCGTGACGTCATGATTCGCACGCTACGTTATTGAGACGTTGACCACTGTTGTCCAATATTCAATCTGGCATAACGTTGTTCGGGTCAGGGGGTGTCGGACTTCTCGTATGGGGTGGCGGTGATATGGTAGTGATGGTATATATCCCCCACCTCCACAATATCACTAGACCTACCATAACGTACTACATATACCAGCCATATAATAAAACAAAGCAATCGGTTGGTTAATAGTACGAAGCACTAACAGGGGGCCTATATGGGTATATACCGCCCATACTATACTACCGTTCTAAACTACCAGGCATTCCCCCTACCCACAATACCCCAATGCCTAGCATTTCATACTAACTATACCAGTCATAGGATAACAAGAAGCATTAGGTGGATTAATAGTACTAAGGGTTAACATGGGACATGTAGGGGTACAAAACTTACATCGTATACTACCACACTAGACTACCATGCATTACCCCCCCCCCCCCCTCCCCCAACCCCACAATATCGTCTGGTCTTACATACTACCTAGACCAGACACATAAAGCATTAGATCGATTAGTAGTACTAATGGATTTTCGGGGGGCCCACAGAGCTATATGTCGTCAATACTATACTGCCGTTCTATACTGCTAGGCATTACCCCCACCTCCACTCCACAATACCACTTGACCTACCATAGCGTACTATCTATACCAGTCATAGAATAATACAAACCAATCGGATAGTTAATAATACCGAGGACTAACAGGGGACCTACAGCGGTATACACAATGCATCCTAAGCCCCACTTCTAAACGAACGATTATAATACTGCCTGACCTAGCATTACGAACTAAATACCAGCCATAAGATAATACAAAGGATTCGGTAGGTAAATAGTACTAAGGGGGTAAAAGGCCAACAGACCATTCATCCTATACTGCCAATCTAAACCACCAAGGACTATCTCGCAATACCACACTGGGCGACCATGCATTACCCCCATCCCCACAATTCTGCTTGACCTAGCTATAGCAGACATAGGATAATATGAAGACCCAAGGGCTAATAGTATACCGACATGGATATATACCATCACTACCATATCACCGCCACCCCATACGAGAAATCCGACACCCCGTGACCCGAACAACGTTATGCCAGATTGTATAGTGGACAACAACAGTGGTCAACGTCTATATGACGTAGCGTGCGCATCATGACGTCACGACGTCAATAGCAACCCAACTTTCCCATCATCTTTCCACCACTTACCCATAATATATACCAATAGCCCTGTCTTTACTTATATCACTGTACATACCATAGTATACTATATATGCAGTAGGTACACCACTTGTCGGATCTAGCTTCAATGAGCCGAATTTTTGCAAAGGAAAAAGTTACTCCCCCAAAGCTCCGGTTTCTATGAGAATTTAACACTAGCTGCTCCTCCAAAGCTCCGGGTAATAGGGGTCGATCGGGTACATGCTATACTACTATTATGCCCTGTCGCTCAGTTGCCCTGATTGCGTTCGGCAAAACGGCGAAAGATTTCGATGTAAATGAACTGGTTGCTCCTAATAACGCATCAATGGGGAAAACTCTAGCTTGGCCATATCGGTCGAGATCGGCGTCATATCAGCCGAGTTTGAATTGATATCTGCCGAGTTTGATAATGGGCATTGTGGGGGAAAAATCGTACCTAACAAATAAAACACCATGCACCCATGGGTCTTGCGATGATTGATCGTGTGTTTACTGTTAGGCTTCCAAACTTAAAGTACATTTATAGCCCTGAGATTGTTGACCTTGTATTCCAACGATGTTTTGACGGGTGAATCTTCAAACTGATCATTGTTTTTGTCCTTGAGTATCCGACTCTAAAGCATATAATTAAACAGCTGTCTGCAAACATTATTTTACAATTGAAACCCAAATATAGCCACTTAAAAGAGAAAAACAAACTATAAAAAAAGATTTGTTAATCTATCATTTGTAATTTGGTTATACTGGAAGAGCTTTGATGCATTCAAGTGTTTGTAGATAAATAGTTGTGAGTAATTTTCTGTCTCATTTGGTTCAATACAATAATCACTGCGTTGTCGATCACCTGATTGTGGGGAATAAGATAAGCAGAGTTTGATATAATCAACAAATCTACCCGAATTTAACACTTCCCGGAGCTCTGTGGGCCATGTTGTGGCGCGATGCCTCTTAGATTACAACATTGTATGGAAAGGTCATCCCCAGACTTATATCGCTATAAACGCGGTGGCTCAGTGGTTACGGCATTGGACTTCAAATCGAGAGGTCCACGGTTCGATCCCTGCCAAGGGTGACTGTGTCGTGTCCTTGGGCAAGGCACTTAATCCCCATTGACCACGTGGGATCAGGGTGGCGCCGTGTACTACTGCACGTCGATCTTGCACCTGTCTTTCAACCAACGCTAACCCTGCTTGTGTGGAGTCTGGTGAGTCTAACAGTTGCTCGCCGTTGCTCGGTGGTTCTCTCCGGAAACTCCGACTTCCTTAACCCGTAGTACTGTCGGACACGAGGTGGCCCTGGCTGCCGAAAGTGCCGTTAAACTCCAATAAATAAATAAATAAATATTTAAATAAATAAATGAATAAATAAATAAAATAAATAAATAAATAAATAAATAAATAATCATCGCTATAAAAAGCAACTTTTGATAAAGTTATCTCCCTTAAAATTATTAGATTAACGAGGACGGTCCAACAAAGAAGCAAGTAATTGTTGAGAAATCACCTGTGACATCAGTTAATAATAAAACCAAGTTTCTTTTTGTTATTTTTAATAAACGAAAACAACAGACAGCTCTTGGAGCTGTCTGTTGTTCTCGTTTAATAAAAGTCACAAAATGAAACTTGGCGTTTTTGGCAAGCTAATTAGAAGCAACTGCTTCAACTGCTTCACTGATAATCCATCATGAAGATTTTCGATCAGTATCGCACCTACCAACTTTAATAAAGTGTTCACATTGGCTCTTTGTTAATCGAAAGGGTTTTTTTTTACAGTAATTTGCAAGTTTTTATTCTTCCTAGGAAATGGGTTTAAACCGACAAAGAGAGGATAACTAGTGTTTTGAGTGAATAACGAAAATTATCTCATGAGTGACCGAGACAAATTTTTATTTTTCGCGAGTGGCCATTTGTCTCGGTAACGAGTGAGATAATGTTCAGTATATACTCAAAAACACAAAATTTTCTTTTTATTACACACGTTTTATAAGAAACTGATAATTCCTATCCAAAATTCCACTCGTTTCAACCTTGAATTGATGCTGGAAAGTAAACAGACGATGCGCATTTTTTTATTTTGAAGTGATTTGATCGATACTCGGCACACGTAGCGTCTTGCTATCTAATTCAGCTGGCGGGTTTCATGCATCAATTCAAGGTGAGTCCGTGTTGACTTATTGCTGGAAATGATCGGTATCCACCCCAAAACACTAAATTTTCTTTTCATTATACGCTTTCAGAATCAACTGATCATTTCCAGTGATATTTTGACTCGTATTCACATTGAAGTGATGCTTTGAAAGCCGCCATTTTCATTCATGCCGTGAAAGTGAAAATTTCTGTATCTTCATAGTTGGGGATACGATTTTTATCTTTCTGCAATTTTTTCAATAATCTATCGTTTAGCGTATAATAAAAAAATAGTGAAACATTCAAACTCACTGCGAAAGAAATTGTAAAAAAACGATTGTATTTTATACTACACTACAAGAAAATGCCTGATGTTTGTGAAATGAAGCGCACATCGATGATACAAATTCGCTAACATTTCGAAATTTCAGTTTTTTCAATTTCAGAAATTCTCACACTCTTGGTGTTAAATCTCCTGAGAAATTAAGGAGGGCTAAAGTTCACGTAACTCTCTTCCAATGACGAAAATTGTCAGCCATGTCGTTCGTCCGCAGCCTTGCCCAAGGACACAACGGCGGGTATCGAATCCTGGACCTTTCGGTTTGAAGTCCAATGCCGTAACCACCGAGCCATCGTGTTCCCGAACAGCGTGCTAAGACGGTTTACAACCGATAACGTTACAACAACCGTTAGCGTTATAATGGATAATGTTATAAAATAATGTTATAAAACTGATAATGTTATAATCAACCGATAAGTCCCCATAACGTAGATCTTTAGTTTCTCAGACCATTTTTGTTTTGTAAAATTACATGTGGGCGGGCGGTTTTGGGCACGTGCTTCCCCAAGCAACAGAATAATCTACAGAATAGCATGAGTGTTGGTGAATTTCATCCCTCGAGCGCAACAAGGCTTTGCAATGCTTTAGCATTGCAAAGCCTTGTTGCACTCAAGGGACAAACTCATCAACTTTATTAACTTGGGTAAAATATCAGACATAAACCATTTAATTTTTATTTTTTTAAGTTTGCATTGGCTATAAAACGAGAGCATGCGGGAGCCAAAAGGACCATGCGAGAGGACACGAGAAACGTATTTTTAACTATTTTAAGCCAAATGTTACATTGTTCCAGTTATCTAACCGATAATGTTGCAAAAAAAATAACCGATTAATTTTTAGTGAATATTTTTTGATGAGAGATACGTAATATAACAATTGCATGCTAATCGCAACCATTTGAACAATTGACTGCAAATGAGAATTGTTTTCTAACCAACTGAGTGACACAATTTATTGCATGAACTCCATTTTGGAAAGAATTTAAGAACAAATTCTGCAACTAGCCACATGCACGCTAGAGTCGGTTGGCGTGACTGGCATTTATTACATTTCAATAATAGTATTTTGTTAAACATTTGATTCTCTATCTCTGTTACACAACACAACTGTTATACAACCATTTGTGCTTGGGCATAAGTAAATATATATTGGGTCAACCCTACCGTCCAGGAAAAACCAGAGATAAAACTAATAAGGCAAAATCCTCTTGAAACCTGTAGTCGGAGCAATGTAAAGTCGACCTATATTTACAGGACGCCAACTTCCGTCCAACTTCCGTCCTTTACAATTGATGAACTGATTGAAATAACGCAAAATGAGAAATTTTAGATCTAAATTTCAGTCCAACCGCTCCGATATGGACAGCCAGAATGGCAGTCAAACCAGACGATCACATTTGTGACGTCAGCACTAACCCGTATCAAATACCTCAATTATCCAGTGCCCTTTCCGGACATCATCTCGCTACTGTTAATCATTTACACACAATATTCCAACATTGTCGAAACTACAATACAAATTTTTCTCGCTATTCTTCGAAACGCGAGAAAAAATAATATTATTAGGCTTCAGCATTACAGATGGCACATTGTTGCACTCAGCTGGGGAGATTACAGAGTTAATTTGTTTTCATCTTCAATCAGATTCCATTTGGCACTATTTCATTTGGCACCGAACAAAAATAGATTTCATTTGGCACCAAAACATTTCGTCCCAGCGTGACCACTGGTTAAATTGAAGCTGTCAGGTTACTGTTATTTGTTAAATATAATGCTAAAATGTACATTTGTCTCAACATCAAAGACCGTAGTAAAGACAAACGGGGCAATCTTTGGCCACACCCTAAAAGTAAGTGAGGAGTCCGAACTCTCGTTTACTGCTAATTTCCAATAAGATTGCAATGACGGGTTGGTGGAACTAATGTTGGCTTTAATTAGCTGTCTCTCTGCCTCTCAGGGATGTGGCTAGAGGGTTTCAGCTGGGGGAGGGGGGGGGGGGGAGGGCACCGGTGTAAATTCCAACTGTGAGTGGTTTCGATAAGTGGTCGCACTGCACCGCTGGGTGATATCTTTTAACCCTTTTACCCAACGAATCGCCCGTATCCGCCCACGTAATATGCAAATACAGCTGCTGAAAAAATATTATTTTTCGAAATATTTCAACAAAACCAAATCATGTGACCCCGCTTTGGAACCAGCTCGTCGAGCTCGTTCCAAAGAGGGGTCACATGATATGGTTTTGTTGAAATTTAAAAAAAAAACAATTAAAAAAATGATATTTAAAGTAATGAATTTTGAAATCTTCTGCGTTGGGTAAAGGGTTATGAACCCTTCTGAAAATTTTCACTAGTCCTGAGACGGAAAAAGCATCATTTATAATGTGTCTGGGTCAGAAAATGTACCGGAATGATGTCAGAGTCGAAATTTTGAGGCCATGTCAATTTTAGAGTAGAAAATTTGAAACTCAAGTTTCCAGTTGGAAATAAAAGATCCAAATTTCTCTTCATTAGTTGGAATTTTAATATTTTTCATGAACAATGTTAATTTAATGAATTTCCAACTATTTGATTTTTGACCTCGGAATTTCCACCTATTGAAAAAAAACAACTCCTAGCTGGGGGGTGGGGTGGGGTGGGGGTGAGACCCTCGATATACCCCCCTGTCGCCACATCCCTGCTACCTCTTTCTTTCTTTCTTTCTTTCTTTCTTTCTTTCTTTCTTTCTTTCTTTCTTTCTTTCTTTCTTTCTTTCTTTCTTTCTTTCTTTCTTTCCTGGAAGATGTTGGGGAAACACGTGTCCAGTCCCCCCCCCCCCCCCACGCTCCCCCATGGCGCCTGCGTTCCCGAATAAGCATTCGAATGAGTAAATCAGCATGTTGTTCATTGCATTGCTCATTTGTCCATTTTGTAACGTTGTTCTGCACAGTTATGATCCTTGCCTCGGCTATCTGTATTTTCTTCAGATTTGCGACCCTAGGAGCCGAGAGCAGTAGTTCCACACGGTATCTACATACTCAAGAAATGGCATAATAAGTGCAAAGTAGATTTTGTTTAAGAACTTGCGATCGAGTATGAATTTGTGTTTGCTCAACAAATCTAAACACGGCCAGGCCTTAGAGCAAATGTGGTCAATGTGATCATTTCACGTACAGGGGTAGTATGTCTCGTATGTTTGGGGCCCTATTTGGATGACCCCGGTGGATGACCCCGGAAGTGACGTCATGTCACATGACGTAGTGGCGCCATGTTGTATTGTCATGGTAACCCGCGTGAGCGGCCATATTCTGACGTCACCTCCATAGTGATACGTGGTGTGAGTGCGCATGCGCAGCACGTGTTGTTAGGGTGATACGTGTTTCCGTCGTCCATTTTGTATACTGGAGGCCGCCATCTTGGTTTCTATGGTAGCACGTGGTTGCTATGTTACCCAATTTTTCTGTAATAGGACGGGGTATGTTCGAAGGGTATGTTCGATTCAGTCGGAGTAAATCTAATTACCACAAACAACCCGACAATCTCTCCAAATCACCAAACCCCCCCCCCCCCAACTTTTACTATGTCGAATTCTTTCAGAATTCTCTGCTTCTATCTATATATGCAATAGTTTACATCTACCTGACCATGTTCCTTTATTCTAGAGTATACTCCAGTAGCGTAGAAGAGCCTATTATTTGGAACAGTTTATCTTATTATTACTATATTTAGCAATTTCTGGTCTATTCTTGTTAGTTCTGACCCTATTCCAAGTACTCTTGTTGTTTCATATATCTAAATTATAACTAACCAATCAGATTGCTTGATTTCCCATAATCTGTATACAGAGTTATCTCCCTTCTGTATATTAAAAGACTATATCCAATGGCCATATCCCATGGAATGCCATTTTGGGGAAACACCCGTGGCTATAGAATCCCTTTTCTGTCATATGTGCTTATGTGAAAAAGCACAATGCGACACAATGTGCCCTAGCACATGGCATATACGGGTATTTGAGGATACCTATGTCCTGGTATTGTTTTATTCGAGGACACCTACTGGAGAATCCCTTTTTTGTCTTATGTGCTTATGTGAAAAGGCACAGTGGAGCACAATGTGCCCTAGCACAAAGGCACATACGGGTATTTTAGGATACCTGGTATTTTATTATTTGAGGATACTAGTTGGACTTTACATCCGGGTACTTCATGCTACATCCGGGTACTTCTGTTGGGAAAGGTATAAAAGGGGTGTTGGTACGCAAATAAATTCATTTGTGTCCTGACCGTCGTCGAGTGAAGACATGTTAGCAGTTCGATGCAGATACTGTTCCAAGTTATTTTCAAGATCGGATAATGCACGAAGACACGAAAAGAACCATCGTCGGCTCCACTGCAGATATTGTACTAAGTTGTTCGCCCAGCCATACAATAGGAAGAGACATGAAGAAGATAACTGTCCAAGAAGAAGAGAAGAGGAGAGAGATACTGGACTGACTGACCAGAATAAAGCACTTTTAGAATTTTACGGGATGCTGACGAGGAGGAAATCGATGCCGTTCTACGAGCTGCTGATGAAGATTTGATTACCTCGAAAAAGGCACATTTATAGCTCCATATACTACAAATGTCCCCATCAATGTAAAGAATTGTTAAACATGAAGTCAAGATTGTTCATTGTGCGTGAGTCTCAAACATTGCTTCACGTTTTGTATTCCTACCATGTCACTAAGACACATGAGCCACCACAGATATATATCAGTGCATGGGTACCCTTCTAGGGCCGTGCCACCCTCTCGCATTGCCCACAAGTTCAAAACGGCTACGTCCCTTTTAAAAGAAATTAAAGATAAGGCCGCACAAAGTGGATCTTCGGTTTCTATGGTAATTTTTTGTAAAATTACATTTGACGGTTTTTAATTTTTTTTTAAATTTTTGTAATTGTTTCTTTGCCATCAAAAGTTCTTGATTTGTTTTATGTTTTAGGCCTCAAAATCTACAGAATAGCATGAGTGGTGGTGTATTTCGTCTCTTGAGTGCAAGAAGGCTTTGCAATGCTAAAGCATTGCAAAGCCTTCTTGCACTCAGGGGACGAATTTTCAATTTTATTAACTTGTGTAAAATACTTGACATAAACCATTTAATTTTTATTTTTTAAGTTTGCATTGGCTTTAAAAAGAGAGCACGCGGCAGCCAAAAGGACCGTACGAGAGGTCCTGCGAAACAGGTGTTTTACTTTTTAGGCCTAACTGAAGTTGAGAACAAACTTTACGATATCTGTTCATGATATCAACTGTGTGAAGAAATGAAATGAAATGAAATTTATTTTGCAGTATACAAGTTACAAATAATTTGTATAACTAGACAGACTAAAACTACTGAACGGGAAGCAAGGTGGCTCAGTTGGTGGACTGTTGGACTTCTGTGCTAGAGGTCTCGAGTTCAATCCCCGTCCGGGACGACCCGTGTTGTGTCTTTGGGCAAGACACTTTATCCCGGTTGCCTACATGAGGGCACGATGACGCCATATACTTAGTCGTACTGCACGTCGATGGTGCACATGTCTTCAACCGCTGTAACCCTGCTTGAGCGGAGCTTGAACAGAGTTAGAATGTTGAGGAGCTGACAGTTGCTCGTCGATGTCCGGTGGTTCTCTCCGGGTACTCCGACATCCTCCATCCGTAAAACTGTTACGGTCACGATTATCCATTGTGCACAAGTATGTGACTTTAAACACCAATAAATAAATAAATAAATAAATAAATAAATAAATAAATAAATAAACTGTACGAAAATAGCATAACCATAAGGCTGGCTTCCTGCCATTTCCGTGTAAATACCAACAGTAGACGTCTTGACAGCAGAATTACCAATCCTGATTGGGTGATAAGCATCATGGTAATTGGTTGGGCTGATGTGCAGAAGGCAATGCAATTGAATAGTATACTTTGGTAAACATTCTCGCTTCATTGTATTACAGACATCAAACTGGAACAAATTACTTTCTATTTATTGACATTATGGAATATTATTACGTAAGAGAGCCATTAATAACGCACAAATTCTAGTAATACTACGCCGATTAGCTAATTTCATTGTCTTGGAACGTAGATGTATCCGAATTGACGTATTCATTCACATGCTAACATTCTCGTAAGATATTATTTCTGACACACCAAATTGTAATTGTAGTTGTTGCTTCAAACCGACCGCTGTTAACCCCTTTCAGCATGGGTTCTTAACTCTTTTGGCGCGACAGGCGACTAAAGTCGACAGACGGCAGACCGCGGAAAGGTTCTGCAGTAGTCATTTTAGCCAACTGAGTGTGTCCATTTCTAAGTGCTTTTAACCCTTTACCCAACGCAGATGATATCAAAATTTATTACTTCTCAAAAAATTTCAACAAAACCATATCATGTGACCCCTCGTTGGAACGAGCTCGACGAGCTTCGATGGTTTTGTTGAAATTGTTTGAAAAATAATATTTTTTCACCTGCTGAAGTTCGCGTGCGGATGCGGCCGATTCGTTGGGTAAAGGGTTAAACAAAGATACGTATTCCTATGTTTCATGCACCATTTATGTCCTATCCATGAACAACGATATCGTCCCTTGAAAGTACAAAGGTGCCATTTAAATATATACAGGAAATCATTTGAAAAACTGTCAATGAGATCATAAGAACATATTTTAAAATAATAACGCTTTAGTCTAACAACCTATACTTTTTGTAAAATTCCTGATGAATATTAGGCGCTAAGAATTCTTTTTCTCAGATTATTCCGCACCAAAAGAGTTAAGCTTTTACAAACATAACGGACATAACCTAACACCAAGGACAGTGCTAAAGAGATTCGAGTGTGGAGAAGGCGGAGGGGGCCTCTTCTTCTAGATTTCAAATTGCGCCCCCGGTAGCTAAAATTACTACATAAATTGCAAAAAGTGGGAAATTCAATTTGAACACCGTCCCAGGCCAAAATATTCCAAAATGCAAATGTTAACCCTTTGACAATTCATACAATATCAAATTTTGTTATTTTAATTAATTTTTTTCTTAGATTTAAAAAAATTCAACAAATACATATCATGTAACCCTTCATTGTAACGAGCTCGTCGAGCTCGTTACAACGAAAACTCACATGATATGGTTTTGTAGAAATATTTTGAAAAACAATTTCAACTGCTTGATTTGTAAATTCCGCGGGGAAGGGGTGCTGCCGATGCGTTAGGTAAAGCTTTAAGATGCAGAATTCCGTTTAAATTTAAATTATCCAACCGAATGTCTTGGTAGTCATAAATTCCATTAATTAAATGGCCGACTCTACACAACTGAAGACTCTGAAAAGAAATAACTACCACAGAATGCCCGGCGTGGCAGCGGACTGGGTCCTGGTGGCTTTCCTTGCACCTTTGCTTCCACTCCTCTACAGCTGGAAGACGTCGCGGATTACCATTGTACTGCTAAAGGGATCATAAGGGGCTAGTTATCCATACGCCACCCCAGCGCGTCTTCGGCTTTGTAGTCAAATCCTGTTTGCATTGTTCAAGAAATTCTCTGTCCGGTGACCCATAGTTTCAAACAAACGAACGAATTTGCAACACCAAGGTCATGTCACAGCTTTATTACAATCGGCATCAAGGCAATCGCGGGAGGGACCACGGGCCTCGAAATACGCGATATCAACATTTCTTACTTTAATTATTTTTATCGCAATTGTTTCAGAAAAAATTCTACTAAACCATATCGTGTGACCTCTCATTGGAACGAGCTCGACGAGCTCGTTCCAATGAGAGAGTCATATGATATGGTTATGTTGACGTGGGCGGATGGGGCCAAGTCGTTAGGCAAACCGTCAAAAAAGAGTTACAAACTTAAAGAAAGAGAAAGGGGCACAGTGGCGCTATGTACTAACTCGTACATCATGTCGAAGGTGCACTTGTCGTCAACCAATGCTAACCCTGCTTGTGCGGAGTTAGAGTGTTGGGGAGTTTGATAGTTGCTCGCCGCTGCTCGATGGTACTCCAGCTTCCTCAGCCTGTAAAACTGTCCGACACGAGGTGATACTGCCTGCCGAAAGTGTCGTTGAACCCCCAACAAGAACAAATCTAAGAGAATAAGATGAATTTTGTTTAAGATAAGCATCTATGGGGGCTGTAAGAAACAATCTGAAAGTGAGGGGTCGATACACTTACTGGGCTGCATGATACTTCCACATTGATACTTTTCTTCAACAGGCGACTTGAACAAGCCTGTATGATATTAACCCTTCAAAAATCACGGCTAGAAACGGGATATATCCGTTACATTAGATAAAGGCTTAAAATATAATATTTATTGATACAGGAATGGAACTGAAGGAGGAGAAGCAAGTGAGGTACAATTGATGTATTTTCTTCGATCACCTTCACCCAGCCGTGGCATTACTTATATGCCTTGCATTAAAATTCTATATACGTCCAAACAATCTGAGACAAAGAGCGAAGTGAGGACATTATTGACCCCATCCACAACCTCACACCCTCAGTCCAATTTTTCCTACAGGCTGTTCATAGATTGTAAGCGCTAAAGTGCCTACTGACTCCGTTTGCGCGAGTCATTGACCTATCAAGGTCGAATAAAAATATACTCTTGAAACAGTCGGAATAGCTTTTGGATAAGAGAAATCTACTGCATGGATGCTTATAAATTTTATTCCTTTTTGTGGTGTCGCAAAACTAGTTCAACATAAACAGAACTACGCCCTCCAGGGAAAAGGGGCGAGGCTAATGGATATACTGCCCATCTTTTAATGGTGTTTTCTCCTTAGCTGTCGGGCAAGGTATATGTTCTCATCAACTCTTGGGGGAGATGCCATTTTTAACTACAATTGCTTGTGGATAAATCTGGGTGGTCAGGCGGGGTAAATATTAATTCACTTGTAACTCTGAGTCATTCTGTGTGTCAGAACAACATTCTCAGGCAGTAGTTATGATTTTGATGCTTGCTAAAGGATCAGATATGAATCTCTAACTTGCCTTACTGTATCACCAACATGGATATTATTAGTCTTGTGGCCTATATTACGATTTTAACCTTTACCTAACACGAAAAAGCAGACGACACTTACTTTAAGCATATTTTATTTGTCGATAAAAAAAGTACAAAAAGGATTGGAGAACAGGTGCTTGCCACTTAGTACCACTCCTCTCCTTAACTGGTAAAGTGCTGAAAGCCCATATTTGGGCTTTACTCTGAAGTGGAGGTACCACAACTTGAAGGCCTCATTCTCATTGGATGTGCTTTGTATTATCTTGGAAGTGATATTATTTAGTCTGTAAGGACTTGTCTTGTTACAATTTATGGGAGAGTGCCTCCAGGCACTCTCCCATAAATTGTAGCAAGGCAAAAATATGTGAACAAATTTGGATGACCAAAAATAATTTAGCACTCTACCAGTTAAACATATGGTTCAACAAAACATATGAATTACATGACAGCAACTGTCAAATTCAGTTTTAACATTATTAGATAAACAAGTTATGGAACTGAATACAAGAAAAGGAAAACAAAGAAAAAAAATAAAAAAAAATAAAAAAATAAAAAGAAGAGAAAAAGAAGTTGTGAAAAGGTGTTGTCTGTTTGTCCATGCGGCACCACCAGCATCGGCATCATCATCTTTACCAGCACAAAAACACAAATCAAGACACTACTGCCTACTGTCACTCAAACCTTTTAGTTGCGTTGATATATTTTTGTACATACTTGAATAGGTATGCATTAGCCTCATTTGGCAACTCCATGCTACCAAATAGAAGGGTATCCATAGAAATAATATGAAAGCTTTCCAGGTCACGTATAAGTTGAGACCTAGGGAAGCTAAACCGCTGGCAATAGAAAAAATAGTGTTCGGCATCTTCGTTACCTTCTCCACATAGACAGAGTGGTGATTCTAAAATATGATTTTGGAATTTATCGACATTAAGATCACTACAGCCACACCTAATTCTGCAATGTAAGATATTCAGTTTTCGTTTGCCTTTATTGAAATATGGAGGCGGTTTGACAATATCATTAGGTATCATTCTTTTAAAAGCGGTGATTGACGGTAACATTCTTGTTGCTGTGATGATGGAAAAAATGACCGTTTAAACAATTCGGTCATTCGGTCCTTGACTGATATTGTACAAAGTCGGATGAATTTCGCAAATTATACTGAGTTATGTTCTCGAACCTAGGAGGCAATAGGTCAACAAGAAAATCTGGGGACATCTTATTAACTATTTTGTAAAAAGTACACATTTTATGGATGTGTCTTCTTTCTCCTAGCGTCTGTCATCCAAGTTCTAATAGCAGATGATCGTGTGAGATAGATCTAGTTAGTCCTGTAATAATATGAGCAGCGTCGTAATGGATGTCATCTAACTGTTTCAATAAATACTGTGACGTTCCGCACCATACAGGACTCGCGTATTCGAGTATTGGACGTATATATGAAAAGTAGATTTTCTCCAAAGTTTTGCGACCAAACACAAATATTAGTTTACGCAACTGCGAAACTCTAGAGCTAGCTCTTTTACAAAATTGTTCTATATGGCTGTCCCAAGACAGATTTGATTGGATGTTTAAACCAAGATGTCTGTGGGATGTGATAAATGATAGGAGTTCGCCTGCAAAATGTAGATCCGGAGAGGATAAGTCTTTTTTAAGTGTAAACAAAATTGTATTTGTTTTTTGAGCATTGAAGGTTACTAGCCATTTATCGGCCCATGCAGTTAATCTTAATATATCAAGGTTAATTTTGGTCTCTAGTTCGCGAATTCTTTCCGGACTGTTTGTGAGACACGTGTCGTCTGCAAAGAGCCTGGTTACTGACTCAATCGTGTCAGCTATGTCATTTATATATACTAAAAATAGGAAAGGGCCTAAAACTGAGCCTTGAGGCACGCCATACTTGACGTCTATATATTCTGAGTAGCTACCATTTACTTGGACTCGCTGCTTTCGATCGCTGAGGTAACTGCAAAACCAAGACAACAAGGGTCCAGAAACTCCGTATTGTTTTAGTTTGAGCTGGATTCCGCCAGGCCACACTTTATCAAATGCTTTAGAAATATCACAGAAAACCCCACATGTTATGAGATTTTGGTCAACTGCGTTACAAAGACAGTGATATATTTCTATAAGTTGGAATACTGTACTGTTCTGTGGTAGGATCCTGACTGATATCTGTAAAACAAGTTGTTTTCAGAAAAATACTTATGTAATTCTTTGAACACTAATCTTTCCATAACTTTGCCCAGACAGGACAGTAAAGAAATTGGTCGATAATTATTTGGATTAAACCGTTCACCTTTTTTGTATAGCGGGATTACAGTCGCATATTTCCAGTTGTCTGGGGATGTACATGTAACAAGTAGGAGAGCGACGAATCGTGCCCTATTGGCCGGGGGAGAGCCGGGGGGGGGGGGGGGGGAGTGACGTCATGTCGCGTGACCCAGTGGCGTTATGTTTGGTTGTCATGGTAACCTGCGTGAGCGGCCATCTTGTGACGTTATGTCCATAGTGATACGTGATGCGAGTGCGCATGCGCAGCGCATGTAGTTAGGGTGATACGTGTTTCCGTCGTCCATTTTGTATACTGGAGGCCTCCATCTTGGTTACTATAGCAGCACGTGGTTGATATGTGACCCAAAACCTTCTAACAAGACAGGGGTATATTCGGAGGATGTGTTCCTTTGTACAGGAGTAATTTCCCGATTCGTAGAATTACCACAAAACAACCCGACAATTCCTCCAAATCACCAAAATTGACTTCATTTCCCCAATTTATCGGTGTAGCACGTAGTGCTATAGTACCAAGGGGGTACCGGGGTGTGTTCCCTTGTAGAAGAGTATTTTTTCTGACTTACAATTTCCCCCAGAATCCTCGTTTAATTACCCAAATAAACCCAACAAGTTTTACTCCTATCTATACATGCAATAGTTTTCCTCTACCTGACCGTGTTCCCTTGTTCTAGAGTATACCCCAGTAGCGTGGAAGAGCCTATTAATTGGAACAGCATTGCTTATTATTACTATATTTAGCTATTCTGGTCTATTCTTGTTAGTTCTGACCCTATTCCAAGTACTCTTGTTTTTTCATTTATCTAAATCATTTATATAAATTATAACTAACCAATCAGATTGCTTGATTTCCCATAACCTATACTTAATCGTACAGAGGTATCTCCCCTTATTACAACGAAGTTGTATCCGATTCTCATCACCTCTATATCCAATGGCAATATCCCCGGGCACCCCAATTTCGGCACCCCTTTTTTGAAAAACATATGACCTTCAGCACCCCTTTTTGTCATATGTGCTTATGTGAAAAGGCACAATGTGTCACAATGTGCTCTAGCACGTAGGCACATGCTTTATGTGCCGATATGTGCTTATGTGAAAAGGCACAATGTGACACAATGCGCCATAGCACATAGGCACATGCTTTATGTGCCGATATGTGCTTATGTGAAAAGGCACAATGTGACACAATGTGACCTAGCACATAGGCACATACGGGTATTTGAGGATACCTATGTAGGATACCTTCTGGAGAATCCCTTTTTGTCATATGTGCTTATGTAAAAAAGCACAATGTGACACAATGTGCCCTAGCACATAAGCACATGCTTTATGTGCCGATATGTGCTTATGTGAAAAGGCACAATGTGACACAATGTGCCCTAGCACATAGGCACATACGACCAAAAAGGGATTCCATAGCCACGGGTGTTTTCCAAAAAGGGATTCATAAAAAAGAGATTCCGTAAAATGTGATTCCTATCAGACTCCGTAAAATGGGATTCCGTGTTTTAACATCAACACTCGGGTGTATGGAAAGGAATTGATAACACCCAATTATTATTACAAGAATCTGAACAGATACAACTGACAACCAAGATCGAAGGGAACACAACATAACAAACTGAACGAAGATCGAACTAGTTGGATTGATCGATCACAACCAAGATCGAAGTAAACTGACCCACTGAAGTTGGCGAAGTGAAATGAACATAAAACAGTGAACGAAGATTCAACATAACCAAGATTGAAGTGAATAAAACAAACTGAAAGAAGGTCAAACTAGTCGGATTGATCGAACTAGTTGGACAGACTGAACAGATCTGATCAAATACAATCAAGATGGAAGGGAACAGAACATAATAAACAAAGATCCAACACATCTAAGATCGAAGTGAACAAAACAAAGTGAACAAAGTTTTCAACTGAATGAACTATAAGCCCTAAATATAACCCAATGTTAACCCTCCTGAAATGAACAAAACTGAATGAACACTTTGAAGCTAATACGGTTTTTAACTATTACCCCTAATATAACCCAGTGTAAACCCCTTTGAACTGAGTGAATTTTATCTATAGCCCTAATGAAGGTATTAACACCCTTTGAACTGAACAAAGTTTACAGCCTTAATGAAAATATAACGAAGGTGATCTGAATTAAAGTTTTAAACTACAACCCATTGAACTGAATACTTCTAATTGGGAAGGGGAATACCCTCGAGTGTTGATATTAAAACACGGAATCCCATTTTACGGAGTCTGATAGGAATCCCATTTTAGGGAATCCTTTTTAAGAATCCCTTTTGGAAAACACTTGTGGCTATGGAATCCCTTTTTGGTCGTATGTGCCTATGTGCTAGGGCACATTGTGTCACATTGTGCTTTTCACATAAGTACATATGACAAAAAGGGATTCTTCAGAAGGTATCCTAGATAGGTATCTTCAAATAATACAATACCAGGTCATAGGTATCCTCAAATACCCGTATGTGCTTATGTGCTAGGGCACATTGTGTCACGTTGTGCCTTTTCATGCCTTGTACGGTTAAGTATATGTTATGGAAAATCAAGCAATCTGATTGGTTAGTTATAATTTATATAAATGGTTTAGTCAAATGAAACAAGAGTACTTGGAATAGGGTCAGAACTAACAAGAATAGACCAGAATAGCTAAATATAGTAATAATAAGCAAAGCTGTTCCAATTAATAGGCTCTTCTATGCTACTGGAGTATACTCTAGAACAAGGGAACATAGTCAGGTAGAGGACAACTATTGCATATATAGATAGAAGCAGAGAATTCTGAAAGAATTTGAAATAGTAAAACTTGTCGGGTTTATTTGGGTAATTAAACGAGGATTCGGGGGGGGGGTGGAAATTTTAAGTCTGAAATATACTCTTCTACAAAGGAACACACCCCCGGTACCCCCTTGGTACTATAGTACTACGTGCTATACCGATAAATTGGGGAAATGAAGTCAATTTTGGTGATTTGGAGGAATTGTCGGGTTGTTTGTGGTAATTCTGCGAATCGGGAAATTACTCCTGTACAAAGGAACACATCCTCCGAATATACCCCTGTCTTGTTAGAAGGTTTTGGGTCACATAGCAACCACGTGCTGCCATAGAAACCAAGATGGCGGCCTCCAGTATACAAAATGGACGTCGGAAACACGTATCACCCCGACAACACGCTCTGCGCATGCGCACTCACACCACGTATCACTATGGAGATGACGTCACAAGATGGCTGCTCACGCGGGTTACCATGACAACCAAACATGGCGCCACTGGGTTACGTGACATGACGTCACTTTCCCCCTCCGACTCTCCCTCCGGCCAATAGGGCACGATCCATCACTCCCCTACTACTCATGTACTTAAGGATTTGTTAAAAAGCAGAGAAAGTGGTTTTGGTATCGTAAATTTTATTTCTTTTAATAGTCTATAACTAAAACCATCATGTCCACTGGACTTTTTCAAAGGGAGACTATTCAAGACTGAAATAACACCTTCTGCAGAAAATGGAATCTGGGTGCAACTTTTCTCACACCTGCGTTCAAAACGCGGAAGTTGGTGATTTTCTTTATAAATTTTGCTATTATTTATAAAGGTACTATTCAACAAGTTAGCTTTACCAATGTCGTCGTCAATGATTTCATACGTATTTTGTAATGTATGGTGTAAAGGGGGATGCCTGTTGCGGGAATAAAATCATTCAGAAAGCCATTTACGACATGCCAAAACTGGTTTGGATTTGGATTTGTTGAGAGCGATTCATCAACTTGCTTCATGTATTTAATTTTAGCAAATTTTTTCATATTACTGACTTTGGTTCGAATTGATTTGTACTTTTGCCATCTTTCAGGCGCATTGACACTGATAGCATATCTCCTAGCGCGATCCCAAATGCGGATTTCTTTACGTGATGTGCTATCGAACCACGGTCTATCATTTTTCTTCACCGTATATTGGGTATCTTGGAATGCATTGGGGGGGCAATGTCAAAAAATGTTGACGTGAAATTAGTCAGAAAGTCATTAATATTGGCCGGTATGTATATGAGATCTTCCCAATTCACTGACGAGGTCATGAGGTTCGTTTTTTGGAAGTCCGCCTTGTTATAATCCCACACTGTTCTGGTAGTTCTGGTAGACGACACTTGCAAACAAAATCCTTGAATAACTATTTTTTTTTCATATTTTGCGTCAAAGCATAGCTTATGGCCCCTCATTGGAACGAGCTCAAAAAGCTCGTTCCAATGAGGGGCCATAAGCTATATTTTTGAGACAAAAAATGAAAAAAATAATGATTATTGAATGGAGTTTTTTTGTGAATAGCGCTGGCCGGTTTTGGCCGTAACATTGGGTAAATGATTAACATTATCGTAGTTCAAAAGACATCCGATTTTTTGTCTCATCAAATAATTTTCAATACTCACAATCCTCCCCAAGCGACATCTACAGTCAGTTTGTAAAGAATTTATTTGAGTGGATGTCTGCACGTCAATCATCTTATCTGTCGTCGATCCTATCATTTTTGCTATCATTTTTGCGGTAGCGTTGCGGTAACCGGTTCTCGTCAGATCACCGAAGTTAATCAACGTCGAGCCCGGTTAGTACTTGGATGCGTGACCGTCTGAGCGATCGATTCGGACTCTCGCGTTGTGTCCTTGGGCAAGGCACTTAACCCCGACTGTCCACATGGGGGCACGATGACGTCGAGTACTAAGGCTTACTGCACGTGGACGGTGCGCATGTCTTCAACCAATGTAACCCTGCCTGTGCTGCAGTGCGGAGTTACGGTGTTGGGGAGCTGACCGCTGCTCGTCGTTGCGCCGTGGTTCTTTCTGGGTACTCCGCCTTCCTCCATCCCTAAAACTGTCACCGACACGATATAACCTTGGCTGTTAAAGTGTCGTTAAACCCTAATAAATAAATAAATAAATAAATAAATAAATAAATAAATAAATAAATAAATAAATAAATCATTTTTGTATTAATAGTATATAACTAGGGGAAGTCTGTGATCCAGTTATTCTGTCCAGCTAGAAATTTTCAAACGCTCCGGCGGGCATTCCCGTCCTTGGAAGTGTGGGCCCGCCAGTTTATCATAAATGTAGACAGCTATGAGCTGAGGCACCACTAGTCTTTTTTGCGTTGTTTTTCAAACCATTTCGTCTCACGACAGGAACCAGCCCTCTACCCCTCTCTTGGTGATGCCCCAGTCGCAGAAGATCTATTAACCATTAACCACATCCCTCTGGAGATAATGGAAAGTAATGATCTAGTACTTCAGCTGGGACTATAATTACCACTTAGGTGGCTAAACGCGAATAAACGCGCCATCGATTTATTCTACTGGGGTTTAACGACACTTTCGACAGCCAGGGTCACCTCGTGAGGAACTGTTCTACGGGTGGAGGAAGCCGGAGTACTCGGAGAGAACTACCGAGCAGCGGCGAACAACTGTCAGACTTATCAACGTAATAACTCTGCACAAGCAGGGTTAGCATTGGTTGAAGACAAAGTGCTCTCTCGGTGTACAATGCGCCTTAGTATACAGCGGCAACATGCCGCCATGTGGGCAATCGGGATTAAGTGCCTTGCCCAAGGACACAGCACAGTTACCGAACCGTGGACCTTTCCGTTTGAAGTGCAATGCTCTAACAACTGGGTCACTGCGCTCCCACGCAAACCAGTGATGTACTGCAGTTTCCATGACCTAGGTGGTTCGAATCCGTTTAAAGAGAAAGAATGCTTAACTTTTGACCGGCTGAGGATTTTCAAGATACTTTTTGTCAAGTCTAGTCAAGGCTGCTACATAGGCAGCCAGCCATAACTAGATTTGATGAAACATTAATCTACATATAACACCAAAAACCATTGTTGAAAAACTCCATTCACTTTACGGGGGGGGGGGGGGGGGGGGGGAATGTGATTAAATATGCCCAACTTATACTTGTTTCAACGACAGGAAAAAGCCTGGGCAAGGCAGGAATATCCTCCAGCAGCATGCAAAGTGTTAACCCGAACAGCTGTTTCCAGTCAGGTGCCGTCTGCCTAAACAAACAAGAGAAACTTTATCAGAAACAACTGCAAACATCCCCGACTTCTTCGCCATGAAAATCGACTTTCGATAAAGTTGTCTCCCTTGAAATTGTTAGAGCGAGGTAGGTCCAATCCGGAAGCAAGTAATTGCTGAGAAAAACCTACGACACTATGGAGCTGGCTGTTGTTCTTGTTTACTAAATTACTTAATTAAAGCCAATTAGAAGCAACTTGTTCACAGATAATCCGTCATTAAATATATCCATCTGCATCACACCTACCAACACTTAGTAAGTGTCCACCTTGGCTTTTTGTATTATGAATGTGTTTTTACAGTCTGTTGCATGTTTTTATGCTTCCCATGAAAAAAATAGCAAATGTCCCCTCCTAGATATTTATATTAATTGAAAAGACAATGTTTCTCTTGTTGTATGTCAGAATGAGCACACGGCTGATATGAAGGACAGAAAAATTTACAAAGCAATAAAAGACGGCGAAAACCTCCTTTTCTTATTTTAAAATAGGTTTCAACACAGAATAATAGTAAGACATTCGAACTGATTGAGAAAAAAATTGTAAAAAGATAGTATTTTTATACTACTCTACAGGAAACTGTCTGATGTTTGTGAAATGATGCCCACATCGATGATACAAATTCAGTAACATTTCAAAATTTCATTTTTTAATGAAATTCCCATACCTTTAATGTTAATTTGCTGACAGCTTTTGCAAATTAAAGGGAGCTAACATTACCGTATTTATTTATTTATTTATTTATTTATTTATTTATTTATTTATTTATTTATTTATTTATTTATTTATTTACTGGTGTTTAACGACGCTTTCCACAGCTAGGGTCACCTCGTGTCGGACAATTTTACGGGTGGCGGAAGCCGGAGTACCCGGACAGAACCACAGAGCAACGGCGAGCAATTGTCAGACTCCCCAACGTACTAACTCCACACAAACAGGGTTAGCATTGGTTGAAGACAAGTGCACCATCGACGTGCAGTACGCCTTAGTACACGGCGCCACCGTTCCCCCATGTGGGCAATGGAGATGAAGTGCCTTGCACAAGGACACAGCGCAGTTACCCCTGGTGGTGAGCAAACCGTGTACCTTTAGGGTTGAAGTCCAATGCAGTAACCACTGAGTCACCGCGCCCCAACCTTACTGTAATTCTCTTCCAATGACGAAAATTGTCAGCCACGGCCGCCAGTCTTGATAACGGATTTTTTGGCTTCCGTGGATTAACCCTGTGGACCCTAGTTTTTCCGGCCAGCCACATGATACGTCATAACGTCATTAAATATGATGGCTGTTCAGAAAATGTGTGGGATAGACCAATCAATATTTTCAACTTGCAGCCTTGGGGCTGCACGTTGAAAATATTAATCGGTCTACCCCAAATAATGAATATGGACTCTTCTAACTGGTGCCATTGAACTAGCATGGAGGATACCACTAGAGTTCAAAGGATTAAATTATTATTACTGATCCTTTAACCAACTGTTTTGGTAATAATGTCGTCATCCTATAGACCATTAACCCTCTGCACTCTGATGTCAAAACGGCGAAGTTTTTCAGCAGCAAATATCTCCCATAATGCAGTTTGGTATTTAACCAAATATACCTTGTTTGCCATAGCTCTGTAAGCTCTGCCAAACAAGATGTAAGTGGTTAAATTGGGAGCGCGGTGGCTCAGTTGTAGACTCTTGGACTTCTATGCTAGAGGTCCCAAGTTCGATACCCGTCCGGGACGACCCGCGTTGTGTTCTTGGGCAAGGCACTTTATCCCGGTTGTCTACATGTCTGCACGATGACGCTATGTACTAAGGCGTACTGCACGTCGATAGTGCACATGTCTTCAACCGCTGTAACCCTGTTTGAGCGAAGCTTGAAGACAGTTAGAATGTTGAGGAGCTGACAGTTGCTCGTCGATGCTCAGTGGTTCTATACGGGTACTCCTGTTTCCTCCACCCGTAAAACTGTCCCGGTCACGATTAGCCATTGTGCATAAGTATGTGATCTTAAACACCAATAAATAAATAAATAGATAAATAAACATTTGGCTAAATTTATAGTTAAACAAGAGAAAAACAGAGTGATTGGAGAAAATTCTGTTGCACTACCCGCGTTCAGAGGTTAAATTGTCTCCCAACTGCACACAGGATTGCGAGAATTATGCATGTCTTCGCTCATATGTACCAGACGTAATGATTTACTAGGCAATGTTCTCAAAATAAGACAGGTGAATTTTATTCACAACAATGATTAACATGTTACTTATAGTTTCGCATGTTTTATCGAATATATTTGTTGGAATACTGTCAATTGAGCCACAACTTCAATAATTTCGAAGTAATAACGCACGACGAACAAAGAAACATTGATGGAAGGATGTCTATGAGTTTTAAGTAGCTGTCAGTCTGATGTTAGGGCAAACGGTACAGGAGCACTAAATAACTGAACGAGAGTTACCGGAATTGAAAGGTCGGAGTACAGAAATCTCTTGAGGCTGAGCATTCTTGAAAAAAATATTTTGGTTTCAAAACTTCTTGAAGCATTTTTCATTCTAATTTGGGCATCCCTATTGAATATTCAGAAAGAAATCGTCGCCCGAGTGCTAGAATGTTCTATGTCCCCTATAGGGGACATAGAACATTCTAGCACTCAGGCGACGAAATAATGGGGCCGGAAAAAGACACGTGATTTTTCATGTGCTTTTGTTGAGAATTTCCAGAAAAAAAATTGTGCGCGTGAATGGTACTTCCTTTCTGTTCGCTTTTCAGTCTCTGGTGGAACATGATGCTGGGATTTTTAAGCTGGGAGAGGTTGTCTGGGAGGTCTCTATTTCACAAATTTATTTTAACGGCCAACTTGAAAATATGGATTCACCTGCGTTATTAACGCAAAAATTATAAGGTTCGAGTATGGTAATATTTTTATATTATAATTATTCCAGGTTTATAGTCGAAGTAGACAACGACGAGACTGATACAGTTTTGGACTCTGGATTATTTATTTATTAGGGTTAACGACACTTTCGTCAGCCAGGGTCACCCTGTGTCGGACAGTTTTATGTGTAGAAGAAGCAAGGGTACACGGAGAGAACCACCGAGCAATGGCAAGCACCCATCAGACTCGCCAACGTACTAACTCTGCACAAGCAGGGTTAGCATTGGTTGAAGACAGGTACACCATCGACGTGCAGTACGCCTTAGTACACAGCGCCACCATGTCCCCACGTGGGTAATGGGGATTAAGTGCCTTGCACAAGGACACAACGCAGTTGCTCTTGGCAGGGATCGAACAGAGGACTTTTCGGTTTTAAGTCCAATGCCGTAACAACTGAGCCACAGCGCTTCAGACGCTGATACTAATACAATTATGGACTCTGGATTATTCTAATATTGCTTAACTGTTCTCGGTACCAAGGTATAGTACCGATGTCACAAAACAGTTTTTTCGCGATCGGATCGCGGCGCCCTTATACCAGTGAATCAAGGTTTCGTACACGCTGAAAACTAAAATGTTAAAAACTACACTTGACGTGCTGTATTTAACACTTACTAAGTGCTGAACTAGCACTTTGTTCAAGTGTAGATATCCCAGAACTTGACAAGTGTTGACAATAATACCACTTGACAAGTGTAATGTCGCGACACTTAAAAAGACACAACGCAGATGACGCGGATCAGGCTCGAACTCTCGAGCCTGATCCGCATCATCTGCGTTGTGTCCTTTTAATTATGTACCCACCCAGCGCAAATCAAATTATGGACGATTCTGGAAGAACCACCAATGCTAGTGGGAAGTGTCATCCATTCAAGTTTCAGATGTCTGACGATTGTAATGTCTAAGTGCTTAAAGCACTGCACTTTGAGTGTTAAAATCAAACCCAAAGAGTTAGAATGGGTTTAACACCTTGAAAGTGTCAGTTTTATCACTTTAGTTTTTAGTGTGTAAAAAATACTGCTATCACACCAAAGGTAAATCTCAATTCCATCATACTTCGACTGAGATCGAGTTTCAGATCGAGTTAGAACGTGTTATGATCGTCATGGTCGAGTTGAGGTCTATATCCTCGAGAATATCGAGCCCAGCCATCTCAATCATTTGGGGTTGCAGTGATATGATCGAGTTTTCTCAGGTCGATCAACTGATTGAAGTCAGAACGTATTGAGAACGTCTTAAGATCGACTTAAACGAGTTAAAATCGGGTAAGAAGCGAATAGATCGAGGTAAAATCGAGTTGAGATCTACTTGATCGAGTCAACATCTATTGAGGTTTGGGGCCTTGCCCAACTCAACAGCAAGTCGATCTACTCGATCTTAACTCAATCCGTTTTCAAGTCGAAATAGAATGATGATCCTCGGAAAATTAACATTATACAGTACGTGGAGAGTGGATTGTAACTAAATCATCCGCGGAGTGGAGTTATCACCCAAGCTATAACTTTCAAATATTGTACATATCGTCAAAAAACACATGCAATATTTCAGCCAATGATTAAACCCGGAGGTCCATTGGCTGAAACTTTGCTGGTGCTGGTTGTACTTTGCAACAAATTTGCAATTATTGCTCGGGTGGAATCTCCACTCTGTGGGTGATTAAGTGATAATACACTCTCCACGAACTATATATAGATCGAGTCGCGGACGTCGTAGAAAACCACTTGGTCGAGTGGGCGTCGAGTAAGCATCGAGTCGCGATCTGATTGGACGAGTTATGATCGAGTTGGCATCTGGTTGCGCGAGTTACGGACGAGTCGCTATCTGATTGGCCGAGTTACCATCCACTTATAGTTCTGATCGAGTCATAAACGAAGTGACAACGATATGATCGGTTTGCTGTCGTCTTAATCGAACTAAGATCTACCTATTCCATAAAATTTGAAGAACAATAAACAATTTTACAACTTAATCGTAATCTAATCGAGTTGAAAGGTTTTTTGTTATTATCGGGTACATCGACCTGGTCGTAGTATAATCGATTCTCGGTGTGACAGCAGCTTACAATACCATGAAATTAAGGCCGCCTCAAAACAAATGAAACAAAAGTCGCATATTCGATTCAATGTCTAAGATTTCTTTTTTCGACAGGTGAGATTTTATGGTGATGCTGGGAGGTAAGCGAACAGAGAATTTCAACCAGATCACGACTCAATTCTTTGTACACTTTTGTGATAATAGTACGATAGTCTATTAGTACTATAGTATGAATCGACCCCCATTACCCGGATTTTTGCCGGTGCAGCTAGTGTTAAATTCCGATAGGAACCGCATTTTTGCCGGTGCAAATTTTGCCGTTTCTAACCCTTACATTACTACATAATCAAAGCCAACAGCGCCTATGACTCTAAAAAAGCCGCCTCCTAGCCTTTCCTGACGATGTGTACAATCGACCAGTCGAAGTCATCTCCACGGAGACAAAGAGGCCGCAGCCTTTTGCATTCGCGTACCACATTGTGGCAGAAATAAAGGAATTGTCTAGATTGACGGGTCAAGGTAAGCAGGAGCGTGGTAGAATATGCGATGTTCATTTAAGCTTGCTGTAGAACAAAGCATGTTAACTTTGATTGGGACTACATAATTATGAGCAGGCAAATTTCAATCTCTTATCCGGTTTGTATACAAATTCTTGCATGAGGGAAGCTTTGGCATTACATGAGCAGACAAACAATGCAATGTGTAAAAACTAAAAACTTAGGAAACGACCAGCAGATGACACGACGAACAATAAATTACTATGGACTATCAGTAACATTTTAATTCTGAAGTCATGTATTCGCCAACCCTCAAATATAGCCACGACAGTAATATATTGGAACTGCCATCAACAGATAAGTGTAATGGAGAATGCTACACCCTGCATTGACCCTTTTGAACCGACTCACAGCCAGTATAGAGATAGGTCCTAATATCATCATGTACATGGCTGCAAAGAGAATTTATATATAGGAGTGATAAATAAATATTTTCAACGTCCTGCCCTAAGGTTGCACGTTGACAATATTAGTGAGTCCACCCCCAAGTAATGAGTATGGGCTCTCCCAAATGACGTCACTGAATTAGCATGGAATATAGAATCGGTGTTCAAACGGTTAAAAGTTTACAATCCATACACGGGCTAGAGCAATCCAGACTTGAGGCTCGATGTAATGTTTTTGCATTAATGTGACAATAAAAGAAAGCAAAATGGCTGAAAATGTGAATTGCATGTTGGAGAGACAGAGATACCTCATCTTATTGAGGAACTAGAATAACTTCATTTTCAAAGAAGGAATCAGATCTCACTCACGATTTTATATAATAATAATAATAACTCTTTGGCCAGCCGCTGATTTGTCGCGGTCCTCATAAGAGAAGGCCATCATTCCCCCTGCACCCCACCCCCTCTTCCCCTCCTCTCCTCCCAGCATTCAGATATAAACTGCTTAATAGTGTCCCTCACTTCCTCTTTTTCAATTTCTTCAATAAGCATTCCTACCCTCTCCCTCGTGTCCGCCTTCAGCCATCTATCCTTTGTTTCTTCACCCCACTTCTGCATTATTCTTCCAGTAAATTTTATTCTATGAGGTATATACTGTGGGCATTCCAAGAGAAAATGTTCCAGGGTCTCCACTACTCCAGAGTGGCACATTTGGCATCCCTTTTCCCCATCTCTCCCAATTTTTCCCCGAAGCTCCAGTGATCTTGATCTCAGTTTGAACAGCAGTGACCCTCCAAAGGTGCCATCTAGGTACTTCTCAAAAGCTGGCTTTTCTTTATATTGTAACCCCTGCAGTGATCTTTTCACGCTAACCCCTGCTCGCCAGTTTCGATTGCAATCTTCCATGACTCTCTCTTTGACAAACCTTTCGCCTTCTTTCATTCTGACATTTCTGTACCAAGGTCACTAAAATCGATCTGAGGCGAAGGTTCATTGATTTTAGTGAACGAGGTTCAGAATTGCAAGTCAAATCGTGACGAATTTGATATCCTTCACACTAAAAACTAAAGTGTTAAAACTGACACTTTCAAGGTGTTAAACCCATTCTAACTCTTAGGGTTTGATTTTAACACTCAAAGTGCAATGCTTTAAGCACTTAGACATTACAATCGTCAGACATCTGAAACTTGAATGGATGGCACTTCCCAAGTGTCTAGTATATGTGGTTCTTCCAAAATCGTCCATAATTTGATTTGTGCTTGGTGGGTCCATAATTAAAAGGAAACAACGCAGATGACGCGGATCAGGCTCGAGAGTTCGAGCCTGATCCGCGTCAGCTGCGTTGTTTCCTTTTAAGTGTCGCGACATTACACTTGTCAAGTGGTATTATTGTAACACCTGTCAAGTTCTGGGATATCTACACTTGAACAAAGTGCTAGTTCAGCTCTTAATAAGTGCTAAATACAACACTTCAAGTGTAGTTTTTAACACATAAACAGCAATTATTACCACTGTAGCGGGCGTTCTCTAGTACATTAACAAAGTTTAATAGGGCATTACAAGAACGTAACGCTCAATTCAAAAAGTCACTTGACGTGTCGGGCCGTTAATTGGTAAAAACTCTCATTAACAGCCCGACACATCACGTGATTTTTGTTCCTTGCTGTCGTACACCCGGAAATATAAATGGCTTCAACTTGTAAACAGTGTGATTTTTATTTAAATTATTAAATATGTAAAATGTCCATAAGGCTAGCCCCATAAGAACAAGCAGCTGTCTATAGTAAGTAAGTCTGTATATATATTTAAGCCTTTATTCCTGACTTAAAAGAGGTGAATATCGGGTCTCTTTTTAAGTTTTCTAAATTCATTGCAATTGAAAGCGTGCCTGTGCCGATCACGTGGTAATCATGTGATACCAGTTTGTTTGAAAGCAGACGATATTATCATCTGTGGAAATTGAAAACTTTAAAAATGTCATGGTAGTTGCAGGGTCAAAACTTTCTCAGAATTCCATTGATAATAATATTAATAACATGACTTTGTCGAGCCTTATGGTTTATTAACGGCCCAACAGGTGTGAATAACAGTCATTCAGCTTATTAACGGCACTCGACTTCTTCTAGGGCCTTTTATAAGCTGTCGGACTGTGTTATTCACACCCGTTTGGCCGTTAATAAACCATAATGCCCTCCAAAGTCATGTTATTGTTATATTTAAATTTTTATCTAATGTAACGACTAAAATTGGCCAACACTGTTCACAAAACTCATTTAAATTTTAGTATTTATGCTTAAAAATATAACTTATCACTCCTCATTGGAACGAGCTCATTGATCTCGTTTCAATGAGGGGTCATAAGCTATGTTTTCCAGATAAAAAATAAAAATATTTAGTAATCTAAGAAATGTGTTCTGGTAATGTCGTCTGCTATTTGACTCAGGCAGACAGTTAATAAAAAATAAGAGAAAATTAATTCAATTCTACTTTCTAAACCAACTCACTCAGAATGTACTACGTCAGCGTTTAATGCTGACGTCATTCCCGTATTAGACTTGTTGTGAACGATATTTTTCGTAATGAACTATTTCATGTTGATTTAGGAGATAAACGTCTGTTGTTTTGTTAGACATTCGGGAATTTGACTATGGAAACTCATTTGTTAACTCGCCCCAAATATCTCCTTTGTAATTCCTGCCATCGTTAGAAGCGAAAAATTCTCCAAACCCGTTTTACCTGAAGAAAAACAATAAACAAAATGTCAATTTTGAACTCGGTCTATTTGCCATGATCGAATTTACAAGGTGAACTTTAACCCTTTACCTAACATGAAAAGCAGACGACACTTGCCAAAAAAATTCTTGAATTACTAATTTTTTTCATTTTTTGTCTCAAAAACCTAGGTTATGACCCCTCATTGGAACGAGCTCGACGAGCTCGTTCCAAAGAGGGGTCATAACCTATGTTTTTAAGACAAAAAATGAAAATATAATGAAAATTAATTGACTATTTTTGAGAACAGCGTTGGCCGGTTTTGACCGTTACGTTGGGTAAAGGGTTAATGCACGGACGCTAACAACCGTACCATAGAAAACAACTCAGGGGTGTGTTCGATCTGTGATTGGACCGGGTAAGTGGCGTTACTCGCGCGTACCGTGGATACAGATGTGTTCTAATTGACCCGCCTCCGGCAGTTAGAGCACGGTAAGAGTGAATGTACCTGAGATTAGAGCACGGAGCCGACCGGCTCTCAACCAATCAAATTACGGGTTCAGAAAAAACAACGAATTTAAATTTAACTGATGAATTACAATATGTGATAAACACAATTCCTTAATGGGGTCCAAAATATCTCCCAAAATTCTTGAATGAGTCGCCTCGAAAAATTAACCGGCTACAGGTAGCTTGCAAAAAGAGTAAAGATACGACCAGTGTAATAGAGAGAGTGTTTATACCATGATTACCTATTCTGCGATATATGGGTTTTCCGATTTCAATAGTTAAAATTTACCCCTACAATGGCACTACATCCAAGTTGACCTTTGGTGGCGTAGACCTGAATGCGAACTTGTCTACATTTATCGCACGTCGCCTCGCGAAGAGTGAAATGAAAGTGGCAATTATTTATTACGTTTTTAAATGAGTTTACCCCATAAAACACCAAAAAATAACAAATTTGCATTGTCTCATGTCAATAAAGCATCCATAACCCGAAACAGTATGTTATTATGTTACTGAAATGAAAACGGCCCCGTTTCTTTTTCTATTGCGTTTTAGTGACAAAATTGGTAGGGGAAGTACCGCCCAACGATGCTCATGTAAACAAAAACAAATTCGCACGTATGTACGGCTGCTGCTCAGTAAAATAGAGAAAAAATAAAAGCGCCTCTTAATAATCTGACGATCGTGGTATAAATAAAATATACCCAAAGTAGTTTGGTGTACCAAATGTTCCCCACGAGTGGTGAAGCGGTTTTAACCGTAGTTTGGTGTACCAAATGTTCACCGCGAGGGGTAAAGGCTCGTGGTGAACGTTTGGTACACCAAGCTACTATGGGAATATTCTCTATGTTCATAATATTGCAATATCGCCATTCTAAAATGTGATAACAAGTTGACTAACCGAGCCATCTGAATTGGATCATACTGCTCTGCATCATGTTGTCATGAAGAGCTCCCTCTACTTCGGTGGTCAATTGTTCACATTTTACCATACATCCGACAGTAGCTAATATTTTTATTTAACACATTCAGAAAATTTAAAACAAATATTGTTTTACTCCATTACTCCAACGAAACGTTTGTAAACAAACAGCCCATTACATCGACAAATCACAGAACGACACACATGCGTGAATGGGTTAATCGATATGGCACGAAAGCCAACGCGGAAGGATAGAACGAGAGGCCGCGAGAGCACAAGTGCCATATAGATTAACCAATTGACGTGCGTGTGTCGTTCTGTGTTTATTACACGCCTGCACGTCAATAAAAGCAATTATTAAAAGGACACTCAGCAATTCATTTGACAACTTTCAACACAAACAACACATTTTATTTCCAGTCAAAGTTGCGAGGGGAACTCGTGTTACTATTTCGTCCCTTGAGTTCCAATGGGTTCTATGTGCCTAAGGGCACATATAACACATTAGAACTCAGGGGACGATTCCTATCTATCAAATGGGAATCAGGGGACGATTTTTAGCTATCGCTAGCGATTCAAATTGTAATCGCGTTGCACGATTTGTAGAAAATTCCAGTGAAATATCGCTTCTGTTTAAAAATAGTCAACGATTTCCGTTCCGCACATACGTGCGGAACCGAGATTATCGTTTTCTGCATGGGTTAGTGTTGCTGTAGATGGAGATTTCACAGAACAGGCTTGTAATAAAAGTCCTCACAGAATTGGACTGGTTGTCCAAGAGTGCGGGAAAAAACATTAACGTGTAATAGCTTGACGTTTATATTTTTAGTTCTTACTTCTTCTCATATAATCACCATCAAATAGCTCATTACGTAAAATATCGTTAACAATACGCCTAATACGGGAATGACGTCAGAAGTCAACGTTGGAGCCATAGAGTGGTGAGTGAGCTGGTTTCGGAAGAAGAATTCAATTAATCTCTTATATTTCTTAAACTGTCTACCTCATGCAAATAGCAGACGACACTTGCAGAAAGCATTTCCTAAATAACTAAATATTTTCATTTTTTGTCTCAAAAACTTACCTAATGATCCCTCATTTGAATGAGCTCGACGAGTTAGTATCTGTAAGGGGTCATAAGCTATATTTTTGAAACAAAAATTAAAATTAATAATAAATTTGGATGGCGATTTTTGTGAACATCTCTGGTGGAGTCGTTATGTTAACCCTTTATACTACGCAGACGATATCAAAATTTATTATTTTAATTACTATTTTTTAAAAGTTTAAAAAAAAATGTCAACAAAACCATATCATGTGACCCCTCATTGGAACGAGCTCCATGAGCTCGTTCCAATGAGGGGTCATATGATATGGTTTTGTTGAAATATTTTGAAAAATTTCTTTCTTTCAAATGCTGAATTTCAAATTACGCGGGCGGATGCGGGCGATTCGTTAGGTAAAGGGTTAACGAAAAGGTTAAATTACACACTTGAGATGAAATTTCTGACCCTCCTAAACGAAAAATCAGATTAATTTTAGTGAACTTGGTGGGGGCGTGGTGGCGTTGCGGTAACCGGTTCTCGTCAGATCACCGAAGTTAAGCAACGTCGAGCCCGGTTAGTCCTCGGATGGGTGACCGTCTGAGTGATCGATTCGGACTCCCGTGTTGTGTCCTTGGGCAAGGCACTTAACCCCGATTGTCCACATAGGGACACGATGACGCTGTGTACTAAGGCGTACTGCACGTCGATGGTGCGCATGTCTTCAACCAATCTAACCCTGCCTGTGCTGCAGTGCCGAGTTACGATGTTGGGGAGCTGGCAGCTGCTTGTCGTTGCTCGGTGGTTCTCTCCGGGTACTCCGGCTTCCTCCACCCGTAAATCTGCCACATTCATGATTAGCCATAGTGCATAAGTATGTGACCTTAAACATCAATAAATAAATAAATATATAAATAAATAAATAAATAAATAGTGAACTTGGTACATCAATTTCATAATCAAGCGCGACACATTAGAGATCCCCTTTTTCCAGCCATAATTATCACAAGATGGACTAACATAAGAGTGCGTGAACTCTTGTGTTAAGTCTGATCGATAGGTTGCAGATTATGTGCTAAAAATGTCAGTCGGTATATTTTAACTTCCTTTTCCACACAGCCATTTCCGGCTTTGTAAAATGATGTACACACGGTTGAATGTTTCAGTTAATTGTTTTTTCTTAATGTTAAGTGATTGGAGTTCTTCTGAACCAGCTTAAACGACCTGATGAACCGAGTCTCAAAGTGCGACCATAGCAGTCCCCCTTGTTGACATGAGAAATAAATACCTTGCAGTTTCATGGTGTGTACGCTACCTATAGTATTCGCAGTATTGATAACCCTTACTGAATGTTTGTTTGTTCACTGCGATTCAACTGCAGTTCAAACAGCCAGCGAAATATCGTATCGGGTGGTTTTTACGGCTGAAAGAAGCCTGAGAAGCCGAGAGAACCACTGAGCAGCGACTTCTATCTTCCGGACTCTAAAATTTATTGACCACAAACTTCAGCCCATTCCGTCTTTGCTAGGGAGCACGGTTGGAGCATTGGACTTTAAACCGAAACGTCGGTAGTCGATACCGATCCGTGCCATTTGTACTGTGTCCCTGAGCAAGATTCTTAATTCCGATTGACACAGTGGCGCTATGTACAGTTAAAACTAGAAGTCCTTTCATGAAATGCGCACAAATAGTACGTCGATTTGCGCGTTAATCTACGCGTTATGACCATAGTAAGGCTATCAAATTCTGTCCATATGGCCTGTGCACAAGCAATGTTTCAGCCAATGGACCTCCGGGTAATCTGGAGGTCCATTGGCAGAAACATTGCATGTGTTTGCTATGAGTAACCAGGAGAACCCACCGTGCTAGGGATGCCATTCGATATGGCAATTGCGCGCAAGTTCTACGCGCAATTATGCCTAGATAAGCACGCAGTTCGTGACAGGACTTCTAGTTTTAACTGCACGCTGTGTACTAAGGTGTACTTTACTTCGATGGTGCACTTGCCTTCAACCAATGCTAACTCCACTCGTGTCGGGTTAGTGAATTGAAGAGTCTGACAGTCGCTTGTCGCTGATCGATGGTTCTCTCCAGGTACTTTGATTTCCACAAACAGTAAGAACGCGGTGTGATCCTGACTGTTGAATGCGTCGTTAAACCGCAATGAACAAACACGAAAACCTATCTTTGCTTATGTTTTACTAATGACTTCTGGCTTCTGTCCATACTACTCTTATCATTGGCGCCTAGAGTATGGCCGCTGTAGACTTGTCACTCTCCACGCGTGTGCAATATTTCCACGGACGCAATAATATTAGATTCCAAACACTAATTATAGGAATAATCATCAAAAAATTAATAAATGAAGCACCGGGTACAACCCGGTGCTTCATTAATTAAAATTTTGCTGCTGATGTTTTTCATACTGGTAAACGCTTGCGTGGACATCACTCCCCACGCGTGGATTACGACCAGTCAACGGCGACGGTGATGTAATATTCCTGTCTTCTCTCCAGTAGCTACTACCAAATTTGCTATCAGTGGTCTATGTAAGCTAGCCACTGTCAGCTGTATTGTTGCCCACCACTATACCCGGATCCGGAAACAGTCGTCATAGAAATTTCTCGAAAGGGTCTGCTCATACCACCCGACGGCTCGTCTCATCTGGGGTAAAAAGTGGATGACGATTTCGTCTAAAGCGTTGAGGAATGGGATGGGCATTGATGGGAAGACCCGGATCTTATAGCGCAAATAAGCTATAGAGTAATCGTTCGAATGAGTGACTCCTCATACAACTCGCATCCTCATCTCAGAAAAAGTGGGTGCCGATGTCCAATTAGCTGTATAATAATGAAGGCGATGGTTCAAGTTCCGGGGGGTTATTGTTTAGACCGCTCATAAAACGATTAAATCTCTTCTCGTGCAGCTTCTCTCCCATTCTCCAGAATATATTTGGTTATTCTGGATAACACTTCTGACTAGCTGAGGTTAGTGAAGACCATTCTGCAAAGTCAGGAAATACCAGAAACGCCATATTTTTCGATCGAGAAGTTCGTCCCCTGAGTTCCAATGTGTTCTATGTGCCTACAGGCACATAGAACACATCAGAACTCAGGGCAAGAGTTGTTTTTAAAAACAAGGTTAGTGAATTTTTCGCATTTCTCTCGCTTAACACTATCACGACCTCTATTTTCTAGTGTTTGTTTTTAGAATGCCCAGACATTCTGTTGTGTCAGCACGGTTTTATTAAGATTGACAAGTTAGCAAATCTTTTTGGACTTTTCTCTCCACCGTCCATCGACTCCACGTATTCATCATTAGGATGGGGACAAACACCTGATACCCCACCATCCACGGTAAATTGTTTGGTGTGGAGAGAAGCTATCAGTCGAGTACGAGGGATTTCATCTCTTTGATATCGAATAGATCCTCATTTGGTACAGGCTCTTGCAGTGGACTGACTCTGATAGAAACGCTGTCTCGAGATCTGGTAATAAAACCTCCAGTTTCCTTGACTTATACAATAACGACATAACTCATCGTTTTCGCCCGAGCCTTTCCCTCTTCACTGCGATTACTATTCTCAACACTCCTCCTTGTGGATATTGGATGATGCCATGATCCACAGCTTCTGGGGAGGTCGGTGGGTTTCTTCTGCAAGAGGAACACAATCCATTTTGCTGTGCTTGAGACCAGTCAATGAAAGAAAACGGAAGAAAATTAATGCACAGATAATAGATTATATGTCCGAAAATAGTTCTTATTAGGAGGCCGATGTCCTTCGTACATGATCCTCAATCAATATGCGTCCTCACACAATGATTTGAGTATGCAAAGAATTTGTCACCGTGACACATTTATGATAACTAGGCGTACATACTTATTGCAATTTTGCAAATGGAGATTACAACCGTCCACAACTAGGCGTACAGTGATCGAGTTGTGCACTCTGAAAACAGTTGGGTTAAAAATAACCCAATCAACTGGATTGAGTGAATATGAACCCCACTGGGTTCATATTCACTCAATCCAGTTGATTTGTGTTAATTTTAAACCCAAATGATTTTATAGTGTAGATACTATCGTGAATAAGCGTACCTCGGCTTATAAAAACAATAAGAATTACCAATGTGCGTTTGGGGGTGGGGGGGGGGGGGGGCGTATACCATTCTATATTTCCATTTTTCGAGTTTTCGGGATGATCTGTAGGAAGTTGCAGAAAGAGGGTTTGAACTAGATTGTTGTCTGTTAAAACCTACGATGTGTAATCTCGTCGATTTGGGGCATGAAAAGTATATGGAGCACGTATATACTTACACTTCAGCTTTTGTTTCTTGTGAGAACTGGCTAAAATCGAAAACAGATCGAACTGAGAAAAGTTCTTCGAAAATAGGCTACGAAAACAGAAAGTTTCTGCCTCGCAATCCACAACTTCCGGTTTATATAGTTTTAACCTCCCACGCTGTGATAATAACAAGGATGTCTTTGTGTACCTATAATATCGGTACATGTTACATTTAAACTGTAAAATTCTGTATATATTCCACAAGTGGTGACTGAACAAATGCACGATATCACAACACGGTAAAATGACCTTAAGCTCAAAAATATAAAGTTCTCCCTTTCTCGATGCTTTTGAATTTCTAAACATTTAAATTGTAAACACGTTTTGCATTCAAACTTGTACCATAGGATTAAGTGTTTAGAATAAAATCACAGAACTAAAAAATTACACATTTGGAAGTTTAGCAGAAAAATGCCCATGTTAAAAGCTAAACATTTCGCAAAATATGTCACGCGAAATACATTGCTAAACACACAATTTTAGGTAAACAAAACATCATAACAATAAGAAAATACAAAACGCCAGTTAGTGAATCGTGCCCATAGCCCAGTTAAACACACATCTAAAGCCTGCCTTTTCGCATCCACTAGTGCTCTTTGGCACTTATTATGTATTATAAATACAGAAACATTCATGTCATAGCGGCGATTCCGTTAAATACAAGGGCTTAAAGTTTAATGGACGTGTAATAAGATGCCTGAGAAGCCTGCGAAAATTTTTGTTTTAAATGAGGGCTGCACGATATTTCAAACTGAATACCGGTATCGGTATTCAGAAAATACCGCGATATACCGTTATATCGAAAGACTGCAAAATAAGGCTGCTGATGCAAGCAGATATATGAAGATACATAACACAATCGGAACTTGAGCCATCACAGTGGAACAAATTAGCATTCCTTGATGAACCATTTCGAATAACCCTTTACCCAACGCAGAGTTTATATTTTTAAATATTAGTTTATGGAATTTTTCCAAAAATTTAAACAAAACAATATCATGTGACCCCTCATTGGAACGAGCTCTACGAGCTCGTTCCAACGAGGGGTCATATGATATGGTTTTGTTAAATTCTTTTGCAAAATATTTTTTCGATTGCAGAATTTGTATATAACGTTGCGGCCGATTCGTTGGGTAAAGGGGTATTATTATTCATTTGGTGGGACTATTGTTAACACTTAAGACATCCTGAAAATTAAATTGTGGGTAAATAAATAATGACGATAAACCGATATTTTTGTAATTACACCGGTGTGACAGGAATGATAGTCCGTAGGAACGTTAGTCCCTCTGGACTATTATTCCGCGGAATTATAGTCCTAGGTCTAACATTCCTAGGAATAGTAGTCCGCCGGACTACTATTCCTAGGAATGTTAGACCTAGAACTATAATTCCGCGGAATAATAGTCCAGAGGGACTAATTTTCCTACGGACTATCATTCCTGTCACACCGGTATTCAATCGATACTAGTTTGAATACCAGTATGTATCGGTTTATCGATATATCGTGCAGCCCTATTTTAAATAAGATGCAATGTTTACAAGTCGTAGAGCGGTAAGGTTCAATTCGAAATTCAATTCGATTTACAATTCTCCACCTGATTCGATTTGAGATTCGATTTGATCCGAAATTTCACCCCGCCCTAGTATTTTGTGCTCCCCTAAACTATTCTTGACGAATTTCTCCCTCCTTTGTAAATGTTTGAAATGAGGAGAAAATATTAATATCGATTTCATGTTGTGTAACCAGAACAGAGCCTCGACTTGACAGAATATTATCGGGAAAAGACAGACAATAGTCTGTGTTGACAGTAAAGGGCCGCGGTAGGTGCAAGGAAAGGACAGTATAGGATTGGGAGGCAACAGAACAGCCTGGAAAGCCCACAAGCAGCAACGAAGAACTGTTCATCTCTGCCTCTGAGAAACACTCTGAAACGTCAAAAGCTACCATATTATAATATCTTACCTCCAATATGATGCTATAGTATATGGGGTATGTGTTCGAACGAGACCAGAGACGCGTTGTCTTCCGGTACCATGGCTACTATATGATTTCCTAGGAACTATGATGGTGGCTTTCATCGGCCAAAATAGACAACTGAAACACATGTCACCCTTCAAAACGTTTCCCGACATACGCGCTAATACCAAATATGGTCATGTTAATGATATTCTAACATGAGCGATAACGAATCGGTATCAATTCCTAGCACTTTCACCAGGCCTTCAAAAAGGCATTGAGTGTCCTTGACAAACACATTTCAGTTTACTTGAACTGCCTCGTTTTCGTGTAGCCTAAGACATTTGATAACTTGAATGTCGCTTTCATCATAAATATATGTTTGCGTTTGAATGGCTCAGATTCTCATAACCGGCTCACGTTGGGACAAACTATTCTAAGACCATAATAGAAAATTTAACAGCGTTTGTTAATTTTGGTATATAATTAATTGGAATAATTCAAATACCCCCACCTCCCCCCCCCCAATTCGCACAAATGCCTCGAAATATGAGAAATCTCCTGACAAATCGATGTTAACCCTTTTCACCATTTATAACATTCCAATGAAAAATGGTCAAAACATTTATTTATGTGGGGGATGTACAGAAACACTCGCATCCTACGGCTTATTGGTACTTTCTACATGTACTGTAGATAAAACAATGTGTTACACGCATAGAAATACACCGAATCCAAGGCAAAGAAAATATCAGTAATAGTTTCACTGTTAGCACTGTAAATGTATACATAGTATAACTATCAACACACGTCTATTAATTAGATAACTCGCTTTGATTGTTTTTGATCTTAAAGACATGACGAACATAAATTGTAGTCAAACCGAGTATAATCACCCATTTGTACACGTATCTAAATTGCAACAGTTGAACAGAAAGTAGCGTTTACAATTTGCTCGACGATTAATTACTCAGATTATTTTATCACACAAACACCATCAAATATCACATCACTTTAATATCGTTCACAACACGTCAAAAAAGAAAAAAAAAAACAAAAAAACAACCAAGCAAACAAACAAGTCGACAGAAGTCACCGTCGGTATCGTAACAATGTGAGTGAGTTGATACCGGAAGCTGAATTGGATTAATCTTCTCTTATATCTGTTGGTGTATAAGGTCACATATTTCTGCACCTGGCTAATCTTGACCACGACCATGACAGCTTTGCGGATGGAGGAAGCCAGAGTACCCGGAGAGAACCACCGAGTAACGGCGAGCAACGGCGAGCTCCCCAACATACTAACTCCACACAAGCAGGGTTAGCATTGGTTGACGACCAGTGCACCATTGGCGTGCAGTACGCCTTATAACACAACGCATCTGTGCTCCCACGTGGGCAATGGGAGTGAAGTGTCTTGCCCAAGGTCAGGACGCGGTTGCCGCAGCTGGGATTCAAACGGAGGACCTCTCGGCTTGTAGCTTGCCCCTCTACCCACTGAGCCAATGCGCCCCTTCTCTCATATTACACAAACTGTTAATCTAATTCGAATAGCAGGCGACATTTGCGTAAACATTTTCTGAATAACTCAAAATTTACATTTGTTATTTACCTCGAAAACATAGCTTATGGTCCCTCATTGGAACAATCTCGTCGAGATTGTTCCACTGATGCACCGTAAGCTATGTTGTCGAGGCAAACATTAAAAAGATTAAAATTGGGTTAGCGATTTTATTGAACAGCGCTGTCCAATTTTAGCCCACACGTTAGGTAAATGGTTAAATTACATAGTGGTAGAAAGAATATTAAATTCGTCACGATTTTATATAAACTTTCTGAACCTCGTTCACTAAAACTGATCTGAGCCTCGGTAAACCCCGGTAAACCTCGGTAAACCCTGGCGCAATCGATTTGAATGAACTCGCTTCAAAAGTTTCATATCAACTCCACGGAGTGTTATAAACTCTTTCACAACACTCTGCATCGACAGATACAAAGTTAGAATGAAAAAGTCATAGAGAGCCACATGGAGAAGCCAGCACCCTAGGGTATCGATCTTGAAAAAAGGCAGTGTTGAAGCTTGGCGTATTCATTAGGGCTCAGGGAATCTTCGAAGTTCTATTAGAATTTGTCAGGTCAGGACGATTCGATTCCAGTCGCACTAATTGGGAAATTTTTGAATCGTAGAGATGTTCTTAAAATACTACCCACTCTTCTTCTATCACCAGGTCTCCTGTACATGAGGGGGAGGGGATAGTCCTGTACAGGAGACCTGATGATAGAAGAAATGTTCAAGAGGGTCCGCTTCCCAAACTATTTTGATTTGTTCATTTTTAGATTGACTTACCCCAACAGTCGAACCGCCATTGAATAACATGTATGAGTAGATACAAGCAATATCAACACAATAGTTTACAACTTGAAGATCCGTAACATTTGATTCGTAATTCGATTCGATTTGATTTGATTCAAAATCCTCTGCTTGATTTGACCGAAATTTGAAATTCGCAAGCCCTCATTTTTTATTGACATAAAAATGTTAGAGATATGTGCTCGGTGACACATGGACTCAGAGGCGGCAGAGCCAGGGGACGCAATGGACACGTCCCCCGACACTCTTTTTTTCACAGACATGTTACGCGATATTACATTGAGTTAAAATGGGCGCATACAAAAGTATCAGTATATAGGCTCCGGGTGGAATGATGATCGATGTAAGAGAAACATACCGGACAGTGACCACTCCGCGGCGCATGCACATCTAAACGAGAGACATTTACCGATATACGATTTTAACTTCTTTCTCCCACTGGACCGAACTATGGTAGTCTTCAACATTTGTGCCCCCCCCCCCCCCCCCCCCCCACACACACACTTTCACCGAGCTTCTGCTGTCTCTGGACTAAACTAGCTCTCTCAACATTAGGATAGGGAACTACTGTCATAGTCAGGAGGAAAATATGGGACACCCCTCCAGAATCTGAAGACACACATATACATATGTAATGGTATGCGTACACAAGAAACTAGGCGACTTCTATCTTAGTCAAGGAAAATGGGGCACCCCTCCAGTATCTGAAGATACACATATACATATGTGATGGCATGCATACATAAGAAACTAGGCAGCTTCTGTCATAGTCAGGAAAAAATGGGGCACCCCTCCAGTATCTGAAGATACACATATACACATGTAATGGAATGCGTACATAAGAAACTAGACAACTTCTGTCATAGTCAGGAAAATATGGGGCACCCCTCCAATATCTGAAGAAACACATATACATATGTAAGGGTATGTGTACATAAGAAACTATGCAACTTGTCATAGTCAGGAAAATAAGGGGCACCCTTCCTGTGTCTGATGAAAGACATACGCATATGTAATGGTATGCGTAAATGAGAAACTAGGCAACTTCTGCCATAGTCATGAAAATATGGGGCACCCCCAGTATCTGAAGATATACATATACATGTGTAGGGGGAATCTGTTCCGGTTGCATCGAATGTTAAGGTAAGCGTACCACGGATAAATCTCACAACAAATATAAACGCTATTTAGACAACAACGAATCACCACTCCACAAAAAATAAATTCCAAAAAATTCAGTAATTGTCAAATTTCGAATACCGGTCGGGTTGAAAATGTGAACGGACATACTGACTGAGTTCATTGTAACCTTTTTGATGATGCCGTTAGCTCAGTAGGTATCAGATGGCAGAGTATTTATGGCCAGGCGATTGGGTGTCGAAGACCCGAAATTGACTCCCTTCGGGTCCAACTTCAGAAAAAAACATTAGAGTTTGCAAATAGTTCAGTGGCCCAAACCATGCAGAATGCCTGAGTTAATTCCTGCTTGAAATGGGTGATTTATAATTAAGTTCAAGCTATTTCACCATTTCACATCTATCATTGATTGAGATTCCCGTGTTTAAAAGTTGCAACTGTAGCCCAATACGCATGCAGATGGATATATCGTCACACCCAAAGATGTGCGCCTTTACCGAAAAGTTAGATTTTCTGACATATCCAGGATTTGTATGCATAACAACGATCTGTTCTTTTACAAATGTACCTCACTTTTCTGTACTGAATAATGATTGCCACAACTGTCAAATACATGAAAAAGGATTACTGTAATTCCTCGTTAGAATGGCTGTAATATTTTTACTCTCTAAAAATATGATTGATGTTGTATATCCAGGTTACATTTATTGAATAATGTCGAGACATTCGATGTGTCACGTGTTTACAAAGGAATAAATTGAAGTCAAAACTTTTTGTAAATATTGGACAACATCGCCATCACTTACATTTTGTGTTTAAGATCGTTTCGTTACAAATACAAGTGGTTCTTTCACCTAATTTTAAAGGTTGAAACGGCTGTAATACAGTACAGTTTTCGTCAAACAATGTGAAGCATGACCTTTTGGTTTGCTCTTAATTCACATCAGATCATCTACAGTTAAAACTAGAAGTCCTGTCATGAAATGCGCACAAATAGCACGTTGATATGCGCGTTAATGTACGCGTTATAGCCCAAGTAAAGCTATCAAATTCTGTACATATGGCCTGTGCACAAGCAATGTTTCTGCCAATGGACCTCCGGGTAACCCGGAGGTCCATTGGCAGAAACATTGCATGTGTTTGCTATGAGTAACCAAGAGAACCTGTCGGTGCTTTGGATGCCATTCGATATGGCAATTGCGCGCAATTCCAACGCGCAATTAAGCCTAGATAAGCGCACTATTCGTGACAGGACTTCTAGTTTTAACTGTACAGATGTTGTAGAAATTGTAACTTTTCCAGTGTCAATGCTGAGCTAAACGGCTCAATAAAACTTTTCAAATTACAGTTCCGTCGCTGTGGCCTGATCAACAGCGCTAGAAGCAATCAGGGGTAGGGCTGTCGCGATTATTCGACTAACCGTCGACTATTGAAGTAGTCGACGTTTTTTATTTTTAGTCGATCGTCGTTCATTTTCAAGGTGGTACACGTCTACTACACGTCGGGGCTAAATTGCATTGTTTTGTGAGGTGAATGATCAATGAAGGTGAATAACTTTAAATATCTCACCATAGTTAACATTCATATCCGGAAGACTGTACGACTGTCACTGACTGTATAAGAAAGAACACTCACAGTTACTCGAGAAGAATAGATTCTTCTGAATTTCTCCAGTCTTGTACACACGAATGCACCCATTGGAAAACCCAAAGCGCGGAAGTGACAAAATTATGACGAAAGTCAGAACGTCAGATCACTTCTCAAAGTTCGGAACTTCAGACTAAGATCCAATTTTAACAACTGACGAGGGAATGCATAGATCTCAATGTTCAAAATTTCGAGAAACTTATTGCAGAAAGGAAACATATGCTTGAACGTTCTTTGGTAAATTCATTTTAATTCATCGGCTTCAATCTAGTTCAAACTTGGACCCGCAGTCAGTAATATTATTTTTGGGGTTGGTACGTCCTACAGGACGTACCAACCCCAAAAATTATATTACGGACTGTGGGTCCAAGATTGGACTACATGTAGCTTCAGTCGGGACCGATTTGTTGTTCCCACAACCCCACTTCGTCTGAACACCCTGGTGCCATTGTCATTTTCAGAGTTTTACGAACAGAAGAATGATTTGCTAAAAAATCATGGGAAGCGACTATTAATCGACAAACCGTCGATTACTGGTCACGATTAGTCGATTACAAAAAATGATAGTCGCGACAGCCCTAATCGGGGGTGAGCTTGGGTGGATGAGGATCAAGGGCAGGATAGACCTGTTGAAGCTCGGTTATCTTAATTATTTGGTAAATCTCCCCGACAGCCGTTGGTGTAAAGTAATGTTCCTGAGAATTTTCAACTCAAATATCAAAACGGGGTGTATGGTCCAAGTGAGGGAGCTAGTAGAGAACTACTCATTGGAGATCTCGGACCTGGACGTTGGGGCAAACCAGGGTAAAAAAATCGTCAGAGAAAGGGTCATGGAAGATTGTAACCGTAATTGGCGAGAGGGGGTCAAATCAAAGAGGTCTTTGGGTGGCCTGTGTTATAAAGAGATGCCACCTTGATGGCACCTTTGGGGGGTCACTGTTGTTCAAACTGAGGTCGCGATCCCTGGAGCTGAGGGGAAAATTGGGAAAGACGGTGAAAGGGAGTGCCAGATGTGTAACTTAGACATGGTGGAGACCCTGGAACACTTTCTTCTAGAATGCCCAAAGTATTAGTCTAAAAGAATGAGATTCACTGGGAGTATAATGGGGAAGTGGGATGGGAGAATGAAGGACATGTGGTTAGGGGGAGACTCAAAGGAGAGGTTTAATATGCTAATCGGAGAGATTGGGAAGAATGGGACAAGGGATATCATCAAGCAGTTCGTCTCCGAGTGTTGGGATGAGAGGAGAAGCGTGGAAATAGGGAGGCAGTTGGGAGTACAGGGGTAACCATGGCCTTCTCGTCCAAGAACCGCGACAAATCAGCGGCTGGCCAAAGTGTTATTATTACTATTATTATATTCCACGCGTGGGCGGTGATGTCCACGCATGCATTTACCAGGTAATAAAAATCATCCTTAGCAAAATGTTAATTAATGAAGCACCGGGTTATACCCGGTGCTTTATTAATTAATTTTTTGATGATTATTCCTGTTATTAGTGTTTGGAATCTAATATTATTGCGTCCGTAAAAATATTGCTCACTCGCGAAAAGTGACCAGTCCACAACGGCCTTACTGTAGATAGGGTTTAATCCCAGGAACGGGAATTCCCGTGTTCCCGGTTCCGAAAGCCGGTGTAACAGGAATGGAAGTCCGTAGGAAAATTAGTCCGGCGGACTACTATTCCTAGAAATGTTAGACCTAGAACTATAATTCCGCGGAATAATAGTCCAGAGGGACTAACGTTCCTACGGACTTCCATTCCTTTTACACCGGCCCCGGGAAATCTACAGCACGGAACCGAGAATGGAGCGTGTCACTGTTTGGGTAATGAACTGAAGTTTTCTGAATTGAAACATTGTAGGATTTCGTCAGCCCTTCCACGCCTGAACTTTTTGCAGTCCCGAGTCCTGATGAACCATTTTCAACAAATCACTGTAACTCTCAACCAGGTATGGAGGACCCGCTTCAAAGTTCAAACTCGTCTTCATTTACTAGTATCACTATTCACTACCTTCTCCAATATCAACATCCTCTTCACAGCCGTCACCAGTCTCCTCTGCTTGAAGCAGATTAGACTGGTGGTGACGGTGGTGAAGAGGGTGTTGATGTTGGAGAAGGTAAAGGTGATAATGCGAGTGATTCTGAAAATAAAGACGATATTGAAGCGAGTTTGGGTTTTCATACTTATCTTTGGAAAATAACTTTTCCGTTTGGAGATGGGAGATTGCCAACGAAATATGCTCATTATCATTAAAATAAATGCGTCATGTTACCCTCGTAAATTTCTTTGATATTACCCTGGAAATTTCCCGGTTCCCGGTTTTGAGAGTAATTTCATTCCCGTTCCCCGTTCCTAGAAAACCAGGGAATATATGAAACCCTAACTGTAGGTTGATGACAAGCTCTGTGTGACATTCTGCCGGAAAGAGCAAGAGGACATATTTACAGCAAAGTTTTGCATAATAGTATTTTATCGGCAATGACAATGATTCACCAAACATTTATCATGATAAGACAGGACATTGTTTAGGACAACTTAAAACACGACTAAACTAGACAAATGAAATACAGCGAATACATTCTACAACCAAGGTTTACTCTTTTCTTTGACCTACTTAGCCCAAGAACATTAGGTTTCACTAGGGAAAAAATCGGAGAAAGCTGATTTTTTCAGGGAATGTCGAGTACATGTCACTGAACGATTAGACAAAAGTCCCCTAAAATCCCAGTTGAGCTTTTTTTTCTACAGCCTTTTTTCGAAAACGCGTTTGAAAAAAATCAAAAAAAATCGCACGAACTTTGTAACCTCGAATTGATCCAACTGTATTTTTTGTTTACGCGTATTTCGAGCTACATAATGTCTAATATACATTTACCTAGAGGAAAATGTGCATTCTGTGACAATTTCTGCGAAAAATTATTGAAAATTCACAAAAAAAGTATCGGATTTACGCAAAAAATGACGATTTTCCTAACGGATTTGCCCAAAGGGTCGTAGTACAGAACAGGATGTTAGTTGGACAGACGATAAAAAATCCACCACCATTTGAAGACTTTTATCATTGCTTACAAAATAGACATTATGGAAGACCCCCTCTGCTTCTGGCCGAGTTCCCCTTTTGGCATAAAATTCGTCAGCATGAGAACTCAACTATTTTCGGGCTTGGGACCGAACAGACACGTCTGTGTCTGGCAGCATTAGATCAATAAATAATATTTACAGAATGTACAAAAATCAATAAATAATATTTACAGAATGTACAAATCAATCAACATGGATTAAGTTACATTGACTATTATCAACGCTATATACAGAAATGACATGACCTATATACATATTATTCATCGAACTCAGAAATTTCCGACAGGACAGTGTTTCTGTGGTTGTTACAAGAATCCGAACTGCAATTACACAAACCTGAGCAAGAGAGTCCTGCCTTCTTACACCCACACCTTTTTGTACAAGCACTCTTGCAACCACAACTGATCAGATTCAGTAGGTTATCGGGGGCACATGGCTTTGTGGCTGCAGTCGGTACAAGAAGTCCATTGTCTAGCGACCACCCCCAATCCGTCGGAGGAAGCGAAGTGCCCAGCCATTGTTGGACCTGGAGATAACATCTGTAGACATGTTGTTGTGCAGCATCGCTGCTTGGTGGGAGTGAGGCTTGGTCGATGGGTTTATTCAGTTTAGATTTTGCTACATAACGCTTGTAAGTGCCATATCTATATTGGTCGAGAGAGGAAACAGTTTTACTCCCGTATAAGATCAGGAGAAGATGTTCCCCGGCAGCGGCTACTGCACTTGGTGTACTGTCATCCGCCAAAATTGTGTTGACATACTGTTGTGAGTCGCTAGTAACATCGGAGACAATTGTACTGAATACTTTCTTCTTACCAACTCGAAAGAGTGCGGAAGTAGTGTCACAACCACTTATAGAATGTGCTACAAGGAGGTTGCTTCTATGGTCACCCATTTTGGTTGCTATTTCACTAACTGAAACTAGTAAGTTTGGGGTAATGGAATACATCATGTGAATATTACATCCCGGTTGAACTCGAGAGGTAAGAATGACTAACAAGTCTGTGTCTGTTCCCACAACGACAACATTGTTGTCATCTTGAGCGATGTCAAGTGCAGTTTCGGCTATCAGTACATCAGCATCAGCCTCGGCCTGCTTGGACTGAATATTGATAGCAGATAGCTCCTGCATTAGAAAATCGATTAGTTGGGTTTTGTTCTTGGCATTTGCAAGGAAATCGGATTGGGGTGTGGTGGCTGGTAACTCGGGTGAGATATTGATATCAATGGAATACCTGTCTTTAGATCTACGGGCTTGTTCCATGCCCTTTGTCGACATTGTACAAGCATAACCATTAAAAACAACCACGACGTTCGCCCCAAAATGTCTCACTAGATAATTGGAATATGATGTACATATGTCCTTATATGATGACTGTTTAGGCCATACAACTGCCCTCAATAAAAATCCACCATCTACAACAAACAGAGAATGTTCTGGGATTTTAGTTTGCTCGGAACCGTATGTTTTGAGGATCTTACACGTCGTAGTTTGATGCTGTTGAACGTTTTGCTTACAACATTCGATACGCAACATTCACCAATTTTGCGAACTTGGTCACAGTTCACAGTTTCGTCGGCCACAAGCCCGGTCGCTATAGAGACTAATTGTAGTGGATCTCTATTCTGAAAGGGGGAATGCACTCTGAGCCTGTTCAATAATTTGGTGATATCATTGGCATCAGTCAATTGTGAACTTTGACGGAGATCCCGATGTTGTTCGCCATGACCAGTGTGAACATGAACAAAATTTTCGAGAGCATTACATATCGGAAGGCAAAGAGGTAGTCCATGTACCCATTTCGCAACAGTGCTATCGGTTATTCCCCTGCCATGTGTGAGACCACCAGGGAGCTTGAACATTCTCATTAAACACTGTTCTATGGTCTGATTAGAATATATCCCGTCCCAGAATTTATCTAAGCGCCTTATGGTAAAGTAACCTTTCTCAGTGAACAACTTCAAATCATCCTGTTGCATTATTTCTGTTAGCTCATTCATCTGCTGCAAATAGAGATGAGAACTTTTTGCGTATGCAAAATGACCACCTGCGTGAAATACTGGAATCATATTGCGAACACAATATGTGTGGAGTTCCCAGTCGCCTGTGCGCTCTGCTCTCAAGAACAACTGGAGAAGACCTATTTGCTCGTAGTATTGTACCCAAAGCTTTCCTGTGCGTCCTACGGACGCATTCTGGAGCAGTTCGTGTAATTTTGACAGTAAATGGTTGACACTTTCTTGATTGACAGCGTCAGCTGTTGTACAGTCACCTCTGGCAAGTCCACAGAATATTTCATTGACTTCTGTGCAGTCTATGTTATCTAGTGTTCGGCTTTCTTCAAACACAAGTTTTGTAATGGCAATTTGTGTTAGCAAATGGGCACGAACTGCTCTTGAATATGCATGACCACTGATCAAATGATGGATTGACCCACCAGCATAAACAGTCCCCCAAAGTTCATCCAAGCCGCTACCAGCCATGATCGAACCAATTGCCCCTAAATATGACATAATCATATGGAAGCCGCCGAGTCTAACGAAAACTTTTGTCAACTTATCTGACGAAGACACAATCTCCACATTATGTGATTTAATCGAACATGGAAATTGAAACAATGATGCTATAATACGGTATTTGAATGAGAAAAGTCGATGCCGTTTGAATTTGAGTTTAGGGGGTGTGGTTAATATTTCACACGTTTCACCAGTTCATTATGGAATAAATGACTATTGTTATATATCATTATAAAGCCACTGCTTTTCTGCAATTTTTGATATATAATTGAACTCCCAAAGTAGTCGTAGATTTGATTTAATGGATGTTGTGTACCGTTGTGTGTATGAAAACAATAAATTTTTTTTCGTAATTTTGTACATTTTCGTGAATATTTCACCATTGAGTGTGAGGATTGGTACAAAGTTGGCATTTTCTGTTGGGGATATGTATTCTCAATATAATTCAGCACGATATTTATGATTCTCACCCTACTAAGGCGAATAAGAATGGGAAATATGGAGCTGGGTCGAATTTTTAAAAAAAAATTTTTTTTCATCAAAAAAACGCTATAACTAAAAAAGCTCAACTCGGATTCGCGGGGACTTTTCACACTTTATCCGCAATGTGTGTCCCGGAAACATATAAAAAAATCAGCTTTCTCCGATTTTTTTCCTTACTTTCTCATTTTTTATGTCTAATGTGCCTGGACTATACTGGCTCAGACTTATGTAGAGATAATCTTTGTATCAGGAATTTTGTAACATCGCCCTTCAGTACTACGACATCAATGATCTCCCCCCACTTCCTCCGTCGACACAAAGAGCACGCATTAACCATTTACCCATCGCAGACGATTCCAAATTTATTATTTTAAATATCATTTTTTAAACTTTTCAAAAAATTTCAACAAAACCATATCATGTGACCCCTCTTTGGAACGAGCTCGACGAGCTCGTTCCAAAGAGGGGTCACATGATATGGTTTTGTTGAAATTTTTCGAAAAGTAATATTTTTTCAGCTGCTGAATTTGCATATTACGCGGGCGGATGCGGGCGATTCGTTGTGTAAAGGGTTAAACCATTTGCCTAATACGAATAGATTACGCCAATTGCAAACTAAATTCTTTGAATAACCGAAATGTTTTCATATATTGCCGAAAAGTCACAGCTATTGATCGCTCATCAGTACGAGCTCAGCCAGCTCGTCCCAATGAGTGCTCATAAGCTATGTTTTGGAGGAAACTTGAACAAAAAATAAAAATTGAATATCTCTCCTCGGTTATGACGGTGCATAATTTAACCGATTAACCTTTTAACAAACCAGGGGCGCGGTGGCGTTGCGGTAACCGGTTCTCGTCAGATACCCGGAAGTTAAGCAGACCGTCTGAGCGATCGATTCGGATTCCCGCGTTGTGTCCTTGGGCAAGGCACTTAACCCCTATTGTCCACATGGGGGCACGATGACGCTGATGACGATACTGCACGTCGATGGTACGCATGTCTTCAGCCAATCTAACCCTGCCTGTGCTGCAGTGCGGAGTTACGATGTTGGGGAGCTGACAGCTGCTCGTCGTTGCTCGGTGGTTCTCTCTAGGTACTCCGGCTTCCTCCACCCGTAAAGTTGTCACCATCATGATTAGCCGTTGTGCATAAGTATGTGACATTAAACACCAATTAATAAATATTTAACAAACGAATCGGCCTCTTGCCCTCGAGTAATTTACAAATTAAGTAGCTGAAAAAAATTGTCAAAACCATATCATGTGACGCGCTCAATGAAACGAGCTCGTTCAAATGAGGGGGCACATAAAATGGTTTTGTTGATTTTTTTAAAAAAAATTTGAAAAAAGTAATGATTAAAATAATAAATTAAGAGATAGTTGCGTTGGAGAAAGGGTTAAAATGCATCACCATGTTACAGTTAAAACTAGAGGTCCTGCCATGAAATGCGCATAAATACCACGTCGATTTGCGCGTTAATCTACGCGTTATAAACATAGTAAGGCTATCAAATTCTGTCAATATGGCCTGTGCACAAGCAATGTTTCTGCCAATGGGCCTCCGGGTAATCCGGAGGTCCATTGGCAGAAACGTTGCATGTGTTTGCTATGAGTAACCAGGAGAACCCACCATGCTAGGGATGCCATTCGATATGGCAATTGCGCGCAATTCCTACGCGCAATTATGCCTAGATAAGCGCGCAGTTCGTGACAGGACTTCTAGTTTTAACTGTAGGTGACGTTCTAGGACTTGCTGTTATAATTCTATATTTGCATTAGAACATCTAACATGAAGGAAGAAATACCCTGCCGTGTGATTAATTTTACATGCGAGAATTACAAAACCTTATGTGTACAACGGAACACCACGGGTTTCCCGCCAGCACGTTTACATTGTACACGGTGGCGCCCCAAATACACGACACGACTTTGGCGTTTATTTGTCATTAACTATTGCTTCCTTTGAGTGTCATTTTTAGAGAAGTGCCAGAAGCAATATTCATTCACACACTTAATAACATGCACCTGGTATTTAGGTGAGAGACATGTTCACAATGATTGGAAGAAAAGGTAGGGTACGCCAGTGTTGTAAGTCATAATTGACTTTTATGGATCACAACAATACATAACCGAGTTTCTTCCACTACCCTATTGTACAAATGCATAAATGCCAAGGTCGTTTTGAAAGTCTAAGAATATTGCAAGGTAATTATTGTACTTGATGTTCTCTGTTGCCTGACATATCGTTAAATAGTGTTCCAGGAACCCTTCTCACGAGTGTTTCAAATACCGGAACGGTAACCACTTTCCTAAATCAACTGGAGGACAAGTTGAAGTTCTAGGGACCTGCGAATTGCCAATTTTGATAGAATCGAATTGGTGAAAACGAATCGAATTTTGAATCGAACTTCGAATCGAATCACAGTTAATGGTTACGTCGTCAAACGAAAAGTATTTTTTCTAAAATGTTACCCTCTGCAGCAATAAACATTTTCAAAGGAAACTGGCTGATAGCGCCGATACCTCACTTTTATCACGTTTTTTCGGAAAAACTCATTCTAAATCGGATCGATTCCATTCCGGTGGTGAAGCCATTTGTTTTAAATAAAATATGTGGAATTTCGAAAACGAAACGATAATTCAACGCCGAATGAAGTCGATCCACTTGTAAATTAAAGCCTGCCCTACTTCTGTTTATATAATAATCAGAGGTATTCTTTTAAACAATCGTTGCTTTGACGATGTATCCAGTAACTGTCATCGAACAGAACAATACTCAATGTAAAATAATGTGATCATGTTGTGGAACAAATCATTTACTGAAGTTGAACAGCTGAATAACTTTTCAAAGTTCGAAACATAAAATTTTCATAAATGGTCACTGGTCATAATGTACAATGAGTTGAAATGGACAGATGTAGCAGTAACAGTGTTTGTAGCGATGTAGCTACAACTGTTGTACAGTTGTAGCTACATCGCTACACATACTGTTACCGCTACAAGTCAGTTACATTTCTACTCCGAACTTACGGCCAAAGTATATTCGAAAATATTCGAATTTCCGATTTCGAATCGAATCGAGTATTGACTTTCGAAAGGAATTTCGAATTTTCACAGGAGCTTAAGGACAACACTTGGAAACACATTCTTGGTGAACAAAATATATTATTATATTGCTTAAAAACATAAATTATGACCCTTCATAAGAACAAGTTCGTTCCAATGATGGAGTCATGGGTAGGGTTTAATAGATTCTCTGGGGGCGCGGTGGCTCAGTAGGTAGAGATGCAGGCTTCAAACCGAGAGGTCCTCGGTTCGAATCCCACCTGCGGCAACCGCGTTGTGTCCTTGGGCAAGACACTTCACCCCGCATTGCCCATGTGGGGGCACGGTGACGTCGTGTACTGAGGAGTACTGCACGTTGATGGTGCACTTGTCTTCAACCGATGCTAGCCCTGCGTGTGTAGAGTTAGTATGTTGGGGAGCTCGCCGTTGCTCGGTGGTTCTCCCCGGGTACTCCGGCTTCCTCCACCTGTCATGGTCATGATTAGCCATTGTGCAGAAATATGTGACATTAAAACCCCAATAAATAAATAAATAATAAATAAATAGATTCTCTGGTTTTCATGAAACCGATAACGGGAATGATTCGAATAGAAAATCCGGGAGCCGGGGAATTCTCGCTTTCATAAATCTCAATGGATAATTATGACCGGCAGCCTTCAGGTCGTAATGAACATTAAGATTAATGAACGCGAGAATTTCTCAGTCGGCAGCATGTGTATAGTCAAATGAACTATTGACTTCCCTTTGTGCGTAATATAATTTTAGAGGCACGCAACTCTAAATACTAATGCTTACGTGGGATCCGTGACGTGAAAGTTAGTATTTAGAACTCCATGCGTCCAAAATCAGATGATAAAACAGATAGTGACATCGATGATCCTTTGGAGTTATCGAGAAGCTATAGGTGAAACAGCTACACTCTAAAATCAGTTGGGTTAAAAATTAACCCAAATCGACTGGGTTGAGTGAATATGAACCCAACTGGGTTCATATTCACTCAACCCAGTCGATTTGGGTTAATTTTTAACCCAACTGATTTAAGAGTGTATGACCGGGCCATCTGTAGACCGTTGATAATATTACCACACTCGAATTGAAAGTATTCAAAATTTTATGTTTTAAATATAAGGTATAATTTGTTGATTTTCAATCGAACGTTGTTCACTGCGAGGCGCCAGCATACCGACGCTCAATAAGGTACCATTGTTTTATTTGAACTACAAGCCGCCTATGTGACTCACACCTCACGTGGCGACCACAGTGGGCTGCTAATTATCTATAGAAAGTTTATCTCAGCCCCCAGCACCGAGACTTGCATCAGCATGTTTAATCTGGCGATGGTAAATCAATTTCCTTGCTTACCACTATTAATTATTGTTCGTTAATTTGCAGTATTAGTAAAATTGTATGGTAGAATTAAATCCTTTGTTAAATATTATGAATATTAATGATATCTCAAATGTTCAATACTAACTGTGGAAGCACAAGTTACTGACCACGTTATACGGCTCTCGCGGCCTGGATTTAACGTTTTACATGTTATTGTTATTCTTGGAGATGTTTGCTGGACATTAATAAATATTATATGTGTCTTATATCATTTGGACATTCTTTGAACCCGTAGCACTCAATACGACGACCCCCCCCCCCCCCCCCCTGGGCACACAGCCAGGAGGTATAAATCGCCGGGAGAAAGACTGCCATTGCAACGGCCGACGAACGCGTCATTCCCCTCTCGGTTTTCTCTTAGTTTCCGATAACCGTGATCGGAAATTTTGAGTATTGGAACCGGGAATTCCCTGTCTCCAGTTGAACTATAGAGGTTCAAAGCTTTGTTTTTGAGACAAAAAACTGAATCAAAATTATAAAACGTGTTTGGCGATATTTAAGAATAGCACTGGGCCTACTGCGTAGTTATGTTGTGTAAGTGGTAAATGCACGTTACGTAAACGTCAAGATGGGCGTGACAGCTGTTACTTATTCCCAGTTCCTTATTCGACATTCGTATCAACGGCCATATCGGTTGATAACGAATGTCGAATAAGGAACTGGGAATAAGTAATGGTTGTCACGTCCCTAACGTCAAGTTCATGAACATTGTTAAAACTGGAAATGACTCTCCCAGAATTAAATCGCACGACGAATGTCGGTTAATTTCACAAGCCTTCATCTTTTTGTGAAGATAAAACAAGGGTCGATTTTTAAGAATAGTACTTGACCCGATGCGTCGTTATGTTGGGTAAGTGGTAAAATGCACATAACGTTAACGTCAAGATGAATGTGACAACCGCGCTTTATTCCCAGTTAATTTATTCGATATTCCTTGTCAACCGATTCTATCGGTTGATAATGAATACCGAAAAAGGAACTGGGAATAAGTAACAGTTGGCACGTCTCCAACGTCTACTTCATGAACATTGCTAAAATTTGAACCGACTCTACTGGAGTTAAAACATACGGAGTAAGTCGGTTAATTTCACAATCCTTTATCCTTTTGTGAAGATAAAACAAGGGTCGATTCAGTACTCGGTCCTTTTTTATCGACAACATTACTGGCAGGCTATGTATAGTCGTTCTTATCCACATGACTGCACACATGGCAAAATGTTCAGCTATTTTTTTCTCATAAAATATCTCTCTTTATAAATACGAAGGTTTCTCTTCTATACAATACTTTATTTATGTACAAAGTGCGATACTGAAAGTGTTGTTAACCCTTTGCCTAACCCCTTGTTAACCTTTTGTAATATGCAAATTCAGCAGTTGAAAAAATAGTATTGTTCAAAAAAATTTCAACAAAACCATATCATGTGACCCCTCGTTGGAACGAGCTCGTCGAGCTCGTTCCAACGAGGGGTCACATGGTATGGTTTTGTTGAAATTTTTTGAAAAAAATTTAAAAATGATATTGAAAATAATCAATTTTGATATCATCTGCGTTGGGTAAAGGGTTAAGTTCGTTTTTCTCAGCAGATTTATTTATTTATTGGGGTTTAACGACACCTTCGACAACAAGTGCCACCTCGTGAAGGACAGTTTTACGCGTGGAGGAAGTCAGAGCACCCGGAGAAGACCACCGAATAAAAAACACCGAACAACTGCCAGACTCCTCAACGTACTCCACACAAGCAAGGTTAGCATTGGTTGAAGACAAGTTCACCACCATCGATGTGCAGTACGCCTTAGTACACAGCGCCACCGCGCCTCTTTTCCCACGTGGACAATCGGGATGAAGTGACACAACGCAGTTACCATTGACCGGGACCGAACCGTGGACCTTTTGGTCTTAAGTCCAATTCCGTAACCACTGAGCCACCGCGATCCCTTTTCTCAACAGATATACGAATGCCTATCGAAAATGTCCTGATGGACCGAAAGCTTAACTTCTTTTCAACTGTATACATGTATCGTCGTTTGAAGTTTGTTAGTGACCTAATATGGCATATACACCGTGTCACCAGAGGGCGTGGTGGGCAGTGGATAGAGCATTGGACTTTAAACCATAAGGTCGACGATTAGATCCGGATCAACAGTAACGCGTTAACTGTCCTTGGGCAAGACACTTAATCTCGATTGCACACGCGTGGGCTCGGTGGCGCTGTGTACTAACGCGTATTGCTCGTCGATGGGACACTTGCTTTCACTCGCTGCAAACTCTACTTGTGCGGAGTTAGTGCGTTGAAGAGTCTGACGGTTGCTTACTTCTGCTCAGTGGTTCTCTCTGGGTATTCCGGCTTCCCCCACCCATGAGACTGTCCGGCAAAATGTGACCCTGACTGTTGAAAGTGTTGCTAAACACCAGGAAACAAACAATTCGAAGTCAGTAAATCTCATATAGGGCAAGTAATCGCTTTCGTCTGAAGAGGAATTTACTGACACCAAGGGGGCGCGGTGGCGTTGCGGTAACCGGTTCTCGTCAGATCACCGAAGTTAAGCAACGTCGAGCCCGGTTAGTCCTCGGATGGATGACTGTCTGAGCGATCGATTCGAACTTCCGCGTTGTTTCCTTGGGCAAGGCACTTAACCCCGATTGTTCACATGGGGGCACGGTGACACCGTGTACTAAGGCGTACTACACGTCGATGGTGCGCATGTCTTCAACCATTCTAACCCTTCATGTGCTACAGTGCGGAGTTACGATATTGGGGAGCTGGCAGCTGCTCGTCGTTGCTCGGTGGTTCTCTCCGGGTACTCCGGCTTCCTCCACCCGTAAAACTGCCACGGTCATGGTTAGCCATTGTGCATAAGTATGTGACTTTAAACACCAATAAATAAATAAACAAGTACTGACACCAACTGCAGTTAAAACTAGAAGTCCTGTCATGAAATGCGCACAAATGGCACGTCGACCTGCGCGTTATTCTACGCGTTATGACCATAGTAAGGCTATCAAATTCTGTACATATGGCCTGTGCACAAGCAATGTTTCATCCAATGAACCTCCGGGTAACCCGGAGGTCCATTGGCAGAAACATTTCCTGTGTTTGCTATGAGATACCAGGAGAACCTGCCGTACTTTGGACGCCATGCGATATGGCAATTGCGCGTAATTCCTACGCGCTATTAAACCTAGATAAGCACACAGTTCGTGACAGGACTTCTAGTTTTAACTGTATATCATAGTAATCCAAACTGTGTGAGAAATATATATTTTCCATCATTTTCCAAATATGGTGATCTATCAATTGCAATCAATAATGAAAGATTAAATTCTTACTTCTTTAATTGCTGTTGTCATTTCGATCGATGAATACACAAAAGAGCCCAGACTGTTAGTCGTGTATAGATTTGAACAGATTGTGTTTGATGTATACACAGTTTGCACCTGACATCTTTAACAATCAACCTTGACTTTTATTGTCATGAAGATCGACTTTCGATAAAGTTATCTCCCTTGAAATTATTAAACGCACGAAGGTCGATTACGAAGCAAGTAATTGCTGAGGAAACACCCATTGCATCAGTAGACATTAAAGCCAGGTTTCCTTTTGTTATTTTCAATTAATGCAAACAACAGAGAGCTCTCGGAGCTGTTTGTTGTTTTCGTTTATTACAAGTATAATGAATTGCTGTATTTATGTAAATTATACGTACATAGACACGACACTTAATCCCGATTGCCCACGATGGGCACGGCGGCGATATGTACCAAGGCGCACTGCGCAGTCTGACAGTTACTCGCCGCCGCAAAGTTGTTCTCTCCAGATACTCCGACTTCCTCTATCCGTAAAATAGTCCGACACGCAGTGACCCTGGTTGTGAAAGTGTCCTTAAATCCCATTAAACAAACTAACATGCACAGATAACTCACGAAGCTCAGGATATTCGATCAGATAATGGGCGAGAGCAAAGCTCTCGACCATTATCTGACGGAAATCCCATGAGGCGAGTTTATTATCTGTCGAAAATTCCACTTTACATTAAAAGGCAGAAAGAAAAAGGAAATGAAAATGTTATCGCTCATGAGTGAGTGCTATAATAGGTACTGGAAAGTTAGCTCGAAATTAGGTGACAGCCTATTTGCTATGACGTCAAAACTCTAAACAAGAAATGTTTGTTGTCCCCCCGTATTTATGAACAATTCTTAGCAATTTTGAACTCCAAAATTGAAAAATTATAACATTTTTTAGATGTTTGACGCATCAAAAATAACATGTCACCTGTTTTCAATCTAATTTCCCTATTACTTAAAAAAACACATAAAGGACTATGAATCCCCGATTTCCAGAAAATGCGAATTTAAATTTCAGGTTCCATAAACAACTAGTTGCCACAGAATAATCATGCATTGAGATGAGTATAGATGATGCAGGGGGTGTCCTTGTTCTGTTTCTGAGCAGCTTGCTTTAACACCAAAATTAATATTTAGTGTAAACAATATTTATTTCCAAAGCATGATTAATTTATACAGTAACAAGCATAAATTGACAAAAAGTAACAAACATGGAAATGGATTCAGCAACAAGCCGAAGGCTAGAACTGTCTCCACGTGGAATGAAATATAATCAAAGATTTATGCGGCAATGATAAATTTGAGATGATTGAGCCAGCGGTGGGCTCCGTACTGGCGGTTGAGATATTGATTGATCCATTCGTGCCCATTAAACACAGATCACACTTCGATACTGCTCCAAATTACGAAGAGAGTATTTTTTACAGAACGTGGCCAGGACCAAATATCACCCGTAATCTGCGGCAGTACGCCGCTGGTTGCCAGTGTCACATAGACCTCTCCACATTTTGCGTCGGACCCGTCTATCTTCCCATATCTACTAAGGAATGAGTGTGGCTGTTTTCCGCGAAAGTTCCATTGGCGTTGGTGGTCGTTAGACGTCCACACGCCAACAGGTTAGAGCCAACGCCTGAGTCGTGCCATACTTTGGATACCTGAGTGAAGAAAAACAATTATACCATGATTACATATTCTACTATATATAAAAAGCCAAAAAGCCTATGACATAAATTTTAGCTTTACACACCAACCGTGGTGAACACGCCAGCAATCGGATTTCAGTAGTTAAAATTTACACCTACAGTGGAACTAAATCCAAGCTGACCTTTGGTGACCTCGCCTTGAATGCAAACTTGCCTAAATTTATCACTGGTCGCCTCGTGAAGAGTGAAATGAAACCGGCAATTATTTATTACGTATTTAAATAAGTTTACCTCATAAGATACCAAAGATTAACAAACATACGTTGTCTCATGTTAATAAAGCATCCATAACTCGAAATAGTATGTTATTATTTTATTAAAATGAAAAATTCCCCGTAATTTGCGCGTTTCTTTCTTCATTTCGTTCGACGATAAAATTGCCAGCGGAAGTACCGCCCACCAGTTCTCATGTAAACAAAAACATATTCATACGTGTGAATATTGATTTGTTTAACATTAAAACTCTTATTAATCTGACGAACATGGTATAAATAAAATATTCCCAAAGTAGCTTGGTGTACCAAATGTTCACCACTCGTAGTGAAGTGATGTTAACCGCGCGCCGAAGGCTCGCGGTTAACATCACTTCACCGCGCGTGGTGAACATTTGGTACACCAAGCTACCAAGGGTATATTCTATATATATATAATATAAAATATATAAGAAAACACACGGAAAGGAGGGCAGGTCGAGTCAGTATGATACTTTGTACAATTATGTCAATTGATAAAACCCATGATCGAGGATAACAGAGAGCATCTACATGTAATCCTGCGTAATTTCACGGGAACACATTCCAGTCAGGCCTGGTCATCCGGCGTCTACAATTGCATGCAGCGCGAAAGTACCCTAACAGGAGTGTATACAGTCAACAGATTCACTGATCATGGAACATCTTGAAATATCTTGGGGTAGCCCACTAGTTAGATGCGCCTTTGTGGTCGATAGATATTAAGAACAGGTCTAAGAAGTGTGTATTAGTTTTTCTTCTTTTTTTCTCCCCAATTCAATTGGGTTAAGATGGCAGCTCAGTCAACTTTAGTAGCATGTCCACGGTTAGGATGTGCCTTGTGCCAACAGCGACTGTGTATTATTAAAGACAAATGCGGCGGCGTATTTAGAGGACGGTCCAGTCGTTGTTGAGACAAGGTGCACTTCATTCTTGGCGCAGTTACAAAACTGACAAGTAGCACAGGCAAAAGGCAGTATGTAACAAGTTGTTTGGAAGAAAGGGTGGCGAATTATGAGCTACCTGAGGGTTATTGAGTCTTGGAATCGTTTGGATAGGACAATATACCTATGGACCATTTCGAAGACTGATCGGTTCTCTGTCGGGAACAAATGGTCACTTTAATTTAGCAAGACGTCGATGGTGGGCTGTATTCCTAGAATTCCAATTGTTTGGTTCCTTACACCATCGAAATATGGACAAAACAATAAATAATGTTCAGCGGTTTCTCGTTCGCCAAATCTGCAGCTATTTGATTCAGACAAATTGTTATTAAGGAGATCATCATTCAAGTTGCTATACCGTAAAGGTAGTCTACAGTGCAAGATCAGGGACAGGCGTGATTTATGTCCCGAGTAAAATTTCGGTCAAGTTCTTCTGGTGCTAATCAAATACTGCTTGAACGTCGTAATATTAGAAATTTGTCTATTTTAATTTGGGATATCATTCAGGGGTTAGTAGCGGATAGTAAAAAAGAGGTTTGATGCAGGTGGGTACGGCATGGGATTGTGTTCAGATGGGTATTATTCCTCAGATTGTAGTTCTGAGTTTCGAGGGTACCATCAGTGAGGGATAAGGGGGCGTAAGGCCGTGAAACATCTTGAAGTATTGAATTAACTTGTGTTTTTTCCTTCTAGTCTCTAGAGGTTCCCAGCCTGTTTTGATGGAAAGGGACTGTTTACTTGGTCTTTTAGTCCCACCCGTAACAATGCGAGCTCCCTCTATTTGGATTTATTCAACCTCCCCGACTAGCTGAGCGGAACAGTTATCCCAGACTACATCCGCATATTCTAATATGGGGCGAACAAATGCAAAATAGATCTTTTCAAGTAGTTTTCGATCAAGTCTAAATTGCGTTGCATCCCTTCGAGGTTATTTCCGCAATGTTTGGCGCCCTGTTACCGCGGTCGTTGAGGGTAAGGCCAAGGAGTTTGTATTTTTCGACATTCTTTATTACATGGGTAGACATTAAAAGAGGGGGATGAATTGGTTTTAGGGATTTGTGGTTGATCACCATAGATTCTGTTTTTGGGGGTTGAAGTTCACTAACCATGTTTGGGCCCAATCCTCTATTATTTTTTATGTCCTTGTTAATTATCTCGGCGGCCATATTGGGTTGTTCAACTATGAGGAACAAAGAGGTATCATCGGCAAAGAGTCTAATGTTAGAAGTGATATTGTTAACACAATCGTTGATAGAATAACAAGGGTCCCAGGATAGTCCCTTGTGGGACACTCGCAGATACGTCGCCCCATGACGACGACACAGAGTTTAAACATACACGTTGGTTTCTGCCAGATAGATAGCTTCGAAACCAATCCAGTAAAGGACCTGTGATGCCCATCTGTTCAAGTTTGCAGAGTAAACCTTTGTGTCAAACTTTGTCAAATGCCTTGCTCACGTCGCAAAAGACTACCCGAATTTCTTTTCCTTCATCAAGGGCTGAACTGAAGGTATGGTAGATGTCAGTGAGTTGCAGCACCGTTGAGTCGGATAGGTGAAAGGCTGACTGAAGAGGGGTTAGCAAAGAGTTGCTTTGCAAGAATGATAGAATGCGTTTGATGATACATTTCTCAAATACTTTGCTGATACAGCTCAGTAAAGTTATAAGGCGATAGTTTGAAACACATTGGAGGTCTCCGGTTTTGAATACATGAATAACATTTCCGCTTTCCCATCCGTGTGGGAAGAAGGAATGACTGAGCATTATGTTAAAGGCAACTGTTAAGGGGTCAGCTAGACTCACAGAACACATTTTGAGGATTTTTGGACTAATGTCGTCTGGGCCGCATGCTTTGGATACGTTGAGCGAATCAAGGGAAAATAATTATTTAAACATTCGGCTTTGTCCTTGTCCAGGGAAAAACCTTGGTTATTTGTGATTAAACAGTGGTAGGGGGTTCTTTATTGAACAGCACAAGCTTGAGTGTTTTCCACCAATCGGAGTTGTTTGACTTAGTTTAGTGTCGATTTTTGAAAAATATTTAGCTTTTGACTTGCGTATTTCAGTCGTTACTTCGTAACGCTTTTTCCTGTATTTTTCCCAACATTCTGGCGTGTCTCGGAATTTGACTTTTCGGTGAGCAAGCTTTCTTTGGCGAATTAGAAGTTTAAGGTTATTGTGGAACCATTTGGGCAGGTCGGATCTAATAGTGGCAATTTTGTTAGGTATAAATTTATGGGCTTTGTTTATTATCACATCGATTAGTCAGGATGCAATGGACGCAATATTACTATCAGTCAGCAAGTGTGACCAGTTAATCTTTGACCTATTCATGTCGATATAATTTTCCAGGTCATAATACCAAACAAGGCGCGTATGTTGCTTCGGGGTTTCTAATCTGAGGTTGACAATCGCTATGGTAGGACAGTGGTACCTTACACTGTTTTCAAGGAAGGTATTCGCAACTGCAGCTTTGACGATAGGTTGATCGTTATTAACCAGGATCAGGTCGATTAGTGAACAGGGACCTTTCGCAATAGTAGGTTGGTTCATTTAACAGTTGTTTCAGGTTGTCTTGGGAGAGTAAGCGATCAAGGGAGGCTGACTTCACTTTCAGCTGGTCTTCGTTAAAGTCTCCATTTAAAAGGATATTGTTAAGTCCAGAATCTATAGCTCGATCTGTTGATGTGTTGATTTTGTCCCACAGAGTGGCGCCTGAATTAGGGGGCCTGTACAGGACCCCGACAAGTAGTAGGCCTAAGGGAGGTGTAGATCTATGCCCAGAGACATTCCAGGGGGGGGGGGGGGTATGTCAAGGTCTGAACGAGGTTTGTATGGGATATCGTTTTTTTACATACATGATAACACCGCTGCCTCTTGAGCCTCGGTCTTTACGTAACGGGGTTTGGAAACTGGGAACTAGGATGTCGTTCTTGGGGACACCGGAGTCTAGCCATGTTTTAGTAAACGCGCATACATCGTGTGAGAGAGATTCGCAGCAGTGCAAGTCATATTTGGGACGGATGCTTTGTACTTTCAGGTGGAAGGCAGTAAGTCTATCAGGGCAAAGCAAGTATAAAAAGGAGGAGGCCCCCTTCCCCGACATTCAGTTTCAGATATATGTATATATTTCTTCCCTCTTTGTTGTAAGCACACATGTTTTAATTAGATAATTAGCCTTTGGCGATTCAAAATTTCACAGTGGGATACTTATTTGGCATTTTACTGGTCAAAATAAAATGTCTCCATGCTGTCTTCAGCTCATTAATCTCGCAGTAACAAACACTTGCAGATGATTCCAATTGTCACGACTATCAAGTATATTATTTCTCGAGATACGCTTGATAGCATTTACATTGGCGCGCGTTGATTTTATCTTCAGAAATGTCGCGTTCCATGTTTGGACACCCCGAAACAAGGTATAAGTGTGGAGAACAAGCTAGTTCAGTGCGACTTGGGTTCAGGTCGTTTAGGAGGGAGATTTGGGTTTCGGCCGAATAGGAGACGCCATAATAGGGTTTTGTGTGAGTGGAATTGCTGGACAACCCACGAAGCTCCGTTGTGCGCCGTTGTTGTCAGATTAGTTGGACGTAGCGGAGCTACAAGCCCGAATTTAAAGAATAGATTACGAACCCAAATAAAGGCTAAGTTTGGATGTCGTTAGCGAGGATAGACTCGCCCCTGTCTCAAAGTGTAGGCATTTGTATTGTGGTATTAACCCCTAGGAACGCAGTGGTTGATCAAGTAGTAACCTACTTTAATCATTGTTTCCTTTCCGCAGTCTGAAGTGATTAAGAATCACACCTAACGACGAGCGAACCTATATTTAGAGTTTACTTGGCAGGGAAGAATATCATAGTGCGGCCTCAACTCAGCTCAGCCCGGAATCTGACCATCCTTGTTGGCTCGTCCCCCAATATTTGTAATGGCGAGGCTAAACAAAACTATGTCACATCTCCCACGTGGATAAAGGTGTTTGGCAAAGTCCTCTGGGACTAGTGGGATAGAATGGTGACATAGGCGATGTGTTTGCTAAGCGAGCCTGGACAGTGAGTGTTAGTTTGTCGGGGATTTGTTTCAATATCACCTGTTTTGTAAATAATAAGATTCGTCAAAATGAATATTTGTTAAACAGTAAATCTGTGCAGTCAAAAGTTAAGGTCCCATAATCTTTAAAGGTGAAAATGGAAACCTTTTGATCTATGAGTTATTGTTTGAGAAAAATCATCGAAGAAAACAAAACGTGATGTAATAATGATAATTCTTTGGCTTTCCGCGGTCCTCTACCGAGGAGACTTACATTAACCCAGTGCACGCCAGGTTATTCCTCTTTCTCCCCTTAATCTCCCAGCATTCAGTCGAAATATATAATAATAATACAGTACATTTATCAAATGCTTAATCCCTGAAAAAGGCTCTGAGCGCTTTACAATTCCAGACCATTTACTCACTAAGCTCTCACACACATTCACTGAAACACACGTCATGCGCACAAATGTTCATTCTAAAACTGATGGGTCATCAAGTAAGTATTTCTTGAAAAGATATGTATTAAGGTCGGTTTTGAAAATATTATATGATTTGCCTCTCCTGATTGAATGAGGAAGTGAGTTCCAAATGTATGGGCCGTAGAATGTGAATGCTCTCTGAAAATTTTTTTTAGTTTAAACCTGGGTATGGTGAGCAGGTTCAGGTCTTGGGACCTTAAGTGACGAGGCGGGGTGTAATTATGTAAGAGGCATGATAGATAGGGTGGCAAGGTTGAATCCAGGCTACGGTAGCATAAGGATGCAATCTTGTACTCAATCCGTGCCTGTACTGGTAGCCAATGAAGGGTTCTTAACATCGGTGTTATATGGTCGCGCCTTGGCTTGCGCAGGACAAGTCTAGCAGCATTGTTTTGAATGCGTTGCAAACTATTTATCTTTTCTGTCGGTAGACCGCTGAGAAGCGAATTGCAATAGTCCAACCTAGATAGGATGAAGGAACTAACCAGCCTTTTCGCGGCCTCCTGAGTAAGATAAGGTCGGAGATGGGAAATCCTTCTCAATTCAAGAAACAAACGTTTCCTGATGTTCTTGACTTGGACAGTCATGGACAGATTTGAGTCTAGATAAACACCTAGGTTTTTGGCTGTATTCGAAAAACCTATGTCGGTGCCGCAAATGCAGAGATGGTCTAGGCTGGTGTTCTTAGTTTTTGCATCGGTAGAAATTAGAATGATCTCGGTCTTGTCATCATTTAATTTTAATTTGTTTGTTTCCATCCAGTGCTTGACGGTCTCTATGCAGGTTTGGATGTCTGTTGACGTTTGTGTTAACTGCCTGGGTAAGGATGGGGAGTAGATTTGAGTATCGTCAGCATATATATGATAGCTCAGATCTTGCTTTGATATTACACCACCAATGGGTTGTGTAGGTAGGTTAATAGGTATTAACCCTTTAGCCAACGTAACGGCCAAAACCGGCCAGCGCTATTCTCAAAAATCGCTAATTAATTTTCATTATTTTTTCATTTTATTGTCTCGAAAACATAGGTTATGACTTCTCGTTGGAACGAGCTCGTTCCAATGAGAGGTCAAAACCTATGTTTTTGAGACAAAATATGAAAAAAATTGTTATTCAAGAATTTCATTCGCAAGTTTCGTCTGCTTTTCATGTTAGGTAAAGGGTTAATAATTTGTTCGAGCTAGCAGTAGTGGAATAACAGTGATACGAATTGGGGCCCTTGGCGGTATTAATGTACTAACGGCAGTAGTAGTACCACAAGTTAGTAATGGTTGAGACACAGGACAGAATAGTGGTAGTCAGTAGTAATGGTAAAGGCCTTAATGGCGGAAGACTGCAAGGCTGGTAGAACACTATACTAAAGGTGAATACTATACAAACTGAACATAGGACAGATGATGGTGACAGTGTACAAGTAATGGTCTTGGAGCTATGAAGGTCATGGAGGAGGTCTAGATGCAAGAAACAGAACAGATACTAGGAGTCATAACTATCCTCCATAGGTATCCTCTGAAAGATATCCCCAAATGTATCCTCAAATAATACATTGGCATTACATAGGTATCATCCAATACCCAGATGGGCATAAGAGTCGAAAAAGAGTCACTCTTTCGAGCAATTGCTCTGTAGCACGTTTGCTCGATGGGGTTCGAGTCGTTCGAGTAATACCTATCCATGCTGGATTGTCCTTTGGGTTTGGGAATCATCGAGGCATTCGTTGTAAAAAAGGGTGTATGGGTATGTACAGATTATGGGAAATCAAGCAATCTGATTGCTTAGAAAGCGCCAGTAAAGTGAACTGATTGGATGATCTGGATACATTGACAGGGGCGGCGGAACGATTTTCAAAGTGGGGGCTGAACCGGGGTATGGATGGTCGTCGTACGAAAATTTTAAATTCCAGGGTCCCAAAACCTCTATTTCCCTGAGCGGATATTTTGAGATTTTTCTGGAGATGTATTTGACAGATTTCACACTTTGAGAGCCGTTAAAAACGTCGGTAAAGCATACAGGTGAGGTCTATTTATCAGCTTTGGTCGTAACGACCAAAGCTGATAAATAGCCATCACCTGTATGCTTTACCAGACGTTAACAGCAATTATACTGTCTGTGGATTATCTTCCCTGGGGTGAATTTGGTACTTGTATATCTGTAAGATTACGATCTATTTCAGTTAACCGAATTATTAACAGACTGTATACATTTTAGCGTTTGCTGCCACTTACTGCAAAAAATCATCCGAAACCCATCGAAACTGAACCAGTACGAGAGAAACATAGCTGGAGAAATTATGGGGGAGGCTCTGGATCAGCCCTTGTTTCATCTGTCATTGGTGGTGTTAAAATATGTGCATAAAAAACATGGCCTGGCAAAAAAGTGGAGGGGCTAAAGCACCCCCAGCCGCCCCCCCCGGTTCCGCCGCCCCTGATCAAACAAGAATAAGAGTACTTGGAACAGGGTAAGAACTAGCCTGAACAGGCAAGAAAAAAATAATAACAATAAGCCAAACTGGTCCAAGTTCTAGGCTCTTCTGCTCTGCTGGAGTATACCCCAGAACAACCGAATCGGGCCGGGTTGACAGAAATTATAGCTTAAATATAAGTAGAAGACACCAAAGGGATCCAAATAACAGGAAAACCGAGAATTCTGCAGGAATCCGAACCCAGAAAATTACTCTTGTTCAGTTGAAAAATGATGAAGAGACGCCTATAGTTTTATGAAGGATAATGTCTGTATTATATGTCACGATGTGCACATAGTTGATATAATGAACAGACAAATTGTTACAGGAAACCTAATGATAGAAGAAGAGTTAATCCTTTATCCAAAGTAACGGCCAAAACCGGCCAGCGCTATTCTCAAACATCGCTAATTAATTTTCATTATTTTTTCATTTGTTGTCTCAAAAACATAGGTTATGACCCCTCGTTCGAGCTCGTTCCAACGAGGGGTCATAACCTATGTTTTTGAGACAAAAAATGAAACAAATTAGTTATTCAAGATTTTTTTTTTGCAAGTGTCGTCTGCTTTTCATGTTAGGTAAAGAGTTAAAGAAGAGACACTTGGTAGGATTTTGAGGACGTCTCGACAATTCTAAATTTCCGAAACAACGTAACTCGAATCGAACAATCGGGACGATTTCGAAGCGAATTTCGAAGATTCGCAAGGGTCTATTGTGACTGTCGACAAGGCACAAATTGTGTCATGCACACTACGTGCGGTGTTAATTTATTCCTCACGCTTTCCTATAGTTCTCAAGATATGGATGCACAATTTAGAACTCCGAGGTGTATTTGTGGAAGGAGTAACATGGGAGAGATTCTAAATTCTAATCCCTTTCGATCACACTTTCATGGGGTTTAGAGAAATTTGGATATGTCGGATATTTCCGATTAAACGGACATTAACGAGGTCAAAAAAATTACATATTCTGTTCTATTTATTTCCCACTGATAACACCAATCACCTGCTACCCACGCTGACATGAAAAAAACCCGTCGCGGTACTGGGTTCAGCACCTCATGAGCTGGTTATCAATAAAAGCGTATAGGAATAGGGTTTCAGCCAAAGACTTGCATTCTGTGAAACGCGTACGAAGTACAAGTAAAGTTTCTGCCGATAAGCTGAATATTCTTTGTGCGTCTTACGTTTTCTCACAGACCTTGACCGGCAGAAAACTTCACCCCGTGGTTAATTTTAATAGTAATCTACTTTTCCGGTATTGAGCAAATGATCATGTATATGCTTTTTGCATTGTACATTTTGCAATATATCGTTCACTGAAGGCACAAAGATGCCAACTGCAATGCTTTAGCAATGCAGTTGGCATTTTTATGACATCAATAGTTCATTATTTAACTGATTCAAACTATAAGCCGAAAAATATCTTCGAACCCCGAGGGACGTGGTGGCTCAATAGGTGGAGGTGCAGGCTGCAAGCCGAGAGGTCCTCGGTTCGAATCACACCTGCGGCAACCGCATTGTGTCTTTGGGCAAGACACTTCACCCCCGTTGGGAGCACGGTGGCGTTGTGTACTAAGACGTACTGCACGTCGATGGTGCACTTGTCTTCAACCAATGCTAACGCTGCTTGTATGGAGTTAGTATGTTGGGGAGCCGGTGGCGCCGTGGCGTTGTGGAAACCGGTTCTCGTCAAATCATTGAAGTTAAGCAACGTCTAGCCCGGTTAGTCCTTGGATGTTTGGCCGTCTGAGCGATCGATTCGGACTCCCGCGTTGTGTTCTTCGGCAAGGCACTTAACCCCGATGGTCCACATGGGGGGGGGGGGGGGGGCACGATGACGCCGCCGTGTACTAAGGCGTACTGCACGTCGATGATGCGCATGTCTTCAACCAATCTAACCCTGCCTGTGCTACAGAGCGGTGTTACGATGTTGGGGAGCTGGCAGCTGCTCGTCGTTATTCGGTGGTATTCCGACTTCCTCCACCCGTAAAACTGTCACCGACACGACATGACCTTGGCTGTTAGTGTACCGTTAAACCCTAATAAATAATAAATAAATGTTGGGTCGCCTGACTGTTGCTCGCCGTTGCAGGGTGGTACTCCTGCTTCTTCCACCCATAAAACTGTCTGACACGAGGCTGTAGAAAGTGTCGTTAAAGCCCAATAAATAAATTAAATAATCTTTGAGTCCCAAACGTCACAAGCCACCTCGCCTCTCTCCTCCCACAGATAACAACTCTTTGCAACCTGAAGTGTACGTGCCATTAAGACAACCAGATTGTCAAGGCGCAGAACTGGAAACATTCGACCTCAAATGTGTCCTCTACCAATCTTTACAAATGTGTAGGTTAAAATTTTAGTACGAACATCTTCATAAAAATTACACAGTAATGTAACGATAAGTGTACCAGACAATACCTCCTCATCATGTTTCTCTAACCCGTTGCTGTCCCTCCTTACACAAGACAATTTGCGGAACTGGTAATTAATGCATTTTTTGTACATATTCTCTTATCGATTCGCGTTCAAAACACGAAACGAATAGAGCAAAACAAGTGGAAAACACGATCATTAATAATAATTACACATAAATACTTAATTGAAATTGTTCATGTGAAGAATCATTTTGTACCAAAATATACATTTCATGTGTTCCGGAAGATTAGACGAAATTATACTCTTTTTGATGGAAATCTCGTCGTGTACGACGGAGACTGCGTTGCTGAGGGGGCGCGGTGGCTCAGTTGGTAGAGGTGCAGGCTGCAAGTCGAGAGGTCCTCGGTTCGAATCCCACCTGCGGTAGCCGCGTTGTGTCCTTGGGCAAGACACTTCACCCCCATTGCCCATGTGGGGGCACGGTGGCGTTGTGCACTAAGGCGTACTGCACGTCGATGGTGCAACTGTCTTCAACCAATGCTAACCCTGCTTGTGTGGAGTTGGTATGTTGGGGAGCTGACAGTTGCTCGCCGTTGCTCGGTGGTTCTCTCCGGGTACTCCGGCTTCCTCCACCCGTAAAACTGTCACGGTCATGGTTAGCCATTGTGCAGAAATATGTGACCTTAAACACCAATAAATAAATAAATAAATAAATAAATATAAATACTGCCTTGCTGAGGCGGTAGTAACCTTTTCGTATATTAGATATTAGTAAGTGTTGGGACTTAATAAACATAACATGCAGACAAAGGTCATTTCCCTTCATTTGTCTGCTTGTGTATTGGCGGTATAACGTCTCGGGTAAGATCACACCGTGCCGGACAGGTTTACGTAAGGAGAAAACCGAGGTACCTGGAAAGAACCACCGAGCAGCGGTCAGCAACTGTCAGACTCTCCAACTTACTAACTCTGCGCTCGGAGAGGTAGCAGCGGTTGAAGGCAACTGCACCATCGACGTGCACTACGCCTTAGTACACAGAGCAACCGTGCCCCCCCCCCCCCCCCACGTGTGTAATCGGGGTTAACTGGCTGAGTGCTAGAAACCACTATCAGGGCTTTCAGAAAAATGAGGGTACCCCAGCAAAGCCAACATTTTCCTTTCTCGTGTTTCATATTCAGTCAAACGCAAATAATATTATGTTTATACAAATTTGTTTTATTACAAATTATTGGAGAGTGCCCATAGGCACTCTCCAATAATTTGTAATAAAACAAATCTTGAATAACAAATTCAGACCTCCAAAATAATCTAGCTAGGCCTCAACCAGTTAAGTGTCATGCCCAAGGCCTCAACGCAGTTACTGCTGTCAGGATGAAATCGTCGATCTCTCGGTATGTAAGCCAATGCTCTAACCCCAGATCCAGCACACACACGATATTTTCCTTGGTATTAACTCCAATTTTAATACAGTGTCCAATATAGAGTCTTTTGTGGTGGGATGCATTCCTTAAACGATGCTGCCCGGAACACAGTCGCGGAAACCTTCGTTAATAGTTTTTGCATCGCGATTGAGCTTCCTAGTTCCTAGTTCCCGTAAATAAGTCAAACTGATCTTGCCTTATCGCGAAATTATATAACATGGGATGAGAGACTCGATGCGGAAGCATCGCGACATGTTGGTTTCAACAAAACAGCAACCCATGTCTCGTGAACAAGCAATAGCTCAAGTCACGTGAACAAGCAAAGAAATACAAGTGGTGTTTGGCCCATCGTTCCTTCTGATTTGTTCCAGCAAAGAACAACTGAAGTCATGCGAACACTCATAACCTAAAAAGGGCACACTAACAATAAATTGTCATAAAACTTCGTGTACATAGCTTATAAGCGAACAAAAAATAATAAACTGTAAAACTTCGTATTCATAGAACAGAATCTTGACCAGTGGTAAAATATTTCTACTTTAAATAACCAACGTAAACTTCTCAGACTGAAGGGGAGAGATGGATTGCGGGTGCAGTACTTTCTCCGTAGGTCGCACTTCTTACATGACTTCTTGCATTCACTAATATTATCTTAGCGATAAGTTATCCTAAGTCCCATGTCACACCCCAACCACAATGTTAACCCCCTAATTTCTTTTCGTTTCTTTTCTCTTGAAACTGCCCATTAAAACCCTTTTCAGTTTACCAAACATTTATGTTTATGTGAATGTCGTTCTATATAACTGCTATAAGCATATTTTGTTATTGTATATCATAGAAGAGGAACTAAAATAAATTACTATTACGTGTGTACCAATCATTTTGTCGATCAATAAAAAACGAAACAAGCATAAGGCAAAACAAATTTTGCTTCTCAGGCACCTCCTTCCTTGAAAATGGACCCCCCCTCGTAGAACATTTTCATTGGTTGACTGTGTCTACCAAAATTATCATGAGACTTTAAAATTTTATTACACGCCTGTTCTATGAAATTACCATCTACAGCAACACTAAACCATGCACATGTGTGCGGAACGGAAAATGTTGATGGACTATTTTGAAGAAGAAATTGGTGAAAAAAACGATTTTTGTACCAATCGACATAGAAAAGCTTCGGGAACAACACTTATTACACACCTGTTCTATGAAACCCTATATACAGCAACACTAAATCATGTGGAAAATGAAAATCCGTTCTGCACACATGTGTGGAACGGAAATCGTTGACGAATTATTTTTATAAAGAAGCGGAATTCCACTGAACTTTTCTGCAAATCGTGCAAGTCTCATTGAGGGAAATGTCGGGGAAATAGGGTAGGGCCATCCGAATCACAGTTTTTCGATTAGAATCGAATCTCCAATCGAGTCAGGGAATCGCGTCCGTTATTCGAAATCGAATCGAATCAGTGGCATCTTGAAGATGAGCGATGGGGGTTCGAGTACTATATAAACCTTATTTGTTCCGAGTGTGATAGCTCAAGTCCCGACTGAAAAAAGAATCCAACTACATCATCAAGGCATGCCTTCGTCGAAGGCATGCCTTGATGATGTAGTTGGAATATTACCATGTGAGGATTATAGTTCATCGTCGACATTGCTTAGAAACCTTCAATTTGTATTTAACAGTGGTAGGGTCTAGTAATATTTGAATTAGTGTGACTTGTAGCATGAGCAAAGGTGTTATTTATGTTAATGTATCGGAAGTTACACTCAGTCTATTATTTCAACATTATTTATGTAGGAGGTCCATCTGAACTCTATTCGTAATACGTTTTGCGAGACGATTAGGATGACTGATTATTTATTTATTATTTATTGGTGTTTAAGGTCACATACTTATGCACAATGGCTAATCATGACCATGACAATTTTACGGGTGGTGGAAGCCGGTGTACCCAGAGAGAACCACCATGCAATGACGAGCATCTGCCAGCTCCCCAACATCGTAACTCCGCACTGCAGCACAGGCAGGGTTAGATTGGCTGAAGACATGCACAACATCGACGTGTAGTACCCCTTAGTACACGGCGTCATCGTGCCCTCATGTGGACAATCGGGGTTAAGTGCCTTGCCCAAGGACACAACGCGGGAGTTCGAATCGATCGCTCAGACGGTCACCCATCCAAGGACTAACCGGGAAGATCATTGATACTAAGCTATAGACCTGTGAAAAAGATTTGACAGGGCAGCCGATTTCGAATCGAACCGAATATCTACTTAGGATTCGAAATCGAATCGAATCTCAAAGCTTCGCAGGACCCTAAAATAAGGCCTGGGTCATTTCCATTTTAATACCAGCGCATCGACAGGTTACTTGCTCGCGTTTCTGTCTGTCGTTCGTTATTAACTCCTAACACACTCTGGTAGTATTTCAAAATTTCCGCCATATAGCTCCATATTTCCCATGCCGCATGAAAAATGTAACAAATAATATCTTGTTTGACAGAGCTCAATGAGCTCAGTCAAACAAGATATAATTTATTAACTTCTCAGTTGCATTATGGGAAAAAATTGCTGCTAAAAACTTTGGTATTTTGACATCAAAGTGTAGGGGGTTAACATGAAGGTCAACGTGAATATAGGAGGGAATGTCTCACACGAAACAAGATTGGACTGAATATTGAGGAATACTGTTGGAACACGACAATTCATGAATCTCAACATTTAGAGGTTATATTATTTGGTTAGTTTCATATCGACCGAAATATCAGCCCCGAGGTAATGTCATACGAGTAGGAAGCTCGAAAGACGATACGAAGTTACCAAAATACAGGGGCGCGGTGGCTCAGTAGGTAGAGGTGCAGGCTGCGAGCCGAGAGGTCCTCGGTTCGAGTTCCACCTGCTGCCACCTCGTTGTGTCCTTGAGCAAGACACTTCACCCTCATTGCCCACATGGGGGCACGGTGACGTTGTGCACTAAGGTGTACTGCACTTCGATGATGCACTTGTCTTCAACCAATGTTAACCTTGTTTGTGTGGGATTAGTATGTTGGGGAGCCTGAGAATTGCTCGCCGTTGCTCGAGGGTTCTCTCTTCCTCCACGCGTAAAACTGTCCAACACGAGGTGACCCTGGCTGTCGAAAGTGTCGTTAAACTTCAACAAATAAATACGTTATCAAAAAAGACATTTATTATTTAGCCAAACCTCCTTTAAATAAATAATTACAAAATACTCTCAGATCGGTTTGTTTTATTAGTGTTATTGCTTTTCTGTTTTTTCACAACGTACACAGTTTCCTGTTCTCCTAGTTACGATATCCAAACAGCATGGCATCCTCACTGTTTAAAGGAGTTCTTTCTTATCCCACTTCGACGTATCTCCGCTCACGACTCTGCATCTCAGTTTGTGCTGAATTCTTTCTTCTCTCTTCATCCGCCCAATCCTTACTTATTTTCCTTATCCTTAATCCTTTGAGATTTTAATTATTCTGACGTTCAAACGTCACTGGGAATCCAATTCAGTTTCTTCAACGTTTTTCAAAATGTCACGTCAAACGTCGGAAAGTACAAATAACAAGATCTTTTTCACAATAGTGATTAACTGGTTGAGGGCTAGATTATTTTTGGAGATCTGAATTTGTTATTCAACACTTGTTTTATTACAAATTATTGGAGAGTGCCCACAGGCACTCTCCAATAATTTGCAATGAAACAAATTTATATAAACAAAATACTATTTGTGTTTAAATAAATATGAAATTTAAGCAAGGAAAGTGTTGGTTTTTGCTCTGGTATCCTCATTTTTTGAAAGCCCTGATGGGGCGCGGTGACTCAGTAGGTAGAGGTGCAGGCTGCAAGCCGAGAGGTCCTCGGTTCGAATCCCACCTGCGGCAACCGTGTTGTGTCCTTGGGCAAGACACTTCACCCCATTGCCCATCTGGGGACACGGTGACGTCGTGGACTAAGGTATACTGCACGTCGATGGTGCACCTGTCTCCAACCAATGCTAACCCTGCTAGTGTGGAGTTAGTATATTGGGGAGCTGACAGTTGCTCGCCGTTGCTCGGTGGTTTTCTCCGGGAACTCCGGCTTCCTCCGCCCGTAAAACTGTCATGGTCATGATTAGCCACAGTGCAGAAATATATGACCTTAAACCCCAATAAATAAATAAATAAGTTGAAAGTCCTGATAGTGGCTTCTAGCACTCAACCAGTTAAGAAGTCTTGACAGCAGGGTTATATTAGTATTATAAGCTGCGCTAACATTTGGCGCAACGGTTGTCACTGAGCACTATTCGGGAGAAAATGGGAATTGAGGTTAAAACTTTAAAAAATTCGAAAAATAATAACAAAACAAATGACCACAATGTATCAACGCGCTGTTTGATTTCGTACATCAAAAGACGTACAAAAGTATCAAAGGGTTAATTCCTCATCATACATTCACTCAGCTTTAACTCACTCCATTATTCCTGCCTGGTCGCACCAAGTTTTCACCAAGATTTCCATGCCTAGTAACGCATCTTGGGGACAAGTAAACCTTGATTCATATCGACAAGCCGAGTTTGAAGTCATATCTGCCGAGTTTGATAATTGGCAGTGCTAGGAATCATATCCTATCGAATAAATAATTGAAAATTAGCTCAATTAAGACACATCGAACTGATTCTCGTTATTATTATATTGTACAGTGCGAGGTTAGAGAAAAATGCGTCCTTTTGTTACATAATGCATAATTCATTCTTTACACGATTGCACACGTGCAGGCCTGGAATTATTCCGTGAACGGCCATTTTGGTTACATCAATCGTAAAATACGAGAACTTACTACAGGTTACGACAAAATTAAAAAAAAATTAAATTCCTATTTCCAAAATTCTGATATTTTTCAGGGTTTACTCGACTCGAAGGATCGCCAAATAAATATTAACAACTAACGCTCGATCTCGCTTTGGCGAGATCGCGCGTTAGTTGTTGCTATTCATTTGGGCGGAAATTCTACTAAGATGTGTACAACTTGGCTGGTTTTGTAAAAACAGAAAAGGTGCAAAAACTGCACAACATTTGTCTTCCTGTAGGTTACCACTTGTAATGAAGCATAACCTGCTGACGGGTTACGGTGTGGGTCATTTCTTTCCAGACATGCAAGTGTCAGATAGCCTCAGTAATTCCAGCCCACAGAAGTAAAATGTGTATTCCCTTTTCCATATCACACCAAAGCGAGAAATACAGATAGATCACATGTGTTTCCAAAGGGAAAACTTGTATAGGTAATGAATGCTGTGTCATCTGGCGGTAATATCAGCAACTGAATTTCGGCACACGCTGTCGGATAATATGGCGTGTTTACAGTTTGGAAACGCTGAACTCCAAAAACCTCTCTTAGCAAAATAATTTAAGATTTTGCCGTTTATTCGAACCACTGCATCTGAGTTTGTTGAGGCTCTTCTCTCGAAAAAGTGATTTGTTTACATTTTCGTTATCGCACTCCTAAATACTATGCGCATTCACACAAGTCGTGGTGGAAAATAGTCCCAGATTACCCCCAGAAGACATGATTATAAGGAAAATTAAAATCTGTTTGTATCATGTTTGTGTTTTTTGTTATTTATTTAAATGCTAATGATTCATTTTAGTCAGTTGTCGTAATATACTATTCAAAAAAAGTAGGGGATATTTGATAAAAGTGAGATATATGAAGACATATATTGCACTGTGACATCTGGTGAATGATTTTAGTGATAGCTGGGTGTCTGACAAGCAAACATTCTACACACTGAGCTGTAGAAGACATGGGCGGTCAGAGAATTTACCACATTCAGTCCAAGACCGCAATATCCTGTAAATCCTCCTCAGTTCGCGAGACAAACGCAGGTCAGACGTGGCATACACCTCACCAAACGTCCAATATCAGCTTGATTGCTGTTATTCCATTCTTGCTGCAGTGCAGCGGCGAGTTCCTGGACATTGGTAGGGGGTGCTGGCTATGTCGTAGGCGCCTGCCAAGCATATCCCAGTGATGTGTAGTGATGTTCTGCTCCTGGAGAAACTCTGTAGCGACACGGGCCATGTGTGCTCATGCATTGTCATTTTGGAAAATGAATCGACGGCCGTGACGTCACGCAAATGGCACCATATGAGCTGCTAACATGTTGTCACGGTAGAACTGCCCTGTGACACGCCCTTGGATGACATGTAATGCTGTTCTGCTTATCATGGTTATGCCTCCCCACACCATAAACGATCCACCACCAAAACGATCGTACTGCCTAACGGTTACGTCATGGTATCGTTCGTTCCACCGCATCCACACTCTGTTTCGCCTGTCGTGGAAGTCGATAGTGAACCTCGATTCATCGGAAACATGACGTTGCTCCACCGACGATTGTCCCAGCGCTGTCGTACTCCACACCACTTACGCCTTGCTGCGATGTGACGTTCAGTCAAACGTTGAATTATTCGAGGTCGTCGAGCGTACAAACTCCAACTGTGTATGCGATTTCGGATAGCCTGACCACTGACTCGCACATCTGTTGCTCGGTGCAGCTGCTTTCCAATTTTGGGAGCACTTTGATGGCGGTTACGTAATGCTGTGGTTCGGAAGAAACGATCCTGGTTAGCAGTTGTCGACCTTGGACGACTTGACAGACGTCTGTCATCGGCATTGCCTGTCTGACGGTAGCGTGACCACAACCTGCTAATCACCAATTGAGTAACGTTGAGAATTTGAGCCACTGCAGTCTGTCTGTTGCCAGCTTCCAACATGCCAACGGCACGTAAACGTTCCTCACGTGTCAGTCTTCGCATACCTCAGAAGTTACGTTTCAACCAGAAACTATTGATGAACGAGTTTATACCAAGAAAAGAACTATGATACCTCCGAACAAGCCCGTCCAGTACAAATGAAAATTTCAAAACGTTCCCCACAGACATTAACGCGGCGCTCGTACGAAAAACCTGCACGAAGTTTTCGTGGGCCGGTGACATTCATGATCCACACTAAACTTGGTAACATATTGATGTGTCCAGTCACGCGTGTCCAATACCATTTTCCGAAAATATCAACATCAGTTTGGATATTGCCTACTTTTTTTGAATAGTATAGGTAGAAAAAGCAATTCTAGAAAATACAATTGTAAAAGTTTTATAGCACTGGCTCCAGCCCGTTTTTTAACTATTAGGTTAGGTTGCCCATTCAATCTTCCACGGAATACCGCGTTATTGATAAAAATAATGCTCACTTATTGTTCGTGGCATACTGTGACATACTGTTCTGTTATCCCACTATATGTGGACTTTTAGACCATTTACTGGGTGAAGACCCACAGTCAACAGCAATGGCTGAATTGTCGTATGGTTCACAGACCTCGCGGTACATATAGGCCCAGTTCACGTTGACTATACAGGGTGGGATGTGCGGAAGGGACTGGGGTTAAAATTCTTGGAGAGTAGACAGGAGTGTCAATATACTCCATGCAAAACAATAAACACTCTTTTCAGAGATCTCAGTGAAAAATAATGATATGGGCTTGTGTATAATGCCCGATATGTACATGGATTTCACAGAACAGACGTGTAATAAACGCTATTCATGAAGCTTTTCTACGTCGACTGGTTCAAAAACCGTTTTTTTTTTGTTTTCGAATTTCTTGAGGGTTCGTCAGAAATTTCGGTTTTTGCGGCAACACTAAAAGTTCTTTTCACTAGGGCACATCTGCCAAAAAATGGCATGCACTGCTCCCTTGATCTAGCCCACTTCCGATGCACTTGTTTTTATCACGTAAATAGGTAAAATGTATTTTCGACGGGTTGGTATATATTATAGGTATGATGTTAACAAGAATTCAGTGAGAGTTATCTGACTTGAAAAGTAACGAGCCTGAACAGCCCGGCAGAATATAATTTCTTGAGAAATTTAATTTTTGATGTATTTTATTAAATTTGTGAGACAATGCAGAGTATTCCAGAAATAAAATGGGATGATCTGATGATAATGTAGGCGAGAAAATGAAATTAAATGTTTCTGTGTATTTGTTGAAAATCCCATAAAAGTTATCCTTGACACCTGCATTTCACTCCCGATAGATATGGATAGAAAACTGTTGTTTCGGTGGCTGTTCTTGACAAATAATATTTGAATTATGAAATTTAATTGATGCAGCGGAACGGTATAATAGTCATCAGGGAGAAAATAGCGACCCCCGACTGGAGCAAGGCGCCATCCCCAATGTTTTAAAATTGAAGATGACGCGTTGTTCCACTCAATGGATGTTTAGTACTGTTATACCAGAAGTATAACAATAATACAGTGGGCCCACTTAATTGGATATCTCTTAATTGTATATCCCTGTTAATTGAATATAATTTTCAAACACAAAACCATTTACCATACCCTCAGTACTTATTTGATCTGTTAATTGCATATGGGTTTTAGAGTAAACTCCTGTTAATTGTATATACATTTTTGTAATATGTCGAAACAATTACTGTGACACGCACCAAATTCCCCTTATTTATCAACCTTTTTGGCCTCACTGCATCCAATACAGGCATTTATTCTATTATATCTGTTTGACAGAGCTCTTTGAGCTCTGTCAAACAAGATATAATAGAATAAATGCTCAGGTTACCTTCAGAACACAAGAAACTGACGAAATCCCTGTTAATTGTATACTCCTGTTAACTGAATAATTTTCTTTGGCGAAATGGATATTCAATTAAGAGGATTCTGCTGCACCGATATGGCGATGTAATTGCTTCCGGCTGCACTGAAATTGAGCGCTTGGGTATTATTTATTTTATGTATTTTTTTTTTATAAAATTCCATTAAAAATCCCAACAAATCGACGATTGGTGCGTGCCAAGTATGGTGTACAGTAAAAGATTTTCTATTTGGTATTCGTATGTCACAAGTGTCGATTCAATTGGATTAAAGAGACACGCATTGAAATGGAAAATCTGATGCTTTGTCGTATAAATCGAAATGCGCGTCTCACAAAGTGACAAGATATGCTAAATGTACTCGATGTAGTCAGGGAAAATGGTCTTACATTATAACTGCAGTATTGCTGTCATTTTTACAAAAGTATCTTTATCCGTTGCAGTTTTATTGCAGTCTAGTGCGCATCAGCATTTAGTGAGAGCATCAGGATTTCACTCAAGCAGCTGTGCATTTGTATTCAGCCCACGTTACTAGCGTCTTGTGACCATTTAACCAAAGCTTCTGAACAAAGGTCTCACTTGAGCCCATTTAGTCGGTTGAACAGTTTCACAGTTGCTTGCAGGTTACAATACGGCCGCGGTGGACTTGCCACTTTCCATGGGTGGGCAATAACTCCACGGACGCAATAATAGTACAACATGTATAAGTTAATAACAAAAATATACATAGAGGTGGCATACTTCAGAACTACATGACTGCACCACTGGGAGATGGCGTAGCCACTAGTGGCTGTCTTCCCGTCATTCCCGTTTAAAAAAAAATAAACAAGAAAAAGGAAAAAAAGCAGAGAAAGAAAGAGAAGAGAAAAATGAAAGAAGAGAAATAAATACGAGAAGCAGACGTAACAATCTAGGCAATCCCGACAACAGCGTGTTCACTAATAAGAGGGGATTTTATAGCCATACTGCAGATGACACGTTAGACTGGTTCTTTCCGTCATGTGAGAAATCTATTCTATGTTTTCTTGCATAGATAGATTTCTCACATGATTCCAAAAACTAATTGTAGGAATCACCATCTAATATTTAATTAATGAAGCACTGGGTGCAACCTTGACTGTTGAAAGTGTCGTTAAACCGCAATGGACAAACACAGAAACCTATCTTTGTTTATGTGTTACTAATGGCTTCTGGCTTCTGTCAGTAGTACTCTTATCATTGGATTCTACAGTACGGCAGTCGTGGACTGGTCACTTTCCACGCGTGGGCAATATTTCCACGGACGCAATAAAATAATATTCTAAACACTAATTACAGGAATAATCGCCAAAAATTTAATTAATGAAGCACCGGGTACAACCCGGTGCTTCATTAATTAAAATTTTGCTGATGATGATTTTTATTACCTGGAAAACGCATGCATGGACATCTCAGCCCACACGCGGATTATGACCACACCACTGCGACTGTACTGTAATATGGCTCTCGTTGGGTCATCTTTCATAGTTCACGAAACAGTCCACCGCAGAATCGAATACGGACAGTAAGCCCTTCACATGACTCCTTCCTTGTGGGACCTTCACTCTATAACCTTTCGCAAGCCAATCACTTCCCCCGTTATTTCATAATGCAACAATACTATGTGAAACAGTTTCTGATAGAAACATCACGAAATACCCCTTACCAATTGTTTAGAGGCTAAAAGGTCAACGTATTTCCAAACAATATTTATTCCAAACACAAGATGGGAAAAACAATTCCAAATGTTCTCCCCTATAAGTACATTTGCGTTTCTGCAATCACCTACCTTTTGATCAGAATCTGTTGTGATATGGAAAATGGAAAAGGAGTAATAGATACAAAACTTTATTTGACGATTCACACCTTTATTAAAATTGAACAATTGTATATTTGCAATATAGAGAATGCTGAATGAATGTACTGCGGTGGATGACGTCGTCAGCGTCACAGGTATCAAGTGACAAGACCACAAAGAGTCGTCGCAGCGTTGTCTGCGATCAGGGATACTGGGTTTCATTTAAGCTGCTTTGTGTTGCGGATTTCGGCATAATATTCAAATTTAAATATTTAGCTGATGACATTGCAAGACTGATATTTTTTTCTAACCTGTCCTTGGGTAATTTACATCTTGTAATACTTTCTTCGTTTTAAAGCACATTGGTTGCGACATATCATTGGAATGAGCTTTTACGGGTGGATGAAACTGGAGTACCCGGAAAGAACCACCGAGCAACGACGAGCAACTCTCAGCTCCTCAACATTCTAACTCTGTTCAAGCTCCGCTCAAGCAGGGTTACAGCGGTTGAAGACATGCGCACCATCGACGTGCAGTACGACTTAGTACACGGCGTCGTCGTGCCCCCATGTAGGCAACCGGGATAAAGGTGCCTTGCCCAAGGACACAACGCAGGTCGTCCCGGGCGGGAATCGAACTCGAGACCTCTAGCATAGAAGTCCAGCAGTCTGTCACTGTGCTCCCCTTTGGAGGAATATTTATTTATTTATTTATCTATTTATTTATTGGTGTTTAAGGTCACATACTTATGCACAATGGCTAATCGTGACCGTGACAGTTTTACGGGTGGAGGAAGCCGGAGTACCCGGAGAGAACCACCGAGCAACGACGAGCAGCTGTCAGCTCTCCAACATCGTAACTCTCAACTCTGCACCACGGCACAGGTAGGGTTAGATTGGTTGAAGACATGCGTATCATCGACGTGCAGTACGCCTCAGTACACAGCGTCATCGTGCCCCCATGTAGGCAATCGGGGTGAAGTGTCTTGCCCAAGGACACAACGCGTTGCCGCAGGTGGGATTCGAACCGAGGACCTCTCGGCTTGCAGCCTGCACCTCTACCAACTGAACCACCGCGCCCCCTCCTTTGGAGGAATAAAAACTTGCCAATTATCACATTCACCAAACAAAGAGACAAGGTAGACTATGAGTGTTGGTAGTTTTTATGCTGCTAGATTTTCTTAATTACGAATTGACTGTAAAATAGGTATTTGTAATTAGTGTGCCATAAAAATCAGAGCTCTCTATTGTTTTCGTTTATTAAAAGTAACAAAAGGAAACTTTTGCTTTAATTTCTACTGATTCCCGCATCTTAACCTTTTACCTAACACGAAAGGCAGACGACACTTGCAAACAAAATTCTCGAATAACAATTTTTAAAATTTCTTTGGCATAAAAACATAGCTTATGACCCCTCATTGGAACGAGCTCGTTGAGCTCGTTCCAATGAGGAGTCATAAGCTATATTTTAAAACAAAAAATTAAAAGGTACTGAAAATTGAATTACAATTTTTTAGTGAATAGCTCTGGCCGGTTTTGAGTAAAGGGTTAATTTGACTTTCCTCTCTCGTCAAATAACTTCAAGGGATGATGCGAGCTCAACAAAATAAACGAGTAAAAATGAAGACATTCTCACAATCTGCCCAAGTTAGAGCACTGGGGGCGCGCTGGCGTTGTGCTAACCGGTTCTCGTCAGATCACCGAAGTTAAGCAACGTCGAGCCAGGTTAGTCCTTGGAATGGTGACCGTCTGAGCGATCGATTCGGACTCCTGCGTTGTGTCCTTGGGCAAGGCACTTAACCCCGGTTTTCCACATGGGGGCACGGTGGCCCCGTGTACTAAGGCGCACAGCACGTCGACGGTGCGCATGTCTGCAACCAATCTAACACTGCCTCTGCTGCTGTGCGGAGTTACGATGTTGGGGAACTGGCAGCTGCTCGTCGTTGCTCGGTGGTTCTCTCCTGGTAAATCGGCTTCCGCCACCCGTAAAACTGTCACCGGTACGATATGACCTTTGCTGTTACAGTATCGTTAAATCTCAATAAATAAATAAATAGTTAGATCACTGTATTATCGCTAGGCTTCTAGTTTGTCACTATAATCTCTGTTCTATGATATCGGTGAAATCGTCATAAACAACCTCCTCCAGATCCGCGCCTATACTTCAAGGTGACGGCATAACCAGGTTAGCTATCTACTCGCCGTGTCCTGAAAAAGAGGTTGGGGAAAGACCGTAACATCTCCATACTGTGATGGATATTGGATTAACTAAGCAATTTCCTCAAAATATTTATTCTATAAATTTGCGCGATGATGAACGGTACAATTTGGCGAGATGATAATCTGTACATTCGAATGTCCCCATAATGATTATCCATGCACGTGATCGCTTTCATGATAAAGGATGACTTCTCAAAATGGTTATTACAAACAAATTTTTGCTCCTACCCTAGCTTACTCCATTGGACCCTTGGGAAGCGAAGGCTGACTCCCCAAAATAATGGTGAATTGTCAGCCTTTTATTTCTTCTCATAAAAAAATGTTGCCGCAGTCACAGAAAGGAAAAGAGCCTGGGGCAAAATGGTTAGATATTCCGACCTCTTTTTGACTATTCCTATTCAGATCTAGGAGTTACAATACAGAAGGGTGCGCGGTGGCTCAGTAGTAGCCTGTTGGACTTCTATGCTGGAGGTCACGAGTTCGCAGTAGCCCTGCTTGAGCGGAGCTTGAACCGTGTTAGAATGTTGAGGAGCTAACAGTTGCTCGTCGATGCTCAGTGGTTCTCTCCGGGTACTCCGACTTCCTCCACCCGTAAAACTGTCACGGTCACGATTAGCCATTGTGCAAAAGTATGTGACCTTGAACACCAATAAATAAATAAATAAATAAATAAATAAATAAATAAATAAATAAATAAATAAATAAGGAACCATATTTGGTAGATGCGAAAAAACAACAACATATTATGACAAATCACAAGTATAAATTCGCTATTCAGATCCCAAATTATGATTTTAGACTGGTACTCAGGACTGCTTGATTACTAGTAAGTTTAAAAAAAATGAAAACGAGTGAGTGGAGAGAGAGCGAGAGAGAGAGAGAGAGAGGGGGAGGGAGTGAGAGAGAGAGAGAGAGAGAGAGAGAGAGAGAGAGAGAGAGAGAGAGAGAGAGAGAGAGAGAGAGAGAGAGAGAGAGAATGCAGACAGACAGACACACACACACACAGGTAGAGAGGAAGAGGGTGAAGGGGGGAGGCAGAGAGGCAGAGAATGTGAGATACAATGTTTTCACACTTCCGCCATCCACAGATAGGATTTGTTAGTGTAGTGTACAGAAAGAAAACGGAGAGACACTTTGCCCGGATCGCGACGCAGTCGAGATTCAGTGGAAGTTATCTTTCCGTATTTATAATGACAGTACTCTGATTTGTAGAAAAAATCACACCATAATGTTTGTATGTTTGTTCTATTCTTCTCCAACACTATCCGACGAATAACCATCGGACTTGTCATTCGCACTCAACTCAGCTCAGGGGATACTACTTAGGACGGAACCTATATGTTAGTGCCAAAGGAGTGGAATAAGGTTACATCGCATGTTTATTAATTCCATTCAAGCATGACTATACGGTGTGATTATCTTCCCTGAGTTTCAATAGATTTTACATTCCAGTCTTTCGAAGCGCGACAGCCAGTACAGGAAAGTCTTCGGCGTCAAACATGTAAGTGGTGTAACCGGTACATCATTGATAATATAACAACACATTGAATAGCGTTTTTGTATAGCAGTGAGCGGGTTCAGCCGGTACGTCAGTTGAAGAGGTTAATATTTCATATGTAATAAATTCAGATATCGACCATACTGGATGTCTACATACAAGGTGATGTGTTGTATTACCAAACACATATTCTTATGAATCGATAAAGAATATGGATTAATTACTGGACTACATTCTTCTCACTAGAAAAATTCTTGCGAAGAAAGGTTTATTGGGAATCGTGCTTTGAAAGCGTCCATTATATTGGTTTATATCTGCTTATGATCCGATGTTGCTGCAATGAATCGTGTATGTTTCTTACTTGCTGTGTACAAACATGTGATCGCATCGGATCGCCATAGGATTGCCTCCTGGTCGCGACACATTTGCACTGGTGGATCGAGATTTTATACAGTACAGTCGGCGTGGATTGGTCGTAATCCACACGTGGGCAGTGATGTCCACGCATGCGTTTACCAGATAATAAAAATCATCATCAGCAAAATTTTAATTGATGAAGCAACGGGTTGTACCGGGGCGGGTTGTACCGGGGTGGGTTGTACCCGTTGCTTCATCAATTAAATTTTTGATGATTATTTCTATAATTAGTGCTTGGTAATATAATTGCATCCCTGGAATTATTGTCCACCCGTGGAAAGTGACCAGTCCACGATTTACAGGAGCCTTAGCTCCTCTTAATTTCCTGAAGCCGTCCCTAAATTTAGCACTAAGGATACGGGAATTTCATATAAAAAATTAAATTTCAAAATGAATTTGTAGCATCGATGTGTGCATCATTTCACAACTTCACAACTTTCACAACTTTCACAACTTCAGGTATTTTCCCGTAGAGTGGTACAAAAATCCAAAGTTGTCTATTCACAGTTTTTTTGCCTATCACTTTGAATGTTTGGCTATTATTCACTATTTAAACCCATTTAAAATAAGAAAACGGTGCTTTCACCATCATCTCATGTTCTGTAACTTTTTTATGTTCATTGTATCAACAATCTATACATCGTGACATACAATACAGACACTATCCTTTCTATTAATAACAAAAGTCTAACATATGAGATTTGATAATTTATTTCCTGTGAAGAATAAAAGCTTGCAAATTACTTTAAAAATCCATCCGCGAAGCAAAGAGCTAAAGTGGACATTTAGTGTCGGTGGGTGTCATACTAAGAGACATTCTTTTAGATTGATTATCTGTCAACTGGTTGCCTCAAATCAGCTCGCCATAAAATGCATGTTTTCTTTTGCTATTTTTAATACCGAAAACAACAGGCAGGACCGAGAGCTGTCTGTTGTGTAGTTTATTAAAAGTAACAGAAGGAAACTTGGCTTTATTTTCTACTGCTGTCATATTTTTTTTCTGTACAGAAACTTGCTTCTTAATGGGGCATTCCTCGTTGACTCTAGTTTCAAGGGAGATAACTTTATCGATGATTAAATAAGTGACACCCTCCCCCCCCCCCCCCCCCCGTGTGAACTTCTTGCCAATCTTAGGAATGTGGGTTCTCTCATCACTCGTTGTTCTACGACAAGTGATTGCAGACGACCCATGGGCGGTCTCCATTGGATTGAAACTCCTTTTGTGCGTACTTCCTGTCAACGTTTGGAGTGTGGGCTCTCTTCTCGGTCATTGTTTTATAGTAATTTTTCGGGGACTGCCTATGGGCAAAACCAATTAGGCTGTTTATGTTTGTGAAAACCCTTTTGTGTAAACTCCCTATCAACGTAGGGAGCGTGAACTCGTCCCCTGAGTTCCTATGTGTTCTATCTGCCAGTAGGCACTTAGAACACATTGGAACTCAGTGGAAATCTGTCTAAATCACTCGTTTGTTTTGTTTTAATTTATTGGAGACTGCCCACGAGAGGTTTTTACTGCACTGACGAAAAATCAGTTAAGGTGCTTATATTGGTGAGAACTCTGTCGTGTAAACACCCCAGTAATGCAGGGGGTGTGGAGTCTCTGATCGCTAGTTGCTTTACTGAAATTTATTGGAGCCAGCCCACGAGTGATCTCAATTGAATTGACGCAAAAACAATTAGGATGATTATCTTAGTGAGAACCCTTTTGTGTGAACTTCCTTTCAATGCTGGAAGTGTGGATTCTCTCATCACGCGTTGTTCTACTGCAAATTATTGGCGACAGCCAATGGATGTAAATTAATTTGGATGTTTATGTTGGAGAGAGAGAAAGAGAGAGAGAGAGAAAGAGATAGAGAGAGAGAGAGAGAGAGAGAGAGAGAGAGAGGGGGAGGGGGGGGGGGGGTCTTTTGTGAAATCTCCCTATCTCTAGGAATGTGTGAGCTTTCTCATCACTCGTTTGCTTTGCTGCAACTTATCGCTCACGGTCCAAGGGCAGTCTCCGCGGATTTGACGCAAAATCAATTAATGACCCAGTACTGTACAAATATGTTGAAAACTATAATTAATTACACACCTATCAATGTAAAACAAGGGATTTCTACTGTTCTGCCTGTAAATAAAGTTGCATCGCACATGTGGTGATACAAAACACGCTCGATTTTGTTTCCAACGTAAACATAGACGGAACCCGTCACGCAAGTTATTGGTCGAATGCATCGGGGTATGTTTCAGCAGCGAGCCCGAAGTAGCGTACATTCTAAACAATATTGGATATACATGTATCTACTCTGTTACTTGCCACTCTTACTTTCACCTTCAGCTGTGAGAGACTTACTGTAATGTTAGTACTCATCCTGACAGACTCTGTTAAATCCTTAACTCCGGCCTTAACAACAGGTCAAATTCAACTCGAGCGCGAACCGAAAAGTCTTCCACTCCAGATACGCTGAACATTCACCTGTTAATTGTTCTTTTCACTTGACCCACAAAGTGTCAGTGCAGCGTTGTCTGCGATCGGGTATACTGGGTGTCATTCATTCAAGCTGCTTAATGTTGCTGATTTCCGCAAAATATTCAAATTTAAATTCAGTCTAGCCCTCAAATAGTCCACCGCCTATGTTTTAGATTCAATCGTCTGAAATATTTCAGTTGGGCGGAAAAGCGAACCTACCGTAGGGCGGTCTCCGCTGAATTGATGCAAGATCAATTAGGATGTTTATGAATGTGACAGCCCTTTTGTACTCGCTATGGATGTTGAGAGTGTGGACTCTATCATCACTCGTTGTTCTACTGCAATTTATCCGAGACGACACACAAGTGATCCCCAATGGACACACAAGTGATCCTAACGCAGAATCGGTTAGGATGTTTATGCTGGTGAGACTACATTTGTATGTTCTTCTCATCAACGTTGGGAGTATGGACCCTCTTTTCAGTCAATGTTTTGCTACAGTTTATCTGGGACTGCCTTTGGGCGGTCTCACCTGATGGACGCAAAACCAGTTACACTGTTTACGTTCGTGAAAACCCTTTTGTGTGAACTCCCCATCAACGTAGGGAGCGTGAACTCGTCCATTGAGTTCCAATGTGTTCTATGTGCCATTAGGCACATAGAACACATTGGAACTCAGTGGACGAACTGTCTCAATCACTCGTTGTGTTGTTGCAATTTATTGGAGACTGCCCATGAGCGGTTTTTACTACATTGACGCAAAATCAATTAGGATGCTTATATTGGTGATAACTCTCTTGTGTGAACACCTCAGCAATGCAGGGGATGTGGAGTCTCTGCTCGCTACTGGAATTTACTGGAAACAGCCCACGGGCGATCTGCATTCAATTCACTCAAAAACAATTAGGATGATTGTGTTAGTGAGAACCCTTTTGTGTGAACTTCATATCAATGCTGGAAGTGTGGATTCTCTCATCACTCGTCGTTCTACTGTAGTTTATTGGAGACAGCCCATGGACGTAAATTAATTTGAATGTTTATGTTGGGGGGGGGGGGGAGAATGGGGGGGGGGAGAGGGGGGGGGGGGTCTTTTGCGCGATCTCCCTATTTACAGGAACGAGAGCTTTCTCACCACTCGTTTGCTTTGCTGCAACTTATCGCACCCTGACGCAAAATCAATTAATGACCAAGTGCTCTGTAAAAATGTTGACACCTATAATTTATCACACACGTATTAATGTAAAACACAGGATTTCTACTGTTCTGTCGGGACGATAAAAATAAAGTTGTATCGCACATGTGGTGATACAAAGCACGTTCGATTTTGTTTCCAACGTAAACAGAGACGGAACCCGTTTAAACAAATCACGCCAGTCATTGGTCGAAGGCACAAGAGTCGAGATCGCTTGGAAATTCCACGTTCCTCATATAGATTGGTTTACCCGGATATTTAAACAATCAGATTCAAGTTAAACATTTATAAAATAAAAATAACATTCTGGCCGCCTGTTCCTTGAGAAATACTTTCCACAACTAGCCATATAACGATGGAGTGTATTAAACTTATTAGCTTTTGAAAACATTTTGTCGTGTTATTTCCCGCAGTTTTGTAAATATCTGAAGTTCGATCGTCGTGACCGTGACACTGATCGGTGTCAATTGGTTTCGACCAAATGAATGCCGTAAAACTTAAAAAAGCAAATTTGGGTTGGTACCCCGCCAAGTAACAGTGATGTCTTCTTGGCAATGAAGGAAACTCGGCAATTATCCAGTTGAAAGATGCTTTCAGTTCAATTTTCGGGTAGAGTTGTTGTTACATGGGAGGCGTGTGATAAATACATAACCGATGGTATGTTTGAATGGGTTACGAAGTATCGCACTCGATTTCTTTGGCCCATGATATCATGAGAACCTTCGGCTCTCATGATATCCTGGGCCAAAGCAATCAAATGTGATAATTCTTAACCCATTCAAACGCACGTGTAGTTCTGTACATTTATCAGCAACTGTCACTTGTCCACAGCAACAGCCCAAATGCCAGCCAGAGCTTTGCATCTTTCATTCACTCTAAATTCAGTTGGGTTAAAAATCAACCATAATCTTTTGGGTTCATATTCACTCAGCCTAGTTGATTTGGGTTATGTTTTTACTGATATTAGAGTGTTGTACCAATTGGTTCCAAACCAATATGGGTTGCAAATAATCTGCCATGAAATATAAATTATGAGAAACTGCTAGTATCGCCCAGGAGAAACCCAAATATATTGCTTCAAACGTTGACTTACCACGTTAGCTGCAAATTGTTACGTTCTTATAATCCCTCTTGGTCATTTTCGTGGTTTTAAGGGGGTGCAAGATAGGCACAATTCACATTTTGTCTCGCTTACAGACTTTTCCAGCTGACTCTTTTCATATTTATTTATTGTTTATTGGGGTTTAAGGTCACATACTTATGCACAATGGCTAATCGTGACCGTGACAGTTTCACGGTGGAGGAAGCCGGAGTACCCGGGGAGAAACACCGAGCAACGACGAGCAACTGTCAGCTCCTCAACATTCTAACTCTGTTCAAGCTGCGCTCAAGCAGGGTTACAGCGGTTGAAGACATGTGCACCGTCGACGTGCAGTACGCCTTTGTACACGGCGTCATCGTACCCCCATGTAGGCAATCGGGATAAAGTGCCTTGCCCAAGGACACAACGCGGGTCGTCCCGGACGGGGATCGAACTCGGAACAACTCTTTTCATATTTCGTGTAACTGTGGAATGTGTTATAAGATATGCGCTGCGTCATTCTTTCGTTGTATGTCATTCAAAGGAATTATTTAAGAGATAATTAGTGAAAGGTTTTAAAGTTGTAGCTGTTGTTCCTATATTAACTCCCTATCATAAGTATACTGTCAAGCGATAATGCAAGTTTAGAGACATATCAAATTATTCGGACCACGAAGAATAATAAACTGTGTGCAGAGTGCATCTGATTCACGAGTAGCATTCGTCACGTCTGACACACCCAAAACCATTACCGTTATGTTTGTCTTGCTAAGTAGACCCCGGAACCCGTTATAATGCTGTTCATCCTGTGACAGATTTTCGAGGCTGTATGCATTGTGCACCCGTAAAAACCACGAGAAGTGGAGCAGTTCATGCTCACTGTGGTAAAATGGTTCCCCTTTGCTGATCGCAGAGGACCCAGTAGCCGTCGCCTGGGTTACGAGTCCTTAAACCTTTACGAAAAACGAAAACAGACGACACTTGCAAACAAAATTCTTGAATAACTAAATTTTTTCAGTTTCTGACTTAAAAACATAGCTTATAACTCCTCATTTGAACGAGCTCGTTCCAATGAGGGGTCATAAGCTATATTTTTGAGACAAAAAAAGAAAGTATTAAAATTGAATGGTGATTTATGTGAATAGCGCTGGCCGGTTTTGGCCGTTACGTTGGGTAAAGGGTTAAAGATGGGAAACACAAGTTTCAAGGATTGGCATTTATATTTTGTGTTTTGGTCACGAGAAAGCCATCGATGCTGAAAGTAACACTAAACACCAATAAACAAATACGCCGTACGTAGTGCTAAATCCATTGAGAATAGTAGGCGGATGAAGTTTTGGGTGGCTTGCGGTGCCGCCTAATCCACTGATCTGACCGGGCAAGACCTGACCGCTAATGCCTCACGTTTTTCTGTCCAGAGGCGCCTATACATCAGGTTCACGTAGTGAACAGATCCCAGTATACTATAAATTTTTGCTCGTTTCCACATATTACCAATGACGATCGCTTTTTCTTATTAATTAGCTCAATAACTCACACTGCTCAATCGTAAAGCGAATTCTCAGAGTAAACATGAGGTTCTCAGGGAATACTATGAGATTCTCAGAGAAAAATCGTGAAAAAGCGATAGCCTCTAATAAAGATTTTGACATTTTTATCGAAAGAGATGATATATGGAAAGGTAGGTAACAATATATTTACCTTTATCCAGTAGCGTAACTATCCACTCGAAATTCTGTTCGCGAACAGTATCTATTACTGCATTTGAAGTGGGAAAAATAGCCTGCACAAAATGGGAGGGTCCGCTGAATTTTTGGCTTTGCCCCAGTACGAGTGACCTTTTATCAAAATTTCGGGGTTTTCATATGGTCTTATAGGCTGAACATCTTTCCAATTGAGACGTCCAGGTTACATGCCCTTTATTGCTCTGAAATATTGAAAGTTTAACGATTTCTTGGGGATGGTAAAAAACAAGAATGACAATTCGGCGTTTCAGAGAGTCACGACATGGTTCCAGGGCGACAAGGAAAGTTTCACGTTAGCGAAAGCCACTCCAGTGAGGCGGAGTGCGAACCTTTTTACCCAATACCACAAATCATTATGTTATTGTTCAGTTCCTGATATCAGAGGGGCATCCATATAACATTTTGGACCTACACAATAACATGATCTCGGTGCTTTCTACAAGCAGGTTCTGGCAATACTCAGTAATGCATAAAGCCGTTATCGGATCTGAATTTGATATCCTCAGTGATTCTGATAATGAAAACCTCAGTCTACTACCAAAACGACCACTCTTATATTTCGTTTGTTTCGGATTCAAAATTTGAAAAAAAACAGATTTGAATTGGTATCACACTGCTCGCCAAGCATTAATCAGTATATCCTAATATAGCAGGGAAATGCAATGTAGCAAATTCGGATATTTTAGGAGCTTTACCAACTTGAATCTGGCTACCGGAACCAAGTAGTTGGGTCTCTTAGTCCCTCAAAGGGGGTGGGCTTAATGGGTCTATTATTGGCTACCCGGACACAGCAGGACGGGGCAAAACCGAAAGTGTCTACTTAACTGCAGACTGCCGAGATCTACCATAACCCGGGCTACCGACCAGTCTAACAAAAGAACGTCCCATAATACCCACGTCTATTTCATTCAGCTGTGATAAATTAATTTCCTGTGTTACTTAGCAGACTCAATTATCAAATGCCATTCTCTAATTTCTGTTAGCGATGCTTGTCGAGAAGACCGAAATTCCAACTGTCAGAATTCGTCCCCTGAGTTCCAATGTGTTCTATGTGCCAGTAGGCACATAGAACACATTGGAACTCCGGGGACGAATTGTCTGCACTTATCGTCACAGTGACAATCAAGCGTTCTTAAATTCACTTGCCAATATTTATTTATTCATTTATGTAGCGGTGTTTAAGGTCACCTACTTATGCATGATGGCTAATCGCGACCGTGACAGTTTTACGGGTGGAGGAAGCCGGAGTACCCGGAGAGAACCACCGAGCATCGACGAGCAACTGCTAGCTCCTCAACATTCTAACTCTGTTCAAGTTCCGCTCAAGCAGGGTTACAGCGGTTGAAGACATATGCACCATCGACGAGCAGTACGCCTTAGTACACGGTGTCATCGTGCCCCATGCAGGCAACTGGGATAAATAGCCTTGCCCAAGGACACATCACGGGCCGTCCCGGGCGGGGATCGAACTCGGGACCTCTAGCACAGAAGTCCAACTTGCCAATGTTTAGGTTTGTTTGTTTACTAGTGTCAATTTTATATCTCTGAATGCCCCCCACACCCTAAATTGAGAGCGAAAATAACTCAACTCACTGTTTTCTGTCCTACTATGTCTACAAATCATCCTATATAAACTTATGGAACATCTGCATCAAGAGCTCTCTCAAAGGGCTAAACAATAGGGGTTTAAGCTGTCGACCATTATTTTTATACCGGAAAGGCACGGGACGCGGTGGCTTTGCAGTAACCGGTTCTCTTCAGATCACCGAAGTTAAGCAACGTCGAGCCCGGTTAGTCCTCGGATGAGTGCCTGTCTGAGCAATCGATTCGGACTCCCGCGTTGTGTCCGTGGTCAAGGCACTTAACACCAATTGTCCACATGGGGGCAGGATGACGCCGTGTACTAAGGCGCACTGCACGTCGATGGTGCGCATGTCTTCAACCTATCTAACCCTGCGTGTGCTGCAGTGCGGAGTTACGATGTTTGGGAGCTGGCAGCTGGTCGTCGCTGCTCTGTGGTTCCCTCCGGGTATTTCGGCTTCCTCCACCCGTAAAACTGTCATAGTCATGATTAGCCACTGCGCATAAGTATGTGACATTAAACACCAATAAATTAATAAACAAAACTAAATAAATAAATAAATAAATAAATAAATAAATAAATAAATACCGGGAAGGCAAACAAATTCCAATTATGGCATCCAGTAGCAATTATATGCGATTGTTACGTCCCATCGTTTATCAACTTAATTTCATCTCGACATAATTATTTTTAAAAATGAAAACTTACTCCTACATATTTTCCATAGTATGTCCGATAAGATACATTATAGCCAGGTGTGATTTGACAACGTGTTCTGCAGCATTTTCATACCTGAGTAAATTGTATTTGTACATGTTCTGATTGAATGAATAAATTATACCAGCTTCAAGATGACAGAACCTGCTTGTAGAAAGGGCCGAAATTTGGTTATTGTATAGGTTTAAAATGGTATATGGCTGCCCCTCTAATAGCAGGAACTGAACTATAACATTTAGATTTGTGGTATTGGGTGTAAAGGTTCAAATTCCGGGTGGATTCAGCTGACGTGAAACTTTCCTTGTCGCCCCGAAACCACTTTGTTAATCTCTGAAACGTCACGTTGTCATTCTTGTTTTACACCATCCCCAAGAAATCGTAAATTTTTCAATATTTCAGAGAAATGAAGGCATGTAATCTGGCCGGGATTATAAGCCTATAATTCGATAGGAAAACCCCAAAATTTTGATGAAAGGCCCCTCGTGGTGGAGCAAAGCCAAAAATTCAGCGGCCGCTACCCATTTTCAGCAGCCTATTCTTCCCATTTAATGGATAAAGGCAAATGTATTGGTACTACCTTTCCATATATCATCTCTGTCGATAAAACTGTCAAAATCTTGATTAGTGGCTATCGATTTTTTCACGATTTTGCTCTGAAAATCTGATAGTATTCTCTAAAAATCCCGTATTTACTCTGAGAATCCGGTTTTCGATTGAGCAGTGTGATAACTGTTTAATAATGACATGTCAGTTGTTAGTTTTTCAAACCAATCTTACCCAATTTGGCAATGATTCTTGCATTATGCATCACTTCTGGCATTCATTTTTACTTTGTCCATTTCCATCGTTTCGCAGTTCTGTGTATCTCAGTCACTCACTTCTTACTTTCCGTTCAAAACATATTTCTATTTCCTGTGTCAAGGTGACTTGTTCCTACATCCCCCATGCTTGGAACACTATATAATGGAAACAAACATGACCTTGGTCCTAAAGAGGCGTCTACTGTCGCAGCTCAGATGTCTACCCATTCGCTTCTATTACCATTGGTCAAATTTCAGGTATGATTAACATAGAATTGTACAATACAGCCGCCGTGGAATGGTCCATTCCAAACACTAAGTATAGGAATAACCATCAAACATTTAATTAATGAAGTACCGGGTACAACTCGGTGCTTCATTAATAAAAAAAATTGCTGATGATGATTTTTTATTTACTGGCAAACGCATGGGTGGACATTACTACCTACGAGTGGATTACGACCATTTCACGATGACTGTGCTGTACACAGCTAGCCCTTTACCTAACGTAACGGCCAAAACCGACCTGCGCTATTCTCAAAAATCGCCAATTAATTTTCAAAATATTTTCATTTTTTGTCTCAAAAACATAGGTTATGACCCCTCGTTGGAACGAGCTCGTCGAGCTCGTTCCTACGAGGGGTCATAACCTATGTTTTTGAGACAAAAAATGAAAAAAATTAGTTATTCAAGAATTTTTTTTGCAAGTGTCGTCTGCTTTTCATGTTAGGTAAAGGGTTAAAGTAGGTATGTTTCTACAACGAGCCCGAAGTAGCGTACATTCTAAAAAAATATTGGATATACATGTATCTACTCTGTTACTTGCCAATCTCATCGTCTGCTTCCGCTGTGAGGGACTTACCATAATGTTAGTACTCATCCTGATAGACTCTGTTAAATCCTTAACTCCGGATTTATGGACCAACAACAGGTCAAATTCTGCTCGAGCGCGTACCGAAATGTTCTCCACTCCAAATATACGCTAAACATTCGCCTGCTAATTGTTCTTTTCACCGGACGTGTCTTGCTGTAAAACCTATCACGTGATATTGAGCTAAACACAGGACCGTCGAATCCAAACGATAACAGTACAGTAAATTCAATCTGAATCTGCCATCTCAATTTACAAAGTCTCAAACCCAAAGCAGACATTCTTTAGTGTAATTTTGATGCCTTTGTTTTTTGGAAACGTGGTAAGGACCTGATGACTCACTAACAGAGATACAAATCCCGGGTTTTCGTACTCCACTGCGTAACGATCGCCCACTAGAGGATGTGGAATAGCATTATGTTAAATCTGAGATATATTTTAGACCACGTAGGGATCACGAGATAGACGGCCTTGATACATTTGGGTTGAACTACTTACAAAACCTAATCCCCTTCTATTTGGCGTGTTCTTTCTATACCGCCCGCATGGTCCTGACTTTATTCTGTGGGGGTTGATAGGTAACTCAACTAATAAAGCAAACGATGCGAAAATTTCTCATATTATAATCACAGGCGATTCAATGATAACCGAGTATCACATTGCAAGGGAGCATTTAGATTTCTTGCCAACATTTTCAATCTCTCCCAACGTATTAGACACCCACCTACTTCACAAAACAATCGGCCACACTCCTCGATCTGAGTGCAGTTAGTTCTTCGGTTAAAGTTCTAAGATCAGAGGTTTTGGATCCATTTTTACGTACCTTATTCTATACGACAGCACTCCACACGACAAAATATAATGCTGTCACCCACCTGCCATTGCATTGAAATGTTTTATATGGTTATAAAATGATGTGGATTATGAGAGGCTAAATAATGAAAATTGGAAGTTTATACTTTCTAACCCATGCCTAGACGCTATAGTTGAAAATCTTCAAAATGAGCTTCTGAAGCAAGCATCCATGCACATTCCTACCAAGTTAGTTATCGAAAGGCGTAACGAGCCGGCATTGATGTATTGCGAAATAAAATCATTAATTGGCAGAGTGCTAGAAGCCACTATCAGGGCTTTAATATGAAGAGCAGGTACCCCAGCCTAAAGGTGTCATATTCTGTGGACGTGCTTCATATTATCTTAGAAGTGAATACTGTTTAAACAGAACTGGTTCCATCTCAGGGACAAGATTAGAACCATTTTTGGTTTTAAAGAGAACCTATATTTTTTGCAGTGTGGAAGACTTTAAAGCTAATCCGTGGGAATAAAGATTCAGTGATTATAATTATCATATCAAAACAAGACACTTCTGTCAGCTCTGGGTAAAGCTGAAGCTTTTAATGACAATTTCTGTTCTGTGGCTGGTATTGATGACTTCCAAGCGCGTCTTTCTTCCCTGTTGTTCCCCGGGCGACCGGTTCTCGCTTACTTGACCAAAAACGTCTCCGATGTACTCCAAGCGTTAAAATCATTAAAAACAGCGAAGGGATCGGGACCTGACTTAATAAGTTCACGTCTACACACACGAAGTGTAGAAGCAGCTTGTCTGAGACGCTCACAAGATTATTCAGTATATTGCGTAGTTGTTACTTTCCGCCGCAATGGAAAACGGCTAAAGTTTTCTCCCCCCACTACATGTGTAACATACGTCTGTCCAGGGTGAGATAGCAGAGAGAGACAGGTGTATCTCACCCCACCCATGTGACGTTCGTTATACATCCACAACGTTATTATGACGTTATGCATATCGTATCAGTTTCTTGCTACCAACTAATTCACATTGACGTCATCAGAATGCCGTGTGATCAAAGTTTGATGCTCTAAAACTCTGTAAACCCCAAGATGCCACCGTTCCTAATTGATTTCGTGGTATATACCTTTGGTATATACATAACTTTTGCATGCTCTTTCCGATGGTGTCATTAGTTTTTCAAAACAACGAATACCAAATGAGTTAATTACATCAGCACGAGACCGCCGATTACTTCTGGCTAACGTAACCGCTGTATGGTGGAGGGAGAAAAATAATCCCTGATGGGTACGGGTGTGGGATGGGAAAATCTCACCCTCGGGACATGATATTTGGTCCAGACACTCGGCAAGCCTCGTGTCTGGCCCAAATATCTTGCCCTCGGGTGAGATTTTCCCATCCCACACCCGTACCCATCAGGGATTATAATAATCCCAGTATAAAAAAAATCCCGTAAAAACTTAGTTTCCAACTGTCGTTCAATATCCCTCACCATCTGCTTGAGTGAGGTCTTTGAAAATGCATATTTAATAGAGTTCGGCAATTTCTTCACGAACACAATATCCTAACCTAGTTTACCAAGGGGTGGGGGGGGGGGGGGGGGCTGCACAGCTCGTTAGCTCATGGACATGTATGATGTTTTCAGCAGTGCTCGTGATGAAGGTGAATACGTCCTTCTTGTCTTCTGTGATATCAATAAGGCATTCGATAAAGTTTGGCATATAGATCTGCTATTTAGATTGGATCAGATTGGATTAAAGGGAAGTCTTCTAGAATTAACAGAGTCCTATCTAACGGCCAGAAAACAATGAGTAGTTTTTTAAATAAGGAATGATCGTTTGTGTCTGTGTGTTTTTTGAGTTGTGAACCCCAAAAAGCAAAGGCCAAACATAGTGTAAATGGGCTACACTCAAGAAACATACAGAAACAAACGATCATTCTTTAGAATTAAACTTGAGGGGCAATAGATTTAAACACTCTCTACTTTGCGGAGTTGAAATAAAAAAAACGGGTCGCAGCATGCTTTCTAGTGATAACTGAATAAAAAAGGCATAGTCTTCTGAAATTCTGTTTGAAATGACGAAGCATTTCACTGAAACATGTTCTTGTGTCATTAAAATTCTTATTGACCAGTGAATCGCGTAAGTTAAAAGGAACGTCATAGGCCACGCCCACACAAAACTCCAATCTCCTTTTCTTCCACTTGACGGGAACAACATGAACGTGCAGGGGTTCCTTTCCATTCACACTGTGCAGCGTAATTTTTAAGACAGACATTGGAGGCGTGGTTTAAATGCCTTTTTCGGTTCATTGTGTTATCAAAAAAAGAAAAGAAATACTTTAGCCAATCATTTTTCCTGAAAATCATGAACAGAAATAAGATTTAATTATTTAGGAATATTCAGACGAGAGGGTAATAAGATCTTGTGTTTCACAGGCTCTGTAGTGGGTCCTCTCTTCTTTCTTATCCATAGTAATGATATAACGTTAAGTTTGGTGAGCAGTATCCGTCTCTTTGTATATGACGCTTCCCTTTTTGAATCATCAAAACTCCCCAAAAAACCACAGTAATTATAACTAAAGATTTGGATACAATTCAACAATGGTCACGTCGATGGTTAGTTGAAGTAAACCCACAGAAAACGGAAACGGTGCATGTATCCCGTAAAACAGTAACAGCTCGTTACCCTCCTCTTTTATGCCCAATGTAGACATTACTGTGGGTAGTCATTATAAGCACCTAGGTATGATCTTAAACTGTAGTTGTACTTGGAGTAAAAATATATTGACCACATTAGCTCTACAGCATGGCTCAGATTGACGCGACGAGAAAGCTAAAATTTACATTTGATCGTAGCATGCTTAAAACAATCTATTTTACTTCATCTGACCGTTACTCCAATATGCTGACACTGCATGGGCCAGCTGTACGGAGGCTGATGAGTTAGAGAAAATAAACAGATAACAGCCACACACTCTAAAAACTAAAGTGTTAAAAACTACACTTGATGTGCTGTATTTAACACTTACTAAGTGCTGAACTAGCACTTTGTTCAAGTGTAGATATCCCAGAACATGGCAGGTGTTGACAATAATAGCACTTGACAAGTGTAATGTCGCAACACTTAAAATGAAACAACGCAGATGACGCGGATCAGGCTCGAACTCTCGAGCCTGATCCGCGTCATCTGCGTTGTGTCCTTTTAATTATGTACCCACCAAGCGCAAATCAAATTATGGACGATTCTGGATGAACCATCAATGCTTGACACATGGGAAGTGCCATCCATTCAAGTTTCAGATGTCTGACGATTGTAATGTCTAAGTGCTTAAAGCATTGCACTTTGAGTGTTAAAATCAAACCCTCAGGGTTAGAATGGGTTTAACACTTTGAAAGTGTCAGTTTTAACACTTTAGTTTTTAGTGTGCATATATTGACCACATTAGCTCTACAGCTTGGCTCAGATTGACGCGACGAGAAAGCTAAAATTTACATTTGATCGTAGCATGCTCAAAACAATCTATTTTATTTCATCTGGCCGTTACTCCAATATTCTGACACTGCATGGGCCAGCTGTACGGATGCTGATGAGTTGGAGAAAATAAACAGATAGCAGCCACATGTATCCCAGCAGGTGAAGCCATAAATAGAAGTAAAACTAGCTTATATACCGAAAGGCACTGGGATAATGATAGGCGTAGTAAGTACAAATTAATCCAATTCTTTAAAAAGTTCCATAAATTAGTACCAGCAAAGTACCCCCACCCCAGTCTCGGTGAATCAAACCTACAGTCTACGCACAAGTAGCAACCTTAGGCTCCCTACGTGTCGCGCGCATAATTATCAGTTATCCTTCCTGCCATTAACAATCAAATGATGGAATGAAATCCCCACCCATCTTAAAGTTTCTAACCGCTTTAAAATGTATCTTAATTGAAACCTATGTCGCCCACCCGCATTCTATTCTAAATCCAAATCTCGCTTGGGGCAAATTTATCATTACCGACAACGTTTGAAACTGTAGCAATCTAAATGCCCACTTGTGCGAAAATAATTTGCATTTGCGGAGTTATTGATCCAAAGGAACGTTTTCTTGTAAACTATTTATATGGACATACGCCGTGAAATTTCTGAAGTTCTAATTGATCGCCTCGAATGTGATACACTGATCTCTGGGTCTGAATTTCTTACTAGTGACAAAAGTAATTATACAAAAAGAGTTTGTAATTATAGGAAGGGCGATCTCACCCTTTATTACAGTTAAAACTAGAAGTCCTGTCACGAACTGCGCGCTTATCTAGGCATAATTGCGCGTAGGAATTGCGCGCAATTGCCATATCGAATGGCATCCCTAGCACGGTGGGTTCTCCTGGTTACTCATAGCAAACACATGCAATGTTTCTGCCAATGGACCTCCGGATTACCCGGAGGTCCATTGGCTGAAACATTGCTTGTGCACAGGCCATATGGACAGAATTTGATAGCCTTACTATGGTCATAACACGTAGATTAACGCGCAAATCGACGTGCTATTTGTGCGCATTTCATGACAGGACTTCTAGTTTTCACTGTAGTTGTTGTTCGACACTGTACTCTCCGACGTTTTCAGAGGCGGACTGGCCGTACAATGAAAATTCCCGGTGTGCTTCATATTTGGTGGCTCCTGGGGCCCCCACAATTGATGCAGCTCAACACCTGTTGGTGCATGAAATTTCGTGAAAACGCCCAACATGCGAAATAGATCACCTTGCATAGAATGCCAGTATAGTGAAATGTTCTTTATGTGGACTGACAAGTCTAGTCTGCCATTGGTCACTCAAATGCAAGGAAACAACATTCCTTTAATTTGAAAAACCAAAATTTTCTCCAATTGGGCCTAACTATGGTCGGCCTGATGGGTCCGCGCACGCCCACACCCACGCCCTGTGGACGAATGAGTAATGAGAAAAAACGAATTCCAAATATCTTCTTGTGCACCTCACATTCCACTATATTTTTTTCTTCTGTATTCTAGACGATGCGAGATGAGATGAAACGCGCATGTGCGTGTGGTGGGTTTGGTTTGGTTAGTGCCAAGTCCCAGAGGCGGACTGGCCGTATGATCCACCGGGACGATCCCCAGTGAGCCCCTTATTGAGGGCCCCTGTGGCTCCCAAAATTGATGCAGTCCAACACCTGTTGGTGCCTGGAATTTCGTGAAAACGCCTAACAGGACAAATGGATCTGATTGTATAGAAGGCCGGAATATTGAAATGTTCTCAAATGTGGACTGCCATTGGCAGATAGAGGCGGTCAGTGGGGATGCCATTGGCAGATAGAGACGGTCAGTGGGGATGCCATTGGCAGATAGCGGCGGTCAGTGGGGATGCCATTGGCAGATAGAGGCGGTCAGTGGGGATGCCATTGGCAGATAGAGGCGGTCAGTGGGGATGCCATTGGCAGATAGAGGCGGACAGTGGGGATGCCATTGGCAGATGGAGGCGGTCAGAGGGCATGCTATTGGCAGTCCACATTAGAGAACATTTCAATATACCAGCAGTCTACTCTTCCACTGATCGCCCAGATGCAAGGAAATACCGTTCTTTTATTTTGAAAAATCAAACCTTTTCACCATTGCGCCGAACTATGGTCGGCCCGATGGGTTTATGCACCCCCCCCCCCCCCCACCACCACCTGTTGATATCATTCTTGCCCGAATGGGTGATGAAGATGATATAAAAATGCCATCAGAATGTCCTCTGTGTGAACTGCCATTGATCGCTCAGACGCAAGGAAGCAGCTTTCGTTCAGTTCCAAATATCAAAATTTTCTCCGGGGCCGCCTTAATGCATTGTCCGATTACTTTTCTTGTCCAGTCATCCCCCTGGACGTCTCACCTGTTTTACTTCTAGGTCAATCAATCGTTGGCTTCTATCTCCAAAAGTGATATTCATCATTTATTCATCATTGCCACCATGCGACAGGTGGCCTGCTTCACTCGACCCCTGATGTTAATGTTCTCCAATCGGCTTTGCGTCTCCCCACAAATCCAAGGTACTTAGAAATCGACGCGACACATTCTCGAGAATGAATCCATATCTGCATATAACTCTTATTGATCTTACCACTCTGAAAATAACTATCGGGTACCAGTATATGTTCTTTGGAGTCGTGGGGCAATCAGCGGCGATCGTGGGCGCCTTCTTTGGGCCTTCGTCGTTGGTCGACCGCCACTGTCTCAGCTAAGAACTATTAAATATAATACCCCCACCTTCTTCATGTGATGTGTGACATGTATTTTGTCTCCTTTGAGGAGACGGTTACGATAAGCTTATACAAGCTCACTGCCGAATCCACTACTCCATGTGCTATTTGTAAAGCTGCTGTTTATATGTTTCTGAAATAAATATTATTTAAAACAAATGTTTTTTTTCAATCGAGAATTGATTCGTTCGAATCTTTAATGACATTACAATACTGTTACGCATTTTTTGTAAACAAAATACTGAAGACTCACTACGGCTGTAGTTTTATGATTACGCCATGTAATTCTACCAATTTTCTGATTTGTCTTGCTTTCGAGGTGAAATGACTATTTGTTGATTGAAATGTCTATAACTGAAGCAGGAGTGATATCTGTATATCTTTGAGAATAAAGGAACGTCACATTAAACAGTCCTGGTAATTCATCCTTGTTTCCTCGCAAAAAATGCTGTGGAAAATTGGTGCTTCCACGGCAATTGCTGTGAAGCCTGTTCGATTGTGTAAAAATCATCGGGGGCAGGGCATAGTCTCAATTGCCATTTATATGTAGTGTGCTTTGAAGTGAACACTTTCTTCAAGTAACTTTAACATGTGAAACTAGTCCGAGATACATGTGTATATGATCAAAATCAATGTGCAGAATCTTTCACTCAATTAGATCATGTCAATATCATGAACCATGTGAATGCTGAGAACAAATCTTAGAAGTAAGCAGGCGACTTGCTCAATATGTATAGTATCTCACTGCTTCTATGTTAATAACACTAGAATCTGACATCCGTTTCTGGAAAGCTCTGTAGGAGCTTTCCAGAAATGGATGTCAGATTCTGGTGTTATCAACATAAAAGAAGCAGAACACAGTTTCTGGTGCTTATGTTGAGTTTGTACTGTAAATTGTAAGATCAGCAACACAGCATAGTGTAACCCACATGGTTTGATTCCTTGTGTAACCTGGATGTTGTGCAATTAGTGCCACCACACGGCTTTCTGAACAAGCCATCCACGGCAGTATTTTTGCTGTGGATAATTTTCGTTTCTGCGGTATTTTCCTCGGCACTGCTGATTGCTGAGGGTGAATTACCACGGCTGCATTAAATCAACGGTAATCTTCGCGCAAACTCCACGAAAAGTGGGTAAACAGAGAGCCCATAACAGCGTCGCCTTCCTTGCGGAATTAGACTAGTAGTTTGAAAGCTTGGGTGTTTGCGAACATAAGCAATATGGCCTGCTAGGATAATGGGTACCCTAGTTATACGTCATCGCAAACGACTACCGTGATAGACACATTGAATTGAAACGTCTTTGTTTCAGTTAGTAAAGAGCTGATGGCATCGGATAATAAATTAAGCAATGGTTATCCGTAATTAAAAGATCTATCTTGTAGATGCATCGTTTTCTGTTATTCTCATACCTGATGTTCTGATCCATCGAATCTCGTCTGAAAAACGATCGCTGCAAAGAAATAGAAACTGTTTGGCTCAAATCGAATCTCCAATGGAATAGGGCAAAGAATATGGAATGGGGGCGAAACTCGGATCTCATGTCAGTACAGACTTTCAGAGAGTTGTGCTTGTAATAATATTACATGACCTGACAGGCCATCACTTGCTAACATCGTCATGAAAATCGACTTTCGATAAATTTACCTCCCTAAAAATTATGAGACGCGCGAAGAAGGTTACAATTAAGAAACAAGTAATTGTTTAGAAAACACCTATATCCTATGATATCAGTAGAAAATAAAGCCAGGTTTCCGGGAGCTGTGTGTTGTTTCGTTTATTAAAAGTAATAAAAAGAAACTTAGCATTTTATTGCAAGCTAATTGGATGCAATCAGTTCACAAATAATCCGTCACTAAGAATATCTCTCAGTATCACACCTACCAACACTAAAGTCCACTTTGGTTCTTTGTTTAGCGAATGTGTTTTTACAGTAATCTGCAAGTTTCTATTCTTCCCAGGAAAAAACAGCAAAACTTGCCTCATAGACTTTTATATTGATGAAAAGGACAGTGTTTGTATGATATATCAAGATGCACACACTCTTGGTGTAATAAATGGAAAAAAGTAACTGAAATTCAAAAGATGGGTTTCATCTGGGTTTAATCCCGGGAACGGGAATTCCCGGGTTCCCGGTTCCGAAAGCCGGCCCCACTACTCGGTAAATCTACAGCACGGAACCGGAAATGAAGCAGGGCACTGTTTGTGTATTGAACTGAAGTTTTCTGAATTGAAACTTTGTTGTATTTCGTCATCCCTTCCACGCCTTAAAGTTTTACAATCCTGATTCCTGACGAACCATTTTCAACAAATCACTTTTACTCTCAACCAGTTCTGGAGCACCCCCACCCTCCTCTCTTTCAACAGCAAGATCTTCTCACCTGCTTCAAAGTTCAAACTCGTCTTCATTGTCAAAATTACTAGTATCACTGTTCACTACCTCCTCCAACATCAACATCCTCTTCACAACAGAGGAGACTGGTGATGGCAGTGAAGAGGGTGTTGATGTTGGAGAAGGTAGAGGTGATAATGCGAGTGATTCTGAAAATAGAGACGAGATTGAAGCGGGTTTAGGATTTCATACTTATCTTAGAAAAAGAACGTTTTCCGTTTGCTGATGGGAGATTGCCATTTTCAACGAATCACTGTACCTCTCAACCAGTTCTGGAGGACACCCCTCCCTTTCAACAGCAAGATATTCTTCATCCGCTTCAAAGTTCAAACTCGTCTTCATTTTCAGAATTACTAGTATCTCAGTTCACTTCCTCCTCCAACATCAACACCCTCTTCACAGCCGTCACCAGTCTCCTCTGCTTGCAGCAGAGGAGACTGGTGACGGCAATGAAGAGGATGTTGATGTTGGAAAAGGTAGAGGTGATAATGCGAGTGATTCTGAAAATAAAGACGAGATTGAAGCGGGTTTTGGGATTTCATACTTATCTTAGGAAAATAACTTTTCCGTTTGGAGATGGGAGATTGCCAATGAAATATGCTCATTATCATTAAGATAACCGCGTCATGTTACCCTCGTAAATTTGCTTGATATTACCCGGGAAATTTCCCGGTTTCCGGTTCTGAGAGTAATTTCATTCCCGTTCTCGGTTCCTAGAAAACCAGAGAATATATTAAAGCCTACTTGACTGCAAAAAATATAGGTTCTCTTTGGAACCAAAACTGGTTCTAATCTTGTCCCTGAGATGGAACCAATTCTGTTTAAACAGTATTTATTTCAAATCAAATAAATTTATAAAGATTAACATTAAATATTAACAGAATTAAACATAAATTGAGGGGCTTTCAGCCGTAAGTTTAGAGCTTATACGAGGTTGTCTCAAATCATACAGAACCAAAACTGGTTCGATATGCCAACTGTTCATATCTCGTTTGTTTCAAAATGTTTGGCGACTGCGTTGAATAAACTCCAAGTTTACTGCTGAAACTACTTCAGTTCATGTAATATTCTGTTAAAATTGAATGCTAATCTTGGTAAATTTATTTGATTTGAAATAAATACTGTTTAAACAGTACTGGTTCCATCTCAGGGACAAAATTAGAACCAGTTTTGGTTTTAAAGAGAACCTATACTTTTTGCAGTGTAGATTCAACAGAGAATAAAATTGAAAAGTTCAAACTGATTGGGGAAAATGGTAAAAAGCCAGCTTCTGTATTTTTATACAATTCTACAGGATAATACCTAAAGTTTGTGAAATGATACGAACATAGATGATGCAAATTCGATAAAAGTTTCAATTTTTATATGAACGTTCCATACCCTTAATGTTAAATTTATAGTAGGGCTGTCGCGACTATCATTTTTTGTAATCGACTAATCGTGACCAGTAATCGACGGTTAGTCGATTAATAGTCGCTTCCCATGTTTTTTTAGCAAATCATTCTTCTGTTCGTAAAACTCTGAAAATGACAATGGCACCAGTGTGTTCAGACGAAGTGGGTTTGTGGGAACAACAAATCGGTCCCGACTGAAGCTACATGTAGTCCAATCTTGGATCCACAGTCCGTAATATAATTTTTGGGGTTGGTACGTCCTGTAGGACGTACCAACCCCAAAAATAATATTACTGACTGCGGGTCCAAGTTTGAACTAGATTGAAGCCGATGAATTAAAATGAATTTACCAAAGAACGCTCCTGCATATGTTTCCTTTCTGCAATAAGTTTCTCGAAATTTTGAACATTGAGATCTATGCATTCCCTCGTCAGTTGTTAAAATTGGATCTTAGTCTGAAGTTCCGAACTTTGAGAAGTGATCTGACGTTCTGACTTTCGTCATAATTTTGTCACTTCAGCGCTTTGGGTTTTTCAATGGGTGCATTCGTGTGTACAAGACTGGAGAAATTCAGAAGAATCTATTCTTCTCGAGTAACTGTGAGTGTTCTTTCTTACACAGTCAGTGACAGTCGTACAGTCTTCCGGATATGAATGTTAACTATGGTTAGATATTTAAAGTTATTCACCTTCATTGATCATTCACCTCACAAAACAATGCAATTTAGCCCCGACGTGTAGTAGACGTGTACCACCTTGAAAATGAACGACGATCGACTAAAAATAAAAAAACGTCGACTACTTCAACAGTCAACGGTTAGTCGACTAATCGAATAATCGCGACAGCCCTAATTTATAGGCAGCTTTGGAAAACTATGGGGAGCCAATGTTCATGTACAGCACTTCCAATGAAGAAAATTGTCAGCCATGAAACAATAACTTTCTGTTACAAGCTTTAATACCGCCTCTTGTGAACCGTCTTTTTTAAATCGAAGTATCTGCGTGAGAGAATCACAATATATATGTATATAGTGTCTCAGGAGTCGTTCAGTTCCGGAACATGACGAGCAATTTATACAAAATACAAATTATATACGAAATAAGAAATATTGAACTGATCTCATTTGTCTTGCTGCGATTCATTCAGGAACCGTAATGTATTGTATTCGTGCAGAGATCTAAGTGTTTTCACTGCATGGACCTCATCATTTATTTTATCCTGCAATGCCACTCGCTGAGAACTTTTTCAGAATAACTAATGAAAAATAAACACAATACTATTTTTCACAGTCTGTAATTTATTTTTAACCTACTTTCTCGTATTCTTCGGCGTTAATATAATTTTCTCGTTTTATCAAACATTGGTAAGTATGAACACAGAACATCTGTTACTTACCTTCAGTCAGATTTCGTAATGTAGGGCGGTTCCAAGATAGTCGGTACCATTTTGAATGGTGATACCTGGTTATCTGTACCGCCACAGAACCCAACGGCTTGTAGGGTTAGCACTTTAGATTAATCTAATTTGGGCACAGCGACCAGGGATTAAAATTCATGCGCGAATCCGAATCGATTCGCGCAAATGATTCTCGCAAGGGAAACAACGAGAAACAACTTAGATTCGCGCAAAATGTTCATTTGATTCTTGTCGTAGATTCTAAAGGTGGCTTTAACAAGCCAAAAGAATGCTCTGTCTTTGCCCCCTCATAGTAAGGTAAAAAAAAAAACCTACACTTAGCAGTGGTGTATAGTGAAGTCTTGGCTGCCTATATAGGCAGCCAAGACTTCACTGGACACCACTGCCACGATACTGTAATTTCCATCAGCCAGACCACCAAAAGCCTGTATGTTGGAACATGTGTTGTACGTGTACGTGTGTGAGAAACACTACAGAATGGAAACTGGGTCCATAAAGGGAAAACTCTCTGAAAAAAATCTATGACGTTTGCCTTTTACTATGGCATATGTAAATGTTGCACTCACATAACAGTACTCTCAAATTCAAAATATTTTAGAACTGAAAATTGATTCTCGCAACAGGAGCTCGCGAGAATCGAAACTGATTCTCGTGAATCGAGGCAAATTTTAAGGCCTGGCGACAAATACGGATCACCCGTATTTTGGCCTTGTGGGAGAAAAAGCACCGGTGTTGTCTCCTTCTCAGCGTCTGTTTTAGGTTTCAGGTTTCTCCAGCTTAGAATAGTAGTTTATAGCCTCTAGTTATGGGTCAACACCATTAGTATTGGTTTTGCACCTTTATCTAACGTTTACTCGAGGAGTCTTCATAGTTTTCCGGTGCCAATCCAAAATCCTATTGCACTACAAATAGGAGATGCCGCAAAAACATGAAAATATTTTAGATTTCAAGTTTCAAGTTCAAGGACATACTTACACAGAGTTCGCGAGAGAAACGCAGTCGGCGTCGACAGTGTCATATACGACACTGTCAACACCTATTGCTTTTCTCTAGCGAACTCCGTGGATTTTGAAAATTATTTATCTGATGAACTGTGTGATTCGACGGGTAGGCTCTATCAGATAGATCGCATGCGTCAGGGAACTTGAGCGAACTACATATAGACGACACTGCAAACCTTTTGGAAAATATTTCAAACACAGCATTATGTGGGCACAATTCCTTTATGTGGACACAGCGTTTACAGTAGCTACTTGGGGGGGGGGGGGGGGGGATTTAAAGGGTAGGACGGACTCTGCTCTTACATTTTAGAAAAGTTGTTGACTTGAGTATGCTTCAGACTCACCATCTTTTTGGGCAACAATGGGCGTCTCAGATAGGGACATTTTTATTGATACATTAGTCGGTAATATATTTCTCTTGGGATTAAACGCATAATTAATGATTGCTATATACAGCCGGACACTGCATAAGTGGTCACGCATAGATGTATTGATATGCCTTACCTCCAACCACTTGATTCGAATTTCACTGTTTTTAAAACGTCACATGCAAGTTGCGTAAAAACTATTTACAGTTAGGCAAAAATTACATACGTCGAGGAGTCAAAGTGATCCCATTTTGTTCATTCATCTCTCAAAATGTCGTCAGACAATATCCTCTTCAAGATACAAAAGTAAAAATTCTATCATTTAGTTTTCATCAGAGTTCCAAGTTCAGAATACAGGAGAAGCAGTCAGTGAGATATATTCGTTATACAGTTTGTTAGTGATCTAATATGAAGTATATGGTTTTAGTTAAATCCACATTGTCGTAATCATAATAATAACACTTTGGCCGGTCGCTGATTTGTCGCGGTTATTGAGAAGGCCTTGGTTACTCCTGTACTCCCAACTGCCTCCATATTACCACGCTTCTTCTCTCCTCCCAACACTCGGAAACGAACTGCTTGATGACATCCCTTACCCCATTCTTCCCAATCTCTCCGATTTGCATATTAACCCTATCCTTTGAGTCTCTCACTAACCACCTGTCCTTCATTGTCCCATCCACTTCCCCATTATACTCCCAGTGAATCTTATTCTTTTAGACTGGTATTTTGGGCATTCTAGAAGAAAGTGTTCCAGGGTCTTCACCACGCCCCAGTTACACATCTGGCACTCCTTTTCACTGTTTTTCCCAATTTTCCCCTCAGCTCCAGGGATCGCGACCTCGGTTTGAACAACAGTGACCCGCCAAAGGTGCCATCAAGGTACTCTTCAAAACCAGGCTTCTCTTTATCGCGCAAGCCACCCAAAAACCTCTTTGATTTGCCCCCTCTCGCCAAAGGTTACCATCCTTCATCACCCTTTCCATGACGATTTGTTTACCCTGGTATTCCCAAACGTCTAGGTCCGAGATCTCCAATGAGTAGTTCTCTATTAGCTCCCCTACTTGGACCATCCACCTTGTCTTGATATTTGAGTTGAAAATTCTCTAGAACATCACCTTACACCATCGGCTGTCGGGGAGATTTACCAAATAATTAAAATAACCGAGTTTCAATAAGTCTATGCTGTCCTTGATCCTCATCCACCCAAGCTCACCACTGATTGCTTCAAGTGCTGCGGCATTACTCGACCCCGTTACTCAACGACCTGCATCGTTCTGCAGGGTTTCCAAGCTCTTTACAGCCGTCTGGTTCAGGGGTACCACTTCCGTACCATATGTTATACTTGGCAGACCCACCATTTCCCAAATGGTTTTCCTCACGGAAACCTTACTGAAACTGTTTCTCCCTATAAGTTTCATTTGCTTTAGGATTCGCTTCCCCATCAGAATCAATTTATTTCTGTGGTTTCGGTAGATGCCTCTTCCTGTGATGTTTATATTTACCCCCCCCCCCCCTAGATACTCGTAGTCACCTGTTTCTCATACACTAAGAAGAAGTTTGCTGCTACCTTCCGGAATACAGAACTCCCGAACTTTCCACTTTCGAGTGGGGTCCACTTTGCGGTCCACGGGTATAACTTTGCTCTTGCTTTCATTAAGTTCGAGTCTCCATTTGCTCCCATATTTCCCAACAATTCCCAGCATTTTCGCTAGCCCTTCTTCGCTTTCTGACACTAGCATCATATCGTCTGCAAAAAATAGCCCTGGGATCTTCAAGTCCCCAACTGCTACCCCCTCGTCGCTATTCCGGAGTTCATCTCCCAAACCTTTGATGTACAATGCAAAAAGAATTGGCGAAAGGATACACCCCTGTTTTAGGTCTATCTCTATAGGCACACGTTTTGTTGTTATATATTACGAGGCTAAGTTCACTCTGTACATCTTTATATAATGCTTTCAGAATTCCAACAAACTCGCCTCCCAAGCCCAGAGCATCAAGCTTTCGCCACATTCCCTCCCTCCATACTTATCATATGCCTTTTTAACATCCCAAAAAGCCATAAACATCTTTTTCTTTTTTGCTTTCGCGGATTCTGTCATTTGGGATAAGAATTGGCGAAAGGATACACCCCTGTTTTAGGCCTATCTCTATAGGCACACGTTTTTTTTGTTATATTACGAGGCTAAGTTCACTCTGTACATCTTCATATAATGCTTTCAGAATTCCAACAAACTCGCCTCCCAAGCCCAGAGCATCAAGCTTTCGCCACATTCCCTCCCTCCATACTTATCATATGCCTTTTTAACATCCAAAAAAGCCATAAACATCTTTTTCTTTTTTGCTTTCGCGGATTCTGTCATTTGGGATAGCGTGAAAAGATGGTCAGTGCCTCTCCTTCCTTTCCTGAAGCCACTCTGGATCTCTCCCAAAAAAAACATTCTACTCAATCACCTCCTCTAATCTCCCATATAGGACTTTACAGAAAACCATTCCAATGTTGCTACCTACAGAGATCCCTCGATAATTATCCAAAACGTCTTTTCCCCCTTTTTGTGAATAAATGTCACTTTGCTTTCTCTCCACTGATTTGGGACCTCTTGTTTTTCTGTGGTTAAATTGAATAGGGCAGTTAGGCTTTCCAAGAGTTCCTCTCCACCCCTTTTTTGATAAACTCGTTAGGAATTTCATCCACCCCTCCCGCTTTTCCATTCCTTAATTTTGAGATCACCTTTCGCACCTCCTCCGTTTTAATATCGCTGCACACGAAGTTCGATAGGTTTTCGTCGACCTGATTTGGCCACTCCGGTGGGTTCCCCATGCCCCATCGCTTATCGTTTACCTTTTCACAGTGCTTGACTAGTTCTAATGCGATTTGATCTTCATCGTCTGCAACTCTGTCATCAACTTTAATACTATGTGGGTTACTTCCTTTGTTACGTTTATTCACCCATTTCCAAAATACGTTCGAACTCGACCCCCTGTCGTTCTTATGGTCCCAATAAGACTGCTATTTCGCACTCTCTGATTATCGTCTTAATCTTATTTACTTTATTTCGTGCTTGTTGGTATTCTTCCTTTACTACCGCGGCCTCGCCGCTTTCCCCCTAAAGTTTTCTACTTCTGTATGCAGCACATTTAATTTTTCTACCCTTTATTACCCTTTTCAGTTCTTCGTTCACTCTGAACCCAAGTTCCCGTGTTGGCACCCTAATCTTTCCTACACTTTCCTTCCCTGCCTCCACTAGGCTCGCAATTATGGCGTCAGCCATCTTCTGGACACCTTGAAGCTTCCTTTGCATTTCACTAAGTTTTTGGCCCTGATCGTCACTACAATCAAGTTGTGATCACTATCCAACTCCCTTTTACCCTCACCATCCACTTCTACACCTATCACCTCCCTCCATAAAAAATATCCGTGAGAATATAGCCGATTATTGATTTTCTGGCGTTCCTCTCCCAGGTCCATTTCCCCTTGCACCTCGCGTCCCTGTTCAGAATCTTCAGACCGAGCTCATTTGTGAAGTTCAAGTTCAACAGCTTCCTTCCATTCCTGTTGACATTCTTGTCCCCGCCCTCTGTGCCTTCTTCCTTATCACCCATGTGTCCATTAAAGTCACCCATCAAAATTATGCCGAGCCCCCTGTTTCTAGTTCTGTGATGTTGGACCTTAGTGTTGAGTATATCGATTCATTCCACTCGGGTTTGCTTTCGTCCACCGCACAATACACAAACCCAAGGGCAATATTTTTTTTTCTTTGATTGATCTTTACCCATCCAATTTCTTTCGATACGTCAGCCGAGGTGCTGACATCTTCCAGGTCTGTGATCAGCGACGGTTTTAAATCCACTTTAATGTACATGCCTACCCCTCCCCCTTTTTCTGGCCTTCCGTTCGCCCTACACCTGTCCACACGCACCCCCTTACTTGGTCTACCCGTTCGTCGTGTCTTACTCAACGTCTCGTTTAAGCCCATGACATCAAAATCATCTGTCTCGATCTATGTAGCAATTTCACTTACTTTACGGTGGAGACCCAGGATGTTGCTATAACCCACGTTCAGGGTACCGAGATTCATTGGCTTCCGTCTACTGGTCCCATTGGTTTCTGGCGCTCTCCTTGGTAAACATATTCTGTCCCCCTCGCTCTTGTTCACCCCACCTGTGTCCACTCTTGTTATACTTGCCTCTGGCCTCCCACCCCGCTCCTCTCCAAAAAAAGGCTCCGCTATCCGTAGAATTTTATCCTCAATACCCGTTTCCCCATCCTGCTAAGATGCAGCCCGTCACGCCCGTACATGCCCGCGTTGCCCAAAAACGTGTCCCAATGGTTGATATAGGGTATTCCCAGGTCAACACAGTAATCATCCAACTCCTCATCCAGCGCCAAAATCTTTGAGTTCCGTTCATCCCCACCTCCAAGGACAGGAAGGACCTCGGGTGCAACTTCTCTTGCATTCCTATTGGCAGTTTGCTGACTAAACCTCTGTACGACTCCACCAAACTTACTGACCTTCTCTCCCTGATATTGTTGGTCCCCACATGGACCACCACTACCGGACCCGATCCTGACCCTGCCACAATACTATCTACCCGGTCCCTCAGATCCTCCACCTTCGACCCCGGAAAACACAAGACTCTCCGATTAGAACTATCAGGACCACAAACGACATTGTCAATCCCACGTACAATGCTACTCCCCGCTACAACTAATTTTCTTTTTCTTCCCCAAGTTCTTATATCATCTACAACTCGCCTCGTTGTGTATGCCTCTGGCCCCTCTTTCTCTTCACCGCCCTCCTTACCCCAGTTGACCTATCAACATCAGCAGCCACCTCTCCCCCTCAATGCCCCCCCCCCCCCTCACACTCATCCCCAAGGGGATCGAAATCTAAAACACTGAACCTGTTCTCTAAACACCGCCTAGCAACCTTGGCAGCCTTACGCTGACTCTGGCCTGACTCTACACAGCCCTGTCCTGACGCCACCTTTCGAATTTTCCTACTAGATGTCCCCTCCTCGGTTACACACCCACATCAAGCATTCTTCCCCCACGTTTCCTGCCTCCCAGTTTCCTCCTTGAGTCCACAGCGATCTTCCATCCTCCTTCCACCTCACCATCAAAGGTAACCTTCATTGGTGTGACTCCAGATACACCAGCCCTCTCCAACCTCCCCTTCAGCTCCGCAGTTTCCCGCTCGAATCCAACACACTTCTCTAACAACTGTAAAATATCCCTGCAGTTGGCACACACCCCACTACTATCCATTGGCCGACCAACACCATACCTCATATCACATTGCCTGCACGCCTGTGTATCCTCAATCTCCCCCACCTGCACCACTCGACTCACCTCCCCTGACCCCCTTTAATAACCATACTTACCTCCGGCTGGACACCCGTCGAGCACTTACCATTCATGTTTACAAATATAATATATGTGGGGCCAAATGACAGAAATCGGCAAAACACAAAACACGCGAAAAAAGGTAACTAAAGTAAACAAATTCAAACTCGGGAAAACCTATTACCTCAATTTCCTTATTTCACCCTATAATCCTCCCCTAACACACATGCAAACTAAATATAAAATTACACTTTCCTGAAAATAAAAGTAATAAAAAGAAATACTAAAAACAGCTCAAGAAAACAATTTCGACTTCTCTTCATGAGTATATATACTACTCAAAGTTTGCTAAGCACCACATATTTGACACATCATTGTGAAATTTGCTTGTGACATATTTGCGATATTTTTGGTGGATATGATTGAGGAATGTATTGAGATGGTCCCCAGTGTTTACGTTAGCTCTCTTGACAGGCAGACATTTCGTGACAGTCATGGAAAGCATGTATCCCTTGATTTTCATGATGTTTTCGTGTACTGACTGCATATACATGACATGTGTAGGGTATTCAGTGTTCATTTCAGCACAAACCCTTGTGATTTAATGACTGAATATGGCAAATGCAAATGTAAGAAGACATTTGTCTGAAGCAGAAATGTGGCGGGCTGTAGGGATGGTGGAGCAAGGGGCTACCCATCGTCAGGTTGGTGAAGCCTTTGGTGTGCACCATACGGTAATCACCAGAGCCTGGGCAAGATTTCAGCAGTATGACACACCAGTAAGACGGCATGGTGGTGGCAGAGACAGGGCAACATATGCAGCTGAAGACCGGTTTTTGATCATTCAGGCCCGTAGGAACCGCTGTGGCAGGGTTGCACGAAGTCACCGATCTAGAAGACCATGTATTCGCATTCCGCTGTCCCAGAACCACAGCCAGGCACGATATGAATGGGCCATGGACCACGTTGGATGGACCAGAGAAGATTGGCGACCTGTCCTTTTTACAGATGAGTCAGGGTACTGCCTAGACCACACAGATAGGCGTTCTGGGGTATGGAGAAGACCAGGATAGCGATTCCATGCAGCCAACATTGCTGAGCATGACCACTATGGTGGATGGTCAATCATGGTCTGGGGCGGCATCAGCTGGGATGGGCGTACAAGGCTCTGTGTCCTTGAACGCGGTACATTGACCACACAGCGGTATATTGTTGAGATCCTGGATGTCCACGTTAGACTGTATGCAGGTGCAGTGGATGATAGATTCATTCTGATTTCTGATGGACGATAATGTCCGTCCTCATGTTGCCCATGCTGTCGGGGAGTACCGACAGAGGGAGGGGACTGATCGTATGGACTGGCCAGCAAGATCCCCTGACCTCAATCCAATCGATCATGTCTGGAATGAGTTGCAGCTTGCAGTTGCAGCCCGTCCAGTCCAGCCAAGAAGTGTCCAGGAGCTTGGTGCCATGTTGGTCCAAGAATGGAACGACATCCCACAAAGGACCACCAGGAACCTGAGTGGGAGCATGAGAAGGCGTTGTCAAACTGTAATTAACAGTAATGAGTCTCATACTCGACATTGAACCCATACCAGTTCGCTCCATCAACTTTTTGGCATATTGAAAAATTTCCTCTTTTACCAAAAATATCCATTTTCCATGGTTATCGTATTCAGAAGCTAAAAAATAATTTCAAACACAAATAAAATCTTAATTTCTGTACTTAAATCATTAAAGATATAATTAAATAAAATATATATACACTTTTCATTGTAATATTGCAACTAAAACGTAAAATAGAGGGTTGGATGTACTTGGTGCTTAGCAAACTTTGAGTAGTATACCTTATCTATTGACTAAAGTGAATTTTTTGATTTGATTGGTTGATAGATACGTGGTATGAGACCATATTCATTGAAACCCACGATACGTCCGCCCAGCCACTGACAAATTTCCCATACCCAGTGGAAGCCTCGTTCCGAAATCTACAAATTGTCCGTACCCCGTAGAAGACGTGTTCATCAAAATCAATTTCGTCATTCCAGTTTTACAGTGTACATGTATTATATTTTATTTTTTTATCTCCAAAATATAGCTCATGACCCCTTATTGGAATGAGCTTGTCGAGTACCCTCCAATGTGGGGTTCATAAGCTATGTTTTTGAGACAAAACAGAAAAAAAGAAATTTAATATTTTTTTTATACTAGTCATATCGGCATATTTTCACAAAAACTCTTTTGCACAAAAATTCCACAGAGACCTGTATGGCTCAACAATGGAAGATAAAAGATCTCATGCAGTGTGTGTTCACACATGAAATATATTGTACTTCTAAAACGGAAAGTCAACAGATAAATTCGTTATCCCGTGTCTGATCACGTGGTACGGGTTTTTACCTACCCGAAGCCAGCCGTATCCCGAAGGCCTCATGGGATACGGCTGGTTTCGGGTAGGTAAAAACCCGTACCACGTGATCAGACACGGGGTAACTAATAATACTGAGAAACCGACAGTACTTTATATTAATAATAGGAAATTCTTGAAATTAGATATATGGCCAGTATCAAGTTGAAAATTGTATGAGGGCTATGTTAGAGATTGTATGGCTGAAATGTGCGAGATTGTAATCTTTACACTTAAGGGATAATTCCGACCACCCTTGAATTATATCGTCATGAAAATCGACTTTCGATAATGTTATCTCCCTTGAAATTATTAGACGAGTAAGGAAGGTTCAATTGAAAAGCAAATAATTGTTGAGAAACCACCTATGACATCAGTTGAAAGTAATGCCAAGTTTCCTTTTATTACTTTTAACAAACAAAAACAACAGACAACTCTCAGAATAGTCTGTTGTTTTCGTTCATTAAAGGTTGCAAAAGGAAACTTTTTTATGGCAAGCTAATTAGCAGTAACCACTTCACAGATAAGCTGTCATTAAGAATGTCTGTCAGTATCACATCAACCATCACCACACTAAGTGTCTACATCGGATTCCTGTTTAGCGAATGTGTTTTTAGACTAATTTGCAAGTTTTTAAATTAAGTGTAACACATTTCATTGCCGTTCCTGTAGAGTACGGGGGTGGGGAGGGGGCGGCGGGGGGGGGGGGGGGGGTAGGCATCAACGACCATTGGAGCCTTTTTGCATTCCACGCTCACCTTAGGCGTGATTCTGGTCGAAGTACTGCACGCTAACTGGATTCTGTTTTATTTTGTAACCTTACCACTGCCACCACAAGTGGGATCACTAAACTTTACTATACACTTACCTCACACCTCCTTATCATGTGCTGCAAATATATTGGTAGTCATGGAATACCTGAATTATATAACAATCACCACTGGCGTAGATATTCCATGAATGAAATAAAGGTGGGAGATGGATTGCTTGGTGGGGATGAGGCGTATGAAGTTCTACATTGCGGTACATGATCATGATACGTCTTAATTTCATATAGTAAATGGCTATTTGGTGAATGTCTGGAGTAGGTCAAGAAATATTTTCAACGTGCAGCCCATGGTCTACCCCCAAAATGAATATGGAGTCTTCCGAGAGATCTCAAATGGGTTCAATGATTAAAATGCTGTCAGATTTTGTAGCTACTTCCGCTTGTTGGAACTTAAAGCTCATTGCTGGGGGTGTGGATTACAGTTGAACAATGTATATATGTATCTTGATCAATCTGTTGTCACAAGTGTAGCTGGTGTATTAAGGTGCTACATAAGTAATGAAAAGTTAGCTTGAAAACAGGTGATAGGTTATTTTCGATATCAAAAATCTAAACAAAATAATAATTTGTCACTTTTTGCTGATGATCCGAATTTATGAAGAATGCTTCGCAGTTTTGAACAAAAAAATGAAAAAATATAACATTTTTCAGACATTTAAAGCCATCAAAAATAACATGTCACTAATTTTGAACCTAAATTTCCCACTTATATAGCGCCTTAAATGAGAATCCCCCCCCACCACATACACACACAGTGATACTGATTGACACAAAGTACATCATGTTAGGTCGGACTGAAAACAACGAGACGTAGACAAGTACATTTTGATCTGAAAAAACAAAATTGATGCCTTTTGTTTGGGAAACTTGCTTTCCAAACAGCTTATAGTCAACATGCGTGCAATCGTGCTAGTCGTGGCGCAGGAGGTGATGCTGGTACAATGCGCAGTAAATTATTGATTCACTGTTTGTGAACATCACACTATTAAGTTGATAATTGATAATCACAGACAATTACTTAATGTTTTTCATTACATTGCCGTACAGTGACGCATATTATATCATCCTTTATAACACGAGACACAAATATTTTGGCAGGAAGAGGAATTTGTCTTACAATCAACATGTATTTTGTCTGTATTAACTCCGCAACTGTCGTGTATCCGACCCCCTGATATTGTATTGTATCGTGAGTGAGGCGTATCATTGCAGCCCTTCTTTCAGACATGATTAATATTTGATTACATTATTCCTTCAGCTTGTGCAAAAAGCAAACTGCTTGTTTTATAATGAGTTAACCCTTTACCCAACGAATCGACTGAATGCGCCCGCGTAGTATGCAAATTCAGCAGTTGAAAAAATAGTATTTTTCAAAACAATTTCAACAAAACCATATCATGTGACCTCTCGTTGGAACGAGCTCGTCGAGCTCATTCCAACGAAGGGTCACTTGATATGGTTTTGTTGAAAATTTTTGAAAAAAAAAATAAAAAATGATATTTAAAATAATAAATTTTGATATCGTCTGCGTTGGGTAAAGGGTTAACTGGTAGAATGCTAAATTATTTTTTCAAAAGTGATTTGAAACAAGAGTAATGTGTTCAAGGGTACCATGCTACAAACAAAAGGCAGCCCAGTTTAATAAGATTTTGTTCATAAACAATTGTTTGTTACTATTTATTGGAGGATGCCTCTTAGCACTCTCCAATAAATTGCAATAAAACAATTTTTAGCTCACCTGGCCCAAAGGGATAAGTGAGCTTTTACCATCACTTGCCATTGTCAGTAAACTTTTCACATTTGAGGTTTATTTATTATTTATTGATGTTTAAGGTCACATATTTATGCACAATGGCTAATCATGACCGTGACAGTTTTACGGGTGGAGGAAGCCGGAGTACCCGGAGAGAACCACCGAGCAACGACGAGCAGCTACCAACTCCCCAACATCGTAACTCCGCACTGCAGCACAGGCAGGGTTAGATTGGTTGAAGACATGCGTACCATCGACGTGCAGTACGCCTCAGTACACGGCATCATCGTGCCCCCATGCAGGCAATGGGGATGAAGTGTCTTGCCCAAGGACACAACGCGGTTGCCGCAGGTGGGATTCGAACCGAGGACCTCTCGGCTTGCAGCCTGCACCTCTACCTACTGAGCCACCGCGCTCCACATTTGAGGTTTAGAATCACGTGTGTTTGTATCAGGGGGCCGGATACAAGCACGTTCCTTTCGTGTGAGTTCCATTGTTTTTTCTTTTTGTTCATTCGTACGAATAAATAGTTCGTTATATTTTCGTCTACATTCTTGACTTATCCCCAATATATTGTAAGATAAAATGATTATTACCATTTTGTGGATGTACAAAATATGTATCAGAGTCGAGCTCCGGGTTCTAAGGGCAGATCACGACTCGTCGTGATCTGCCCTTAGAACCCGGAGCTCGACTCTCATACATATTTTGTACATCCACATAATGGTATTAATCTCTATGTATTGAAGCTGGGCACAGCGAAGTTCGAATGTTACAGTACAGGATTCACAAAACAATACTGGGACGACGATAAACTTAATGAGAGGAATGGAGTTGTCTGGGAATGATCTGCCCTTAGAACCCGGAGCTCGACTCGGATACATATTTTGTACATCCACATAATGGTAATAGTCTCTATGAATCACTCAAAGCACAGACAATACAAATGGGGTCAGTGATAATTTAATGCTGCAGCTAAAACGAGACAACACCATTATCAAGTTTGAAAATAATCAATCTGTCATTTTCAGAATGGGGTCCCCAGAGGGTGAATTTGCTGATTCTATCCCATACAGTGTGCCAGTGTATCATCTGGGTACCTCTTGCTGTTTAGGCTTGAGACCTTGATTCAGACTGAGGTTCACAGAGGGTAAATTTAGTGATGCTACCCTGCTGTGCTCTGGGGTCCTCATTCTGAAGACGACAGTCTTCTTATTTTCAGGCTTGTTCTTAATCAATGCAGTACAGACTCGACTGCAGTAGACAAGCTTCTCATCGTCCCTTTTCTTCTGGACACCCGAAGTGAAGCTAAACCGTGGGGTATGAAGAGTGCCACGTGGGTTGTGATGTGCCTTGCGTGAGCGAACATTTTGTAACGTCATTACCATGGTGACACTGATATCTGCACGAATTCGAAACACGCGTTGTTGGAATGACAAATGTTTCCGTCGTGCATTTTGCCACTTGAAGGCCCAAATTCTTAAGTCCATCTTTTGCAGCCGCCCTTAGTTCTAGGTACACCAATAAAGTGGAAGAAACACAAACTTAAAATTTTCCATTTAATGCCTCGCCCAGCTCTATTGTTGTTGGCTTTCGCTACCTATTGTGTTATGGGATTTGAAATTTCCAGCGTTTTACCCAGTGGAACTGTCTCCAAACATTTTTTTTCGCAAATTCTCTATTCTGTAATTTTTCTCTACTTTCACGAACGCTCGTTCACAATGGAAATTATTTTCAGTTGTTAGGACTTTCAGTTTTGAATTAAGACAATTTATCTTTAAACATTCGTTTTTAAACTTGCTCCAATCTAAGTATTTAGAAACATGTTCTTTCAATGTGAACTACTGACTTTCAGGCAAACATTTACGATGAAAGGCATCGCCACGTGTCACTGGCGACACGCGGCGATGCCTCGCATCGCCACGTTCTGTTGAGATATTGTGATGTTACCCACCACAAACAAACAAAAAACAAAAAACCTATCTACCCTCCTGCCCAACACTTATTCTCCATACACCAGCATGAAATGGAGAGCTCGAAGTTGTGTTTTTTATCTCCTAAATCATTTTTCGCTTCTGACCTTTGATAATATAATGTTGTGACCCCTAGACACCTAACCGGGCTATACATTACTGTGAGAGAGTAACGGAAAACACTATAATCTAATGAACTCGCGATTGAAAGCATCAAGAATGTTTTCCGACAAATCAATTTTGTGATTTTCCATCGAAGAACAAGCTGACGCAAAACACCACGGTGATGAATACCTGCAATCTGCTTGACTCTCTCAGTTGTTGTATCACGGCATGCCGTCACAATAAGTTCAACAAGCTGACTTTAATCAATGTTACTTTGTATCAACATTGATTCAGGTCCTTTGAAATTATATAAAGGTTGGTATGTATCGTGTTTCTCAGTTTATCGACACCTTCTGTTACTTCTCCAGCTTCGATGATGAGAAATGTACCGAAATACTGGAAATGTGAAAAATATACAGAGGATATGGAATGAGTGTTTTTCTCATATAATATTTATGAAACGAGTCTAAGATTTTCCGTTTGGGCGAGCCTCTGGCGAGCCCAAACGGGAAATTCGGACGAGTTTCATAAATATTATATGAGAAAAACACTCATTTCATATTCTATTTATTATATGACACACACACGCACAAATTAGACACTTAGTATAACTTTTTAACCCATCACCTAACTTGAGTTGCAGACGGCACTTGGAAAAAACATCCTCGTATAACTAAAAATTTTCATTTTTTGCTTCCAAAATATAGGTTATGGCCCCTCATGGGAACGAGCACGACACGCTAGTTCCAATGAGGGATCATAACCTATGTTTTGGAAGCAAAAAGTGAAAAAAAAAAAAAAAAATGAACGGCGTTTTTCTTGTATTGCGCGAGACGGTTTTTGCTGTTACGTTAGGTAAAAGATTAATACAATATAACCCACCCTAAATAACAGATAATGTAAATTCTCCCTACTGAAATTATGCAAATGTGACCCAATTGTATTTTGTTTAGCCAATCAAACTGTCCAATTTTGAAATTGACCAATGAAAGCTCCCAACTCAAATTATGCAAACTATGAAAATATGGCCCAGTTGTATTTTGTTCAGCCAATCAAATTGTCTAGTTTTGAAATTGACCAATGAAATTGACGGAAGGCTTTATTTATCACTGATTAATATGAAAACAAAATATCAAATGTTTTAAAGTGAACAAAACGGACGAGTCATATGATAAAATACCGTATGGCCGCCGTGGAATGGTCACTTTCCACATGTGGGCAATATTTCCACGGACACAATAATAATATTGGGGCGCGGTGACTCAGTAGGTAGAGGTGCAATCTGCAAACCGAGAGGTCCGCGGTTCGAATCCCACCTGCGGCAACCGCGTTGTGTCCTTGGGCAAGACACTTCAACCCCATTGCCTACGTGGGGGCATGGTGGCGTCGTGTACTAAGGCGTACTGCACGTCGATGGTACACCTGTCCTCAACCAATGCTAACCCTGCCTGTGTGGAGTTAGTATGGTGGAGAGTTGACAGTGGCTCGGCGTTGCTCGGTGGTTCTCTTAGGGTACTCCGACTTCCTCAACCCGTAAAACTGTCATGGTTATGATTAGCCATTGTGCAGAAATATGTGACCTTAAACACCAATAAATAAATAAATCGCAATAATAGTATTAAATTCCAAACACTATTTCTAGGAGTAATCATCAAAACTTTAATTAATGAAGCACCGGGTACAACCCGGTGCCTCATTAATTAAGATTTTGCTGATAATGATATTTTTATTACCTAGTAAATGCATAATAATAATAATAATAATAATAATAATAATAATAATAATAATAATAATAATAATAATAATATACACATTTATATAGCGCTAAAATTACAGTTCAGACGATATAGAACCATATTCTAAGGCGCTTTACATGTTACTGAGCTCGTGCAAATATACAAACAGAATATATACAGTATCTTACAGTCCAGAACATCACTTATAGGCTTTTTGAAACAGGTATGTTTTGAGATCTTTCTTGAAAAGGTTGACATTTGACAGTCTTTTTAGGTGTTCTGATAAATTATTCTACAAGTGAGGGCCAGCAAATGAGAATGACCTATCTCCAAATGTCTTACACCTATGTTTTGGAACATGTAGCAGCATTTTACCATCGGACCTCAGGTTGTATTGACACACATTCTTGGTATTAAGGAGTTCTTCTACGTAGGCTGGTGACATGTTGTTTTGTGTCTTAAAAACTAATAATAATGTTTTGAAAATTATTCTGTACTTAACTGGCAGCCAGTGCATATTCCTCAGAACAGGAGTGATGTGTTGAGATCGTGATATCCTACATACCACTCGGGCTGATGCATTTAGTACCATCTGCAGGCGAGAGTATTGATATTGTGGAAGATTGAACAGCAAGGCATTACAATAATCCAAATGTGAAGTTACAAAGGCATGAACTAGGGTTTTTAGGTGGACATCACTGCCCACGCGTGGATTACAACTAGTCCACGGCGACTGTACTGTAAGTTAACAGTTTATACAAAAACGTTATAAAGTGTGGGGAGAGGAGATTATTATCGTGGGGTGGAGAGTTCAAAATTTTCAAATTTAATGAAAAGTACAAAAAACACAAAGTTTCAGAAAATGGACCTCTGAATGTCAATTTATTTATTTTTTGGGGTTTAACGACACCTTCGAAAGGGAGGGTCACATCGTGTCGGACAGTTTTACGGTTGGAGGAAGCCGGAGTACCCCTAGAGAACCACCAATCAAGGGCAATCAACTGTCAGATTCCCCAACGCACTAACTCCACACAAGCAAGGTTAGCATTGGTTTTAAGACAAGTGCACCATCGACGTGCTGTACGCCTTAGAAGACAACGCCACCGTGCCCCCACGTGGACAATTGGAATTAAGTGTCTTGCCCAAAGACACAACGCGGTTGCCGCTTGTGGGATTCGAACCGAGCAGCCTGCATCTCTACCTACTGCGCAACCGCGCTCCCCAAATGTCAATTATGCGTAGCTTTGCTTGTGCATAAAATGTTGTGTTTATTGTGTATGAGTTTTTTACTGGGGTTTAACGACACTTTAGACTACGAGAGTCGGACAGTTTTACGGATGGATGACAGTTTTACGGATGGAGGAAGTGGGAGTACGAGACGAGAACCACCGAACAACTGTCAGACTCCCCAACATACTACCTCCACACAAGCAGGATTAGCATTGGTTGAAGACAAGTGCACCATCGACGTGCAGTACGCCTCAGTGCACAAGCAGCACAACATCATAGGTTCGCTCTTCCGACCAACTGAAATAATCCCGACAAGTATGAAATCGAAACACAGGTGATGGACTATCTACTTAAGGGCTAGACTTGGTCCAGCCTTTTAGTGCGTTGAATTCCTTACATATTTTGACTAGTGACTTGAGAGCTTGAGGATGCACCTTGAAAAGATTGAATGTCTACCCACAAAATTCACCGACCATACATTTATTTTATAGAGTTGGGACGCATCACAACCACAGGCTGAAAACGCGGCCACTCCTGTTCAATAGATTGCCAGAAATCCATTTTGTACAAATTAGCGAAGACAAATCTTCCCCTGGGTGTTAGAATGTTCTATGTCCCTTAGGGGACATAGAACATTCTAGCACTCAGGCTACGAAATATTAGCGATCGATGTTCATCAAATACCCCCCCCCCCCCCCACCTCCACCCCCATCATCCAATCATTTTGGGACCCATCGGCAAACCAAATAACAGACTCCCTACATACAATGTTTAGTTAGGAATGAAATTTTTACCGACTGACCTTGCGACACTCTCTAGCATTTACACACACAAGCATCACTACAGTTAAAACTAGAAGTCCTGTCACGAAATGCGCACAAATAGCACGTCGATCTGCGCGTTAATCTACGCGTTATCACCATAGTAAGGCTACCAAATTCTGTACATATGGCCTGTGCACAAGCAACGTTTCAGACAGAAACATTGCCTGTGTTTTCTATGAGTAACCAGGAAAATCTGCCGTGCATTGGGTGCCATTCGATATGGCAATTGCGCGCAATTCCTACACGCTATTAAGCCTAGATAAGCGCACAATTTGTGACAGGACTTCTAGTTTTAACTGTATCTGTGAAAAAAGGTGAAAATTAGAGAGTGTGGTGGCCCAGTGCTTACGGTATTGGACTTCAGACCGAAAGGTCCACGGTTCGATTCCTGTCAGGGGTAACTGATTTGTGTCCTTGAGCAAGGCACATAATCGGGAGCACTGTGACTCAGAGGTTACGGCATTGAATTCAAACCGAGAGGTCCAAGGTTCGATCACCGCCAAGAGTTACTGCGTTGTGTTCTTGGGCAAGGCTCTTAATCCCGAGTGCCCACGTGGGGGAACGGTGGCGCTGTATACTAAGGCATACTGCACGTCGATGGTGCACTTGTCTTCAACCAATGCCAACCCTGCTTGTGTAGAGTTAGTACGTTGGGGAGTCTGACAGTTGCTCACCGTTGCTCGGTGGTTCTCTGCGGATACTCCGGCTTCCTACACCAGTACAACTGCACACGAGTTGCCCCTGGCTGTTGAAAGTGTCGCTAAACTCCAATGAATAAATAAATAAATGAATGAAGGTGAAAGTTAATTACACACGCTAAAAACTAAAGTGTTAAAAACTACACTTGAAGTGCTGTATTTAACACTTACTAAGAACTGAACTAGCACTTTGTTCAAGTGTAGATATCCCAGAACCTGACAGGTGTTGACAATAATACCACTTGACAAGTGTAATGTCGCGACACTTAAAAGGAAACAACGCAGATGACGCGGATCAGTCTCGAACTCTCGAGCCAGATCCGCGCCATATGCATTGTGTCCTTTTGATTATGTACCCACCAAGCGCAAATCAAATTATGGACGATTCTGGAAGAACCACCAATGCTAGACACATGGGAAGTGCCATCCATTCAAGTTTCAGATGTCTGACGATTGTAATTTCTGAGTGCTTAGAGCATTGTACTTTGAGTGTTAAAATCAAACCCTAAGAGTTAGAATGGGTTTAACACCTTGAAAGTGTCAGTTTTAACACTTTAGTTTTTAGTGTGCATTTCGACGTCAGCAGTGTTTCCCGAGATTTGCCCACGAGCGTTGGTTTTACAGCATCCAACAAGAGCCTTTTCATCTGTTACGATTCGTATACTTGCAATCTGACTTTATGATACCATTAGCTGTCATCTGGTTGATAAGGTGGTGGTAACATATTGCGACATATAAGCATGCTAAAGGGAGTTATCTGATAATATCGACTTATAAAAATACATGATCAGAGGGCTTCTTCATCGCTTTGAGTGGGAGCGCGATGGCTCAGTAGGTAGAGGTGCAGGCTGCAAGCCGAGAGGTCCTCGATTCGGATCCCACCTGCGACAACCGCGTTGTGTCCTTGGACAAGACACTTCATCCCCATTGCCCGCGTGGGGGCACGGTGGCGTTGTGTACTAAGGCGTACTGCACGTCGACGGTGCACTTTTCTTCAACCAATGCTAACCCTGCTTGTGTGGAGTTAGTATGTTGGGGAGCTGACAGTTGCTCGCCGTTGCTCGGTGGTTCTCTCCGAGTACTCCGGCTTCCTTTACCCGTAAAACTGTCATGGTCGTGATTAGCCGTTGTGCATAAATATGTGACCTTAAACACCAATAAATAAATAAATAATACATCGCTTTGAGTATTTGAGGCGACATCACAACAGAGCTATTGAATAAAATTCAGGCAAACTCATCTCCCTTTGTGGGACGTGACAACCGTTACATATTCCCAGTTCCTTATTCGACATTCGTTATCAACCGATAAAATCGGTTGATAACGAATGTCGAATAACGAACTGAGAATAAGTAACGGTTGTCACTTCCATTCTCCCTTCATCATTTCACATCTTCATCGTTGGCTGACAGCTCCTTTTCAGTGAAGCAAGAGCAGTTTGTTGCCACACTCCCAATGATGGCTATCAAATGAAGCCACTTTTCGTGCCACCACCAGTGAAATTCTGAAATGAATTTAACGTTGTTATATAGGTGGCGGTAACATGCTGACAGTCAACATGCATTGTAAAGGGGGTTATCTAAGAATATCGACTCATAACAACACATGATCAAAAGGCTGATTAAATCAATTAAAGTTCTTCGCCACACTGAAAATTTGAGACGACATCAAAACAGAGCAATTGAAAAAAAATCTGGCAAACCCATCTATCTCCCTTCATCACTTTTCATCTTCGTCGTTGGCTGACAACCCTATTCAGTGAAACAGACATCAAAACAGAGCCATTGAAAAACATTCAGGCAAACGCATCTATCTCCCTTCATCATTTTACATCTTCGTCGTTGGCTGGCAACCCTTTTCAGTGAAGCAGATTAGTCTATTGCCACACTCCCAAATATGGCCAATATATGAAGCCACTTTCCGTGCCACTAGTGAAATTCTAAAATGAATTTAACAAGCCACTTTTCGTACCACCAGGGAAATTCTAAAATGAATTTAACTCTGTTTATTCTTTTTTTGACTTCGTGGAAATACCAGTTTTGTTTACGAACATTGCAGCCATTAAGTGGAATGGAAACGGAAACAATTTGGAGAAAATTGTCTTGTGGAATGTCTTTTTAATCCTAGTTTACGATGCACTCTAATGGAGATCTTCAAAAAATTATTTGATAATTTAAATATTTGATAATCCCACCTTTAAAGTGCATTTTTCGAGGCAGTTATTCTCATTCTTGTGCAATCTAGTCTTTACAAAATCTGTACTGACAGGTGTGTGTTTTTCTAGTGTATATGAGCTGAGAATTGCAAGTTTGATCTATTGAGTCACGAAAGAAATATGAGTAAACTTTGTATAAATATGTAAATGAAGCTGGTGTAAAGGGAGCGCGGTGGCTCAGTAGGTAGAGGCGCAGGCTGCAAGCCGAGAGGTCCTCGGTTCGAATCCCACCTGCGGCAACCGCGTTGTGTCCTTGGGCAAGACACTTCATCTCCATTGCCCGCGCTGCAGTGCGGAGTTACGATGTTGGGGAGCTGGCAACTGCTCGTCGTTACTCGGTGGTTCTCCCCGGGTACTCCGGCTTCCTCCACCCGTAAAACTGTCACAGTCATGATTAGCCATTGTGCATAAATATGTGACCTTAAACATAAATAAATAAATAAATAGCTGGTGTAAACCAGAAACTTCCATGTTGATGTGATGAACAAATTTTGTCTCGAAAGTAATGTGGGTCATTTCAGTCATGTCAATGTAAATGACTCACTACAGTGAAAACAGATTTATAAACCAGTGTCCACAACAATAGAAATATCCACACCAGGCGATTTCTCAAAATATATTCATTATATTAAAGTATCATTGAAGACCTGAGGTGAAACCACTAATCTCTACAGTTAAAACTAGAAGTCCTGTCATGAAATGCGCACAAATAGCAAGTCGATGTGCGCGTTAATCTACGCGTTATGACCATAAGGATATCAAATTCTGTACATATGGCCTGTGCATACGCGATGTTTCAGCCAATGGACCTCCGGGTAACCCGGAGGTCCATTGGCAGAAACATTGCCTTTATTTGCTATGAGTAATCAGGAGAACCTGCCACGCTTTAGATGCCATTCGATATGGCAATTGCGTGCAATTCCTACGCGCAATTAAGCCTAGATAAGCGCACAGTTCGTGACAGGACCTCTAGTTTTTAACTGTATACGCCAGGATTGCTGGAATGGTAGCGAAAACATCTCAACTCAAAGCGCCCCCACCCCGCTTTCTCGGGAAGGCAGCAAATCAACTCCTCCCGTTTGGTGACGTTTGATGATGTGAAAGCTGTTACGCTGTGACTGTGGTCACAGAGTAACAGCTTTCTCATCATTGAAGTTTTTCTCCCTTCTCCGCAAAACCCCATTTGTTATGGAAGGAAAAGCATTTATTTTATACCAACGTCATAGAGTTTCTCTTTATATCAGAGAAAATTAGGCCTCACAAGTTTTCACAGTTCTCGAATATCGATTATGATTCTCGTGGACTCCTGCAGCGCGAATCAATTTTCAGCTCTTAAATGGTTTAGAATTTGAGTGCTCTGTTTTATATGTGAGCGCAACCAGTATACACATTCTATAGTAAAAACACTCTTCATATTTATATATTTACCCGAGTTTAACCCTTAAAGAGCCTTTTCTATGTTTTGTGAGTTTATTGTCTTGCATGTACACGTAGAACCCATGTCTGTCCCAGAATAGAGAATTTTGGTGGTCTTACTTATGGACGTTACAGTACCCTATATGACGAGAATCGAATGAACATTTTGCGAGAATCAAAGTTGACTCTCGTTGGTTTCCTTTCAAGAATCATTCCCGCGAATCTATTTTCATTCCCACATGAATTTGAAGCCCTAGAAATAACTGGAACCTTGCAATAAGCAACTCCTAACTTATTTTTCGCACATATTTTCTAAAATCACAAAACCGTTTCTCCAATTTCATAGTAACCACCCTCTTAATTACATTTAGAATATATATAGAGGATATATAGCGTTTTTGAGTGGATACCGAAAATTATCTCATGAATGACCGAGACAAAAAGGTATTTTTCGTGAGCGCTCGCGCGAGCGAAACTACCAATTTCTCTCGGTTACAAGTGAGATAATTTTCGGTATCCACTCAAAATCACAAGATTTTCTTTTTATTATACGCCTTTTATAAGAATCTGATAATTCCATAAGTTTCAACCTTGAAGTGATGCATGAAAGTAAACGGCGCATTGAATCATTGAAAAACGGAAGTGATTTGTTTGATACTCTGATTCGGTTGGCGGATTTCCAATCCAAACATGGCATGAAAGTCCGTAATATACGTTTTTGGTTTGGTACGTCCTTTGGACTAGCGAGTTTTATGCATCAATTCAAGGTGAATACGTGTTGAATTATTGCTGGAAATGATCGGTATCCACTCCAAAACACTAGATTTACTTTTCATTATACGTTTTTAGAACAAATTGATCATTTCCAGTGATATTGACTCGTATTCACCTTGAAGTAATGCTTTGAAAGCTACCATTTGGACTGACATCGTGAAAGTGAAAATTTCTATATCTTCACAGTGGGGGATACGATTTCTATCTTTCCGCATTTTCTTTGATAATCTATCCTTTAGAATATAATAAATATAACATATCATACCCCCTAAAAATCGAATCCCAGTCAGAGCCAGAACAAAACTGTACAGTCAAGTGGTCATAATATGTACAGTCCGGAGTGCCTTCTAATTGGGTTTTAGGCACCCCTGAAAGCTCTGTATATACTGAGTCAAAAAAGAAAGTATAATAGAAACAAATATGAAAAAATAGCACGAAGGATGAAATATAATAGATCTCATGTTGCATGTTTGTGGCCAAGAAGTCGTGCAAAGAGTTTAATGACATGTTGTTGTTGTCCACCCAACGTATAGAATTTTGCTACGGATTTCAAAATAGCAAAACTTCTTTGTGATATGTTCTGCTAGAGAGCATGGTCTATTGAGAAAACACGCTAGTTTTTGTATTCCGGCATTTTATTTTAAAAAATGCCAAGGTTAACCGAAAATCAGGGGTTGCTTGCAATTTGTATGCACAAGGCTGGGATACCTCCAGCTGAACTCGCTGCCGAGTGCGGAGTCACTGTGGCCACTATTTACCGTCTCATTGGAAGGTATAGAACCACTGGATCTAAGTAGGTAATAAATGCGGATTCAGTATCACTTGTACACGATTTGTACATGTACACGTACATGTACGTGTACCGCCATAGGGATTCAGTGTTAAATCGTGTACAAGTGTAGAAAATGTCGTTTTTTCATGGTGATACAGAATCCGCCATTGGTTTTGAGGCTCACAGATCGCACTTTTAACGTTCAAATACCCGTTGGCGAACGCGTACAGTTAAAACTAGAAGTCCTGTCACGAATAGTGCGCTTATCTAGGCTTAATTGCGCGTTGGAATTGCACGCAATTGCCGTATCAAATGGCATCCAAAGCACGGCAGGTTCTCCTGGTAACTTATAGCAAACACATGCAATGTTTCTGCCAATGGACCTCCGGGTTACCCGGAGGTCCATTGGCTGAAACATTGCTTGTGCAAGGCCATATGTACAGAATTTGCTTGCTTTACTTGGGCCATAACGCGTACATTAACGCGCATATCAGCGTGCTATTTGTGCGCATTTCATGACAGGACTTCTAGTTTTAACTGTACATTCGACACGTCGCTCAAAAGTGAAAAAAATGTACGAAATTTTAAGAAAATATAATTTAAAATTTTTATCGCTACGTTCCCATCGCGGATTAGACCATCGATCCATCGTTGGTGAACGCGAGCAAAAAACGTTTTGCGGATTCTGTATCAGCATCAAAAAGCAGTTTGCGGATTCTGTATCACCTACGTTCGCCAGCAGGTGTTCGAACGTCAAAAGCGTGATCCGATCGGGGAAACCCATTTGCGGATTCTAGATCAGGAAAATCGACCTCAAAAACGTTTTTTTTCGACGTTCGCCAACGGTGAAAAGTGGTATAAAGTGTAGTTAGTCATCGAAGATTTTTTTAAAAATCGATTTGGGCCTACGGTACATGGAAAAAAGGTGATTCAGAACCCACAAACCTTCGGCACGTTCGCGATCGCGTTTGGGACGGTCTAGGGTGCGATTTGATCGGTGAAAACGATTTGCCGATTCATCTCTTGAGTTTTGTGAGACGAATCGTGATAGAATCGGTTTTGAGGAGTTTTTTTCAATTTTGTACTCAGTGTAAATAAATAGCTTGTTTCGTTTAATAGAGTCGACTATAAGATTGAATTCGATAAATTCTATCATAATAGACATTCATGTTTTTGTTTCGGTGTGAATGAAAGGTTTTCGTTCAAAAGAGTCGACTATAAAATTGAATCTGTTATAATAGACATTCATGTTTTGTTTCGGTGTGAATGAAAGGTTTTTGTTTCAACGGATGACCTTAAAAAAAAAATTTGAGTTTTAGAAAATTAGAATCGATGGAAAATCGTTTGTTTACGTTTTGTCACTGCGAATTTTGTGAAATAAATCTTAATAAAACACTTTGTAGAATTGTTTCATTCAAATAAAAATACTTCGTAGAATTGTTTCATTCAAATAAAAATTCTATTATAAAACCTTTTTCACTTAGATGAATTTTTAAGAGATAAAACTGACACTCATGTTTTTTTCTGGTGTGAATGAAAGGTTTTCGTTCAATGGGTCGTTTTAATAATAGACAATAAAAGCGCGTTTCCACTCAATCAGGTTTAAGGGGTAAATTTAATTTTTAATATATTCGTGATAATGTTCGGAGATATGAATGAACCCTTTTAACGGATGTAATTATTCTCAAACGCGTTAAATAGAAACCGGTTTCTTATACGCTAAAACTTTCAAACTTTTCAAAGTTCTCCAGTTCGTCACTGAGTGAATAATCTGTGATGCGATTTTTAATGCGTTCAGAGGCAAAACGCATTTATAGAGGTTTTATCGTGTAAAATGTTTTTCCTCAACTGGTTTTTAGTTATTATATTAAAGACAGAAGATTTTTATTTACTTAAAACATAAAAATAATTTTACATTTGATTTTGAAAATAATAAATGACTCACATTAGCATACTGAAAGGAAATATTAATAATTTAAAAACGAAAAACATGTTTTTACAGATGGATGCTAAACGTAGAGATCAGCTTTTAAACGAATATGAACGTGCCAAGAAGAGCATTCAATCGGCTGACAGAAGCAGATGTCTTGGAGAGATGGAACTAAGAAGCGAAGCCACAAAAATATTTAAACCCATGACGGAGGTTCAGGAACGAAGCAGGAAGGAGATAGTTGAAAAATTGAGACCCATAAAAGAGAGTTCTTTGAGAATGGGTTCGTTGCCCTGTAGTTTTACAAAACAGTGTTCCTTTCAATCTACATTGGTTTACGTTCCCATGAGAATCAAAACCGATGTGAGCGAGAGCGACGATACAGCTTCGACTATCACCACTGATAGCGTCGCGTCATCCGAGGATGGTGGTAAGAGAGATCTGTTGTATGGAATTTATAAGGATTCGGACGGTAGAACTTTTTGGGCGACACAGAAGTGGAAATGGATGATGATAATTTAATCGTCTGTTCGAATAAGTATAAAATAACAGATGGACTGCGCAAATTGCTCTTTTTCGACAAGCCTAGTGATTACACGGAACAGGATTTCGACAATTACGTCGACATTCTGGTTCAGTACGCCATGAAGAGAAATAATGATGCCAGAGAGACGAGACCCAAAGCCAACAGAGGTTACAAGTGGACGAAAGTTGTGAAACCCATATGGGATATGAATAAGAAGTTCGTCGAACAAAGGGATGAAAACCACTTTTCTTCCGAGCGATTCTGATACTCTGTCTCAGAGATTGAGTTTGTTGACAAGTAGACGTGCTGGTAACACAGGATTAGATAATGAGATAGTTAGTATATGCGACGAATTGTTAAGACAGAAGGTTTTGAATAAAAACCATTATAAAAAGCTGATGAACGAATTGAAGGATTGATGTATATAATAAGTAGAGAGAAACAAACAAACAAAATATATAAAATAAAAATAGTAAATTTTACACTAGAATAATAAAAGTATTTAAACAACAAACGATTTACCAGTGAAAACAAAATATATTATAAAATAAAACTATGTTGGTGATAAAGAACAGGGGATACGTTAGAACTTACGTTCAAGGCAGTTCTGGCATCGTCGATTCTATAATGCGAGCGTTTACGAGTGATGCAGGTAGAAAACTCGCATCGACCGCGTTTGAGGTTGGTAAGAAGACGGCTTTGGATGCTGGTAAGAAAGCCACTTCCGAAGCCAGTGGTAGGATAGCTTCTGTGGCTGGCAAGAGGGCAGCCGATGCGTTGATCAACAAGTTGATCAGTCCACCGGTGAAGCGAGCTACGTTAGAGCGAACGCCGAAAAGTTGGAAAGATTTTAAGGATGCTGTGGTACCCTTACAATATTTAGCCAAAATGACGAGTGGATCTGGATTGAAGAGAACTCGCGACGGTGTAATATAAATAAATAATAATATTAAAAAAAACTGAGTTTGATAAAACATAAAATTGTGTTTGAAAAAAATCTAAAATAACAAAAAAAAAAAATAAACAAAGATGAACATTAAAGATATGTCTTGGAACGACGCCGCGACTACGAGGTCGAATAATGAGTTCTTTCCCAAAAGCATAAGAGGCTTGATAGTGGGAAAATCGAATTGTGGAAAGACCAATCTGTTGATGAATCTGTTGTCGCGACCTGACTGGTTGGATTACGGCAGATTGTTTGTGTTTGGCAAGAGCTTGTTTCAACCCGAATACAGATTGCTTCGAGAGTGCATGGATCGTAGATTGCCGAAGGACGTCATAGCCAGAATCCTTGACAGTAGGGAGGAATTCGACAAAGGTGAAGCTTCTCTTTCGACCATTTTGGACGGTGCGGCGATGGAATTGATGAAGAGAAATGCATCTTCAAACGTCGAGTGTCGGTTTTATGAGAACGCTAGCGACGTTCCGGATCCTAGAGAATTGAAATCGGAAGATAAGTATCTCATGATTTTCGACGATCTGCTTTTGGAGAGACAGAACCGATGCAAATCGTATTACATTAGGGGTCGTCACAGCAACGTGGACTGTTTCTACCTGTCGCAGAATTATTTTCGATTGCCCAGACAGACGATAAGGGAGAACGCTAATTTCCTATGTCTCTTTCGCCAAGATCTCAAGAATCTCAATCACATCTACAGCGATCACGTCGCAAACGACATGAGCGTGGTGGAATTCAGTAGATTCTGCAAGAGGGTTTGGGATGGAGGACTTTACAATTTCATCGTAATCGATTTGACTAGCAAATTTAATCACAGAAAATATTGGTGCAGATTCGACAAGTTTTATATTTCTGATGATAATAAGACAGAGAACGAAAATAAAATTAGAAAATAATAAATTATCAAATAATTTAGTTTTGAAAAAATAAAATAAAAAATTAAAATATAATGTTCAAACAAGGAGAATTGTTAGAATGGATAGCCGAGAATACGGCTGCAAAACAATCCATTCAAATCGTGGTGAGTTGCGATTCGACTAGATTCGTGACGAAATTCGAACCTTCCATGGAATTGAATAGAGAGAAAAGATACGAGATGGCGTTGGTGAATCTGGACACTTATTATTCCTTTCCCAACGTCACCGAAAAGAATAACTCATTTAAGTATTACGACGGAGTGGATTGGTTGGAGATTCGAATTCCCAAAAGAAGTTACGACAGAGACGATTTGAACAATTACATTCAGACGCGAATGAAGATGGATGGAAAGGGAAACAACAAGATCAGACTCGCTCCCAACCCTAATACCTTACAGACGATGTTGGATTTGGAAGATAATTTTCGAGTGGATTTCAACACGGACGATTCTATAGGCAAGATGCTGGGATTCATTCGAAAGATGTATCGAGGCCACGCGGCATCTGAAAATATGATCGACGTTCTCGCAGTCAATAGCATTCTGGTGAACGTGGATGTGATTGCTGGAAGCTACGTGAATGGTAGTGCTGAACCGACGATCTATTCCTTCTTTCCAAACGTGTCGCCGGGTTATAAGATCGTGGAACGACCTCAAAATTTAGTTTATCTACCAGTGATTTTAGACACGTTGTATAGTCTCAAAACCACGTTGATGGATCAAAATGGTAAACTGTTAGATCTTCGCGGAGAGAGGGTGACGATATGATTTCACATAAGAGAAATATAAAAGCAAAAAAAAAATATTGTGTATATATAAATAACGAAATAAAATAAACGCAATATTAATTTACAAAAATTATTTAATATATATAATTATCATTAAAACAAAAAAAACAATTGAAGAAAATATATTTAAAAAAAAGAATTATGACACAATACGTGGTTAAAAACATGAATATATCCACAGGACAGAGGAAGAAACTTAAGAGAGCGTTAACAACTTGAGGCGAGGCGGTGAGATTCAAATTCACTCATGAAGATCTGATGAGTGGCGGTCAGGATTCGATCGCCTGGACCAGAAGTTAAATCAAAAGGATGGAGAAAGTGATTCGTGATGGAAGAGGGTTGACGGTGAAATTGAGTCCTGCTCAATTGAGATACAATTTGAGAATGAAAGGTGGTTTCCTACCGCTATTGGCAGGAATTGCCGCAAAAGCATTACCCTTTGCCGCAAAAGCATTACCCTTTCTCGGAAAGACTCGGCGTGGGAGCTCTCTCGGGACTCGTGAGTTTGGCAGTTGAGAAATTAATGGGTGGCAGGGGACTGTTTTTGAAGAAAGGAGGAGCCGTGTGTCGTGTCCACAAAGACAACAGCAGTAAAGGATTGTATCTAGAACTCGTTAGAGGTGACAACTCTTTGAGTGGAAACGGTCTCTATCTAAAGAGTGGACAGAACGTTGAGCGACTTGGCAAGGGTTTTTGTTTGGTGAGAATTTGCCATTTAAGAATATACCGATTTTGAGTATGTTATTATAATGTAAAAATTATATAATTATATAAAATATAAATCATAGAAAGTATAAAATAATATAAAATGGATAAAAAGGTGGAAAAACAGTTAGACGATAATGATGAATATTGCGAGATAGAGTGCGAAAAAGATGTGGAAAAACGATAAGATGCTAATGATGGATATCTTAGGAAAGAACTGATAAAAGAGTTAAATAAAGATCGGGATAGATGGTTGAAATTTAAAAGAATGAGGCATTTTCCACTGTCACCACTACCTTCTGGAGAGAATGGTAATGATGTGAGTGTTACCGAGAGATGCACAACATTCATTCATAATTATGATTCAGATAAACAAATGTGTTCTCATAAAAAAACGTAACATATCACAAAAAAAAAGAAAAGAAGAATCGGCGCTGGAATTTGAGAAAAAAGGAAATGTTATTATAATATATAGGCGATGGTGAAGAAGGAAAACAAAAACAAAAAAAAGTAATGAGATCTTGAGATGATCAACCTCTCTAGATCTCATTACTTTTTTTCCTTTTTCTTCGCTAAAAATCAATCTCTCTATTGTTTATATTTCCAAGTCTGTTATTAGCATGTTGACGCTCGTGTCTTCTTCTTTTTCGAAAATGTGTTGAATGTTTATCTTTACTTTTTTTGAGTTTTTTTACATCGGTGAACGCGCTCTCACCACCCGATTTGTCTACGAGTTCAAGTGAGATTTTTGGATATATGTAACTTCCATAGGACAATGACAAATCATCCTTGTCGAATTCTCTATCTTTGGCAATGACGATTTTCTGTAGATCGCTTTGGTAGTCATAAAACAAATCGAGCATGGCTTTGTCCAATTTCAAAGGCATGTTATATTTGTTGCATTTGCACTCTAAGCCCTTCGTCTCGACCTCGTTCAATTCGATGGAGTCATGTCGTTGTAATCTATAGATTTTAAAACCGAATTTCTTACACGTTTCAATTCGAATCTTTTAGGTGTTGATGTCATGATCGATTATTCGGTTTTTTGTTTTCTGAATTATTGCAAATAATATATATTTTTAAATTTTGTATTTAAATAATAATTTGTTAAAAAAGTTTGTTTTTTTTTACTCTTTATATATATATATATAAAAAGTTTTTTTAATTTTTAATTTTCTTTAAAGTAAAAAATTTTTTTTGTAAAAGTTTTTTTCTCTTTATATATAAATAAAATGTTTAAATTTAACGTCCTTTTTTTCTCGTATTAATTCAATTTTTTTTATGTTAAGGAACATAAAAAATTGATTAATTTCAGCCAAAAAAAATTTTTTTTTGAAGGAATTAAAACATATATATAAAAACAATTTTAAAACTTTTTAACAAATTTTTATTTAAATACAAAATTCGAAAACAAAAAATATTCTTACAAAAGAAGCAAACAAATAAAAAAATGGAAAATTTAAATGAGAAAACCGTACCTCAGTTAAACGAGATTTGTAAAAAATAAAAAATTCCACATTTCAGAAATCATAGAACCAAATAAAAAAAAATTGAAGTCATACAGGAATATCGTTTGTGAAACGATGGAAAGGCAAACAAAATGTTGATAGCAATGATGTCAAAAAATGCATCGGTTGTGAAAAATGAAAAGAAGAAAAAGATAGTAAAAGGAATCGAAATGCCGACGTCGAAAAAAACCAAAAACGTTTCGGTTGTGAAAAATAAGAAGACAACTAAACGAAAAGCCGTTGAAGAACTTCAAGTTTCAAAAGAAAAGAAAAAAAAAAACTAAAACGAAAATGAGTGATGTACTTCAGATTCTAGACAAACGAGATATATCGAGCGAAATTCAATGAGCAATCGACGAAGGAAAAGGAGAAGAATATATAGCATGACTCATCGCGGAAATATTCCAATTGAAGCTTGTAGAACGGGAGAGTGCGATCAAAGGCATTTTAAAAACTTTCGATGTGGTTCCCTCGTTCAAGAAAATCGATCTGAAATTATTCATGGAATGGGTGAAGAAAAAAGTATTGGATTTGTTTCACGAACACATGAATGTGGGACGAAAAATTAAGATGATACTCCATTGCATGATGAATAAAATCGACGTGAAGTCCGGCGAGACCATCGTGAAAAATGCATTTTTCAGATCTAACGTCGAACCCGTATTTCGAGGTTCAGATTTATCGGATGTTTTCAAAAAGATGAAAGACAAGATGTTGCCGTTTCTCGTGAATTATCAACATGAAGGTAGTAATAGGATGTTCGATGAGGTGTTGAAACTCGAAATTCATATAACTGAAAACGATTCATTGAAAGGGTCTTCCTATGTGGAATTACCGTATTTCTTAGCTAAAAAACACTACGTGGTCAACGTGAGAAATAAAGATGATCAGTGTTTTAAATGAGCAGTCATCTCCGCTTTATACCCTGTCAAAATGAACTCCGATAGAGTTTCTCGTTACGAGGAGACTTCTAAAAATCTCGATTGGACTGGAGTGACTTTTCCAACAGAGTTAAAACACATCAAACGTTTCGAGGCTCAAAATGCCACCGTAGTGGTGAATGTCTTGAGATACGATGATGAAAAATGAACGATCTATCCTCTCAGACAGACTTCGTATTTCGAAAGAGAAAAGACGATTATTTTATTATTGATTTCGAATGGTGACAATCGTCATTATTGTTGGGTTAAACATCCAAGCCGATTACTGTCAAGACAAAATAATAAACATAAAGGAAAGATATGTTTATGTAGCAACTGGATGAATGCGTTTCACAGCGAAAAATCGTTAGCGAAACATCAGGAATATTGCAACAAAAATCAAGGTGTTGCCATTGAAATGCCCAAACCCAACACCATCATGAAGTTTGAAAATTGCAATAGAAGGTTAAAAGTACCATTCATCCTGTACGCCGATTTCGAATGCATCACCGTGAAAATGAGTTCCTGCCAACCCAACGCTCTTCGAAGTTACGTCGAAAGATATCAAAAACACACGCCTTCGGGTTATTGCATTACGTGAAATGCGCTTTTGACTTGCAACACGACATGGGTCTCTTCACCTACACGAAACAGTGCGAAGACGACGACGTGGCTCAAAGGTTCGTGGAAGAGGTCGAATCGAAAATTCAAATGTTATACGATAAATTCAAAACTCCGGCGAAAATGATCATCATGCAAGAGCAGCAGGACGGAAATAACAGAGCCACCGAATGTCACATATGCAGACAATCGTTCGACGAGAATTCAGAGGAAAATAAGAAGGTCAGACACCACGATCATTACACAGGTCTGTATCACGGTCCGGCTCACAGCAAGTGTAATTTAAAATATCGAGACGCCGTTTTCTATCCAGTGATATTTCACAATCTCTCGGGTTACGACAGTCATCTGTTCGTAAAAAATCTCGGCACCTCCCACGAAGAATTCAATTGCATCGTGAACAGCGAAGAAAGATACATTTCCTTCATGAAATGGAAGCTCATGGAGAAGAAAAGAGTAATCGATGGAGAGACGTTGGAAGAAAAAACGAAATTCATTCCTAGAGGAATACGTTTCATCGACAGTTTTAAATTCATGTCAACCGCTCTGGAAAAGTTAGTCAATAACATGAGCAAGGATAAATTTAAAATCATGGGCGAACATTTCGGAGAATGAGTAGACGTTATGTTGAGGAAAGGAGTCTATCCTTACGATTACATGAATGATCTAAAGAGATTCGACGACACCGACTACCTTCGAAAGAAGATTTTTATTCGAAATTATACGAATCCGACATTTCTGATGAGAATTACGAACACGCCAAAAACGTGTGGAAATCATTCGATATGAAAACCATGAGAGATTATCATGATCTCTATCTAAAGACTGACGTTCTGCTCTTGGCAGACGTGTTCGAAAATTTTCGAGACGTTTGTCGTCGAAATTACGAGCTGGATCCGGCTTGGTATTTCACTGCACCTGGTCTGGCGTGGGACGCTCTGTTGAAGACCACCGAAGTCCAATTGGAATTATTATCCAATGTGGACATGTTGCTCATGTTTGAAAGGGCTACGAGAGGTGGCATCTTGATGATCTCCCACAGATATTCTGAAGCTAACAATCTCTACATGAAAGAAGGTTTCGATTCGAAATGGTTGAATAAATACATACAGTATTGGGACGCTAATAATCTGTACGGTTGGGCTATGAGTCATCCTTTACCGATTGGAAATTTCGAATGGGTAACGGAACCGGAAGAGATGCAAAAATGGAGAGACTATCCTTGCATTTTAGAAGTCGATTTGAACTATCTGGAAGAATTACACGATCTACACAATGATTATCCGCTAGCTCCCGAATGAATGGAACTGAACAAAGGAGACGAGGAAAAACTCATCCCCAATTAATTTAACAAACGTAACTACGTCGTCTACAGTGAGAATTTGTAACAATACGTCGATTTGTGATGAAATTAGTCAACATACATCGCATCATTCGATTCAACGAAGAGCCTTGGATGAAAAAATACATCGATCTCAACACGAATCTCAGAATTCGAGCCGAGAACGATTTCGAAAAAGATTTCTTCAAACTCATGAACAACTGCGTGTACGGTAAATCGATGAAAAACATCAGGAAGAGAACCGACGTTCAACTCATCACGTCTGAGAAAAGAGCTAAAAAATTAGCGGCGAAACCCAATTACAAACACCGAACCATATTCGACAAAAATCTAGTGGCCGTTCACATGCAAAAGACGCACCTGAAGTTCGACAAACCATATTATCTCGGACCGATCATCTTAGATATCAGCAAGCGATTGATATACAAGTTTCACTACGATTACGTCAAACGAAAATTTGTTGCTAAAGCCAAACTACTGTTCACCGACATGGACAGTTTAGTTTACGAGATAGAGATGAAAGATGTCTACTGAGATATATCTCCGAACGTGACCGCGTGGTTCGACACGAGCAATTATCCCGTCGATCACCCGTCCATCATTCAATCAAACGACAACAAGAAGGTGTTAGGTAAATTTAAGGGCGAGAGCGGTGGTAAACAAATCGTTGAATTCGTGGGATTGAGACCTAAACTGTATGCTTATCGTCTAGAAGATGAAGAGATCAAGAAGTGCAAAGGGGTTAAAGCATGCATGGTGAAGAAAAACATCTCTTTCTGAGAGTATAAAGATTGTCTGTTTGGAAGTGGTCCGGTGTATAAGACTATGAAATCGATTTGAAGAGAAAATCACGACTTGTATTCCGAAATAGTCAACAAGATTTTGCTGGCGACTGATGATGATAAGAGATTCGTGTTAGACGATAAAATAAGCACTTTAGCACTCGGACATTGGATCTAATTTTAGATGATAGGATTTCAGATATGATTGAGGATGATAGGATTCCAGATATGATTAAGGATGATAGGATTCCAGAAAATCAAGAGGAATTAGATGGATTCAAGATTATGAAAGTCGAGGAATTAGACAGATTCAAGATTATGGAAGTCGATAGAGTTAGTTTAAAAAGAAAAATAAAAAAATAAAAAATAACGTCATTTTAGTGAGTTATAATAAAATAAATAAAATTAAAAAAAAAAAAAAATACGCATTTATGAATAAGAAAATAGAGATATCCGTAGAAGGTGTCATCTTACCTAACGAACCTCTATCCAACATCGATCTGACGAATGCGGCAAAGGATTTGAAAATCAAAGATTTTCTAGGCATGTTTTCCAGAGATGCCTTGCGGAAGAGAAGACCTCGACAATCGGAATGCGGAATTTTAAATCTAGATGATTTATCGGGTGAAGGCACTCACTGGGTGTCGTGGTTCAAGAATGGGAAGAAGAAGAATTATTATTTCGACAGCTATGGAATGTCACCGCCGAAAGAAATAAAGAACTATTTCAACAAATCGATGGTTCGTTACAACACGGAAGGAGTGCAATCACCAGATCAAGTGTTTTGCGGTCACCTATGTCTCTACATTCTCAAGAGATGGTCTGAAGGAGATTGGTTTCAAGACATTCTCAATGATTTACATTAGAGAGAGATTTTTTTTATAGTATATAAAAAGGTAAAAAAATTATATAAACAATTTTAATCGAATAAAAACGAAAAATAAAAATAAGTGAAATAATTCATTTTTAATAAACTGCATTTGAAATATATTTTTAAAACAAAAACCTTAAAACAACATGCCAGTCGATAAATTTGGGATAAGTGACGAAGAAAGTCAACACAAAAAGAAGAGGAAGATGCTCGAAGTCGGCAATGGTTACGACGTTGTCAACTTGGACAAACGTTACATTCGGAGATACGAACCTCGAGAGGAACCTTTGAACATGAATGATAAGAAGCTCTACAATCTTCCTGAGCTGATAGATCTCGCAGATGCTGCGACTAAAAAATACATCGACAGGGGGAACGCAGATTTTGAACCAATCATGCTAGATAATTATGTGGATAAAGCCATGACCAACGATCTTGATCTGAAATCTAAACGTTTGGTGAACGTCGTGAATCCCGTAGATCCCACCGATGCCATGGCCAAGAAAAACGCTGACGACTCTCACGCGCAATTCAGCGAACATCTGAGAAATAGATATGTTCAGAAAACGATGCACTCGGAATTGAACGCCAATTCTAACAAGATAACAAACGTGGCAACTCCCACGAATCCCAAGGACGTGGTAACCAAACACTATGTAGATCTGGAACAGAGAAAGTCTGACAGACGAGAAATGAAATCGGATCTGAATGCGGGATTCAACAAGATATTGAATCTGTCGAAGGTCGACGACACAGATGCGGACTCAACCACAGTCAATAAGGGCTACATAGATTCTGCCATGATACGATCACAAGAATACGTAGAATCGCAAATGGACGATCTCTACCTGAACAAACAATCTGGTGGAACCATGGAGGGTGGTATCAACATGAACGGTGAGAATTTATTCAGTCTCGATCACGATCCCAAATTCGATTCCAGTGCAGTCAGCAGGAAGTACACAGATGACAGCTCGGTCTGGAGAAAGGGCGACATCATGGAAGGTAAACTAGACATGGGCGGACACACGCTCACGAATCTACCAGATCCCGTGAACATGACGGATGCCTGCACCCTGATTTCGGTGGTGGAAAGAATCAAATACGCTAGACAATTGATCACCGTGTGGGCTGAGGAGGCCGGCATGTTAGAGGAGGAAAAAACCGAGTGGTCTTTCGGAAACGGAGGTAGTGGATCGAAACATGGTCAGGTGGGATATCACATGCCGTTAGGAGGTGAAATCATTTGAATGAGTCTGGCTTCCTCGGATTTGAATAACAGGGTGGTCGTCAATCTCGTGGTGAATGGAGTAGAGAGCGATAAGAAATACAGCATCGAAAAGACTGAGAATCAACACGCAAATGTTAGCACGTTTGGCACGCCTCTCAAAGTGAACGCTGGAGACAGGATTAATTTCGTTATGAAAACCAATAATCCCGAAGCCGCCACTTCTGTGGTGAGTCTACTGATCGAACTAGATCCTTTGAACAAACAGTGAACGCATGGAAATAATTATTTAAAAAAAATAATGTGTGATTATTAAAAACAAAAAAAAAAAGTAATGAGATTTAGAAAGATGTTCAATCTCTCTAGATCTCATTACTTTTATTTTTTTTTGTTTTTAATAATTACTCATTACTTTTTTTATTTTGTTTTTAATTTTTTCACACACGTCTCTCATCGAATGATCGACATCTTATTTCCATCCGATTCGAATTGTAATTCTCTGTCCGACAGGACCAGAGCGAAGGCTTCGGTTTTTCTCGGCACGTTCCTATTGAATTGCATCTTGATCTGAATGTCTAAGACGCTACTCTTGAGTCGTTCACTCTGTTTACTGACGTCGAATACGAACATGGGATACATCGACTTGTATTCGCTGGGAGATATGTTAGGATTGCTCATCAATTCGTCTAGACTGTGATACTTCTTTCTAAAATCAGCGGCATCACTGTACAGTCTGCAAAAATCATTCTTGTCGAAAGATGCGTTGTAATCGATTGCTGGATATCTCACTATTGCGTCGTCATTTCCCTTTCGAATCAACATCAGATTGTGTTTGAATCCATACATGATCTTGTTGTAATCATCGCTTATCCGAAGATGTGTTTCAAAGGTATCCTGAATGAAAACATTCCTTTAGGTCTGGACGTCTTGACAACGTAGTCGAATATCGCGATGGCACCGACGCTAGCAGGGCCGATGGTGTCTTTCACCCAGAACTGATTAAGTCCTCTGGATTTTGAAAAATCATCCGGATACGTCAAGAGTCTGAACATCATGGTGGCCTGACCGGAATGAAACACAGATTCTATCTCTTGTCCGGATAGCATGTATTTTATATTACTGAATAGATGCATGAAGCCATTATTGGCTAGAGTAACCGTGTCATCGTTGGCATAGTCGCTCCCATCTTCCTTGGTGAGACGTCCCTGCACCACTATGTAACTCTCGCTAGGATGTACGAATAGATCTTGAGTTTTGATGTTGATTCTTATCTCTCCCACATTGTTCAAACTCGTTCCGGTTACCGGTTCATATTCGTGAACCTCATATTCTTGAATACTTTCATCTTTCACTATGCTTTGTGTTATATCTAGTATATTTGCCATTTTTGAAGGGTTTTTGTTTTTTGTTTATTAATTAGCTTGCTTTTTTATCTAAAAATAGTTTTAATTATTTTTTATTATTATTTTTCTCTCCTATATATATATGTGTAAACAAGAAAATGTTAAAGAGAGTAAATAAAAAAAAATTTGTTTTCTTTATCAAAACTTCGTCTTCTGCAATTGTTGTTTGTAAAACTTTCCGATGATCTCTTGTCCATCCAAAGCATCGATTTCGTAATTCACTGGATCGGTGTGAAATATTTTGATTATCACGAAGATTTTCGAGGTCCATCGAGGAGTATAACCCTTTTTGAAGTGCTTCTTATAAGCGTAGATTCTCACTCGATCACCGACCGCAAATTTCGGCGTTCTAGACTTCTCCCTGATCTTAGATCTCTCAGGATATAGATTCGCGTAGACCCGTTTTTCGTTTCGAGGATCGCTAGCTTCCGCGGGAGTCATCTTGATCGATCTCTGTCGTGTGTTGTTGTAATCTTTGACCAGACCGTTCAGAGCATATATGTATTTCTTGGTCGAATTCGCCGTGAAGTATCTATGCATCTTTTCCTTCATCGTTCGATTCCAGCATTCCACCACGCTGGCTTTCTCTTTGTTTTTGATCGAGTAGAGGTCGACCAATCGATGAACGTGCTTGTTCTAGAATTCTTTTCCCTTGTCCACCCACAATTTATTAGGTTTTCGTGAAGACGAGTCGAACACGCTCTTCAGAGCCTCGGCGATGCAAGGTCCCGAATTATTCTTCAAAGCTCTGATCCAACCGTATTTGGAAAACACGTCGATGGCCGTCAATAGATATTTGACACCCTCGTGCCACTTCGAAAACGATCTCATGTCAACCAAGTCGGCAGACCAAATATCATCCAAACCCTTCATGAACACCCTTCTCTTTCGAAATTTACGCATGATGGGTTTGTGTAACTGCTCGGACAATTTGCTCATCAATAATCATTTCTTCTTCTTTTCAGATGCGCTTTTTTTCTTGAACGCCCCATCCGAATCGACATTTCGCACAGATCAAATTGCCAACCAGCGAACGTTCTATCTTCTCTCTCCTGGTCGGATTCGATATACCACTCATTTTCGCCAACATGTTTTTATCGCAGACATCTTTGCGAGTCTTGGTGTCAGGATGTCCGGCGTAGAATAGATCATGATCATACGTGGCCGCGTCTACCCTATTCACAGGTTTGCTCCAAGATTTAGGAGTCAGATCGGTGTTGAGTCTCTTGTTCAATTTCGTTTCAGGTCCTGTGAAACTGTGACCAGGCAGATGCATTTCGAAAGGTAGATTATTGATCATTTTATTCACGATGCCTTTACCTTTGCTCGCGTTCTTTTTTTGATGAATCGAGTCTTGATAGAACCACACACGTCACAAATTCCGCGAAGCATCTGTCTGTCGTTTTTAGTTCGTACTTCTTGAGAATTACTCGTCTTGGTAACTCTCTTACACGTTACACAATACATTTTTTGAGAGTTATTTAAATTAATTTCGTTTTTATTTTATATATAAATTTAATATTTTTTTAAAAAAATTCTGTTCTTATTATATATATATTTTTTTTCAATCCCTACTTTTGAGTTCTATCATCCTACTCCCTGGCCTCTTTCCTCCCCTTTTCTACGAGAGAATCCTTCATCTCTTCCTTGATGATCTGACGAGTCTTGATTCTCACGGCTTCTTTCATGGCTTCGTATTTTATTTTCTCACCCAATATCGTGAAGTATTCTCCGTCCGATATCCTACCGTCTTTCAACGCAATCGAGATCATTTCGGATAACGTGTCGATCTTGGAGTCAGCTAAGACGCAAATCTTCTTGTGTTTCCTCGCCTTCAGATATAATTTCCTACTCAAAAAGTTTCCGAGTGTGCTAAACAATCCAGCAGTGAGAGCCACTCCTTCTATGGTTAACACGATCAGAATACCGTCCGCGGTCGACAACAATCTGATGCTGGCCGTGTGGAAAACCCATGGAAATTGTGATGAGTGTCGTGTCAATTGTGTTGACGAATTTCACAAAACGCAAATACTTCTTCTTGAGAGAATGATGAGAATCTCTCTCTTGAGTTAGATACGATTGGATTCTACTGATTTGATTGATGAGATACCTCTCTCCTCTTTCTTTCTCTTCTAGCGACGGTGCCGTCGGCAAAACGCCATTCGGCTTCTCATCCTCGTCATCATCTAACGCCAGATACAATTTATTTCTGGTTCTCATTTTTGTGTTTTTTTTTCTTTCTAATATTAGATAAAAAATTTATGTGTGTATTTATTTTTATTTTCTATTCTCCCTTAATTATATCAACGAGAAAACTTAGACGTATGCTTCGTTGAACAATAATTTCATGATGCATCCCTTGTCTTCTAAAGTCAGACTTCTACGCGCCAATTTCAGTTCTTCCAAAACTGTGGGCTTGTCTCAATCCTTACAGAAGAGTAATCTCTTCCAAAACGTGATCACTTCATCGATTTGAACGCATTCGAATGCCGGTTCGAAATACTTGACGACCACATCTTCCCTTTTCATTGTCAGACACGAATGATTCTCATAATCGAAGTCTAGGTAATCCTGACATCTGACGCATCGTTCTAACAAGAGGCGACCTAGTTGTTCGTTCACACAGAATGCGTAGGCTCTCATCAGCATTTTAAAAAGAAACCTTGCTCTAATAGTCTGGGAAGCATTCATGATTTACGTATTTTTTATTATCTATTCGATTTGATATATTTATTTTTTTAAATAACTATTTATTAATTTTGTTTTTCTTTCCTATATATATATCAATCACTTTTTTATTTCCTCTCCTCAAAACCGATTCTATCACGATTCGTCTCACAAAACTCAAGAGATGAATCGGCAAATCGTTTTCACCGATCAAGTCGCACCATAGACCGTCCCAAACGCGAACGTGGCGATGGTTTGCGGGTTCTGAATCACCTTTTTTCCATGTACCGTAGGCCCAAATCGATTTTTAAAAAAATCCTCGATGACTAACTACACTTTACACCACTTTTCACCATTGACGAACGTCGAAAAAACGTTTTTGAGGTCGATTTTCCTGATCTAGAATCCGCAAATGGGTTTCCCCGATCGGATCACGCTTTTGACATTCAAACACCTGTTGGCGAACGTAGGTGATACAGAATCCGCAAACCGCTTTTTTGATGCTGATACAGAATCCGCAAAACGTTTTTTGCTCGCGTACACCAATGATGGAGCGATGGTCTAATCTGCGATGGGAATGTAGAGAAAAAAAATTTAAATTATATTTTCTTAAAATTTCGTACATTTTTTTCACTTTTGAGCGACGTGTCGAATGTACGCGTTCGCCAACAGGTATTTGAACGTTAAAAGTGCGATCTGTGAGCCTCAAAACCAATGGCGGATTCTGTATCAACATGAAAAAACGACAGTTTCTACACTTGTACACGATTTAACACTGAATCCCTATGGCGGTACACGTACATGTATGTGTACATGTACAAATCGTGTACAAGTGATACTGAATCCGCATTTATTACCTATTGATCTACTGCCGACCGACTGACCGACCGACCGACTGTGTTCAGGTCGACCAAGAGTTACGCCCCCTACACAAGAGCGACACATCAGGACGTATCACTTGCGGGATCGCTTCCTTCCGGCGACGAGGACAGCAGCAATTACTCCTGGTAGAACTAAAAATGGCATCAGTGCACAAAATGTGCGTAACAGACTCGCTGAAGATGGCATCCACAGTAGGCGTCCATACCACAGACCAATTCTTACCCAACGTCACCATACCGTCAGAATGGAATGGGTATGTCAGCGTGTTCGTTGGGCTCAGCAGCGTTGGAGCACAGTTCTTTTTAGTGATGAATCATGATTTTGTTTGCGGCGTGCTGATGGTAGGGCAAGAGTGTATCGCCGACGAGGAGAACAGTTTCTGATGCTTGCGTGCGGGAATGCGACCGTTTCGGCGGGGGTAGTGTAATGGTTTGGGCAGGAATTTCCTTGCTCCATCGAACGCAGTTGATCTTCATCGATGGTAATCTGAATGGACAGCGATATAGGGACGAAATTCTTACTGCTGTTGGTGTCCCGTTGTTCAACGCTCACGTCGGATTGCAGTGATTCCAGCAAGACAATTCTCGATGTCACGTGGCGCATATCTGTCGTGACTTTCTTGAGGAGCAGAGCATCGAACGTCTTTCCTGGCCCCCACTTTCGCCAAATGTGTCGCCAATCGAGGATCTTTAGGATCAATCAGACCTTCGGGTACGACTTCATGATCTTCAGACGTTAGGCGATTTACGTAATGTTCTAATGCAGGAGTGGAACGCAATACCACGGGGTGACATCCAGAGACTTATCAGATCCATGCGCCGTCGATGTCTTGCGATCCAAGGGGCAAACGGTGGACATACATGCTATTAACTGCATGTGTGAACTTTTCATTTCACCTCATGTCTGAATTGCGACGTCCTGACGTGACACTGGCAACAGTAGGAACATGAAATTATGAAAATTCATACAGCTAGACTCGAAATATGAATTTACAATAATTTTGGGGGGATTAAAGTCGATAATACTAAAAAAATGCTCCTCAAAGTTTATTATACTTTCTTTTTTGACTCAGTATATAATATAAACAAAAAAATGCAGAGGGTGCCATCCGGGACCTATACTATAAAACTTTTACAATTGTATTTTTCAGAAATGTAATTTTTACTTATTCTAATAATTTAGAATATGACTGCACAATTATATCCGTTTGAGTGCAAACAGTACATAATCTGCGACAAACAATTTTCTTACTATGTGCTTATCTAGGCTTAATTGCGCGTAGGAATTGCGTGCAGTTATCATATCGAATGGCATCCAAGGCACGGCAGGTTCTCCTGGTTACTCATAGCAAACACATGCACTGTTCTGCCAATGGACCTCCGGGTTACCGGAGGTCCATTGGCTGAAACATTGCTTTTGCACAGGCCATATGTACAGAATTTGAAAGCTTTACTATGGTCATAACGCGTAGATTAACGCGCAGATCGACGTGCTATTTGCGCGCATTTCATGACAGGCCTTCTAGTTTTAACTGTAACTAGTAGGTGATAAAGGAGAGTTTACTACCACTTTGTACATGTACGTGTACAACATACGTACACGATGCGTTCACCAACGTGGAATTCAGTGTTAAAATCGCACGCTTGTTCACAAAAATGTACAGTGGTCTTGAATCCCCCATGTTTTTTTGTGACTCCTAGATCGCACTTTTAACGTTCAAATACTCGTGGTGAACGCGCGTTTTTAAAAAAAAGGTGAAATTCTACATCTTCACTTTTATCTTTTACTTTAAAAATTTTTGTCGATGTTCCCATCGCAGATCAGACCATCGATCCATCGTTGGTAAACGCGAGCAAAAAATTCTGGGCTATCATCAAAAAACGGTCTGTGGATTCTAGACCAGTGGTCCAGAACTCTCCATTGTTTTGAGGCGGTGGGTTTTTCCCATTTATGACGTCATTAGGGGAATTCCCCACTATGGGAATTCCCAAACTCAGCTAATCGACCGATCAGATCGCTCGATTCTCCGCCAATTGACCGATCGGATCGCTCGATTCTCATAAACTCGATCTGAACGAAGAGTGTTGTCGGTGTGTTAGAAATTCGCGAGCCCACTGTCACGTCTTCCTGAAGTAAAACTAACACATGTTATCGTTATGATTGAATGAGGTTTTTGTTCAAAAAGAGTCGATTATGAATATGGTCTGTATTATAGACATTTATGTTTTCTCTTGATGAGACGGATAGAAATTGAGTTTTGGAGGATATTGTTTGAAGGAGTCGATCTGTAATAGATATTCGCGTTTTGACTTGAATGAGACGAATAGAAATTGAGTTTTGGGGGATATTGTTCGAAGAGTCAAACACTTAGTGGAATGTTTAAAACGCATTTTCCGCTCAATTAGGTTTTTGAGTGGTAAATTTTTAATATATTCATGATAGCAATCAGATAGAGAGATGAAATAAGTTCTCAACATTAAAATTAGTTTTCTTTTGTGTGTTGAAACTGTTTAACAGTCATCAAAGGGATTCTCTCTTAATTCGACACTAAGTGAATGGTTGTTTGATGTGTGAATGGTGATCTTTTGACAAAATGTAAAAAACTACTGTCAAAATGCGTTAAATCAGAAACCGGTTTGTCATGTACTGTTTAATCATATTCTTAAACTTCACCAATTCAATTAACAGTCAGTTTATTATATTAAAGACGGAAAGATTTTTATTACTTAAAACATAAAAATATAATTAAACATTTAATTTTGAAAATAATAAAAACAATTAAAACGAAAGATGTTTTTACAGATGGATCCTAGACATCGAGATCTAATTTTAGGCGAGTATGAACGTGCTAAGAAGGGGATTCAGTCAGCTGATAGGAGCAGACGTCTTGGTGAGATGGAACTCAAATGCAAAGCCACAAAAATATTTAAACCCGTGACGGAGGGTCAAGAGCGAAACAGGAAGGAGATAGTCGAAGAATTGAGACCCATAAACGAGAGTTCTTTGAGAATGGGTTCGTTGCCTCCTAGTTTTGGAAATCGGTATTCCATTCAATCTACACCGGATTACGTTTCCACGGGAATTCAAACAGATATGAGTGAGAGCGACGATACAGCTTCGACTATCACCACTAGTAGCGTCGCATCGTCCGATGATGATGGCGGTAAGAGAGATCAGTCGTATGGAATTTATAAGAATTCTGAGGGTAGAACTTTTGTGGGAGACACAGAAGTAGAAATTGACGATGATGAATTGATCGTGGGTCCGAATAAGTATAAAGTAACTGATGGTCTGTGGAGATTGCTCCTTTACGACAAGCCCGGCGATTACACGGAACAGGATTTCGATAATTACGGAGACATTCTGGTTCAGACCCACGCCATGAAGAGAAATAACGATGCCAGAGAGACGAGACCCAAAGCCAACGGAGGTTACAAGTGGACGAAAGTGGTGAAACCCATATGGGATATGAACAAGAAGTTCGTCGAATCGGTGACTGGCAAAGGGGTGAAAACCACTTTTCTTCCAAGCGATTCCGACGCTCTGTCTCAGAGATTGAGTTTGTTGATGGCGAGCAGACGGGCTGGTAACACAGGATTAGATAATCAGATAGTTGCTATATCTGACGAATTGTTAAGACAGAAGGTTTTGAATAAAAACCAGTATAAAAGGCTGATGAACGAATTGAAGGATTGATGTGTATATAATAAGTAGAGAGAAACAAACAAACAAACAAACAAAAAATAAAACAGTAAATTCTTACACTAGAATAATAAAAGTATTTAAAAACAACAAAATGATTTACCAGTGAAAAAAACAAAAATATATCATAAAAATAAAATATGTTGGTGATAAAAAACAGGGGATACGTCAGGACATACATTCAAGGCGGTTCTGGCATCGTCGATTCTATAATGCGAGCGTTCACGGGCGATGCGGGTAGAAAACTCGCATCGACCACGTTTGAGGTCGGTAAGAAGACGGCTTTGGATGCTGGTAAGAAAGCCGCTTCCGAAGCCAGTGGTAGGATAGCTTCTGTGGCTGGCAAGAGGGCAGCCGACGTGTTGATCGACAAGTTGATCAGTCCGCTGGCGAAGCGAGCTGCGTTAGAGCGAACGCCGAAAAGTTGGAAAGATTTTAAGGATGCTGTGGTGCCCATTCAAGATTTAGCCAAAATGACAAGTGGATCCGGATTGAAGAGAACTTGCGACGGTGCGATATAAATAAATAATAACATTAAAAACAGAGTTTGAAAAACAAAAAAAATTTGCATTTGAAAAGAATCTAAAATAACAAACAAAAAAAATAAAACAAAGATGAACATTAAAGATATGTCTTGGAACGACGCCGCGACCAAGAGGTCGAATAACGAGTTCTTTCCCAAGAGCATAAGAGGCTTGATAGTGGGAAAATCGAATTGTGGAAAGACCAATCTGTTGATGAATCTGTTGTCGCGACCCGACTGGTTGGATTATGACAGATTGTTCGTGTTTGGCAAGAGCTTGTTTCAACCCGAATACAGATTGCTTTGAGAGTGCATGGATCGTAGATTGCCCAAGGACATCATAGCCAGAATCTTTGACAGTAGGGAGGAATTCGACAAGAGCGAAGCTCCACTTTCGACCATTTTGGACAGTGCAGCGATGGAACTGATGAAGAGAAATACATCTTCGAACGTCGAGTGTCGATTTTATGAGAACGCTAGCGATGTTCTGGATCCTAGAGAACTGAAATCGGAAGATAACAATCTCATGATTTTCGACGATCTGCTTTTGGAGAGACAGAACCGATGCGAATCGTATTACGTTAGGGGTCGACACAGCAACGTGGACTGTTTCTACCTGTCGCAGAATTATTTTCGATTGCCCAGACAGACGATAAGGGAGAACGCTAATTTTCTATGTCTCTTTCGCCAAGATCTCAAGAATCTCAATCACATCTACGGCGATCACATCGCAAACGACATGAGCACTGCGGAATTCAGGAGATTCTGCAAGAGGGTTTGGGATGGTGGACTTTACAATTTCGTCGTGATCGATTTGACAAGTGAATTTAATCGCGGAAAATATCGGTGCGGATTCAACAAGTTTTATGTTTCTAATGATAATAATAAGATAGAGCCTGAAAATAAAATTTAGAAAATAATAAATCTTCAAATAATTAGTTTTGAATAAAAAAAAATAAAATTAAATATAATGTTCGAACATGGAGAATTGTTAGGACGGATAGCCGAGAATACGGCTGCAAAACAATCCATTCAAATCGTGGTGAGTGTCGATTCGACTCGATTCGCTACGAAATTCGAACCTTCCATCGAATTGAATAGAGAGAAAAGATACGAGATGGTGTTGGTGAATCTGGAGACTTATTATTCCTTTCCCAACGTCACCGAAAAGAATAACTCGTTCAAGTATTCCGACGGAATGGATTGGTTGGAGATTCGAATTCCCAAAGGGAGTTACGACATAGACGATTTGAACGATTACATTCAGACACGAATGAAGATGGATGGAAAGGGAAGCAACAAGATCAGACTCACTCCCAATCCTAATACCTTACAGACGATGTTAGATTTGGAAGATAATTTTCGAGTGGATTTCAACACGGACGATTCTATAGGCAAGATGTTGGGATTCGATCGAAAGATATATCGAGGCCACGTGGCATCTGAAAATACGGTCGACGTTCTTGCAGTCAATAGCATTCTGGTGAATGTGGACGTGATTGCTGGAAGTTACATGAATGGTAGCGCTCAACCGACGATCTATTCCTTCTTTCCAAACGTGTCGCCGGGTTATAAGATCGTGGAGCGACCTCAAAATTTAGTTTATCTACCAGTGATTTTAGACACGTTGTATAGTCTGAAAACCACGTTGACGGATCAAAATGGTGAACTGTTAGATCTTCGCAGAGAGAGAGTGACGATACGATTTCACATAAGAGAAATATAAAAGAAAAAAAAAAAATATTGTGTATATATATAGATAACAAAAATAAAATAAACGCAATATTAATTTTACAAAATTATTTTAATATAATTATTAAACAAGAAACAATTGAAGTAAATAATTTAAAAAAACAGAATTATGACAGAATACGTGGTTAAAAACTTGAACATATCCGCAGGACAGAGGAAGAAACTTAAGAGAGCGTTAACAACTTGAGGCGAGGCGGTGAGATTCAAATTCACTCACGAAGATCTGACGAGAGGCGGTCAGGATTCGATCGCCTGGACCAGAAGTCAAATCAAAAGGATAGAGAAAGCGATTCGCGATGGAAGAGGGTTGACGGTGAGATTGAGTCCCGCTCAATTGAGATACAATTTGAGAATGAAAGGTGGTTTCCTATCGCTATTGGCAGGAATCGCCGCAAAAGCATTACCCTTCACTGCAAAGGCGCTACCCTTTCTTGGAAAGACTCTTGGCGTGGGAGCTCTCACGGGACTTGCTAGTTCGGCAGTTGAGAAATTAATGGGAGGCAGCGGACTGTTTTTGAAGAAGGGAGGAGCCGTGTGTCGCGTCCACATAGACGACAGCAGTAAAGGATTGTATCTAGAACCCGTTAGAGGTGGCAACTCTCTGAGAGGAAACAGTCTCTATCTGAAGAGTGGACGGAACATTGAGTGACTCGGCAAGAGTTTGTTGCTCAGTGAGAATTCGCCGTTTAAGAATATACCGATTTTGAATATGTTACTATAATATAAAATTATATAATTATATAAAATATAAATCATAGAAAGTATAAAATAATATATTTAAAATGGATAAAAAGGTGGAGAAACAATTAGACGATAATGACGAATATCGTGAGACAGAGTGCGAAGAAATAAAAAAAAATGAGATCAAAAGATGATCTCATTACTTTTTTTTTCATTTTTCTTCGCTAAAAATCAATCACTCTATTGTTTATATTTCCAAGTCCGTTATTAGCATGTTGACACTCGTGTCTTCTACTTTTTCGAAAACGTGTTGAATGTTTATCTTTACTCTTTTGAGTTTTTTTACATTGGTCAAGTCGCTCTCACCACCAAATTTCTTCACGAGTTTGAATGAGATGTTTGGAAATATGTAATTTCCATAGGGCAACGACAAATCGTCCTTGTCGAATTCTCTATCTTCGGCGATGACGATGTTCTGCAGATCGCTTTGGTACTCGTAAATCAAATCGAGCGCGGCTTCGTCCAATTTCAAAGGCATCTTATATTTGTCGTATTTGTGCTCTAAGCCCTTCGTCTCGACCTCGTTCAATTCAATGGGATCGTGTCGATGTAATCTATAGATTTTATGACCGAATTTCTTATTCGTTTCGACTTGTTTCAATTTCAATTCGCATCTTTTAGGTGTTGTTGTCCTCATGATCGATTATTTGTTTTTTTTGTTTTTACGAATTCTTGCAAATAATGTATATTTTAAATTTTGTATTTAAATAATAATTTGTTTAAAAAGTTTTTTTTTGCTCTTTATATATATATAAAAAAGTTGTTTTTTTAATTTTTAATTTTTTTTTAATGTAAAATTTTTTAGTAAAAGTTTTTTCTCTTTATATATATATAAAAAGTTAAATTTTAACATTTCAATCTCTCTCTTTTTTTTATATTTCCAAGTCCGTTATTAGCATGTTGACATTCGTCATTTTTCCACTTACGAAAATGGTGTGAATGTTTATCTTTACTCTTTTGAGTTTTTTTTCATCGGCGAATGCGCTCTCACCACCCGATTTGTTCACGAGTTCGAGTGAGATTATTGGATATATGTAACTTCCATAGGACAACAATAAATCACCCTTGTCGAATTCTCTGTCTTCAGCGACGATGATATTATTCAGCAGATCGCTTTGGTACTCGTAAAACAAATCGAGCGTGGCTTCATCCAATTTCAAACACATTCGATATTTGTGGTAGTAGCGCTCTAAGTCCACCATCTCAACCTCGTTCAATTCGATGGGATCATGTTGTTGTAATGTATAGATATTAAAACCGAATTTCTCATATGCTTCGTCTCGTTTCAATTTCAATTCACATCTTTTAGGTGTTGTTGTCATGATCGATTATTTGGTTTTTGAATTCTTGCAAATAATGTATATTTTAAATTTTGTATTTAAATAATAATTTGTTAAAAAAGTTTCTCTTTATTTCTCTTTATATATAAATAAAAGTTAAAAAAAAATATTCTTACAAACTCAATTTTGAGGTAAAAACAATGATCAAATCCAAACATCCGAATTATAGTCTAGAACGTGCAAGACTTCAAACGTTTAAAAATTGGCCTTCGCATCTCCCTCAAAAACCCGAAGATTTAGCCGCCACGGGTTTCGTTTACATGGGTAGAGGTGACAAAGTCAAATGTTTTTGTTGTAACTTACATTTGATGAATTGGGAACCTCACGACAGACCTTTACTAGAACACATAAGTAATATTAAAAAAGGCGAATGTGATTATTTGAACAAGATCCTAATGTTGGGATTGATCAAAATCCAAGACGAAGAAAGGGATAGAGATAAAAACCAAAAATTATTAAACAATTGTACAATGCGTTAAACAACGCAAATAAGACTCTGTCTCAATTCATAACTTTAGAACATCTCCTCAAATTCATGGCGGAAGCGGACGAGTTATTGTCACTCGTCGAAAACGAGTCGAGCAAAACGTCCATCAAGTGTCTGCTCTGCGAAGGTGTCAGAAACGTCTTGTTTCTACCGTGCGCACACCTACGTTACTGTAGAGAATGTTATTCCAAAGACGAGAAAATCTGTTCACTTTGCAAACAAGAAATAAAAGCGGTCTTAAATTGTTTTTGAATAAAAAACACATTAAAAAAAAAAATTAAACTTTTTTTTTTTATTTTTTTTATTATATATATATAAATAGAGTAAAAAAGCAAAACTTTTTTAACAAATTATTTAATACAAAATTCCCCAAAAAATATTCTTACAAATGAAGCAAACAGATAAAACAAATTTAAACAATGGTAAATTTAAATGAGAAAACCATACCTCAGTTAAACGAGATTTGTAAACTATTACAAATTTCAGATTTCAGAAATCATAGAACTAAATCAAAATAAATTGATGTCATACAAGAATATTTGCGAAACGTTAGAAAGGCAAACGAAATGTCGATAGCAACGATGTCAAAAGATGCATTGGTTGTGAAAAATGAGAAGATAGTAAAAGGAATCGAAATGTCGATGTCGAAAAAAACCAAAAACGTTTCGATTGTGAAAAATAAGAAGACGACTAAACAAAAAGCTGTTGAAGAACATCAAGTTTCCAAAGAAAAGAAAAGAAAAACTAAAACGAAAACGAGTGATGCACTTCAGATTCAAGACAAACGAGATATATCGAGCGAAATTCAACGAGCAATCGACGAAGAGAAAGGAGAAGAATATGTAACACAACTCGTTGTGGAACTATTCCAATCGAAACCCGTAGAATGGGAGATTGCGATCAAAGGCATTTTTAAAACTTTCGACATGGTTCCCTCGTTCAAGAAAATCAATCTGAAATTGTTCATGGAACGGGTGAAGAAAAAAGTATTGGATTTGTTTCGCGAATACATGAATGTGGGATTAAAAATTAAGATGATACTCCATTGCATAATGAATAAAATCGACGTGAAGTCCGGCGAGAGCATCGTGAAAAATGCATATTTCAGATCTAACGTCGAACCTGTATTTCGAGCTTAAGATCTATCGGACATTTTCGAAAAGATGAAAGACAAGATGTTGATGTATCTCGCGAATTATCAACATGAAGGTAGTAATTGGACGTTCGATGAGGTGTTGAAACTCGAAATTCACATGAATAAAAACGAACCGTTGAAAGGATCTTCCTACTTGGAATTACCGTATTTCTTGACTAAGAAACACGCCGTGGTCAACGTGAGAAATAAAGATGATCAGTGTTTTAAATGGGCAGTCACCTTCGCTTTATACCCTGTCGAAATACACTCCAATAGAGTTTCTTGTTACGAGGAAACTTCTAAAAATCTCGATTGGACCGGAGTGACTTTTCCAACAGAGTTAAAACATATCGAATGTTTCGAGGCTCAAAATCCCACTGTAGCGGTGAACGTCCTTGGATACGATGACGAAAAACAAAAGATCTACCCTCTCAGACAGACTTCGTATCATGGAAGAGAAAAGACGATTATTTTATTATTGATTTCAAATGGTGACAATCGTCATTATTGTTGTTTAAACATCCAACCCGATTACTGTCGAAACAAAATAATAATCATAATGGAAAGATATCTTTATGTTACAATTGCATGAACATATTTAAGACCGAAAAATCATTAGCGAAACATCAGGAATATTGCAACGAAAATCAAGGTGTCGCCGTCGAAATGCCCAAACCCAACACCATCATGAATTTTGAAAATCACAATAGAAGGTTAAAAGTACCATTCGTCGTGTATGCCAATTTCGAATGTTTCACCGCGAAAATGAGTTCCTGTCAACCCAACGCTCTTCAAAGTTACGTCGAAAGATATCAAAAACACATACCTTCGGGCTATTGCATTTACGTGAAATGCGCTTTCGACTCGCAACACGACATGGGTCCCTTCAGCTACACGAAACAGTATGAAGACGACGACGTGGCTCAAAGGTTCGTGGAAGAGTTAGAATCGAAAATTCAAATGTTATACGACAAATTTAAAACTCCGGCAAAAATGATCATCATGCAAGAGCAGCAGAACGAAAATAACAGAGCCACCGAATGTCACATATGCAGACAATCGTTCGACGAGAATTCGAAGGAAAATAAGAAGGTCAGAGACCATGACCATTACACGGGTCTGTATCGCGGTCCGGCTCACAGCAAATGTAATTTAAAATATCGAGACGCCGTTTTCTATCCAGTGATGTTTCACAATCTCTCGGGTTACAACAGTCATCTGTTTTTGAAAAATCTCGGCACCTCACACGAAGAATTAAATTGCATCGCGAACAGCAAATAAAGATACATTTCCTTCACGAAATGGAAGTTCAAGGAGAAGAAAGGAGTAATCGACGAAGAGACATTGAAAGAAAAAACGAAATCCATTCGTAGAGGCATACGTTTCATCGACAGTTTTAAATTCATGTCGACCGCTCTGGAAAAATTAGTCGATAACATGAGCAAGGATAAATTTAAAATCATGAGCGAACATTTCAGAGAACGAGTAGATGTCATGTTGAGGAAAGAAGTCTATCCTTACAATTACATGAACGATCTAAAGAGATTCGAAGACACCGCACTACCTTCGAAAGAAGATTTTTATTCGAAATTATACGAATCCGACATTTCCGACGAGAATTACGAACATGCCAAAAACGTGTGGAAATCATTCGATATGAAAACCATGAGAGATTATCACGATCTCTATCTGAAGACCGAAGTTCTGCTCTTGGCAGACGTGTTCGAAAATTTTCGAGATGTCTGTCGTCAAAATTACGATCTGGATCCCACTTGGTATTTCACCACACCCAGTCTGGCGTGGGACGCTCTGTTGAAGACCACCAAAGTCCAATTGGAATTATTATCCGACATGGACATGTTGCTCATGTTCGAAAGGGCTGCGAGAGGTGGCGTCTCGATGATCTCCCACAGATATTCTGAGGCTAACAATCCCTACATGAAAGAAGGTTTCGATTCGAAACGGTCGACTAAATACATATAGTATTGGGACGCCAATAATCTGTACGGTTGGGCTATGAGTCATCCTTTACCGATTGGAAATTTCGAATGGGTGAAGGAACCGGAAGAGATGCAAAAATGGAGAGACTATCCTTGCATTTTAGAAGTCGATTTGAACTATCCGGAAGAATTACACGATCCACACAATGATTATCCGCTAGCTCCCGAACGAATGGAACCGAACGAAGGAGACCACAAAAAACTCATTCCCAATTTATTTAACAAACATAACTACGTCGTCTACAGTGAGAATTTGAAACAGTACGTCGATTACGGGATGAAATTAGTCGACATACATCGCATCATTCGATTCGACGAAGAGCCTTGGATGAAAAAATCCATCGATCTCAACACGAATCTCAGAACTCGAGCCGAGAACGATTTCGAAAAAGATTTCAAACTCATGAACAACTGCGTGTATGGCAAATCGATGGAAAACATCAGGAAGAGAACCGACGTTCGACTCGTCACGTCTGAGAAAAGAGCTAAAAAATTAGTGGCGAAACCCAATTACAAACACCGAACCATATTTGACGAAAATCTAGTGGCCGTTCACATGCAAAAGATGCACCTGAAGTTTGACAAACCGTATTATCTCGGACCAATCATCTTAGATATCAGCAAGCGATTGATGTACGAGTTTCACTACGATTACGTCAAACGAAAATTTGTTGATAAAGCCAAACTACTGTTCACCGACACGGACAGTTTAGTTTACAAGATAGAGACGAAAGACGTCTACCGAGATATATCTCCGGACGTGGCCGAGTGGTTCGACACGAGCAATTATCCCGTCGATCACCTGTCCAACATTCAATCGAACGACAACAAGAAGGTGTTGGGTAAATTTAAGGACGAGAGCGGCGGTAAACAGATCGTCGCATTCATGGGCTTGAGACCCAAACTGTATGCTTATCGTCTAGAAGATGATGAAGAGATCAAGAAGTGCAAAGGAGTTAAAGCATGCGTGGTGAAGAAAAACATCTCTTTCCATGAGTATAAACATTGTCTGTTAGGAAGTGGTCCGGTGTATAAGACTATGAAATCGATTCGAAGCGAAAATCACGACTTGTATACCGAAATAGTCAACAAGATTTTGCTGATGGCCGACGACGATAAGAGATTCATGTTAGACGATAAAATAAGCACTTTGGCACTCGGACATTGGACTGTGGATCTAATTAGAGATGATATGAATATGGATGATTGGATTCTAGATACGATTGTGGATGATAAGATTCCAGATATGATTTTGGATGATAGGATTCCAGAAAATCAAGAAGAATTAGATGAACACAAAATTATAGAAATTGATAGTGACATCGAGAAAGTTAGTTTAAAAAGAAAAAGAAAAAAATAGAAAAAAAATAACGTCATTTTTAGTAAATTATAATAAAATAAATAAAAAAAATATATACGCATTATGAATAAGAAAATAAAGATATCCATAGAAGGTGTTGTCTTACCCAACGAACCCCTATCCAACATCAATCTGTTGAATGTGGCAAAAGATTTGAAAATCAAAGATTTTCTAGGAGTGTTTTCCAGAGATGCCTTGCCGAAGAGAAGACCTCGACAATTGGAATGCGGAATTTTAAATCTAGACGATTCATCGGGTGAAGGCACTCACTGGGTGGTGTGGATGAAGAACAGGAAGAAGAAAAATTATTATTTCGACAGCTACGGAATCGCGCCGCCAAAAGAAATAAAGAACTATTTCAACAAATCGATGGTTCGTTACAACACGGAACAAGTGCAATCACCACATCAAGTGTTTTGCGGTCACCTGTGTCTCTACATTCTGACATTCTCAAGAGATGGTCTGAAGGAGATCGATTTCAAGACATTCTCAGTGATTTACATTAGAGAGAGATTTTTTTTTTTTTGTAGTATATATAAAGATAAAAAATTATTTTAAAAAAATTTTAATCGAATAAAAACGAAAAATAAAATAACATAGTTCATTTTTAATAAACTGCATTTTGAACATATTTTTCTAAAAAAACAAAAAAATCCCACAACAACATGCCAGTCGATAAATTTGGTAGAAGTGACGACGAAAAAGTCAACCCAAGAAAGAAGAGGAAGACGTTCGAAGTCGACGATGGTTATGACATTGCCAACTTGGACGAACGTTACGTTCGGAGATACGAACCTCGAGAAGAACCTTTGAACATGAACGATAAGAAGCTCTACAATCTTCCTGAGCTGATAGATCTCGCAGATGCTGCGACTAAAAAATACGTCGACAGGGGGAACGCTGATTTCAAACGAATCCTGCTAGATAATTACGTGGATAAAACCATGACCGACGATCTCGATCTGAAATCCAAACGTTTGGTGAACATTGCAAATCCCATAGATCCCACCTATGCTGCGACCAAGAAATACGCGGACGACTCTCATGCGAGATTCAGTGAACACCTGAGAAATAGATACGTTCAGAAAACGATGCACTCGGAATTGAACGCCTATTCTAACAAGATAACGAACGTGGCCACTCCCACGAATCCCAAGGATGTGGCGACCAAACACTATGTAGATCTGGAACAGAGAAAGTCTGACAGACGAGAAATGAAATCGGATTTGAATGCGGGATTCAACAAGATATTGAATCTGTCGAAGATCGACGACACGGATGCGGACTCAACCGCGGTCAACAAAGGCTACGTAGATTCTGCTGTGATACAATCACAAGAATACCTAGAATCACAAGTGGACGATCTCTACCTAAACAAACAATCTGGCAGAACCATGGAGGGTGGCACCAACATGAACGGTCACAATTTATTCGGTCTCGATCACGATCCCGAATTCGATTCCAGCGCGGTCAGCAGGAAGTACGTGGACGACAACTCGGTCTGGAGAAAGGGTGACACCATGGAAGGTAACCTAGACATGGGTGGACACGTGCTCACAAATCTACCGGATCCTGTGAACATGACGGATGCCTGCACCCTGATTTCGGTGGTGGAGAAAGTCAAATATGCTGGACAGTTGATCACTGTGTGGGCCAAAGAGGCCGGCACCTTAGATGAAGGAAAAGCTGAGTGGTCTTTCGGAAATGGAGGTAGCGGATCGAAACATGGTCAGGTGGGATATCCCATGCCGTTGGGAGGTGAAATCCTTCGCATGAGTCTGGCTTCCTCGGATTTGAATAACAGAGCGGTTGTCAATCTCATGGTGAATGGTGTAGAGAGTGATAAGAGATACAGCGTCGAAAAGACTGAGAATCAACACGCGAATGTTAGCACATTCGGCACGCCTCTCAAAGTGAACGCCGAAGACAGGATTAATTTCGTTACGAAAACCAATAATCCTGAAGCCACCACTTCTGTGGTGAGTCTACTGATCGAACTAGATCCTTTGAACAAACAGTGAACGCGTGGAAAATAATGAATTAAAAAAAAAATAATGTGTGATTATTAAAAACAAAAAAAAAAACAAAAAAAAAAGTAATGAGATCATCTTTAGATCTCATTTTTTTTTTGTTTTCCTTCTTCTTCACTATCACCATATATTATAATAACGTTTCCTTTTTTCTCAATTTTCAGCGTCGATTCTTCTTTTTCTTTTTCTTTGTGATATGATACGTTTATAACAACACTTTTGTTGATCTGAATCATAATTATGAAAGAATGTTGTGCATCTCTTGGTAACACTCGCATCATTATTCTCTTCAGAAGGTAGTGGTGATGGTGGAAAGCGTCTCATTCTTTTCATTTCCAACCGTCTATCCCGCTGTTTACCTAACCATTTTTCCACATCTTTTTTTTTGTTTTTTGGCTTGCAACACAGGATGGAACATCTGACGGAAACAGAGAGACGATCGCAAAGGATCGAACAATCTAAGATTTGTTCGAGTATTAATATCTTCGTCATGAAATATCCTTTTTGTTTCTCTCGAGTGAATAGCACGCGATCTTTTAAATAATTCAGAACGTAATTGTAAAAATCTTTTTTCTTTTTCAAACGCAAAAATGGAATGTGTATTTCGTTTTCTACGTGACTACTTACGAATTGTAACATTTTGTACGTCGAGAATGTTGAAAAAAGACGATTTTTTCTCGGATGAAACTTTTTTTTTGTTAAAAAAATATCATTAAAAACGAATTTATTTTTTTATTTTTTTTTGTTTTTTTTGTTTTTAATAATTACTCATTACTTTTTATTTTTTTTTGTTTTTTTATTTTTTTTCACACTCGTCTCTCATCGAATGATCGACATCTTATTTCCATCCAATTCGAATTGTAATTCTCTGTCTGACAGGACCAGGGTTTTTCTCGGCATGTTCCTATCGAATTGCATCTTGATCTGAATGTCTAACACGCTACTCTTGAGTCGTTCACTCTGTTTACTGACGTCGAATACGAACATGGGATACATCGACTTGTATTCGCCAGGAGACATGTTAGGGTTGCTCATCAATTCGTCTAGACCGTGATACTTCTTTCTAAAATCAGCGGCGTTGACGTACAGTCTGCAGAAATCGTTCTTGTCGAACGACGCGTTGTAATCAATTGCTGGATATCTCATGGCGTTTAGAAACACTTGCATGTTTCTCAAACTGCAGTGATCGAACAGCGATGCATTCTTTTCCTGAGACCCGTCCCTATCGGTCTGAAATGCAACCACGATGAAACGCGGTCTCTCGGAAGTGGATTTCACCGTCAATCTCCAATCGAAGTGATTCGTGGAGGGAGGAATGCTAGCCGTGTCGCACTGTCTCATTCTAAATCCCACGGGTAATTTACTCTTGGATTCTATGATCTTGTAGAGATGCGTTTTCTCCACGATTGAAGGCTGCACGTGCGGAACAAACCATGATATCTTGTGTAGAGTTATCTTACCCACATCGGTCGCAGTGAGTCTCACTACTACGTCATCGTTTCCTTTTCGAATCAACGTCAGATTGTGTTTGAATCCGTACATGATCTTGTTGTAATCGTCCGCAAATCCGAAGATGTGTTTCAAAGGTATCCTGAATGAAAACGTTCCTTTAGGTCTGGACGTCTTGACGACGTAGTCGAATATCGCGGCGGCGCCTGCGCTAGCAGGGCCTATGGTGTCTTTCACCCACAACTGATTAAGTTCTCTGGATTTCGAAAAATCATCAGGATACGTCAAGAGTCCGAACATCGTGGTAGCCTGACCGGGATGAAACACAGATTCTATCTCTTGTCCGGATAGCATGTATTTTATGTTGCTGAATAGATGCATGATGCCATTATTGGCTAGAGTAACCGTGTCGTCGTCGGCGTAGTCGCTCCCATCTTCCTTGGTGAGACGTCCCTGCACCACTATGTAACTCTCGCTAGGATGTACGAATAGATCTTGAGTTTCGACGTTGATTCTTATCTCTCCCGCATTGTTGAAGCTCATTCCGGTTATTGGTTCATATTCGTGAACCTCATATTCTTGAATACTTTCATCTTTCACAATGATTTGTGCTATATCTAGTATATTTGTCATTTTAAAGGATTTTTAATTTTTTTTTTGCTTATTAATTAACTTGCTTTTCTTTATCTAAAAATAGTTTTTAATTATTTTTTATTATTATTTTTTTTCTCTCTTATATATATGTGTGTAAACAAGAAAATGTTAAAGAGAGTAAATAAAAAAAAATTTTGTCTTCTTCATCAAAACTTCGTCTTCTGTAATTGTTGTTCATAAAACTTTCCGATGATCTCTTCTCCATCCAAAGCTTCGATTTTGTAAGTCACCGGATCGGTGTGAAATATTTTGATTATCACAAAGATTTCCGAGGTCCATCGAGGAGTATAACCCTTTTCGAAGTACTTCTTATAAGCGTAAATTCTCACTCGATCACCGACCGCAAATTTCGGCGTTCTAGACTTCTTCCTGATCTTAGATCTCTCAGGATATAGATTCGCGTAGACCCGTTTTTCGTTTCGAGGATTGCTAGCTTCTGCGGGAGTCATCTTGATCGATCTGTGTCGCGTGTTGTTGTAATATTTGCCCAGACCGTTCAGAGCATATATGTATTTCTTGGTCGAATTCGCCGTGAAGTATCTGTGCATCTTTTCCTTCATCGTTCGATTCCAACGTTCCACCATGCTGGCTTTCTCTTCATTTTCGATCGAGTAGAGGTCTACCAATCGACGAACGTGCTTGTTGTAGAATTCCTTTCCCTTATCCACCCACAATTTACTCGGTTTTCGAGAAGACGAGTCGAACACGCTCTTCAGAGCCTCGGCAACGCAAGGTCCCAATTTATTCTTCAAAGCTCTGATCCAACCATATTTGGAAAACACGTTGATGACCGTCAATAGATATTTGACGCCCTTGTTCCACCTCTAAAACGATCTCATGTCGACCAAGTCGGCAGACCAAATATCATCCAGACCCTTCACGAACACCCTTCTCTTTCGAAATTTACGCACTATGGGTTTGTGTAACTCCTCAGCCAATTCGCTCGTCAATAATCATTTCTTCTTCTTTTCAGATGCGCTTTTTTTTTAATGCCCCATCCGAATTGACGTTTCGCACTGATGAGATTGCCGACCAGCGAACGTTCCATCTTCTCTCTCCTGGTCGGATTCGATATGCCTCTCAATTTCCCCAACATGTTTTTGTCGCAGACGTCATTGCAAGTCTTGGTGTCGGGATGTCCGGTTTAGCACAGATCGTGATCATACGCGGCCGCGTCCACCCTATTCACAGGTTTGCTCCAAGATTTGGGTGTCAGATCGGCGTTGAGTCTCTTGTTCAATTTCGTTCCGGGTCCAGTGAAACTGTGACCGGGCAGATGCATTTCGAAAGGTAGATTATTGATCATTTTATTCACGATGCCTTTACCTTTGCTCGCGTTCTTTTTTTTGATGAATCGTGTCTTGACAGAACCACACACGTCACAAATTCCGCAAAGCATCTGTCTGTCGTTTTTAGTTCGCACTTCTCTAGAATTACTCATCTCGGTAACTCTCTTACACTTTATGCAATACATTTTTAAGAGTTATTTAAATTAATTTCGTTTTTTTATTTTATATATAAATTTAATTTTTTTTAAAAATTCTGTTCTTATTATATATATTTTTTTTCCAATTGCTGCTCTTGAGTTCTATCATCTTACTGAATTCCTCCCTGGCCTCTTTCCTCCCCTTTTCCACGAGAGAATCCTTCATCTCTTCCTTGATGATCTGATGAGTCTTGATTCTCATGGCTTCTTTCATGGCATCGTATTTCGTTTTCTCGCTCAATATCGCGAAGTATTCTCCGTCCGATATCCTACCGTCTTTCAACGCCATAGAGATCATTTCGGATATCGTGTCGATCTTGGAGTTGGCCAAGACGCGAATCTTGTCGTGTTTCCTCGCCTTCAGATATAATTTCCTACTCAAAAAGTTTCGAGCGTGCTAAACAATCCGGCGGCGAGGGCCACTCCTTCTACGGTCAACACGATCGGAATGGCGACCGCGGTCAACAACAATCCGATGCCGGCCACGTGTAAACCCATGGAAATCGTGATGGGTGTCGTGTCGATCGCGTTGACGAATGTCACGAAACGCGAATACTTCTTCTTGAGGGAACGACGAGAATCTCTCTCTCGAGTTAGATACTCTTGGATTCTATTGATTTGATCGATGCGATACCTCTCTCCTCTTTCTCTTTCTTCTAGCGACGGCGCCGTCGGCAAAACGTCGATCGGCTTCTCGTCCTCGTCGTCCACTAACGTCGGATACAATTTATTTCTGGTTCTCATTTTTGTATTTTTTTCCCTTTCTAATATTAGATAAAAAATTTATGTGTGTATTTATTTTTATTTTCTATTCTCCCTTATTTTATATCAACGAAAAAAACTTAGACGTATGCTTCGTTCAGCAATAATTTCTTGATGCATCCCTTGTCTTCTAAAGTCAGACTTTTACGCGCTAATTTCAGTTCTTCCGAATCTGTGGGCTTGTCTTGATTCTTACAGAAGACTAATCTCTTCCAAAACGTGATCACATCGTTGAATCTAACGCGTTCGAACGCCGGTTCGAAATACATGACGACCATATCTTCCCTTTCCATCGTCAGACACGAATGATTCTCGTGATCGAAGTCTAGATGATCTCGACATCCGACGCATCGTTCTAACAAGATGGGACGTAGTTCTTCGTTCACGCTGATTGCGTATGCTCTCATCAGCATTTTTAAAAGAAACCTCGCTCTAATAGTCTGAGAATCGCTCATGATTTACGTATTTTTTTTTTATTTTCTATTCGATTTGATATATTTATTTTTCTAAATAACTATTATTTATATATTTTTTTTTCTCTCCTATATATATCGATCACTTTTATTTATTTCTTAGGATATCCCCCACCCCACGACGAGGGGAGATAACTCTGTATGATCGAGTTTATGAGAATCGGGCGATCCGATCGGTCAATTGGCGGAGAATCGAGCGATCTGATCGGTCGATTAGCTGAGTTTGGGAATTCCCATAGTGGGGAATTCCCCTAATGACGTCATAAATGGGAAAAACCCACCGCCTCAAAACAATTGAGAGTTCTGGACCACTGGTCTAGAATCCGCAGACCGTTTTTTGATGATAGCCTAGAATTTTTTGCTCGCGTTTATCAATGATGGATCGATGGTCTGATCTGCGATGGGAACGTCGACAAAAATTTTTAAAGTAAAAGATAAAAGTGAAGATGTACAATTTCACCTTTTTTTTTAAAAACGCGCGTTCACCACGAGTATTTGAACGTTAAAAGTGCGATCTAGGAGTCACAAAAAACATGGGGGATTCAAGACCACTGTACATTTTTGTGATCAAGCGTGCGATTTTAACACTGAATTCTACGTTGGTGAACGCATCGTGTACGTAGGTTGTATACGTACATGTACAAAGTGGTAGTAAACTCTCCTTTATCACCTACTGTAACTACTTAAAAGCCTAGTTTCACTTTTGGCGAGTTTCTTGTCGTACATGTACATGTAGAAGGCAAGTTTGAACATAGAGACCTTTTGGTGGTCAAGTTGATGGAAGTTACAGTTCCTTGACGTGGTTTCTGGTGAAGTCGTGGCTGCCAAGATAGTCAGTATAAGCTGCCAAGATTTCAATAGACACCGTTGCTAAGTCAGAATTATACAGGTCTTGAAGTACACGTTCGGAATCTATGACAAGAATGGAATGAACGTTTTCCACGAATCAGAAGTTGACTCTAGTTGTTTTCCTTGCAAGAATCATTTACGAGAATCGATTCTGATTCTCGCGTGAATTTTAAGCCCTGGAAAAGACTGAAACCTAGCTGTATGCAACTCCTGACATTGCATCTCTTTTTACGCATATTTTCCTTAAGCCTTTTCTCCACTTTCGTAGTGAAACTGTACAGTCAAATCTTCATAATATATTATGTCTGGACTATATATCCCATCTCCAAGTGATACCGTGTACATTGCGGCCCTACTATTAGGCAGACTTGACTTAACAGTTTTCGTTTTCACAAATAAGACCTAGGTTCTGATTAAAATAGGGTTTTTGATACTTCGGAGTCGGATATGTTACATTTTCATTTTTATTGCACGCCTATGCTTTTATTTTCATAAAATACTGCTTTCTCTGCAAAAATCGAAGCGAACAATACGTTTTTTGTATTGTCCTTGAACAATACGGATCACGTGCGCGGATTATTTAACTATTTATTTTTTTAACGTTTGCGTTATTTTTGGCAATAATTTGTGTTTTTAATATTTGTTTAGTAAACTGTAGGCGTGCAATAAATACAGAACAGCATACGCGTTCGAACTGTCATTTTTTTACCGCACTCGATCGATTTTGGCGGAGGGATAATATTGAACTCGAAGCCTTCGGCATCTCATTCAATATTATCCCTCCACCCAAATCGATCTCGTGCGATAAAAATGGCAGGTCGAACGTGTATGCTGTTCTGTCTATATATTTTCTAAATATCCAGAAATAATTAATAATGTGGTAACATTGTAATTAGAGAGAACGTTCTGCTTTTATGTGATTTAGGGAAATATTCGTGAAAAACTGGAATGTTGTCAGGAGTTTCGGACTGTCATATTGCACTTATTTATTGCGATATATACCAAACTCTTTGAAAACTTTGGTATAGATTGACAGCTTTTGTTTTCCATATTAAATAACAGTTGTGGGGGGGGGGGGGGGGCGGGGGGGGGGGGGCTTTAATTTATGAAATTGAGGCTTAGATAGCTGTTGTAAAACTCTAGGTAGGCAGCATGCCGTGTAGAGGATTAACCATAGTGAAAACAGATTCATAAACTAGTGTTCACAGGGGATTTCTTAAAAGATATTCATCATATTAAAGCATCCTTGATGCCATGAGATGATTGATCAGTTAACAGCCTAGCTGGGGGTATAACAACCTGACAGCGTGCGGTGAGTGACGCCGAGCCGCGCAGGTCTTACAGCACTTTGGCAAGTTGTTCAACTTCATGAATATCGAAAGCTAGGATGATAACTGACTTACATCCTGCCTTTTGTTTAATCAATAAAACGCACGGACTCGGGTATGTTCAGTACACAAGAGGTATTCAAGTGACGTCACATGAACACTCGGTCCATTGTTCTATCAGGTATTTCAAGTTGGTTACTACCCCCCCCCCCCCCCCCAAAAAAAAAAGACAAAAGAGCCAGGATGTAAAATCACTTATCTCTATACATCTGAGTTGCTGGAATGTTAGAGGAAAACGTCGCAACCCAGTACACTCCCGCCCTCTCAATCAACGCTTTAATTCCACCCGTTTGGTATTGTTTGATGACGTGAAAGCTGTTACACTGTGACTGTAGTCGCAGCGTAACAACCTTCACTTCATCAAACATCAATGGAAAGTCTACCACGATAACTAATAATACGCTATCGTCTTTCCAGTCTTTTTTTTTGTTATCAAAAATGACTAAAATATGTTGAAAACACTCAGTTTGTATCGCCGCGGAAAATTTACACATCCTCAACATATTCATTTGTCACAAACATCAACATTATAAGTTATTGTGATGAATTGACGGTAATATAGTCTGAGGTTTGCGGCTAGGAGCTTATGTTCAACCGATACGCGAAGCGTCTCGGTTTAACATACGCTCCGATCCGCAAACCTCAGACCATGTTACCGTCAATTCATCACAATGACGTATATGTTCCAGTAGACTCTACCCATAGCCAAACACCAACATTGTGAAACACGACAGGCTTATTTTCCAAACTGGTGATAGTAAAAAGTTGCCTCGTTCATAAATAAACCTCTCGTGTGTCCCACGAAGGCACTGGATAAATAATCAATAAACCAGATAAACTCATTCCAACTCAGTTCAAATCGTAAATCGGTTCGTAATTTAAACAACACTTTATCCGGAACACTGTCTGCTGCACAAGTGAAAAATCCAGGAAAATGAAGCGGCTTGCTCGTCACTCCGTTGGTGAAGCAATCACGAAATGGGTGACGTCATTTCAAATATTTCGGGTTGTGACGTCAGACTGTAACATTTGCCACTTGAGCCGTAAACATAGAGTATACTAAGCGAGCTCTCATCCAATCAGAGGAGGAGGATTTTAGTCTTATTGGAACATATAATCTTTTAAATGCGATCGGCGATAGTGAGGCTGCTGGAAATTGAAAACCTTCGAGAATTTTTGTTGCTGTTGAACATTGCTTACCTGCCCTCCCATAGGATGGCGCCCGGTGAGTCCTTTTCTGTTGTAACCAATAAGCATTCCAGCAATTCAGCTGCATAGAGATGATGAAGCAGACATGTCTCTAGCCTTCTCAATTCTTCAAATATAATTAAATCTCAAATACTATACAAGGCGTTTCTCTTGTGTGGAGCATAGATTAATCACAAAAGCGGCCTATTGCCTAAATTCTTTGTCGACCACGACATTTTCCCCCGGTTTTGTTGAATATTGTCCAATAACAATACACCTCAAATGAAAACACCCCACTTCTGTTTTGAGTGTCATATACTTGTACTAAGTGTCAAAGACCTCTTTCTCTAACCCTAAAGTTTTAACCCTTTACCTAACGTAACGCCCAAAACCGGCCAGCGCTATTCTCAAAAATCGCCAATTAATTTTCATTATTTTTTTCATTTTTTGTCTCAAAAACATAGGTTATGACCCCTCTTTGGAACGAGCTCGTTCCAACGAGGGGTCATAACCTATGTTTTTGAGACAAAAAATGAAAAAAATTAGTTATTCAAGAATTATTTTTGCAAGTGTCGTCTGCTTTTCAGGTTAGGTAAAGGGTTAAGAGGTTACAGCGGGTGTTCGGAGAGATTCAAGATTGAGATTCTTTGTTCAATGTACTAAAATATAATCACCCAAAACAGCTGGGAATTCCCATTCCAACGATTTTGAGTGATAGGCGATAAACACATTACCATAACGAAGAGATAAATTCACGGTGAAATGAATTGTTTTTTAAAAGAACCCATTTATTTTATACTTTAATAGCACCGTCTATAACCGCATTTCATTCATCGTATTATCAATGCATCGTGTTGTTCCGCCGATTTGTTCAACATTTCGTTGTTATTGGGGTTAATTTGACTATATTGATTAGAAGCGCCATTTCTATACTTTGCAGTAATATTGACGAAATTAAATTCATTTGGATGTGCGTAAAATAATCACACCTAGTACACTCTGTGAAATGCGGTGTGAAAACAAGACAGGTGATACCCAAACTGGTGTGAACCGACGGATTGCTACCATGCCTATACGAAGGCAACAGATACCTTCTTAACAGGGGCCCTGCGAGTTACACATTTTTGATTCGAATCGAATCAGGTCTACTATTGTAAATCAAATCGAACCTCGAATCGAATCAAGGGTGTCTAGAAGGTGACCATTTGGGGGAAGGGGATGCTGTAAACCTAATTTGTTGTGACTGTGACGGGTGAAGTCCCGACTGATAAAATATTCCAACTACATCATCAAGGCAAGCCTTTTTCGAAATATGTTACCTTAAATACCAATAAATAAATAAATAAATAAATAAATAAATAAATAAATAAATAAATAAATAAATAAATAAATAAATTGATGATGTAGCTGTTATATTGCTACAGTTCAATAACAAAAACAAACGAGTGAGTGAATTACACGCACCATATACTGCACAGGACTAGTCGATGGCAACAGATCATCGTCGAGGTTGCTTGGTAGCGACTTGTGAGACTGGAATTATCATGGATGGCGGTATGGTGAAATACTTTTATGCAGATGCTATGTGTGTTAATAAATCGGAAATTACCCTTCACTTTCAGCATCAGTAGTCCCGACTGATAAAATATTCCAACTACATCATCAAAGTATGCTGCCTTCGTCGAAAGCATGCCTGGATGATGTAGCTGAAATTTACCCATTAACCCTTTACCCAACGTAACGGTTAAACCCGGCCAGCGCTATTCACAAAAATCGCCAATTAATGTTCATTATTTTTTCATTTTTTTCTCAAAAAACATAGGTTACGACCCCTCTTTGGAACGAGCTCGTCGAGCTCGTTCCAATGAGGGGTCATAACCTATGTTCTTGAGACAAAAAATGAGTTATTCAAGAATTTTGTTTACAAGTGTCGTCTTCTTTTTCATGTTAGGTAAAGGGTTAGGGGTTACAGTTCAAGAACAGAAAAAAGTGCATGAACAACCTGTACATGTACTGTGTACTGCACAGGACTAGCTGCAAGAACAGCTCATCGTCAAAACTGCTTGGAAGCATCAAATTTGCTTCCCACTGTTGTAGTGATTGGTGAGGCTAGAATAAGCATGGGTGTAGATTATTTATTTATTTATTGGTGTTTTTAAGGTCACACATTTTTGCACAATGGCTAACCATGACTGTGACAGTTTTACGGGTGGAGGAAGCCGGAGTATCCGGAGAGAACCACCGAACAACGGCGAGCAACTGTCAGCTCCCCAACATACCAACTCCACACAAGCAGGGTTAGCATTGGTTGAAGACAGGTGCACCATCGACATGCAGTACGCCTTAGTATACAGCGCCACCGTGCCCCCACGTGGGCAATGGGGGTGAAGAGTCTTGCCCAAGGACACACACAATACGGTTGTCGCAGGTGGGATTCGAACCGAGGACCTCTCGGCTTGCAGGCTGCATCTCTATCAACTGAGCCACAGCGCCCCCATGGGTGTAGATGCTATTTATGTTAAGATAGTAGAAATTCCACTCAATCTTCACTTCCAGCATTATTTATGTACAATTTCCATCTGAACTATGAGACGACGAATATGCCTGATACCAAGCTATATTCAAGTGAAGGAATTCGAAGGGAAACGAATAGAGAAGCCTATTTTGCATCGAACCGAATACCAACTTGATACTGAAAATGGAATCTAATCTCAAAGCTTCGTGCGACCCTAATCGAAACAGTGTATTTTGTGATGTATTGGAAAATTCCACAACAGGTAATTTTTCCGATGATTATGAAGACGCAGTATTCATCCAAATGACGATTAATAAATACTTGCCACACAAGCAGGGGTGTAAATTTGCATGTGGAGTGACCTCCACGTAGGCATACAGTTGAAACTAGAAGTCCTGTCACAATTAGTGCAGAACATGCTCGTTAATTAATGCGCTCCTTACTGCAGAAGAATGAAGTTGTCTGAAATGCACAAGAACGTTTGCCCTGTGCAATGCAGAATATAACCCGCTATTATTACCACTTTGCCGGGCAATCCTAGTGGATTAACAATGTTTTCATGGGCAGTCAAAAGCCGTGGTGCTCAGTAAATCATGTGACGTGCTGGGCCAGCGGGCGCTAATGGATTTCGATTTCATTAGCGCCCGGTGGCCCAGTAGGACGTCGACGGGTGGAATGAGAAATTAAATCCAACATATTTCACATCAGAAACAACCCCTGTTTACCAGATTGGCGAGTACATAATTTATTTACTCCTCTCTCCAATCACTAAAACAATCAACACTTCACTTCAGTGATATTCACTTTATTGACAATGACATGTCGAAAATAGTCACATGACACGAATTACGTCCCATGTTTTGCTGGCGCCTAGTTTCAACTGAAACTTTCGGGTCAACGAAGGGCAAAATTATTCTTCATAAATTGAGGGCAAAAAAAGGTTTTGGTGCACAAATCTATCGATATCCCGTTGATCGGTCTGTGTGGAGGTGAGTACTATCCTCTAACATTTTAATCTTATTCCATGTTTCGTCTCCGATGTTGGCCTTACAACTTACAAGTGTTTATGTTTTGCGCTTTCGACATAAACATTGGTTTGGATCACATAACTATAATTCCCACGTGCTGTTTGTTTGTCAACAGTCGACACATCTGCTTTCGAGTACGGTTCCAAAATATCTAAATCCGGCGATAATAGCGAATTAAATGAAAGCCAGTAAAAGTTGGTATTAGTAGGAAATCACAGATGGTGGCAAAAATAGTAATAACATGATTTTTAAGGACGTTATGGTTATTTAGCGTCCCTCCAGAAATGATTAACAGCCCTCTGTCCCATTAGCAGCCCTCTACTACGTCTCGGGCTGCTAATAGGACCTCTGGCTGGTAATCATTGCTGGTGGACCGCTAATGAACCATAATGCCCTTAAAAGTCATGTTATTGTTATATTAGCAAGGCCGGTAGTGCAATCACGAACTGGACCGATCAAAAAGAAAGAAGATTTTGAAACTACAGTATGTGGAGGACGGATTACTACTAAATCGCCGCGGAATAAATTTTTCATTTAGTAATTGCTTGCAACCTCTGAGTACAAGACAGAAGAAACACTTGCAAACTTTCATCACATGGACCATCGGGTTACACCCGGTGGCCCATGTGATGGAAGTTTGCAAACGTTTCTCATGGTGTTATGAAAAATTATATTTACAAATACTTTTTGAGAGGAGAATATATGGCGCTGCGATTAAGGAGTAATCCACTCTCTTCATTTTGTATATGTAGTCGATTTTTAATATCTATTTACGTCATTACCTATACATGTATCTCAGTAGAGGTTAGGAATGATGTTAATGATCTTTATTTATTAGTAGAGAATTGTTGGGAACACTGTTTTTTTCTGCAGGAATTGAGTTACGCTAACGGCGCAGTTTGAGTTTGATAGGGACAAAAATGCACTTACTCAGCGCGGCATTACTTCAAAATAGTGCACAATACAGTGACAGAACTTCCAGTTTCAAATATAGTACTGCCACAGGTTATTTGCGAACTAGTTGCTTCCAACTCGCTGGTCTGGTAATATGTGAGTCGGACGAGTCCTAGAAACTTGCCAAAGCAATCAGTGACAAAACCAGCGACAGTCAACCACGACTTTTAGCGCGATACTGCCGATTGTCATGTTTAGTTTCCGTGATTTTAGACACGTTACCCGAATAACTCATTCCTATCAGTATTTTTTAACCGTTGAGCAAGCATGGTTGACAATTTTCATCACTGGAAGAGATTTACATGAATGTCAGCACCCCGTGTTTTTCTAACGCTGTCAGTAAATTTAACACCATAAGGTTATGGGATTTTCATATAAAAATCGAACTTTTGAAATGTTAGCGAAGTTGTATCATTGATGTGCGCATCATTTTAGAAACCACAGGCATTTTCCAGTGTAGTGTAACAATACAGTAGCTGGCTTTTTAAAATATTTTTTTTAGTTTTTATTAGTTTGACTGTTATTTTCTGTTGAAACCCATTTAAAATTTAGAAAATTGCGCTTTCTCAATCTTTTGATGTTCTGTAACGTTTTTCCTGTTTAACAGTGTACGCATTGTGACATATACTGTCCAAAACAAGTTAAGCCCCCCCCCCCCCCCCCCCCCACCACCACCACCACCATAATACCTGTGGGTGGATGACGTTCTGCATTCCTCTATCGGATCGGACATACATCCTTAAAACAGCTGAATATTTGCTGGCTATTGCCCACTTCACTACCGTGTGCTTATAGAGAAATTAAACAACATCACAGTGAGAGAAATTCGGAAGGTTATGGACAGCATGCCACGCCAATTAACCCTTTACCCAACGTAAACCGGCCAGCACTATTCTCAAAAATCTCCAATTAATTTTCATTATTTTTTCATTTTTTGTCTCAAAAACATAGGTTATGACCCCCTCGTTGGAACGAGCTCGTTCCAACGAGGGGTCATAACCTATGTTTTTGAGACAAAAAATGAAAAAAATTAGTTATTTAAGAATTTTGTTTGCAAGTGTCGTCTTCTTTTCATGTTAGGTGAAGGGTTAAGATGTGTTAGATATTCTCGAGGCTGTTCCACCAGGTACTGAACAACGTGACGTTTTTTAACGTTGTGGTGACGTCCGCGGTGCCTAATATTCATTCAATAAAAAAGAAAGCTCAATAAATCCTTGCTACACTAATAAGGCATATTCCCCCCTTCAGCAAATAGCAGGTGTTCTCGGGAGAAGTTACCCATTTACTGTATACCCACTGGTATTATAGGGAGGTGGCGGAGAGGGTGGGGGGGGGGGGGGGGGCTTAACTTTTTTTGGACAGTATATAACACATACAATGTCTTTTCTATTAATATGCATATCTCGGCGGTGAGATTTGCCAATTGTTTCAGGAAAAAATAAAAAAAAACTTGCAGATTACTGTAAAAACACATTCGCTGAACAGAGAGCCAACGTGAACTGTTACTCAGTGCTAGTAGGTATGATACTGATAAATATTCTTAATGGCGGTTTATTTGTGAAGTAGTTGCTTCTAACTGGCTAGCGATAAAAAGTGAAGTTTCATTTTGTTTCTTTTTATAGACGAAATCAACAGACTGCTCCAGGAGAGACGGGGTAATGCAACAAAATTCCCATGGGGACCCTGAAATGTGAAGCAGTGCTTGTTTACTGTGGTAAACAATCTATGTTTTACTGGTAGAATATGACCCGGTAACCAATGCCTGGTTGAAGATGGTAAGATGGAAAACAAGGGTATAAAAGATTCAATTCAATTCAATTCAATATTTATTTTGCAATAAATATACCTTAATAGCATACAGTAAATTGGAAAGCATATGCGAGTTACAAATAGTGATACAAATTATACACAATATGTGTTGATTCTGTGGAACAAAAATTACAAGGAGAGGGCATAGCCAGATTGGCTGACTACCTGCCATCTCCGTAATACAAATCGGATTTATCTCTTGGAGATCTGCAGATCACAAAAAAATAATTTGTCTCTTTTAGTAAATATTACAACTTGTTCTATAAAATGGGGAATTGGCCAAAAAAATCCATAATGTTCTGAGTATCCATCGCTATCTGTTTAGGTATTCTAAGGGGAAAAAAGAACCAGAAGGCCTCATCTCACAGAAGGGAATCAGAATTCGGCAGGAGGCGCAGTAGGTTGACAACCAAAGATTCGTCAAAATACTGAATGACAATACAGAGACTTGCATGGCGAGCGAGACACCAAATCACCAGATACAGATCCGCCCCATCATCGTATATCTTCCGAAATTGTGTCGGGTGAGCCAATGTCTCACTGCTTAGTTTTGTTGACTAAATTGAAATATTCAAAGAGTGACTGAAAAGCGCTAATTGTTACATTACCATATCGCGTGCAATGTCCACACTTCACGAGAAACTGCCTTCAAGCGATGGAGAAATAAGCTATTGGTTGACAAAGTTATTGGTCTACAAAGTTATTGGTCGACAAAGTGATGAGATTCAGAGTCAAGCGAGTATTTAATCAAACGTTACAATCTTGGCAATAAAGATTGATTGAACTTCACTTTATATCCATGTTTCGGTCACGATTACAGTTAAATTGGAAGTCCTGTCACGAACTGTGCGCTTATCTTGGCTTAATTGCCATATCGAATGGCATCTGAAGCACGGCAGGTTCTCCTGTTACTCATAGAAAACACAGGCAATGTTTCTGCCAATGGACCTCCGGGTTACCCGGAGGTCCATTGGCTGAAACATTGCGTGTGCACATGCCATATGCACATCATTTGATAGCCTTACTATGACCATAACACGTAGATTAACGCGCAGATCGACGTACTATTTGTGCGCATTTCATGACAGGACTTCTAGTTTTTACTGTAGCAATTGTGCAGAAATATGTGTCCTTAAACACCAATAAATAAATAACCAGAAGACAATTTTTCCATCCTACCGTACTACCGTATAGCATTCACGTTATTATATACTCCAAAATATCAAAGCTATTCCGTGTCTCAGCTTTGGAATCTGATGGGTGCACATGAACCCACAGTAACACGAAGAAACTGTGTGAATATGGAATGTGAGCCACTTCGACTGCAGATATTGCGTGGTTCAATACCTTTAGCATACCGGGGAAAGAGAGAATGGCAATACTGTTTTCTTTAATCAGATTCTATCTTGCTACTCGAAATATTTAGACACATGCTGCAGGTAATATTAAAACCTGCCAAAAATAATGATATGTGTTGTTAACGCACAAATCAAGAAACAAATATTTACCACTGATAAAAAAAATGCAAAGCACGGATCATATCTGTTTCAGTATTTTTTCCAGCATTTCTGTTGCACAGAAACATGAAATTCTGTACAAAACATATTTCTGAGAGCAATATCAATATTGCCTTGGACTAATCTACATCCACTCTGAGTTCTTCCTTTCCCAATAAAAATGGGATAATCTCAAGCGCGGTACAAACAGTCCAGTGCTTAGTTGACCTTATTGAAGGTCTTGCCGTTACACCTGGGCGTCCAATACCGTGAGTATGGACGTAGGAACCGGGTGACACAGAGTGCACGTGACCGCAACGTCCTCCATAATAGGAAAGAGAGAAGAGATAGAGAGAGTATATACAAGAAAAATCATTAAAGTTCAAAACAAATACAACGAAATTATTGAATATATTCCTGCTAGCGCTTTCACCGCTCTCTCTGGGGATCTTCAGCGAGAGAGAGAGAGAGAGAGAGAGAGAGAGAGAGAGAGAGAGAGAGAGAGAGAGATAGCTATAGAGACAGCCAGGGAGAGAGAGAGAGAGAGAGAGAGAGAGAGGGGAGACAGAGAGAGACAGAGAGAGAGAGACAGGGAGAGACAGAGAGAGATAGAAAGAGATAGAGGGAGGGGGAATGACAGAGACAGACGGAGGCAGAGACACAGCACAGAGACAGGCAGAGAGACACAGAGAAAGGCGGAGAGAGAGAGAGACAGAAAGATAGAGACAGAGCCAGAGAGAGAGAGAGAGAGAGAGAGAGGGAGAGAGAGAGAGAGAGAGAGAAGAGAGAGAGAGAGAGAGAGAGAGAGAGAGAGAGAGAGAGAGAGAGAGAGAGAAGGTTTAGACCAACATGTTTACCAACACGTCATTGTAGCCATATTGAGAATTGACAGGGAAGGGTGCACAGACTCTTTACTCTTAAGGTGTGACGAAAGATTTTCTCGTTTGATTTATCTCAACTACGGTCTTTAACCATTTCCCCAACGCACAGGATAACAAAATTTATCATTTTCATAATTGTTTTTAAATATTGAAAACAAAGTCAACAAAAACATACCACGTGACCCCTCATTGGAACGAGCACGATGAGTTCGTTCCAATGGGGAGGGGCCACATGATATTGTGTTGTTGAACGTTTTGAAAAGTACATTCTTTTCAATTGCTAAATTTGAAAATTACGCAGGCTAAGTCGAGAAAATGCACATTTGGTTTCCATATTTAACAACGTTATTATATTTGGAGCCAGACATGTGCATTTTCTCAATGTAGAGGTGCGTGCAGTGCTCAAAATAACTTTTTTTCTTTGCGTAGCAAAATGCTACACCTTTCCAAAAAAATAGCAGCATTTTGTAAAAATTACAAAGCTATTTTTGTATACCAGAGTTATGTTATGCTGTTTTGTATTGAATTCTTCTAAGTAGATAGAATAGTTTCCATCCATTTCTGGTCATTTCCAAATGATCTGCAACACATGAAACACTTACTATTTTTTTTTAACTGAACTGCCTTTAGGGATTGCATGGACTTGGATATTTTCAAATGGCGTCTTGGTTGTTTAATAGAATTCTCAAGATGGAAGTTGGGATTTTTAATTTGATGGCCTTGAAGTTATTTTTAATGGACGTTTTATGCAAAATGTTGTAAAAACAGGAAGAATTTTAAACCAATAGAATTCATCTTACATTTGAATGCTTGATGGAGAATTAATCTGAGTTATGCCTGGAATGTTCCACAATCAGAAGTAAAGCATCAGTGAACTAGTTTTCAAATTTGTTTGCAAATTTTCATTTACATTTTGCGATACAAGATAATCAACTGCAGCCTAATAGGCTGCAGTTGATTATCTTGTATCGCAAAATGCTATAATAATTGAACATTGTGTTGCTTTTTGCAAGTTTTGCATAGCAAAAAGCGACGCGACACCGCTTATTTTGAGCCCTGGGTGCGTGGGCCCCAAATATAGCTGTGTATTGTAGGCCTATCACGCCACTAAGGCAGATGGGCCATCATTGATATATATAATTGTGGGGATGCACTTGTATGACCTTGCGCTCCCCACCCCTCCCCAGCCCCATCATGTACGAAGTACTTCCTATGTCTATGACCGTGGACGCCCTCAATAAGGTTGTCCACTTTTGTTGATTGGTGTTCGGGGTTTCTCTACGATAGATGTCTAGGTAGCATTATCTCCAAGAAAATTTGAGAAAACAGAAACCTTTAAATTCGTTCTGAGTTCATCTGGGGGAAAATATGTGGAATATTTTAACCCCGAAACTATTGTTCGGAGAAACTTTGAGATTTAGTCTGAAAATAGATGACAATAGAAAAAGACACGCAATATGCATTACGAAACGCCGGCAACATACTGATAAATTATGCAACACATTGTGAGTTATTGTGGTGAATTGACGGTAACATGATCTGAGGTGTGCGACTCGGAGCTTATGTTCAACTGAGACGCGACTGAGAAGGCCCAAACTCCAGACCATAACACCGTCAGTTCTTCACAATAACGTATATGTTCCAATAAGACACTACCAAAAGCCCCAAACCCACATCGTGAAATGAGCAAGGCAATTTCATTGAACATGGCAACTTTAACGATAACAAATTTAGTAAATAAACCTCTTGCGTTGCCCGGACGTCAGGACAACAAAAAAATCACTAACTTGGATAAAGGTTGAGGTTACTCCATCTCAGTTCAAATCATGAACAAGTTCATGATTTGAACTGTGATGGAGTAACCTCGACCTTTTTATGCCCCTCGACTTAAGTGTGTCCGTCCTTGTGTCCGTGTTTGAGAGTGAGTGTGTGTGTCCGAGCCATTAACTCGAAAACTGTTAGGGCCACAGTCATCAAACTTCGCACAATTATAAAGGACCATGGGTGGATGTTTCAACACCATAGCCGGGTTCGTACCTTCAAGGTCAAGGTCATATTTCAAGGTCACACTAACAATCGGCCATTATTCGTGTCTCAGCCATAACTCAGAAACGAATCATAGTACAATTGTTAAACTTTTTACAAATGTTAAGAACAGTCAGAAGGTGTGTCGTGTATAATAGTTTTCGCCGCATCTGCAAGGTGAAGGTCGCAAAGGGGGGGGGGGCATGTGTTACCTTAGTAACATTCTTCTTGTTATAAGCTGGTTGTGAGTATACATTCATAGAATTATCACTGACCTCAAAAATAAGATTATATAGGCAATATGCACTTTGAATCTCCTTCCATTGTTATCATCTTTTCAAATATTTCACGTGATGACGTCAGACGATAACATGTGCCGGTGGAGCAGTGAACATAGAAAAAACTAAACAAGCTCTCGTCCAATCGGAAGGCGAGGATTTTAGTCTTATTGGAACATTATTTACTATTTTACAACAATTTTGACAATGATAGCCAGGTAGTAGTTCTTAACCCTTTACCCAACGAATTGCCCGTATCCGCCCGCGTAATATGCAAATTCAGCAGTTGAGAAAAATATTATTTTTTAAAAAATTTCAACAAAACCATATAATGTGATATGGTTTTGTTGAAATTTTTTGAAAAATTTTAAAAAATGATACTTAAAATAATAAATTTTGATATCGTCTGCGTTAGGTAAAGGGTTAAATGGTGCTAATGTACTTTGGAAAGGTGATTCGTAACATGACCATTTTGGTAAAGCCATCATACTACCAGCGAGGGAGGCGTTAACCCTTTAGGATTTAAAAACAAAAATGCTTTGTTACAATTTATTGGGGAGTTGATGCTTGTTGGCTCTCTCCAATAAATTGAACAACATTTTTTTTCTATCAAAATTTCCCTTTCTACTGCTGAGAAGGCACCATTCTTCTGCATCCAATTTAAAGCCACTTAGATGGGTTTCTGCACTTTTCATCATAGTATTATGGTAGAGCCTTTTAGCATTCAACCAGTTAATTGAGAATTATCGAGTCTTTCCCAATAAGGGCCGTACACTTCGTAGGCTATTGTATACAAAGTGTAGTCTGTAGGAGGATGGGTGGGGGTGGGGAGGGTCCGTCAACATTAAGGAAACATATGTTTTATATAATAAACAGAGACCTGGTCAGAGTGACTCATATATTTTGGGTGGAAAGCCTCAACACCGGGGTTTCGTTGAAAAATGCTCCGCTGGTACCGCCATTGGGGCAATTCGTTGATGCATTGGTCGTGTATCAATGAAGTGGAGTTTTTTCGAGTTTTGCTCCGGGGTGAAAAGTCCTTTAAATGTATGTGGGTGTTTTAACAGTAAATTATTCAGCATTGTCTGTTCGCATGAAAGATCAGTCGCTAGGTGTAGTATAGAGGTCTGCTAGAGGTCTGTGTAGTATAGATGTCTGCATTGACCTCTATGCTACTCCTAGCGATTGATCTTTCAAATGTATGAGTATTTAACTGGTTGAGTGCTGGAAGCCCATATTTGGGCTTTACTCTAAAGTGCCGGTACTCTAACTCAGAGGCTTCAAACTCTGTGGGTCTCCTTCATATTATCTTCAAATATAAATTATTTGGTCTGTATGGATTTTCCTTGTTACAATTTATGTGAGAGTGCCTATAGGCACTCTCACATAAATTGTAACAAGGCAAAGACTTGTGAACACATTTTGATGATTAAACGTAATTTAGCACTCTACCAGTTAAATGAATCTACCTTACTTACCTTTATACTTTGATTACAACTTACAGTTCTGTGCAAGTAACACTTCCACAAATTCCCTTACATAATTAACCTCCAAATGGCTGACAGTTATCATCAAATTACACTTCACCATTATCATTTAGTCTAAGAGATTTTGTAATGGTTTATAATAAAGTCTTGGAATCAAAACATTACAAGAAATCATTTGGAGGCGGGGGGGGGGGGGGGGGAGGATTTTAGTAATTATTCTCTCTAAAATGTCTTGACAGTTACATGATGGGTTGCTGTCCTGGTGACTACAAATATTTTTGATTTTATGTATTAACTGGTAGAGTGCTGGAAGCCCATATTAGGGCTTTACTCTAAAGTGCCAGTACTCTAACTCAGAGGCTTCAAACTCTGTGGGTGTAATTCATATTATCTTCAAATCTAAATTATTTGGTCTCTACGGATTTTCCTTGTTACACATAAATTGTAACAAGGCAAAGACTTGTGAACAAATTTTGTTGATTAAAAATAATTTAGCACTCTACCAGTTAATTACCACACACAACCCGATTTTTTATTTATTGAGATCCCCCAAGAATACCTGCTCCTTCCTATTCCTGTCTTTATTTTATCCATTTTTTATATCCGTTTTGACCTGTTCTACATATCTTATGACTATTCCCTGGTCTACTTATTCCGATCCCCCGGGATGTGTCTATAAGATAAGATAAGATAAGATAAGTTTATTCAGCAAAAACACCAAGGACAGGCAGATTGCATGATACACTTAACAATAACATTAAGAGCTCACGTATGGCTGAAGCAATACAATGTCCCCTACCGGACTAATGAACATTAATAATTATACATTTTTTTTACCTAGATGTGATCAGCATGAATTCTGTTGAAGCGTTTCCAAAAAAGTCCGGAAAACTGATATTTTGGCGCTTTTCCATATTTCCAAGGGCCATAACTCACACAAAAATAATGCAATCAACATGAAACTCAAACTTGATCTGTAAGTCATCGTTCTATAGTAGGTCACCAAGAATGAAATCGTTCGGTTGAAGCATTTCCAAACAAAGTCCGGAAAACTAAAGTGTGACTGACAGACTGACTGACAGACTGGCGGATGAACAGAGTCCAAATGAAACTTGATCTGTAAGTCATCGTTCTATAGTAGTTCACCAAAAATGAAATCATTCCGTTGAAGCGTTTCCAAAAAAAAATCTGGAGAACTGATATTTTGGCGCTTTTACATATTTCCAAGGGCCATAACACACACAAGAATAATGCAATCAGCATGAAACTCAAACTTGATCTGTAAGTCATCGTTCTATAGTTGTTTACCAAGCATGAAATCATTCTGTTGAACCGTTTCCAAAAACGTCCGGAAAACTGACATTTTGGCGCTTTTCCATATTTCCAAGGGCCAGAACTCACACAGGAATAATGCAATCAGCATGAAACTCAAACTTGATCTGTAAGTCATCATTCTATAGTAGGTTACCAAAAACGAAATCATTTGGTTGAAGCATTTCCAAAAAAAGTCCGGAAAACTAAAGTGTGACTGACAGTCTGACAGACTGATAGACTGACGGACTGACAGACTGATAGACTGACGGACTGACGGGCTGACAGACTGACAGACTGACGGATGGACAGAGTGCAAACCTATAATCCCCTCTGGCGATGCCGGTAGGGGACTAATAAACGTAAAGATAATACATAGATATATTTTGATACGAAATGATAGTATTAACTGTTGTCGTAGTATGTCATATATAGAATTAGCCGTTACCGCAACCACGTCATGACTGCTGATGGAGCTTCAGCTCACGTCGTTTAAAGAAAAGCAGGATCAAATTACAGATCATCATTTTCCATCAAGAATATGAATTTTTCCTCTATTTTCAAACTCTAATCTGCGAAAAACTTTATTCTGGATAAACCCATATTCTGCACATTCCATCACGAAATGCTGTTCAGTTTCAACCGTTCTCGAGACACATGATCTGCAAAATCTTTCGTCTAGGGGAGTCGGAGGCTGCATATGCTTGCCCTTTTCGATCATTAAACAGTGATAACTGATACGTAATCGAGTAAACATAATTTTTGCTTCGGGCGGTGTTTGTCAAGTACGTTTCTAGGATGTAAGCTTTCTTGAATTGTCTATACGTTCTCAGTTTATTTAATTCCCTTTTCTTATTATCATCATGAATATTATTATAAAAGGCGTTGTTTATATGATAATACACAATCTGCAGCAATATGCGCACATCGCTTTCATTTGTGTCCTTGGGCAAGGCACTTAACCCCGATTATCCACATGGGGGCCCGATGACTCCGTGTACTAAGGCGTACTGCAAGTCGGTGGTACGCATGTCTTCAACCAATCTAACGCCGCCTGTGCTGCAGTGCGAAGTTATGATGTTGGGGAGCTGGCAGCTGCTCGTCGTTGCTCGGTGGTTCTCTCCGGGTACTCCAGCTTCCTCAACCTGTAAAATTGTCACGGTCGTGATTAGCCATTGTGCATAAGTATATGACCTTAAAACACCAATAAATAAATGTGTATGGTATGTGGGGTCTGAAGACAGTGGTGATTTGGAGACTAGTGGGTACTGGTGGTGACTAAAGGGGACCGTTGGGGACTATTTGAGCTCCCCTATTGGATGATTTGTTTTGGAGAATAGCTATGTGATGATTATTAAGGCTCATGAACAGTATTCGGGTTCATGCCCTTCCTATGATTAGGATTTAATATATTCCATTGTTTTCTAGGAAGCGGGAACGGGAATGAAATTACTCTCAGAACCGGGAGCCCGAAACTTTTCTCGGGTAATATCAAGTAAATTTACGAGGGTAACATGACGCATTTATTTTAATGATAATGAGCATATTTCATTGGCAACCTCCCATCTCCAAAAGGAAAAAGTTCTTTTTCCTAAGATAAGTATGAAAACCCAAACCCCCTTCAATCTCGTCTTTATTTTCAGAATCACTCGCATTATCACCTCCACCTTTTCCAACATCAAAATCCTCTTCACTGCCGTCGAAGGCTGTAAAGAGGATGTTGATGTTGGAGGGGGTAGTGAATAGTGATACTAGAGATTCTGAAATGAAGACGAGTTTGAAGCGGATGTAGATCTTGCTGTTGAAAGGGATGGGGGTGGTGGGGTGGGGGTGGGGGGTGTCCTCCAAAACTGGTTGAGAGTTACAGTGCTTTGTTGAAAATAGTTCGACAGGAATCAGGACTGTAAACATTTCAGGCGTGGAAGGGCTGACGAAATCCAACAATTCAGAAAACTTCAGTTCAATACACTAACAGCGCAACGCTTCACTCTCGGTCCAGTGCTGTAGATTTCCCGAGTATCGGTGCCGGCTTTTGGAACCGGGAACCCGGAAATTCCCGTTCCCGGGATTAAACCCTACCTGGAATTAGATTCCACTCTTGTATACAGGAAAAGGAACGAAAAATGTGAAATATCCGTTCTAACTTTAGCGACATTCAAACCATCTTTTGGACGTCTTTTTAGCATCATTTCTAGCCATTTATATTCACAAAGCACTTCGTGTTCTTTTTAATGATTTACTGTCAGGTTGTGGATCGGTTTGTGAAGATACACATCGCGTTTTAAAAGCAAACCTGTGTCTTAATTCTATCTGTTTACCATAGTCAATTTCACTACGTTTGTTGTGCTTATCACAGTTCTCCTCAGAATGATTTCATGCTGTCAATATTTTCCTAAGCCGATAATTCGAAATGTTTGGAACATCAATTCGGGTTCAAACACACACCAGAGACAGGCAAGCAATTATTTTTTGTTGGGCGGAGTCGCGTCAAGCTGTCGGCCATGCGCCAAAAAGAAAAACATCTAAAAGGCAATCTAAATTTAAAGAAAAAACAAGAAACTATAGCAAAGCTATGCAAAAAAGGACGATTACGTACCCTCCGGAACAGTCACGGAAATCCCATCCATAAAACCAGTGAGCGAGACATCCATTGGGGTGCTGAAAATGTGAAAACGTTGCGATTGAAAACAGTTTTTGGTATTTTTTTTAATTATTACTGATGATAGGACACGATCTGACAATCGTTTTTCCAAAATAAGACGATGTCAGATGATTTTCGAAAAACATGTCTCAAAACAGTCACTAACATGCCGCCACAAAAATTAGTTTGGCTAATATATCGCTCGTTAGTAGGGAGGCACATTGGATGCTAAGGTAACCAACTAACATCATTGTCGACTCCTTAGTTTAGATCCCTGGTGTATTATACGTACATATATTGAATTTAGTGAAAATTGTCCTAATAGATGCTAGGGAGGCACGCTGATTGCTATGGACACCAACTGACATCACTGCAGACTCCTTTTAGGTACTAAGTGTATAATGGGCCCATATATCAGACTTGGCCAGAGTTGGCCCAATAGACCACCCGTTGCTACGGAGGCATGCTGTTTGCCAAGGAAACCAACAGACGTCACTGCCAACTTATTGGTTTAGGTGTATCAATATATCAAATTTGGTAAAGATTCACCCCGTTTTGGACTCTACGGTTTAGATTTCTAGTGCATTGTGGGTCCATAGATTGAATTTGGTCAAGGGAGGCACGTTGGCTGCTAGGGAAACAAACTGACATCATTACTGACTCTTAGGGTTGAATCCCTGATGCATGCATTGTGGCTACACATATCAAATTTAGTCAAAATTTGCCCAGTAGGTCGTCCGTTGCTAGGGAGGCACGTTGGTTGTTAGGGAAACCAACTGACACCATTTTCGATTCTTTTGTTTGGAACCCTAGTGCATTGTGGATCCATATATCAAATTTGGTCGAAATTGGCCCAAGAGGCCGCCCGTTCCTAGGGATCAACTTTGGTTGCTAGGGAAACCAACTGACATAATTTTCGACTCCTTAGTTTGGATTCCTAGTGCATTATGGGTTCATATATCAAATTTCGTTCACTTGGTTCAATACGTCGGCCGTTGCTAGGAAGGCATGTTGGTTGCTAGGGAAACAAACTGACATCATTACCGACTCCCCGTTGTGAATCCCTGATGCATTATGGCTCCACATATCAAATTTAGTCAAAATTGACCCCGTATGGTCGCCCGTTGCTAGGGAGGCACGTTGGTCGTTAGGGAAACCAACTGACACCATTTTCGATTCTTTTGTTTGGATCCCTAGTGCATTGTGGTTCCATATATCAAATTTGGTCGAAACCGGCCCAAGACGCCGCCCGTTGCGAGGGAGGCCCGTTGGTTGCTAGGGAAACGAACTTGCATAATTTTCGACTCCTTGATTTGGATTCCTAGTGCATTATGGGTTCATATATCAAATTTGGTAAAAACTTGCCCAATAGGTCGCCCGTTGCTAGAGATCCAGATTGGTTGCTAGGGAAACAAACTGACATCACTACCGACTCCATGGTTTGAATCCCTGGTGCATTAAGTGTCCACGTATCATATTTAGTCAAAATTGGCCCAGTAGGTCGCCCATTGCTAAGGAGGCACGTTGGTTGTTAGGGAAACCAACTGACACCATTTTCGATTCTTTGGTTTGGATTTCTAGTGCATTATGAGTTCATATATCAAATTTGGTCTAATTGGCCCAGTAGGTCGTCCGTTGCTAGGGAGGCACGTTGGTTGCTAGGGAAACAAACTGACATCATAACCGACTCCTTGGTTTGAATACCTGATGCATTATGGCCACACATATCAAATTTAGTCAAAATTGGCTCAGTAGGTCGCCCGTTGCTAGGGAGGCACGTTGGTTGTTAAGGAAACCAACGGACACCATTTTCGATTCTTTGGTTTGGATTCCTAGTGCATTGTGGTTCCATATATCAAATTTGGTCGAAATCGGTCAAAAGGCCGCTCGTTGCTATGGAGGCACGATGGTTGCTAGGGAAACAAACTTGCATAATTTTCGACTCCTTGGTTTGGATTCCTAGTGCATTATGGGTTCATAGATCAAATTTGGTTAAAACTTGCTCGATAGGTCGCCCGTTGCTAGGGATGCACGTTGGTTGCTAGGGAAACAAACTGGCATCATTACCAACCTCTTGGTTTGAATCCCTGGTGCATTAAGGGCCCAGGTATCAAATTTAGTCAAATCTAGTCAAAATTGTCCTAGTAGGTCGGCCGTTGCTATGCTAGGGTGGCACGTTGGTTGTTAGGGAAACCAACTGACACCATTTTCGATTCTTTTGTTTGGGTCCCTAGTGTATTGTGGATCCATATATCAAATTTGGTCGAAATTGGTCCAAGAGGCCACCCGTTGCTAGAGAGGCACGTTGGATGCTAAGGAGACCAACTGACATACTTTTCGACTACTTGGTTTGGATTCCTGGTGTATTGTGGTTTCATATATCAAATTTGGTCGAAATTAGTCCAAGAGACCGCCCGATGCTAGGGAGGCACGTTGGTTGCTAGGGAAACAAACTGACATCATTACCGACTCCTTGGTTTGGACCGACCCTTATCGGATTATGGTCCATATATCAATTTTGGTCAAAATCGGTCCAATAGATCGCCTGTTGTTAGGGGTGTTGCGTGTTGCTAGGAACGTCACGTGATGTAGTACATTGTAAATTAGTTTGACTCCCGGTGTATAGTGGGGGATTATCTAAATAGCACCCCCCACCCGTTACTTCCCTCAACTGATGGTTCACTCACTTTACCCAAATGGGATCCCAATGTTCCTTTGAAAACAATTATATTGTCCCTTTTTGTTCTTGGGAAGATTCCTCGAATAAGAGCCGTTCTCGTAAAGTCTCTTCTCGGGCGTTCCTTCTGGTGAATAAAATAAAGTGTTTATAATATAAAGGACTCTCGAGTTCAGACGCCTGCGACGTATGAACTCGTGCGTCTACGGCGCAATCGCCCTTGAAATAATGAGCAAATCTACCAGGTCAGGATAAAGGACCATCTTTCTTGTAAACATTTATCTAACGAATCCGACGCATCCTCCCGCATAATTTACAAATTAATCCTTTACGCAACATGAAAAGCAGACGACACTTGGTAACAAAATTCTTGAATAACTAATTTTTTCATTTTTTGTCTCAAAAACATAGGTTATGACCCCTTTTTGGAACGAGCTCGACGAGCGAACTCCAAAAAGGGGTCATAACCTATGTTTTTGAGACAAAAATGTAAAAAAATAATGAAATTAACTGGCGATTTTGTGAATACCGCTGGCCGGTTTTGGCCGTTCCATTGGGTAAAGGGTTAAGCAGTCGAGAAAAATATATTTTTCCAAAAAATTCAACAAAACCATACCACGTGATCCGTTGTTGGAACGAGCTCCTCGTGTTGTCAGGGCAATGCGTGTTTTCGTCTTCCATTCTGCTAACTTGAGGCCTCACCCTGGTTTTTATGGTGGCGTGTGGTTGGTATGTAACTCCAAGCCCTCTAATAGGATGGGGGTGTGTTCTGTATGTGCGTTCGATACAATGGGAGTATATCTGATTACCACAAACAAGACGTCAGGACCGAAAATCATCAGAGTTTATTTGATAAGTTGAGATTCTTCCAGAATCCCCATTGTAACAGTACACGTAGTGACATACACCCCTAAAAGATGCTCCCATTGTATAAGAGTATTTAATTACCACCAACAACTCGACAACCTTTTATTTGTTTCAGATTCTCCCAAAATTCTCTGTTCCTATTTCTGTCCTTCTTTTATCTATTTTGACCTGTTCTACCCATCTTATGATTATTCCCTGATCGACTCATTCCGACTTCCTCGGATGTGTCTATATGATAGTACAATTCTGTAACAATATGTTCGCATAGCATGAAGCACACAGGTAGATGCTGGATTCGCCGGTAGTGCGAATGTGAAAATATACAATTTGTCACAAAAACATACGATTCTTATCCTCATTTAGGTATGTGGGAATTGAAGACAGTGGTGATTTGGAGACTAGTGGGTACTGGTGGTGACTAATCGGTCCTGCTGGGTACTATTTGAGGACACCTATTGGAGGATAGTTGTGACTCCAGAACAGTACACGGTCTAGTCTTACCTGTGATTAGATTCCAATCTTTTATGCCCTACTGCCACTGGTCTGTACCACTGCTATTGGCTACCACTGTCTGCCCTGTGCTTGAATCGCCCACCATTACTACTGACTAGTAGATTGGTTTCTATTGGTTTATCGTGTGAGGTCATGAGATGTGATAGTACACAATCTGTAACAATGTGTATGCATCGCATGCACCACACAGACATATGCTACATATGTCGGCATGTGCCTGTGTGTCACAAAAACATACGACTCTCATCCTCATCCCGGTATTTGGATACTGAAGACAGAGGTGATTTGTAGACTAGTTTGGATTGGTGGGGCGTACTGAAGGATACCGTTTTTGAGGATTCTAGCCCCTGCTCTCCCTTCTACCCTACTACAGTACAGACGCCGTGGACTGGTCACTTTCCACGGATGGGCAATATTTCTACGGACGTGATAATATTAGATTTCAAACACTAATTACCACAATAGTCATCAAAACCTTAATTAACTGGTTGAGGGCTAAATTATTTTTGTGGTCTGAATTTGTTATTCAAAATTTGTTTTATTACAAATTATTGGAGAGTGCCCATAGGCACTCTGCAATAATTTGTCCTAAAACAAATTTATATAAACCAAATATTATTTTCGTTTGAATGAATATGAAACACGAGCACGGTTTATGTCGGCTTTTGCTCTGGTACCCTAATTTTTCTGAAAGCCCCGATAGTGGCTTCTAGCACTCAACCAGTTAATGAAGCAGGGGGTACAACCCGGTGATTCATTGATTGAAATTTTGCTAATGATTTTTATTACCTGGTAAATGCATGCGTGGGCACCATTTTCCTACCACTACTACCATCATCAGTCTCTTGTATTGGTGTTCTTACGAACAGCACTAACAAATTCACGGAATCAGGCAAGAATCCCACTTATGAAATCTCACATACAGAATCCTACTTACAGGAATCCCTTTCTAGGATGCGTCCGTGGTTATAAAATCCCCTTTTGTAGTATGTAGGCTATGGGTGTATCCTACAGTGAGGCATACAGTACAGTCGCCGTGGACTGGTCAGAATCCACCCGTGGGCAGTGATGATGTCCACGCATGCGTTTACCTGTAATAAAAATCATCAGCAGCAAAATCTTAATAAATTAAAGTTTTGATAATTATTCCTGTAATTAGTATGTGGAATCTAATATTATTGCGTCCGTGGAAATATTATCCACCCGTGAAAAGGGACCTGTCAACGACGACCTCTCTGTAATCTATTATCTCTCACATCTTCATCTTCGTATTTGGAGACTGAAGACAGTGATGATTTGGGAACTTTGGGAACAAGTGGGGACTGCTGGGGACTATTTGTGGATACCTTTGGGAGGTTATCTTTTGGCGATTACCTATCTGATACTATTTGTGTTCAGCAGGAAGTGATCTCATAGTGAACTATGCAAGAAACTATTTCCAATAGTGTATTGCTATGTGACGTCATACAGAATACCACATCCAGTATGACATAACAAAATAACTACTTGCAGAGTTCATTGTAAAACCGAGTCAAACTTAATAAAAAATGAATTTCTAAATCCCCAAAGACCGTGTCCCTTCGGCCCCAAAAGTGGGAACATTCGGCCTCGATCGGAAATAAAATTACAGGGGCGAATAGAGGGCTGTAAAATTAAATTACAACTGAACCTCCCTTCAAATTAGTCTAGTCATCTTTACAAAAAAGGGCCTAGAAATCGTGTTAGAAGCATTTTTGGGTAAAAGTGCGAAACATAGTTTTTTTAAGATATTTTGCGAGTGCTGATTTCGAATACTGACGTCACCAAAACTTATTTTGCGTCCTTGACCTTGAAAATGGAGAATCAAAATGGCCGCCTATTTTCGATATTTTTTCCATATAATTCCATGTACCACTCGTGTTTGTACACAAACAACGCGAAATATACCTGAATGTGTTTGTAATTGCCATACACCACTTATGTTTCATAGAACAGTTCTTATAATATCACTTTACGATTGAAAATAGTCTTAAAATACTTATTTTGCATGAATATACCACAAAACTACAGGTCACGTTATGTAATAGCAACACTTGATATTTTTTTTAACTATACTCTATCTACATTTTTTGTACGTGTTTTATAATCGTGTCATAAGGCTCTATACAACGTAATATATACAGATTATCACCACAGTGTGTGTCTTCGGGAATTCAGATCAAGTCGAGTTGTAGGAACAGAACAGTATTTCGACGAGCCCGTTAGGCGATTCTCTGCCTACAACGAGACTTGATCAGAATTGCCGGAGACACACAGTGTGGTGATGATAAATTTATCTCACAATATTGACCACAAAATGTGTTATAAAACTATTTTAAGAGGAACTTTTTCATTTGCCTTATCGATGGAAAGACGTAAATTGAAAAATAAAATAGCGTTCATTGATCTCCATATTGAGGTCAGTGATGACGTTACACTTCTGAGAAAATTACGTCACTGGGATTCACTTTACTGAATACAGTCTTGCGAAGTGGAGCGACTGTGTTTCGTCAACGTGAATTTGGTTGTTACTTTTGCAATAATTACTGGTGAATTAAATATCCCTCTTGGTGTAAAGGTTTACTATATTTTAAAATATGCCGTTCATCGTTTATTGAGGTGGAGTTTTCCACATTTCATAGCGAAAGCTAATCCTTTAACTTCAAGAGAGAAGCCTCGACTCGAGCGTTCAGGAAAATCCCAATAATAGGCTACAAACCAGCCCAAGATGCGGAAAAGTGCGCATAATTTAACTATTCGTTGAGTTAACTTCCCCAGTGACATTTTAGCATGCCGTGCATAATAAATACGTCACAGGGTGTTTAGATGGCAGATAAAGTGTCATATACGGCTCAGAGAAAACAATATTAGGTTCGGCGAAAAAAAACGCGAAGCGTTCGAAAAATGATATTAATGCCGTTGTTTTGGCAACAGCAGAATCACGCGCTTGTATCAGGGGCCCTTGATACGGATTCGGAACAAGGGCCCAGATACATTAAACTTTAGTTGCGTAACAGTGCAAAAACGCCCCGATTGTGAGATAAATATCTACAACGGTACACATATATATACCCATATAACTGTATTTGTCGTATCACCATGGTCCCATACATTAATGTTTACATATCTTTTTATTTTGCTAGAAGCAGACGACAAAGCTTAAAACTCCAGATTAGTACATAAAGAGTAGAATTTACTGCAAGCAACTAATTCCATCAAAACATATGAAAATTTAGTAGACATAAATAACTGTAGTAGTGTGTGGATGTATAGCCATGTCCCGTGCTGATACACAGAAGTGACACCGGCTTTTGTGATTGGAGTTAATTTGCGAATGGCTGGGGCATGCACAATGATGAAACCTCTGAGTACTCTAGTGAACTGTTACATAGTAATGTGTGCATGCGTGTGCGCGCGTGTATTTGTGTGTGAGGAGGGAAGTGGGGTGGGATGATAATATGTGTTTGCATGTAGGCCCTAAATATGGTTTTGAGTAGGTTGGATCGTTGTGAGTTTATGTATGCATCTCTTTTCACCTATATATCTGCATCTCACCACTGAATATCAGGCTGAACGAACAGTGGACATGAGTGAGATAATGAAGCGCGGCCTTATGCCAGTGCGAAAGTGCCAGTATCATCGGCTGAATTAAATGGGTACCTTCGAACGGGTAACAAATCAGTTCTTAGTTAGGTTCTGACCGAAGGAATAATTTGCCCAAGCACAATTAATCTAACTGACCAATCATGCATCATAGTTGATGGACAAGCTTTAGTTGTATCTCTTAGAAAGATTGCCCAGAGGGAAGTATTTGGTGATTTGGCCGATATATTTGTGAATACATTGTGTTGTATTTCGAAATTCGACCGGATATGTATGTACTGGCGTTGTTTTTTTTATAGACATTTGAATGAAACACTCAAAGCAGAAATGCGAGTTCGGCGGAACCAGAAAGCGCAACCAGTTCGAAGAGTATTTAAAAATCATCAGATTCCTTTGCCAAAGTGAAGGACTAACTTTATAGCCTTAGCTGAGAATAAAGCCGATTTTGCTAGGTTTCTTTCTGAATAGATGCTTATACTATATCCAAAATATAGAGCACTTGTTGTTTCCTGTGGTTTCGCGGATGGAACAGAAGTGAGATTCAACTTTACAACAGACGTTTGTGACACAACTTGCCTTCAATCATCACAGAAAGAGACAGATACCCGTTTAGTATTAATGCAATCCATAGATATTTTGAAAATGGTGTCGTTATGTCAAAAGATACAGATATTCTATTGCTCATGATCTCACATTTTTAAAAATGAGATGCACATCCTTATGGCTAATGTGTGTCACATCTAAAAAATGCGATACATATGAGTTAACCATTTCGCTGCTGTACAATTTGGTAATATCCTGTGCTGAACCATATATTAGAGGGAATGGGGTTAAAGTGAAAAAATGAAAACGCCAATAGCGTTCACGTATTTGTAAATTTAAAACTGTTATTACACAGTACGTGGATAGTGTATTATCACTAAATCACCCCTGGAGTGGCGATTCCACCCAAGCAATAATTGCAGATTTGTTGCAAGCCATAACAAGCACAAGCAAAGTTGAAGCCAATGGACCTCCGTGTTAAACCTGGAGGTCCATTGGCTGAAACATTGTGATTTTTGTCCATATGTGCAGAAGTTGAAAGTGATACTTTGGGTGATACCTCCACTCTACGGGTGATTTTGTTACAATCCATTCTCCACGTACTGTATATTGGAACAACGTTGACTGAGTTCAACAATGTTTCCAAAACTACTCCCAACCACACTCCATAAATCTCAAAAGAAAAGACGTCTAGGCGACTTGAATTTAGTTCCTATTTAATGGACTGACCATGTAGTCCAAACTTTGATCCACAGGCCGTTATATAAGTTTTGTTTTGTTTTGTCGCCGGGTGGCACAGGACAACAAAAAACAATTATATATGTTGGGACACGTTTGGACTATTGAGTTCGTTGTTGCCTCGGGTATTTCGGAATTTACATAGACGCGAAAAATGGTTGAGATCAAATGGATAATGCCATATCGTCTGTCGCTTGCATTTCACATAACATGCGTTCTATTGAGAATAACAGCGAGCTATGATATCCAATCCCTGTACATGTATGTGGTATTTCCGTACTGCGTACGGACTTATCGCACAGGCCGTCAACAGTTGGTTCCGTACTCAATATGGACCTGTAGCAGCGAAAGGGTTTGTGATGTTTTTCGCACTTTGCCTATTGATACAGTTGAATCTCTGCTACCATTCCACGCTCTGGCCGGTTGCGACACTACGTCATACATGGCAGACCATTCTAAGAAAACAGCTTGAAAAGTATTCAAAGAGAACAATACTTTGTTGTCTGGTATAGGAGTTGGTGTGTTGGTCTTGGATTCTGCAAAAACACGGGCAGCTGGGACATTTATGTGCCATTTATATGACACTTCAAACATTGATTTCTTGGATGAATCTCGAAAGGTACTTTTCTTTAAAACTTTAAAACTGAAAGCTTTGCCACCAACCAGTGTTCTTTTAAAATCCATCTAATGAGAGCTCATTACCAAACAATGATATGGACCACGTCACACTGTACTGTACCGACTTGACTTAGCCGACAGCGATGAGTTGGAAACGCACAGATGATGGATTAAAACCCATACTGATGTAAATTAATCCTATTCCAGAAAGGTGTATAGAGATGATTCGCTGTGGCTGCAAAAAGCTATGCAGTTTTTTGCAGATGTAAATACAGCCAGTCAAATCTCAATTCCACAGCCACGTGTGAATGCAAATATGTCTCAGATCCTTTCGCCAGTTCTTTTTGTATTGTACATCAAAGGTTTAGGAGATAAACTCCTGCTCAGCGATGAGGGGATAGCAGTTGGGGACTTGAAGATCCCAGGGCTATTTTTTGCAGACGATATGGTGCTAGTGTCAGAAAGCGAAGAAGAACTATCGAAAATACTGGGAATTGTTGGGAAATATGGGAACAAATGCAGACTCGAACTAAACGAAAGCAATAGCAAAGTTATACATGGGTCGCAAAGTGGACCCCACTCGAAGGTGGAGAGTGGGGATTTCTGTATTCCGGAAGGTAGCAGCAAACTTCTGACAGGTGACTACGAGTATTCAGGCGTAAATATAAACATCACAGGAAGAGGCATCTACCGAAACCACACAAACAAATTGATTCTGAAGGGGAGGCGAATCCTCAACCAAATGAAACTTATAGGGAGAAATGGGGTTTTCGTGGGGAAAACTATTTGGGAAATGGTGGGTCTGCCAAGTATAACATATCGTACAGAAGTGGTATCCCTAAACCAAACGGCTGAAAAGAGCTTGGAAACCCTGAAGAACGATGCAGGCCGATGGATAACTGAGTCTAGTAATGCCGCGGCACTAGAAGCAATCAGGGTGAGCTTGGGTGGATGAGGATCAAGGGCAGGATAGACTTATTGAAACTCGGGTATCTTAATTATTTTGTTAAATCTCCCCGCCAGCCGATGGTGTAAAGTAATGTTCCAGAGTATTTTCAACACAAATACAAAGACAGGGTGGATAGTCCAAGTGAGGGAGCTAATAGAGAACTACTCACTGGAGACCTCGGACCTAGACATAAGGGCAAACCAGGGTAAAAAAATCGTTAGAGAAAGGGTATGGAGGATGGTAACATTAACCCTTTACCTAACCTGAAAAGCAGACGACACTTGCAAAAATAATTCTTGAATAACTATTTTTTTTTCATTTTTTGTCTCAAAAACATAGGCTATGACCCCTCGTTGGAACGAGCTCGACGAGCTCGTTCCAACGAGGGGTTATAACCTATGTTTTTGAGACAAAAAATGAAAAAAATAATGAAAATTAATTGGCGATTTTTGAGAATAGCGCTGGCCGGTTTTGGCCGTTACGTTAGGTAAAGGGTTAATTGGAGAGAGTGAGTCAGATCAAAGAGGTCTCTAAGTGGCCTGCGTGATAAAGAGAAGCCTGGTTGTGAAGAGTACCTCGATGGCACCTTTGGGGGGGGGGGGGCACTGTTGTTCAAGCTGAGGTCGCGGTTCCTGGAGCTGAGGGGAAACAATGGGAAAGACAGTGAAAAGGAGTGGCAGATGTGTAATTTAGGCGTGGTGGAGACCCTGGAACACTTTCTACTAGAATGCCCAAAATACCAGTCTAAAAGAATAATATTCACTGGGAGTATAATGGGAAAGGGGGTGGGAAAATGAAGGAAATGTGGTTAGTGAGAGACTCAAAGGAGAGGGTTAATAGGCTAATCGGAGAGATTGGGAAGAATGGGGCAAGGGGTGTTATCAAGCAGTTCGTCTCCGAGTGTTGGGAGGAGAGAAGAAGCGTGGGAACAGGGAGGCAGTTGGGAGTACAGGGGTAACCAAGGCTTTCTCACCCGAGAACCGCAACAAATCAGCGGCCGGCCAAAGTGTTGTTATTATTATTATGAAGAGAATCGGTGTATGGACGTGTGATTACATCCGTGATACTCTAAATACGTGCTATGTAGACTTGCTAGGCACTGGAGAATGAATGTGGTATTGACCCCAAAGACCAGTAATATCGAATATTGATGACAGTTACCGTGCGTAAAGAGTGATTCCCCTGAATATACCTGCCGAGCGGAATTTCACTCTTCAATAATCTCGCCATTTGTGAAACATTAATGCAGCCATCAGCAATATTTTTTATGTATGGACCACCAGGAATTACCCGTTGGTCCATACACAAAAATATTTGCTGATGGTTCCAGTCGTCTCTTCAGAATTTCAATGTTTATAGTTGGGTGGGCGTACGTCCAGTTGGTGTATTCGGGGAAAATGACTCTTTACACACTGTATTCCCACGACGATTTAATATCAGGTCCAACATATGTTCGCAATACATACAGTTAAAACTAGAAGTCATGTCATGAAATGCGCACAAATAGCACGTCGATTCGCGCGTTAATCTACGCGTTATGACCATAGTAAGGCTATCAAATTCTGTCCATATGGCCTATGCACAAGCAATGTTTCAGCCAATGGACCTCCGGGTAATCCGGAGGTCCATTGGCAGAAACATTGCATGTGTTTGGTATGAGTAACCAGGAGAACCCACCATGCTAGGGATGCCATTCGATATGGCAATTGCGCGCAATTCCTACTGGCAATTATGCCTAGATAAGCGCGCAGTTCGTGGCAGGACATCTAGTTTTAACTGTAAATACTGGAATCACAAAATCTCTTTCCTCTTTTTGGAGAAAAACATTGAACCTAAATTGTCAATATACTCTAGCATTCACAACCGTCTTAGGCATAACAAAATATGTATGGGAAATATCCCGTTCTTGCAACGCTGCACACATGCAGCTTTAATGCTAGGCAAAGGAGAGAACGGTAAAAATTACTTGGGAACTGCAAATATATTTTGGGAACCATAACTCCATTTGATGCGAATGGGGTATTTGACTCGAATTAACATGAATTCACGCTCTCCCGCGTTCAGTATAACATTTCCACAAGGTACGAGACTTTGCTGTAAATCTTAAGTTATGAAATATACTATAAGACGTATAAAACACTTTATAATATTATTCCAGTACAAAAATGCATTTCCCTTTGATCTTCTTGACGGCCATTTTGTCTATTAATTTCAAGTTCAGAGACGCCATTTCTGTGACGTCGATTTTTCGAATAAAAAAAACCATGGGCTGGCCGAAAAAAAAATCATGTATGCAACATTAATCTAAAAATGCTTCCAAATTATACATTTCAGAGAAGGGAACCACTTGGTTCCACTTGACTCGAATCAACATCAATTCGCGATGTTTAACGTTCCGAGGGAGCACGGTGCCTCAGTGGTAGACTGTTGGACTTCTATGCTAGAGGTCCTGAGTTCGATCCCCGTCCGGGACGGCCCGCGTTGTGTACTTGGGCAATGCACTTTATCCCGGTTGCCTAGATGGGGGCACGATGACGCCGTGTGCTAAGGTGTATTGCACGTCGATGGTGCACATGTCTTCAGCCGCTGAACTGAACAGAGTTAGAATGTTGAGGAGCTGACAGTTGCTCGTCGATGCTCGGTGGCTCTCTCCGGGTACTCCTGCTTCATCCACCCATAAAACTGTCACGGTTAGCCATTAACGTTCCGTAAAATGTTTAGTTACGCAAATACGAATATTGGTGATAAATTCTATGCTGTGCAATGCACTGTGATGGTAACAAGCCCGTCACGATATTACAGGGGCTCAGAGAACTCATAAAATGTATTTGGAATTTACACGAATGGCCGCCATTTTATATATCATTTTTCAAGGTCAGGGACTCATTTTATTTTTTGGTAACGTCGATTTTCGGAATCAGCACACTCGAATTATCCAAAAGTCATGTTACCAACTTTTATCCCAAAATGCTTCTAAAAGTCATTTTTTCTGCAAAGATAACTAGACGAAATAGAGAACTTGTCTATTTCCATGTCGACAGTATGGCATAAACGATACCAGTCAGTGCGTGAGCCCGGTGTCCCAGTGGTTACAGAATTGGTCTACAAACCGAAAGGTCCACAGTTCGATCCCCACCAGGGGCAACTACGTTGTGTCCTTGGGCAAAGTACTTAAACCTTTACCCAGCGAATCGCCCGCATCCGCCCGCGTAATATTCAAATTCAGCAGCTGAAAAAATATTATTTTTCGAAAAATTTCAACAAAACCATATCATGTGATCCCTCTTTGGAACGAGCTCGTCGAGGGTCACATGATATGGTTTTGTTGAAAGTTTTTGAACAAATTTAAAAAATGATATTTAAAATAATAAATTTTGAAATCGTCTGCGTTGGGTAAAAGGTTAATCCCGATTGGGGGGAGGGGGGGTGGCGCTGTGTACTATGGCATACTGCACGTCGATGGTGCGTTTCTCTTCAACCAATGCTAACCCTGCTTGTACGGAGTCAGTACGTTAGGGAAACTGGCAGTCGATCGTTGGAACTCAGTGCGTCTCTTCGATTTCCTCCACCCATAAAACTGTCCGACACGAGATGATCCTGGCTGTCGAAAGTGCCGTTAATCGCCGTTAATCGCTAATAAAGACAAAACAATCAAAACCATCCAGGATTAAATGGGTTGAAGACCAGGCTATTTTGTGACTAATAGCTTCTTTGTTATCTCAAATTGCGCAGTTTCAAGCGGATCTACTTGAAAGATAATCGGATATAACACAAAGAAGTTCCGCTAAACCTAATCACACAAATAGTATTGAAACGCAAGGGCTGATCCGGGATTTTAGTAAATGCGTCTATTCAATGGATGACTGTTGATACTTGCACGCGATGCGATAAAGTTGTTATTTATCCTGTTTCTTTTCAAATTAAAATGTTGACAGAGAGGAAAAATTCAAATTCTATCATTCCTTTGAAACAGAGAGTATCATTGACTGCAATGAGACCAGGGGCCAATACTTTTGTTAAAACTAAAAGTCCTGTCACGAACTGTGCGCTTATCTAGGCATAATTGCGCGTAGGAATTGCGCGCAATTGCCATATCGAATGGCATCCCTAGCACGGTGGGTTCTCCTGGTTACTCATAGCAAACACATGCAATGTTTCTGCCAATGGACCTCCGGATTACCCGGAGGTCCATTGGCTGAAACATTGCTTGTGCACAGGCCATATGGACAGAATTTGATAGCTTTACTATGGTCATAACGCGCAGATTAAAGCGCAAATCGACGTGCTATTTGAGCACATTTCATGACAGGACTTCTAGTTTTAACTGTATAAAACTTTTACAATTGTATTTTCCCAAATTGTATTTGCTACAAGTGAATACAGATGACGGAAATGAATCATAAGCATTTCAAAAGATATGGCAATTTGCCAGTTGGAAAATTGCCATATCATTGCAAATGCTAATGGTTCATTTCATTTAGTTATTCCCAAAAATAGGAAATCCAATTCTGAAAAATACAACTTTAAAAGTTTCGTAGTATTGACCCAGTGTGCAGACAAAAACGAAAACTTGTGTCAAACTTATATCACTGATTCTATATTTTATTTTGGATATTACAGTATATATTATTGCCTTTGTTCGAAAGCACGACTCAAACTAGAGGCATTATTAAAATTTCAGACTGAGAAGAAATATTGTTTACTATTAATTAGTCAGTTCGGGCGAGACGCTCTCATTGTGTCCAATTTCTAGAGTCATAAAGGTGAGATTCCAACTACGTATTGTTGTGAACTTGAAACATCGGGACATAAAAGGCACACCCAGGGCGCTAATTTTGATTTACTCTGCAATAAAGTGCATAGAGGTTATTATTTCCCAACTACAAGAGTGGTAACGGAGAGTTTTTGAGAGCGCCGTTCTCTCATGTCAGAGATTCCGGGGTCGACTGTCAGTCAACAACGTTATCTGGCTGCCTGGACTCTCAAGGATTATCTATTATTTATTATTATTTATTGGTATTTAAGGTCACATATTTCTGCACAATGGCTAACCATGACCGTGACAGTTTTACGGGTGGAGGAAGCCGGAGTACCCGGAGAGAACCACTGAGCAACGGCGAGCAACTGTCAGCTCCCCAACATACCAACTCCACGCAAGCAGGGTTAGCATTGGTTGAAGACAGGTGCACCATCGACGTACAGTACGCCTTAGTACACAACGTCACCGTACCCCCACGTGGGCAATGGGGATGAATTGTCTTGCCCAAGGACACAACGCGGTTGCAGCAGGTGGGATTCGAACCGAGGACCTCTCGGCTTGCAGCCTGCACCTCTACCAACTGAGCCACCGCGCCCCCCCCCCCCCCCCCCTCAAGGATTATCTATCAAAAGTGAATATGATGCTGTCACGGTACTCTGCTCTTTTCGACTGAGGACGTAAAATGCCCTGTCCCTTCGTCATGGGCGGACTCGGCCAAGAAAAGTTACACCAAGGTGCACCAAGGTGGCTCCCAGACGCGGCGAAAATTTGGGAACTCAACAAATGCGGCTTCCTTGCATCTGAGCGATCAATGACAGACCACATAGAGGACATTTCGAAGGCACTTTGTATCGTCTTCATCGATCATTCGACAAAAATGGTACTACCGGGGGTGGGGTGGGAACCCCTCGGGAAGACCATAGTCCGGCCCAAGCAGAGAAAAATTTGATTTTTGAAACTGAAGGGACGCTGTTTCCTTTCATTTGAGCGAACAGTGGCAAACTAGACTGTTGATGGCTAGACCTATATCGAAATGTCTTCTATGTGGACTGCCAATGGCAGTCCACATAGAGGACATTTCGATATACCGGCAGTCTGTGCAATCAGATCCATTTCGCCTTTTGGTCATTTTCACGAAATGTCACGTGTGGTTGGGCTGCATCAATTTTGGGGCCCCAAGCTTTGTCGAAACAAAATGGATGCAGTTCAATTCTTCAAAGCCTCCACCATCCCCTGTGCTTCTGAAAACAACGCCATGTTTTGTTTCGGCCACTTAATTTATGATCAGCTAGCGGGCCGACCCGTCCCAGGGCGAGTAGCCCCGCCCATGTGACGGAAAATTTCTAGTTCCATTCCATATTTGTTTTTTGTTGGACAGGGTCTGAATCACGGAGTCACAAAATCATCGAGTCACGAAATCTAACTCTCCCCATTTATATACAGTTAAAATTAGAAGTCCTGTCACGAATAGTGCGCTTATCTTGGCTTAATTGCGCGTTGGTATTGTGCGCAATTGCCATATCGAATGTCATCCATAGCACGGCAGGTTCTCCCGGTTACTCATAGCAAACACAAGCAATGTTTCTGCCAATGGACCTCCGGGTTACCCGGAGGTCCATTGGCTGAAACATTGCTTGTGCACAGGCCATATGTACAAAATTTGATAGCTTTACTGGGGCCATAACGCTTACATTAACGCGCATATCAACGTGCTATTTGTGTGCATTTCATGACAGGACTTCTAGTTTTAACTGTAATAGATAAATGTTATTCGGACTCTGATAGGCTAAGCTGGCATAATTTCCACTTTTCTAAAATATCAGTTGCGTGTGTGTGTGTGTGGGGGGGGGGGGGGGGGGAATTGGGATGTCGAGAACTTTTCCTGACATTCTCGACCCCCAGGTCCTTAATTAAGTAAACGAGCACCCCGATACAGCATGACGCTTTGAAAAAATGCCGTGGTATACCACACAGAGAGAAAGTTTGGTTCCTCCAAGAAATGAAACTGTGTTTTAGTTCATCCTGGTAGGGGAACCAAAGTTGGTTACATGGCACCAAACATACAAATGTTTTGGTTCTTCAATCTTTCACACTAACTGGACTTTCACAATGTCCGGACGTTATAAAAATTGTAAAATATAAAACGACGCAAAGTGGAAGTTGTAAAATGGCGACGCAACTTCAGAAAGACGTTTTCAATTGTTCCACCGCGCATGCGTTAAGTTCCGTTGCAACGGAAACAACTCTATATAAAATTACCGGTTTTTTTTATCCAAGCCAGAAAATAAGCAGACTGTCATCTGCAAAAATTTACAAACCCCGCACAAACAGAATTAGCTGCGATGGAGGGCAAGTACACCCCCCCGCGTTCAGTTCAGTACGCTTAACTACACAACGCCACCGTGCCCCCTCGTGGGCAATCGGAATTAAGGGGCTTTCCCAAGGACAAAACGCAGGTGGCGCGGTAAAGGATTTGAACTATCGACCTTTGGGTTTGAAATCCAGTGCTTTAAGCACCATGCTCACAACTAACGCTTGTACCTGTTGAGCTGCTGACTTCTCGATGGAGTCTGAGGTTAACAAAGAGGGCACTCACAAAGAAAAGTCAGAAGGTTTTTTTTTTCTGGGGAGCTATAGTAGACCCCACTTAAAAGGACATCGCTTAATTGAATAACCCTGTTAATTGAATATTCCAACACCAAACAATGCAATATAAAAAAATACACCTCAGATACTATTTTTGTTCGTTTTTTTATCCTTCGGTCTATTGGGGCGCGGTGGCTCAGTTGTTTACGGCATTGGACGTTTCGATTCCGCCAGGGGTAACCACATCGTGTGCTGGGCAAGGCACTTAAATGTCCACGTGGGAGTACGGTGACTCTGTGTACTAAGGCGTAGCATGTCGATGGTACATTTGTCTTCAATCAATGTTAACCCTGCATGTGTGGAGTTGACACGTGGGGGGGGAGGGTCTGGCCGTTACTCGCCGTTGCTCAGTGGTTCTCTCTGGGTACTCCGGCTTCCACCACCCGTAAAACTATCCGATATGAGGTGACCCTGACTGTAGAAAGTATCGTTAAACCCCAATAAATAAATAAATAAATTTAATCCTTTGATACTTTTGTACGTCTTATGACGTACGAAATCAAACAACGCGTTTATACTTTGTGGTAATTAGTTTTATTATTTTTCCATTTTTGAAAGTTTTAACCTTAATACCCACTTTCTCGCGAATAGTGCTCAGTGACAACGGTTGAGCCAAATGTTATCGCAGCTTAAAATACGAATATAATCCTGCTGGGAAGACTTCTTAACTGGTTGAGTGCTAGAAGCCACTATCATGGCTTTCAAAAATGAGGATAACAGAGCAAAAGTCAAAACTTTCCTTGCTTATGTTTCATTTTCAGTCAAACACAAATAATATTTTGTTTATTTAAATTTGTTTTATTACAAATTATTGGAGAGTGCATGTGGGCACGCTCCAATAATTTGTAATAAAACAACTTGTGAATAACAAATTCAGACCACCAAATATAATCCAGCCCTCAACCAGTTAATCACTAATGTGAAAAATATCTTGTTATTTGTACTTTCCGACGTTTGACGTCGCATTTTGAAAAACGTTGAAGAAACTGAATTCTCAGTTACGTTTGAATACCAGGTTAATTAATGTCTCAAGCAAAGGGGAGGGGGGTGGGGTGGGGGCACTAAAAATTTGCAAGACGTGACGTCCTATTTTTTATTGGGCTCATTTTTACACCCACCCACCCACTGCAAATTTTCTACTACCGTTCTTAGTCACCCACCCCCACTCTCCCATTAAAATCCAAAATAGGCTTATAAACTTATTAGGCATAGCTGTCTTTAGAGGGTTTTCATAATGTTCTTAACCCTTTACCCAACGTAACGGCCAAAACCGGCCAGCGCTATCACAAATCGCCAATTAATTTTTATTATTTTTTCATTTTTTGTCTCAAAAACATAGATTATGACCCCTCATTGGAACGAGCTCGTCGAGCTCGTTCCAATGAGGGGTCATAACCTATGTTTTTGAGACAAAAAATGAAATAAATTAGTTATTCAATCATTTTTTGGCAAGTGTCGTCTGCTTTTCATGTTAGGTAAAGGGTTAAACTGGTACCACCAATTTAAACCTCTGTGGGCTGCTGTGGGTCCCAATCTACAAATTACAAGCTGTTCATTATCAGGCTTGGCCAGAGCAGGTGTACATATGCGGGAACAAATTTTCATTTGAATTGTTCCCAAAATATTGTCTGCACATTTTCTACATTACACTAACATGTGACATTTTCCCAGATTAAGCCCAATATTCTCACATATAAAGCCTCCTGATGTTGTATTTATGTTATGAGTGTGATGTACAACATCATCTTTAAGATTTCAAACACAAATGATGGTACATATTAGCTGATATATTGATATATTTTTAAAAAATTAAAAAAATTGCACAAGTTGGAAATACACATTTTTGGCGCACTCAAGAGACCCACCCACCCCCACGTCACGTCTTGCAAATCTTTGGTGGCCTCCCCCTGTCTCAAGGGGTTATTTTTTGTCTGAAAGGGTTAATGTATGAATTCTATGTTCACCACTGTAAATGTGTCACACCCAGATTGTAATCCTAGCAAATGTAATCTATGTAAGACTAATCTAAATGTAAGACTATACAGTTAAAACTAGAAGTCCTGTCACGAACTGCGCGCTTAACTAGGCATAATTGCGCGTAGGAATTGCGCGCAATTGCTATATGGAATGGCATCTCTAGCACGGCAGGTTCTCCTGGTTACTCATAGCAAATACAGGCAATGTTTCTGCCAATGGACCTCCGGATTACCCGGAGGTCCATTGGCTGAAACATTGCTTGTGCACAGGCCATATAGACAGAATTTGATAGCCTTACCATGGTCATAACGCGTAGATTAACGCGCAAATCGACGTGCTATTTGTGCGCATTTTATGACAGGACTTCTAGTTTTAACTGTACTTTTGGAATCAGTGTAGAGCACGTTGATCTCAGTCCCTCGTAATCTGCACAAATATGTTTCCCGATCACATCAGGATCAGGTCGGGATTTGAGGGCGAAAGAGACCATTTTTGCTATCACAGTTTGTTTGTTTGTTTGTTTCGGGTATCAAAAATTTCCACGACAAGAGTTCCAACGCGTAGGGCAGTTTTGCGGGTGGAGTAAAGCGGCACACCCGGCGAGAACCACTGAACAGCAAGAAGCCACTATCAGACTCTTCAACTTACTAACACGTCAAAATTTGACGGCAAATGCACAGTCGACGTACAGTACGTCTTAGAACACCGGGCCACCATTCCCCAACGCGGGTAATCTGGATAAAGCGTCGTTCCCGAGAACACGGTGGAGATGGTGCAGGTCAGGCTCGAACAGTCATCCTTTCGGTTTAAATTCCAATGTTCTAACCAAATGCGCCAGAGTGTTCCATGTTCGATCGTAGTACTGTACCGTTGGTTATGGAGTACAATCCTTCTAATCGAATAATAAAAAAACTTATCATTTATCAAAGAATTTCTTTGATAATACTGTAGACACTATGCTTATAGGTAGGGATCTGCGAATCACAAATTTCTTTTCGAATCGAATCTCGAATCGAATCGTGTCCCTGATATCGACATCGAATCGAATCCCGAATCGAATCTTAAAAGACAAGTTATTTCATATTGCATCAAACGGAAGTTACGGAACACTGTGATGACCCTTACGCGACGGAGTGAACACCTTAAACACCAATAACTAAATATTCTCTGCAGCACCGTCGCTGAAACAGCTAGGCCTATTGTCCATAGTTTTAGTTTTTGAAGGCCTAACTTGTTACTATTCACGTTCTTAAGAACGTGAATAGTAACAAGTTAAGCCTTCAAAAACCAAAACTATGGATAATGTTCTGGGCCAAATTCACACCTTACCTAACAATTAAACATTGTCAATTACTCAAATAAATAGGAATTGAGCCTACATGAATGATTTTTTTCTAATGACAGTTTTATCCTATTTTTGTTGGAAATATAACAAATTGAAGTTAGTAAGAGAGATTCGAAAAATCGAATCCTGAGACTGATTCGGGATCGATCTCGAAGCATACGTATGGTATCGATATCGAATCGAATCTCGAATATTCGCAGGACCCTACTTATAGGCCTATTTGGGCATCAGTACAACCTATGTTGGGGGGTGCGGTGGCGTCGCGGTAACCTGTTCTCGTCAGATCACCGAGGTTAAGCAACGTCGAGCCCGGTTAGTCCTCGGATGGGTGACCATCTGAGCGATCGATTCGGGCTCCCACGTCTTAACCCCGATTAACCCCGATTGTCCAGATGGGGGCACGATGACGAGGTGTACTGAGGCGTACTGCACGTCGATAGTGCGCATGTCATCAACCAATCTAACCCTGCCTGTGCTGCAATGCGGAGTTACGTTGTTGGGGAGCTGGCAGCTGCTCGTCGTTGCTCGGTGGTTCTCTGGAGTACTCCGGCTTCCTTCACCCGTAAAACTGTCACGGTCCTGATTAGCCATTGTGCATAAGTATGTGACCTTAAACACCAATAAATAATAATAATAATAGTACAACCTATGTGAGCATTGAATCTATTACACCCTTTTAACTTTTTCAGGAGCGCGATGGCTCAGTTTTCACCGCATTGTACTCCAAACCGAAAGGTCCATGGTTCAATACCCGCCAGGGGTAACCGCGTTGTGTCCTTGGGCAAGACGCTTAATCCTGATTACTCACGTGGGGGCGCTGTGGCGTTGTTTACTAAGGTGTACTGCACGTCGATGGTGCTCCTAACTACAGCCAATGCTAACGCAAATTGTGTGGAGATAGTACGTTAGAGAGTTTGACAGTTACTCGCCGCTGCTAGGTGGTTCTCTACGGGTAGTCAGGCTTTCTCTACCAGTACAACTGCCCACACGAGATGGCCCTGGCTGTCCAAAGTGTCGATAACCCACAATAAATAAATAGATGTATTATTTATATATTGGGGTTTAACGACCGTCTGGTATGGAATGGAAGAATGCCGAAGCACAATTAAAAAAAATGTAAAAATAGATTTAAGAACCTGTTCAGCCAGCCCTTCATTGTGTGTGCTCAGTACCATCAGAACATTTTATATTGACATATCTGTCTGTCGGGAACAAAAAACAATCGCAATTCATGTCACCTGGTCGATGGAGAGAGAGAGGTAATATTGAAAATTCAATACCAGATCAGATCGTTCTCGAAGTAAATGCATACATCATTTTATTATCATTCGTTTTTCTTCCCCCAAATCAAATCGTATTCCCATTCACACTCGCTGAAAATGATATTCAGCTCCTAGTATCGTATTCCACTCTCAGAGATGACGGACTATTTTTTTGATATGTTTTGAAAGTAACCACCGAATCAGTTATGAATGGTTGATTTGTGAAAACAACTAAGAAGAAAATAAAATAATTACAAAAAGTTCACGGCTCGGATTCGAGTACGATTTTATCCTTTCGTGGGCCGTGCAGATGATTTCACTCGGTTAACCCTCGTGAAATAATTTTCCGCGCGCGACACTCAGGGATAAAAATCGAACTAGAATCCGAGCATTGTACTATTTATTGTCTATATTCTTATACATTGTAAGTCTAAACAAAATTAAATAATTGATTCTCAGGCAATGTTTTTAAACCGAATGAGGGAGGGCAGTTTTTATTTTTATTTTTTATTCCTGATGAAATGGTCGCTCATGCCTAAAATCTAGTCGCGAGAGCCTACATGTACAATTAAATACTAGAGCTTCCATGTTGATTTCCCTGATAGGTTTGTTTTGTAACAGCAATCACACAACAATATAGAACAACTAAAATTGAGGTAAAAAATAATAAGGAGTTTTTTAACTGGGTGAGTTCTAGAAACCAGAATCAGACCTTTAAAAAAAATGAGGGTACCAGTGCAAAAGCCAAAACTTTCCTTACCCATGTTTCGTATTCAGTCAAACGTAAATAATATACTACTCAAAGTTTGCTTAGCACCAACTATTTGACACATCATTGTAAAATTTGCTTGTGACATATTTGCGATATTTTTGGTGGATATGATTGAGGAATGTATTGAGATGGTCCCCAGTGTTTACATTAGCTCTCTTGACAGGCAGACTATTCGTGACAGTTATGGAAAAAGCATGTACCCCTTGATTTTCATGATGTTTTCATGTACTGTCTACATATACATGACATGTGTAGGGTATTCAATCTTCATTTCGACACAAACAATTGTGATTTAATGATTGAATATGGCAAATGCAAATGTAAGAAGACATTTGTCTGAAGCAGAAATGTGGCGGGCTGTAGGGATGGTGGAACAAGGGGCTACCCATCGTCAGGTTGGTGAAGCCTTTGGTGTGCACCATATGGTGATCACCAGAGCCTGGGTAAGATTTCAGCAGTATGACACACCAGTAAGACGGCATGGTGGTGGCAGAAGCAGGGCAACATCTGCAGCTGAAGACCGGTTGTTGATCATTCAGGCCCGTAGGAACCGCTTTGCAACAGCAACCCCGCTTCGCAGTGACCTTCAGAATGCATCCGGGGTAAATGTTTCGACGCAGACTATCCGGGTAAAGGTACACGATTGTGTTCTCCAATTGAGAAGACCATGTATTCCCCAGAACCACCGCCAGGCACGATATGAATAGGTCATGGACCACATTGGATGGACCTGAGAAGATTGACGACCTGTCCTTTTTACAGATGAGTCAAGGTACTGCCTAGACCACACAGATAGGCGTTCTTGAGTATGGAGAAGATCAGGTGAGAGATTCAATGCAGTCAACATTGCTGAGCATGACCGCTATGGTGGAGGGTCAATCATAGTCTGGGGTGGAATCAGCTGGGGTGGACGTACAGAGCTCTGTGTCCTTGAACGTGGCACATTGACTGCACAACGGCATTGATGAGATCCTGGGTGTCCACGTCAGATTGTATGCAGGTGCAGTGGGTGATAGATTCATTCTGGTGGACGATAATGCCCGTCCTCATGTTGCCCATGCTGTCGGGGAGTACCGACAGAGGGAGAAGATTGAGCGTATGGACTGGCCAGCAAGATCCCCTGACCTCAATCCAATCGAACATGTCTGGAATGAGCTGCAGCTTGCAATTTCAGCACGTCCAGTCCAGCTAAGAAGTGCCCAGGAGCTTGGTGCCATGCTGGTCCAAGAATGGAACAACATCCCACAAAGGAACCTGGTTGGGAGCATGAGAAGGCGTTGTCGAGCTGCAATTAACAGTAACGGGTCTCATGCTCGATATTGAATCCATACCTGTTCGTTCCCTCAACTTTTTGGCATATTGTAACATTTCCTCTTTTACCAAAAATATCCAGTTTCCATGGTTATCGTATTCAAAAGCTAAAAAATAATGTCAAACACAAATAAAATCTTAATTTCTGTACTTTAATCGTCAAAGATATAATTAAATAAAAAATATATACACTTTTCATTACAATATTTCAACTAAAACGTAAAATAGGTAGTTGGATGTACTCGGTGCTTAGCAAACTTTGAGTAGTATAGTTTGTTTATGCAAATTTGTTCTATTACAAATCATTGGAGAGTGCCTATTGGCACTCTCCAATAATTTGTAATAAAACATTTTTTGATGAAGACATTCAGACCACTAAAACTAATCTAGCTCTCAACCAGTTAAATAAATATTTATTTTGTACATACATATGAGAATCGTGTCGCATTTCGCGAAGAGAATAACAATACTGCATCAATATATTCGACATATTGCATCGCAAATCGCGATGTGATACGCCAAAAATCACACCTAATGACAGTTTCAAACATTTTAAATTTTACCTCTGAAATAAAATATGACGAACACGGGACGAAAAAACGAATGCACCGGTGCCTGAGAATCAAAAGATTATTTCTCTTGAGCCTAACACATAATATGTATAATATTGTGATCGCAGAAGTGATCCCGTTCGAGATCAAATCGCGATACGATTGCGACACACGCCAGTGAGTCGAGATTTCGTAATAATAAGACAGAGTACAACTCGGGCAGAATACGGGAGACTGGAATCAACTACTCGAGGTGGAGTTTTTCCTGTATTTTATGAGCGCGGAAGGCGCGCGTGAAAAACAGGGAAAACTCCATAAAGAGGCGCTGATTCCACCCCCTCCCGTATTCTACCCGAGTTGTGCTCTGTATTTCGTCGCTTGGGTGCTAGAATGTCCTATGTCCCATAGGGGACATAGGACATTCTAGCACTCAGGCGACGATTTGTATAACGAATTAACTTGAATTAAATGAATTTGACTGATATTTGTTACAGAAACAGATCACCTTCGGATGTGCGATAACTTTCTTGCGTGACACTGTCGAAAAAATTCATTGACGTCATAACGTCACTCAATAAACAGAACAACACACGCGTGTGAATGGGTTAATCGGTATGGTAGGAGTGCCAGCGCGGAAGGATAAAAACGAGAGGCTTCGGGTCTCTAGTTTTTTCCTTCTGCGACGGCACAAGTGGCATAGCGATTAACCCATTCACATGCGTGTGTCGTTCTGTGTTTATTACACGCCTTCACGTCTATGAAAGCAATTATTAGAAGGACACTCAGTAATTCATTTGGCAAACGTTACTATCAACAAAAAGAACGCATTTCTTCGCTAACCCAATTTGCCCGAAGAATCTGTGTTACTAGGTTCTGTGCACGATTTGTAGAAAATTCCAGCGAAAATTCGCTTCAAATTAAAATTAGTCCGTGGACGAATTCCGTTCGGCACATATGTGCGGAACGGATTTTCATTTTCCGCATGGTTTAATGGTGCTATGCATGGAGATTTCACATAACAGACGTGAAATAAATGTTATTTCCAGCGTGGAAGCCGAGACCTTCGGATAGATGACGAAGAAGAAGACGAAACTTCGAACCAGTCTTTATGAAAAGGCAGAGAAACACATCAACACATTAACACTGTCAGAAAACTGTATCAGATATTTATTATTTATTTATTTATTGGTGTTTAAGGTCACATACTTATGCACAATGGCCAATCGTGACAGTGACAGTTTTACTGGAGGAAGAAGCCGGAGTACCCGGAGAGAACCACCGAGCAACGACGAACACCTGCCAGCTCCCCAACATCGTAACTCTGAACTCTGCACCGCGGCACAGGCAAGGTTAGATTGGTTGAAGACATGCGCACCATCGACGTGCAGTACTCCTTAGTACACAGCGTCATCGTGCCCCATGTAGGCAATTGGGGTTAAGTGCCTTGCCCAAGGACACAACGCGGGAGCGCGAATCAGTCGCTGAAATGGTCACCCATCCTACTACTAACCGCGTTCGACGTTGCTTAACTTCGGTGATCTGACGAGAACCGGTTACCGCGACGCCACAACGCCCCAACTGTATCAGATCTGAGAACTGTTCATTATTTTTATTTTGATTTACGAAAGAGAGATGACATGGTGGCGCCGTGTACTAAAGCGTACTGCACATCGGTGGTGCACTTGTCTTCAACCAATGTTAACCCTGCTTGTGTGGAGTATGTACGTCGGTGAGTCTGACAGTTGCTCGCCGCTGCTCGGTGGTTCCCATTGGTTTCCTCCACCCGCAAAACTGTCTTATAAGACGTTACCCCTGGCTGTTAAAGGTGTCGTTAAACCTAATAAATAAATAAATAAATAAATAAATAAATAATAAATAAATAAATAAATAAATAAGTTATTACTTGGTTAGTTTCATATCGGCCGAGATATCAGCCCTCGGTAACTTCGCTTCAGCCTTCGACCTTTGGTCTCAGAACATTTTGTAATTATTTGTTTTTGGTTTATTAAATAAAGAGCTTATTACTTGGTTAGTTTCATATCGGTCGAGATATCAGCCTAGGGCTGATATCTCGGCCGATATGAAACTGACCAAGTAATAACCTGTAAATATTCACGTGCAAGACATATAAATAGGTTAAAGAGATATCGATGAAATATTTTAACCCAGTTTGCATAATGAGAGCTAGATAAGTTGATTACCTTCTTCACATTGCAATATTTGACACAATCTTATCAAAATGGTCCTCGGTTCGAATCCCACCTGCGGCAACTGCGTTGTGTCCTTGGGCAAGACACTTCACCCCCATTTCCCACGTGGGGCACGGTGGCGCTGTGTACTAAGGCGTAGTGCACGTCGATGGTGCACTGTCTTCAACCAATGCTAACCCTGCTTGTGTGGAGTTAGTATGTCGGGAGCTGACAGTTGCTCGACGTTGCTCGGTGGTTCTCTCCGGGTACTCCGGCTTCCTCCACCCGTAAAACTGTCGAGGTCATGATCGGCCATTGTGCAGAAATATGTGACATTAAACACCAATAAATAAATTAATAATCTTATCAATAATTTTTACTTAAAGGCTTAAAATTTCTATTTTGTGTTTTCAATGCATAGCAATCTTTCGATTTGGAAAACGAGAGGTGCACCGTATGCTGCTCGCAATACCATTTGAAATGAAGCCCGCTATTGTTGAGTCCCGACATCGGATCGTCAAGAAAAGCAGCAATGAACATCTGCATACCTACCTTCACTCCACTGGTGAACGGTAAGTAAGGATTCCAAAAATATTACCCGATTTTTCGAATAGGCTTTTCGCACCAATAATCAAATTTATCTGAGTTCGATATAATACATGAAATTCAACTTCAATGGAGCAATCGTAAATCAATCAGCTCATTCTCCATGGAATGCATGAGCGTAAAGACTGCGAGTAGCATTACTGACCTTTGAAGTTTGTCGAACTGTGTTGTTTACGTACCAATCCTCTGAAAGTGAAGTTTGATCAGTGCTGAGTCTTGGGATGCTGCAACCTAGAGTTAATTGTGTATTGTTCATATTTTAGTGCACGTATTGCATTTTATTATATACTTTATAAATAACCACATTTGTATTGGCTGGATCTTATACACATGGCTGGTACTCAAAAATCCATGTACACCGGTTTTCCAGTGTATATCAACTTTCTAAATATAGCTTTTGGAAATCCCCTCTCCAGTTCTATTTCAATCGACGCAATCTCTATAATATTGTTTATTTTTATGTTATCTGCAGATAATAACTATTGTATTGTTAAATAAAAGTACAGTTAAAACTAGAAGTCCTGTCATGAAGTGCGCACAAATAGCACGTTGATATGCGCGTTAATGTGCGCATTATGGCCCAAGTAAAGCTATCAAATTCTGTACATAAGGCCTGTGCACAAGCAATGTTTCAGCCAATGGACCTCCGGGTAACCCGGAGGTCCATTGGCAGAAACATTGCATGTGTTTGCTATGAGTAACCAGGAGAACCTGCCGTGCTTTGGGTGCCATTCGATATGGCAATTGCGCGCAATTCCAACGCGCTATTAAGCCTGCATAAGCGCACTATTCGTAAGGACTTCTAGTTTTAACTGTATTTCTGGCTGATTTTATTGAACTTTGTTTATTTTTATGCTATTCTGCTGATTATAACTATTTTAATGCTAAATAAAAGTATTTCTGGTTGATATGATTGAACCTTTAATTGACAAAATTGACTTTTGATTAACAAATAGAAGATTGTTTTTTTAGGATGGTATATATAATAAAACAGTTATGGACTTTTGCGGAGGTAAATGTGATTTGATATGAACCTGAAAAACTCTTCGGTCAATATAAGTTTTTTGGTTAATATCACATCATATTCACCTCTACAAAAGTCCACAACTGTAGAATATGACCTTTTCTGCTCGAACGAATTTTAACCCTTACAGAAAACACATGTAATCCAAATTTGTTATTTTAATTTTTTCCTCCAATTCTTAAAAAAATCAGCAAAACCATATCATGTGACTTCTCATTGGAGTTCGACGAGTCGTTCCAATGAGGGTCAAGTGATATGATTTTGTTGAATGTTTTTCTACTGCTCAGTTTGTACATTACGCGGCGGATTCAGCCGATTCGTTAGGTGAGGGTTAATTTCGCGCTAGTTAGAGCCGAGGTGCGTTGTTGTGTACTCGCACAAAGTAAAAAATTGCACGCAAGAGCGACAACTCGCCTCAAACACGAAAGACTGTCATAATCTATATAAACCATTTATTGGAATAAACTTGAAGAATGTTTTGTAAAGTTAAAAACCTCCAAAACATTTGAATGTGAATGTTTTTAGTAGGATTAGACAATGGGCTAATGATTATCAAGCCTTACAAATTATTGTGATAAATTGACCGTAACATGTTCTGATGTTTGCGGCTCGGAGCTTATGTTCAACCGATATGCGAGGCGTCGAGGTTGAACATACGCTCCGAGTCGCAAACCTCAAACCATGTTACCGTCAACTCATCACAATAACGTATATGTTCCAATAAGACACTACCCATAGCCTAAAACCTACATCGTGAAACACGAGAGGCTTATTTACTAAACTTGTGATCGTTAAAAGTTGCCTTGTTCAAGGCAACTTTTAACGATCACAGGTTTAATAAATAAACCCGATAAATAATCAATAAACGAGACAAACTCATTCCATCTCAGTTCAAGTCGTAAATCGGTTTGTAATTTAAACAACACTTCATCCGGAACACTGTCTGCTGCACGCGTAAAAAATCCCGAAAAATGAAGCGGCTTGCTAGTCACTCCGTTGATGAAGTAATTACGAAACGGGCGACGTTATTTCAAACATTTCGCGTTGTGACGTCAGAGGGTAACATTTGCTGCTGGAGCCGTGAACATAAAAGAAACTACGCCAGCTCTCATCCAATCAGAGGGCGAGGATTTTACTCTTATTGGAACATATGTTGAGTAGGCAGTATCACTAACTGTTCCTATAAAGTATGAGATCACTTTATATTTGAATTAGAGTTACCCACCTTAAAAAGTTGCTCTTTGAAATGATGCAATCTCCGAAACAGCATCCTTGAGAAAAGAAATATTGTTTTAAAAACTTTTGAAGAATTGTACTGAAATCTTGCATTATTGCTGGATATTGCAGAGAGAAAGCGAGGGGTGATGTGAAAAGGTTTGGGACCTAGAATACACTTGACTATTGGTGTGTATTGATAAAAAATGTGCCCGTGACAGGCAGTTTCTTTCCTGTCGATTTCCTTCTCTTTTCTGTTGCATGACACCCAGTTTTGAGGACAGTAAAAATGTCTGAAGGACTATACTTGACGAAGATATTTGAATGTCCAAATTGAAATATTTTTTTCACACGAACGTTATAATGGTCGCCTATGAGAAAATACTTAGTATTGTTAAACCATAAACTTAAAACGTTTTCTTCTAAAACATGGATTTTGAACCAGCTGGTTGAAGTTTTTTCACTGACGATCGAGGACATATTTTGTGATGTTTTCAGATGGGTTGGGAAAGAACTCCTGCATGGTTTTGTGTACCAACCTGATCGGCTTGACTGACTTTACAAGAAAAGAACTGAACAAAATAATTGTTTTTTTATTCACATACCCAGTTTTAGTTCTTCGTTTGCGAAAGTACAGAATGTGAAGTAAAAGAAACAATTTTCTCAAATTGATAAAACCTGTGTTTCTGTTAAAAAGAAAACAGTTAGTTTGCTCGCCGACTGAGAGAATCTTTGAGAATTCGAAACAGGTGTCAAATAATCGAAACATCTATTTAAAAAAAATACTTGTTATCAGTACATTCTTTGATTAACACAGTTATAGATCCACGTAGTTTAATTTATATTTATTTCAGTTATTTGCTGACTTTGAACTGGACCGGTTAACACCCTTCTCTTTTCCCTTTAATCCATTACCCAACTCAGACGATATCAAAATTTATTATTTTAAATATAATTTTTTAAAAAATTTTCCAACATTTTCGACAAAACAATATCATGTGACCCCTCATTGGAATGAGCTCAATGAGCTCGTTCCAATGAGGGGGTCACATGATATGGTTTTGTTGAAATATTTTGAAAAATTTAATCTCTTCAACTGCTCAGTTTGCATATTACGCGGGCGGATATGGGCGATTCGTTAGGTAAAGGGTTAATAGATACAGAAGAAGACTTAGAAGAAGATGAGGTGATCGTGGAGAATGGAGGTGGGGCGTAGCCACCTGATTTGCTCCGTCTGTGATAACTCAAGTTCTGACTAACAAAATATATTATATTTCAGCTACAACACCAAGGCATGTCTTCGTCGAAGGCATGCCTTGATGATGTAGCTGAAATATCAGACCGTCGGTCCAAAAGTTAAAAACCCAAAACTTATTTGTGAGTGAATAAAATATATATGCTGTGGCCGCGAAGCAACTTTCGTTTTAATTGTAACGTGCAGTCCACCATATTGGTCATGCTGAGTCCGCATCTGCCAGAATCGGGTACCACAACCTTGCGTTTGTATGACCGACTGTTTGTGTGTAATATAGATCCAGCTATCAAATCTACTCATAAAAATGTACATGATTACTCGAGAGAGCGAGGCGATATTTTAGACTCCTATCAAGACGAAAATGTCCCAACTGGAGAAATTATTGAGAATATCATGCCAAATTAACTCGCCGCTCTTCACTGCGTCCTGGGTGGGAGGCGATCTCCCTCGGCAATTTGGGGTCAGATATGTCTCTTTAAACCCTGCTGGTTGTGAAGCTAATTTGTTGTTAAACCTTTAACTTTAACATTTTTGTCTTGCAAATGGTGGCTTAGGACCCCAAATGACTGCAAATATGTATCTATATTGTGAGGCGTAGTGGCGCAGTAATCCTTCCAATCAAAAGATATATCGACCGGCCCATTTCAGTCAGCCCGACGACCCTAAATGCGTACTGGTGCGGATCCCGTACCCTTTGATAATCATGGCGTTGAACACATTGTCAGAGTCTCTTGGCGTCGAGAGAGAGACTATGAAATACGAACTATAAAAATCCACTTCAACAAGGCTGTGTTTTCGATTTTTCTCCCCTGATTATAGCACGATAAAACAGCTAATTGAATAGTTGTGAAGATACGGAAGCATATTGTCAGTTCGCTATCCGAATAGACATCTCCATGGAGATTAAAAATCGTCTTTTGCAAAGTGAAATGGAAGTAGGAGGATATGCATTTATTTTGTATTTTCATTTCTATTTACAAAGTTCGATGTTTGCTTGTCCTTCGATCTTTTACATCGGTGGGAATGTACACTCTAAAATCAGTTGGGTTAAAAATTAATCCAAATCAACTAGGTTGAGTGAATATGAAGCCAGATGGCTTCATATTCACTCAATCCAGTTGGTTTGGGGGTGATTTTTGACCCAAGTGACTTTAGAGTGTAATAAATTAACTTTGAATCTGCCCAGTAAGCCGTTTTCCAATATTTTACATACAGTTGTACGGGAACGAAGGTGCAAAATTTCAATGAAAATGAAAATACAAACACATCACACTAGAGATTTAAATTACACATCACTAGACAGTATTTGTCATCGATTTCTTGAATTGATGTGCGGCCATTCTAAAAATAATATGATCCAAATGGAAGCTTCGCCTGGACACATAGCTGATTGCGCTTTTCGCCAAACTGTCTCAACTGGTCAGGTGCCAATCTATTTTAGCGATGACTTGTGGTGTCGGCATACTCACTAAGGTATTCTACATTAAGCACCGCGAAACACAGACTACCAAGAACCTGCTTGGAAATAACTGCCCTGCTGGGATTCACCGGAGACTGCCCTCTGGCAATACCCGGTGGATCGTGACAGGACAATGCACACACAATGCACAAACGATGGCAGGACAATGCACACACATTGCACACACAGGACAATGCACGCACATTTTATATTAGAATACGAGGCACGTTAATTCTGATTCTTACTTATTGTAGACATTACAACTGATTCCATCCAGTCCATCCCATAGGCGCCTGATAGCTACCATATCCATTCGACCAGTTTAACTACTCGAACCTTTACCTCCTATTACAACATTCACCATCCAAAAAACATAAAGGTCCGTTATTAAAAATGCAACCTCACTTCTTAAATTACCATTTAATATGTACGGCAAAAAGTGATCGTTGGTCGTCCGAACTCCAACGTTTAATGCTAAAGGTGGAGACAGCTTACATAAACATTAACTTACAGATGGATCCATTTTCCAGTTCGCAACCTTTGTTAATATTGTGTAATCTCTGTTTTTTCTGTACTTTTCATCTTGTTTGTTTGGAAAGAAAATATTGTCAATCTAAAAATAATCACTTTAAAATATTTAACCCATATCGCCATAGTACATTTTGAGCTTTGCACAACTCTGATTTTCGCGCATGCGTACCAAGTTGGCTAACAATAGTTACTCACATGGGAAACAGGGAACATGACAGACATCCACGAGTTTTTTCAGACCATTTCGAAAAATTTCTCAGGATAGATTTTTCGAATCTGGACGGCAAAGGTCGACATTTTACCGAATCCCGGCACAAAGTGAATAAAAGTATATCGATAACAGATCGACAGTCTCCGCAAGGGCCTAGATTTCGTTTCTACATGACTAGCGTCTTTTATCCAATTCAATGGGCAACTTGCTCTGCGAGCCCTGGGCCAGGTCCGCGCCCCGGAACCCCGGAGCCCTGAGTTACTACCCCAAGTTCCCGTCTTTTCACACGCCCGGATACCAACCATTGAAACGAGGGTGGTGGTGGGGGTACGAGGGTTAAGTGGAGGCGACATATCTACCACTTGTTAGTAACCAGTGGACAGACATGGAATTTCCACTCATCCCGCCTAATCCCACCACATGCCATAGGAAGCCATTTTGATGCTCGATTCGTCACAAAAGAGACCTGTTGTCGAAAGATTTTAGACTAATTTTCATAATTTACGGAATCATACCATGGACTTGATTTTTGGGTCGGCGAGCCACCCGTCACCCGTCCACCTCTACCTATATTTAAAATTCTAAAAGTTGAAGCAAAGTGTTCTTTTTGAACAGTCCTGCTTTTTTCTGCATTTTCGAATTTACACCATCCTCAGAGGTACAGATACATTTTAGTTATTTAACCCTTTACCTAACTTGAAAAGATGACGAAACTTGCAAAAAATTCTTGAATAACTAATTTCTTTCATTTTTTGTCTCAAAAACATAGGTTATGACCCCTCGTTGGAACGAGCTCGATTTCGGTGGAAGGGGCTCGCATGTTCAAAGACAGTAATGGGGGTCACTTGATAAGCGGAGAGGAGAATATATCATAACACATTCCAGGAAAATAATGAAAAGTTTTATAAATATGGATGCAGATGAAGGTAGATGAATAAAACGTAGATAACAAACGAGTGAAATATCTCGTTATTTTCGCGTTTGCAATGAATTTTTCCATCAATTTAGAGAATTATTTATTTATTGGTGTTGATGGTCACATACTTATGCACAATGGCTAATCGTGACCGTGACAGTTTTACGGATGGAGGAAGCCGGTGTACCCGGAGAGAACCACCGAACATCGACGAGCAACTGTCAGCTCTTCAACATTCTAACTCTGTTCAAGCTCCTCTGAAGCAGGGTTAGAGCGGTTGAAGACATGTGCACAATCGGCGTGCAGAACGCCTTAGTACACGGCGTCATCGTGCCCCCATGTAGGCAACCGGGGCAAAGAGCCTTGCCCAAGAACACAACGGGTAACAGGGAACATGACAGACCATTTCGAAAAATTTCATCGTGCCACCATGTAGGCAACCGGGATAAAGAGCCTTGCCCAAGGACACAACGCGGGTCGTCCCGGACGGGGATCGAACTCGGGACCTCCAGCATAGAAGTCCAACAGTCTACCACTGAGCCACCACGCTCCCAATTTAGAGAATGGACAGACATCTTCGCCTCGAAGTGTGCGTGGTTCATACTGGTTAAACTAACAGTGCGATGAGGGTGAATTTTACAAAACAGGTGGATTTTCCAACGGTATAGTATCACTGACGTGACAACCGTTACTTATTCCCAGTTCCTCATTCGACATTCGTTATCAACCGATTTCATCGGTTGATAACAAATATCGAATAAGGAACTGGGAATAAGTAACGATTGTCACGACCCCATAATATTGCTAAGAAAATAGACCCGAGTCACACTCGCAAATTTCTAGTCCATGAACATGCATATTTACAAAATATTTTTGCGATCAGAAGTATGTAAAAAACAAACAAACAAGCGACGTCACCTTGCCTCCGGCGAGTTTTATTTAAACATGCCAACACATTGAAAAACAAGCATATTATGGACACGTTTATTAAATAATTCTCTCACCAATATCCCCTGTATTTGTTATGTTTTTTGTGGAATCAGTTCAAAAATAAGTTCCCCATTGATTCAGTAACGTTGAAGCAATACTCGGTTTTCAATCCAAGAAAAGAAATTCTCAATCGTTTTATTTCTTCACACAGTATTCGTAGAAGTTATTAAATGTTTCGTGAGAGCGACATCTTAAAATGATTTAAAATTCGTTAACCCTTGCCGAACATAAAATATGAACATACTTTCATTATATAAGGGACCGCGTACTTGTTTTACCTATAAACCATAGCCCGTACCCCATCATTGGGACGAGCTCGCTCCAATGAGCGGAAATACGCTTTTTGGTTGAGAAGAAAAAAAAATAAACAAAGTGTGAAAGTCATTCTATGCAGAACACTGTCCCCTTTTTATTGACCCCGTGAATTGGAATGAAAAAATGTTTGACAAGGTCAGTTGATCTTGTTCGGAAATATAATCCTGTTGAATGTTCTAACTTTGTTTCTGTCATCTTTGTGTTTCCTTTGAATTTTCAGAATGAGAGATTTTGAAGCACAAGAGTTGGTACTTGTGTTTATATTAAATGATATTATATGGGCTTATTTTTTTAAAAAAAGAGAGTGAATAATTATTGTCCATCACTTTTTTCTAAAAAAAAACTATAACCAACGAAATATATACAGTTAAAACTAGAAGTTCTATCATGAAATGCGCACACATAGCACGTCGATCCGCGCGTTAATCTTCGCATTATGACCATAGTAAGGCTATCAAATTCTGTACATATGGCCTCTGCACAAGCAATGTTTCAGCCAATGGACCTCCGGTTAACCCGGAGGTCCATTGGCAGAAACATTGCTTGTGTTTGCTATGAGTAACAAGGACAACCTGCCGTGCTTTTGATGTCATTCCATATGGCAATTGCGCGCAATTCCCACACGCATTTAAGCCTAGATAAGCGCACAGTTCGTGACAGGACTTCTAGTTAACTGTAAAGTTTTAACCATATTATCAAGATGAGGTTAAATCGGTACAGCTCGCAGATTTACGCCTTCATGCTATTCCAATGGCTTTGTATAATGAAGGATGGTTAAAACTCCATGTCTTTTTTCCGACTTTCCATTGAAAAAGAATCCCCCATCACATATGTCACAGTTTTGATTGTTGCCGACTGTTTTTCATCAAGTATGCAATTCGCTTCTTCCGTGTCAGGATTGGTAAAATTTTCACTTGATGGAATGACAGGATGGATGTGTTCTGCAAACATCAGTTTAGACATAAAAATCCCAAACAATCAGACGGGCAGACAGGAAAAATGTGTGGTAACAGGAGGGACACCCAACATGAATACACCAGCCCTGATACTGATTTGGTGAATATCAAGATCAAAATAGCTACACAAAAAGTAAAAATGAAAATTATTTTTTAGATTTTTCGTTAGCAAATATCCACCTTTTTAAAACAAAGCCCGTATATATTAACCCTCTACAGAGTGATGTCAAAATATCGAAATGTCAAGCAGAAATGTTTTCCCATAATGCAATATATGATTTCCCATAATGCAATTACGAATTCAATCAATTCAATCTTGTTTGACAGAGCTTGAAGAGCTCTGTCAAACAAGATTGTATTGGTTGAGTTCCTAGGTGCATTTTTTGAAAATTTGCTTCTTGCAATTTTGATATTTTAACACCAGGGTGCTAATGGTTAATGCTAAATGTTTTAGTCCTCAGTGAGGTGTAGTAGAAATCAACTATTACTGATACCAAGCTCATAACACCTCACCACCCTATCAGCATAATTACCAAATACCAGAGACCCCTGACGTGCTGGCATATTTGTGGTCCTTGCTCTTTGTTCAGATGTAAGTCTAATCGTGTTGTCAAAAAGGGGGTGGGGGGGGGGGGGGGGGGGGACTCTATAAAACAATATAATACTACATGTACAGTGAGAAGTGACACAATCGGCTCGCGTTTTGCAAATGTAGTCAGCCCTGGCCTGCCTGCAGACACAGCTGGTTCTCATTTGCTGAAGTAACCGTCCCTCGGACTTCCTGCAGAAACAATCAGCCCGGACTTTTCAGACATAATCATCCTGTGAACAAAATTGCTCTTTGGACCTATTTGCTAGAATCGCGTGTTTAACTAGACAGAAAATTGAAAAGGTCTTTAGAGAAATTAAACAACTGTTATTCACTAGTCACAATTAGATGGTCACAGGAGGATGCTAAGGTGCCTAACCATCCCACGATAAGTCACTGCTACTAAGAAACAGAGCTGCCAGTTAGGATAAATGAAGTGGTTGCCATTAATAACGTTCCAGGTACACAACGTGATCTTTGAGAAATGATTAATGTTTGTATTCACTGCATATCGAAGACTCTTCAGATGCAACCACTTTCATCCTATCATTACTTCACCCCAGCTCATATCACCACTCAGTTGCTAATAAGTGCTGTTTCATTTACCACGTATCATCTGAACGTCTAAAGGATAACTACACAAATATATTACATCTACCGGATGAACTATCTTTTCCTGGCTACAGTTAAAACTAGAAGTCATGTCATGAACTGGCTTAATTGCGCGTAGGAATTGCGCGCAATTGCCATATCGAATGTCATCCAAAGCACGGTAGGTTCTCCTGGTTAATCATTGCAAACATAGGCAATGTTTCTGCCACTGGACCTCCGGGTTACCCGGAGGTCCATTGGCTGAAACATTGCTTGTGCACAGGCCATATGTAGAGAATTTGGTAGCCTTACTATGGTTATAACGCGTAGATTAATGCGCAGATCGACGTACTATTTGTGCGCATCTCATGACATAACTTCTAGTTTTAACTGTATGCCCCCTTACGAGTAGTCTAGAAATATCACTTCTCCTTCAACATACCACAAAGTATCAATCGTTAGGATTCTCCGTGAACGAACACTGATACGTTTAACGACAAACGCCTTTTGAGAATGGACCTTGGTGTAGGTTCGGCCATAGCAGCCGCTGCAGACTGTGGGGGAGATTTTTCTGGCTGTTCTATTGTTTCGGCCAGTTGGTCTGCCCAACTCACTTGTGACATTCTCCGACCCTTCCGTGAATTATTGCCGTCGTGTTCAGGTGAATCTGACTGAGGAGTATTCTCGCTGTCCGAATCACTTTTATGTCTAACACTTTTATCTATGTCACAGGATTTGAATATGGATTCAATGTTTTTCAGCTCAGAAAACTGCACGGTAAGGGATTTACTCCTTGGTCGCCCTGTGAACAGGCGTTCAGATTCTGGTATGCTGTCGTCTTTTTGCATTATGAAAGGTTTGTTTCGTATTTTCAGTGTTTCATATCACCACTTCACAAATGTTTACCTGAAAAACAAAGGCGTAAGAATGAGATACTCAATCATAAAGATGACAGATGCAGAAAATTCTTTTTATTGAATGTAATCAGGATTTCTCAGAAATTCACTAGTAATATAGGCAGGGACAAAATACTTTTTTTATTTGCATAGCGAAGTGCTATACATTTTCATAAAATGTACAGCATTTTTTTAAAATTGTGCAGCATTTTTATGTTGCATATTCAATATACAATAATGAGTGCTTGTGTTCCATAGAAAGCATTTGACACTTAGTTACAAGTATATTAGTGGTAGGTCTACTTGAAGAAAAAAATACAAAGAAATTTATACAGTCGGATAATGCTGCTATTAACTGCAGTAGCAGCATTACCTACAGTTAAAACTAGAAGTCCTGTCACGAACTGCGCGCTTATCTAGGCATAATTGCGCGTGGGAATTGCCATATCGAATGGCATCCCTAGCACGGTGGGTTCTCCTGGTTACTCATAGCAAACACATGTAATGTTTCTGCCTATGGACCTCCGGATTACCCGGAGGTCCATTGGCTGAAACATTGCTTGTGCACAGGCCATATGGACAGAATTTGATAGCCTTACTATGGCCATAACGCGTAGATTAACGCGCAAATCGACGTGCTATTTGTGCGCATTTCATGACAGGACTTCGAGTTTTAACTGTAGGTCTGTAAATTTCTGTAGTGCGCCTGGCACCAATAGACGTGGAATCTTTAACTCTTTCACAACTGTAGCTTTCAAAGTTTCAAGTGGTTTGATCCATGCATTACCGGGACATACAATTCGTTCTTTGAAGCCGTTGATTTCCACAGCCTTAGAATTACTCGGCAATCTGGACTTCTTCATATAAGCCAAACAAGAACTAAATCTATAGAAAACCTCCCACCGTATTTTTTCCCGAAACTGTGGAATGATCTTGATACAGAAGTACGTGCGATAAATAATAGAAAGATCTTTAAAAAAAAGGCTATCATGTATGTTTATATCATCTTATTCGAAGACAATGGAATGTAACAATCCATACTGTCCTGACTGTTCCGCATAGACTTGGAATAGTCTTACGTACCTAACAACGTTTGCGAAAAAAAATTTGAAAAATCTAAAATCTGATGCATCTGGTTTTCTCGTCATCCTGTGATCCTGCAAAGACCTTCAGTAGTTCTGTAATTGGTGGATGTTTTATAAGTTACATACAAGAGTTTATAGTTTAGTATAGTATAATACAGTGCGGTACAGTACAGTACAGTGCAGTGCAGTACAGTGTAGTACAGGTAAGTATACGGTGCAGTATTGTACGGTACAGTGCAGTACAGTACAGTGCAGTACAGTACAATATAGTATAGTATAGTAAATGAGGTGGTCCGAGCTAGGAGAACAGTTAAATCTCCCAATTTATCTTAGCATCACATTTTTGATACTACTAAAGCCTCTGGTCCTGGCGTTGCATTGCACCCCAAATTAGCCTGAATTCAATAGCCTATGACACTGTAACATTTTCTGCTCACCAAATCAGCATGCACAACCTTTTCTTTTTTTTCATCACAATATTACCTCAAAGGGAAGTCGGAAGACAGCCAGTTTGGCTATGACTTCTCCTATCAGTATGCAGACAGCCCATTTAAATGTTTCGTACATGTCATGTATTTTTCTATGTATATAATTATTGTCTTTTTTCTTCAATTATTGTAATGTATACTGATGAATAAAGTCATCATAAAGTACGGTACAGGCATACTGATTTGGTACTCTGCCACCGTGTGAATGAGCTTCTATCCCCAATTAACTTTTTTACTCGAGTGGATACTTCTTCTTTTTGGACCAGCCTCCATTAACTGGTTGATGATTCTGCTGGTTTGGTTTCGGGTGGGGGGGGGGGGGGGGGGTGCGCACGGATTTGCCCTCGTGGAGGGTTTATAGGTCTTGTTTCATAGATATTTTCCAATGGCGGTCGATGGTGAGGGCGGTTTGCATACTTGACGACTTGGAGGCAAATCAACAGTTCATGACCACCAGGTATTCTACTTGGTGGTCATGAAATGTTGATTTGTCTCCAATCACGAACTTCTGATTTGCCATTAAGCCGTATACCACACAAGCAGCTACAAGTTATGATGTTAGGACTAATGCAAATTGTCCATCATGATATAGAACTTGAGAATGTGCTTCGCATTTCGCTATGCATATTTAATAACTGCATAGCTTTTCCTGAATCTTTCATAACGAAATGCGATGCGATACCGCTTATTTTGATCCCTGACTGTAGGTATACAGCCCGTGACAATCAGTCTCATACAGAATAGTACAGTAGAATCCTCTTAATTGAATTTTGCCAGTGAAAATTATTCAATTAACAGGAGTATACAATTAACAGGAAGTTCGTCTGTTTTCTGTGTTCTGGAGGTAAACTGAGCATTTATTCTATTATATCTTGTTTGACAGAGCTCAAAGAGCTCTGTCAAACAAGATATAATAGAATAAATGCCTGTATTGGATGTAGTGAGGCCAAAAAGGTTGATAAATAAGGGGAATTTGGTGCGTGTCACAGTAATTTTTTCGACATATTATAAAAATTTATATACAATTAACAGGAGTTTACTCTACAACCCATATGCAATTAACAGATCAAATAAGTACTGAGGGTATGGTAAATGGTTTTGTGTTTGAAAATTATATTCAATTAACAGGGATATACAATTAAGAGGTATCCAATTAAGTGGGCTCCACTGTACAGCCATTTGAATTTGCACAGGCACAGTGGACTGGTCTATTGCCCTGGAAATAGCGAGTTTGCATATAACATGGTGGTAACCTACAGACAAAAGTGTTGTATGGCTTATCTACTTTCTCTCTTTTTACTTCGCAGCCATGGTATTTTCGTTTTGACAAAATTCCTGCCAAAATAAATAACAACAACTAACATGCAATCTGGCTTTGGCGACATCGCGCGTGAGTTGATATTATTTATTTTTGATGGCGATTCTGTTAAGATGTAAATGGCATGCCACTTTAGTCATTTGTGTATGGCATGCGCAACTTTAGAGTAGAGTTTGTTCCGTAAGATTACCTTATCTGACTGTCAGAACACGCAGGATTAGGAGAGCGAGCATGAGAGAATTAAAAACATATATAGCAATCCAACTGGGACAACCTAAATTTTCAACATATCAGGAGTGTGTTTCTTTCCCTAGTATATTTATAGTCGTTCTCAGTCGTTCCCAGAGACCGTCTGGTCCCTGGAAGAAATACAGATTCAATACAAGGCTACCACGGTCTGCAAAATATGACATATGTCATATTACAAGGTGTATTCCCTTCTTTGGTATATTTATACATAACAGCAATTCGGGCCTCGCCATGACATTTTAGCAACTTTATTATATTTATTTATTTATTAGTGTTTAAGGTCACATACTTATGCACAATGGCTAATTATGACCGTGACAGTTTTACGGGTGGAGGAAGCCGGAGTACCCGGAGAGAACCACCGAGCAAAGACGAGCAGCTGCCAGATCCCCAACATCGGAACTCAGACAGGATTAGATTGGTTGAAGACATGCGCACCATCGACGTGCAGTACGCCTTAGTACGCGGCGCCATCGTGCCCCCATTTGGACAATCAGGGTTAAGTGCCTTGCCCAAGGACACAGCGCGGGTGTCCGAAAAGATCGCACAGATGGTCACCCATCCGAGTACTAACCGGGCTTGACGTTGCTTAACTTCGGTGATCTGACGATAACCGATGACTGCAATGCCACCGAGCAACTTTAACATCTATATTTCAACATTTCTGTCATCGGGCCGAACTAAGACGGAACTGATCTGCAGCAACTTTTTTCCTACCTTTGTGGTTGCTTTTCTGCCTGACTGACGTCCATATTTATTTGGATTTAATGACACTTTCAACTGCCAAGGTCACATCTTGTCAGAATTTTTAAGGGTGGAGGAAGACGGAGTCCCCGGAGAGAATAACTGAGCAGTAACAAGCAACTGTCAGATTCCTTAACTAACGAATTCAACACGAGCAGAGTTAGTAGCAGATGAAGGCAAGTGCAGTGGCGTAGCGTAAAATCCTGAGCTCCCCCCCCCCCCCGCGAGATAGAGACGGGGGCCCTTTCATAATGGTGGTTGCCTTTAAAACGGGAGCAAATTTAGTGCTGTTACCGTGCACAGCATACAGGATTTCACGTAGTACATACACCATAAATTAAATGAAGGTATAGCCTATAAGGTCGATTCTAAAAGTACGACGCTGTAGATTTTTTCATTACATCTTTTAAGTCTCACCCCCACCATCCAACAATACACACATGCACGCCCAACATGTGTGACTTGAGAGGCACCATGTATGTATATTGTTCATTTCTCACCCCCTATCAGTTACAATGATGTAGCGTTCACTTAACCCTTTACCAAATCTGAAAAGCAGACGGCACTTGCAAAAATAATTCTTGAATAACTAATTTTTTTTTCATTTTTTGTCTCAAAAACATAGATTATGACCCTCGATGGAACGAGCTCGACGAGCTCGTCCCAACGAGGGGTCATAACCTATGTTTTTGAGACAAAAAATGAAAAAAATAATGAATATTAATTAGCGATTTTTGAGAATAGCGCTGGCCGGTTTTGGCCATTACGTTAGGTAAAGGGTTAAAAGAATAATACATAGACTACAAAGAGTACGGCGTGTGGAAATGAGAGTTTGAATTATGTGTATTTGGTACACAGTCTCGCTCTCTCCCTCTCTTTCCCTCTTTCTTCCAGCGTTTGGACGTCCTTCAAGACAGGGCCCCCCTTCTAGCCCCCCCCCCCCCCCCGCAATGCGCTGCGGGCCTATCCCCTACGCCGCTGGGCAAGTGCATCATTGACGTGCAGTATGCTTTAGTACCAGCGCCACCGTGCCTCCACTTGGGCCATTGGGATTAATTGTCTTGCCCAAAAGACACAACGCATTTACCGCGGGACGGGATTGAGCCACTGACTTCTCGGTTTAAAGTGCAATTATCTAACCACTGTGGCACTGAGCTCCCTTTATTATTGAATGTAATATGTCGTCACCAAGGTTGTTAGCCAGTGTGAATTAGAACGGCTCTATACTTAAAGCCACACAAGCATACTCTCAGTATTTCAATCTTAACCATTTGAACTCTCGTTTCCTGGAATGGTATCGCCATTGTGTACACTTACAGTGAGATGGGTCAGTCCAATATAAAAAAAAAAACAGGGAGAATAAAATAATAACTGCAGTCTGCAGCCATCTGACTGCAGACTGCAGTTATTATTTTATCATCCACTCCCCGTGAAAAGAACTCTTATAGACAAAAATGGGACGACATTATGCAATGGACCGAAAAATCGGTCTTACGAGTTCAATGGGTTAATACTTATCTAACATACAATGTAACCGCATCGTTGTTAGAAGAATTAAACCACAACGCTGTCACAAAATGTCTACAACATTAAAACATAAGTTGTTAGATGTTGTAAGATGGATGGGCTTGTCACATTGTCAAAACGCTTTTGCAGCGTGTCAACAACGTTAAACCTTTTATCACCACGCCCACTTTATCCATATATGGAGGACCTCTATGTACGCCTGTATGCTTGGAGGTTTATTACAATTTATGGCATACTTGAAACTCTATCACCTGATTAATTGTTGGACTCTCTGAGCCCTTTCCAACGATTAATCAGATGGTAGGTTTGATCTACATAAAATAGGTGACAATAGTCGCTTTCGGCTGCGAAAGTGTTAAGGAAGAAGTTAAATGTTGTAATATGGCTCTGTTGCCATAAAATATCTACGACGTGACTGCAACGTTAAGTAAGTAATTGTTAAATGGTTGTGTTGCCACAACGTAATCTCAACATCAAGTGAGAAGCTGTTGGATATTGCAAATTGGTTTGTGTTGGCACAACGTTTGCACACCATGACTACAGAGTTAGTTGAGAAGTTGTTGAATTAACATTCATTGCTAAAGTAATGAAAAACGTCGCCCCAACCTCAACAGTCCACAGTTTTACACCAGTCAGCATTATACAGTACGTGGAGAGTGGATTGTAACTAAATCGCCCGCGGAGTGAAGGTGTCACCCAAACTATAACTTTCAAATTTTGTACATATCGACAAAAAATACAAGCAATGTTTCAGCCGATGGACCTCCGGGTTTAACCCGGAGGTCCATTGGCTTAAACTTTGCTTGTGCTTGTTATGCTTTGCAACTAATTTGCAATTATTGCTTGGGTGGAATCTCCACTCTGCGGGTGATTTATTGATAATACACTCTCCACGTACTGTATATCAATGCTTTAACAATGCAAAGTTTCCACGACGTTATTACAATCACACCGTGCTACACACTAAAATCCGTTGGGATAATAATTAACCCAGTTGTATTCATATTCACTCAACCCAGTTGATTTGGGTAGATTTTTAATCCAAATGACTTTAGAGTGTAGCTAAGTTAAGGTCGCTACCTTCATTACGTCTCCCTTAAGGAAGGCGTGGCCAGTGGCACCGAAAGCAAAACTGTGCGGCGTGGGTGTTATTTGAAGAGAACCGTGCAGGGATGGGACCTTCAACCTGTCACCCCCGTTCAAAACCGAGATATACATTGAAGCAGGGGCGAACCAGGCGTAACCAGGTAAAGTGATGCATCAATGGAAAGCTTATTGTCGTCTCTTCCACTTGACACCATGTATTCAGAATTCGTGAAAACATCAAGTGGTTCAAATTTGAGACGAACAGGGAGAAGACCGGAGAGGAGCTTTATATATTGTTATATTTATACATCTATTAATGGTGGGGGTGGGGGTGGGGGCGGCGGGGGGAGTGGACATCGATCAAACAAAATTATCAAAGATCATTAGATGAAACATTGCTTGTGCTTCTTTCCTATCTGTTTATTCTTCAGTAAGTTACCTTTCCAATCAGAACACCCATCGCCATTAAATAATTCGAGAACACCACCCTATTCAACTGAAAATATTGGGCTACGTTTGTCAATAAAATAGTGTCAACATTTATCTGACATATCCTCCCGCTGGTACTAAGCAACGTATGAAAAGAATACCTCGATAAGAAATAGAGCTCCTAATTTCTTATTGAAGAACACCTTTTTACACGCTGCTCAATTCTCAGTTCAAAAGCAATGGATGTTTGAATGAACAGAAGAGGTACGAATATTTGAACCAGTTGGGCCTCTTTTCTCTTATTTGAAGCGCTCCATATTCCCATAACACTCACATAACAGATCCTGTCTACTAGAGCTCCATATTCGATTTACCCTTCCAAACCCGATCCTGTGCAGTATTTCAAAAAAATATTTACAACCAGAATTTGGCAGCAAATAAAATACTGCGCTAGCTCTCAAAGGTTGCAGTGCGTCGTTTTCTATAAAACCACTCTCTCACGATACCGTCGAGATAGAATTCACGCCTGTCGAGTAATCGATATGTAACATAAATAATCGTGGCTTTCTGTTATGGGTCATCCACTGAATTAACAGTTAATACGACTTTTTATCAAAACATTTCTTTGTTACTTAATCTTTTTTAACGTGCTTAATTTTTTATAAGCCTTTTAGAAGATAATAAATTATTTCCTACTTAGTTTACTTGGAGTGAATAAACAGTGAGTAAATAATGATCATGAAATTATTTTGTAAACATTAATAATAGGCTCTTATTTATTTATTTATTTATTTATTTATTTATTTATTTATTTATTTATTTATTAGTTTTAGTTTTTTATTATCATATTTTTATCTTTTGTGTTTTTTGGCAATTAAGGACCGAAACAAGCGAGGTAATACTCAATTAATATATCTTTCTTTGAGTGTAACAAGGCGCCATCCGCAATGCTAAAGCATTGCGGATGGCGCCTTGTTGCACCCAAATGGACGATACATGATTAAATTTCTCATTTTCAATCAATTCTATTTGGAACTGAAATCTTTCTTTTGGCACCTACACAATGCATTTGGCACAGAAGAAAAATTCCACTTCGTACTAAAAACGTTGGGGCCAGCGTCAACACTGATCCTGTGTATTTATTTGATCTGGTGATATTCGAGAACAAGTCCCTCTGATGATGTAACGGAACTTATTTCACAGCTTCATAATGACGCCACTCTCCAGTCCCAAATAGTAACTAAATTAGTTTACCAAGTGTAGTGCCTTAGAGCTGCCGCTAAATTATACTGTAGCTGCAAATCTATGATATTACTAGTGTCGAATATTATGAAAGCTAAGGATCACCAACCCGCTCAGCTTGGGAGTACGGTCACTCAATGGCTACGGTGTTGGGTTTCATACCGAAAGTCGACGATTCCATTCCCACCAGGAGTAACAGAATTGTGGCCTTAGGCAAGGCACTTAATCCCAATTGTTCATGTGGGGACACGGTGGCTCTGTGTACCAATGTGTACTGCACGTCAGTGGTGCACTTTTCTTTATCCAATGGTAATCTTGCATGTGTGGAGTACGTTGGGGCGTCCTGCAGTTGCTCACCGCTGCTCGGTGGGTTTCTCCGGTTTCCTCCATCCCAACTGCAAAAATGCTCGATACTGGCTGTCGAAGGTGTTGTTAAAACATAAAAAATCCTCACAACTTGCCTCCTGTCTGGCGAGTAGCAGTTACGTACGTATAAATAGGTTACGGACGCAACTACCAAGTAGACTGCAGATTATTTTGCTTTGTGTCGGATTTTTCCGCCTTAAAATAATATGCCGTTGACAGTTTAGGACATCTAAGTTACACCTTTTAGACATCCTTTCCTTCATAAATTTTCCAAGCTAAGACGGATGATACATATCTGTTAATCATTTCCTTAACCCTTTCATCACTGGCGTACTGGAAGGTATCATTTCAGTCAATATTGTCAGTGGCGATATAGGCAATACCATCCTGGTTTGTTGGGAGGTTCAGTAATAATTTAATCCAACAGCTCTGTCGAGCTCTCTGTCGAGCGGTTGGATTAAATTATTACTGAGCCTCGATTCAGATTTTTTGTTCTTTATATCGTCTGCTCGTCTACCACCAATTTTTCTTCACGCAAAAATATATGCACACCGTTTCAAAGGGTTAACGTAACCAACTGGTTAAGAGTATTAACAAAAAATCTCCACTCAATTTTTATTATTTTTTAGTTCATCTTGACGAAGTAAAGATGAGCTTATCTAATCGCACTTCGTCCGTCGTCTGTCGTCCGTCGTCCGTCAGCACTATGCTTTGGACACTTATCTTCTAAAACCATTAGGCCAATTAAAGTGAAATTTGTGTGAGTGATGGTTCCGAAGGGTCATTGCATTTTCGTTCAACTCAACATGCCGAGCCCCAGGGAGGAGATGGGGGAAAATGCTCCAAACTATTTTACAAATCTTCTGTTCATGAACCATTGAGTACAAAGACTTGATATTTGGCATGGGGCTTCCCTTTGAGGTAGAGAATCCAGATTGTTCAAACGAAGTTCGTGGAGTTGCCTTTCTAATAGAAGAGGCAAGATGTTTGTCCCCGCCCAAAATTTCTATTTTTTGAGCCAAATTGGGTATGTGGTATCACTGTGCCATAAGTATTTGACTCATTCAAAAAAAAAAAAAAAAAAATTCCCATGTCCCCATGGGAACCCCAGGAGCTAAAAATAGACATATTTTCAAACGCCCATATTTCTCAAAGCACACGGAACAGTGAATTGTTATTTGGCATGAAGCATACGTAATACACAATATCTCTAAGGGGGTCAGATACAACTTTGGTATACAGCATCTCTAAGGGGTCAGATATAACTTTGTTGAAATCGAGTACATGGGTTACTAGTTGGGCTCACTATGGGAACCCGAATTTTAACTTAGTGCAATATGAGGGAAATTCTTAAAAACACTTCTTCAGATTCATCAGTCAGAATCCTTTCTTATTTGGTATACAACATTTCCAGAGGGGTGAAATTCACATTTGTTAAAATCAAGTGCCTGGGTTAATATTTGGGCTCCTTATGTCAGCCGGAATTGGCCATATAGCTGAAGAATTAGAAATCTTTTATTAAGTACCCCCAGAGGTGTGTTACTAAGATTAATCCATATAAGTTGTATCAAGGGGCTCCATAGGGGAGCTCCACTTTTTACATTATGATTAACCGAAGAAAAGACATGAATAGATGCTTGGAGTATTTCAGTCACTCCTGAGGGGCTCAAGGATTGACAATGGATCCTATGGAGATTGATTGCTTAGTGTTGATTCATTCTTGGACTCTTTTTATATCGGGTTCTGTTGAAGGTGAGCGCTTCAGGCCCTCTTGTTTCAATTTTTGCCCCAATTATAGCTTATGACATCAAGTTAGAACGAGCTCGTTGTGGGGTCACAAATATTGTCTACGAGGCCAGAAATTAACATTTTCAGTTATTCAAGAATTTGTTTTTGTAAGCGTGGTCTGCTATTTGTGTTACGTGAAAGAGTGGGTACGAGGATATGGTAATAAAATCTCCGAACGAAATTAGCGACTTGAAACACCAGTGCATGCTTCTTAGCGAGTGGCAGTCACCAGTCTGCTGTATATCACTGATTTCTTTTGGGATAGGGGTGGGGGATGGACCTACCACCACAAAAACAAAGAATAACAAAAATGAATACTATTAGTTATCCTTGTGTTTTCCAGGGTGTATGGGAATTTACACCGGTTTGGGAACTCATACACCATGAGGCGAAGCCGAAGGGTGTATGAGTTCCCAGACCAGTATAAACTCCCATACACCTTGGAAAACACAAGGATAACGGATTTATTTCCAAGAAGTTTAGTGTTCTCAATACTTTAACCTACATTTTTGGCACAAATTGACAGAAAATTTGTACTTTGTAAGTTTCTTAATAAAACCAGACAAATATGGATCTCATTGGAACTGACTCAAGGAGCCAGTTCCAATGACATCCATATCTGTAATATTTTATTGCACATAAGTATTAAATTTCCTGTATTTTTCTTTTTGTTCTAACATAACCGAGCAGAAGGTATGAATTAATAATTAAAAATGGGTACTTTTTTAGCCATATAACCTGCTATTGTGTATTCCTGTTTTTACACCGCGGTAAACCACGGTGTGAAAAAAGCCACTGTGGACTACAAGTTACACCGTACCTCTCAGCCAATCAAAACGAAGTATTTTGTTTCATTTGGAAATAACTATCTTTCCCAGTGCCGGAAGTGGGCCAGCTATTTTATGCACGATTACGTGTATGCGTACGATGCGACTATCAACTTCAAAACTGATTTGACTTTTGAGGGAATATGAAGTTAGTCACCATTATTCTTCCTTAGTTCTCTTTCAGTTCAGTATTTTATTTAACCCATTCATGCTGTATTCGAATCCCTTGTGAATGATTTCTATTGCCTGTATCATTAAAAATTCTCTCTTATTACAGTTTGTTTTTTCAACATCCATGCCATTATCAGAGAGCAAAATATTTGAATTGACTTCAGCACGAACGTTACAACTGATACTTTGTATTGGGGATTGAATTGAGCTACCGTCCTTTGTTGCTAATAGATTTTAATGCCGCATAAGGTAGATGATGTGACCCGAAGGCACTGGCGGTTTCAGGAGTTAACTCTGAAAGATTTCAATGAAAAGTTCGATTTTTCTTGTAATCTGGCGTAAGATAATTCAAAACGTTTACGCATCGAGAATTAAGTTAGACGGAACATTTACTTGTGTTGAAATGGAGGTAATTATAAATAATTTATAGCTGTCAGAAATGAAAATGTACCTGAAATATTTATCAGTCGGAAAATGCACACATTCCCAAACGAAAACAATTAATATGAAGAGTGGGAATGGCTTAATGAAGAAAAGGAATTGTTTTCGCGAGTCGCCCAGATTTATTGATTTATTTAAATTTAACAACACTTTCGACAGTCAGGGTCACCTCCTGTCAGACAGTTGTACGGTGGAGTAGGTCGGAGTACCCGGTGAGAACTACCTAGCAGCGGCGAGCAACTATTGGACTCCACAACGTACTAATTCCGCACAAGCAGGGTTAACATTGCGTCCCCTGAGTTCCAATGTGTTCTATGTGCCAGTAGGCACATAGAACACATTGGAACTCAAGGGACTATTGGTTGAAGACAAGTGCACCATCGACGTGCAGTACGCCTTAGTACACGACGTCACTGTGCTGTGCATTACGTCGGCTGAGTGCTAGAATGTTCTATGTCCCATAGGGGACATAGAACATTCTAGAACTCAGGCGACGATTAGTTGAAGCAAGTACCGTGCAGTACGCCTTAGTACGTAGCGTCACTGTACCCCGGCATGAGCAGGTGGGATGAAGTACCTTCCCCAAGGACACATAGTAGTTACAGCTGGTCAGGATCAAACCGTACACCTTTTGGTTTCAAATTCAGTGCTCTAACCACTGAGCCACCGAACTCCCTAAAAAGTGCCCAGATTTGACAGCAACCATTTCAAAGCCGATCATTTTCGCCACCCGATCGCGATACACTTATTCCGGTGGGTCCAAGCCGGGAAATAAAGAGCATCCGTCATTACCTGTTAGCAGGTTACGCTATGTAACCTGGGGGTGACCTATAGGAAAAAAATACTTTTGTAATACTTTTCCGCTTTCTCTGTTTTTTACTACGCAAGACCTGTTGTTTTAGCCTGTACAGCATTTCCACCAAAATAAAAAGCAACAACTGACGCGCAAATTCTGTTCTAATCCTAAACGGCATGCAGCATGGTCATGTGCGGATGAAAGGCGCAACCTTTGAGACGAGTTTGTTTCGAAGATTGTCATATTTAACTGGCAAGACATTCGGGTTTAACCCTTTTCCCAACGCAGACGATTTCAAAATTTATTATTTTAAATATCATTTTTTAATTTTTTTCAAAAAATTTCAACAAAACCATATCATGTGCCCCCTCTTTGGAACGAGCTCGACGAGCTTGTTCCAAAGACGGGTCACATGATATAGTTTTGTTGAAATTTTTCGAAAAATAATATTTTTTCAGCTGCTCAATTTGCATATTACGAGAGCGGATGTGGGCGATTTGTTGGGCAAAGAGTTAATTTATGCTGTGTGTTTTCGTAAACTGTACTGCGCTCGCGTACTTTACAATTGACGTAGTCTTCAAGTAAATGATCGTTCGCGTGTTATTTCCAGGCCCGTGGGCCGAGATTTCGCATATAAAATACTCCGAAATCAAGACCGCATCACAAACCCCCCAAAACCCAAAACAAACACTAAAACAAACAACCCCCCCCCAAAAAAAAAAAACCCCAACAAAACCCCCCCCCCCCCCAAGAAAATAAATAAATAAATAAATAAATAAATAAATAAATAAAAAAAAAATAATATATTTCTCGAATTCTTTCAATAGTTACAAATATTGAGCCTCAGACCCCAATAGTTGGAAATGTCCAGCCCTATGGAAGTAAATGTCGTGGCATTCTATCTACGGCTGTGACTGTGTCTAACCGACATTTAGCCATTTTTGAACCATATTTCCTGGGATTTCCTCATTGGAGTCAATATTTCGTCCCCTAAGTGTAACAAGGCGCCATGTGCAATGCTAAAGCATTGCAGATGGCGCCTTGTTGCCCTCAAAAGACGATTTCCAAGTCTTAAACACAAAGTGGTCATTGCCATATATTTCGAACACAAATGGAGAGGCTGCATTCGAATTTTTTCAGCAGTTGCAAATTCACATGTAGCAGTTGGTACATTATCACTCAAGGAGGGGGCGGGCGGGGTGGGGGAGGTGCAAATCTTTTCCCAAAGTTGAATGTTCGGCAGGAGGAGGGTGGGCTCTGGAGGAAATTATGTGGGGACACATTCTCCGAACCAAGAACCTCTAGCACGTCCCTGCATGTAATCAAATTATCTTGACATTTATTTTAACAAACAAACATGTAGTTTTAATACCCCTCCCCTGCAAAAAAACCCTTATACGTTGGTTGGAGTTGCAAGAGAAGACAATTTAGTTTAAACAATATTTTTATACAATAAGTGTTATTTGTTACATAATGGAGACATCTTTGTATTATCAACTCTAAAATAAATAGACAATAAGACAATATAACATAATATTAGATGTCACGTGACTTTCCCGCGTTCTGATTGGTTGAACAGAAACACCCTATTTTCCGATAGTTCGTCTGCGAAATCGCACAGACCTACTATCATTTTTGAAAAAAAGAATAGTGCACGGTAATACTGCACGGTTATAAATAGTAACATTCGAATTCGCTTAGAAAATTCCATTGAAGCGTAAATACTTTACAAGACATCTCGTCCCATATACATTATTACATTTAGTTTGGAGAAATAAAAACATGTGTATCGAAAGTGATGTTTGTAGTAGTGTTGGGGGTGGGGAGGGGGTTAATGGAATAATGGTATTGTGTTTCTTGGGGTTTTGGTTCTTTACCTCTCTATTCCAGAACTATGAGTGACAGAATTAACTTAGTTTACCTGTTTAAACCCTGAACCATTTTCTTTTCTCTTTGGCTGTGAATAAGAATATAATCTTGCATATATGACCTATGAAGAACCCCCCCCCCCCCCCACCCTCACACACACATCTAATATAATAAATATAGCATGACTTTTCGTTGACTCTGCCAAAATAGTGGTCCTCGAGGAGAGAATAGTCCCTCCGCTACGCGTCGGGACTATCCTCTCCTCGAGGACCACTATTTTAGCATAGTCAACTCAAAGCCATGCTATATTTATTAAATAAGCAGTTGCATGGTACAAAGAAAATGGGGGATTTGACAAAAAGCTTGTAGCTTATATTGGTCATCTCCCAAGAAGACAATTTGGGTAGTCTACCTGACATTGCGATGACGAGGGCAATACGGAATAGGTATTTTGTCATTGTGTTTATTTTTCTTAAATTCACACCACCTAAGAATTGGACACAGAAAAGGGTACTGTGTGTGACACATCTGCTCTGGCAACCATACAAGTAGATTGATGACCTCCATGTTGTTTCGACTTGTCAACCATTCACCAACATACACAATCACCTCGTATGACCGTTAATAATTCCAAACTATTTTTATTTTATTTTTTCAGTTTTTTCCCAAGACTACTATTCCATTTTCTCCGAGGGAACCACGGGAAATGAAGGAGTGCTTGTTTACTGTGGTAAACAAGAACAGTTCTGTGGGTAAAATAGGACCCAGTCACCAATGCTTGGGGTCTTCTAAAATTGGCAACATTTAAACTATTGACTAAACTTGACTTTATCTCCATGTTGTGGTCACGATTAGTCATTGTGCAGAAATTTGTGACCAATAAATAAATAAATAAATAAATAAATAAATAAATAAATAAATAAATAAATAAATAAATAAATACTATTCCATTTTCTCTTCTACTACTCTCAACGAGAAATTGTATTGAAATCTCGCCCGAGTGTTGTAATGCCATTGTATGTACATCTCTGGACGAGGGTCGATTTATAGAATCTCTGATCTTGCTGTCCCAATCCAGGCAATTACAATGTTTACTTACAATATTTCTGTACACTTTTGTTTGAAAGATTATTCTGCTAAGTATGGTTTAATATTGCACTGTTACAAATATAAATATTGTTTAAATTAAACCTTATGAATGGTCGTGGATGTAGCTGGGGCTGGTTATAAAAGAATAATAGGGCCCAAACGTAGCTTTGAGATTCGATTCGATTTCGAATCTTAAGTTGATATTCGGTTCGATTCGAAATCGGCTGCCAAATTCGTTTCCTCTCGAATCTTTTTCATACGAATATAGCTTGGTATAAGCCATCTTCATCGTCTCAAAAATCCCGCAGAGTTTGGATGGAAATCGTACATAAATAATGTTGAAATAAAAAACTGAGTGTGACTTCCACTGCATTAGCATAAACAAGAAGGACGCCAACGCCCTATAGCTCACCAACATTCCTCTTTGATAGTAACTTTGGCAAACACAAGAACTGTATCAAACAGGCTCATAACATGCGACAAAGCTTACCTAAACACAACCTCTTAAAAGTAAAACACAGAAACTGACATAAACACTAAGTTAAGCATGAAATTCTGAGCTAAACAGAAAACTAAACGCAACTAAAAATGTCAAGAAAAATGTTTAAAATGCAGGGTATGAGGGGTTAATCATGGAACAATGATAATGAGGAACATGTATGATGAATATAAGTGCCATTGGAAGAGAAGGAGCACAGCAGCTGACCTAAACACTTAGTTAAACATGAAATTCTGAGCTAAACAGAAAACTAAACGCAACTAAAAATGTCAAAAAAAAATGTTTAAAGTGCAGGGTATGAGGGGTTAATCATGGAACAATGATACTGAGGAACATGTATGATGAATATAAGTGCCGTGGGAAGAGAAGGAGCACAGCAGCTGACCTAAACACTAAGTTAAACATGAAATTCCGAGCTAAACTGAAAACTAAACGCAACTAAAAATGTCAAGAAAAATGTTTACAATGCAGTGTATGAGGGGTTAATCATGGAACAATGATACTGAGGAACATGTATGATGAATATAAGTGCCGTGGGAAGAGAAGGAGCACAGCAGCTGACCTAAACACTAAGTTAAACATGAAATTCCGAGCTAAACAGAAAACTAAACGCAACTAAAAATGTCAAGAAAAATGTTTACAATGCCGGGTATAAGGGGTTAATCATGGAACAATGATACTGAGGAACATGTATGATGAATATAAGTGCCTTGGGAAGAAAAGGAGCACAGCAGCTGACCTAAACACTTAGTTAAACATGAAATTCTGAGCTAAACAGAAAACTAAACGCAACTAAAAATGTCAAGAAAAATGTTTAAAATGCAGGGTATGAGGGGTTAATCATGGGACAATGATACTGAGGAACATGTATGATGAATATAAGTGCCATGGGAAGAGAAGGAGCACAGCAGCTGACCTAAACACTAAGTTAAACATGAAATACCGAGCTAAACAGAAAACTAAACGCAACTAAAAATTTCAAGAAAAATGTTTAAAATGCAGTGTATGAGGGGTTAATCATGGAACAATGATACTAAGGAACATGTATGATGAATATAAGTGCCATGGGAAGAGAAGGAGCACAGCAGCTGACCTAAACACTTAGTTAAACATGAAATTCCGAGCTAAACAGAAAACTAAACGCAACTAAAAATGTCAAGAAAAATGCTTAAAATGCTGGGTATGGGGGGTTAATCATGGAACAATGATACTGAGGAACATGTATGATGAATATAAGTGCCATTGGAAGAGAAGGAGCAAAGCAGCTGACCTAAACACTAAGTTAAACATGAAATTCTGAGCTAAACAGAAAACTAAACGCAACTAAAAATGTCAAGAAAAATGATTAAAATGCAGGGTATGAGGGGTTAATCATGGAACAATGATACTGAGGAACATGTATGATGAATATAAGTGCCATGGGAAGAGGAGGAGTACAGCAGCTGACCTAAACACTAAGTTAAACATGAAATTCCGAGCTAAACAGAAAACTAAACGCAACTAAAAATGTCAAGAAAAATGTCTAAAATGTAGGGTATGAGGGGTTAAATCATGGTAAAATGATAATAATCATCATATAGCAGCATTATAAAAGCCATGATATGGAAATAGGGCGAATAAGTGACCTAAACAGAAACTTTAACATTATTGGACACGTACGCTGACGCCGACCGATCGAGCCATTCCATAAGCTCACACAACTAAAGTTGGTGAGCTAATAACATCTGTATTTATGTCACCAGTCATACTAATTCCACTATCACTAGTCCCCACCACTGCTAAATACAAATTTAAGGTTTCCATGCAATGACGACGATGAATGATAATCCTTACAGGGTAATATTCCAACTACATCATCAAGGCATGCCTTGATGATGAAGTTGGATTATTTTATCAGGCGGGACTTGAGCCATCATAGTCGGACACATCAGGTTTATAGCCCCCCAACCCCCATCGGTCATCTTCACGACACCACTGATTCGATTCAAGGTTCGATTCGATTTCGAACAATAGATGTGATTCGATTCGAAATTCGATTCGAATCGAAAATGTGAGATTCGCAAGGCCCTAATCCACGATGTATTGTTTCACAATACCCTGGTATACTGGCCCCAAAACCTGGTCTGCCAGTGTGTTTTTGGCACGATACCTAGATGTGGCATACCTTTTGGCCATAAAGGATGGGGGGCAGGCTTATTAGAAATAACACGCGAGCGATGGGGTGGGGGGGGGGGGGGGGGCGAGTGAGCAGGCCTAGAAATAACACGCGAGCGATCGTTTAGTTTAGGTTACGTGGAGGTTAAGTCAACTGTAAAATACACGAACGCAGAGCGGGCTACTACAAAAACAACACAGCATAAATTAACTTCCTAGATTATCCCGCATGCTTTACCAGTCAGATATGACAATCTTTTGGAACAAACTCGACTCAAATGTTGCGCATTGCAACCACATATGACAATAGAGGCATGCCGTTTAAATCTTAACAAAATGTCGTATTGTTTACGCTTTTCCCTATAGGTTACCGGGCGCAGTGACTCAGTAGGTAGAGGTGCAGGCTGCAAGCCGAGAGGTCTTCGGTTCGAATCCGCGTTGTGTCCTTGGGCAAGACACTTCACCCCATTGCCCACGTGGGGGTACGGTGGCGCTGTGTACTAAGGCGTACTGCTCGTCGATGATGCACCTGTCTTCAACCAATGCTAACCCTGCTTGTGTGGAAGTAGTATGTTGGGGGCTGACAGTTGCTCGCCGTTGCTCGGTGGTTCTCTCTGGGTACTCCGGCTTTCTCCACCCGTAAAACTGTCATGGTCATGATTAGCCATTGTGCAGAAATATGTGACCTTACAAACACCAATAAATAACTAAATAAATAAATAAATAAATAAATAAATAAATAAATAAATAAATAAATAAATATAGGTTACCACCATGTTATAGGGTAATCTGCTAACAGGTTACGACGTAAGCTCTGTATTTCCAGGCCTGAGTGGAGGGGGGGGGGGGAGTGGACTCCTCTCAGAACTGTTCACTCCGTGTAGCTTCACCAGCTACGAACTCCTCGGCGATTCTGGGTTGATCCTCACATCTTACGTTATCACAATTCATGGATTCACCCTCCCAATACACAACACAAGAATGAAACCTTCGTACCCATTGTTTTTGCCTGTACGATAAGTAATAACACATACCTACTGTCTAGACAGCACGTTCCATCACACACTTGGATATCCCAGATGCATCCGATTCCGTATAACCACACAGAGATTATAACATAAACAGTCTTGAATGAACTTCAACAAACCCAAGAATTGGCGTGCACGGTTCTTCTCTTTTATATAATCTTCAGTGGATGTAACCTATTGGAAAAACATTTGAAAAACAAATTGAAAAGCAAAACAATCAAGTCAAGAGGTACGACTTTTCAAAGGCAGTCAAGACCAGACTATAGAATGGTATGGTAAGAAAACGAGTGCACGCTTTATTATGGTAGGTTTATTGAAAATAGGAGTGTATTATATCTATCTTACAGGTGTCTTCAATGTCTTTTCTTCATAATCGATCGCAATTAACTTGTATTACAACGATTTTTGTTACATATATTGTTTGATCAACTAATCCTTTCTCTTATTTGCCTGTAAGACTGAGTGCGCCGCTCAGGGAATAATTGGCGGACTCAACGGTGGGCGTAACTAAGGAAGTATCAATGGGATAATGAGCTTGATGCACATTTAGAAATGTCTAACATAACGCTTTCATATGCTACAAACGTACCCTCTATTCTATTATTAGTGCCGACACTGCATCAAATGTACCGAAATACGAAATTGAGAAACTAAAGGGTGGGGTTATGTTCACAATCAAAATGAGAGTATTGGGGCATCTCGCTCCGATGACAGATCGCCTCCCCGAATCGTTTCGCTCCGACAGTTTGCCTGGTTCGTTTCGCTCTGGATCGTTTCGCGGAATGTTATTTTAGCCGCTGTATGGATGGATGCTATCAACCGGCAGATTCAGATGCCCGATTCGTTTCGCCCCATCAGTTTGTCCCGATGTGCTCATCACTGACCTTCGTTTGTATTCTGATCATTCACCGTTTCGCAGGAAAGATAGAGGATATCTTGTGTTTTTGAGTGGATACCAAAAATTATCTCATGAGTGACCGAGACAAATGTTTATTTTTCGTGAACGCTTGCCCGAGCGAGATCACCATTTGTCTCGGTCACAGGTGAGATAATTTTCGGTATCTACTCAAAAACACTAGATTTTCTTTTTATTATACACTTTTTATAAGAATCTGATAATTCCACCGGTTTCACTCTTGACTTGATGAATGAAAGTAAACAGCGCATTGAATCATTGATACGCGGAAATGATTTGATTGATACTCGGAACAGACAGCGTCTTGCAATCTGATTCAGCTGGCGGGTTTCTAGTCCAAACATAGCCTGAAAGTCCATAATGTAAGTTTTTGGTTTGGTACGTCCTTTGAAAGGACGTACCAAACCAAAAACTTATATTACGGACTTTCAGGCTATGTTTGGACTAGCGGGTTTCATGCATCATGTCAAGGTGAATACGTGTTGAATTATTGCTGGAAATGATCGGTATCCACTCAAAAACACTAGATTTACTTTTCATTATACGTTTTTAGAACAAATTCATCATTTCCAGTGATAATTTGACTCGTATTCACCTTGAAGTGAGGCTTTGAAAGCCGCCATTTTGATTGATATCGTGAAAGTGAAAATTTCTATATCTTCATAGTGGGGGATACGATTTCTATCTTTCAGCAATGTCTTCGATAATCTATCGTTTAGCGTATAATATGATGTTTTATTTACCTTCATTACCCCCACCCCACCCCCGTAAAAGTCACCCGGACTAAACGACTTCGGACAAAACGCCCCCACACAAGAATAAGGCCAAATCATCAAAGGCCGTAAGAGATAGACAAAATTCCAACACTTTACCTATTCGTAATTTAATCTTTTTAATGAACTTCATTGTCGGTTGAAGTCTTTCCCTCGGTCTTCTTCTTTTCTCAATGTTTTATTTTTCTGTATGTTCAGTTTTCGTTACAAGACGGGACAATTCAATAGATGTGATACATTTTTTTCACGGGAATCAAATGATATTGCAGAAGGGATGGACGTTCAGAGCAACAGTACCACTAAAAGCAAAAACAGCTGCAAAAAGAGGCGACAAGTCTTATCTCGTCTTGAAAATCAACTTTAGATAAAATTATCCACTCTAAATCATTATGCGGACAAGGAAGGTCCAATTAAGAAGCATGTGGTTATTGAGAAGTTTCCTTTTGTTATTTTTTATAAACGAAAACAACGACAACTCTCGGTTGTTTCGGTTTTATTAAAAATTACAAAAGGAAAGAGGCGGCTTTTAAACGCCGCTTCCAAAAGAAAGCTGATTAGAAGCAACTACGTAAATGTCCACTTCATCTCTTTGTTTAGCGAATGTCTTTTGTAGAGTAATTTGCGAGTTTTTTTATTCTTCCCAAGAAAAATATTAGCAAATCTGACGTACTGGACTTTTATATTAACGGAAAGGATAGCGTCTGTATTGTATGTCAAGACATTGTGTGTTGATATAATGATCAGAAAAGAAAAGCTACAGAACATCGAAAGAAGGTAAAAGCGCAGTTTTCTTTTTTTAAATGGGTTTAACCCTTGATACGTTTGTACGTCGTATGACGTACGAAATCAAACAGCACGTTGATACTCTTGTACGTCTTATGACGTGCGAAATCAAACAGCGCCTTGATACTTTGTGGTCATTTGTTTTGTTATTATTTTTCGATTTTTAAAGTTTTAACCTCAATTTCTATTTTCTCCCGAATAGTACTCAGTAACAACCGTTGAGCCAAATGTTATCGCGGCTTATAATACTAATACAATCCTGCTGACAAGTACTCCGGCTTCCTCCACCCGTAAAACTGTCACGGTCATGATAAGCCATTGTGCAGAAATATGTGACCTTAACCATCAATAAATAAAAAAATAATTACTTCTTACGGTTCAGAAAAGTTCAGTTGAGTGATGAACGTTTCTGTGTCAATCATGTTTTCCGCCAAGCCCAAGGTTAGGACAATTGGTTGTTACTAAAAAATTCAAACTACGGACAGAGATGTCCACCATGTTCTGCTGAGGGAAAATAAAAGAGGCTGTCCCAAAAACTCCACTGTTGGGAAGAGCTTCTATTAGAAGGGAATACCAAGCATTGGGGGAAGGAACACGCTTGGCTGAATCCTCAAGGTTTAATTTGCTGTCAGTGACCATAGACCACCAGTCTCCCCAATCGCTATTCCTCCATGCATTGCACTTCATTTCTCTCCAATTTCCTATTGTGACAAAGTATTTAGTTTATCCAACTACTCCGTTATGATTGGACATTATGGAGTAGTCAGGAATATTCTAAATTGTCCAACATCTTCCCTTCCAACGGAATTTTAAATTCTTGTCGGATATTGCCTTTTTTCCGGTGTCTACGGATGCACGGTGATTAACTAGCATAATACTGCGAAGCATTATTTCATGTGAAAATATCCTGCTCTTGAATCCAATGATGTAATAGAAAACGTTTCATGACCTCTGAACTTCTTGTAAGGAATATGCATTGTGAACCTGGCAGTGAGACACTCACATCTTTACTTCCGTCTGCAGTTGGTCTGTCGGAAATTACACATTATGGTATTGGGCCCGAGACGGAGTGAACTGCCAGACAGATCGGCACAACGCCCCCGCGTCTCATTACCCGATAAACAAATTTCGGAAATCAAAATATTTTAACTTCAGATGCAAGGAAATCGAATTTCGTGAAGCAAAACTCTAGATCAATCTCTCAAACGGGGCTGTCCCATTTGAAGATCAACAAACTTTAAAAATTCCTCATATGAGATAAAATCATGGTCGCCACAGCCTGTATTTTAGTTGAGACACAATCTCCTTAGGTGAAAGTTATCCCTTAAATGAGACTGTAGACGCCGTGGAAAGAGTCTACAGACAGAGGCGGAGAGGACAGGGTCGCGGTTGGGTAGATCTACGTAGGAGGGTCGAACAGTCGAAGCTTATCGCGAGGAACGAAAGGATTTTTTTTTGTTCGCTTGCAACAGACTGGGCCTAGCGCTATCGTCTAGTGACGTGATTTAACAATATCACGTACTTGTCTGCAGTGGTCGGTTCCTGATATAGGAGGACTCAAACAGCCGTTCCAGAAATTTTAATTAATTAATTGTTTGGGAGTGACTTAGTTTTTCATTTCAGATCCCCAGTGACGGACTCAGGCGGGGGGTGGGCGACCATTACAAATGAATACAAAGGTAGACAGTGTATTATTACACGCCTGTTCTTTGGAATCCCCATCTACAGCAACTCTAAACCATGCGGAAAATGAAATTCGTTCCGCACACATGTGCGGAACGGAAATCGTTGACAATCTATTTTTACATTGAAGCGAAATTTCACTCGAATTTTCTACAAATCGTGCAATGTAATTACAATTTGAATAGCTAGAGACAGCTAGAAATAGTAACACGGGTTTCCCTCGCAAATCTGGTTGGCGCAAAAATGTGTTCTTTTTGGTGATAGTTCGTTCCCTGAGTTCCAATGTGTTCTATGTGCCTACTGGCAGCCTACTGGCATATAGAACACATTGGAACTCTGGGGACGAATTGTCAAATGAATTGCTGAGTTTCCTTCTAATAATAGCTTTCATAGACGTGAAGAATCGTTTTTCGCGTTTCGTAGTAAAGCGAAAAACTTTTGTCTACACGGAACGGGTTAACTTAATTGCACGTTTAAGTTGATCGGCTTTCTGCGTGGTTATGAAAACGTGACCCCCAAGGACCAATCAAATGAGTTGACTCCTCTGAGCGGTCACGTGTTCGCTTTCAGTAATTTCACTTCTAGCTCGACGCTCGATCCGTCAAGTTCCATAACTTTTCGTCATGCCTGTCACGGTGGATAGCACCCATCAGAAATGCAATGTAATTTTGGAAGTGACCTCGAGTTACTTTACATCGTTTTCTTCAACTGTGCATTTAGTGTTTTTCAAGAGTTAAATTCATACGTAGTCCTTGTTAAATTCTTGTTCATTTTTCAAGTTTAAAAAAACCGTATATTCTGCCAATTTTGGTTTAATTTTCATAGATTACAAGTAGCGGCACTGTTTTAGTGTTCGTCGTGACATCTTTTCATGAATTTAACTCTGAGATGAGGACCAACATCTCACCCTGTAGGCAGGCTCTGCATGGCTCTCATTACAGGTTTCCGCCTTCAGATAAAATATAATAAATCAATAAAAGAAAAAAACAAAAAAAAAACAAAAAGAAAACAAAAAAAAACAGGCGGTTGTTTCTGGCCGGCGAGATCTGTCGTCACTGGGGTTCATAATTTATTTAAGGCGTGGTCAGGGCTGTCCAAGTCTATAACATTTGAAAATTTGTGAAATTTGTGCTCCTTTACACGGCTACAGTCGCTCGAGGCTAGGTACCATAAAAGATGAAAAGAGTTTTATGTGTTGTTGTTTATACACAGTGAAGGGAAGACGGCGTGTAATAAACACAAAACAACACACGAACACTCGCGTGTGAATGGCCTAATCGATTTGGCACTTGTGACATCGTGGAAGGATAAAACTCGAGGCCTGCCATATCGATTAACCCATTCACACGCGTGTGCCGTTCTGTGTCTTTATCCAAAAATAACCTGAGCCCAGTACTCTAAAACTGTGTGCGCCTGTTAGTACTGAAATGGTTAACCGGATAACCGGTTTGAAACCGCTTACCTACCTAACCGATTCGAAAATCGGTTATCCGAAATACTGATAGTGATCATCATTCCATTGTTAAAACGTGGTACATCTGCTGCTTCTCATTTGTGATAGAATACACCTCGAAGCCGCGCTGTATATACTGAGAAATAATCGACTTTGGCGTTCAAGACTTCGTTAATGATCGGCAATTTCCGTGGGTACTGAGTAATCGTAGAAATTATTCTGTAGTTGTCTACAAACGAACGTTGTCGAGTACTCGACAACGTTCGTTTGTATACACGCTACTGAATAGTTTCTGTCAATACTGCTTTCCAATTCCTATAGTTTGTTGATCCAATATTCGGTGAAATAATGGCCACGGATAGCCGGATATTATACGGTTATAGCTCTCGGTTAGTCGGTTGCGAAAATGAGTCAACCGTTTCAGCCCTAGCGCCTGTAATTGTGAACAATTTACTGCAATTCGTGGTTCTGGCAATAAACGAATACTATAAACCGATTGCCAGAGTAGAAATATACAGTTGCTTCCCCGGACCTGTCAATTGCAGACACACCCGCATTGAGCCTGTAACTCCGATACTGTAAACGAATACAGGTGTCCGGCGCCGGTAATTTTCCAGGAAATCACGGCTGAAAACTTCCATGTGAACTTTTGTCGGAGAATTGTTTTTACAGGTATATGTATGATTTTTGCGCTTACGTAAAGTTAAAACTAGAAGTCCTGTCATGAAATGCGCACAAATAGCACGTCGATCTGCGCGTTAATCTACGCGTTAAACCATAGTAAGGCAATCAAATTCTGTACATATAACCTGGAGGTCCATTGGCAGAAACATTACCTGTGTTTGCTATGAGTAACCAGGAGAACCTGCCGTGCTTCGGATGCCATTCGACATGGCAATTGCGCCCATTTCCTACGCGTAATCAAGCCAAGAAAAGCTCATTGTTCTTTACAGGACTTCTAGTTTTAACTGTAAAGACTCGGATCGAGGATGCGGTCAGTCAGTCGTTTTATTTTGACGAATATGCCACTTTCTGTTCCGTGGTTAAAATCTTGAATATATAGAAAAAAGATGACAGACTGACTCACGACTTGAGGAGACACGTAAGAGATAGCACACTATTCACGGAATCCATCAACTGGAATCGTAACGAAATATATTGCCCTTGCATTATTGTTGCAATATTAAGCCCAAAACAAACGTTCAGCCGCATGATGTGTGAGTGTGTTACAATCGCTTGTGTGAAGAAGTACTACAAAACAATTGTAAATGTAACCACGCGTAGCCATGGAACCGACATTGCACAGACCCGCGATCGAAATCTGCGAATACTAAAAAGAGCGAAAGTTACAATTTACATACCTGTAATTACCGGCTGCTAGACTTGGGACTTATGTACAGGTGTAAACTTTTTACAGGTATACCGGAGTAACATCGTAGTATACCAGAGTGTTCTGGGATAATACCGTGACTAATCGTTTTACTTTCCTATGGGAAGCACACGGGACCACTCTGTGGATCTGCAGTACCGCCGCCGTGGACTGGTCACTTTCCACGGGTGGGCAATATATCTATGATGCAGTAATATTAGATTCCAAACACTAATAAACTAATAATAGGAATGATCATAACAAATTTAATTAATAATTAATTTTAATTAATAAAGCACCGGGTGCAATCCGGTGCTTCATTGATAAATATGTTGCTGCTGGTGATTTTTTTTTTATACCTGATAAACGCATACGTGGACATCACTACCCACCCGTGGATTGCGACCAGTCCACATCGACTGCACTGTATTTTGAAACCTTTCCACCACTGGGCCGCACAAAAAGGTAGGTCCGGTAAATCCTGGACAGAAATTCTGAAAATTTACTATCGAAGATCGCAGTTTGGTGGATTTTGGAGTGAAATTCAACTTTGATTTTGGGTCGTGTTTTGCACCATGTTTTCAATTTCTACGCTGATCAGTGCATTTATAGTTAAACACTTTGGCAAGATTTAGCATGTTGCATGTTGAGAAGTAAGCGGTGTTAAGTATTCAAATTACGTGGACTAAACAGTTAAATGTTGACTTAACTAATTGGTTCTTATCGATTAACTCATTAATGATTTACAGTAAGCCACCAAATGCTACACTGACATTTCAAAAACTACAAATTTACTGATACAGGTTACTACAAGTTTATCTAAGTGTCTACACGTTCGCACCAACTTTATCATTGCGTACAATCAAGGACATTAGCAACAGGGTTTAATTCCGGATTCCCGGTTCGGAAAGTCGATCCCGATACCCGGGAAATCTACAGCACGGAACCGGGAATGAAGCGTGGCACTGTTTGAGTATTTTTCAGACGTTTTCTGAATTGAAACTTTGTAGGATTTCGTCATCCCTTCCACGCCTGAAATTTTTAAAGTCCTGATTCCTGACGAACCATTTTCATAAAATCACTGCAACTCTCAACCAGATTTGGAGGACCCCCCCCCCCTCCCCCCCGTTCAACAGCAAGATCTTCTTCACCCGCTTCAAAGTTCAAATTCGTCTTCATTTTCAGAATTACTAGTATCACTATTCACTGCCTCCTCCAATATCAACATCCTCTTCACAGCCGTTACCAGTCTCCTCTGCTTGAAGCAGAGGAGACTGGTGATGGCAGTGAAGAGCGTGTTGATGTTGGAGAAGTTAGAGGTGATAATGCGAGTGATTACAGCGGGTTTGAGTTTTCATTCTTATCTTTGGAAAAGAACTTTTCCATTTGGAGATGGGAGATTGGCAATGAAATATGCTCATCATCATTAAAATAAATGCGTCATGTTACCCTCGTAAATTTGCTTGAAATTACACGGGAAATGTCCCGGTTCCCGGTTCCGAGAGTAATTTCATTCCAGTTCCCGATTCCTAAGAAATCAGGGAATATATTAAACCCTAATTAGGAATGGACTGTAGTAGCTCAGTAAATAAGTTGAATAAGAAATGATACACGAGACAACTCGAGTTTAAACAAAACCTACCATTTTAAACTTTTAACTTTGCTTTTACCAGTGACAAAATTATTATTAAAATGAAGAGAGGAGCAATATAAAATTTCAAATTCCCCGCCGAATGGAAGTGGGTTTGAAATTTAATATTACTTGCCCCTTTATTTTCACAATGGACTTTCATGCACACGCTTACAAAACTGGATTCAGTCATTCAAAGTAGGAAAAGCGTTAATGTTAGTTTTTGTCTTCGATTAAGAGCAGCGAGAAAAAATATGGCCGGTGAAAAATGTGTGTTTTGGCGAGGGACTGTAACCTTCTCCACACACACCAGAGGCGGAATGGGCTAAGAAAAGTTATCGGGAAATGAACCAAGAAGGACCCCGACCTGGAGAAAATTTATTAGATTTTTCGAACTGAACTATCTGCTTCCTTGCATCTGAGGGATCAATGACAATTCACACAGAGGAATATTCTTCAGCACATCCTACACTTCCGCAGTAAGATGGGATGGCATGTATAGAAATCGTACACAGAAAAGTTTATATATACATACATTAGATGCATCACATCAAGATAATATCAACGCGATACGGTCGGAAGTGTTTGTCAAGAGTAAACAAAGTTGGACAAGCCTCCCCTATGCCCGGTATGTACATACCATTCTGAAATTGGTTTATGGCAGATAAGGAGCGGGTAATATCTTTCCACGAAAGAAAGGTCAGCTAGCACCTCAAGCTCTGAAACCACCAGCCTAATTTTGTAAGAAATACGACGCTGTTATGGCCAGGAACCAGTCTAACCTTTAATAGTCCATCTCTTATGTTTCGATTTAATGGGGTGGAATATTCATTTACTTTGAATCATCGGAAAATGTTTCTCAACTCAGACTTGATTTATATAACAGAATCTTTGATGACATTTATTATGAATGAAAAGTCACCGGTGTTGGTGTTTAAGGTCACATACTTATGCACAATGGCTAATCGTGACCGTGACAGTTTTACGGGTGGAGGAAGCCGGAGTACCCGGAGAAGACGACATTTGCAAACGTTACTTATTCCCAGTTTCTTGATCGACATTCGTTATCAACCGATTTTATCGGTTGATAACGAATATGGAATAAGGAAATGGGAATTCAAAAACTGTTTTTGAATGACTAAAACGTTTCCTTCATTGCCCCCAAAACATAGACAATGATTCATCAAGGGAAGGAGTTCGACGAGCTCGTTCCAAGGCGGGGTCATAAGCTACGCTTTGGAGACATAAAAAGTGAGAATATAATCAAATTGGAAGGACGGTTCTGTGAATAGCTCTGGTTGGATAGCGTCGATATGTAACGTGAAGGGTTAACCTTTTTAAATTCTCCTCTCTAATAGAATCCTCATACAGCACGACCTACGTGGGCTGATCACTTTCCATGGGAGGGCAATATTATCACGGACGGACGCAATAATATTATTTATTTATTGGTGTTTAAGGTCACATACTTATGCACAATGGCTAACCGTGGCCACGACAGTTTACGGGTGGAGGAAGCCTGAGTACCCGGAAAGAACCAACGAGCATCGACGAGCAACTGTCAACTCCTCTACATTCTAAATCTGTTCAAGCTCCGCTCAAGCAGGGTTATAGCGGTTGAAGACTTGTGCACCATCGACGTGCAGTACGCCTTAGTACACGGCGTCATCGTGCCCCCATGTAGACAACCGTGATAAAGTGCCTTGCCCAAGGATACAACGCGGGTCGTCCCGGACAGGGATGGAACCCGGGACCTCTAGCATACATAGAAGTCCAACCGTCTACCACTGAGCCACCGCGCTCCCACTCACCGGATTTGTAGTTTTATGATTACGTTGTGTAGTTCCACTGTTTGTGTTGAGGCCTAGAAAATAAAAAATCTGTTTCTCAGGCCCTCACGCATGGTCCATTTGGCGGCCGCATGGTCTCTTTTTATAACCAATCCGAACTTTAAAAAAATCAAAATCAAATGGTTTATGTCCGATATTTTAACCAAGTTAATAAAATTGTCCCTTAAGTGCAAGAAGGCTTTGCAATGCTTTAGCATTGCAAAGCCTCCTTGCACTCAAGGGACGTAATACACCACCACCCATACTATTCTGTATATTATGGGGCCTAAAAAGACAAATCAAGAACATGAACTTTTTAATGGCAATGAAATAATAACAAAAATAAAAAATAAAATAAAAAAGACCCGCCCGCATGCAATTTTATGCCTGAGAAACAGAAGATCTACTTTGTGAGGCCTAATATCTTGATGTGTTCAATGTGAATCAAATACTTGTTGATTTGAATATCGGTAATTTGAGCGAGAAATAATATCTGAATATCTTTGTGACGAAAGGTACACATCATCGTATCAGCGTTCGTCAGCGCGTCAACTCCAAAAAAATTGGGTAAACAAACAGTTCATAACATCGTCGAATTACGAACAGAATTAGATTAGTGATCCAAGAGCTTGCTAATGCCTATTTGGACAACAACTCCAGGTGTACAGACCTCATACATAGCGATTGTTTCATGAGTTTAGCACACCATGTCATCATCGCGATATATGGTTGTAAGGTTCCTAGGATTCGTGTTTCTCGGAGATAAAATTAAAAACCCCGATACGATTTGGGGATCTGGGGCGTTCCTGCTCCAATCAGTCGAACGTGTCGAAAATATGCCGAACAACGAACATGACGCATATACAAATAATCAAGGTCTTAGATCACCAGTCTAATTCCGTAAGAAAACATACGCTGTTTTGGGCTTTTGTTTACCCATTTTTCGTGGAGCTTGCGTTGATGTCTCTTTAGTCACAAAAACATATAGATATGATTTCGTGTTTCAGTTATAGATATTCCAATCAATAAGTATTTATTTTGTCTTGAAAACATCAGGAAATTAACACAATTGGTGGAAATACGCGGTGTAATCATAAAAGTTCAGCCCCGGTAGTCTTCATTCGTACTCCTGTGTTCCTAATAGACATTCAAGTATATTTTTTAATTTTGTGGAATTTTCCCACCCTCTATGCACCTTATATGGGCCTGTATGTTTATTAAAATTACCCTTCCAACACGGAGGAGATCTTCAAATTAGTAAATCTTCACTAGATTGTGTGATAGTCTTTTGTTTAGCACAGTGTATTCATTGTTGTAATCTCGATGCATAAACACCTATTAATTTTCGTTAATAAAACTAACTGCAATACTGGAAAATAAGTTGGCATTTAGATAACATTAACTAGCATTATTCCCCCACCCCTCAATGGATTTCCACCCTGTACTATTATTTGAGTCTGTACTTTTATTTAATTTTGATAAATGTTCCACTCTGTACTTTTATTCCCACCTGTACTTATATTTGGAACACGAGAGTATGTATTTATTTATATATTACGACAGCCAGGGTCACCTCGTGTCGGACAGTTTTACGGGTGGAGGAAGCCGTAGTACCCGGAGAGAACTACCGAGTAACGGCGAGCAACTGTCAGACTCCCCAACGTACTAACTCCGCACAAGCAGGGTTAGCATTGGTTGAAGACAAGTGCACCATCGACATGCTGTACCCTTTAGTACAAAGCGCCACCGTGTCCCCACCTGGGCAATCGGGATTAAGTACCTTGTCCAAGGGCGCAACGCAGTTACCCCTGGTGCGGATCGAACCCTCGACCTTTCGGTTTGAAGTCCAATGCTGTAACCAACGCGCCCACAAACATGTATAACAGTACTGTAATATCATTAATGATTCGATTAATTCATATCACGATATTAAATAGTATTTGATATAGCTGATTCAAAGAAAATGAATGTTTATAGAACTTTTAGATTCAATCGTATGGAATATTTCAGTTGGTCGAAAAAGCGAACCATAGGTTCGCCTTTCCGACCAACTGAAAAATTCCAGACGATTGAATCTGAACTTATGCGATGAACTAGTTAAAGGCAATGTCATAACAGCGTTGAATTCCTTGCAAAATTTGACTGGTGGCTTAAGAGCGTGGCAAATAATCATGGTGAATTTCCTGTCGTGGAACCAGTCTTTTTCAAAGCACGCTCTGAAGATGTATGAACTTTTTTAGCATTCCCCATGTTTGGTCACGTCGACGTGGGCGTACGTCACATTTGTTTTCAAATCAGTAAAAACGTCTGGAATGAAACAGGGAACCAGCGACGACGGTTATCATCAAACGCGTCATATGTCACTTATTTCCTTTCGTATTACTCAACTATGCAAATACCTGCCGTCTCCTGAGTTTCAATATGTTCTGTGTGTCAGTAGGCTGCCAGTAGACACGCCAGTAGACTGCTAGTGGGCACATAGAGCACATTGAAACTCAGAGAACGACCTATTGCAAAGGGATGCCAATACTTTATTTATATCAATGCGTTTCGAATGTTGAACATTCGAAATGGTAGTTCAGTTCCTAGCCTAAAGTTTTATTTTCACCTCAGATTTACGATATTACTACAAATAATAAAATAGATACTTACTATAAAAAATTAATTTTAAAAACAAAATGATCAAACGCGTGATATACCAATTTATCCCATAAATGGACGTCTATTCGAACAGTAGAAGCCTTGGATAAATTTTTGTTTTATTCACCTAGTGAGGTGATAAATTTTCCCCGTAGCCATTTAACACTGAAAGAATTTATTCCAAAAGTTGAGACGGACTTGTTGACCTCTGATCTCTACCGCATTCGTGTTGTCATGACCTGTTTTACGTTTGTGGGAGACATAATGAACCGACGGTTATTCATAGTTTATCAAAACGTTGACCGTCGCTGAAATGTTTAGTTTTAGTATATATGACACATTTCAACTCTGTCTAACAATAAAACGAACAACAATTAACAAATAAAACACAAAGTAAATCAATCGAAACCAAGCGTTGAAAAGCATACAAGTTCGATTGTGAAAGGCGGGGGCGTGATGAGTGATGTTTCATTTTTCAAATTATGAAAGTGTAAATAAACAAATGCACGTGTCGTCTGCATTGTTTACAAAACTCAAGTTGAATCCATGTCGAAAAAAAAAAACAACAATAAACATCGAAAATAAGAAAGATAAACATTGTTCATTTAATAAAGTATTTTTGTAACTTTAGCTCAAGTTTGTAGGGGAATTATTTTTTGACAGAAATGTATCACTGCGCCTTGTTTATCTTTGGCAGTTTTGCTTGTCGATCGGATTGGGCCAATGTGCTCCCCACTTCTCGCAGGGTTTTGCAGCGAGTAACAGCACGATTTCGCCGCGACTGCCCTGTAAATGATTTATGGGATAAACATAGTGTTTTCAAGTAAAAAAATTATTCTACTCGTAGGATTAAGAATGAAACCGACGAGCCAGAGGCTCGTCGGTTTCATTCTTAATTCTACGAGTAGAATAAACTTTGTACTTGAAAACACTATACGTTTATTCTATATATCTATTTATCTGACGCTGAGTCGATTACATGTCCCCTACTTTTCACGAGGATAGTTCCTGTTAAATATTCCATGTGCTATTTATTTTGGAAATAACGGTGACGTATGCCCCTTCTCGCGTGACCCATTATGAGCAATGTTAATCCCTCTATTGAATTAAATTGATATTAATTCAGAAAAGAGAACTAAATTTTAAATTTCAATACGCGTTAACCTTTTACCCGGCACGAGTTCAGACGACATTCAATTTTCTTGAATAATTAAGAATTTTGATTTTTGCCTCAAAGCACATCTTTTGATTCCTCATTGGAAAGAGCTCGTTAGAGATGGGTGGTATTGGAATTTTGAGTTCAGTATCGGTACTGGTATTTTCATGGGGTATACCACACTATCGGTTCGGTATTCAGCAGCTGGCTTGACTGAGATTCGTTGCGAAGGAGATTCACATCAGGAAAATACAGGATAAGTTGTTCTTGTATCATTCTACCACAGCGACGCACATGCACTGCCAATCATCTCAATCTTGACATTCTTTTGCCTATACAAATTATAGCTATAGTAATATTAATGACGTGTTCCAAACACACCTTAACCTTTATAGTCCTCTTTCAGGCTTTTACCATCTCAGAGCTTGTGCTTTCAGCCTGTCATCATTGGGAGGTGTTGTCGACAATAAACAAATCACCTGGGCAGTGAGTTCTAGTAACAGGAAACTAGAAATCATTGCTAAGCAACTGGACATGTTCAGGCTGTTGTCTATTGGGAATTCAAGACAATTGCGCAGTCCCTTTTAGGTTAACAAAACTGAATAGAAAATCAGTCACTGTTTTCATTAAGATGAACACAGGGATGTGGGGGGGGGGGATGTGGGCGGGGGGGGGGGGGTGTCTCCCCCCCCCCCAGCTAGGAGTAGTTTTTTCAATAGTTGGAAATTCCGAGGTCAAAAATCAAATAGTTGGAAATTCAATAAATTAACATTGTTCATGAAAAATATTAAAATTCCAACTTAATGATGAGAAATTTTGATCTTTTATTTCCAACTGGAAATTTGAATTTCAAATTTCCTACTCTAAAATTGACATTGGCCTCACAATTTCGACTCTGACATCAATCCGGTAAATTTTCTGACCCAGACACATTATAAATGATGCTTTTTCCGTTTCAGGACTACTGAAAATTTTCGGAAGGGTTCATAAGCATGTGTGTAAGCTCGTTCCAAAGAGGGGTCACATGATATGGTTTTGTTGAAATTTTTCGAAAAATAATATTTTTTTCAGCAGCTGTATTTGCATATTACGCGGGTGGATGCGGGCGATTCGTTGGTTAAAGGGTTAAAAGATATCACCCAGCGCTGCAGTGCAACCACCTATCGGAACTACTCACAGATGGTATTTACACCTGTGGCACCCCCCCCCCCGCCCCATCTGAAACCCTCTAGCCACATCCCTGGATGAACAGTTTAACTGCTATCAAGCCTTGTCGGTTTTTCGGTATATCCGTGACACTGGTATCGGTTGGGTGTTCGTTGTATTGCCAATCTGTAAAGCTCAACGCAATCAAAACAACTATATACTGTATTATGATCGTGCCTTAAAGAGAAGGTTAAAAGCTATTTTTCTGGGCTTTAAAGAAACAAACGAATGACAAAAGGGTCGCTAAATTTCTTCTGAGCGAATGACAGGCGCGTGAGACAATATGCACGCCACAAGCTCGACCCAATTAGGCGCCATATACTATACAGCTCAGCCGCCGTGGACTGGTCGTAATCCACGCCTGGGCAGTGATGTCCACGCATACATTTACCAGGTAGTGAAAATCATCATCAGCAAAATTTTATTTAATGAAGCACCGGGATGTACAGTTAAAACTAGAATTCCTGTCACGAATAGTGCGCTTGTCTAGGCTTAATTGCGCGTAGGAATTGCACACAATTACTCTATGGAATGGCATCCAAAGCACGGCAGGGTCTCCTGGTTACTCATAGCAAACACATGCAATGTTTCTGCCAATGGACCTCCGGGTTACCCGGAGGTCCATTGGCTGAAACGTTGCTTGTGCACAGGCCAAATGTACATAATTTGATAACTTTACTATGGGATTAACGCGTACATTAACGCGCAGACCGACGTGCTATTTGTGCGCATTTCATGACAGGACTTCTAGTTTTAACTGTACCCGCTGGTCATTAATTAAATTTTTGTTGAGGTTTCTTATAATTTGTGTTTGGAAGCTAAAAGTATTGCGTCGATGGGCATCTTGCCCAACTGTGGGATGTGCCTTGTCCACGACCGCCATACTATATAACATTGCTAATTATTTGAATTGGAGTTACCCACTCTGAAATCTAAGCAATTTTGAAAAAAATATATTGATTTTAAAAACGTTTGAATAAATGTTCTGAAATCATGATAGAAAAGAGAGTGAAGTGATGCAGTTTCAGAGCCAAAAAGTACAGTTAACTGTTGGTGTGTTTCTGTTAGAAATGCCCCACAAAATGTGCGCGTGACGTGACCTGCGGGTTTCTTCGTGTTAAGTTGCGTCTCATATTTGTGGCATAACCCCCAGTTTCGATGACACAAATAGTTGTCTGAAGGGCTATACTCGTCTTAGAAAAATTGAATACTCAAATTAAAATGTGGCGATCATAATGTTTTTCATCCCAAAGTTGTTATAACTGTAGACTATGGAGGTGGGGATGGGATGGGGAAGGGAACTTCGAAGAGTTAACACAATTTAAAACACGAAAGCAGTTCTCTAAGATATCTTCGAACGAACGAGAGAGAGAGAGAGAGAGAGAGAGAGAGAGAGAGAGAGAGAGAGAGAGAGAGAGAGAGAGAATATCAAAGCCAGTTTGTAACTGCATCAACCTTACGATCTGTGGCCTAAAAAACTTAATGATCTGTTTTTGTTTGGCCCTCCCGCATGGCCCTTTTGGTCACCACATACTCTCTTTTTATAACAAATGCAAACTTAAAAAAAATAAAAATTTAAATGGTGGATGTCTGATATTTTACCCAAAATAAATAAAAATGATAAATTTATCCCTTGCGTGCAACAGTCTTTTGCTTAGCATTGGAAAGCCTTCTTGCACGCAAGGGACGAAATACATCACCACTCATGCTAGTCTCTACATGTAGAATATAAGGAAAACAAGCCAGGTACAACTTCTGATGACAAAGAAATAATTACAAAAATAAATAAAACGCCTGCACACATGCAATTTTACAAAAAATGGCCTGAAAAACAAAAGATCGACTTTGTGGAGCCTTACCAATAAAAAAATATCATCTTGACTTAACGAAAACGTTGACTATTGGCAGTGAGAACGTTGATTATTGACTATGTTAAGCTGTTACTTTAACATGTCTCTGAAACATTTCTGACATATTATGTCGAGTCGGCTGTTATTCAGATAAACAAATTCAAATTTGAGAAATCGCTAAATATAAACTCGAAGTTGATATGCATAGTATCTCGTTTACTCGTTCTAAATATTGAACTCGCAAATCAACCCTCTACCTAGTAATGGCAAAACCCTTTGTGGAAAGTAACCTCACCCTGAACTAAAGAGAAGGTAATTCATCATGTCTTGCCTGGAATAGCCCGAAGAGTTCGTTGGAACCAGGTGTAGAGGATTCTGTATTACTGAAACTCTCAGGACAAAACCGAGCTACTGATGACTTGAAGAATTTGCACCTAACGTACGGCAGGCAAAGGTTGGTTTGACACATGGTCACCTCCCCCCCCCCCCCCCCCGAGCGGACATTTACCTACACTCTCATTTTCTGCTAGCAAAAAAAACCTGTGTTCACAACAACCATGCAGTTCAGAGACCACAGCGTAATCTACTCGGTGGTCCAAAAAAGCAAATTTGCTTGTCGTTTCCTCAAGGTTTGTACTGATCGGTAGATATGTGTATTCATAGAAGTCGACCCAGCAGGTGGACGAGTACGAAATCATGCTGTGCGTATATGAGGTTGCTAAATAAAACGAACGCGTTTGATTTATGAGTTACCCAATACAACGGCAAACCGTTCAGCGTTACTAAGAAGATTCATCATTCAATCTCTTTGTCTTTTCAATTTTTGTCTCAAAAACTTAGACTATGACCCCTCTTTGGAACGAGCTCGACGAGCTCGTTCCAATGAGGGGGTCATAACCTATGTTTTAGAGACAAATAAATGAAAAAAGTAGTTATTCAAGAATTTTGTTTACAAGTGTCGTCTGCTCTTCGCGTTGGGTGGTGGTTTACAAATGTCAACGGTTACCTTTTATCTCTGTATTACATCCAAATACAAGAAGTTATAACGATAAAGCCTCGCCAAGAACTGAGCAAATCCGAGAAGTTAGACAGGAGAGAAACAATTAGTTCACTCCTTTAGTTGCACTCCAAAATGTTCCACACACATTTATGTTTCCATCCGTTTGAAGTATTGATAGTCCAAACACAACTTCACTGTCTGACTGGTCTCGACTGATAGTGACGATCGATGAATCAATTCCTTGCGCAATCAACATAAACCTCTCGTATTCTAATGAAACGAACCGGATTTGATGAGAAAGTGAAAGAAGAAACTTTCCAATTGTTATGCCCACTGTGCGAATGAGAAATATAATTTTCTCAAAGAAAAAAGCGGAGAAATACAACAGTGAAACTAAGCGGAGTACGAATTTACTGGTATGATTGTCTTGTGTGTATTGGAAAGCTGAGAAATGTGCCAATACAACAATCTCCCGTAACAATGGTATTCGTACAATGTTTATTAGCTGGCGATTGTTAATCCCGGCTTTATGCTTTCAACGTATTTCAGGCAGTAGAGATTATTGTATTCAAAAGGCTTCTGGGAAACACTCGTTTTGGCTTGTTCACCCTATTGGTAGCAAATCGACATTCACAGTCCATTTTAGTTCTCAACCCATAACAAATGATCCCTCACTGAAGTGAGTTCGTGGACGCACAACAATTATCTAGAAATTCACAATCTGATTTTTGTGTTTACTCTCTTTGGGTGGTGAGTTAACCCACTCCACTCTAAAATCGAGATATAAATATTTCAACCGGCAATTTTTCCCCAACTCAACTCGGAACTCAACTAATTCAGTCTTGTTTGACAGAGCTCATCGAGCTCTGTCAAACAAAACCGAATTGGTTGCACGCCTAGTTACATCATGGGAAATATTTGCTGTTTGAAATCAGTGTATGGGGGTTAAACTTATCCAGCAACAGAAAGAACGATAACACGAACGAGCCACGTATGGATTTAGGCCATTGATAAACGAAATACTTATGGAAACTACACGTCACGGTAATAATTGTTTCTTCAATGTTAAGCAAGGACACAGATGCTTGAACACGATTTTCCAAAATAGAGAATGTGACATACAATTTAGTCATCTGTCCTAGGATTATATTATTCATCATAAACAAGCACAATTTATTTATTTATTTATTTATTTATTTATTTATTTGGATTTAACTACACTTGCCACAGACAGGATCATCTCGTGTCGGACAGTTTTTCAGGTAAATGAAACTGGAGTACCCGGAGACTATAACTAAACATGATAGACTCTCCAACTTATTAACTCCTCCCATCCTACACACACACATTTTATTATTCATCATAGAACTTGCACAATTTATTTATTTATTGATTTATTTGGATTTAACGACTCTTGCGACAAAAAGGATCATCTCGTGTCGGACAGTTTTACAGGAAGAGGAAACTGAAGTACTTGGAAACTATAAATGTACATGATGGATTCTCCAACTTATTTACCACCGCCCCCCCCCCCCCCCCCCCACCCACCCTACACACACACAGTTGAAGAGTTATCGTCGATTGAAAGCTTGTGTGTTGTGGACGTGCCGTACAGCCACATGGGCAATTAGAATTAACCCTTTACCCAACGAAATGACAGCATCCGCCCGCGTAATATGCAAATTCAGCAGTTGAAGAAATATTATTTTTCAAAAAATTTCAACAAAACCATATCATGTGACCCCTCGTTGGTACGAGCTCCTTCGGGATTCATACATAATTTGTACCCATTCCCACACGTTCATACTCCAATAAAGATTATAAAAATTGCATTCAATTCTTATAATTACATTCCGTAACTGTTTAAACTACTTTTCACCAAACAACAAAGCAAAAAGACGAAATAAAACATGTACGAACGAACGAGGCGAAAAACCACCCTCACACAAAAGACAAAGCGCACAACTCTGAGTTGAGCGCCGATTTTCGGCATTGACCCAAATTTGTCAAATTGCCGTCTTTCGCAACGAAACTTGGAATGTTCAAAACAATTTATTTAACATATCAGTAAACTATAATCACTGATCACTGCGAGAGGGGCTAAAAGTTATAAACCAGCCCAAACACCGCCCGAATTACATTCTGTCAACTGATTTTCGGCATTGACCCAAATTTGTCAAATTGCCGTCTTTCGCAACGAAACTTGGAGTGTTCAAAACAATTTATTTAACATATTAGTAAACTATAATCACTGACCACTGCGAGAGGCGCTAACGGTTATAAACCCGCCCAAACACAGCCCGAATTACATTCTGTCAACTGCGCTCTTCCGTAAGTGCGGGTCAAAGTTCGATCAAATGTATTCATTGGAAAATGAATTACATTTGGTCATGACGTTTTCATACAGCTGACCAATGGGGATTGAGCATTTGAACCCAAAGCGTATAACTACATTAACAATGTAATTATTACAGTTTCTAGCAGTGTTATTATTTCTCATTCCGAAGTTTTCTCTTCTCCTAGTTCAGCTATCCGAATGTCTAGGCTTCCCCGCTGGGGATTATTATAATCCCTGATGGGTACGGGTGTGGGATTTGAAAATCTCACCCGAGGGCAAGATATTTGGGTCAGACACGAGGCTGGCCGAGTGTCGGGACCAAATATCTTGTCCCGAGGGTGAGATTTTTCCATCCCACACCCGTACCCATTAGGGATTATTCCCCCCCCCCCCCCATACAGCGGTTACGTTAGCAGAGGTAATCGGCGGTCACGTGCTGATGCAATCAACTCATTTGGTATTCGTTGTTTTGAAAAACTAATGACACCATCGGAAAGAGCATGCAAAAGTTATGCATATACCAAAGGTTTTTACCACGAAATCAATTAGGAACGGTGGCATCTTGGAGTCTAAAGAGTTTTAGAGCATCAAACTTTGATCACACTGCATTCTGATGACGTCAATATGAATTAGTTGGTAGCAAAAAACTGATACGATCTGCATAACGTCATAAAAACGTTATAAATGTATAACGTCAGGTGGGTGGGGTGGGATACATATGTCTCTCTCTGCTATCTCACCCTGGACAGACGTATGTTTATACAGTGGGGGGGGGGGGGGGGGGGGGGATTCGGATAACTGATCAACATGTTTTCCCACTTCGAAGTATCTTGGTATAAGACACTGAATTTTAGTTTGCATTGAATTTTCTGTACAATTCTCTCATTTCTTCTCTTCCACACCTAATAATTACTTATTGCCATCATCAATTCCTCATCATACAAAAGTATACTTCAAACTGCTCCACCATGCCTGGTAACGTCAATTAGCCTGATTGCGTTCAACGAACATCTGTGAAGATTTCGATGTCATCAAATTTGTTGCGCCTTGTCAAGCATCGAGAAGGCAACTCAAGCTTGGTTCATATCATCCGTGATCGGCGTCATATCAGCCTAATTTGAAGTCATATCTACCGAGTTTGATAATGTGCAATTCTAGGAAATAAAATTACATCTAATAAATAATAAAATAATAATAACAATAAATAACAACACGTTTAACCCTTCACCTAACATGAAAACCAGACGACACTTGTAAAAAAAAATTCTTGAATAACTATTTTTTTTTCATTTTTTGTCTCAAAAACATAGGTTATGGCCCCTCTGTGGAACGAGCTCGACGAGCTCGTTCCAAAGAGGGGTCATAACCTATGTTTTTGAGACAAAAAATGAAAATATAATGAATATTAATAGGCGATTTTTGAGAATAGCGCTGGCCGATTTTGACCTTTACTTTGGGTAAAGGGTTAAATAAATCTACGGTTATTTCTTCTATAGTCTGTGATCTTTTTATTCTTGTCTTCGCTGTCTGATCGGTTGATGGTGTACAATATTTGGTGTTACTGGGATAAATTTAATAACTTATTGCACCGAAATTCGTAAAATCGTTTAACTGATTCCCCATTTTCAATGTGGTTATTTAAATCATCAGCACGTGATGAAATCACATGACCTCATTCTCGGCTTTAATGGCTGTTTCGCGCAACATGTTACATGGCAATTGATCAGTGTTCGAGTTTCAAGTAACTTGTCGAAAGAAAAAAAAGGGAAACAGATTGTAATATAACAATTAATAATAAACGCTAAAAATTGATTTTATACAGCGTGAAACCACCTAAGACCGTTTACTATATATAATAAATATTTCCACGAGCAATGTTTTTGAGACAAAAAATGAAAATGTTTAGTCATTCAAGAATTTTTGTTTCGGATGTCGTCTGCGTTTCGTGTTTGATAAAGTTTTAACTAGTCTGATCTTCGAAGACTACATACAGGTATATAAAGAGGGAAGAACTCACTCCGATGCAAGATCATGAATGCATTTAAAAATTAAAACAAGGATTTTCAAAAGAGGGTTAATTTTAAAATCCTTGTTTTAATTTTTAAATGCATTCATGATCTGGCAGCGGGGTGAGTTGAACCAGTGCAGGTTTACCAAAATAGAAGTTTAGCGGCACTGATAATACAAGCAACAACATTCTGGATTCATTAAAATTGCTACAAGAATGAGAGTGTCAGACCAAAGATAAGAGAATTGCTGTAATACGAATGGGAGGGTATGAGCGGATGAACCAATTTTTCCTTGGCTATCCGATTAAAGAAGGGGCGGAATTTACTAGGTGTTATGAGCTGTCAACAGCAAGATTTACAAATTGTTTTTATGTGTGGTTTGAGGGTGAGATTTGTGCCACAGATACCCCGATATTCCTTGCCCTATCCGGGAGCACTGAGGCAGAATCACCAACATCAATTGACTGAATAAGGGAGGGGGGGGGGGGGGGGGGTAAGAATAATATACAAGGCAACATGTGGGAGGAACTTATCGAGCGACAAATTGTTTAAACAAATTGCATTACGTATCACTAGAACCTCGTGCTCGTTCAAATGAAGGGTCATAAGGTATGTTTTTTGAGGAAAAATATAATTTTTTTAGTTATTCCGGATATGTTTTTGAAAGTATCGTCTGCTATCCAGAATGGGTCAAGTATTAAATACATGGTTGAGCTTTAGGAAATGATATATTGGTGAAATACAATTTTACCGCACAGTTCGATTTATGTATTTATTGGTATTTAAAGTCATATACCTATGCACAATGGCTAATCATGACCGGGACAGTTTTACGGGTAGAGGAAGCCGGAGTACCCGGGAAGAACCACCGAGCAATGACGAGCAGCTGTCAGCTCCCCAACATCGTAACTCCGTACTGCAGCACAGGCAGGGTTAGATTGGTTGAAGACATGCGCACCATCGACGTGCAGTACGCCTTAGTACACGGCGTCATCGTGCCCCCATGTGGACAATCGAGGTTAAGTGCCTTGCCCAAGGACACAACGCGGAAGTCCGAATTGAACGCTCAGACGGCCACCCGTCCGAGGATTAACCGAGCTCGACGTTGCTTAACTTCGCTGGTCTGACGAGAACCGGTTACTGCAACGCCACCGCGCCCCCGCACAGATCGATATTAGGCTTGCATATCTGATACAGAAGCCTAAATCATTATATGCTCAAGGGCGTGGAAATGAAAAGGGCTTCATACAGAGCTTGCACAATTTAACTAGAGAGTTCAGCCATATTTGATGGTTACATAGTTACTGTGGGGGAACCGACACAGCATATTGCGATCGAAGAGCTGGATAATGTTATGAAGAGTTTTCACAACAGCTAGAATTTTGAAACGTTTATCAGAGGTACGTGTTAAAATTTTAATATATAATTGAATAATCCCCTCATGACCACGAACAGATTAACCCCTTGAATACTGGTGGTATTTTCTATGTCAGTGTCATACAACAATTGGAAGAGTCCATATTCATAAGTTGGAGGTAGACCAATTGATATTTTCAACGTGCAGCCTTTGTCTTTGAATAAACTGAGTTATAGCGATTTTTTTTTGTTTTTCATTCTCCGACGGGCGGTTTCAAAAACTAAAATCACTCGGCAGTTTGCATAATTCATGTACTAGAGAAAAAAAAACTCGTATAGTATATTATGTACATTTTGTTAGTTGTTTTCCATACCACAATAATTAGAATCGAAATCACCATTTGGCGTTCTTGCTTAAAAGACGTCATTGCTATTTCGGGAACAAAATCGACGCCGGTGGGCCATTTTGGATGTGACAAACTTAAAAAAAAATGTAATATCCTCTTTCATCTTTAAATATACATCATTTCATTAAGTTTCGTAACAATTGGCATTTGACTGAATTTTGGTCATTTTTGTATTTCGTGTAGCAAAAGACGGGCGCACAAAAATAAAAAACATAGAGGGCGGCTGCAACTTTTGATGGCTGTCAAAACTTCAAGCGAAATATATTCTCTTTCTCTTGTTAACCTATTGAACACTAAAGGCCGCTTTTCCGGTTCAGGAACATGAAACGTCCATAATTTCACCATGTAGGATGACTGCCCAGTATATGTGTGGGGTAACCAATCAATATTGTCAACGTGCAGCCCAAAGGCTGCACGTTGAAAATATTGATTTGTCTATCCGACACATTCACTTAGAAGCCAGTCCACTTAACCCTTTACCTAACCTGAAAAGCAGACGACTCTTTCAAAAAAATTCTTGAATAACTAATTCTTTTCATTTTTTGTCTCAAAAACATAGGTTATGACCCCTCGTTGGAACGAGCTCGACGAGCTCGTTCCAACGAGGGGTCATAACCTATGTTTTTGAGACAAAAAATGAAAAAATAATGAAAATTAATTGGGGATTTTTGAGAATAGCGCTGGCCGGTTTTGGCCGTTACGTTGGGTGCAAAAGGTTAAGACCATTCCTAAATAAACATACATACGTGGCCGATAAATAGCTCCCGATCAGTATAAAGATGTTATTAAGAGCAACACTGTTTACATATTAATCACATTTGTTTGCTATTTACTGGTATTCAGGGAATATTCAAGAAACAGATGTGTAAATTTCCAATAATTAACATCAGGTTTATAAAATGTATTGAACTATGAGAGAATCTGAGAGCAATAAAAACGTTGCGATGTAGGCCAAAATAATATTATTTTTTTATTTTTTTATTTTTTTTATTCAGATAAAAAGTGATAAACATATATATCTACTATACATATAGTGTCAGTGTACATTGAATTCCATTTTATACAGAGTATAATATAAAACTTTTTCTACTCTAGGTTTAATCGATGCACAGAAATAAGACTGTTATTGTTTTATCCGACTTGTGTTGCATGTAGCCTTCACATGAGAATGGAGAGAAAAAAAAGCAAAACAAAAACGTCGAGGGCTATTGTCCAGGAGATCGAGGGCTATTGTCCAGGCGATGTGTGGTGTTAAGTAGGAGGATAAAATAGGGCTTTTAGAGATTCCCACCTGGTATTTATTCGGTCGTTTTTTTGTTAGAGTACAGGTGGTGGGAGTATAGCTCGAGGTCACGGTATGGGCGGAGCATTTCGACGAATCCGTGGAAGCTGGGTTGACATTTTCTCACTTTGCAAGAATAAATGAACTTTTTAAATATAAGAATTACTAAGGTGAGGGTATATTCATGTATATTATTATTATTATTATTATTACTATTATTATTATTAATATAGCCAATGAGGGTAAAGTGCGGTGTCAGTGGTAATAGAATACCACATTTCTCCTGCAATCTATCTGCAAGTTGTAACAGGAATGTGTTGTAATAATATTTAGTGTACGGCTAATTGGGAACCATAGGAATTCTTCACCTCTACGATCGCAACATCTGGTGTCGTCTCCGCACAGTGAGAGTTAAGGTTCTTATCCATTCACTGGTAAATTCCTATGACGTGGCTGTTAAAACTAATAATACCCAAGGAAAAGTTTAGTGGTCTTAACTGTTATTTTACGTATTGTAAACGAAAGTTGTTCAGATAGGTAGAGCGCCAGTTATTAGAATAATTCGATCAGTGAGGGCTGGAAGTGACAGTTTAATGCGAAGATCAGTTAATATTTTACTGAAGAATTTTCTTCCAAATGTTTATTGCTGTGGTATTGTTCAGAGCACGTTCTCTTGGATGCACTTACTTAAAACAGAATTATATTAATATATCAAACTATGAGAGAATTTGAGAGTAATAAAAACGTCGCGACGTGCGTCGAAATGATATTTAGTGGCCTGGTAATCAAGCCAGAAAATAAGCAGACTGTCATCTGCAAAATGAGGTCCCCAGAGGGTGAATTTAGTGATGCTACCCTGCACAGCAGGGTAGCATCACTAAATTTACCCTATGTGAACCTCATTCAGAATCAGGGTCTCAAAACTGAACAGAAAGAGGTACCCGCAGGATAGATAAATTGGCCCACTGTATGGAGTTGCATCATCAAATTCACCCTCTGGGGACCTCATTTTGCAAATGTCAGACAGCTTATTTTCAGGCCTGCTGGTAATTGGGAACCGGTTACTTGCAGTAGAAAAGTAGGGTCTACTGCTCGGGATTGTATGTTTTTTTTATTTTAAAATTACATTTTCTCATACAGTTACCCAAGTCTTTATCCAACTCAGACACTAAAACCGACAAGCGTTATTTACAAAAAACGCCATCAAATTTTATTATTTTTTAAAACTTTTTGCCTCAAAAACATAGCTTATGACTCCTCGTTGGAACGAGCTAGCTTGTTCCAATGAGTCGTCATAAGTTATATTTTGAAGACGGAAAATGAAAATGTTTAGTTATTCAAGAATTAATTTCCCCAGATTCATCTGCCATTCATATTGGTAAAGGGTTGAAGTGTATGCCTATATTCCCGTGTACATGTATTTGAAGTCTGCGCCGTAAGTATGTTCTAATATCGTTTTAAATGGATAAAACCATTTCTGTCAAGTGTTCCTAAAAAGATTGGGGTCGGACATGGAAGTTTAGATCAGACAGGTAACCTGAACCATTTAATATTTTCCCCACCCTAAAAATGAACTGTGAATTTCGATCAATTCGCGATTCCGTCCAAATTCTCGGTCACGAATGTTATGGTGGTTTTGTATTATATAGAATACATGATCACTGTTGAAATATCTAGGGAATGCTCTTTCCAACGAAACACAATGCTCTATCTAGAAAGCTCACGATAAGTACATGCAAAGCTGCAGCTGTTCGACCTCTGTTTTCAACCCTGGAGGTCCATTAGCAGAGACTTCACTTATAGAGGATCTCAAACGAGTGATGTTTGGATATAAGATTTTTTGAAACGAGTTTGATGAATTTGATTCACAACGAGCCTTTTCTTATATCCAAACATCACGAGTTAAAGATTCTGTATATCACATGAATTTTCGAATGTTTTTTACACTTTTTATTTAATTTATTGTCGCTAAATTCTCCCAAAACAACCGACAATCAGTTCGTTGGCTCAGACGCTTCACACCATGACGTCATGAATGCGCTTTACTAGCACCTGTTGTCGTAATTGACGTCATGTGAACTACGCACAAGAATACAATGCTGCTGCTATGGGACCACGCGCCGATTAGACACTAGTTGATAATCAGGTAATAAGACATGGGTTGTTACGTCGAAATTAACGACGTTTCTTCTGATGTATGCCTATTTGGCATTTTGGATCTGATGATGAAGGATTTTTATAATTTGTTAGCCCAATTTACGTGTTATGGACTAAAGCCTCTTGTCACAATGACTAGTGGTGTTTTTAGGGGGGTGGAGGGTTGTTACGTGAGTAGCTGGGCGAGTGGGAAAAGTTTAAGCACCAGGGCAAAACAATCAGGTGAACCGATGCCATGCTAGACACCAACGGACCTTGTGTATCATACAGTCGTATTCAGCGTTTAAAGGTACACTGAATCACTGCCATCCCATTTGAGCAAACGAGTTTGAGGTATCATGTTGAATGACGCAAGGCGCAAGCGACGATTTGGTCAGGACTAAACCCACGATCTCTCGAATCTAGGTCCAATGCACTGACCAATGAGTCACTACACATTTGTTTCCCTTTTGTAGAGAATTCAAAATTAATATGATTGTGGATATTCCACCCTGTGTGTGTGTCTCATCAGCCAGCCACATCGCCGTGTACAGTACGACTGCCGTGGATTGGTCACTTTCCTTGGGTGGGAAATATCTCCACAGATGCAATAATATTAGATTTCAAACATTAATTATAAAAATAATCATAAAAAATTGAATTAATGAAGCACCGGGTACAACCCGGTGCTTCATTAATTAAAGTTTTGCTGATAATGATTTTTATTACCCGGTAAACGCATGCGTGGACATCACTGCTCATGCGTGGATTACGACCAATCCACGGCGGCTGATCTGTACAGTACCGTGATTACACAAGCGATCAGATCAAAACTACGGGGCAATCAGGTCGAAATTTCTGTTTGGTTTTCCGCCCACAATGTGAAACAATTTCACCTGTCCAAAAGAAACTACATACTAAAAACTAAAGTGTTAAAACTGACACTTGTAAGGTGTTAAACCCATTCTAACTCCCAGGGTTTAATTTTAACACTCAAAGTGCAATGCTTTAAGCACTTAGACATTACAATCGTCAGACATCTGAAACTTGAATGGATGGCACTTCCTATGTGTCTAGCATTGGTGGTTCTTCCAGAATCGTCCATAATTTGATTTGCGCTTGGTGGGTACATAATTAAAAGGACACAACGCAGATGACGCGGATCAGGATCGAGAGTTCGAGTCTGATCCGCGTCATCTACGTTGTTTCCTTTTAAGTGTCGCGACATTACACTTGTCAAGTGGTATTATTGTAACACCTGTCAAGTTCTGGGATAACTACACTTGGACAAAGTGCAAGTTCAACACTTAGAAAGTGTTAAATACAGCACTTCAAGTGTAGTTTTTAACACTTTTGTTTTAGCTTGTATTTTCGTTTGTTCTTGTTGATTAATATTTATATCTATTTACAATGTTTTCTTAAAACAAAATTTCTGTCAACCGATGTAAATGTGTCGCGACTTGATCGCAATCCGCTCGAGAAATAGAATGCTTCTGCGATTACTTCATATATTGGGTTTAACGATACTTTCGACAGCCAGGGTCAACTCGTGTCGGACAGTTTTACGGGTGGTGGAAGCCGGAGTATCCGGAGAGAATCACCGTGCAACGACGAGCAACTGACAGACTCCCCAACGTACTAACTCGACAGAAGCAGGGCTAGCATTGGTTGAAGACAATTTCTCCATCGACGTGCAGAAGGCCTTAGTACAGAGCATCACCGTGCCCCCACCGTGCCCCCACCGTGGGCAATCACGATGAAGTGCCTTGCCCAAGGACACAACGCAGTTACCCCTGGTGGGGATCGAATCGCGGACCTTTAGGACTGAAGTCCAATTCCGTATCCATTGAGCCACCGCGCTCCCTTCTGCGATTATTTTTTTTGAAAGAAAGAGAAAGAGAAAAGAAAATATTACTGACAGGAACAAATGACAATAAAATCACAATTTTACCGAACAAGAACGTTATTGTTAAGAAAAGAATAATTCATGCCGCGTTTGACTTTAGCGCATTCAGATTTTCCTGCGAGTGTTTTTTGTTTACAATTAATGTTCGAAATATGTAAATTTTTGTACAAAAGGGAACCTTATTGCCGACAAACCATCATTAAATACTTTGTTTCCAATGTAGATTGTTCTTTCTTTCTCCCCAAAGAGAGCACGTCGTCTTGCATAAATAACGAGCTGTCTGATTAATGACACAACGCGTCTACATTTTATAATCGCTCATTTGTAAAACATAATTCACGAAAACGCGCCGAGCTGTCTCCAATTTCTTGTACGTGTTTCTCTACTTTCCATATTCCAGTAACCCTTGACAATATGGCCAGACGTGAGCTTCAAACAAACGCACGGGACAAGATATTGTTACTGAAGAACCATCGCTTCGCTGAAGGCCTTCACACACCAGATTTGAAGCTAACTTTCCTAGGGCTGCGATAAAGAAGTAAATATAGATTTGTCTTCTCATTTTGCAATTTCGTCACAATGGTTTGGCTCTGATTATTGGATTTGCTTTAGAACAAAGACAGTAAATATCTGAACTTGATCCAAGTTGAGATGTGGAATATGTAATCAATAAATTTAATTTTGACGCAACGAGTTGTTGCGTCAAAATTAAATTGAGTGATTTTATATTTCAGTCTGTACGTTGGTCTCATTGTAATTGATACTTGTCCTTGTTGTACAGCGAGACTCGCGTTTGGAGCATCATACCATAAAGAAATTCTGTGTCTATAGTGCATGTTTCTCCAAAGATAATCCTGACCACCACAATGCAGGAAAAACCGATGGAAAACCAACAAACTGGAGCAAGTGAGTTTTTTATATGAATGGAACCTGGTCAGTAATGCATCTACCTACTCTTGCCACCCCTATAAGCGTCGGAGGCCCGTACCACTTTCAGCTCAGACGCATCGATAGGTCAAAATACACTTTTTTAACACACCAAAAATCCCAGGCCCCTAAGGGTGCCCGGGCCCCGAGGCAGTTCCCCTCTCCTGCCCCGTTTTCGGCGCTAGTGTATACACGGTGCGAAGAGTGAACTATCATTAAAGCACTGGTTAAGTGGGGTTTATACCAAGATCATAACTTCAAAACTGTGTACAAGCAAATGAAGTACCAGTATATTTTTAGTCAATAGACGTCCCGATAAAGCCACGGGGGCTATACGGTTAAAACTAAAAGTCCTGTCCAGAAATGCGCACAAATAGCACGTCGATTTGCGCGTTAATCTACGCGTTATGACGATGGTAAGGCTATCAATTTCTGCGTATACGGCCTGTGCACAAGCAAAGTTTCAGCCAATGGACCTCCGGATAACCCGGAGGTCCATTGGCAGGAACATTGCTTGTGTTTACTATGGGTAACAAGGAGAACCTGCCATGCTTTGGGTGCCATTCGATATGACAATTGCGCGCAATTCCTACGCGCAATTAAGCCTAGATAAGCGCACAGTTCGTGACAGGACTTCTAGTTTTAACTATAGTTTGCAGGCGTGGGGTACGGTAATATCGGCGACAACTCATGGACAGCCACATTCCACATTGCTGCCACATCAGCCTTACAGCGCGACGACCATCGATGTACATGTCAACGTTACACTTACCTTTAACCTGTGCTGACTGCTCTATGTTAGGATGGTAAATTAGACATCCCGACAATCACTCACCATTGTTCTGTGGTTCTCTCTGGGTACTCTGACTCACCCCATCCGTAAAATGGCCCGACAATATAATCTAAGCTGTTGAAATTGCCGTTAAACCCCAATGAACAAATAAACAAACTTGAAACAACAAACATCTGACCTTTTATGTATCAATATGCAGATAAGTCGGAGTTATCCTTAGCACATGTGAGGAGTATAAATGTAACAAGAGAGATTATTATTTTCGTGTGTCCCGGGTGAGACAGCAGGGTGGGATATTTCTATCCCACACACCCCACGTGACATACTCATTTGCATATTTTATTAGGTCGCCGGAACTATTTCATCATCGTCTGCACAATTGTAAATAAACAAAATGGCTTCACGATTTGCTTCTTAAATTGTGTTCGATTATTACCTATTTATCTGTTCCTTTTTGATATAGACTCAATATTTAATTATTATTAAAATATTAAACTTGATTTGTTTCAGCCCATGTTTCTCTGCATATTTAACAATATCACTGCGCGAATTTATCGATCGATCAATAATCTCACAATGCCCTTTACATTAGACTTTGACACGCGCAAATTAATTAACCCCTTAAAGGACAGTGTTACAAATCAATTTTTTAGTATATACCTATGGTATATACCTAACTTTTGTACGATCTTTCCGATGAAATTGTTCGTTTTTCGAAAGGTCTACGACTTGATATATTGGGTATGTCAGCACGTGACCGCCAATTATCTATAATGACGTAATCCTCGTGTGTGGGAGAAAAATCATCGTCGTTGAGTATGAAGGTGGGAATAGGGAAATCTCACCCTCGGGGCAAGATATTTGAACCAGACCCTCGGCAAGCCTCGGATCTGGTTCAAATATCTTGCCCCTCGGGTGAGATTTCCCCATCCCACCACCAGAGTCACCGGGGATCATAATAATCCCTTGTGGGTGAGGGTGTGAGATTGGGAAATCTCACCCGAGGGCAAAATATTTGGGCCAGACACGAGGTTTGCTGAGTACCTGGACCAAATATCTTGTCCCGAGGGCAAGACATCTCCATCTCACACCCGCCTCATCAGGGATAAGTTTTCTTCCCCCACCAAAACAGTCTGACGCCATCAAAAGTAATTCAGGGGCACGTGCAGCTATATCGAACAATTTTGTTGTCCATTTCTGAAAAAACTGATTTGTTTATCGGAAAGAACGCACAAATGTTCTGTATATACCACAGGTATATGCCACAAAATTAAATCCCCACGACGGCAAGACAGGGGTTAAAGATTAGTAGTGAAATGAACATTGACACATTCCGATGACGTCATATAAATTCTACAATGTATTCGCATAACTTTTCGACGAGAATTTCGTGCAACTCGCTCCACTCATAATGGCGTTCATCCAAAAATTGAGATAAAAGAGTCAAGTGTCCTTTGGTTTTGCGGTCTGTGTTTTTATTTCTATTTTCTTCGACAAACGTTCGTCTGCTAATATTTCCGAAACGTGACACCATGTCGTTTGTTTACAGAAGAACGTTCGATGATTGAATAGTCCTGCGCTCATTAAATATGCTAATAAGCCAATATATGTTGGTCACGTGGGTGGGGTGAGATAGCTGTCACGTGGGGTGAGACACGCATATCTCTCCCAGCTGTCTCACACGACTTTATGTATGTCTCAGTACCTTAGTGGTGGGAGAAACATATGTCTCAAAATTCAAAACCAGACATTGTATTTTCCAGCATATGTTCGCTTTTCTCCGTTCAAAATATTACAGATTGAGACGAGAGTTACAAAGTGAACATGTCAGTTTTAATATATGCTTTGAAGAGCTTAAAGGAATTGTCAAAAATCTGTACAAAAAAACTGATGTGAACAAACTTGGATTCTCATGTTATAGGCAACATACCAACAGTTCAGTCGCCATGGATTGGTCGTAAATCACGCGTGGGCAGTGATGTCCACGCATGCGTTATAAAACCAATCACCAGCAAAAGTTTAATCAATGAAAGACCGGGTGAATCATCCGGTGTTTCATTAATTAAATCTTTGACGATTATTCCTAATTAGTGTTTCCAATTTAATATTGCATTCGTGGATCTTTAAATGCATCAGAAGGGTCTACACAGCTCTAATTCCACTTGTCTGACAAGCCACGGGGGTGTCTTCATTTAGCATATAAATCTTATCTGGTCCAGCCCTCATCTAAGTTGAGTTCTGCTGGAGATAGGGCATTTTCCTTTGCTGGGCTAAAGCTATAGACTTGTCTTCCAACACGTCTGCAAGAAATGGATTCTTTAGAATCATTCATGTCGAATATTAAAGTGTAACTTTTCTGTAAGGCATCCACGTCAAAGTGGACGCGGATTCGCAATGGCGACGAGCTGCATAAACTCTGTGCAACCACCCCATCACGGAACATATGCCAGAATTGCTTTTGTGTGCTGCTCGTGACTCGACCCTGCAACGACCGACTCATTGGAATCACACTGCAAAATCACAGTTCCTTTGACACGATCAACTCCAGAACAGCTACAAACCCACAAATGAAATCATCCCAAAGTGGGTACGGATAAACACTAACGACAAGCAGCATAAACTCGAAATAATCACCCTGCACACACGCGAATAGATGGCAGCGTGGATGCTGATTTCTGCTCGTGGCTTAACTCAACCCCGACCGACTCACAGCAAGAGATTTATAATCACAGCAACAAACTCTATCTACAGCTAATCCATCTAGATGTCCAAGACGGGTTATTAACCCTTTACCTAACATGAAAAGCAGACTACACTTGCAAATAAAATTCTTGAATAACTAATTTTTTTCATTTTTGTCTCAAAAACATAGGTTATGACCCCTCATTGGAACGAGCTCGACGAGCTCGTTCCAAAGAGGGGTCATAACCTATATTTTTGAGACAAAAAATGAAAAAAATAATGAATGTTAATTGGCGATTTTTCTGATTAGCCCTGACCCGTTTTGGACGTTACGTGGGTAAAGGGTTAAAATATATTTTTTGCTTAAGGCATTTTGCAATTTTGTACAACCACGTAGCTCCATGTTTGGATTTAGGGCTGTAAACTGGTTATTATTATTATTATTATTATTATTATTATTATTATTATTATTATTATTATTATTATTATTATTATCCACACCGACTGCAGATGTTTTGAGTCGCGATTCAATACCTGCTAACACCTTAAGTCCTATCAGTACCTCAGAGGATCAGCACTCTCCTGGGTATACCCATGTAGCCAATAACACACTCAGCTGGATACTAGTAATGATATATGACATATCCGGCTCTTTCAAATACCAGAAGAAATTCTTTGATACAGTTCCCAACACACCAATAACAGCTGGAATCACCCGCGTTTTGACACCCATCGTCCTGCCCAGCTCAGACACCAACTCTCGATATCGTTCGATTCTCTCATCCTCCTCTCTTGCTACTCTCGTATCTCCGGGACATGCAGCATTCAGAATTGTCCAGACGTTTTCTTTCTTATCTGCAACCACTAAGTCCGACTTTCTGTTCCACATAGCGATCAATCTGAAACATAAAGTCCCCATAAAACCACAACCTTGTCATTTTGAACAACATTCTCGGCGATATGTCTGTATCAAGCATCGCCATGTGGAAGCCCATACTTTCTGCACACCTCCCAGTGTAGACGAGCAGCCACCTTGTTATGCCTTTATTTGTATTCTCTACCGGCCAGCTTTGAACATACGCATGTGATGTGATTCGATGTTTCGACCTTCTCGTCAAACATTGTACAAAAAGGCGCGATTGGCTGTTTGTCAAGACTGGCCATTATACCATTAGTCCTCAGAGCCTGATCTTGTGCGGCCATGATTAAACACTTCATTTCCTTTTTGAGATACCCATCCCTCAACCAGTCCCAAGAACGACCATCTGCTACCTCTTCTGTCTGTCTGAAAAACTGTCCATGTAAACTCATCTCTTTCCCTTTCTGACTCTTCTCTCCCCCTTTTCTTTCTCTAAACCCATCTCTTGTCTATTCAGACCCCCCCCCCCCCCCTGTTTTACAGCTTTGAGGTCGATCTCTTCACACATAGTCACACAAACTCTTTATCCCTGCTAGAATGCAATCTTCCGCCGAAATTAAATCCTTTCCGCCATCCCGCCTTTTCAAATACAGCCGGGCAACACTGGTTCGTGTGTGTAGCGCTCTGTACATCACCGACAGCTTTCGGGACCTTCTATCCAACACTTTCATATCATCCATTGTCTAATCTATAACACCAGCACTATATGGAAGTACCCAAATTACCCACGAATTGGTCGCCTGCATTGTACGTCCCGCATTCAGCTTCGTCCGACAAACTCTCCTAACCCTTCTGAAATACACTCCCAACCTGTCTTTCATCATTGTGCTCATCAGCTGATCCTTCTCGACTACACCCAAATATTTATTTTATAATTATTATTATTATTGTTGTTGTTGATGTTGTTGTTTTTTGTGCTTACAGAAAACATAAAATAAATAAATTAACACTTTCAATGCCACGCTCACTTTAACCATATATAGAGGCCCTCTACGTACGCCTTTATGCGAGAAAGTTTAATAAAAATTATGACATACTTGAAACTCTATCATCTGATTAATTGTTGGAAAGGGCTCTGTGAGCCCTTTCCAACAATTAATCAGATGGTAGATTTGATTTGCACATACCAGAACGTACAGATAATCATCATAAAATGAGTGACAATAGCTGCTTTCGACAGCGAAAGTTTTAAAGTCACGCGTATCTCCAATTTCGGGTCGAATAGAACCCCGAATCCAATTAGACAGAATCGCATGGAATCTCGACTCAAATCTCGACTCGAAGCTCGAATCGAATCTCGAATCAAATCTCGAATCGAATCTCGAATCGAATCACGAGTAGAATCTCGAATCGAATCTCTCAACTTCTCAAGTTGTAGATATTGCAACTCCTTGTCGGTCTTCACTCAAGGTCTAAATGCAACGGCGTCTTCTCTGTTTGGGCAAATCAAAATCAATCGAAAAAGGCGAAATAATCCAATCTGGAATAAAACTAGTTTCGGAAGTGGAACCTCTTCTTCCATAATTCTTCTTCCATCATCCATCATCAGGTCTCATGTACAGAAGATAACGACCTTAAAATATCTGTTCAACAGTTTATTTACTGAATCCCTGTTTGTCTGCATCTAGTCGTATTTCGTTAATACCATTCGATTCTACATGCACCACCACTACCGGGTCTAGTCAATATCCAACAACAATGCCATCTACCTTGTCCCTTAAATTCCCCACTTTAGCCACCGACTTACACAAAACAGACTTTTAGACTATCCGAATTACAAACTACCCCATTCACACCCTGAATACTGCTACACTCCGTTACACCCAACTTTCCTTATAACTACCCGTTGTCTTTCTCCTCTGATCCTCTATCACACGCATTATCTCCTCTTGTACTATCTGTTTGTGGCCTAGCGCCTTTTGTCGCTTCTAGACCCTCTATTACTCACCCTTCCAGTTCACCTGACTCCCTTTTTCTATTCCTTAACCTCTGCTCGCCTCCTTCAACACAATCATCCCATCCCGTCCCTTCAAGTCTTCTAGGTATAAAATGCGCAATCTGTTCGTCATACTACATCCTCCCCTCCTAATCACCCTTCGATTCCTTATCTAGTGACATCGTCCCAACGTACCCTTCTTGCAAAGCTATGATACTTCTGACAACCATATTCCTGCGCTGGTCTCCTCCTCTCGATTACTGACGTGACAACCGTTACTTATTTCCAGTTCCTTATTCGACACTCGTTATCAACCGATTTTATCGGTTGATAACGAATGTCGATTGAGGCACTGGCAATAAGTAACGATTGTCACGTCTCCTCTCAATTTTATGTAACTTTCTACTGGCACGCAACTCTTCATCTTCGCCATGCATATCAAATGTAATGCCATTTCGCAACCCAAGCACTTCCTCTTTGGGTCGATAAACACCCACTATCTACACTGGCGTAATCCCCGAGACTTGCCCTCGATTCTACTTAGAAATCACCTCCTCAATCCTGACAGTAACCTCGAACATCAAAAATATCTCCATAATAACGACATTCTCCTTCACTGACCACCCACTGATAATACTCAAACACCAGATCGGATCCCCGAGGCTACCCCTTCCCCACCAACTCCGTTTGCAATTATCAACCCCATCCATGTCAACGAGGAACAAGGTTCGAACCCACGACCTCTCTTCTTCAAAGCAACCAAGTTATGCGAGACCAAGAGGTCTGACCACCAGAGTTTCTAATATCTCGACCGCTGCACTAAGCTTGCATACTTCAATCATTGGACTGAATATTTGAATAAATTTCACTCACGCGGAAGGTCATTTAATAATTCTTTCAGAAACACGTAAAGCCAAACAATCATATAGCAATATATATGCTAATGAAATGACTTCAATATCGATCTTACTAATTAATGGAATTAATAGGAGACCGGTACTAACGCTTGTACTAATATCACCAGAAACACCACGACTAGCGAAATCTCTTTCGTTCTCTTTCATTTAGTTTAAATAATATTTTATTTAGAAAGAATTATATTAGCGTTGTTACGCTATCCCAAATACCCACATCCAATTTCGGATACCCATATTTTGTTCATTTATGATACATCTTGATATCTTTGGTTTTCGGACTGAGGGCCGGTCTAACACGAGTTCGGATAGGGGTATTTCCGAAACCGATCTGAGAGATTCATTGCTTTTGCGGCTTCCGGTTTCTCCACTATTTCCTTGATCGCCGCTGGATCGAATTGATCGCGCTTTTTAAATTAATTTTTTTTTTCATACATGAAAAAGCAAAAACGCTGTCGTATATTTGCAGTATCTCGATATCAATGGGATCAAATCGTTATCGTTTGTGACTAAATATATTTTTAATCATGTTTCTTGTTATAATCTTTGATTACGAACAACACTTACAATCACTATCGAATATTTCGCTTTTTTGCAGCGAGAAAATATACCTGTCACGTGGGGTATATATTGTTATCGACATAAACGAAACCGTATTTTTAGCGTAAAAACGCCTCTAAGTAATTGTATGTTATGAGTAAAAACGAACGTAATGTTCCAATGAGACTAAAATCCTCGCCCTCCGATTGGATAATTCTCCCCGTTTGTAATTTCAGCACAGTATATCGGCTTTGGTTTTTGATTCGCTGAAGCGCAAAGAAAATAGAAGGAATGATCGTTTGTTTCTGTCTGTTTCTTGAGTTATGAATCCCAAACAGCAAAGGCCAAACTGTGTAAATTTACACTATGTTTCCCCTTTGTTTTTTGGGGTTCATAACGTAGCCCATTTACACTATGTTGGGGTTTGCTTTTTTGGGTTCATAACTCAAGAAACAGACCGAAACGCACGATCATTCTTTATAATTAAACTTGAGGGGCAATAAATTTAAACACTCTCTACTTTGTGGAGTTAAAATAAAAACCGGGTCACATCACGCTTCCTAGTGATAACTGAATAATAAAGGCATAGTTTTCAAAACTTCTGTTTGAAATAACGATACATTTCACTGAAACATGTTCTTGTGTCAGTAAAATTTTTATTGACCAATGAATTGCATAAGTTAAAATGAACGTCATATACCACGCCCTCACAAAATTTCAATCTCCTTCTCCACTTGACAAGAGGGCGCTTCATTCAAAACAACACTGATTTAAATTTAATTCTCATTTTGAACATTTCCTGAGAAACTGACAACACAGTCTGTAAATGTGGAGTTCGATATAAACCCAGATGACATGAAATTGATCGAACTTTGTCTCAGAAAGTGTTCAGTGAGGCTGTTTGGAAATTGGAAAGTTTTGTTCGAGTGAGTCTCGTTTGTGGAGTATTGTGACCGGCCATCGTGTACGTTTGATTTGGGTAAAACGATGAACGCAGACGATCATCTATTGCATATAAACAAATTGAACATGGAATAAAAGGGACAATAAGGATTTCATTGTTTATTAATTTTTATTTTAAAAAATCTTTTTAATATGATGAGATAAATATTAATTACTTATCATGTTGAAGCAATATGAACGTGCAGGGCTTCTTTTCCATTCACACTGAGCAACGTAATTTTTAAGACAGACATGGGGGCGTGGTTTAGGGCGGTCCTAAATGCGTTTTTTTCGGTTCATTGTGTTATGAAAAAAAGAAGAAATACCTAAGCCAATCATTTCGCCTGAAAATGTATGAACAGAAAAAAGTTTTAATTATAATCGTCTGAACTTTGTTCATTGCCGTATATGGAATTTGTCGCAACACTGGCAACGTTTTCATTTCATTTATTGTATAGATGCCTTAAGTCGAATTCAAACAAAGTCGCAGCTACGGAGGGAACCGAACAGGCGGGCGTGTCCCAAATACGATTCCTACGAAAATGTACTGTTCTGTGTGATATTTTTTTTCTCACTCACTTGTCCGTTCACGCTGAAACTATTTATCTGTTATTAATTGATGCGACGGAAAATACATCAGTCTTTTAACTGGTTGAGTGCTGGAAGCCCAATTTGGCCTTCCTTAACCCTTTACCCAAAGAATCGCGCACATCCGTCCGCGTAATATGCAAATTCAGCAGTTGAAAAATATTATTTTTCAAAAACTGTCAACAAAACCATATCATGTGACCCCTCGTTGGAACGAGCTCGTCGAGCTCGTTCCAACGAGGGGTCGCATGATATGGTTTTGTTGAATTTGTTTGAAAAATTTGAAAAAATAATATTTAAACTAATAAATTTTGATATCGTCTGCGTTGGGCAAAGGGTTAAATACCACCGTGTGTGACTATAACATCTACACTCCAGTGAAGGTGGTTCCATCCTGATCCTGGCAAGAATCCAACTTTGATTTTGCTGGCGAACACTTTGTTCAGTTACATTTCATTGGATAGTGCCAAGACGCACTATTCAATCAAATGTAACAGAGCAATATATGTTGAAAGGAAAACTGTGGCCACGAAAACAGGTAGCACTCTACCGGGTACACATTTTCTAGAGATGTAGGTTTGGAGGGGGGAGGGGGGGGGGGTGGGCTTTTTAAACTCAAATTTCGGATTGATACCAACTTTAATCAGGCAGAGAATTTTGGATCGAATCCAATAAATCTTAAGACTGCCAATATTGCCAGTTTCCTCTCAAGTATTGTATGCAACGACGACTCGTCTGTTTGGGCAAATCAGTCGAAAAAGCGGAATATTCCAAAACGGAATTAAAGCAGTTTCAGAAGTGGAACTCGATTAACCTTTTCCTAACATGAAAAGCAGACGACACTTGCAAATAAAATTCTTGAATAACTATCTTTTTTTCATTTTTTTTCGTCTCAAAAACATAGGTTATGACCCTCATTGGAACCGGAGCTCGACGAGCTCGTTCCAAAGAGGGGTCATAACCTATGTTTTTGAGACAAAAAATGAAAAAAATAATGAAAATTAATAGCTGAATTTTGAGAATAGCAATGGTTGATTTTGGCTGCAAAGTTGGGTAAAGGGTTAAACTCTCCTCCTATTATCAGATGTGCTGTATAGCAGACTTCATTACAGAAGAAGAGTTCAAGAAGAGACACCTGGCAGGAGTTAAGAACATCTCGAAGATTCGAAAAATTCCGAATCGATGCGACACTAATCGAATCATTGGGGCCATCTTGAATCAAATCGAATATCGAAGCTTAACAGGCCCCAACCTTTTTATACGTAGGGACCGGATAATGAGAAAAGTGAGTGATGCAAAGCAACAAATGACATCAGTATCTGTTGAAAAATATGTACCCCCGCCTCTCTTCCAGAACACGCTGTCTGCGCTACAGAATACATGGTTTATGAGCAATTAGAGGCATTACACATTTCGGGCACTGAAAACTGCACCCCCCCCCCCCCACCAAAAAAGAAAAAAAAACCCAAAAACTTCAGAGCATCCAGCACAACCTCCACATGGAGTGAAGTGCATGACAAACTTTACAGTACAGTCGCCGTGGAATGGTCGTAATCCACGCATGGGCAGTGATGTGCACACACGCGTTTACCAGGTAATAAAAATCATCATCAGCAAAATTTTAATTAAAAAACCAGTGGGTTTTGCTTCATTAATTAAAATTTTGATGATTTTTCCTGTTACTAGTGTTTGCAGGGAGCGCGGTGGCTCAGTGGTAAACTGTTGGACTTCTATGCTAGAGGTCCCGAGTTCGATCCCCGTCCGGGACGACCCGCGTTGTGTCCGTGGGCATGGCACTTTATTCCGGTTGCCTACATGGGAGAACGATGACACCGTGTACTAAGGCGTACTGCACGTCGATGGTGCACATGTCTTCAACCGCTGTACCCCTGCTAGAGCGGAGCTTGAACAGACTTAGAATGTTGAGGAGCTGATAGTTGCTCGTCGATGCTCGGTGGTTCTTTCCGGGTACTCCGACTTCCTCCACCCGTAAAACTGTCACGGTCCCGATTAGCCACTGTGCATAAGTATGTGACATTAAACACCAATAAATAAATAATATTATTGCGTCCGTCCGTGATAATATTGCCCTCCCATGGAAAGTGATCAGCCCACGTAGGTCGTGCTGTATGAGGATTCTATTAGAGAGGAGAATTTAAAAAGGTTAACCCTTCACGTTACATATCGACGCTATCCAACCAGAGCTATTCACAGAACCGTCCTTCAAATTTGATTATATTCTCACTTTTTATGTCTCCAAAGCGTAGCTTATGACCCCCGCCTTGGAACGAGCTCATCGAACTCCTTCCCTTGATGAGTCATTGTCTATGTTTTGGAGGCAATGAATGAAACGTTTTTGTCATACAAAAACAGTTTTTGCAAGAGGGACATGAAAACCGTTACTTATTTCCATTTCCTTATTCGACATTCGTTATCAACCGATAAAATCTGTTGATACCGAATGTCGAATAAGGAACTGGGAATAAGTAACGGTGGTTACATCCATTTTTGCAAGTGTCGTCTTCTATCCATATTAGGAAAAGAGATGAAGTTAACAATTATGATCTATTTTATTGTGTATCGACCCACCAAACGCTGGAGAATAATCACAGATTCAGACTCGGGGATGCACAAATCCGTTCTGTGAGGCTATCATTTCACCAGCGTATTTAGCTACGTGCACACAATGGGCAGAGTGTATTACGAGGTACTCAGACGGAGCTCTACATCAGTTTCTATGACATTCCAATGTCTTTTCCAAATAAACTATTTATATTCCCATGATCACCCTCTTCATACGTCTTTGAGTATGTTAGGAGAAAATATACTGTAATCAGTGTTTGTACAGATACCACTGGTGAACCCCTCCTCCTTACATCATGATCATATTACAGACTGCCAAAAAGCTAAAAACAAGCTCACGAAATTGATTGATTCGCATCTATGATTTTGCCCAAGACTTATTTTGCAGAGACAATCACAGCCCTACGTGACGTGTCTATGATAAAGGTAAATGTGCATCGTGTACCAAGGGCATCGTCTCAACCATGAGATTACTCATTCCTGACGTATATCGACCTGAAAATCGACTTTCGACAAAGGTATCCCACCTGAAATCATTAGATGCGCGAGGACAATCCAATTAAGAAGCAAGTAACTGTTGAGAAAACAAAACACCCATGACATCAGTAGAGAATGAAGACGCTCTTCGTTTTGTTGCTTTTAATAAACGAAAGCAACAGACAGCTCTCGGAGCTGTCTGTTGCTTTTGTTCATTAAAAGCAACAAAGGGAAACTTGGCTTCAATTGGGTTCATATTCACTCAACCCAGTTGATTTGGTTTGATTTTAACCCAACTGATTTAGAGTGCATATAGCCTGAACCAATATATGTCAGGCAAGACAGTTCCACAACTAAACTGATAGAAGCGAATTTTAACGCTTCATGAAAGCCTCATTCTACAGTCAAAGTTGAACTCTGACAGGAGCGAACTAACATCAACACCATCCATGGCTGAAGTTATCCAAGAAGAAAGGTTGTAAATAGGGTTTAAAATAATCACCAGTTTTCATGGAACCGGAAACCGGATTTTTTAAGCAGAAAATGCGGGAACAGAGAAAGTCTCTTTTCATATATCTCAAAGATACTTATGGCCGGTATCGTGCTGATCGTAATTACCATTGAGATTTACGAAAGAGAGAAATTCCCGGTTAACAGAAAGTATGTCATAGAACGAACTACTGACGTTCGTTCCTTTGTGCAAAATAATTTTGGACGTAAGCAGTTATGAATACTAATGCTCGCTTCGAGGTCCCCCCACACACTCTAAAATCAGGTGGTTTAAACATTAACAAAAAACAATTGGTTTGGGGGAATATGAACCCATTTGGGTTCATATTCACTCAACCCAGTTGATTTGGGTTAATGTTTAACCCAACTATTTTAGAGTGCACGCGTCATTTCAGCTTTAATTCTGACCTCAGCTTCTGGTGACAGAGAACGGAAATATTTGAAATTGGTTTTTGTTTAAAGGAAACTCCAGCATTTGTTGTTTCGTTATATTATCTGATCTAGGTAACGTATGATGTTTTTAGACCCACGACAAATTACAGATACACGAAAATACATAGTTGATGTGTTCCGAAACAAAAACATTCAGCTTTGTGTATTATGTCTGTATAATTTCATGTTAAAATATTTGTAAACAACTCGCACTAAACTACAGTTAAAACTAGAAGTCCTGTCACGAATTGTGCGCTTATCTGGGCTTAATTGCGCGTAGGAATTGCGCGCAATTGCCATATCGAATGGCATCCAAAGCACGGCAGATTTTCCTGGTTACTCATAGAAAACACAGGCAATGTTTCTGCCAATGGACCTCCGGGTTACCCGGAGGTCCATTGGCTGAAACGTTGCTTGTGCACAGGCCATATGTACAGAATTTGGTAGCCTTACTATGGTGATAACGCGTAGATTAACGCGCAGATCGGCGTGCTATTTGTGCGCATTTCATGACAGGACTTCTAGTCTTAACTGTACATTTTATATGATCGTTACATGATGTGCATTTGAAATGATAAAGCCATGTTTTTAAGACAGCGTGTTTCAGATTTTACCAAAATATATGCAAAATCATTGGACTACAAGTCGTGTTATAAGCCAACACGTGTACTTCGTCAACCATAGAAGATCATCCCATAACCAAATCGACGATTCTGGGGCTAAAAAATGGCGACAGACGAAGCGAAATGATCTTTCGAATTCGAAACAATAATACTAATACAAGGTAACTCTCTTTCGAGCCTCCTACTTATATCTTTTATACCCTTATTCAACTTTAAAAATCCATTTTACAGCGAGTAACTGGAATAAAACCATGCTAATTCAAAATTGTAATTAAAATGTAAATCCTTTGTGGCTATATATGACACAGAAATACATACATGTGCATGAATGTCCTTTCGAAGCAGCTTTCCGATGTATTTATTTATTTATTTATTTATATTTATTTATTCATTAGTGTTTAAGGTCACATACTCATGCACAATGGCTAATCGTGACCGTGACAGTTTTACGGGTGGAGGAAGCCGGAGTATCCGGAGAGAACCACCGAGCATCGGCGAGCAATTGTCCGCTCCTCAACATTCTAACTCTGTTCAAGCTCCGTTTAAGCAGGGTTACAGCGATTGAAGACATGTGCACCATCGACGTTCAGTACGCCTTAGTACACGGCGTCATCGTGCCCACATGTAGACAACCGGGATAAAGTGCCTTTCCCAAGGTCACAACCCGGGTCGCCCAGGACGGGGATCGAACTTGGGACCTCTAGCATAGAAGGCCAACAGTCTACCACTGAGCCACCGCTCTCCCTCCCGATGTATTAAAAACTCATATTGTACAGTATTCAGATTAAATGCTAACAATACCATTTCTGTTTTATGCACGGGGACGTGACAACCATTACTTATTCCAAGTTTCTTATTCGATATTCGTTATCAACCGATAAAATCGGTTGATAACGAATGTCGAATAAGGAACTGGTAATAACTAACGCTTGTCAGGTACATTTTATGCACTACCTTAAAATAACTTTGCTCGTGTTGTAGAAATATTGATCAGCTGATAACTGCTCCAAATATACCCCTTTACAGCATCCCACACGGTTATTACGAGACCAGAATAGAACAAAAGGTTACTTTGTTTGCAAACATTTCCGCTTCCTCGCTTTCCGCTTTCCTTGTAATCGATCAAAAACGACAAGGAAAACAATAGCATAAATGGTTTATTACATACGGTGTCTTCCATGCAGCAAATTGAGTCGGGCAAAAGAGTACTCGCGAAACACACGTGAGGTAATTCATCATAGGCAGAACAAGGATCTATCCCAATACTGTAATGTCATCATAAAAGTGAACAGAGAATTCCGACAAAATCGGAACCGGTGTAAAAGGAATGGATGTCCGTAGGAACGTTAGTCCCTCTGGACTATTATTCCACGGAATTATAGTCCTAGGTCTAGCATTTCTAGGAAGAGTAGTCCGGCGGACTACTATTCCTGGAAATGTTAGACCTAGGACTATAATTCCGCGGAATAATAGTCCAGAGGGACTAATTTTCCTACGGACTTCCATTCCTGTTACACCGGGTCCAGTTCTTGTCGAAGTTCTCTGTCGGAGTCTGTCCCCATTTCAGCACACGACTCTGTATTTATTTTTTATTTATTGGGGTTTAACGACTCTTTCGACAGCCTGGGTCAGCTCGTGTCAAACAGTTTTACGGGTGGAGAAAGCCGGAGTACCCGGAGAGAACCACCGCGCAACGGCGACTACTTTCAGACTCCCCGACGCACTAACTCCGCGCAAGCAGGTTTAGCATTGGTTGAAGACAAGTGCACCATCGACGTGCAGTGTGTCTTAGTACGCAGCGCCACCGACCTCCTCCCCACCACAAGGGCAATCGGAGTTAAGTGCTTTGCTCAACGACAAAACTCAATCAATTACCCCCGGCGGGGATCTTTCGGTTTGAATTATAATATCGTAACCACTGAGACACAACACTGTAAAATCTTAACTGAGGAAAATAGTAAACACATTGCACCTCAGGTGTTACAGTTAAAACTAGAAGTCCTGTCACGAACTGTGCGGTTATCTAGGCTTAATAGCGCGTAGGAATTGCTCGCAATTGCCATATCGAAAGGCATCCAAAGCACAGCTCCTGGTTACTCATATCAAACACAGGCACTGTTTCTGTCAATGCACCTCCGGGTTACCCGGAGGTCCATTGACAGAAACACTGCTTGTGCACAGGCCATATTACAGAATTTGATAGCCTTACTATGAATATAACACGTAGATTAACGCGCAGATCCACGTACTATTAGTGCGCATTTCATGACAGGACTTCTAGTTTTAACTGTACTTTGTTTTTTCTCTTGATAGACTCTTGATTTTGCCAAATTTTATTTATAAAAATATGGATTCGCTGGAGCAGATATGTCTCAGCCAGATTATTTATTATTTATTTATTTATTTATTTATTTATTTATTTGTGTTTAAGGTCATATACATGTGCACAATTTCTAATCATGACCGTGACAGTTTTACGGGTGGAGGAAGCCGGAGTACCCAGAGAGAACCATCGAGCAACGACGAGCATCTGCCAGCTCCCCAACATCGTAACTCCGCACTGCAGCACAGGCAGGGTTAAATTGGTTGAAGACATGCGTCCTGGGGTACACGGCGTCATCGTGCCCCCATGTGGACAATCGGAGTTAAGTGTCTAGTTCAAGGACACAACGCGGGAGACCAAATCAATCGCTCAGACGGTCACCCATCCAAGGGCTAACCGGGCTCGACGTTGCTTAACTTCAGTGATCTGACGAGAACCGGTTACCGCAACGCCACCGCGCCCCCTTCTCAACCAGATTTCAATCCCATTGTGATCCGATCGAGAAAGAGGACGCATTTTGAATTACCGTCCCAGGAAATGATGTATGCGTGTTCATTTTTAGCTAAAAAGATGGGAGTGCGTTTGCTCAGCGGTTACGGCATTGAACTTCAAACCGAAAGGTCCATGGTTCGATCCTCGCCGCCGGTAACTGCGTTATGTCCTTAGGCAAGGCACTTCATTCTCGATTGCCCATGTGGGGGCACGGTGTCGATGTGAATCTAAGTCGTACTGCACGTCGATGGTTCACTTGTCTTCAACCAATGCTTGTGCAGAGTTAGTACGTTGGAACGCCTGGTAGTTGCTCGCCCTTGCCCGTTGGTTCTCCCCGAGTACTCCGGCTTCTTCCAAATACGAGGTGACCCTGGATGTCGAAAGTGTCGTTAAATCCCAATAAATGAAACAAATAAAAATAAATCTAAAAAGGTCATTTAAAAAAACTTTATTTTGGTAAATAGCCAATGTTAAAATAAACATAATTTTGTTAATTTGGAAAAAAACCGATAAAAAAGTGTCTCTGTCATTGTTTTTGGAAAGCGCCAAAGAGGAGATGGGAGAAGAAATATTTGAAATTTATATTTCTTTATTAAGAAATCAAAATATTAAATTTGATATTATACAGCATAAAATATTTTGTTGGGTACCGCGGGCAACATAGTGTGTGGGTAACGCTTGTTTTCCTTCGAGAACATCCCCTTTGCATGTGTCACACCTTTTCCGTTCATTGCACGCCTATGAGTTTATTTTCGTAAAATACACGCATTTTCCGCAAAACCGAAGCGAACAATAAATTTGTTTGCGTTGTACTTGAACAATATGGATCACGAGCGCGCTCTATTTCTTTTTTAACGTTTGGGTTATTTTTGGCAATAATTTGTGTTTTTAACCCTTTACCTAACATGAAAAGCAGACGACACTTGCAAAAAAAATTCTTGAATAACTAACTTTTTTCTTTTTTTGTCTCAAAAACATAGGCTATGACCCCTCGTTGGAACGAGCTCGATGAGCTCGTTCCAACGAGGGGTCATAACCTATGTTTTTGAGACAAAAAATGAAAATATTTTGAAAATTAATTGGCGATTTTTGAGAATAGCGCTGGCCGGTTTTAGCCGTTACGTTGGGTAAAGGGTTAATATTTTTTTTAATAAACTGTAAGCGTGCAAAAAATACAGAGCAGCATACGCGTTCGAACTGTCACTTTTTATCGCACTCGATCGATTTCGGCGCAGGGCTAATATTGAACAAGAAGCCGAAGACTTCGAGTTCAATATTATCCCTCCGCCAAAATCGTATAATAATTTTTTAGTAAACTGTAGACGTGCATTAAATACAGAACAGCATATGCGTTCGAACTCTATTTTTTTTTTACTGCACTCGATCGATTTTGGAGGAGGGATAATATTGAACTCGAAGCCTTCGGCATCTCGTTCAATATTATCCTCGAGTTCAATATTATTTCTCCGCCCAAATCGATCTCGTGCGATAAAAAAGACAGTTCTACAATAATTTTCCCAATCAGTTTGAACGTTTGACTTATTCTCTGTTGAAATTCATTTAAAAATAAGAAACTTGCATTTTCACCATCTTTTGATATGTTATGTAACTTTGTTCTATTTGTTATATCAACAGTGTGTGCATCGTGACATATAATACAGACACTGTTCTTTCCATCAATTTAAAAGTCTACGTGGTACGATTTGCTAATTTTTTCCTGTAAGGAATAAAAACTTGCAGATTACTGTGAAAAACACGTTCGCTAAACAAAGTGGACACATGGTGTTGATAGGCGTCATACCGATAGTTATTCTTAATGGCGGATTTTCTGTGATCTTGGTGGTTCTAATTAGCTTGCCTGAAATGTTTTCGTTTATTAAAAGTAACAAAAGGAAACTTTGCTTTATTTTTCTACTAATGTCATAGGTGTTGTCGCAACAATATCTTGCTTCTAAATCGGACATTCCCCGTGATTCTATTAATTTCAAGGGAGATAACTTTACCGAAAGTCGATTTTCATGTCGATATGAGCCAGGGATGATTGGGGGGTGGGGGTGGGGGGGGGGGAGGTGGGGGTGGTGGTGGGGGGGGGGGGTCCATTGCGTTCTGATTATGCCCCGCGAATTGGTCGAAATGATTGTCAGTGTTCATGCTGTCGGGTGCCAATTTAGCCAACTGCACTAAAAATGTTGATTTAGCAGAAAGAAGTCTTCGTTGGTTAAAATGTTGGAACCAAACAGTTCCTTTCTTCTGTAAACAAAGCCCATTGCAACAGTGAAGAGCGCGATCGATAAGGAAACAAATATTTTATTACTTTTAGTCCACGAAAATCGTTAGCTGGCAATAAAGGCGGAAACAATGACCAATTTTCAAAAACACACCTAAACTCTAACCCCTGATGTTTTCAATAAAATGTAAGAAATAGTGTTTAGGCAAACTTTCAACGTTAATTGTCAGTGAGTGGTAACGAGGCGTTGTTTTTTCTCCAATAAAATATTGTAGGTTATCAATTTTACAAAAAGGTAGCGTTTAATTAGATACGTACTCCATACCGTCGCGAGTCACTCGCGACGGTATGGAGTATTTATCTAATTAAATAAGATATAACTTATGTGACAGCCTTTTTCGTCTACCGAGGATTTCGTCAGAACTTCGAATCTGTCGATATTTTTCCATGACAAATTGTCCATTCTCTCTTGAAATAATTGCTAGTTTATTTTTCAAAGCTCAATCAATTTATATATATTCCTTTTATTTCCTCCGATATCAAAGAGCATATATATTTATAACAAAACGAACAAAAAGTGTGAACAAAACTGAAGAACAATAAAAATGAAAGAAGCAAACATTACATAGACAATGTATAACTGTGTATCTGCAGGTTTCTATATACAGTAGGGTAGTTTAATTGGTGGTGATAGATCTGTCGTCTACTGACAAAAAAAATTAAACAAAAATAGTTTTGAGAATAGACAGTTCTGGAGGGGGAAACAGTCGCGAATGACCCTATCTTCCGCTCTGGATGCGGAGTGCTGCTGTAAAAACTGTTTCATCCTTCTGAAGAAGGTTTGACTATCACATCCTCGTATTGAAACAAGGTGTTAAGACACTATGAGAGATGCAGGGGTGTGGGGGCTATGTTAAGCGGTTATTACTGTTATTAATGTAGTCTTTTAGACTATTTGTCACACTCGATCGGTTTGAATAACACCGAAAACTGTTCTGATGCTGCTGCCACCAGGGCAGCAACATGAAAATTGTTCTAACATTTATCCTTTCAAGAGATATAAGTTTCAAGTCGCTCACGGGATATTTGAAAAAAAGACGTATGTGGCTAAAAGTATCTACACATTTGGCACCAGACAGTTTCGGACCAGCATGAACACTAATTGTAGTGCGTTTTTTAAATTGTACTGTATTGAGCTTCTGATATGAGATCTCGATTTTTGTATACTTACAGTTAAAACTAGAAGTCCTGTCACGAATAGTGCGCTTATGTAGGCTTAATTGCGCGTTGGAATTGCGCGCAATTGCCATATCGAATGACACCCAAAGCACGGCAGTTTCTCCTGGTTACTCATAGCAAACACATGCAATGTTTCTGCTAATGGACCTCCGGGTTACCCGGAGGTCCATTGGCAGAAACATTGCTTGTGCACAGGCCATATGTACAGAATTTGATAGCTTTACTTGGGCCATAACGCGCATACCAACGTGCTATTTGTGCGCATTTCATGACAGAATTTCTAGTTTTAACTGTAGTTCTGCTGTATATCAGCTCTAGAAATGTTCCTTTTGTTGGCAAATGGAGCTGTAAAGAAAACAAGATTAGAAAGTGCCCGGTACATTGTCCCATTTCTATTTATCACAGTGCGTTATTATTATATTAAATTCTTTATGCAGCCTGAAAATCTATATTCGAATAGAAATAGAGGTTCCATAGCCCTTAAACCCTTACTCTAGAGCCCAGGTCTGAACACTAGAAAGCAGATGGGTTGTTTCAAAGATGTAACTTGTGTCTTAAACCCGAAATAGAAGGGGGTCGGTCTACAATTAAAACTAGAAGTCCTGTCACGAAATGCGCGCTTATCTAGGCTTAATTGCGCGTATGAATTGCGCGCAATTGCCATATTACATGGCATCCAAAGCCTGGCAGGTTCTCCTGGTTACTCATAACAAACACAGGCAATGTTTCGGAGGTCCATTGGCTGAAACATTGCTTGTGCACAGGCGATATGTACATAATTTGATAGCCTTACTATGGTCATAACGCGTAGATTAACGCGCAGATCAACGTGCAATTTGTGCGCATTTCATGACAGGACTTCTAGTTTTAACTGTAGAACGGCTGGTGACAGACTTTCAATAAAGAGAATATTGTTGAGCGGAAAAGTGTGACGTACTTTTTCATTGTTCGCATACATCCCTTATTTGTAACTTCACAACAGTGTGATATTTGTAGAAAGTAAAGTGATGCATCATGTCGCAAAACACGACCGATTTCTCGTTCAGATCGTGATACTTACGCCAGTGGATCGAGATTTAATAACTAAATAAAATGACAATGATTGATTCAAGACTGTACCAGAGACTGCAGTGTTTTAACATTTCGTCGCCTGAGTACTAGGATGTGTCCCATAGGGAACATAGAACATTCTAGCACTCAGGCGACGATTTCTCTTTCGACATATTCTACTTTTTATCGGGAGAAAAACGGACACATACTATCGACTAGATGGAGACCTGGTCGAACAATTTTGTCAGCTTTTGGAATGACAATACAGTAGACTGGTCATATTTTATCTAGAGCTACCGACGGGGAGCGTGTAGTTCATCGGTTATCAAGAGCGTAACTATGAGAGTAGGTGGTGATGGGGCGGGGGTAGGGAAGTGTGACATCCCACAATATTCTTTTTCCTAGTCGGGACATTTGCCCCTGGATTGGAGTCTTAGATATCAATTCTCTCATTATAATATTATCTTGTTCTCTTTTAAAATGCTGGATTTGGCACTTGGTCACACACACAGTCGGTCATACAAACTGAGGCCTGCTGTTGTACCCAACTCGATCTCTTGGAGACCCAGCGTGACCTAATATGAGTTCCGGTACGGTACGTATTAATTAATCAAGAACCTGTGTCATGATTACTAAATGTTTATTTTATTTATCTACAAAGAAATTTCAAAGAAGTCTTGAGATTTTAACTATAATCCCGATTGACTAATATTCCAAATACATCATGAAGGCATGCCTTCAAAGAAGGCATGCCTTGATGATGTAGCTGGAATATTAGTAGGTCGAGGCAAATCGGGTTTACACCCCCAATCTATCATCTTCGCCACGCCCCGTCGGTTAACGCATAAGGGCTTCAAATCGTCCGTTGATTCGATAATAGACCACGTCTTCTGCGTTGAATAATGGACAAGATTGATCAAGTGGTTTAGGTTTTAATACATTTTAGCATATAGGCCATAGCATTAATCCTTTCAGCCCCAAAGACCGATTTTTCGGTCCAGGAACGCCACCAAGTAGGATGAATACTCAGTGATGTGTGTGGTAATTAATCAATATTTTCAACGTGCAGCCAAAAGGCGACTTGTTGAAAATATTGAATTGACTACCCCTAGGTAATGAATATGGACTCTTCCAATTGCTGTCATTGAAACGGCTTTGAGGTGTTAAAATCGTGGACAATACTCTTCATCACCTAACCTAAAAATTAGCGCCTAACGTAGTCTAAAATGGGAGCTGAGGCATACAACTCCTTGATGAGACACACGCACCCAACCGTTGCTATCCCTGCCTGTGCAAACGTAATAAGTGGAAAAGTACAACAGTTTCCTACGGACACGTGTTAAAAATGGAAAACATTTTAAATAGTTCCATCTTCAATACGCAAATATGGGCTGAAAATAGACAAACGCAATTCTCACTACAATATTACATGAAGTATAAAAATATAAAATATCCATCTTCAAACTTACAGGGCTGGGGTGTATTATTACTGCCCACACACCCTACAATGCGAAATGGATTTTCCTATTTATTAGAAGCTTTGTGACGGATGGCTGAAACTATCATTATTGCGAGGTTTATGATCTCGAAACGAAACTATAGAATTGTTTTCATTTTTTACGTTCACTTTACAAAACTTGCAGGTTCAAAAACAAAATATTAAAGAAAATCATTCTTGTTAATATCTTTAAAAAATTTAAAGTCGCCATCTTTAACTCATTCGAAACTTAAGCTTTTAGTATGTCAGGATATTATGGACCTTCGAATATCAAATTTCGGATCGAATCAAATAGAATTTCGACTAAAATCTCATGGCTGTTCGAATTCGAAGCACCTTCTTACTTACAACCGTAAATATTGTCAGTCTCCATTCAAGAATTGTGTTCAACGACGATTTTAGCAAATAAATAAAAAAGGCGGAATATGCCAGAACGGAATCAAAATAGTTTCGGAAGTGGAACTCTTTTGGACTCTTCTTCTATCATCAGGTCTCCCGTACAGGACAACCCCACCCCCACCCCACCCCCCAACTGTACAAGAGACCTGATGATAGAAGAAGAGTTCAAGAGGAGACACTTGGTAGGGTTTTAAAAACATCTCAACGATTCGCAAATTTCCGAATCGGCACGACTCGAATCGAATTAGCTGGATTATATCGGCGAATCGAAATACGAAGGTTCGCAAAGCCCTACATGATACAGTACGTGGAGAGGGTATTATCAGTAAATCGCCCGTAGAGTCGAGATCCACACAAGCAATAATTGCATATTTGTTGCAAAGCATAACCAGCGCAAGCAAAGTTTCAGCCAATGGACCTCCGGGTTAAACCCGGAGGTCCATTGGCTGAAACATTGCTTGTGTTTTTTTTCGATATGTACAAAATTTAAAAGCGGGTGATTAAGTCACAATCCACTCTCCACGTTCTGTATATAGATGCGAGTTTTATTGTCAGCATATAACCTGGATGATTGAGGATAGTTCTGACGGGAGGCAGGCTGGTTGGACAAAATAAATGAATTTTTTAGTCTTAGCAAGGAAAAGATCAGCTAATGAGGCGTATTTTGTCTTTGCCATGCGTTCAATTTATTTACTTATTGTGATCGAACGACACTCTCGACAACCAAGGTCACCTCTTGTCGGCAGGATTTGCAGGTGGAGGAAGCTGGAGTACCTGGAGAGAACCACCGAGCAACGAGGAGCAACTGCCAGACTCCCCAGCGTACTAACTCCACACAAACAGGGTTAGCATTGGTTGACGACAGGTGCACCATCGACATGCAGTACGCTTTAGTACACAGCGCCATCGTGTCCCACGTCACGCGTTCAATAAATTCGCAATAAAGTTTGACAATGTGATATTAGGATTATCCCTTAATCCTCAACTTTAGGAAGACAATAAGCCTGCAAATCTGATTCTCTCCGTAATAATTATAGCCTCTTACATATATTTATGTCACACAAGATTGTTTGTAAGATTGTTTCATCCTCCTAATACCCTCTTAATTCAATAAAAGACGCCTTTTAATTATTTCTCACTCACTGCACAGGCAAGTTCTGATATCCATTCCAAGATGGAAGACTAAACACTTTAAAAACATACAAGGTATCCCGTGTGACATTCAAAGAAGTAAAGATATCAAAACATGCGTTTAATTATATATTTATTCATTTTTTGGGTCTTAACGACACTTTCGACAGCCTGGTGTTTGTGTGTGGAGAGGTGGGTGGGGGTGGGGTGGGGGCATGAAAAAACATGCAGACATGCGCTCTAGATGTTTGGTTTTGCCATTTTTGACACCCAACCACCCTTTCCTGCAAATGTTGTCCAGATGATTTTTAACATCCACCACACTATTTACCGAAACTCGGCGAACGTCAGAGAGATTCAATTGCAATATACCTGAGGTGCTTCCAAAATACATATATGGGATAAGTGAAGAAAAAGTACAGATATTGTGCTTGGAAGCTGTAGTTTATGCAATAAATAATCTGCTGAGAAATATTGACAGTTGTTGTCAGTTTTTCTAATCAAGTGCACATGTATACTGAAGCGTTGAAGTCTGGCAAAACGTCAGATAAAGCTTTTAACAAATCACAAATCAGAGGCATTCTTACATGGTCTCAGCTTATAACTTCTGACAAAAATGTCCCCAGTCAAGTCCATGGACTGAATGTTAATAGACATACACAGGAAATGGGAGTGAGTTCATAGCAAGGACGTGGCTAGAGGTTTCCGATTGGGTGGGGGTGTAGGGTAGTGAATTTCCAACTAGTGGGAGGGACCGGGAGGGGATACCCCCTTCCGGTCCCTCCCACTAGTTGGAAATTCACTACCAAGAAAAATGTTGAAAATGAAGCCATGAAACGGGGCATAAAGTTGATCGTGTCAGAATGACATTTGTTAACTCCTCACCTAAAACGATGGTGGGATGAGATTCAAAGAAATACATAAATAAATTTAAAAAAATAGAAAGAAATTATTTAAAAAGCATTTCCATTTTTGACCACCAAAATAGCTTATGACACCTCACTGGGACGAGCTCGACAAAGCAATGCTATATTCCAAATATGACAAGCGACATTGACTTGCATCACTAATTTATGTCACAAATTTCAGGATTACGACTCCTAGTAATGTGTCCACGGATGAGTTGGGCTCTTACCTGCAACCCGACACAGTTTTGATTTTTTCCAGAGAACCGAAACTAACATTAGTGAGAATGGGAAAATAACCGCAAATATCAACTCTTTCACAAACACCTGCATCAATTCTCGAAACTTTAACACTTTGTAGAAATAGTTCCATTTGTAATACGAGGAAAATTGGATACACGCAATGTATGTTAACCAGGGATGTGGCTAGAGGGTTTCAGCTAGGGGGGGGGGGGGGGGGGGCTTGCCACCGTTGTAAATTCCAACTGTGAGTGGCTTCGATAGGTGGTTGCACTGCAGCGCTGGGTGATATCTTTTAACCTTTTACCCAACGAATCGCCCGCATCCGCCCGCGTAATATGGAAATACAGCTGCTGAATAAATATTATTTTTCGAAAACTTTCAACAAAACCATATTATGTGACCCCTTTTTGGAACGAGCTCGTCGAGCTCGTTCCAAAGAGGGGTCACATGATATGGTTTTGTTGAAATATTTTTAAAAAATGAAAAAAAAATGATATATAAAATAATGAATTTTGAAATCGTCTGCGTTGGGTAAAGGGTTATGAACCCTTCTGAAAATGTTCACTAGTCCTGAAACGGAAAAAGATTCATTTATAATGTGTCTGGGTCTGGGAATTTACCGGATTGATGTCAGAGTCGAAATTTTGAGGCCATGTTAATTTTAGAGTAGGAAATTTGAAACTCAAGTTTCCAGTTGGAAATAAAAGATCAAAATTTCTCATCATTAATTGGAATTTTAATATTCTTCCTGAACAATGTTAATTTATTGAATTTCCAACTATTTGATTTTTGACCTCGGAATTTCCAACTATTGAAAAAAAATACTCCTAGCTGGGGGGAGGGGGGAGACCCCCCACACCCCCCTGTCGCCACATCCCTGATGTTAACATCAGGTACAATGACCCCCCCCCACCCCACTCCCCCTTATAAAGTAGAATTAGAGAAATAAATTGTTTAAAAGTTGAAAGTTTGTTACAGCATTTGTGGAAATACATTTATCCTTCTAGGTAATAATGCGAGCTGTTAACACTGATTGTTGGAAAGCATTCTCCGAGTGCCTTCTGACAATCAATGTTAAGAGATGGAATTATTAGGTTACCGAGTTTGAAATAATTTTTCTATAGTCTCCTACCACTTATTTCACTAATATTGCAGGTCATTGTATAACTATTTAGATTTGTTTAAATCGTATTTTATTCACAAAAACGAAACCGAAACCTGTTGTTTGTGTGTGGGGAGGTGGGTGGTGGTGGAGTGGGAGCGTGAAAAAACTTGCAGACATGCGCACTAGATGTTTGGTTTTGCCATTTTTGACACCCAACCACCGTTTCCTGTAAATATTGTCCAGATGATTTTTAACATCCACCACACTATTTACCGAAAATCGGCGAACGTCAGCGAGATTTCAAACTGCAATATACCTGAGGTGCTTCCAAAATACATATACGGGATAAGTGAAGAAAAAGTACTGATATTGTCCTTGGAAGCTGTACTTTATGCAATAAATAATTTGCTGAGAAATATTGACAGTTTTTCTCAGTTTTTCAAATCATGTGCATTCAAGTGCATATGTACATTCAAGCTTTGAAGTCTGGCACAACGGCAGATAAAGCTTTTTATAAATCATAGGCATTCTTACATGGTCTCAGCTTATAACTTCTGACAAAAATGTCCCCAGTCAAATCCATGGACTGAATGTTAATAGACATACACAGGAAATGGGAGGGAGTTCATAGCAAGGACGTGGCTAGAGGTTTCCGATTGGGTGGGGGTGTAGGGTTGTGAATTTTCAACTAGTGGGAGGGACCGGGAGGGGGGACCCCCTCCCGGTCCCTCCCACTAATTGGAAATTCACTACCAAGAAAAATGTTGAAAATGAAGCTATGGAAAGGGGGCATAAAATTGATTATAGTAACTGAAATGCCAACACATTTATAACAGAATTATCAGGTTTGTCCTAAACAAATGCTCAAGCTAAGAACTTTGAGCAATTCACACTGTCCTAACATTAAATCAGATCTTATGCAGGAATGATCAGTTTTCCATGTTTCATCATTTTGTAACTGTGAATAATGGAATTAACTCAGCATAACGATTTTACATGATGTGATTTTCTTGAAGTGTATTTCGAGGATTTTTTTTATTACGATAAGTAAACATACTATAGCAATTTCGTACCTATTGACAACATGTATACTCTTGGAGCTCGATATTGCGTACACTGTAGTTGTAAATATTAACAGTCCGAAGTTTTACCGATTTGAAACCGAGTTGGGCACTCCTGCGTTGTGTCCTTGGGCAAGGCACTTCACCCCGATTGTCCACATGGGGGCACGATGACGCCGTGTACTAAGGCGTACTGCACGTCGACGGTGCGCATGTCTTCAACCAATCTAACCCTGCCTATGCTGCAGTGCGGAGTTACGATGTTGGGGAGCTGACAGCTGCTCGTCGTTGCTCGGTGGTTCTTTCCGGGTACTTCGGCTTCCTCCACCCGTAAAACTGTCACGGTCATGATTCGCCATTGTGCATAAGTATATGACCTTAAACACCAATAAATAAATAAATAAACCGAGTTGGAATTTGGTAAGTAAAGGAGACATCAGCATCACCAAAGAAGCTCTAAAGTCCACATAGATGCGATTTCGAACAACTCATGACTTGCCCTCCGAATTTCCAACTATAGGAAATTTTGGCCAAGATTTAGAGAGGGGGGGGGGGGGTGACACCGCACCCCCCCCCTCCTGCCGCCACGTCCCTGGTTCATAGCTGTACATCAAACTAAAGGTATGCCTGTATTAAATATTTGAATTAGAGTTATCCGCCTTGAAAAGTTGCACTGAGATGATGCAATCTCCGAGATATTAAGCAGCATTGGGAAAATATATTGTTTCAATAAACGTTTGAAGCTCTCTACTGACATCTTGTGTATTATTGTTGAATATTCCAGGTAAATAAAGAGAGTGATTTAATGACGTTTTGGACCTGAAAAATGCAATTGACTGTTGGTGTGTTTTTGCTGGGAATTCCCTGAAAAAATACGTGCACGTGATCGGTACTTCCCTTCCTGTGAGTTTTTCTTTCTTATTTGTTGCATGACCCCCCCCCCCACCCCCACCCCTGTTTTCGTGTCAAAAAAGAGTTGTCTGAAGGACTATACTTGACAAATATATTTGAATGCCAAAATGAAAGTGATGTGATCATATTTTTTTCGCCTGGTATAATGGCCGCCTATGGGAAAATTATTTAGTACTGTGATACCTAGAGACATCCAGAGATGTTTAAAGTCAACAGCTTTTTGAAACTTATGCACAGTTAGAGTTCAATCAGATATATTCGTATATTCCACCACTGATAAGTTAGATCTCATCGGGGGGTCTCATGTCACGTCATAGTCACGTGATCTGTTACGTCACCTGGAATTGTCATGGTAGCCAGCCTGAGAGGCCACGTTGAAACCTCATTCACATAGTGATACGTGCTGTCAGCGCGTGTTGTTTGGGTGACACTTGTTTCCATTGCCCATTTTGTATACAGGAGAGGGGGCACAGTGGCTCAGTGGTTACGGCATTGGACTTCAAACCGAAAGGTCCACGGTTCGATCTCCGCCAGGAGCTACTGCGTTATGTCCATGGGCGGGGAACTTAATCCCAAATGCCCACGTGCGGCACGGTGGCGTTGTTTTCCAAGGCATACTACACGTCGATGGTCGATGGTGCACCTGCTTTCAACCATTGTTAATCCTGCTTGGGCGGAGTTGGTACATTGATGAGTCTGACGCTACTTGCCGCTGTTCGGTTGTTCTCTTCGGGTACTTCGGCTTCTTCCACCCGTAAAGCTGTAGTGCCAATGCACCGAAAGGCATCTAATGTAGTGGTGTGTTGTGAGAGCTGATGTGAAAATGTGCAATATGTCACAAAACATATAGCACATGGGCACATGCGATTAAAGGGATTTTATAGTAACACGCGGACGACAGAAAGGATTCTATGGAATGTGGGAGTGGTGTTCGAATGTGAGTGTGTGGTCGTGTACAATGTTTCACAATGTGTATACTGTATGCTAGGGTTTAATATATTCCCTGCTTTTCTAGGACCCGGGAATGGGAATGAAATTACTCTCAGAACCGGGAACCAGGAAATTTCCCCAGTAATATCAAGCAAAATTACGAGGGTAACATGACGCATTTATTTTATTGATAATGAACATATTTCATTGGCAATCTCCCATCTACAAACGGAAAAGTTTTTTTCCTAAGATAAGTATGAAAACCCAAACCTGCTTCAATCTCGTCTTTATTTTCAGAACCACTCGCATCATTACACCTACCTTCAACGTCAACACCCTCTTCACTGCCGTCATCAGTCTCCTCTGCTTCAAGCAGAGGAGACCGGTGACGGCTGTGAAGAGGATGTTGATGTTGAGGGAGGTAGTGAATGATGATACTAGTAATTCTGAAAATGAAGACGAGTTGTTGAAAAGGATGGGGTGTGGGGTGGGTCTTTCAGAACCGGTTGAGAGTTACAGCTATTTGCTGAAAATGGTTCGTCGGGAATCAGGATTGTAAAAATCTCAGGCGTGGAAGGGCTGACGAAATGCAACAAGGCTTCAATTCAGAAAACTTCAGTTCAATACACAAACAGTGCCACGCTTCATTCCCGGTTCTGTGCTGTAGATTTCCCAGGTATCGGGGCTGGCATTTGGAACCGGGAACCCGGAAACTCCCGTTCCCGAGATTAAACCCTACAGTATGCAGCACATGGACACATGTCAAATGTATCGATATGTGCTTCCGTGAAAATGCACAATGTGCCCACAATACATGTAGTACATAGGCACGTACGATGAAAAGGTGATTCTTTTACCACATACATATCCTAAAAAGGTATTCCGTAAGTGGGAATCCTCTGAGACTCCGTGATTTGGCATAAACCACGAGGATATTCCTCTTCCCTATTGAAAGAAAAAGAACTGATTTCAGTTCAAAAGTTTACTGAGTTGAAAAAAGTTAAAATTTTCTAATATAGTTCAGTCTTTGTTCTGTTTGTTTTCTTCTTGTTATGTTTGTTCCAGTGGCGGAGCTGTGGTTCTCAAAAAATGGGTCGAGCATTATTCAGGGGGACCACGGCATGTCCCGAGGCTTGAATGGCCGAGCGGGTGGTGGGTCTGGAAGGGGTGGGCCGCTGCCCCCCAATTATTTTTTAAAATTTATTTGGGCCTTATAGTTAAAATAAATATAAAATTAATAAATAAATTATTGCCACAAACTGACATATCAATAGTAGACGCAAGAACAAATACAAGATTGCAAGGCTATCAAAGACAGTAAAAGACTAAAGCTTTTGTGCTTGTGTGTGCGTGGGTGGGGTGGGTTCCTCCCGGAATGACAATATTACGTGAATTTTGCCCACAAGTGGGTTAATCAAACACATGTGGCGTTGCTCTTGGTGCGAAAGCTGACTTGAAGTTGGACTAGTTAACCCTTTACTCAACGCAGACGATATCAAAATTTATTATTTTAAATATCATTTTTTTCAAATTTTTCAAAAAATTTCAACAAAACCATATCATGTGACCCATCGTTGGAACGAGCTCGTTCCAACGAGGAGTAACATGATATGGTTTCGTTGAAATTGTTTGAAAAATAATATTTTTTAAACTGCTGAATTTGCATATTATGCGGGCGGATGCGGGCGATTCGTTAGGTAAAGGGTTAATTCTAGTGATAATTGGTAACAGAGCTGCCAGTAAAACGGGTAAAAAACCACGGAGTCGTATTTGTGCTTTATTTCCGAGTGAACAATAATGAACGTTCCCCAACTCCAAACAATGTATCTGTGTTTTGCCTCAGTCAAGGTGTAACCTGTGATAAATGCTCAAAATAGTTGAAATGAGATTTAAGTTTGGGAGGCTTATTTACATTCTGTGTGTGTGTGTGGGGGGGGGGGACTGGAACCCCTAGGCATTCCCCCATAGCTCCGCCCCTGGCTTGTTCTGTTCATTTCACTTCGGGCTTCGTTCTCTTCGATCTTTTCTTCATTCTTCTCTGTCTTCGTTGTGTTCTCTTCTCTTCATTCCTCTTCAATCTTCATTCTGTTAGTTCTTCGTTTCTCCAAGTTCTACCACACTATGTTCAACCGATTCAACACATCTTCGTTCACTCTGTTCTCCACTGTCTTCATTTACGGCATTATCGTCCTTCGTTCCGTTGTCAGTTTATTGATTTTATTGATTGATTTGGGGACGCGGTGGCTCAGTAGGTAGAGGTGCAGGCTGCGAGCCGAGAGGTTCTCTGGTCGAATCCCACCTTCGGCAACAGCGTTGTGTCCTTGGGTAAGACATTTCACCCCCATTGCCCACGTGTTGCACGTCGATGGTGCACTTATCTTCAACCAATGATAACCCTGCTTGTGCGGAGGTAGTATGTTGGGGAACCTGACAATTGTTCGGTGGTTCTCTCCGGGTACTCACACTTCCTCCATTCATAAAACTGTCCGATACGAGATGATTCTGGCTGCCGAAAGTGTTTGTAAACCCCAATAACAAAATAATATCGACTGATTTGTGAAGCGTCGTTGTAGAATTCTCTGTATCGTTGTAGAATTCTCTGACTGTCTGCTATCTTGTTTGTCCACGTTTCTGCATTTTATGACCTCTAATTGCCTGTTCAGTTCCAAAAGTTTTATGGGATTGCCTGTACAGTACGTGGAGAGTGTATTATCACTAAATCACCCGCAGAATGGAGATTCCACCCAAGCAATAATTGCAAATTTGTTGCAAAGAATAATAAGAACAAGCAAAGTTTCAGCCAATGGACCTCCGGATTTTACCCGGAGGTCCATTGGCTGAAACATTGCCTGTGTTTTTTTTGTCGATATGAACAAAATTTGAAAGTTATAGTTTGGGTGATAACTCCACTCCGCGTGTGATTTAGTTACAATCCACTCCCCCCCCCCCATACGGTATGTTCTTGCAAAGGGTTGGGCTCCAGGTATGTCTCTTCTGTTGTTGAATTATTAAAGAACCCCTGCTCGCTCATATTGTTTCAACATGAAAAGTAATTAAAATTTATCTCATCATATTAAAAAGACTTTCAAAATAAAATTTAATAATGAAATCCTTATCATGCTTTTTATTCCAAGTTCAATTTGTTTATACACAATAGGTATCGTCTACGTTCATCGTTTTACCCAAATGAAACGTAAAAATGGCCGGTCATAATAATCCACAAACGAAACTCACGCGAACAAAACTTTCCAATTTCTAAATAGCCTGAATGAACTCTTTCTGAGACAAAGTTCAACCAACTTTATGTCATCTGGGTTAAAATCGAACTCCACATTTACGAACAGTGTTTTGAGGTTCTCAGGAAATGGTCAAAATCAGAATTAAATTTAACTCAGTGTTGCTTTGAATGACAGTACCATCCCGTCAAGTGGAAAAGGAGATTGAAGTTTTTTGTGGGCGTGGCATATACCGTTCCTTTTAACGTACGCAATTCATTTGTCAATAAAATGTTTAATGACACAAGAACATGTTTCAGTGAAATGTATCGTTATTTCAAACAGAATTTGAGAAAACTATGCCTTTATTATTTAGTTATCACAAGGAAGCGTGGTGTGACCTGGTTTTTATTTTAATTTAACTCCACAAAGTAGAGAGTGATTAAATTTATTGCCCCTCAAGTTTACTTATAAGGAATGGTCGTTTGCTACGCCCATTTGCACAGTTTGGCCTTTGTTTTTGGGGTTCATAACTCAAGAAACAGACAGAAACAAAGATCATTCCTTATATAATGAGTGATATTTTTAATATACTGAGACTGAATAGGAGAGTTTATTTGTTTGTATGTTTATTGAAGTTTCACGGCACTTTCGACAGGCAAGGCTATATTGTGTCGGACAGTTTTACGTGTGGAGGAAGCATGAGCACCCGTGGAAACCACTGAGAAACGGTGAGTAGCTGTTGAACTCTCCAACTTGCAAAACTGACACGAGCAGGGTTAGCATCAGCTGAAGGCAAGTGTATTATATACGCCGTAATATACAGCGCAACTATGCCCTTCCCATATACGTTTGGGATTAGGGGTCTTGCTAAGGATTTAATATATTCCCGGTTTTCTATAGTAACGGGAACGGGAATGAAATTACACTCAGAACCGGAGTAGGTCTGAAACGGTTGGCTCATTTTCGCAACCGACTAATCGAGAGCTATAACCGAGTAATATCCGGTTATCCGTGGCTATTATTTCATCGAATATGGGATCAAAACTATAGGAATTGGAAAGCAGTACACTGCAAAAAATATAGGTTCTCTTTAGAACCAAAACTGGTTCTAATCTTGTCCCCGAGATAGAACCAGTTCTGTTTAAACAGTATTTATTTCAAATCAAATAAATTTACCAAGATTAGCATTCAATTTTAACAGAATATTACATGAACTGAAATAGATTCAGCACTAAACTTGGAGCTTATTCAACGCAGTCGCCAAACATTTTGAAACAAAGGAGATATGAACAGTTGGCATATCGAACCAGTTTTGGTTCTGTATAGTTTGGTTCTGTATAGAACCAAAATTGGTTCGATATGACAACTGTTCATATCTCCTTTGCTTAATAATGATTTGCGACAACCTCGTTTAAGCTCTAAACTTACGGCTGAAACCCCCTCAATTTATGTTTAATTCTGTTAACATTTAATGTTAATCTTCATAAATGTATTTGATTTGAAATAAATACTGTTTAAACAGAACTGGTTCCATCTCAGAGACAAGATTAGAACCAGTTTTGTTTCTAAAGAGAACCTATATTTTTTGCAGTGTATTGCCAGAAACTATTCCGGAGTGTGTGTACAAACGAACGTTGTCGAGCAGTTGACAACGATCATTTGTGTACATACAGGGAAGAGTTTCTGCGATTAATCAGTACTCACGGAAATTGCTGATCATTAACAAAGTCTTAAACGCCAAAGTCGATTATTCTTAGTATATACAGCGCGGCTTCGAGGTAAAATCTATCACAAATGAGAAGTGGTAGATTTACTACGTTCTAACCATGGAATGATGATCACTATCTATATTTCTGGTAGGTAGGTAAGTGGTTTCAAATCGGTTATCCGGCTAACTACTTCAGTACTAAACCGGGGTGCCGGAAAATGTTCCGGATAATATCAAATAAATTTACGAGAGTAACAAGACCCATTTATTTACGTGAAAATGAACATATTTTGTTGGCAATCTGCCATCTCCATACGGAAAAGTTCTTTTCCTGAGAGAAGGGTGAAAACCCAAACCTGCTTCATTTTCAGAAACGCTAGCTTTATCACCACTACCTCCTCTGGCTTCAACGCCCTCTTCACTACCGTCACCAGTCTCCTCTGCTTGCGGCAGAGAAGACTGGTGACGCCACAGAAGAAGGGGTTGATACTGAAGGAGGCAGTGAATAGTGAGTGACACTACTGATTCTGAAAATGAAGACGAGTTTGAATTTTGAAGCGAGTGAAAATCTTGCTGTACAAGACAGGAGTCCTGCGAGAGTTACGGTGATTTAATGAAAAAGGTTCTCCAGGAAGCATAATTGTAAAAAGTTCAGCCCTGGAAGGAATGACGAAATCCTACATAGTTACGTTGCGATAGTTTTTCAATTTAGAAAACAACAATTCAACACCCCAAAAGAGGGCATACGTGATTCTCGGTTCCGTGCTATAGATTTCCCCGGTATCGTTACCGGCTTTCGGAAACTCGGTAATTCCAGTTCTCGGGATTAAACCCTAGTCTTGCATTAGGGCACAACAAAGAAGACGTGGGCTCAAACCGTCGATCTTGCAATCTTACACCCAATGCTCTTACCACCGCGCTCAAAATATTGTTTTTGAAAATCATGCTATTACTCACTAGAAACCGAAAGTCGATTTTTTTCATGAAATCGAAATTGGAACAAAAACAACAACAAAAATACAAAATCTCACCACTTCACTCAAAATAGTTTTGAGACACAATCTTCTTGGAAACAATTCATAATTGGTAGGTATCTATACAGGTTGAAGGACCCATCGTATTGAAAAGTACAAAAAACCCCCAAAACAATCGAACAGACACATCGAACAGACACATCTCTTAGCCCAAGAACATTAGGTTTCACTAGGGAAAAAAATCGGAGAAAGCTGATTTTTTTCAGGGAATGTCGAGTACATGTCACTGAACGATTAGACAAAAGTCCCCTAAAATCCCAGTTGAGCTTTTTTTTCTACAGCCTTTTTTCGAAAACGAGTTTGAAAAAAATCAAAAAAAATCGCACGAACTTTGTAACCTCGAATTGATCCAACTGTATTTTTTGTTTACGCGTATTTCGAGCTACATAATGTCTAATATACATTTACCTAGAGGAAAATGTGCATTCTGTGACAATTTCTGCGAAAAATTATTGAAAATTCACAAAAAAGTATCGGATTTACGCAAAAAATGACGATTTTCCTAACGGATTTGCCCAAAGGGTCGTAGTACAGAACGGGATGTTAGTTGGACAGACGATAAAAAATCCACCACCATTTGAAGACTTTTATCATTGCTTACAAAATAGACATTATGGAAGACCCCTCTGCTTCTGGCCGAGTTCCCCTTTTGGCATAAAATTCGTCAGCATGAGAACTCAACTATTTTCGGGCTTGGGACCGAACAGACACGTCTGTGTCTGGCAGCATTAGATCAATAAATAATATTTACAGAATGTACAAAAATCAATAAATAATATTTACAGAATGTACAAATCAATCAACATGGATTAAGTTACATTGACTATTATCAACGCTATATACAGAAATGACATGACCTATATACATATTATTCATCGAACTCAGAAATTTCCGACAGGACAGTGTTTCTGTGGTTGTTACAAGAATCCGAACTGCAATTACACAAACCTGAGCAAGAGAGTCCTGCCTTCTTACACCCACACCTTTTTGTACAAGCACTCTTGCAACCACAACTGATCAGATTCAGTAGGTTATCGGGGGCACATGGCTTTGTGGCTGCAGTCGGTACAAGAAGTCCATTGTCTAGCGACCACCCCCAATCCGTCGGAGGAAGCGAAGTGCCCAGCCATTGTTGGACCTGGAGATAACATCTGTAGACATGTTGTTGTGCAGCATCGCTGCTTGGTGGGAGTGAGGCTAGGTCGATGGGTTTATTCAGTTTAGATTTTGCTACATAACGCTTGTAAGTGACATATCTATATTGGTCGAGAGAGGAAACAGTTTTACTCCCGTATAAGATCAGGAGAAGTTGTTCCCCGGCAGCGGCTACTGCACTTGGTGTACTGTCATCCGCCAAAATTGTGTTGACATACTGTTGTGAGTCGCTAGTAACATCGGAGACAATTGTACTGAATACTTTCTTCTTACCAACTCGAAAGAGTGCAGAAGTAGTGTCACAACCACTTATAGAATGTGCTACAAGGAGGTTGCTTCTATGGTCACCCATTTTGGTTGCTATTTCACTAACTGAAACTAGTAAGTTTGGGGTAATGGAATACATCATGTGAATATTACATCCCGGTTGAACTCGAGAGGTAAGAATGACTAACAAGTCTGTGTCTGTTCCCACAACGACAACATTGTTGTCATCTTGAGCGATGTCAAGTGCAGTTTCGGCTATCAGTACATCAGCATCAGCCTCGGCCTGCTTGGACTGAATATTGATAGCAGATAGCTCCTGCATTAGAAGATCGATCAGTTGGGTTTTGTTCTTGGCATTTGCAAGGAAATCGGATTGGGGTGTGGTGGCTGGTAACTCGGGTGAGATATTGATATCAATGGAATACCTGTCTTTAGATCTACGGGCTTGTTCCATGCCCTTTGTCGACATTGTACAAGCACAACCATCAAAAACAACCACGACGTTCGCCCCAAAATGTCTCACTAGATAATTGGAATATGATGTACATATGTCCTTATATGACGACTGTTTAAGCCATACAACTGCCCTAAAAAAATCCACCATCTACAACAAACAGAGAATGTTCTGGGATTTTAGTTTGCTCGGAACCGTATGTTTTGAGGATCTTACCGAGCGTGCTTTTCTGTGTCTTCCTCATTCCAGCAGAATCAAACAATGCTGGTGGTTTCGGGGCGAGTTCATTTTTGAGATACTCTTCCATCTCTGCTTGTGACTGAATAACACATGTGATGCGGTTGAACAGAATTGTGGGGTCAATCACTACCTTACTTCCACGGACTTTGATGCTATTTGCCATCGATGCGAAAGACTTCACAGTGTCAACACGTCGTAGTTTGATGCTGTTGAACGTTTTGCTTACAACATTCGATACGCAACATTCACCAATTTTGCGAACTTTGTCACAGTTCACAGTTTCGTCGGCCACAACCCGGTCGCTATAGAGACTAATTGTAGTAGATCTCTATTCTGAAAGGGGGAATGCACTCTGAGCCAGTTCAATAATTTGGTGATATCATTGGCAATTGTGAACTTTGACGGAGATCCCGATGTTGTTCGCCATGACCAGTGTGAACATGAACAAAATTTTCGAGAGCATTACATATCTGAAGGCAAAGAGGTAGTCCATGTACCCATTTCGAAACAGTGCTATCGGTTATTCCCCTGCCATGTGTGAGACCACCAGGGAGCTTGAACATTCTCATTAAACACTGCTCTATGGTCTGATCAGAATATATCCCGTCCCAGAATTTATCTGAGCGCCTTATGGTAAAGTAACCTTCTCAGTGAACAACTTCAAATCATCCTGTTGCATTATTTCTGTTAGCTCATTCATCTGCTGCAAATAGAGATGAGAACTTTTTGCGTATGCAAAATGACCACCTGCGTGAAATACTGGAATCATATTGCGAACACAATATCTGTGGAGTTCCCAGTCGCCTGTGCGCTCTGCTCTCAAGAACAACTGGAGAAGACCTATTTGCTCGTAGTATTGTACCCAAAGCTTTCCTGTGCGTCCTACGGACGCATGCCGGAGCAGTTCGTGTAATTTTGACAGTAGATGGTTGACACTTTCTTGATTGACAGCGTTAGCTGTTGTACAGTCACCTCTGGCAAGTCCACAGAATATTTCATTGACTTCTGTGCAGTCTATGTTATCTAGTGTTCGGCTTTCTTCAAACACAAGTTTTGTAATGGCAATTTGTGTTAGCAAATGGGCACGAACTGCTCTTGAATATGCATGACCACTGATCAAATGATGGATTGACCCACCAGCATAAACAGTCCCCCAAAGTTCATCCAAGCCGCTACCAGCCTCAAATTAAAGAGCGTTGTCTGTACAATACAAATTTGTTTATGAGTACACATCAAGGGCGTGCACACATTACATGCCAATGCATCTTGAGTGTAGGTGAACACCACATTATGTGATTTAATCGAACATGGAAATTGAAACAATGATGCTATAATACGGTATTTGAATGAGAAAAGTCGATGCCGTTTGAATTTGAGTTTAGGGGGTATGGTTAATATTTCACACGTTTCACCAGTTCATTATGGAATAAATGACTATTGTTATATATCATTATAAAGCCACTGCTTTTCTGCAATTTTTGATATATAATATCCCAAAGTAGTCGTAGATTTGATTTAATGGACGTTGTGTACCGTTGTGTGTATGAAAACAATAAATTTTTTTTCGTAATTTTGTACATTTTCGTGAATATTTCACCATTGAGTGTGAGGATTGGTACAAAGTTGGCATTTTCTGTTGGGGATATGTATTCTCAATATAATTCAGCACGATATTTATGATTCTCACCCTACTAAGGCGAATAAGAATGAGAAATATGGAGCTGGGTCGAATTTTAAAAAAAAAAAATTTTTTCATCAAAAAAACGCTATAACTAAAAAAGCTCAACTCGGATTCGCGGGGACTTTTGTGTGTCCCGGAAACATACCAAAAAAATCAGCTTTCTCCGATTTTTTTCCTTACTTTCTCATTTTTATGTCTAATGTGCCTGGACTATCTGTCAAACAGTACATAATAGGCGATATTTTCAATTTTCTAAATCTGAATGCGAAAAGTATCCTTCAGTAAAATGGGTCTTGACTCACAGTTCATCCCGTAATGTTCGAAAGCGACAAAATGTTCTGGAAGGAGAATACCACTTGTATTTACCGTATTTTCCACTGGCTAAATGATATAATAAGTCCTTCAGCCAAAGGACTCTCTGTAAGCTTCCTTCTGCCAAGTTCCCAGACCCTAAGTCCAATTCTGCAAAAGATTAGAAACTGTTATGATATGGAACTACTTTAGTCCTTAAATAGTCCATCTCATGTGTTTAAATTCATTCTGCTGGAGTCGTTCAGTTGGTCGAAAGAGCGAACCTGTGGCATACTGCAGATAATTGATCTAAAAAATACCATAAACGTTGATTTTCTTTGAATAACACAAGATTTGATTTGACCGATTTTCTGATGAAATTACCACTACGAATGATGACTGAACCATACCACTGTATTTTGTGATTACGCCGCGTAGTCACATTAACTGTCTTAATATCTTGATGGTTTCGAGAAAACAGTGAATTGAATACGTTTTGATTTGAATGTCTATGACTGACGTACGAAAAAATATCTATATATCTCTGTGTGTGAAAGAACATCACATTAGATCAACGACAGATTGCACACAAACTCCACGGAAATAGGGTAAACAAACGGCACAGGCCTTCAGAAACGAAGATCTCCATAAACTTAAGAGATAAGGAACACTGTACTCTATCATCAGCTGACCGCTGGAGCAATAGATTCTGAGCTGAGTCTGATATCTGCCAAAACACCATTCCCAACTTGTCCTTATATAGTCCTTAACCCTTTACCTAACATGAAAAGCAGACGTCACATGCACCCAAAATTCTTGAATAACTATTTTGTTTCATTTTTTGTCTCAAAAACATAGGTTATGACCCCTCATTGGAACGAGCTCGACGAGCTCGTTCCAAAGAGGGGTCATAACCTATGTTTTTGAGACAAAAAATGAAAAAAATAATGAAAATTAATTGGCGATTTTTGTGAATAGTGCTGGCCGGTTTTGGCCGTTACGTTGGTTAAAGGCTTAAATAGCATTCCCCACTGTTTACCAGAATGTCTACTTGATACTCCCATCAATAAAATACAAACCTTCAAAATATAGTTGTAAAAAGGGGGTTCTACAACTTTTAGAAAATATAGTTATAAAAGTTTCGCACATGTCATCTCGAGCAGTTCGAACAGCGTTTGCGCGATTGTTTTGCAGTTCTGTGTTTGAGCATCAGTCAGTTTTCTGACCTGCCATTAATGTCAAAACACCGAAAATTCAAACACAAATATTTCTTCTAATGAAACTAGGAATTTATCAACTTCATTCTTGCTTGACAGAGCTTAATGATAAGCCACTGTGCAAAAATATGTGAGCTTAAACACCAATAAATAAATAATATTTCTGAAGCATTCTGTGGTGATGACCTTGTCATTGACATCGCAACAGTTGATCAACTTGTTTTGAAGCCAAGTCGATAGAGAGAGTCTAGTCAGTGAAAACAGTCAAAGCATATCATTTTCCTCTGCAATTACATTCTTAAGACTTCTTCTGATTAGAGAGGTCAGCTATTCTGACGTTTACACATATTTCAAAGTCTTGCGTGAGATGGCGATGTTGCTTAACCCTTTACCCAACGTAACGGCCAAAACCGCCAGCGCTATTCTCAAAAATCGCCAATTAATTTTCATTATTTTTTCATTTTTTGTCTCAAAAACATAGGTTATGACCCCTCGTTGGAACGAGCTCGTCGAGCTCGTTCCAACGAGGGGTCATAACCTATGTTTTTGAGACAAAAAATGAAAAAAATTAGTTATTCATGAATTTTTTTTGCAAGTGCCGTCTGCTTTTCATGTTAGGTAAAGGGTTAATGCTGATGATGATTGAGAAAGAGAAATACTTCTTCCCAGAAACCCACTATTTAATTGTTTCGAATCTGTGACATTCTGTATCCAAAATATATCGAACTAGTACCGTACGCATATATTTATTGGGATTTAACAACGATTTCTATAGCCATGGTGATATGACGTCGTACGTGTTTACGGGTGGAGAAAGCCGGAATACCCGCAGTGAACCGCCAAAGCTGCAGCGAGTAGCCGTCAAACTTCCCAATTCCCGGCGCGAGAAGGGTTAGTTGAAGGCATGCGTACTATCGACTCCTTTGCATACTGCGCTACCACGACCCCACTTTGACGATAGTGATTAAGTGCCTACGGACACAACGCAGATGATGCGGGTCTGGATCGAACGTACCATTGGGACCCTTCGAATCGGAATATTTACCCCCGGATCTCATCGGAGTTTCGATGCTGACATTAAATCTGTATAGATTTGCAAAACGGCGCGATAAAAGTTTTGTGAAATCACTTGTTATTTTACTAAATTAGCTAATTACCATGCAATTATCCTTGCGTCAGCGATTGCCGCGGGGAGCATAAGTAACCGAGTACAGAGAGGTCGCAGGTTATAGTGATACAAATGGCACATAAAGTGGAGCGCGGAACTCCCGCGCTGTACTTTATAAGTACAGTTGTAACAATGTAACTTGTAAGGGAGACAAGCATGCCGATAAGCCGACTGCACCGAAAATGTACAGGCAAAATTTATTTCATTTCTGCGACATGTTTTCGCCTACAGAATACATTTATATGCCAGCATTTCTTCGTGCAAAAAGCAGTCACTCGTTTCGAAAATATACGAAGCAGAAAAAAAAAACGATTGGATGTCGTACGAGATTTCGATTAGAAGGCCAATGCTCTCTCTAAATTAGCCAATTACCATACAATTATCCTTGCGTCAGCGCGTGCCGCGGGGAGCATGAGTAACCGAGTGCAGAGAGGTCGCAGGTTACAGTGATACAAATGGCACATAAAGTGGAGCGCGGAACTCCCGCGCTCTACTTTATAAGTACAGTTGTAACAATGTAACTTGTAAGGGAGACAAGCATGCCGATAAGCTGACTGCACCGAAAATGTACAGGCAAAAATTATTTCATTTCTGCGACATGTTTTCGCCTACAGAATACATTTATATGCCATCATTTCTTCGTGAAAAAAGCAGTCACTCGTTTCGAAAATATACGAATCCCAAAAAAAAAACAAAAAACGATTCGATGTCGTACGAGCTTTCGATTAGAAGGCCAATGCTCTCTCTAATGGGTTTCCGCGATCCCAGTACCTGACTTACAAACCTGTCAAGAGTTGTCGAGAGCGTTAGACATATCGTGCCTTGTGGCCAACTATCACCACAATATGTCAGGCTTTGCCAATCCTCAAAAGTGGTGTGTGTAATACTTATCTACTGTCGCCGCGATTAATAGACTCCCATTTCGCTGCAAAATAGCTGAATTGACAAACGCGAAAGTGTTGGAACCTGTTGGGAGGGGTTCGATCCCTATACAGCGTAACTATGGGGTTTCGTGAGAGCAGAGTATAGTGAATCGTGGTTTAGGAGGGTGCGACTCCCCTTCCCTAATAATTTGTTCAGACGGGTCTTAGATATCGTTACGATATTGCTGGTAACCATGTACTCTCTTACGAGACTTGATTTGGCACTTGACTTTATGTTACACTCACAGTGGTTCATATAAATGTATGACTGTGGTACACGATTCGGGCATTTGGTGATAGAGGATGGCCAATTTGGAGTATGGTACGAGTTGATTAAATAACAAATTTTTGAACTATAATCCAGACAGACTAATATTCCAACTACATCATCAAGGCATGCCTTCAGCGAAGGCATGCCTTGATAGTTGGAATAGTAGTAGGTCGGGGCAAATCGGGTTTATACCCCCAATCTATCATATTCGCCACGCCCCGTCGGTTAGCACATAAGGGCTTCAAATCGGTCCAGACAGACTAATATTTCAACTACATCATCAAGGATTGCCTTGGAGATATAATTAGAATATTTTATATGTCATGACGTGAGCAATCACAGTCGGGACAAATCAGGTTTACACCCCACCCCCTCTATCGATCATCTTCTCAACGCCCCAGGGCATCCCCATTCTAGCCCTGGTCGCTATCTTTAACAAAGGTATTTTTTCTTTCTTTTTTAATGTGGTTTAACGACAAGTTCAAAAGCCAGGGTCACCTTGCGTCGACGAGGAAGCCGTATCCGGAGAGAACCACAGAGCGGCGGTGAGTAACTGTCAGACTCCTCAACTTACTAACTTCGCACAAGCAGGATTAGTATTTGTTGAAGACATGTTGACCATTAACCCTTTACCTAACGCAGACGATTTCAAAATTTATTATCTTAAAAATCATTTTTTAAGTTTTTTTCCAAAAATGTCAACAAAACCATATCATGTGACCCCTCTTTGGAACGAGCTCGACGAGCTCGTCCCAAAGAGGGGTCACATGATATGGTTTTGTTGAAATGTTTCGAAATATAATATTTTTTTCAGCTGCTGAATTTGCATATTACGCGGGCGGATGCCGGCGATTCGTTGGGTAAAGGGTTAACGTGCAGTACGGCTTGTCTTGATGATGCATTTGACATATTTCATCAGTGGGGAATTGATCCATGACAGTCAGGAAAAGTCAGGTTTAAACCCCGTCCCCACCTAGTCTGTTATCTTCGCGACAACAGCACCGAAAGAGTTATACATAAGAATAAAGCGAAAGTAAATGGAACACGTGAAGTGTGGAATAAGTTTTTAATAATATTTTTTAAGATATTGCTTATCGAATGCAAGATTTCAAATAGTCCAGACACATTAGGGTTCAATAGAAACAAAACTCGGAGAAAGCTGATGTTTTTCCAGAGATTAATAAGAACAGGCGTATGAACAACATTGCAAAAGTCTCTGAAAATCTGACTTGAGCTTTTCGATATATCGTGATGTTTCAGAAAGGTTCAAATTCTGACGCAAATCCACCAGGTTACAGTACAGTCGCTGTGGATCGGTCGTAATCCACGTGTGTGCAGTAATGTTCACGTATTCGTTTACCAAGTAATAAAAAATCACCAGCAGCAAATTTGTTAATTAATGAAGCACCGGGTTGTACCCGGTGCTTCATTAATTAAAATTTTGATAATTATTCCTGTAATTAGTGTTTGCAGTCTACTGTTATTGCGCCTGTGGAAATACTGTCCACCACGTGGAAAGTGACCGATCCACGGCGACGTACTGTATATCCTATGACAGTCATATGTAGTCTAATTTTAGGACTCAATCTTCTCAAATACCCGTCTTTCGTGAGCAGTGTAGCTGAGCATGATATGTGCAATTGATGATGTAGCTTACTGTCAGTCGGTATTCCGTAATTGTGATGATATTATTATATTATTACCGAAGAGGGGAGCGTGGTAACTCAGTGGTTACGGCATAGGACTTCAAACCGAAAGGTCTACGGTTCTATCGTCACCGGGGGTAACAGTTGTGTCCTTGGGCAAGCCACGCAATCCCGTTTGCCCGGGTTGGGGCACGGTGGCGCTGTGCACAAAGGCGCACAGCAGGTTGAAGGTGCACTTGTCTTCAACCAATGTTAACCCTGTTTGTGTGGAGTTAGTACGTTAGGAAGTCTGATAGTTGCTCGCCGTTGCTCGGTTGTTCACTCCGGGTACTCCAGCATACTCCACTCGTAACAACACTCTCCGACACGAGGTGACTTGGCTGTCGAAGGTGTTAAACACAAATAAATAAATAAATAAATAAATAAATAAATAAATAAATAAATAAATAAATAAATAAATAAATAAATAAATAAATAAACAAATTACCGAAAAGGGCATGGAAATCTCATGACGATTCAGATTTTTTCCCATAAAAGAGAGCAAGCAAAGTTATTCAGTTAACAATGATTGATAACAATATGTACTCTTCTACTAGAACTGACGTTAATTAAGATAATGAAATTGAAAAAATATATCGAAACATCACCACTCTTATGATTTTATATCCGAAAACGTAACACTCCCTCTTAAGACGTACACCATGGCTTCAAGTGTCTGAAAGGCTAAAAAGACCACACGACAAATAATTATCCCACGGAATACGAATAACATAGCACAACTGATAACATGTTTTGATATATCCATCTAGAGTGTACACAGGTTCCCACCCTCAAACGGCGACGACGACGACGACGGCGACGACGGCGACGACATCACGACTACGGCGGTGACTACAACGGCCGCGGCAGCGACGACGGCATCATGACTGCAGCGGTGACTACAACGACGACGACTGGAGGTGACGTGAGCGCAAAAACATAACCACTAGCAACAAACAGACAAGAGCCGAAACACTGAAAAGCGAATATTCAAAGGTGTCCAAATAATTCATCATCTTCGACTATTTCGGAAGTGCCTGTTGGGTCTGTGCGTCTGTAATTGCTGCAAGAGTCCAAATTATACCTGCACAATCCGGAGCACGACAAGCCAGCTTTCTTACTCAGACATATATTACTACGTCCGCTCTTACACCCACAAATGGCCAAATTCAAGGGAATTTCAGGTGTGAAGGGCGGTGTTGTTGCAGTTCGTCTTAGAAGAACCACACTAGTCATCGATCAGCCACACTCTGATAGAGACAGCGAGTACCTCAACCACTCCGGTGGGTATGTTCGGAAGGCCTGCTGCACAACTGGTTGGTGGAAGGGAAGCAAGTTGAATGCACTTATTACAGAAGAGGGGGTGGGGGGGGGGGGGGCGGTGGCACAGTGGTTACGGCATAGGACTTCAAACCGAAAGATCCACGGTTCGATCGTCATCAGGGGTAACTGCGTTGGGTCCTTGGGCAAGGCACGTAATCCCGTTTGCCCTCGTTGGATCACGGTGGCGCTGTATACAAAGGCGCACTGCACGTCGAGGGTGCACTTGACTTCAACCAATGTTAACCCTGTTTGTGTGGAGTTAGTGCATTACGGAGTCCAATAGTTGCTCGCCGTTGCTCGGTTGTTCACTCCGGGTACTCCAGCATACTCCACTCGTAATAACACTCTCCGACACGAGGTGACTTGGCTGTCGAAGGTGTTAAACACAAATAAATTAATAAATAAATTACCGAAAAGGACATGGAAATTACATGACGATTCAGAATTAAGAGAGCAAGTAAAGCTATTCTGATAACAATGATTGATTAAAGAATTGAATGCGATTTTTATAATCTTTATAGGAGTATGAACGTGTGGGAATGGGTACAAATTATGTATGAATCCCGAATTTGTACCAATTCCCACACGTTCATACTCCTATAAAGATTATAAAAATGGCATTCAATTCTTGTAATTACATTCCGTAACTGTTTAAACTACTTTCTACCAAACAACAAAGCAGAAAGACGAAATAAAACATGTACGAACGAACGAGGCTAAAAAACCACCCTCACACCAAAGACAAAGCGCACAACTCTGAGTTGAGCGCCGGTGTTCGGCATTGACCCAAATTTGTCAAATTGCCGTCTTTCGCAACGAAACTTGGAATGTTGAAAGCAATTTATTTAACATATCAGTAAACTATAATCACTGATCACTGCGAGAGGCGCAAAAAGTTATAAACCCGCCCAAACACCGCCCGAATTACATTCTGTCAACTGCGCTCTATCGTAAATGCGGGTCAAGGTTCGACCAAATGTATTCATTGGAAAATGAATTACATTTGGTCATGACGTTTTCATCCAGCTGACCAACGGGAATTGAGTGTTCGGACCCAAAACGTATAACTACATTAACAATGTAATTATAACAATATGTACTCTTCTGCTAGAACTTGCGATAATTAAGATAATGAAATTGATTAGATATATCGAAACATCACCACTCTTTTGATTTTATGTCCGAAAGCTTAACACACCCCTAAAACGTACACCATGGCTTCAAGTGTCTGAAAGGCTAAAAAGACCACACAACAAATAATTATCCCAGGGAAGCTCATACGAATAACATAGCACAACTGATAACATGTTTTGATGTATCCATCTAGAGTGTACACAGGTTCCCACCCTCAAACGACGATGATTTCGACGACGGCGGTGATACGACTGCGCCGGTGACTACAACGACGACGATGACGACGACGACGACGACGTCAATTCTACTAGGACATTTAGGCACTGAGCAGGACTCATTAACGGAAAGAGCACCGAAGTTGTATCACAACTGCCGATAGCCTGTGCCAGAAACTCATTTTCCTTTGACTCACCCAACGTGGTTGCAGTTCCTCCGATAGAAAAGAGGAGTTTACATGCAACAAGAGAACATCATGTATATGTTCCATTCTGAACGATAGCGAGCGTTAGAATAGCAAGTAAGACGGGGTCTGTTCCAACAACTACGGCATTGGTTTCATCCTTCTGAGCCAAGTCTAGTGCTGTATCAGCGATCAGAACATCAGCATCGGTGTTTGCGTGCTTCGATTGGACACCGATGTGTACAAATCACTGCATTAACAGACGGCTTGATTGTGTTTTGTCCGACGATTACCCAGAAAATCAGATTGGAGGGTGGTTACTGGCAGATCGACCGAAGTGCTGATAACTGCGGAATAATTACCATTAGCACTGTGTGCTTGCTCCATACCCTTTGCTGACATGTCACATTCATAGGCAGCAAATACAGCAGTGGGATGTAATATGTTTCGTTATATAACTTCAATATATGGTGCAGATATCTCCATATCATAACTGTTTGGGCCATACGACTGTTCTCAATAGAAAGTCACCATCTCTGACACAGGGCTTTCTGGAAGGTCTTCCCGTTTATTGCCATATGACTTAAGTATTTTGAAAAGGATGCTCTTCTGTGTCTTTCCCATTCCATCAGAAGCAAACAGTGCGGGTGGTTTTATTGCAAGCTCCTACTTGAGATATCCCCCAATTTCAGACTAGGACTCAATCAAACACGTAATACGACTGACGAGTATCGTGAAATCGACTACCACTAGATCTCCAGGTACTGTGAATTTGCCTTTGATGCGATTGATTGGACAGTGCAGGCAGGACGCAGCCCGATGTTGCTGAATGCTTTCCCTACAGCCTTTGATACACATCAATTTCCAACTGTAACGGTTTGGTCACAATTCACTGATTTGTCTGCAACAGTGCCAGATGACAGGGAGGCTAACGGCAATGGGTCTCTATTGCGGAACGGAAATGTATTCTCAACCAGCTGAAGAATTTGTTTATGGCATTGACGTCATTTTATTGTGCGCCCTTATAAGGTCCGGGTGTTCGTCACTGTGACCAGTGTGGACTTTGCACTTCAACAAAGTTTTCAAGAGCTTCGCATATCGGCAGACTGGGGACAAGGGCGTGAACTCGTTTCAAAATAGCGCTCTCCGTTATTCCCCTGCTAAGTGTGAGACCATAACTACCCTGAACATCCGCATAATGCACTGCTCTATAGTTTGGTCGGAACAAATCAAACTTATCAGACCTTCTAATAGTGAAGAATCACTTCTGCGTGGACGGCTTTGAATAAATTAAATCGTCGACGGGCACTCTTCGCGGGGAAGGTATCCTCCATCTGTTGGAGATAGAGATGAACACACTTAGTATAAGCAAAATGACCACCATAGATAATTGAGATCACCAGTCTTACATATTATCATGGAGTGTCCAATTTGCTCTCAGGAACAATTGTAGGAGACTTATTTGTTTGTTATACCGAGACCATAATTTTCCGGTCCGTTCATCCGAGGTATCATCAAAACAGCTCCATTATGAATTTATTAAAGGCGGAACCCCAATTTCGATTAAACGGAACAGAAGAACAAATATAGAATAAACGTTTAGTGTTTTCAAGCAAAAGATTTATTCTACGAGTAGGATTAAGAATGAAACCGACGAGCCTCTGGCGAGTCGGTTTCTTTCTTAATTCTACGAGTAGAATACATTCTTTACTTGAAAACACTATACGTTTATTTTGTTTATCCCATAAATCTTCTACAGGGCAGGCGCGGCAAAATAGTGCTATAATTCGCTACAAAACACAGCAAGAAGTGAGGAGAACATTGGTCCAATTCGATCGACAGCAAAATTGGCAAAAGTAAACAAGGCGCAGTAATACATTTCTGTCTAAAAATAATTCCCCTACAATTTTGAGCTAAATTTGCAAAAATACTTTATTATATGAGCTGTGGGTGGTGTTTTCTACTGGCATTGTGTAATACTTTCAAAAATATTTAAAGAAATCAACAATTGAACTATTAATTATGCTAGACAAATGTGGTAGAGGCCAGAGGTCAACAAGTCCACCGCTACTAGGGGAATAAATTCTTTCAGTGTTAAACCTACGGGAAAAATTTATCACCCTACTAGATGAATAAAGTAAAAATTTATCCAAGGCCTTTATTGTTCAAATAAACGGTCATTTATGGGATAAAATGAGATCTAGTTCAGGGGAGTGGGGTTATATTTTTACAAGTATTGACCACTAACGGTAGGCGTAGTCGCTAATTCCGAATGCTATAGTGAAGAAGTGTTATCTGTGTAGTTTTTAAAACAGACTGCTCACGTCTATGTTTTGGGAAGCCCGAGAAATCCCACATCAAATACGACAGCTTGCCTGAAAAAAGTCGTAATTTTTTAGGTGTCATTTTGTTATTTCATATCTAAATCTGCGCAATTCATCAAGAGTGTCCCTTTGAATGGGTGTCTCTCGATTGAGAATTGTATATGCAACAATACGGAGTGTCTTTTGTATATATTAAGGCAGAAAAAATGTGTCTAGCATCCATTATTTCAATGACTGTGAAAGAGAAAAAAAAGTTTGTTTTATACGAAAAAATTGGGTAACCCGGAAAACTCAACTCGGATTTTTGGGGACGTTACGTTGCGCACCCGCGATGTTATGACCTAAATAATAAAACAACAGAATTTTCCGATTTATTCCTTACGTTTTCTCTTTCAGCTCGAATGTTCTTTGACTTGAAGAACTGAAGTAACTGAAGGCGACAGAGGAAAGATCACTCGAAACAGTTACCGAAAAAGGAATAGCGAAACAGTTAATTTGTACTTAATATCTCACGTTTAATCCTTTATCCAGCACACATAATATCACATTTTTAAGTATTTTCAAATTTTCTCAAAGTGCCAACAAAACCATGTCACGTGACCCATCATTGGAACGAGCTTGATACGCTCGTTCCAATGAGGGGTTTTCATGATATGGTTTTGTTGAAATTTGTTCAAATATATTTTTCCAACTGCTCAGTTTGAAAATTAACCCTTTACCTAACGTAACGGCCAAAACCGGCCAGCGCTATTCTCAAAAATCGCCAATTAATTTTCATTATTTTTTCATTTTTTGTCTCAAAAACATAGGTTATGACCCCTCGTTGGAACGAGCTCGTCGAGTTCGTTCCAACGAGGGGTCATAACCTATGTTTTTGAGACAAAAAATGAAAAAAAATAGTTATTCAACAATTATTTTTGCAAGTGTCGTCTGCTTTTCATGTTAGGTAAAGGGTTAAGGGAGTAGATGTGGTGACAGACACGTTCTTCAAAGGGTTAAACATTTATCTAATACGAATAGATAACAGCACTTGCTAAAATAATCCCCTTAACTAAAAAAATTCCTTTTTTCACCTCCAAAAACCCCCCAGAGTTTATGACATTTTTTTCATACGTTTTTAACCCTTTACGCAACGTAACGTCCAAAACCGGCCATCGCTATTCACAAAAATCACCAATTAATTTTTAGTATTTTTTCATTTTTTTGTCTCAAAAACACATGTTATGACCCCTCGTTGAAACGAGCTCGTCGAGCTCGTTCCATCAAGGAGGGGTCATAACCTATGTTTTTGAGACACAAAATGAAAAAAATTAGTTATTCAAGAATTTGTTTTGCAAGTGTCGTCTGCTTTTCATGTTAGGTAAAGGTTTAAGCAAGGGAGGGGCAAAACGAAGAGCAAAGTACATCTTTGTCTGAGCTCGTGCAAACAATATAATGAACACCTCTTGGTTGCAGCATATCGGCCGACTGTATCGAGAGAGAGTCCTTTCTGGCAGTGTGTTACATCATAGAATTTCATAGAAAAAGTGAAGGAATCAGAAAATAGATCGCGATTCTGGAAAGGAGCTTACAAAATATATCCTGAGCTATATTTTAGTGCAATTTTATGCTATCTGTCCAATATATACTTCTAAAGACCCCCGCTCCCCACCCACAAAAAAATAAAATAAAACAAAAACCCAAAACCAATCAAACAAAAAAAAAAAACCCAAAACTGTAAGCTCTTAATTACTGGCTCGCACAATCTATCCAAGTCTGAGCACGCATCATCTTTTTACGAGTGTTCACATCTCTTAAATTAACAGATACAGTTAATAGAAAACATCTCAACAAATATTTTACTTTGGAATTATATGGACACTGATTATTTGATAAATAATAACTCTTACAAAAGAACTGTTTTTTCCTCGTATAAGGCAATTTAACGGGTCACTAATCAATTATACGTTTTTGTAATATTATCAATATGTCAATTTTTAACTAACCCCACACGCGGTTGTATTCTCATTGAATGTTTGTGAAGCAGAAACAGTTCGAGAAGACGAACACAACACAAATTAAAATACTTGACCTTCAGCATTGATAAGCCAAACTCAAATGGCGACATCGAACAAAATAGTTTATCCGCACTTTCTAGTTCATTAGTTTTTAATTCTCAAAGCGATCACACTTCTCGTGAAAGTACAAGTAGACGAATGAGGGGATCTGAGATTCTACCCCATTATGACTTAAATGCCACTATAAATGCAAAAGGGGTGCGAAGCCATCAATCTCTTTTCTCAAAATGGGTAATTCCAAATATATTTCCTGGTTGTTGAGCTTATAGTTTATAAAATCAAACATGAGTTGTGGGTGTGCACTATTGTTTATTTGTTCGTTTATTGGAGTTTAATTAGCCCGAGTCATATCGCATCAGCCAGTGTGCTCTTTAAAAACATTTCTAAACTATTTGAGCCAAAATTATCCTAGAAAAATGTAAATTATGGCAAGACCACATTTGAGCAAGAGCGAGCTATCAAGTTCTTAGCACAATGCAGGAGAGATGCTATACGATATTTATTTATTTATTTATTTATTTATTTATTTATTTATTTATTTATTGGAATCAAGGAATATAGCGACCAGTGTTTCGTCCGTCTGTAGATAAAAACTCAATTTTCTGCAGAATTGCCGTTCCATTCCTTCCCAAGAATTTGGAATAGTATAGAACCGCTAACTCATCAATATAGTAGACCCAAGTTCAAAAAATCATCAACGCATAAAATTTTAAGTGCTTATTCCAGCCCAAACTTCAAGTGAGACAACCCAGCATGTCTCGATTGTATCAACCACCAAAACTCTCTGTATCTCATCCTCCTCCCAGTATATGACCGCATGATTCATAGACAAACTGTCAAATATTCCTGTCTTTGAAATGCCAAACCGATGTTTGATGCCAAACCGAGTTGATATATTTTTTATGGGAATGGCAGGAAAACAGCCTTTTAGGCTATGCCATTTCCATGCTATGTACTAGGTTATGTTCTTGTAATTTGTAATGTTGTGTTGTTGTTAAAGTACTAGTATACTGCAGAATAAAGATATATATATATAAAAATAAATAATGCAATTAATTCAAGGCATTTATTAAGAACAACAAATACAAGACTTCATAACATTTTGAACCCTGACGTGTGTCTTCCAAGTCAGTTCAATGATAGTAATTGGAAGAGTCCATATTCCTTACCTGGGGGTAGACCATTCAATATTTTCAACGTGCAGCCTCGGGCTGCACGTTGACAATATTGATTGGTTACCCCACACATATACTGGGAAGTCACCCTACTTAGTGAAATTATGGACGTTTCATGTTCCTGGACCGGAAAAGCGGCCTTTAGGGTTAAATAGGTTAACAAGAGAAAGAGAATATTTCGCTTGAAGTTTTGACAGTCACAAAAAGTTGCAGCCGCCCTCTATTTTTTCAGTTTCGTGCGCCCGTCATTTTGCTACACGAAATACAAAAATGACCAAAATTCAATCAAATGCCAATTGTTACGAAACTTAATGAAAAGATATATATTGAAAGATGAAAGGGGATATTACATTTTTTGAAGTTTGTCACATCCAAAATGGCCACCGGCGGCGATTTTGTCCCCGAAATAGCAATGACATCTTTTAAGCAAGAACGCCAAATGGTGATTTCGATTCTAATTAATTGGTATGGAAAACAACTAACAAAATGTACATAATATATTATACGGGTTTTTTTTCTGGTACATGAATTGCAAACTGCCGAGTGATTTTAGTTTTTGAAACCGCCCGTCGGAGAACGAAAAAACAAAAAAAGATCGCTATAACTCAGTTTATTCAAAGACAATTGTTTGGAAAAGTAACATAGCGTTGTATATGACAAGAGGAAGAGGATATTATATTGTTGGACCTGCTTGACAGTCAGCCATCAAAATAGGTAGTAGTCGACCATTTTGTTCCAAAAAATAGCAAAACTATCTCTTAAGCAAGAAACAAAATACCACAACTTAAATAATTCACATCCAGATGTTATGGAGCGTAATACGAAGGTGTGTACTGACAAGAGGAAGATGTTACATTTGAAGTTTTGACAACGAGCAAAATGCTGTCGGTCATCTTTGTTTACATAACAGCCATTGATGGTGATTATGTGATAAATTTATTCAGTAGATCGACTGGTGGAAAGTGTGATCAGCAGGATATACTCTGAAATCATTTGGGTTAAAACTCAATCCAAATCAACTGGGAAAAGTGAATATGAACCCAATTGGGTTCATATTCACTCAATTCAGTTCATGTGTTTTAATTTTTAAAACAACTGCTTTTAGAGTGAAAGAGACTTGAATGATATCGTTCATCCATTTGATGAAAGTTTGACCTTGAATTCATTGAGATATGGCGATTTTTGTTTTACGTCTGCGCCATTTAAAAAAAAAAAACTACGGCGTCTTGCTAATCTGCATAATTTAGACATGTGAGAAAACTCCTTTAGTATTAGTACAATATGCTATTATTGCATTCCAAAATATTACAAATTTGAATCACTGTTTGGACGTTATGGCTTAAAAAAGTGTAATTGCTGTTTTGTAAACAAAGATGACCGACAGCAGCCATCTTGTCATATATAACGCTGTGTTACTTTTCCTAACAATTGTCTTTGAATAAACTGAGTTATAGCGATTTTTTGTTTTTCGTTCTCCGACGGGCGGTTTCAAGAACTAAAATCACTCGGCAGTTTGCATAATTCATGTTCCAGAGAAAAAAAATCCCGTACAGTATGTTACGTACATTTTGTTAGTTGTTTTCCATACGACAATAATTAGAATCGAAATCACCATTTGGCGTTCTTGCTTAAAAGATGTCATTGCTATTTTGGGAACAAAATCGCCGCCGGTGGCCATTTTCTTTTATGGAAATACCATTCACAACACTTCTAATGAACGCATGGCGTCAGAAATCAACGCCGATGTCGTGACATTGTGAGTGAGTTAGTTTCGGAAGAAGAATTGAATGTCTTGTCTTATATGACATTAACTAATTACCTAATACTAAGTTTAATTTTTGCCTCCAAAACATAGCTTATGGAACCTCATTGGAACGAGCTCGATCAGCTCGTTCCAATGAGGGTCGTAAGCATTGTTTTCGGGACAAAAATAGACAAAAAATGATTGTTTGGCGATTTTTGTAACAAGCTCTGGCCAATTTTAGTTGTTACGCTCGATAAAAGTTAAATTACGCATTAAAAATAATCTCAATTTTGTGATGATTTAACGTGAAATGTCTGAACATCGTTCACTAAAATCTGTCCGAGCCTTGATAAACTTCGGCACAGAACGATTGTAGTAAACTCGATATGTCATATTAAATCGTGACTCGTTAGAGATCCTCTGTGTATAAACATATGTCAGTTCCAACAAACTGACTGAATAAGAAATAGAAGGAAGTTAGTTTATTCCATTTCCTTCTTCCGTATTAACTCAAATAAAAATAGCACCCAATTGCATGATGAAACGGGAAAGGGTATTCAACTCTCTGATCGTTTTACAAAACCATATGCTTTTCGGCGTGAAAAGTTCAATGAATTGTACGAAATTACTATTAAATACGATTAAATATGTGATAAATACAATACTTAACAGGTTCTATTTGGGTACGATTGTTATTCTGTCGAGGTCGATTTCACTTCGTCGCGAGGCACAGAGAGATACTGATTGGCTCAGACGTGGAAAGGATGCTACGGGGCGATTCCCACCTCTTCGTTGGGTTTATTTTAAAACAGACACCATCACTACCACCTGAATTGGTGGCCCCAGACAATACTGTCAGTGCTTTCTAAATGTCTTGATGACTAATACACACCAGTAATTTACTGACATGCACGTGGAACATACAGTTAAAACTAGAAGTCCTGTCATGAACTGTGCGCTTATCTAGGCTTAATTGTGAGCAGGAATTGCGCTCAATTGCCATATCGAATGGCACCCAAAGCACGACAGGTTCTCCTGTTTACTCATAGCAAACACAGGCAACGTTTCTGCCAATGGACCTCCGGGTTACCCGGAGGTCCATTGACTGAAACATTGCTTGTGCACAGACCATATGTACAGAATTTGATAGCTTTACTATGGTCCTAACGCGTAGATTAACGCGCAAATCGACGTGATATTTGTGCGCACTTCATGACAGGACTGTTAGATTTAACTGTACATGAAAGAGAGAAGCCGGGATATACAGCAGCTGTATCCCGCTCTGCGAATACACTGTTGGAATTTGCCTGGTGTATGGATCCGCGAAGTGCTGATGCTACGGTCGTATTTCCAGTCTGCACTACATTAAGTCCTCAAGTTGATGACGGCATGGGCCTTGGGGGTAAAATTTGGTCCGACCCCTCTTTAAAAATAAATACAAATGCAAGTTAGACATACCCATTTAGTTGTAGATGTTATATAATGACCAGCTCCACCCACTGGGAGTGCTATTGGATGGGCTAGTATTTCATTTTGTTTTCTAAATTCCCCAATATGGAATGTGTAAAGAAAATGGTATGAACGACATGCAGAGAGTACAGGAAGCAACCCATATGCAAGAAAGAACATCCGATTTCAGTCAAACAGCATAAAACGGCTATAATAATGATATATCATGCCCCTTCCCTTTCTTTCTCCGTCCAAATGTGCCGGTCCATGAATCGTATAGATTTATTTCAAGTTCGACGTGTCGGACTGCGTGTAAATAGACAACAAATTCGAATACAATAGTTATACATAATGTCTTTCCAATGACTCGTTTGTTCCATTACTACCTGCTTAATCCGTCCAAGACAGGAAGAATGATTTCCATGTTTTCCCCATTGCGAACGTCACCCCATAGGGCATCCCCGGTGATACTATCTGGACTGCACTGTAAACACATGGAGAAGTGTGGTTGTGATTCGATGAATGGTGTAGAACTGCCGAACGGAAGGTGAACCAAGTAATCATGGGAACTTCATCTAAAATCTAGATTCCAGCCATCGCTTTTTTGACGGTGTGCAATGGTCTAGTGGCTTAGGTGTTGGACGCCCGATTGTCAGGCGGGAGTGGAGAGGGTTCGACTCCCGACAGGAAATCTGAAACCAGCATTCTAAATTCCTCTAAAACATGATTCTGTCCTTCGAAAAACACACAAAGGCCCCTGACAGTCTTCGTCTGAGGTCAACCACAGCACTTTCGTCGTACTGTAGCCAGCGCGTTGCACACTTTCATGCTGCTGCCGAAAGGATGGTGAGCCAAGGAATCATGAGAACATCATCTAAAAAGATAGATTCCAGCCATCCTTTTTTGACGGTGTGTAATGGTCTAGAGGTTTATGTATTGCACCCCTGATTGACCGGGGGAGGGGGGGGGGGGGTTGCCGAGGGTTCGACTCCCCGCAGGGGATCTGAAACCAACATTCTAAATTTCTCTAAAACATAATTGTGCTCCTCGAAACACACACATACACACAAACTAACTTTCTGCGAATTATTGTATAGGGAAGGGAGAAATGGGATGCTCATTTTTTCTTCATGGCCGTGGGTCGATAATCCGTTTATACTGTATACATGTATATATAGCTACCGACTTGGAGTATAGACTACATTGTGCGCGCACCTTGAAGAATGTACTTGTCAAGTTGCAGATGATATTACAAATTTCAAGATTCTCATTTTTCACAATGAACATGACATTTTCCATCGATAACCATCTTACAGAAAACGATATATCGACTTTGTCAACCGCCTTCTACGATCCACTCCACTTTTCTGTATATTTGAGCCAGTTAATTACAAAATGTTTCTCATCCTCTCCCACGTTAACGGTGCAGTGTGGGAATATGCGATTTTTCAGATGCAACATAAAGTTGGTAATGTCGTTCATTTTCGATAGGCAATGGATGGTTGCTAATTCTGTAGACCTGTCCTGAAATAATTTGAAATGGGTTAACTAGTTTTCATTATCAAAATTATCTTTGAATGATCGACAAGTAAGCGATCCTTTTACCTTATATCTAAGGTAACGATCTATTTGGCTAACCCTATTCACAGATATCACCATTCCATTTTTTTCAAATTCTACCTCAGAAACATAGCTTTTGGCCCCACACTGGAACGCGCTCGTCGAGCGCGTTCCAATGAGGTGTCACAATCTATGTTTTTGAGGTAAAACATTAATAATTTTAGTCGTTCTTTAAATAGAAGATGTGTAATGAGTCGCGATGTCATATAAAATTTCTGGACGGTGTTCATAAATCGAGCTGAACCGAGTTTTACCGAGGATCAGATCGATTTTAGTGAACGAGATTCAGAAATTTCATGTCAGATCGTGACGAATTTGAGATTCTTTTCCTCACATTATATGTAATTTAAACTTTTCCTGACATAACGACTAAACTAACCAGCGCTATTCATAAAAATTGACAAACAAATATTCACAACTGATGTCTTGAAAACATAGCTTATGGCCACGATTTGTTTGTGAAGCAAAAAATGTAAATTTAGTTATTCTGATAATGTTGTTTTTCTGCAAGTGTCGTCTGCTATTTATATTAGGTAAAGCGTTAATGGAATCTAAAAGATTAATTAGGAGATAACTATGTTGTATTTGATTGTTTGGGACCGTAAACGATGGTTTTACTGTCGCAAATTGAGTTTTGCCGGCGACGCGTTATTTGCGACAGTAAAACCATCGTTTACGGCCCCAAACAATGAAATACAACATAGGTATCCCCATTCTAATATAATTCGGCTGAAAACTGAGATAGCATTTGATCTCCTAACCATAAAATAACGCCTTGTGGAAGACAACAAATTAAAACTAAAAATACAGTCTTCGTGACGTCATTTGGGAGTTCCAAACAAAATCACCAAATTTTTTTTACGCTGCCACTATACAAATAGTTCCAAACGTTTTAGTCATTTTATCACCAATAATAAAATATATTTATATTTGTACTGACGACATTTATCATGTTTAAATGTTTGTGACAATCTGAAAACAAAATACGCTTTCCCTGTTCCAAGTTTAGAGTTCACATTGTGATTTTTCAGTCTGAGTCTGAAAGCACTCGAGGATTTACCATTAAAGTTAAAAATATTGAGATCTTTGATTGGAAGCCCTTGTTTCACCGTAATAATTACTTATGGTTACAGAACAGTTGTTCATTTTAAACTGTTTCTGGGAAGTCATGTCTGGTGGAATTGGGCTACTGGTAATGACATAATTGTTGCAGAACGAATAGTTCACCTCTCTCAGGCTCAGTGGTGAACGCGTGTCTGCAGTTGTACATGTAGGGGCCAAGAACGCAGGTGACAAATTAGAAAGTGAAAGGACCGCTTGCACTTTAAGTCGATGTGATAACATAGCTAGCGGATCGATCAGAAATTTTTGGCCTTGGACAATTAAAATTTGTATTGCCAGTTGTCCGAATTTTGGTTTTCTATTTCGCACATAGCGTCCATAAATTCTTCACCGTACAAAAAATTGCTATTTATAACTTATATCACTGACTGGTTCCACACGGTACTTTGTCGTTAAGCCTGTCGGAATCAGTTTTTTCAACTCTCTTTTCATTACTCAGCAGTCTCTGCCAAACCTCTTCCACATTAATATTAAACTTTCCAACTTCATCCATATTAATTACAGTTAATTACAAGAAAGATAGAAAACATTTTTATTTTACAGAAAAACAACGCGTTCACAGCGTTTGTTTACCTTGGATATGGTAGTCAATGACTCTAAATGGAACGAGAATAGAACGCCCACGAATACATCTTGACCTTCCTGAAATAGTTTTTGAATACACAAAATTTGCGACAGGCTACGCCGATTTTACTGTCGCAAATTTTATTGATTAACCAATCAAATTTCGAGATTTATAGTAATTGTATTAGAATTCAATTCTACTTCCGAATCGTAATCACTTTAAATGTTACGATGTCGACGAAGACTTCTGACGTCATTTCCGTATTAGACATACTGTTAAGGTTATTTTCCGGAATGAGCTATTTGGTGGTGTTATCTCTGACTGCTTCTTGACTACTCGAGTGGAGATAGAGATTCTCTCTGCCACACACCTCCTTTAGTTGTAATAATTGTTTGATTCAAGGAGTTTCTTGTGATGCGAGATTGAGACACCCAAAAGGCATTTTCAATGAACTTTACTATCGCCACATCGTTTCTGCTTGGTGTCTTCTATCGACACCCTAATAGTAGCAATGAATGTTGGGATATGAGATCCACATCTTTTGAGAGAGCTAAGGACTCGGGAACTTCTCATATAAGAGTTATAGATGATTTTAACGATAACGCATTATTACCCTCCAGAGAAAGAGTCATTGAGATTATGGATTACTTCAACTTTCGGCAAGTGGGGTCTTAACCTACATTCTTTCCAGAAACTTCAGAAACGTTATTAGACCTTATTGCGGTCAGAGAATCAGTGGATCTGGAATCTTGTGAAGCAGCTGACCCATTTATACCCGGCCTGATAAGATATCACTGCCCTGTCCTCATTGAAGTATATTTTAAAAAAATCTCGTTTGAAAGTTTGTTTTACCCCTTTACCTAACGTAACGACCAAATCGGCCAGCGGTATTCTCAAAAATCGCCAATTAATTTTCATTATTTTTTCTTTTTTTGCTTCGAAAACATAGGTTATGAACCCTCGTTGGAACGACTCGTCCAGCTCGTTACAACGAGGGTCATAACCTATGTTTTGGAGACAAAAAATGAAAAAGATGAGTTAATCAAGATTTTTTTTGCAAGTGTCGTCTGCTTTTCAGGTTAAGTAAAGGGTTAAACGTAAAATTTGGTTATAGCGCTCAGTAATGCCTTGACAAGCACCCAGTGGTATATTACTTGGCTCATATTACTTGGATACAATGGTCGAAAACTTCTTTTCTAGAACTTGAATCTACCTATATCCCAACAAAGGAAGCTGCAATCAGGAGTGGATGCATACTGAAATTAGGCTAAACGTATTTATCATTCGGCAAAATCTAATAATCGACTTGAGGAATGGGCGAAATATCGCGCAAAAAGAAGCGAAGACGGGGTAACCATCTCAGCTCATTGGTGGAAGACTCTAAAATTACTCCTTGGAAATAAAGTGGGAGAAAATCCGGACTTGTTTTATCAGAATAGACTTACTTCGAGTAACCAAGAAAAAGCGGAAATATTCAATGACTGCGTTTGTAGTATTGCTACACTTCGTCGCCTGAGTGCTAGAATGTCCTATGTCCCATAGGGGAAATAATAAATCGTCCCATAGGGGACATAGGACATTCTAGCATTCAGGCGACGACTTGATGATTCTCATACAAGACTCCCATTAGTGTCCTCCCATAATTCTCCAACCATTAGCAACTTGAGAATAAGTGAAGATGAAGTGAGTGAGTCTCTCACATCTTTAAAATATATCCAAGGCACCAGGTCCGGACCTGTTGAACCCATGCCTTTTAAAGGACTGCGCAGCTTCCCCGAGGAAACCACTCACTGTTGTGTTTAACATTTCACTCGGAAGTTCCTACTTACCATTGCAATTAAAAAAGTCTAATGTAACCCCAGTACTTAAAAAAGCTCCTCCCAACCTGATGTCCAATTATCGCCTGATATCATTACTGAGTTGTCTAGAGATGGTATTCGAAAGGTGTGTTTTTAAACAATTGTGGCAATTTTTAGAGGAGAACAACATACTCTCTTTCCTTCCAGTCAGGTTCCACTCCGAACGATTCAGCAATACTCCAACTTACGTATATTTTCGACCAGTTTAGCTGCGCTTTAGGTGAAGGCAAAAAGGTAAGGGTTGTTTTCTGCGACGTTTGTAAAGCTTTTGACAAGGTGTGGTGGTATAGAGGTTTGATTCATAAACTGAATAAAACTGGAATAACCGCTGAGCTCCTGGAATTTCTTAAATCTTATCTCAGTGACCGTATGCAACGAGTGGTAGTAAATTCTGAAACATCGACGTGGGAACCAGTCACCTCAGGTGTTCCCCGGGGATCCGCTCTTGGACCGTTTCTCTTTTTAATCTACATAAATGATATAGCCTTAGGCTTAATAAGTAGCATTCGATTATTTGCAGATGACACAACCTTGTACCCAATAGCAAATCACCCCAGTCGGGTCTCTTTTGTTTTAAATAGTGACTTGGCAAAAATCGAACAATGGGCGCAAACAAGGCTCGTTGTATTTAACCCCATAAAAACTGAAACGATTGTCATATCTCGAAGACGGGCCTCAGTGAGACACCCCCAATAGTAATGGAAGGTGCGAGCATTAAAGAAGTCACTGAACACAAACACTTGAGTGTTATCTTAAATTTGCGGTGTACGTGGGAACATCACATTGACCATATCTGTGCACAGGCCTGGTCACATCTAGACCAAATTAGGAGGAACAAATTATTATTAGATCGTAACACTCTGGAAAAAATATATTTCGCTTTCATTGGACCTTTGCTAGAATGCGCAGGTACGGTCTGGGATAACTGCATTGAACTTGACTCAACGAGGCTTGAAAGCATACAAATAGTCATTGCACGTATCGTGACAGGTGCTACCCTCCTTGCCAGTGAAACATATAATGACCCAGAACTTCAAAATGCTTCACAATTTGGTCCCCACCTATGTATCAAACAGAATCCCTCCCTCTATTTCAATCAACCAAACCCACGATATCCGTAGAGCAAACAATCGTCGCTTACCTTTTTGGCTTGGCGAACAAAAAACCACCAAACATCGTTCACACAGCAGGGTCAATTCTTCTTTGGTAGAGTTTAAACATTTTTTAATCAGAATGATAACCAACCACCACAGTATTTCGTTCATTCTTCCTCATCTTGTCGTTTCCCCGTACTGCTTCCGAACACTTTTTTATTAAGCTGCCCCATTTCCGCTCAAATACCCAGAGCGACACTTGAACAACTTCCGTATCCACCTGATTGTAATACGTTGCTGTATGGTTCGGAATTTTATTGCGAAGTGGATAATAAAACTATTTTTGAAACAGTCCATAAATTCATTCTTGATTCTGCAAGATTCGCTTGATCTTAACCCATTCGGCCCTGGTGGTATGACTGGTGTCTCCCGTGTCGGTTCTGTGTCGGTGGTTCGGGAGGGGTGGGGGGGGGGGGGGGTGTTCAGTGTTGTAGGGTAGACCAGTTAATGTTTTCGACGAGAAGTTTTGTGTCGGCACGCTGACAGCATTTAGTGGTCTACTTCCCACATTCATTCAGTAGTCGTCCAGCCTGACGACATCATGACGTATTATGTTCCTGGCCCGTACATTCACAGAAGGACACACCCGTATGAATGGGTTAATCCATATGGCATGAGAGCCAAGGAGGAAGGATAAAACGAGAGGCCACTGGCCTCGAGTTTTATCCTTCCGCGATGGCACAAGTGCTATATCGATTAACCCATTCACACGCGTGTCGTTCTCGTTTATTACACGCCTTCACGTCTTTAAAACAGTTATTAGAAGGACACTCAGCAATTCATTTGACAACTATCAACAAAAACAACAACTTATATCGCCAATCAAATTTGAGAGGGAAACCCGTGTTCCTCTTCTTTCGTCCCATGAATTTCAATGTGTTCCATGTGCCTATTGGCACATAAAACACATTAGAACTCATGAGACGCTTTTCAGCTATCATTAGCGATTCAAATTGTTATTGCTTTGCACGATTTGTAAAAATTTCCCGTGAAATTCCGCTTCTATTTAAAAATAGTCCGTCAACGATTTCCGTTCCGCACACAGGTTTTCATTTTCCGCATGTTTTATTGTTACTGTAGATGGGAATTTCATAGAACAGGCGTTCAATCAAAGCAGTTTATCGGATTCAAATGGATAACCCTGACCAGTATGTTATTAGCTCAGGGCTGGACGTGCAATCTACTGGGGCGTTTCGCTATAACGCTGTACATCTCCATATTACATGTGTGCGAGCGGGCACCAGGTACCAAGCAAAGATAAACAAAAACAAAACAAAATTACAAACATACTATAGTACAAATTTTCGGGCTTCTTTTCCTCCCTTTTTATCCAAAGTTCTGTTATATTATACCCAAATGTTGAAATCTCCCTATACTGTTCATAAGTTTGGTGTTGATTGAGGTCATACCTGCCTTCTCAGAATTGTTGGTGTTACTCCAACGCTGATTTCGAAGCTGCAACATATGTTGTGGGCACTCCCAGTCTCTCTCCCGCCAAACCAATATGAAGCTCAGAGTAAAAATATACCTTGCTATACCTTGATACTGCCACCGATATCTAAAGATGAACACTGGGCCGCCGTGACTCTGTATAAGTTCTTACGCTTATGAAACGTCCAAGAAATATTACAAGAAATATTACAGTTGTTAGTGCGACCCTTGAGGGCATGTCTTTCCCAACTGCAATTCTCTAATATTGCAGCTGGCTCCGATATGCTACCAAAGTTCAGTTCAACAATGACCTGTCGTTTTTTCTCCATCGACCATAGAATTATTATTCATGATAAATTGCATGCCACCATGATCCCTGAACTTGAAATGGGGCCATTGGTTGACGGTCACTACTAATGACGTTATAAATACTTACAAGTATGAGACCGATACCGATTAGCAATTACCGAGAATTGGCCCATCACTACAAACTTAGCCCGCTGGCCATATACACTCACAGAAACAGTCTCGGGCTTTTCTTGATCGCCTTCAACTCGGAGAACCGTCGAGGCCTCTTAAAACTGTAGCGCGTCTGTTCTATTACTTTCGCCTTTTCTAACTTCTTTTTCAGTCTGTTTAACTTGAAAACTAATGTAGTAAAATTGGACTGAACACTGATATTATATCGAATAGAACACACTTGCAACAGCAGAAGCTGTGTACAGTACACGGAGAGTGGATTGTAACTAAATCACCCAGGGAGTGGAGTTATCACTTTTAAAATATGTACATGTGGACAAAAAACACAAGCAATGTTTCAGCCAATGGACCTCCGGGTGTAACCCGGAGGTCCATTGGCTGGAACTTTGCTTGTGTTTGTTATGCTTTGTTACAAATTTGCAATTTTTGTTTGGGTGGAATGTCCACTCTGCGGGTGATTTAGTGATAATAAACTCTCCACGTACTGTAGGGTAAGTGTTTGGGTTATAGTAGTCATATAACTAATATCTCGTGGCATTACAGTTGTCAGTGTATCATTGATGGAAACGGCTTTTTTTAAGCTTTCAGCTTTCTGTCGAATCCACCAACATTTCATTGTTGTATATATTCTCTCTGATAATTGGAAATAAATATTGTTTCAACTAAAAGGCATTTTCAATTAAACAGTTTGATGTCTCAGACTCCAGTTTCACAATTTACTTAAGCCTCTGCACTACTGATGCTGTCATATAGAAAGGGCATTGGTTACGTTCGGTCCTAGGCGCGTGGTTAGGTGCTTTCTGAGTATCCCCTTGAACAGTTTCACAAAACAGCAGATGTATGTTCTCTGTAGATGAGTTGTTCTTATTGTATAATTCGGATACTCATACAAAGCAGCGGCATAACGAATTTCTTAAACGAAAACATTAAAATAATTCAATATGCACGTGTAGTGATGGAGAATATGTTTTGAAAAGTCGTGCCGTTGTTTATATAATCTTAAGGTGCCTTAGCATTCAAACTCCGTCAGTCGTCATCCGGGGAGTTTATTGTTTCTGTGATCAAGTTGTTCCAGGTAACAATACTTAGATTTGAAGTGGTTCTTTCCTGCATTTAAATATATCGATAGTTGCAGTGTCTCTGGAACATCCTAATCTTGTTTTAGATGTGTTTTATCTGTATATTTTTCGCATATGAAAATTAAGAAAGGCTTTCGAGACTAGTAGAATGCAATCATTCTGAAATTTCAGAAAGCAAAAGTAAATCGTCGGCAAAGATAATATTAATTATCTTGCGCTTATGGATAGGGGCTGGGAGTCACCACGTTATAAAGCATATATTTATGTTCTTTACCAATATTTTAAAGAGTGTTTGAGAAAGAACCCTTACCTGAAGTCAATGGTTGGCTCACATGGCGGCCATCCATCACACGATGTTTTTACAAGAATCGTACATAACAGTTCTGGCCTATATGTACAATATATTTATTTATTTATAATTATTTATTGGTGTTTAAGGGCACATACTTATGCACAATGGCTAATCGTGACCATGACAGTTTTACGGGTGGGGGAAGCCGGAGTACCCGGAGGGAATCACCGATCATCGACGGGCAACTGTCAGCTCCTCAACACTCTAACTCTGTTCAAGCTCCGCCCAAGCTCCGCTCAAGCAGGGTTACAGACGATGCGAACATGTGCACCATCGACGTGCAGTACGCCTTAGTACATGGCGTCGTCGTGATCCCATGTATGCAACCGGGTTAAAGTGCCTTGCCCAAGGACACAACGCGGGTCGTCCCGGACGGGGATCTAACTCGAGACCTCTAGCTAAGAAGTCAAACAGTCTACCACTGAGCCACTGCGCTCCCTACATGTACAGTAGCCATGGACTTGTCGTAATCCACGCGTGGGTAGTGATGTCCACGCATGCATTTACTAGGTAAAAAAAGTCTTTATCAGCAAAATTTTAATTAATGAAGCACCGGGTTGTACCCGGTGCTTCATTAATTAAATGTTTGATGATTATTCCTATAATTAGTGTTTGGAATCTAATATTATTGCGTCCGTGCAAGTATTGTCCACCCACAGAAATTGGCCAGTACACGGCGGCCGTACTGTATTTGAGAATAAAATACCGCGACCTATTGAGTAAAGTACCTTGTTGGAGTACTTAAAGATAACGTATAAAGGACATTGCGACCACTAAATATCGATAGCCATTGATAAAGTATCAGCTCAGCTGTGCTTTTCCTTGAGACGTTACTGATTTTGGTATATTATTTCAGTGTCAGCCAGATAAGTATGGATTCTATTGTTTATCATTTTAATATTATCACGTTGTTCTGCCCCTACTTGCAAATACTATTTATTTATTTATTTATTAAAGTTTAACGACACTTTAACATCCAAGGTCATATCCTGTCGGTGACAGTTCTACGTGTGGAGGAAGCCGGAGTACCCGGAGAGAACCACCGAGCAACGACGAGCAGCTGGCAGCTCTCTAACATCGTAACTCCGCACTGCAGCACAGGCTGGGTTAGATTGGTTGAAGACATGCGCACCATCGACGTGCAGTACGCCTTAGTACATGGCGCCATCGTGCCCCCAGGTGGACAATCGGGGTTAAGTGCCTTGCCCAGGGACACAACGCGGGAGTCCGAATCGATCGCTCAGAACGGTCACCCATCCAAAGGCTCGACGTTGCTTAACTTCGGTGATCTGACGAGAACCGGTTACCTTACAAATGCTATATGGACAGGAAAAATACAATTGATTATAGTGTCCAGCTATCCGAGTGCCCATTGCATATAGACACAAGATGTCCTATACTCAGTTCAGAGATCGTAGGGGCATTAATGGGGAACTTACTGGCTGTCGGGTACCGACACCATAAATCAAATTTGACATAGCAATGATATGTAAGTGGCATTTGCCCAACACGGCAAGCAAAATTTGGAGAAAAAACCTACTTCCTGTAATTAACAGTAGTAGACCCCGTCTCACCCCCCCCCCCCCCCCCCCCACACACACACTTCCCCAAGATTTACGGCCCTAAGGGAAAGTACCAAACTCACATCAAACATACAGTAAATCGTTTACATCCAATGGCACATTGGCAACAAACCGAATCCATCTGCAGCCCAGACAATGCTGCCTGAGTGCAGCCCTGCGCTTTTCAGAAATTCATAACGGTGTCGAAGGATAAGATCAGCGAGTCCATTTTGTGTTACCAAGATATCACAGGACAATCGTTCTATCCGTCACGGCAGAAGGAACAATGCTCTTATAAAACGGTTGGCAACAACTTTATCAAAATGTCGTTTTCTTTCAAAGTGATTTGAAAATAATATTACCTCTTTAACCAAATTCCTTTTAAAATTAACTTTTTGAAAAAAATGTTCATTTGCGTTCTCTGTAAAATTTAGGTAATAATGACTTGTGATGCTAACAAGAAGTGTTTGTCAAGTATTCCACACGCGCCGTTAACAATGTCTGTTCAAGATAATCTTATTCAAAAATCTTTTGACAGAAAGTTACATCTACAAGTGACGAAGAGTTGGTACCTTTTGCAGTTCAGCTGTCACGTCAAGCATAACAACATATCGTCCCCCGAGTTCCAATGTGTTCTATGTGCCTACTGGCAGCCTACTGGCACATAGAACACATTGGAACTCAGGGGACGATATATTTCTATAGGGTATTCAACACAATAGTAGAGTTCGACAAAAAGTTAATTTTTAAACATACGTTCTAAAATATTACATTTTCGAATGTTTGAAGACTGTTCTCACTTATCCAATAATCGATTCAATATTTAAAGAATCTTTGGATTGGATTATTCGTTAACGAGACGACGAGAGGAATTTCGGGCCGCGGCGTGAATTCTGATAAGTGCCCTGGTCCTTTGATGTTCTTAGTGTTGAACCGAGTCTAGAACAGGAAGCGTTACGAATATGACATATTTGGTGTAAGGTGGGTTGTGGGTGTGTGTTAAACGCAATTTCTTATTTCATTAACTCTACCGGTACGATCCCCAGCAGCCCGAACCAGGTTAAAAAACTTCCACTTGTATCACAGACTGCGTAAATAACGTATCAGTTCTCGTATGTTTAGAAAGTGCATGATTTCTAGCAAGAAAGAATGGGTATCTTAGACACAAATCCTGGCGAAAATGTGCCTCCTGAAAAAGTCCATGGTCTCGAAGCGAAGCGGCGAGAGAAAGAGTATGAACGGAATAACCAAGGACAAGACTAACATCCGAAACGTTTGCTGTCCAAATTCGGTCAATCCCGGTATTATATGTAGCATCTCGGGAAACTTTCCGAATTTAGACTGCAAAAATTGCCATTTTCCCCTCGAATTTCGATTCCTAAATGACTGGAATTATGTAGATAACAGACTGATCGGCTCCATGGGTCCCTCAAATTTTGTCTGTAAATAACTGGTAACTTATATTCTAATCCAATAGGAAACTTGTGTTGGTAGTCCTGTGCCATGTCCACAGCCACGAATTGCCGAGGCTGCTATCTCGAGTCCTTGGCCCTCACACCGGCCCAGTCTGTGGTTAGGCGTTAATCGTTTCTCCCATGATCAATGCACCACCCGTACGTGCCACTTTAATGTGGGGTCCATCTAACACAGAAGAGAAACACACTAAATCATCAAATCGTTATGGTGGCGAGGTTTGAGAATAAAACAAAATTGTGGTTTGAAATTAGGTTAGGTCTAAATTTAAATTCATTCGGCAAATTCATCGTTCCAGATGAATAAATGCACAATAAAGGTAAAATCTTATTATGATTTGGGTTTAATTCCGTTTCAGTTTTCATCGCTTGCTATATTACTTTAAATATTAGAATATTTTCGAATATTCGACTTATGGGATAATCCAATATTCATTTAGAGACCTTTCTACGGACACAGAACACTAAATTGAAAACATTTTGCAACCATGATATCAGGATACAACGATTCATAGTATAGATTTCATATAGATTTTTTGAAGAGTGTCCAATGCCCGTGAGCAACAATAAAATGTATCTGAAAATTCTAAACACCTGAAGCGAATATTTTTCTTTCCTTCAATAGACTATTTTTCTCTTTCAAAAAAAATCGATTAATTTATGTAGGTCAAGTTTGCAAGAGACAAGGATTTTGTGTTTTTATTTTTGTGTAAGTGGTGGTATTACACTCGACAGATTTAATGACATTTTTTTTTACAATAGAGAACGACTTTGATATAAAAGTGATTCTAACTTTCAATATTTCTCTTCTAAATATAGAACGTAAACACTCAAGTACGATTGGTTTTGTCCGGAGTGCACAAACAATGTTAAAGAAACCTAACCCTTGTCAACGATTTCTACAGGATTGTCACTGTTGTGTTTAACACTTTACATAACGCTCAGGATGTCAACATTTATTCTTGAAATTTTTTTTTTAATTCTTCCAAAAGATTCAACAAAACCTTATCATATGACCTCTTATTGGAACGAGCTCAACGAGCTCGTTCCAATAAGGGCTCATATGATATGGTTTTGTTGAATTTATTTGAAAAAAGTTTTACTGCTTATTTTATAAGTTACCCTGGCGGGTGCGGCCGATTTGCTGAATAAAGCGTTAACCAATTCACCACAAAAAGGGCTATCCCTTTTCGTGTTGGTTACAGGGATCTATGAATTACATGGGAGTGTGATTCCAAATACACTCTCTTGTGTTCACCGTATTATCAATAGGGAACACAGTATATCACGCGGAGAACGACTTTCATCTTAAACGTAATCTGAAAGTGTCGCCATACCGCGGTGTATTGTGAGCTTCATGTGGGGTATCATGGTACAGTTAAAACTAGAAGTCCTGTCATGTACTGTGCGCTTATATAGGCTTAATTGCGCGTTGGAATTGCGCGCAATTGCCATATCGAATGGCATCCAAAGCACGGCAGGTTCTCCTGGTTACTCATTGCAAACACAGGCAATGTTTCTGCCAATGGACCTCCGGGTTATCCGGAGGTCCATTGGCTGAAACATTGCTTGTGCATATGTAGAGAATTTGATAGCCTTACTATGGTTTTAACGCGTAGATTAACGCACAGATCGACGTGCTATTTGTGCGCATTTCATGACATGACATCTAATTTTAACTGTAGCTACGTGAGCGGCCATGTTGCTTCCTTAATACAATGCTGATACGGAGTGTTTGTGCGCATTCGCGGCACGTGCTGTTAGGATGACGCATATTTCTGTCGCTCCTTTTTTTTTTAAATAACGGCCCCTCTCTTGATTTCTATGATAGCACCTGATTGTTTTGAGGTCCGAGTGACTTCTAGCAGGGTGAGGTTGTGTTCTACGTGCATGTTCGATTTAATGTGTGTATATTTCATAAGATAGCCTCATAAGCGGGTAGAATACAGTTGGAATTCCGGTAGAGGACATCCCCCCCCCCCTTTCAGGATCCGCTTGTTATCTTCCTGCACCACGGTTGGTTATACAACATCATCCCCAGAGAAGCTACAAAAACTGAGAGTCAAAGAAAGATGAGCTTTGTTTTTCATTTTCTAGAACAGTTACTGCTTTACTGGCGAGTTATACCTATCTGTACTACCCAAACGGTGGATATATTCCATTCTTTCTTCTCGTGAAAGTTGTGATTATCCTTCCCAAATTGGAATGGTTTTCGGTAACTCGCCAATGTTCTAAGTTTAATTATATTTTCCCACTCCGACGTTATTTCACTAGTGTGATGTGATACTTATTTCCATGTCCACTCCATACTATTGGAGCATGACATGCTTTTATACACAAAATTTCAAGACCTTCGAACATTGGATTATGTCTGAATGACGTGCCAAAGTCCTCTTTCCGCACGTGACAAAGCTAATGGTGTGACAGCCAATAATAATAAACGTATTATAGGACTAAAATTCTCCTATAACCTTCGGAAGCCCATTGGGGCCAACATGTGCAGTGGGAGCATTGCGAATATTCGCATCCTCATTGCGAATATTCGCCTTCAACATTGCGAATATTCGCATTCTCATTGCGAATATTCGCCTTCAACATTGCGAATATTCGCATTCAACATTGCGAATATTCGCATTGAACCCATTGGGGCAAACATGTGTAATGGGAGCATTGCGAATATTCGCATTCAACTTTACGAATATTCGCATTCAATTGCGAATATTCGCAATGCATTGAGAATATTCGCAATTGAATGCGAAATTCGCAATGTTGAATGCGAATATTCGCAAAGTTGAATGCGAATATTCGGAATGCAGAATGAGAGTATTCGCAATTTTAAATGCGAATATTCGCAATGTTGAATGCGAATATTCGCAATGCACGATCCCTCCGCTACGCATGTTGGCCCGGCTTCCGTAAAAACCAAATGTTCTGTTGATTCTGGAAATTAGAATCTAAAGGTCGAGTGATGAGAACTTTTGTGTGAGAATTTCGGTTGAATGTGTCTATCTGGTATTGCAAGAGGTAAAGATTTTTTCTCTTTGGATACATTTCGTTTTGACAGCCAAGTCAAGGGAAGCGGCGCCTCAATCCCGTAAGCAGGGATGGGTAGACATAGTTATACATGCTCTCTTTCCGTAGCAAACAGCAAGGGCAGATGTAGTATAGCTTGCACAATCGAGACCCTTTCTTATGGCTATCGGACATGATCTTCAGATCTTCAGGGTCAAATACCTATGAGGTTTCCCAAGGTCCGTAAAAGATCCGAATGGAGAATTTCAAGTCTGTGCGCCACGTGTGTTATCATGTTTTGACGTCATACGTGATGCGCGGGGTTAGTGCGCATGCTCGGCGTGTTAAATGTTGGCAGTCATTACCACCAATAGAGCCAAACAACAATACTGCAGCCACATCCCTCCACTTCATAGATCACTGTTAACATGACTGACAATTCTCGTCATTGGAAGATTTTCAGGAAAGTTCGCATCCATTAATTTCCCAAAGATGGAGTGGAGTTAATACTACGGATATGGATTTTGGGAGAAAAATTTGGAATTGCAAAATGTTAGCGAATTCGTATCATTGAAGTACGCATCATTTTAGAAACTTCAGGTATTTTGCTGCAAAGTAGCATAAAAATCCAGAAGCAGGCTTGATGCAATTTTTTTCCAGTCTGTTTGAATGTTTGATTATAATTCTCTGATGAAACCCATTTAAAAATATTTTATTATTTATTTATTTGTGTTTAAGGTCACTAATTCTCTGCTGAAACCCATTTAAAAATATTTTATTATTTATTTATTGGTGTTTAAGGTCACATACTTAAGCACAATGGCTAATCATGCCCATGACAGTTTTACGGGTGGAGGAAGCTGGAGTACCCGGAGAGAACCACCGAGAAACGACGAGCAGCTGCCAGCTCCCAACATCGTAACTCCGCACTGCAGCACAGACAGGGTTAGGTTGGTTGAAGACATGCGCACCATCGACGTGCAGTACGCCTTAGTACACGGCTTCATCGTGCCCCCATGTGGACAATCGGGGTTAAGCGCCTTGCCCAAGGACACAACGCGGGAGTCCGAATGGATCTCTCAGACGGTCACCCATCCGAGGACTAACCGGGCTCGACGTTGCTTAACTTCGGTGCTCTGACGAGAACAGGCTACCACAACGCCACCGCGCCCCCCATTTAAAAATAAGAGAACGTGTTTTTTTTTCGGTTCGTTATATCAACCGTGTGCGCATAATGACATATAATATAGACACTGTTCTTTCCTTTTATACAAAGGCCAGGGGGGGGTGGGGGGGGGGGCTGAAGGGGCACATCCCCCAATTCAGTGATGCCCCCCCCTCCAATGTTAACCGATATAGGAAACATCAGGCAAGAAATTTTAATATCTAGCAATTTCCTTGATTCTGGGTCCGTTTGTGTCCATAATTTATAGGTTGTGAAAGGCATCAACACATTGTGGCCTAATTAATGATGCCTTTCACAACTTGTTAGTACACATTGTGGCCTAATTATTGATGCCTTTCACAACTTGTTAGTACACATTGTGGCCTAATTATTGATGCCTTTCACAACTTATAAATTATGGATGCCTTTCACAACTTATAAATGGACACAAACGGACTCAGAGTCACGGAAATTGCGTTTTTTTTTGCCTCGAATTTCAAAATGTTACCCTGGGGCGGGGAGACCCCCTCCAACGAAAATACAGCATCCTCTCTTGTGCTCGCCCCCAAATTGTCGTTGCGGGGCTCGGATGATGCAGCGAATCATATTATGATGCTCCCTTAGATATTACTCTTGCCACCTTAACTTTGTTATCCTGGCTACGCACCTGGTTACTTCTAATTAGCTTGTCATAAACCGCCAAATCTGCTTTTTGTTGTGATGTTTGATAAACGAAAACAACAAGGCAACTCAGAGAGCTCTCTGTTGTTTTTTTTATTAAAAATAACGAAAGGAAACTAGGCTTTATTTTCTAATACTACCACAGGTGTTTTCTCTACTATTACTTGCTTCTTAATTGGATCTTCTCCCGCTCGTCTAATAATTATACGGGAGATAACTTTTTCGAAAATAGTTTTTCATCACGATATTTATTTATTTATTGGTATTTAAGGTCACATACTTATGCACAATGGCTAATCGCGACAGTTTTATAGGTGGAGGAAGCCGGAGTACCCGGAGAGAACCACCGAGCATCGACGAGCAACTGGCACCTCCTCAACATTCTAACTCTGCCCAAGCTCCGCCCAAGCAGGGTTACAGCGATTGAAGACATGTGCGCCATCGACGTTCAGTACGCCTTAGAACACGGTGTCATCGTGGCCCCCACGGAGACAACCGGGATAAAGTGCCTTGCCCAAGAACACAACGCGGGTCGTCCTGGACGGGGATCGAACTCGAGACCTCTAGCATAGAAGTCCAACATTCTACCTAAGCTACCGCGCTCCCCATCACGATATAACTCAGGGATGTGACTGTTGTATTCTATTATCATTTATAACGTCAAGCCATACTACCGCTAGTACCAAATTCTGTCACTTTACCATTTATGACCCCTTCTACTACTATACACCTGCAACTTAATTAAGCACCCCCCGTTTTTTTCGCTGTGGTGTTAAAAGAAACTGTCATTACTTTCATATGATATCGTTCAGATGGTCAAAAGTGATTGTTTGCGGAAAGAATGGTCTATAGACAAATGAAATAAAAATATGAGGTATTTTAATGGCGCCAATTACACATATCTGCCACTAATGTTTTTGATGAGAAAATGTTCTCTCGACAAGTATGGTGCGGGAACGGTCCATGATGAAACAATGCCGGTAATTACCGACATAAAATGTAACCTGTGATCTCCTGAACACAATAGCAGTGTCTGACGTTAGTAGCGAGTGTATCCACCACGTGCCCGGATGACAGCCTGAACCCTCGTCCTAATGCTACCAGTAAGCCTTCTGATACGGTCCAGAGACAACTGCTGCCACTCCTCATGCAGTGTAGCTTCGAAATCGGCAAATCCTGTAGAGGCGGATCCTTTGCTTGCACACGGCGTCCAAGAAAGTCCCAGATGTGTTCTAAGGGATTCAAATCGGGGCTCATTACAGGCCAAGGGAGTGTTGTAATAGCGTTGTTCTGAAGGAATGCTCTCACAGCATGGGAACGATGTGGCCTTGCATTGTCGTCCATGAATACATGGCGAGTAGCCAACGGGTGGTTGTCAAAATGAGGCACGACGACCGGATTGAGAATATCCCGGATGTACAGATGACCATTGAGATTTCCAGGTACAGTTACCATATCAAGTTTTTACAATCATGAGAGAGGCACCCCCAGATCATTACTGATCCTGCACCACAAGGAACAGTAGGTATGTTGTTCCTGGTCACATAAGCAGTATTTCTATGCTTCCACACTCATGCGACCATCTGTGACGTGAAGCAGGAACCTATTCTCGTCTGACCAACGGACTCTCCTCCACGTCCTGAGATTCCAATGTTGTCGTGCCATACTCCACTCCAAACGTCGTCTTTGATGCTGGTCGGACAGAGCTGGACGCTTGATGACCCTCCGGAACCTCATACCCAGTGCTAGGAGACGGTTTCGGACAGTTCTCTTGCACAGACGTCTGTTGAGGAGCCAAAGGCGTTTCAAAACTCCACTTCAAGCAAAGGGTTCACGCCAAAGGAGGCGTGTCGGACCCCGATCGTCCCGAGGAGAGGTCTTTTGGGGTTGTCCAGGCCTTGATCGGTCCTTAACATCGTTGGTGTGTTGATGTTTTCGGACACGTCTGCTGATGATAAAATGACTATAGCCGAGTCGCCTTCCAATAGCTTCGAACATGCCTGTTGCATGCCTGCCAACGATTTGCCATCTTAGTGCCTCTGACAGTCTCTTCCTTGCCATGTCAACATTTATTGATAAAAGAGGTGACAAATTTTCTTGCTTTATATCCAGATATTGCGTGTGGATGATAGTGTTTTTTGTGTTATTCGTGGGAAGCATGCTTCACGTGGACGAGGGGATGTGTTTGGGGGATGCTATCAACCAGAAACATCATGTTTCACCACATGAAATGTACTGCAAGGCATAGCAATCATTGAAACATAATAATCGGTACCAGCAACTTCACTACCACGAAACATTTCAGGGGGTGCTTAATTAAGTTCCAGTCGTATATCTTCTGTCATTGCTACAACTTTCTGTCCATTACTGCATGTAACTTCTGCCACTAATACACTATTACTTCTACCCTTCCTCCCCGCCATATTCTAGCAGTACTACTAATGTTACTGGCCTCTACCATAACTTTATCTATCTGCCCATGATCGGCTTTCAGCAATAGTTGACTTTTCTTATTAGGAAATATCAGCAACTGGTTTTTCTTATGCCCATCATTATCTGTCCCACGATCGGCTTCATCTCTATCCACACAACACTATACATTAGGGCTGAAACGGATGGCTCATTTTCGCAACCGACTAACCAAGAGCTATAACCGGATAATATCCGGTTATCCGTGGTCATTATTTCACCGAATATGGGATCAACAAACTATAGGAAATGGAAAGCAGTATTGTCAGAAACTATTTCGCAGCGTGTATACGAACGAACGTTGTTAAGTACTCGATAACGTTCGTTTGTATACAAACTACGGAATAGTTTCTGCGATTACTCAGTACTCACGGACATTGCCGATCATTAACGAAGTCTTGAACGCCAAAGTAGATTATTTCTCAATATATACAACGCGGCTTCGAGGAGTAATCTATCACAAATGAGAAGCGGCAGATGTACTACTTTTTAATGATGACCACTATCGGTATTTCGGATAACCGGTTGATGGGTTTTCGAATGGGTCAGGTAGGTAAGTGGTTTCAAACCGGTTATCCGGTTAACCATTTCAGTACTACTATACATACCTTATATTATAGTATGCATACACAGCACATACCACTCACCGGATTTTGCCCTGCTAGTGCCGACTTGTTTTGCACTGGAGATAGTTGCACAGGCAAACTCTCAGCAAATTTGGGTCGATTCATACCTCCTATGCTACTGACACAAACTCATCAGTTGCGTCAATATAACTTCCTTATGCAAAAGATACCCCCGGATGAGAATGAAGACACAGTGATGTCGTACGGGGTTATAGGCTAGGGAGGAGGAGAGCCCAGACGGAAAGATTCGCCCCCTTCTCTCCAATTATATACTTCTGTTGACGCTATTGACTGGTAGCACTCCTGACAGACATTGTGGTGTTCCTGAATATTACCATACATGGCATCTTTTCAAAAGAGGTGGATATCTAGATACTCAAAAACAGTTTTCAACTGGGAGACCTTTTGTGCAGCAAGTTTGTTAAAGGTATGCGACAGAGCAGCAAAACTAAAGTGACACCTTTTCTCTCATAGATTTCAACAAATCAATACCAATGGTCATGTACCCGTGTTGGGTGTCGATACAGTGGTGCGAAGTGTGTCTTAGAGAATCGGGGACACCATATTCAAACCTGTACAAGTGCTTTAATTAGTTTCACTGAAGAAACAATTCATATAACGAGATATGGTGCATGTTTCTGTAGAAACTCCTCAACAGAACCTCTCTTCTAGACAGTACAATCGGACATTGGGGGATATGTACACATGTTTCATTTCAAGTTTTCGGAATATTCTCATGAAACAATATTTATTTGTTAGTCTGAATGTTTATTATTACTGATGAAAATGTTTGAGACGATGGGTGAAAGGGGATACTTATCTTAATTACTTTTACTGTTTAATAAATATAGCATGGCTTTGAGTTGACTATGCCAAAATAGTGGTTCTCGAGGAGAGGATAGTCCCGACGCGTAGCGGAGGGACTATTCTCTCCTCGAGGACCACTATTTGGCATAGTCAACGAAAAGTCATGCTATATTTATTATATTAGATGTGTGTGTGTGTGGGGGGGGGGGGGGGTCTTCATCGGTCATATATGCAAGATAATATTCTTATTCACAGCCAAAGAGAAAAGAAAATGGTTCAGGGTTTAAACAGGTAAACTAAGTTAATTCCGCCACTCATATATCTGGGATAGAGAGGTAGAGAACCAAAACCGCAAGAAACACAATACCATTATTCCATTAACTCCCTCCCCGTCCCCAGCACTACTACAAACATCACTTTCGATACACATATTTTTATTTCTCCAAACTAAATGTAATAATGTACATGGGACGAGATGTCTTGTAAAGTATTTACGCTTCAATGGAATTTTCTAAGCGAATTCGAATGTTACTATTTATAACCGTGCACTATTACCGTGCACTATTCTTTTTTCAAAAATGATAGGTCTGTGCGATTTCGCTGACGAACTATCGGAAAATAGGGTGTTTCTGTTCAACCAATCAGCACGCGGGAAAGTTACATGACATCTAATATAAAGCCATAGAGCACCTTTAGGTGGAATTTAGGCTTAAACATTATCTATTATCTATTATTAAGTGTACCATAGAATGTCTACAAACCCCTTTTAGCTGTCACTTGATATTCTCATACACCGCGTTGAACTTCGTATATCCCGTTGGGGGTAAATGTACAGTACTGGATGCATTGGTTACTGGCCAATCAGGAAGCTTGTATATTTTTTAAAAGGTAATAAAATTAATTAAATCGTTATGTGATCATTAAACCGTATGACCGATTTGAAATCATGAATATTTCCGAATGAGGGGGCATCTTGCAGTTTTGGATTCTGAATTTGTCAGGCAAATAACAAATTTAGCCCATCTATTATAAATTGCCGCCCCTGTTACCGAAAAAGTCCCTACTCTTACCACTTTCCTTAATACATGGATAATAATCAAATTCAGATTCAGATTAAGAACCTTTATTTACGGTAAACATATAAAAACGTTTTTACAGATAAATGTTTTACAGATAATGTATTCAGCATACCGTGGGAAGTGACATAGCCAGATTGGCTGTCTACCTGACACTACCTAGGAAAATAAAAATCGCAACAGACTGTGATGAAGTGATTGGACTTGAAGCAATTAATCTAATTCCTAATGAGGGGTGGGTGTTCATATTCTTTTGCCAATAATTTGTTCTCGTATAAAAAATAAGTAAGGGGGAAATAATTATAGATTCCAGCGGACGAGTGGTTCCTCAATATTGCCAAAATCCCGAAACAACCTGCTTAATGTAATGTTAACACAGTTCACGGTAGCATCCAGTAACAACAAATCCCGTCATAAACTATCGTACAAATTCAGTGCAATGGTCCAGGGGCCATTTGATTAACAACCAAGTAATTAAATCAAGATGGCATCAGAGCAGTCATAACACCGATACTGATAATGGTTTCTGTTTTTTTGTGTTTTTCGCACTCCTGTTACCAAAATGTTCATTATTGTTACTATTTTTAAAGATAATAGTTGGGACGGTATCAGGATGGACATTTGGAAATTTGCGATGTTGGCTTCCCCGAACCCGCTTTGAGATGAATCAAAAGTTGTATGTTGTCCTACAGGTCATCTTGAATAAATCCGACGAGAGGGTGGGACGTGACAACCGTTACTTATTCCCAGTTCCTTATTCGACATTCGTTATCAACCGATAACATCGGTTGATAACGAATGTCGAATAAGGAACCGGGAACAAGTAACGATTGTCACGTCCATGACGGGAGAAACATTTGGTCAATAATAAACTCTCTAACCTGTAGCCACGATAAGCTGGAAATATACTCACCTGCTTAGCGGGTAATGTTGAGAAATATTGGAAACTCAATTTCTTCTAAGAGCAGACGATATGCTTTCAGCCATTTTGTTGATTGGATGGAATCGACACACAATTCCACTCGCTCTTTCGACCATACCAATCCTGGTGTATTCTGGGGGTCACTCTTTTGGTAAGAGAAGGGATACTCCGTTGTAGGAGATAATTTTTTAGCCGACCATAGCCAGTGACCTTGTAAATTTTCCGATGATTCAGAGTTTGTGCTTTAGAGACATAACACCTTTTGCAAAACAGTCGAAAACAATAGAAACTTAGTACCATTTGTGATAGTGGATGACTTTTCTACTGAAAGTCGGAAATTGAGGCATGCACTCTTTGACAATTTTCTTTATATAACGAGTCCGCAAGACACATCAATAGCATGAAGGTGGAGACCTATGACTAGTAACCTCATCCTGATGTATGGACGACGGCTTAAAATTTTTTATTGTTTAGAGTTTTTTTTCACGGGAAAAAGTAATCACTCCTGAATTAAATCGTCATGAAAATCGACTTTCGATAAAGTTATCTCCCTTGAAAATATGAGACGCGCGAGGAAGGTCCAATTAAGAAGCGACCAATGGTTTAGAAAAAACGATGACATCGGGAAAAAATAAAGCCAAGTTTCCGTTTGTTACTTTTCATAAACGAAAACAACAGAGGGCTCTGGGAGCTATGTGTTGTTTTCGTTTATTAAAAGTTATAAAAGGAAACTTGGCTTTTTTATGGCAAGCTAAAGAAGCAACCACTTCACAGATAATCCACCATTAAGAATGGGCCATAGCTTAAAAATCTGGATTAGTGTATAGCTCAGTATGCGAAATCTCGATTCGGCCTCTTCTATGCTTTGCCTGCTATCGAGAGGTACTGACTGCCACCGGTGCAGATCGCATTGTATGATAGTTTCGTGAGGGTCTCCGCTGTGTTTTGAGGACATCCAGGAGGCAGTTTCTGTATCTTCATACCAGTAGTTGACCACAGTGCCGGACCACTGTGATTACAGAAATAGACGTTTCTCGAACGAGGATGTAAAGAAAGTTGTTTTTGAGTGTTTTCACCGATTCATGTGGAAATCAAGGAGGCAGTTGTGTCCCCATATCGATCTTAGACCCCCCCCCCCCTACTCGGTCCAAAGAATGCACAATTTCACCCACATTGGACTTGTCTAGAATGGTTGTTAGGTATCCTCATAATAGTAGCTAATGGAGAATTAGGCTTGAGTACAGCTCAATATACGAAATTTGGGGAATCCCGCAAAACCTGATGACCTCATGTACATCGACGTTATACCGTTAAGTTCGGTAAATTGGTGAGGCGTGATGTGATTTGGGGGGTAACATGCGAATCGTTACTTATTGCCAGTTCCTCATTCGATATTCGTTATCAACCGATAAAATCGGTTGATAACGAATATCGAATAAGGAGCTGGCAATAAATAACGATTGTCACATTCCCATAACAGAATATTGTTGGTAATCTACAAAACATTGCAACCAATTTTTGTTCAGGTAAATATTTTTAATTAAATGATACATTAGAAGTCATACACGGGCTTTAATCAATTTTCGAAGTTTTGCAACACTAAAGCAGGCCACGGCACTCACATTTCACGAATTGTCCGTTTCCCTCTGGAGTCTGATGGTATAAATAAATGGTTATCCAGCCATCGTACCGTGTATCTCATTTTACCAGACGAACAGAGTGGGTCTCCGGGGGGTGATAGCAAGATTATGTTTCTTTGATCAATATAGAGGGATATTGTATGTCGAGATACTGGGAAACAATTTCCAATGTTTCCAGAAAGATGCCACCACAAAGGGGATATAAGTGTAGTTGCTGTTGTCATAACATTGACAAATTAATTCCGAGTAACGGAACGAGAAACACGAATTTCAAAATGCTCAGCAAGTTCACGAATACCACTTTGTAATGTAAGGGAAGTTACTCTAGCGATTGAATTTGAACGAAAACGTCATGCACATTTTGAAAATGGAAATATTTTTCAGTCGATAAAAGGTCAATTATGTCCGCAGGCCGATTATATCCGAGAAATTTAAGCCCAGTGGGTCTAAAGGCGGACCGGATGCCGTTACGTCCACAAAACTGACTGAACACAATCGCCGCGCGTTTTATGGTCGTAATCGGTCCGTCTATGCGGACCAATTCTGTCCTAACAAACGTGGGTCCAGAGGTGAGCTACAAATGCTCATCTTTTTTCAAGAACCAGTAGTAAGCACTGAAGACCCCGAAACCCTGAAATATGTCATTCGTAGCTGGGTGGGAGTTTTTCGTGGCTGGCTGAACCACCCTAGCCATTTATTTCAAACTGACTTGCTGCTGAATGTTATTAGCGGCAGCTGCTACTACTGCTACTCATACTAATGCTGGCACCGACCACTTCCATAGCTAGGCGACATAACAACTGGTGTTAGTACTACAGACTTTATCTCTACTTTGATTTGGTTTTTCCAAATAAAAGAACGCTGTTTTCTTGCATCAGAACGATCAGTGGCAGACAAGACTTGGTACATCGAAATGTTCTCCATGTGGACTGCCATTGGCATTTCACATACAGAACATTTCAATGTACCGCATTCTATACAATCAGATCCATTTCGCCTGTTGGGAGTTTTGGGCGTTCGGTGTTGGGCTGAATCTATTTGGGGGGGGGGGGGGGGGGCAGGGGAGATCCAATAGGGGGTTCAACGGGAATTGTCCCGGTAGACCATACAGCCAGTCTACCCCTACCCACCTTACGATTGATACTACTCGATTCGGCCTCTTCTATGCATTACCTGATACCGAGAGACCTACCGACTGCTTACCGGTGCAGATCGCATTGTATGATAGTTTCGTGAGGGTCTCCGCTGTGTTGTGATGCCCTCCAAGAGGTGGTTTCTGTATCTTCATACCAGTAGTCGACCACAGTGCCAGACGACTGTGATTACAGAAATGAACGTTTCTCGAAAGAGGATGCAAAGAAAGTTGTTTTTGAGTGTTTTCACCGATTCATGTGGAAATCAAGGAGACAGTTGTTGTGTCCCCTTATCGATCTTAGACCCCCGGTCCAAAGAATGCACAATTTCACTCACATTGGACTATCCAGAATGGTTGTTAGGTATCCTCATAATAGTAGCTAATGGAGAATTAGGCTAATGAGACTGAACATCCGGAAGTGGGACTGAAGAAGGGGAGTAGCTATATGGAGGCAAGGACGCTCGAGGATTGCAACAGAGGCCAAGGGCGTTTTAGGCAAGATATTTAAAAAGGATGCGCCAGCATGCAGCTTTTGGGGAGTACCAAGATGGATTGTTTGATGGCGGTGAGGTGATTGTTATTCAAGGAGAGATACAAGTCACTAGAGTTGATGAGGGGAACCGGGAAAAGGGAGAACAGAACGTGTCAAATGTGTAACGGATGAGAAACGGAGACCCTGGAGTGTTTCGTTTTAGAATGCGACAAATATTTGCCTTGTAGAACAAGACTCCTGGGAAACTAATGGAAAAATGAAATGAAAAAACATGAAGGATAAGTTGATCAGGAATTTCATCAGGAAAAGGGTCAATTTTATAGTTTAATTACATGCCTGTTCTATGAAATACCCATCTATAACAACACTAAACCATCTACAAAAGAAAATCTGTTCTGCACACACGTGCGGAATGGAAATCGTCGACGGTCTAGTTTTAAATAGAAGCGAAATTTCACTAGAATTTTCTACAAATCGTGCAACGCAATTACAATTTGAATCGCTAGCGATAGCTAAACATAGCAACGCGAGTTCCCCTCGCAAATTTGGTTGGCGATAAAATGTGTTCTAGTTCGTCCCCTGAGGTCCAATGTGTTCTGTGTGCCTGCTGGTACATAGAACACATTTGAAGTCAGAAGACGTGTTGTCAAATGAATTGCTGATTGTCCTTCTAATAATTGCTTTTATAGACACGAAGGCGTGTAATAAACACAGAACGATACACGCATGTGAATGGGTTAATCAATATGGCACTTGTGCCCACGCGAAAGGATAAAACTCGAGGTCTGCGGCCTCTCGTTTTATCCTTCCACGGAAAGTAGTTATGGAACAGGTTTTGACTGAATGATGTGAGATTAGAAGGGAGAGAGAGAGAGTGTGTGTGTAGGGGTGGGGGTGGGGTGGGGGGTAGGAGTATGCCTCCTCGTTAGAGGGAAGGCCGCGACAAATCAGTGGAAGGCCAAAAAAATTATTATCACTAATTGTAATTGATATGGATGGAACTTCAGTGTTCTCGAAACACTTCCTTTTCAGGTGGAAACTTTCGTCTTCATCCAACAACACCTCATTGGAATTCTGGGGATCAATATTGTGAATTTCGGTAGCTACTGGATGTATGTTCGCAGGCTTCATTTTAGTGTAACCGAGAAATGTACTCTTGAGAACTCGATGAGCTGTAGCATTGGTACTCTCCGACAACATCGACTGCAGTGCAGCTACGAACACAAACATGCAACCACGCCAGAGTAGATACAAATAGGCAATAACAACGTGCTGCATAAACTCTATGTATCCCCCAACCGCTCCCCAACCCCCAGAACAGCAGCATTGACGACTGGTGCTGCTATGGTTTGACCCTGCCGCGATCGACTCAAAGCAAGCACACTGCAAAATCACACTTCACTCGCGCACACTCCACCAACATCGACTCCAGAACAGCTGTAAGCACACACATGCAGTCACGCCAGGGTGATCACGGATAAACAATGACCTCTCTCAAACCTGATTGAATTAGTTAAATTTCTAGTTGCATTATGGGAGCAATTTTAAGTTTGAATTATCGATACTTTGACATCAGTGTACAGAAGGTTAGGCAATGGTCTGTTGATCAAGCCCCTCAGGTGGAAATATTACTTTTTCCTTTATGAAAGGGCACATTTCCATCCCGTTCGCCCTCCCAAACCAAAGAAAAGGAAGGCAATGCACTCTCGTGAATGGGATGTCCGCACCTCTATACCTGCCGTGAAATGGTATTTCGTGTTTCGCCCCTCTACCAAGGTCATGTCGATTTGGGGTTGATCTCCTAGTTAACTTTCGCAACTGTTCTTGTCCTCCCAGCGGCGTTATCTTTCTAAGAAAGATTAAATGTTGTTGCCTCTTCAAATGCCTCCTGTCACGGCTAATAATTTTCGTCATTGGTATAGCACAACAGGAAAGTTAACTACCCTTAATTTACTGAAGCAGTCCGAAAGTGTGACACTATTGGTATGAGAATATCATATAAAAATTGAGATTTCATAGTGTAAGCAAATATGTATCATCGATGTGCTTATCATTTCATAAACTTCGGATATTTTCCTGAAGAGTAGTATAACTAGAGACTCCAGGAGCCTTGTAATCGCTCAGCTGGCAGAACTACATATAAAATGTGATTTCTCATAGGGTTTCTATAGTAAGTATAAGCTGCAATTGCGGCCATGTTTGCAACCCGATCAACATTAAATGGGGATCGTTTGTAGAGGGTGTCCCAAGTATCAACCATATATATGACGTTTCAAAACATTTGGCCTTGTGGTTTCAGAGGAGATTTTTGAAAATCCACCAACCAGAACCAAAGAATGCCTCTGGTGGCCATGTTTTTCTACCGGCGGAAACAAAATGAGGATCGTTTGTAGAAGACCTCCCATAAAACATTCCTGCCCAAATCGGTTCACATCGGCTCAACGGTTCCAGAGAAGATGAAAATGAAAAAAAAGTTTACGAACGCCGGACGACGGACACCAGACGACGGACGACGACGGCCGCCAAGTGATGGCAATAGCTTACATGGCCCTTTGGGCCAGGTGAGCTAAAAATACAGAAGCTGGGTTTTTTCACATTTTTTTTTCCAATCAGTTTGAACGTAATACCATTATTCTCTGTTGAAACCCATTCCAAAATAACAAGATGACGTTTTCATCATCTTTGGATGTTCTGTACCTTTTGTTTTATTATTATACCAACTGTGTGCGCATCGTGCCATATTATACAGACACTGTCCTTTTCATTAATATAAAAATCTAGGAGGTGAGATTTGCTATTTTTATACTGGGAAGAATAAAAACTTGCAAATTACTGTAAAAATACATTCGCCAAACAAAGATCCAAATTGGACGATTATTATTAAGTGCTGGTGTGATAGTAATTATACAATAACATTATTTTTGAGGGCGTTATGGTTCATTAACGGCCCTACGAAAATGATTAACAGCCCAAGGGTCTATTAGTGGCCCGAGGCGAAGTCGAGGGCCACTAATAGGCCCAAGGGCTGTAAATCATTTTCGTAGGGCCGTTAATGAACCATAACGCCCGTACAAAATAATGTTATTTGTATTATTATCACATTTCAAAGAGGTTACATGTTAAACCAAGAAAAATCAAGATTGCTATTTTTTTCATCATTTATATATTATTATCATTTTTCAATGTAGTAGATGTGTGAAATTCCCACACAATCATTGTCAGCAACTAACTCATGCCTTAAATGCGAATGTATATCTTAATTCTTTCACGCCAAAGATCACAAAATTCCGCCATCTCATCTCTCTTCTCCAAATATTCCAACTCAAAGCAGTGTTACTTCCCCTACATCCGGGGATGTGCGGGCCGCCGGGCCATATTGAAACGGATTTTTCATTATTGCCCGGGGACCCGGATGTGAATGGAAACATATGAGTTTTGTGCAGCCCCCGAAAATGAAAATATTCGCCAGGGAGTGCCCTATAAAGTGATAATAATAGATATTCGTAATGGTGGAATATTTATGAAATAGCTGACTCAACGTAGCTTGCCATAAAAAGCCAGGTTTCCGTTTGTTACTTTTAATAAACGAAAACAACAGACAGCTCTTGGAGCTGTCTGTTGTTTTCGTTTATTAAAAGTAACACACGGAAACTTGGCTTTATATTCTACTGATGCCGTAGATTTTTCTCAACAATGTCTTGGATTTACATACAGGGGGCGCGGTGGCGTTGCGATAACCGGTTCTCGTCAGATCACCGAAGTTAAGCAACGTCGAGCCCGGTTAGTCCTCGGATGGGTGACCGTCTGAGCGATCGATTCGCGTTGTGTCCTTGGGCAAGGCACTTAACCCCGATTGTCCACATGGGGGCACGATGACGCTGTGTATACTAAGGCATACTGCACGTCGATGGTGCGCATGTCTTCAACCAATCTAACCCTTCCTGTGCCGCAGTGCTGTGGAGCTGGCAGCTGCTCGTCGTTGCTCGGTGGTTCTCTCCGTGTACTCCGGCTTCCTCCACCCGTTAAACTGTCACGGTCATGATTAGCTGCTGTGCATAAGTATATGACCTTAAACACCAATAGATAAATAAATAAATAAATAAATTGGATCTAAATCGATCGTTTAATAAGTGCTAGGGAGATAACTTTAATCGAGAGTCAATTTTCATCGTGAAAGAAGCCAGGGATGTTAACGAATATATAGTGTGGATTGCCTATTAGTGACTTTCACTGTGAACATAAAGCGAGTGAATCCTTTTTATACGCCCTTTTTGAAAAAAAAACGGGTCGTATTATGGTATAATGCTGTTCGTCTGTCCGCCTGTTCGTCAGTCTGTCCGTCCGGTCACATGTCGTACGATAACTCAAGAACGCTTTAAGAGATTTTCGTGATTTTTGGGTAGGTGTCAGTCTGTCCGTCCGGTCACATGTCGTACGATAACTCAAGAACGCTTTAAGAGATTTTCGTGATTTTTGGGTAGGTGGTGTGTATCGATGGAGGGAAGCTCCCTTTCGTTTACTGTCGCCGTTCGATTAGTCATTCCAGAGTTATGGGACTTTATTACTTAAAAAATTGTTGATTTTTTACACGTCGTACGATAACTCGAGAACGCTTTGAGAGATTTTCGTGATTTTTGGGTAGGTGGTGTATATCGACGGAGGAAAGCTCTCTTTCGTTTAGTGTCGCCGTTTGATAAGTCATTCCAGAGTTATGGGACTTTATTACTTAGAAAATTGTTGATTTTTTACACGTCGTACGATAACTCGAGAACGCTTTGAGAGATTTTCGTGATTTTTGGGTAGGTGGTGTATATCGACGGAGGAAAGCTCCCTTTCGGTTGGTGTCGCCGTTCGATTAGTCATTCCAGAGTTATGGGACTTTATTTTTCACATGTCGAACAATAACTTGAAAATACTAAGAGCAATTTTCATGATTTTCTGGTTGCAAGTATATGTTGATAGAAGGAATCTCCCTTTCGATTTGTGTCGCTGTCCGATTTGTCATTCCAGAGTTATGGGACTTTATTCATCAAAATATAGGCAATTTTCCACATGTTGGACTTTGAGCAATTTTCATGATTTTTTGGTGGCAAGTATATGTAACCTAACAAGTACACATGTATACTCATATTGTGTGGTTCCCTCTTGTAATTAATAACGGGCGTATCATGCGCTCATGGCGCAGCTGTTTATTAAAGATTGGCATCCATCTTCAGAATCCGACATCGTGGTCATTTGTTGAAAAAGAAAAACAAAGAAATAAATACAGTTCTTTCAATAGTTTACTCTCTATGACGATATGAAAGACAATACTTCCGTAATTCGTATTTTAATTTTCTCTCAAGAACAAAATATTGTACAATATAAAAATATTAAACAGTAAAAATGTGTCAACATTATACGCACAATCATCTTTCAATCAACGATAGAAGTTCTAGAAATGAGCTACGATAAAAGACGAAATAATTTATCATTTATATAGTTAGAGCTGAGCTTTTGTTAGTTTAAATGAGCGACCAAGCGGGCGGAAACAGTCCTCCATGTATTGATATGTCGTGATTGCTAGTCATGGTATTTTGGTGGATGGGCAGGGGGGCGGGGGTGGAGTACGTTGTCGACCATACTGAGACAAACCAAACTTTCAACGGGAGCGTCTAGAGATGGCTAAGTAGCTTTTGGTCAGGGTTGTTAGACACAGGGACACTGACACCATGGGACATAGAACATTCTAGCACTCAGGCGACGACTGGGCAAGATGTGAGAATAAACATATAGTGCCATGCGAAACACGGTAATCCTTTACAATAGCGTGTTCAGGTAATTACGCGACGCTATGGGGTTTTTTTCTCGCTCCCTTTTCCTGTTGAATTAAGAAATACAAATTTAAAAAAGTCCATTTGATTTGGGGAGTTTAATTCAAATAGCTATGCATTTTGATTTCCTGAATGCAGTATTTTTGAAATCACGGATCGTCAGCTCTCCCAGCGACAGCGCGGTCTGTGCGTCATCAGTAAGGGAGACATCATTATGAATGCAACATAGATTTTATGTGCACTCAGGGTAGGTTCAGTAGCAACTGGAGCAAGGGTTAGGGAACCTTAACTCTGTCCTAACTTACTATTGATTCAAAGTCCAAGTATATGCACACAACACTTATTCACTTACCTACGACAAAATGTGAAACTGACATGAAATTTTATTGATTTCTCACATACTCTCTTCCGGCGTTGTCAGCACGTGCAGACGAGTACAAGTACACTCTCTCAATCATAGGAAATGAAGCGGAACAAGGCAGCACAAATTGAAAATGGCTGTTTCTACGGATTTTTAATGGCACAATAAAATGCCGTAATAGTGTTTAAAATCGAAATATGTTTGTTTTCAAACAAGTCAGTTGTATCGGAAAGGTTTCCAAAAAGCAAGAAGTAGTTGGATGGGTGACCATTTCAGCGACTGATTCGCGCTCCCGCGTTGTGTCCTTGGGCAAGGCACTTCACCCCGATTGCCTACATGGAGGCACGATGACGCTGTGTACTAAGGCGTACTGCACGTCGATGGTGTGCATGTCTTCAACCAATCTAACCTTGCCTGTGCGGCGTTGCAGAGTTCAGAGTTACGATGTTGGAGAGCTGACAGCTGCTCGTCGTTGCTCGGTGGTTCTCTCCGAGTACTCCGGGTTCCTCCACCCGTACAACTGTCACCGACATGATATGACCCTGGCTGTTAATGTGTCGTTAAACCCTAATAAATAAATATATAAATAAAAGCAAGAAAACAAAAACCAAACAGGTGACATAGAAAACTCATAATTTTACGAATTTACCTCGGCCTGCTATTTAAAGGATTACCCGAAATACGTTGTCTGATAGAAACAGGGATCTTACAAATATGCAATACAGTCGCCATGGACTGGACATAATTCACGCGTCGGCCGTGATGTCCACGCATGCGTTTACCGGGTAATAAAAATCATCAGCAAAATTTTAATTAATGAAGCACCGGGATATTCCTGGTGCTTCATTAATTAAATTTTTGAGGATTATTCCTATAATTAGTGTCTGGAATCTAATATTATTGCGTCTGTGGAAATATTGCCCACCCGTGGTGACCAATCCACGGCGGCCCTACTGTATCACTTTTTAGGATGACAAAGAGTGCTTTGGTGACAAAAAACCACCAAGTACTGAGTACTGGAGAGAGTTGATAAACTTTTTGCATCTCGACTACCTGGTAATGCGTAACGAGATATTTATTTAATACTAATGAACCCAAGTCCGGATGTTCAAGGGTGAAGGAAAATAAAGCAGAAGCTTCTAGAGTGAAGAATGTGAAACTACAGTGCGACCACCGGGGACTGGTCACTTTCCACGGTTGGGCAATATTTCTACGGACGAAATATTATTAGATTCCAAACACTAATTATAGGAATAATCATCAAAAATTTAATTAACGAAGCACCGGGTACAACCCGGTGCTTCATTAATTAAAATTTTGCAGCGGCTGATTTTTATTACCTGGTAACGCATGCGTGGATATGATAGACCAGCGTGGATTCCCACTTTACTGTCCACTGAGATTGCTACGTGTATTCGACGTTAGTTGATACAATACAGACAGTAATAATGTGCTAGATAAAACAGACATAGAATCTGGCCAACGTGTAAAAATGTCTTTTAAGAACGCTTCTGATTTGTCGTAACGCACCTGATTGACGTGGTGACGTGAATGAAATGCATCAGCACTAAACAGTATCACGCAAGAAAGTAAACAGGCCGTCGAATGGTGATGTTTTTCTTTGAAATTTTAAGCTATAGTTTAAAGGTGGAATAAATACACAACTCAGAATATGGGGACCCTTGTTCGAGACTTTGGTATATTTCACTCGCGGCCAAGGCGCGCGTGAAACACTTGGAAAACTATAACTGGAGTCGTTGATCCCCTTCCCCCGTACTCCATGTGAGTAGCCCAGCAGAGACTCTATGGCGTACCCATACAGGTACGGACAGACTCACTGTCATATTGGTTTATTCTAAGTTGTGTAATCATGCACGTAGCCAGGGGAGGTGTGACGGTTGCGAACGCACCTCCCTGAAACATTGCAACTTCTACTTGTATCTCCCATTTGTGATTTGAAAATTGTGATAAAATGGGCGACTACCTTCCCTGATACATCGTACTCTCCCTGACCTAGCCAGGCCAGGGAGAGTACGACGTATCGGGGTAAGTTGTTTTAAAACATAAATGTAGTTTCTGTCAAACGCCTAGGCACTACTTTGATGCATTTTATAGCCTCGGCTACAAACAAATGTCAAAGTGCCTAGGCGTTTCACAGAAACTACATTCTTGATATTACAGGCCCTGTATGTTACACCGAGCTTGTCGCTGTAACAGAATTACATGTATAGGGGATATCTACGCTGTTTTAGTGAATATCGGGAATTATCTCATGAATGTGAACCTGAAAGTGTTATTTAAAATAAAACTTTCAGGTCCACACTCATGATATAATTCCCGATCTTCACTGCAATAGCGTAGATTTTCTTGTTTTTATATGTACGTGACATTTTGCTGCTCAATATTCAGCCCAATTCAACTGCAAACAGTTTCAAGACAATTATTTCACATATTTCCCAGTTGAGTTAGAGCGCCAGTTGATACTCATTTAAAAAGAAATTCTCCATCAGGGACAGCAATGATCGCCACGGCAGAGCTGAAGATGGTTGGTCGCCACTTAACCCACCCCGCTCCCTCAAAATTTCTAGTCACGCATCTGTATAATATCAGTTCCTCAAAAAATGTATCGCAAACAATATACATGTACTAAAATAACATTATTCACTCCGTCCAGACTTCATGTCTGTGCTTTTTCAGAAATTCCATTAGAGATGTGAAATACACCGAAAAACCGGACAGATACCGAAACTCGAAAGGCCCAATCATTGGATAACGAAACCATCTGTACATTAAACTTTCCCCACTTTCGCTATTTATAAGGCCTTGTTGAGGCTTGATAGCAGTTGGAGAGTTCATTTTCTTAAAAAAAGTCACGAAAGTTCTTTTCAGTTTTGTTAACCCTTACTGGTAAAGTGCTGAGTTTTTTCTGACAACAAATCAAAGCTCATCATATACTGCTCTATTACATTTAATTGGATAGAGCCTTATAGGCACTATCCAATTAAATGTCAGAGAGCAAAGTATTGTATAAAAAAATCTGATTCATATCAGGGACAATAAAGGCTTCCCCAGGCAGAATGTAGCTACGGACAGTTATTGCCTGTCACTTTTAGTAAAGCCTAAAATAGGGCTTCCATCACTCTACCAGTTAAGGGAATGTAAAGCTGTCATAAATTCCCACCTAACTACAATCTGGATATGTCCACTTACTCAGCGGTGATTTCTAGTCAAGTCTTGGCGACAAAGACTTGACTAGAAATCACTGCCCATGTGATCTGTCTATTTTCAGCATTACCTCTTAATGATCACATGTTAAGGGCACATGCTGTGATATCGCAAAGCCTGGAACAGGCCTTTAAAGGTTAAGGTGTGTTTGGGACAAGTCACAAAATCACTAGATATGATTTGTGTTGGTAAAAAATGCCAATGTTGAGATAGTAGTAGTGGCATTTGCGGCGCTGTGGCAGAATGACACGAGAACAACTTATTCTGTATTTTCGAGTATGAATTCCCCATTCGTACTATCAGCAAAACTTAGTCAAGTCAGATATCGAACCGATACCGTGGTATCTCCTCCTACAAATACCGAACCCGATACCGAATTCAAAATTCCAATACCGCCCATCTCTATTTATCATTGTCGTAACAGATTTCAAGGCATTTGGTAACACTCATTTGTGACAGGTTCTTGAAAACACTGTTTCTTTTGTTACAGTTAAAACTAGAAGTCATGTCACGAACTGTGCGCTTATCGAAGCTTAATTACGCGTAGGAATAGCGCGCAATTGCCGTATCGGATGGCATCCACAGCACGGAGGGTTCTCCTGGTTACCCATAGCAAACACAGGTAAGGTTTCTGCCAATGGACCTCCGGGTTACCCGGAGGTCCATTGGTTGAAACATTGTTTGTGCACAAACCATATGTTCAGAATTTGATAGCCTTACTGTGGGCATAACGCGTAGATTAACGCGCAAATCGACGTGCTATTTGTGCGCATTTCATGACAGGATTTCTAGTTTTAACTGTACACTTTACACTCATTACCAGTTACCGCATTAGATGGGAGACACAGGCTAGATTTCCGTGTCTAAGCAGTATGTTTCTAAAGTTGAACGCTTTCAGACTGTATGCATAAGTATTATGTCACCTGTTTAATTTGACCAATCAACGTGCTCTAAAAGCATCGGTGGACTATGCGAATTTAGGTTATTCAATGGTGAACCGGCTATCGGATTGAGTCCATACACTGCCAGTAACCCACACACCCCCTCTGCTGGGCGCCATGTTGTTTCCGAATTAATTTTCCCACCTCAAGTTTTCATCTATTTTCATGCAAATAAAAGACAGTTGCCTGATAAATAAAAAAAAAATATTCGATTCGGATCTTTTAATTTATTATTTAGTTTGTTTGGTGGCATGATAAATAAGGGGGTGGGGCGGTGGCGTTGCGGAAACTAGTTCTCGTGAGATCACCGAAGTTAGCAACATCGAGCTCGGTTATCAATGGTTCGTCTGAGCGATCGATTCGGACTCCCGCGTTGTCTCCTTGGCGAAGGCACTTCACCCCGATTATGCACATGGGGGCATGATGACGCCGTGCACTAAGGCATACTGCACGTCGATGGTGCGCATGTCATCAACAAATGTAACCCTACCTGTGCTGCAGTGCGGAGTTGCGATGTTGGGGAGCTGGCAGCTGCTGGTCGTTGCTCGGTGGTTCTCTCGGGGTACTCCGGCTCCCTCCACCCGTAAAACTGTCACCGACACGATACGACCTTGGCTGTTAAAGTGTCGTTAACCCCTAATAAATAAATAAATAAATACGTTACAGGACGTTTACTTGCCAGGTATGGCGTCATGTGAGGCTCAGTGCGATCAATGTTAGGCTCGGCCTACGGCCTCACCAAATATTAATCTCACTTCGCCTCACATGACGCCATATCTGACAAGTATACGTCCTGTAACTTATAATATTTTCGTTTTAACATTTACCTCAACACTATATACAAACAACGCCATTCAAATTTGGTTATATTTTCATTTTTTGCCTCCAAAACAAAACTTATGACCCGTCATTTAGCTCAGACCTTCAAACTCGTTCTAATGAAGGGCCATAAGCTTTGTTTTGAAGCAAAAAAATAAAAATTGTAATTCTTCGAGAAAATTTGTTGCGAGTGTCGTCTGTTAATTGCGTAAGGTAAAGATTTGAATACAAATGTAGCAGTCGATTCGCAGACAACACGGAAATTAAAAAATGGTAGATATTGTCTGCAGATATAATCTAATCTAATGTTAACTTCGAAGGCCATTGATTAGTCAACAAGAAACATTTACATTAATATACAGTACGTGGAGAGTGGATTGTAACTAAATCATCAGTATTATTTTCAAATTCTGTACATGAGGACAAAGAACACAAGCAAAGTTGGCTGGAACATTGCTTGTGCTTGTTATGCTTTGCAACAAATTTGCAATTATTGCTCGAGTGGAATCTCCGCCTTGCAGGTGATTTAGTGATAATACACTCTCCATGTACTGTAAGTCTCTCAGGTCTGAATTACGGGAATATTGCACCTGAAGGCGGGACTAAAGAAATGTGATAACGCTTAAGGAGGGCAGGCCTGACGCTAGTGGGGTTTCTGTGGCGGATCGCCATCATGATCCTGTCTGTCGGAAATTTTTGTTGCCTGTCGGAAAAATGGTTGGTCGCCCGAACGCCGACATTTTCTCTAAAAGACGCTAATTATCTATTTATTGGTGTTTAACCCTTTATCCAACGCAGACGATATCAAAATTTATTATTTTAAATATCATTTTTTTCAAATTTTTCAAAAAATGTCAACAAAACCATATCATGTGACCCTTCGTTGGAACGAGCTCGACGAGCTCGTTCCAACGAGGGGTCACATGATATGGTTTTGTTGACATTTTTTGAAAAATAATATTTTTTCAACTGCTGAATTTGTATATTACGCGGGCGGATGCGGCCGATTCGTTTGGTAAAGGGTTAAGGTCACATATTTCTGCACAATGGCTAATCATGACCATCACAGTTTTACGAATGGAGGAAGCCGGAGTACCCGGAGAGAACTACCGAGCAACGGCGAGCAACTGTCAGCTCCCCAACATACCAACTCCACACAAGCAGGGTTAGCATTGGTTGAAGACAGGTGCACAATCGACGTGCAGTACGCCATAGTACACAACGTCACCGTGCCCCCCACATGGACTGTCTTGCCCAAGGACACAACGCGGTTGCTGCAGGTGGGATTCGAACCGAGGAATTCTCGGCTTGCAGCCTGTACCTCTACCTACTGAGCCACGCCAGCCCCCCCCCCCCAAAAAAAGACGCTAATTTGAAAGGCGCTAATTTGAGGAAAGTTTATCATTTGACAAAACCACAGTTTTCATTATGCAAATATACCCTAACGTTTGAAAGCGCTCTTTATATAACAATCGATTAGACATGTACACGAAAAAATGCCGTATATGCTAAGTGCTTGTAGATTGAACCATGTTACACATAGTTTTTCGATAAGTGTCATTTGAGATATGAATATTTTTAAAATCTGTTCGCTCGAATAATTTTGATTTACCTCCCTTATACCATAGACCACTCCTATGTTTCACCTGCAATAAATAACCCTATTTTGAGACAAAATTGCCGATTTTCAGAAAATACCGCAGAATATTGGCGCCAAACATATCGATTCAGTTTTATCGGATAGAAATACATACCCCTGTTGAGTCTGAAGCCGGCAGGGCCCGTGGAAACCGAGGAGATATGGGACGTTACTCATTCACGAAAAACAGAATATCTCAAATTATTGTCTAGACAGATTTTAAAGAATCACTTTCGTTAAACCGAAAGTAATTTTCTACAACAATAATAATAAAACGAACGTTTCAGACCTGTTCGTTTAACATTGTTTTAAAGAAGAACATTAAGCTAGGTTTCATGTTCGAGTTGATGGTCAACGACCCGGAGCGCTGTCGGAATATTTAAAGTCTCGCCGGACATGTCAGAAAAGTTTGAAACCCTAGTTTGGTGGCTATAGGGGAGACTGTATTAAAACATATTGCAGGGCTTGGAGCTGACTATGACAGACTATCGGTAATCGGGGAAGAATAGTCCACACGCCTCCGCAAGAGGCGTCTGGAGTATTCTTCCTCGAGTACCACGATTTTGGCATAGTCAACGACATGCCGCGCATTAACTAATATTATTACCACTTTAGCGGGCGTTCTCTAGTATATTAACGGAGTTTAGTAGGGCTCTAAAACTCCGTAATTCGCGGTGTCATGCAACCGGAAGCGGGCGACGGGCCGTTAATGAAAACAAAATTCATTAACAGCCCGTCGTCATGGTAATAATAGAAATAACATGATTTTGTCGAGCGTATCGAGGAATTAATAACAGCCCTCTGGCTTATTAACGTCCCTCGACTTCGTCTCGGGCCGGTAATAAACCCTCGGGCTGTTATTCATTCCTCTCGGGCCGTTAATAAACCGTAACGCCCTCCAAACTCATGTTGTTGTTATATTATACTATATCGAACAAACCGCGGAAGAATCTTGCTACCGATAAAGAAGCCAATTATAAATACACTACCTATTATCAAGGACTTTGTCCAAGACAAACATTTTCATTCTTGAACTTAGAAATGACGATACAGAATGCTAGAAAAAAAATTCTTTCTTAAAAAGGGGAGTTGTGTTCCGTTAGCTGAACATTCTAGAATATTACAGGGCTATTTTCAGACTATGTATAGCGCGCGGAAATAGTGCACGTTTACTTTTAGAATCTTCGATATTTAAAACTGCTGGAAATATTATAGTTCCTGACGATGAATTAGAGGAAGGTGAGGTCGTATGGATACTTTTCTTTTCCGCCATGGTACGATTCAATTTCCTGATACCCTTGTCCAACTGACAAACATGGTTACGTGTGATATCTAAAAATGCACATTCTGGATTAAAAATGAATGCTTCACTCTCTTTTACAACTTTGGTGGATCTCTGATGACTCACGATTCGGCATGAAATTTCCGAACCTTGTTCACAACAATCCATCAGATCCAAGGTTTTTTGAGACCCGGGTCGATTTTAGTGATCGTGTTCCAAAAGTTCACGTGAAAGCGTGACGAGTTTGAGATTCTTCTTATCCTCTAACCCTTTACCCAACGCAGACGATATCAAAATTTATTATTTTAAATATCATTTTTTCAAATTTTTCAAAAAATTTCAACAAAACCATATCATGTGACCCCTCGTTGGAACGAGCTCGACGAGCTCGTTCCAACGAGGGGTCACATGATATGGTTTTGTTGGCATTTTCTGAAAAAATAATATTTTTTCCACTACTGAATTTGCATATTACGCGGGCGGATGCGGCTGATTCGTTGGGTAAAGGGCTAATAAGAATAAGAATGTAGCTGTTCACAAAATGACAGAGAAAATTAACTCAATTTTACGTCCGAAACAGTTTTTCAATTTTCAGGGCGAGTTGTCGCTCTTGTGCGTCATGGCACTTGTAATTTTTAATGGACGTGACAAGCGTTACTTATTCCCAGTTCCTTATTCGATATTCGTTAACAACCGATTTTATCGGTTGTTAACGAATATCGAATAAGGAACTGGGAATAAGTAACATTTTTCACGTCCCCTAATTTTTACTTTTTGCGAGTGGACACGAGCGCTGTTCGGTTCCCCTTCCGAGCAATTAACTTTACCAAACGAACTGACAGCATCCGCCACGTAATAAACAAATTGTGCTGTAGAAAAAAAATTCAACAAAACTATATCTTGTGACTCAAGCTCGTTCCAATGAGGGAGTCACATGAGAGGGTTTTGTTGAAATTGTTTTAAGAATAGAGGAAATAATTAGAAAAAACGAATTTTAATATCATGTGTTTTCTGTAAAGGGTTAAAATCTGTTCGTGGGAAAACGGTCGAATAATACAATGCATGCACGAAAATATGAAGAATAAACCATGAATTATAAGCTGTGCCATTCTAAGATTTCAAACCAATCAAACTTCCCTTTCCAAGGATTGGTATGTAAACTAGTACTGAAGTGGTTAACCGGACAACCGGTTTGAAGCCGGTTACCTACCTAACCGATTTAAAAAAAAAAACGTCAACCGGTTATCCGAAATATCGATAGTGATCATCATTCCACGGTTAAAACGTCGTAAATCTGTCGCTTCTCCTTTGGGATAGATTACACTTCGAAGCAGCGACCTGTATATTGAGAAATAATCGACTTTGGCTTCAAGACTTCGTTAATGATCGGCAGTTTCCGTGAGTACTGAGTCACCGCAGAAACTATTCCGTAGTGTGTATACAAACGAACGTTGTCGAGTACTCGACAACGTTCGTTTGTATACACACTACGGAATAGTTTCTGAGAATACTGCATTTCAATTCCTAAGGTTTTGATCCCAGATTCGGTGAAATAATGGCTACGGATAACCGGATATTAACCGGTTACAGCTCTCGGTTAGTCGGTTGTGAAAATGAGCCAACCGTTTCAGCCCTAATGTAAACAGCATGATTCAACAAACCTCAAATGCCAGAAATGCAACTAACGGTCTTCTCGCTCGTGAATTTCCGTGGAGGATCATCTGGTTGACTTACTATAGCTTCAATGCAGTTGCATAAATTTGATTATTGCTGTGAAAAGCTAATTCGAAAAATCGGCTAATATTTTTGGAATCCCTACTTACTTACTGCGCACCAGGGAAGTGAACGGTGTGCAGATGTTCGTTGATATTTTTCTTGAAAACATTTTCACAATGCCGGGGCTCAATAGTAGCGCACTTCAAATGGTAGAGAGCAGTAGAAAGCGCGCCTCCCATTTTCAAAATCGAAAGGCTGGTCTGATATCAACTCATTATAGTTCATTGATAGGTCCCACGGGATGCGTCTATGATTTTTTAACGATCTATTCTCGAAGTAAAGTTAAATTACACCCCAAATCCGTTCTGGGGGCTTTCAAATTTAAATGGGGTGCTGGAGGAGTTTCAGAGGAGGTACCCCTCCCGATGGGAGAGGCACCTCCTCTCAAACTCTCCCCATCTCAGGCCTTCAGCCTTTGAGACATGCATGCTTCGGCATGTCACGGAGGGGCTGATAGTGCGAGTAAATGCCCTTTTCCTGGAGTTATGACCCCCCTGCCTGAAGAGTTTCCGACGCCTCCGAGCACGGGACTCAAAATGTTGGTAAAGTGTTATAAATTATCCCCATTCATTCTACACCTTTGAATTGGCGATCGACTCTTTGTGTGCAGCGGACAGGGATGTGGCGACAGGCGGGCGGGTGGGGGTGGGGGGGGGGGGGGGTGGGGGTGGGGGTGTCTCACCCCCCAGCTAGGAGTATTTTTTTTCAATAGTTGAAATTCTGAGGTCAAAAATCAAATAGTTGGAAATTCAATAAATTAACATTGTTCATGAAAAATATTAAAATTCCAACTTAACGATGAGATAAGATATGCATCGGCGATTTTATAGACGGGTTCGTGATTAGGAGCTAGGCGGCCACTTGCCAAATAATAAATCGATATGTAAGACGTACGCGTATCACGATCAATTTTATAATTCCCATTCAACAATTAGGATCAGCGTGACGCTAAATTTTACGTTCCCATTACGCGATACACATTGGTACGGCACTTAACGTAATGGAATAGGAATTAGTCAAAAATGAAAGCCGCTTAGAAGGACGTAAACTTCCGAGCATGACGGCAAATTGGCGAAGTTATATATATATATATATATATATATATAATCACTTTAACCCTTTACCCAACGCAGACGATTTCAAAACTAATTATTTTAAATATCATTTTTTAAATTTTTAAAAAAACATTCAACAAAACCATATCATGTGACCCCTCTTTGGAACGAGCTCGACGATCTCGTTCCAAAGAGGGGTCACATGATATGGTTTTGTTGGAATTGTTCGAAAAATAATATTTTTTCAGCAGCTGTATTTGCATATTACGCGGGCGGATGCGGGCGATTCGTTGGTTAAAGGGTTAAAAGACATCACCCAGCGCTGTACTGCAACTGCAACCACCTATTGAAACTACTCACAGTTGGAATTTACACCGGTGGCACCCATCCCCTCCCAGCTGAAACCCTCTAGCCACATCCCTGACAGCGGAGAGCATAAACATTTGCTTTCTGAAAAATTACAAATGAATTCAACAGAACAGAAAATTACAATGACCATATTCAGGATACAAGAAACACAACGTTTCATTATTCTGGCACGAAAACATGTAATTAAACTCGATGATGATGATAATAATGACGATGATCATAATGCGTTTCTAAGGGCCAAAGATTTTGACAGGCGTCCATGGGCTAGGCCCCCTGCCCTTCTCCTACTTTCAGTGTTTTGTTCTTGATTGTCTGTCGACGTATGATGAAATGGAAAATTCATGAAGTCTGATTTGTGCTTGGTGGTTGTTGTGGTTCCGGTGCTCGGTGGATGTGGTCGGAAATTATGAAAAATAAAATCCCGAATGTAAACTGATGAGGAAGACTTTCCTCCATCGAGAAGTACTATTACTTCCACGGAGAGATTCTATGTGGCAGCGTGGCTAATGTGGATAGTTTGACAGCACGGTGTCCCGCTGTTCGGTGCTTCTGTCCGGGTACAACGGCTTCCTCCATCTGTAAAATTCTTCCTCTCGATATGACTAAAGCTGTTGAAAAGTGCCGTAAATAAATAAATAAATAAATAAATAAATAAATAAATAAATAAATAAATAGTGTTGCTCACTTGTGCTCTGCTGGTATGTGTGTCGTTCTTGTTTAACCATTTACCTAACATGAAAAGCAGACGACACTTGCAAAAAAAATTCTTGCATAACTAATTTTTTTCATTTTTTGTCTCAAAAACACAGGTCATAACCCCTCATTGGAACGAGCTCGATGAGCTCGTTCCAAAGAGGGGTCATAACCTATGTTTTTGAGACAAAAAATTTAAAAAAATAATAAAAATTAATTGATTACGTAGGGTAAAGGATTAAAAAGAATGGAATATCCGAGTTTGGGATAGAATAAAACAATACCAGACTCATACTGATAGGGCGGATCCCGACCCTTACTAACCAAGGAATGGGGCTCAATGCCATTGTAATCAGCTAATTATAATTTTTAAATTTTGCCTCCATACATAGCGTATTATCTTCTCATTGGAACAAGACCTTTATAAAGGGTCATAAGCTATGGTATTGGAGCAAAAATGACAGTTATTATTTTTGTGAGAAAAAAACCCATGTTCTTTCCGCTATTCACATTATCACATTAGGCGAGGGATTAAAATAAATTATAAACCTGCGGCCGATGAAAAATCTGTTCGGACCTTGCCACCCCCTCAACCCCACCACATAAACAAACATCTCACGTCTTTTCTGGAAATTAATTGCATAAAAATAGATGCAGTTGATTTCACTATGATTCCAAAAGAGTAGGAAGATCGCCACCTACAGATCCGCAGTGGCATACTAGCAGAACTGTGTACCAGGTTAAAATGACAAAGACTCTAGTCGGATGCCTGTGACACTCGTTTAGTGTCTTTGTCATTTCGGTCCTGAACTTCTTCAACGGTACCCGACAACGTGTTTTAAGTTCATCATACTCCAACATGGAGGATCTCAAATAAGGTCCTATTTTGAACAGAATTTCTAATACGTGTTCACTAAATACGATTTAACCCTGTGAACCCTGATGGTATCTCCCACGTCCGTTCAATGACAGCAATCAGGAGAGTCCATATCGACTATTTGGGGGTGGACCAATTAATATTTTCAACGTGCAGCCCGAGGGCTGCACGTTGAAAATATTTATCGGTCTACTTCCACACATCCACTTAGCAGGTATCAAACTTAATGCAATTACGACACATGTTCCTGGGCCGGAAAAGCGGTCGCTCGGGTTCAAAGGGTGAAGCTAATGTTTGCCGCGGCTCAAATAGAATTGCATGAACGATGTTAATAATTACGAATAGAATAGGGGGCGCAAATCATATGGATTTTATCATTTGCTCGTTTAAACAACGTGTAAACAATGCACGTGGTTCAAATTCCAGCGTAAAGATCGACCTTTTTAGCGACAATCCCAACGACCACAAATAATGCTGTGAAGTTATTTCACATGGCGATATTTCACGCGTTGCATATTTTTTTTATTAGGGTTTAACGATACATTAACAGCCAGGGTCATATCATATCGGTGACAGTTTTCCGGGTGGAGGAAGCATTAGTACCCGGAGAGATCCACCGAGCAACGACGAGCAGCTATCAGCTCTCCAACATCGTAACTCTGAAGTCTGCACCGCGGCACAGGCAGGGTTAGATTGGTTGAAGACATGCGCACCTTCGACGTGCAGTACGCCTTAATGCACAGCGTCATCGCGCCCCCATGTAGGCAATCGGGGTTAAGTGCCTTGCCCATGAACACAACGTGGACGCGTTGTATATACTTAACTAGAAGAATGTAATAAATAGAGGATCGCTGACGAGACGCGATTTCATATAAACTTTCTGTACCGAGTTCACTACAGTCAACCTGATCCGAGTTTTACTGAAGCTCAGCTTGACTTTAGTGCATGAGTTTAAGGAATTTCAAGTCAAACAGTGAGGAATTTGAGATTGTTTTTTGATTAAAATGAAATTTGACTGCAGTGAACGAAATATGGTAAGAGTCGAGATTCAGTATGTGATAAAGACCAACTACTGTTTAGAACCGTCAGCCCTATAGCTGAAGGTTCGAGATATTAATTGGACTCTCCTACAGATTATTTATTTATTTGAGCTTAACGACACTTTCGACAGCCAGGGTCAACTCGTGTCGGACAATTTTACGGGTGGAGGAAGCCGAGTACCCGGATAGAACCAACGAGCAACGGCGAGCAACTGTCAGACTCTCTAACATACTAACTCTACACAATCAGGGTTAGCACTGGTTAAGACATGTGCTCCATCGACGTGCATTACGTCTTAGTACACAGCGCCACCGTATCCTACAGTACGTGGAGAGTGTATTATCACTAAAACACCCACCGAGTGGAGATTCCACCCAACCAATAATTGCAAATTTGTTGCAAAGCATAACCAGCACAAGCAAAGTTTCAGCCAATGGACCACCGGGTTTAACCCGGAGGTCCATTGGCTGAAACATTGCTTTTGTTTTTTGTCGATATGTACAAAATTTGAAAGTTGTAGCTTGGGTGATAACTCCACTCTGCGGGTGATTTAGTTACAATCCACCCTCCACGTACTGTACGTCTCCTACAGATTCATGGAGCTGTGTTTAATGTAACGCAATGAAGCGTTGTCAGTTGGTTGGCCGCAAAAAAGCTCAACGTGTTAATTTATCACAACAGTACAGGTAACAGTGAACAATTACGACATTCAACTCTCACAAGACTAAGAATAATTATATGAAATATAAAAATAATCTCTGCAAAATAATGAACATTTTATTAATATACAATGTAAAATATTGTTTGAATTTAAAAAGCCCTAGCTAAATATCCCTTCATAATAAATACTATACAATTATAAGTTTTTATGTAAACTACGAATGAGTCAGTCAGTTAAATAATGAGCATGTATGTGATTGATGGAAACATATAATCGATTGACGTTCTCGGCGTGAGCGTCATTTTGATAACCAATGAGAACTGCGGAAAGAATCGAACGGCGATTTTAAGCTTTTGAACGCTGGAGTTATCTCCCGTCTCAGTAAAATAGCAGCAATCGAGACCTTAATTCATTATTTGGGGGTAGACCAATTAATATTTTCAGCGTGAGGTCCTCGGGCTGCACGCTGAAAATGTTGAATGGTCTACCCCAACATATTCACTTATCAGCCACCCTAATCTATACAATGATGACGTGTCATGTTCCTGGGTCCAAAAAATCGCGACATCGACGCCGTAGCTGCGACGGGTGGTGCAATCTGCAAGTCCAAAAAATATTCTCAGGGGCAATTTACAGGTGATGGTGAAAAAAAAACAAGAAAAATATTTGGAACAACATTTGCATCGGACATGGGCTAGACATGAATGAGATACACTTGCATATCAAATATGAAGTCATTCCACCAGGTAGTTTGAAAGTTATTCTTTTAGAAACTCGTTAGTCACAAAAGTACATCAAGGGCCATAACTCCAAGAAAAATATTTGTAACAACACATGCATTGAACAGTGGCTAGACATCAATAAGATACACTTACATGCCAAATATAAAGTCATTCCATCAAGTATTTCATAAGTTATTGAGTTTTGAAACTCGTTGGTCACAGACAGACCGACCGACAGACAGACCGACTGACCGACATTGCCACTTATAGAGCTGCTAGTCGCAGCTAAAACGGCCTTCCATGTCCAAATGATTAAGTTGGGTTGGTCAACATGCGTAGTATTTAGATATTTAAACCATGAATGTCTAGTTTGACACATGAGGCTTACATCCGGGTCTCAAAATGGCTAGGCGAATCACGAGTTTTCGCTTGAATCGAATCAGACAAAAGGTTGGAAACCGAATCGAATTTCGAATCGAATAAACTTACCAACTGTTACGATAATACGACTGTCTTACTAGTTTTGTCCATCTCCCTTGTGTACCCAGTATTAACCGACGTACTGGTTTGAGTATTTCGTACCATCAAACCGCAAGTCCATGTGGATGGACCTACCACTTGTTTATGAAACAAAAGTATTTGGTGTTGAAATTCCGTCGGTATGAACCAGTGCATTTATTTATTTATTTATTGGTGTTTAAGGTCATAGACTTATGCACAATGGCTAATCATGACCGTGACAGTTTTACGGGTGGAGGAAGCCGGAATGCCCGGAGAGAACCACCGAGCAACGACGAGCAGCTGCCAGCTACCCAACATCGTAACTCCGCACTGCAGCACAGGCAGGGTTAGATTGGTTGAAGACATGCGCACCATCGACATGCAGTACGCCTTAGTACGCGGCGTCATCGTGCCCCCATGTGGACAATTGGGGTTAAGTGCCTTGCCCAAGGACACAACGCGGGAGTCCGAATTGATCGCCCAGACGGTCACCCATCTAGTGATTAACCGGGCTCGACGTTGCTTAACTTCGGTGAGCTGACGCGAACCGGTTACCGCAACCCCACCGCGCCCCCGAACCAGTGCATAGGCCAGATGTACAACGTATTTTTATTAATGAGGACCGTATAGGACGGGATTTTGACGTATTGGCATTCAAATTACTCGAAGCTATAACTTTGAATGTATGTTCCAAAAAGAGTTTGAATATTTCCCGATCTTAATATTCTAGTGGTGACAACTCATCCCGCAATTATGTTGGCAACAGAACAAGATTCCAACGAGATTTGATCCGGTATCCCCAAACTGGACGAAGAAAAAGACATATATCGTCCCTTCAGTGGAACAAGGCGCCATCTGCAATGCTAAAGCATTGCAGATGGCGCCATGTTCCACTCAATGTGCGATATATTGTGGAAACTGGACATAACGCGATCTCCAGTATCGCTTCAAATTATATTTTAAGGAATTGTCCAACTATATAAATATGTGTTATCTGATTAGGCTGGATAGGTCAATCTGGGGGCGCGGTGGCTCACTAGGCTGCAAGCCGAGAGGTCCTCGGTTCGAACTCCACCTGCGGAAACCGCGTTGTGTCCTTGGTCAAGACACTTCACCCCCATAGCCCATGTGGGGGCACGGTGACGTTGTGCACTAAGGCGTACTGCACGTCGATGGTGCACCCGTCTTCAACCAATGCTAACCCTGCCTGTGTAGAGTTGGTATGTTGGGGAGCTGACAGTTGCTCGCCGTTGCTCGGTGGTTCTCTTCGGGTACTCCGGCTTCCTCCACCCGTAAAACTGTCGTGGTCATGATTAGCCATTGTGCAGAATATGTGACCTTAAACACCAATAAATAAATAATAAATAAATAAATAGGTCAATCTCGCCCGTTACAAAACTGCAAGGTGAGTTGTCATCTTCAGAAAGTAGACAAAAAAATATATGAAATCCCAAACTCATAGAGAGGCGTTTTTTTCGAATAATCGAGATGGTTTCGAATCGAATCGAAAAACATTTGAAACCGAAACGAATCTCGAACGTTCGCCGGTCCCGAATCCCTAATATCCGAATACCCGCATATTGATCGAGTTGACAGTTTCATCTCATACCAGGGGTTGTCTAAAAACTGGACGAACTTCAAAGCAGCCAAGTTGCCACAAACTATGTGAGCTGTGTTCGGAACTATACATGTATAAATTTTAGGGCTGCACGATATTCAAAACTGAATACCGGTATCGGTATTCAAAAAAATACCGCGGTATACCGGTATATCGAAAACTGTTCAGATATATGAACACAAGTACCACAATCGAAGCTCGAGGCATCACAGTCGGAACGAATTAGTATGCCTTGATGATGCGGTTCGAAGCACCTTTACCCAACGCAGGCGATATCAAAATTTACTATTTTCAAAATTAATTTATCAGATTTCACCCAAAGATTTAAACAAAACTATATCACGTGACCCCTCATTGGAACGAGCTCAACGAGCTCGTTCCAATGAGGGCTCACATGATATAGTTTAGTTGAAATTTTTTAAAATTATTTTTTCAACTGCTGAATTTGTATATTACGAGGGCACAAGCAGACGATTCCTTGGATAAAGGGATAATATTATTCATTCGGGGCTACAGTTAAAAAACTCAAGACATCTTGAAAATTAAATTGTGGGTAAATACATAAGGACGATAAACCGATATTTTTGTAATTGCACCGGTATTCATTCGATATTGGTTAGAATACCGGTATATATCGGTTTATGAATATACCGTGCAGCCCTATGTAATTTCAACACCCTCCGTTGAGAGGTTTGGTGAAGTATTGGCAGCTAAGCGTATTTCTCGTTTATAACTACAATATTGTATCATGAAACATGTAATGCTGTGTAACACATTTAGAGCTACATAATGACGTAAATTAGTTGAATTCTATCTTTGTCAAAACTTCAAGTATCGTTTTCATTCAGTGCTTCCAAGTCAAGCTTGTTTATAGTTAACAAGCAGTCATTGGCCGTCGTGGTTGTTTGAAACTTATACATAGTTGTAAAGCGTCTATTTTTGCAGAATTGTGTTTTCAACTCCAACCAATATTCCGGAAAGAGAGAATATACCCACCTTGACCTGAAAATACATTTATTTGTTTTCAGAAGTGTCTTTGTTATCGTTGAATTCAAAGAATAGCCGTGGGCACGGTGGCTCAGTTGGTAGAGATGCAGGCTGCAAACCGAGGGGTCCTCGGTTCGAATCCCACCTGCGGCAACCGCGTTGTGTCCTTGGGCAAGACACTTCAACCCCACTGCCCACGTGGGGGCACGGTGATGTTGTGTACTAAGGCGTACTGCACGTCGATGGTGCACCCGTCTTCAACCAATGCTAACCCTGCTTGTGTGGAGTTGGTATGTTGGGAAGCTGACAGTTGCTCGCCGTTGCTCGGTGGTTCTCTCCGGGTACTCCGACTTCCTCCACCCGTAAAACTGTCAACTGTCACGGTCATGGTTAGCCATTGTGCAGAAATATGTGACCTTAAACACCAATAAATAAATAAATAAATACATCGAATAGCCTTTCAAATCACCGAGTCAGTCGTTGGCGGAAGATCTGTTTTCGTTGAAATGTTTTTGTTTGAGTTACCTCCCGTAGATAGAAACTTGATTTATTTTTCTCATACAAAACTTTAAAATTCATTACTGTAACTGACTTGTGAGGCTCATTCCATTGAGGTGTTCAAAACTACGTTTTGAATATTAATGACCAATGTGGGTTTTAAACCCGTTTTTCTCGCGAATTCTTTAACTGATGAATTGAGGAAGATAGCATCCAAAGCATTGTTGCCTCGACAGTGTCTTGGGCAGTTTTTAAGTTGACCCAAATATCTCATGGTGTATAAAAATAGATAAAATCCGACATCCTCCTGGTAATGAGGACTAGAGGGAGTGTTCATGCAGATGTAATAATCGTAGAGCGAGGATTATTATAATCTCTGTATGGTGGGGGGCGGGGGGGGGGGAGAAAAATAATCCCTGATTGGTACGGGTGTGCGATGGGAAAATCTCACCCTCGGGACAAGATATTTGGTCCAGACACTTGGCGGCCGAGTGTCTGGACCAAGTATCTTGTCCCGAGGGTGAGATTTTCCCATCCCACACCCGTACCTATCAGGGATTATTTTTATCCTCCCCCCCCCACCCCCACCCATACAGCGGTAACGTTAGCCAGAGGTAATCGGCGGTCACGTGCTGATATAACCAACTCATTTGGTATTCGTTGTTTTGGAAAACTAATGACACCATCGGAAAGAGCATGCAAAGGTTATGTATATACCAAAGGTATATACCACGAAGTCAATTGGGAACGATGGCATCTTGGGGTATAAAGAGTTTTAGAGCATCAAACTTTGATCACACGACATTCTGATGACGTCAATATGAATTAGTTGGTAGCAAGAAACTGAAACGATATACATAACGTCATAATAACGTTGTAAATGTATAACGTCACGTGGGTGGGGTGGGATACATCTGTCTCTCCCTGCTATCTCACCCTGGACAGACGTATGTTACACATGCAGTGGGGGAGAAAAAATTGTCTCCGGACCAGAGGAGCCAAATTTTCCTCTTTATCTTAATACTGAATCGTCTTTTCAGAATCTAGAGCTGTTGATTTTGTCGTTGTTCTGGAGCAAAAACCTAGTGTGCTTCGATCACCCATTATTTCAGAGAGATTTCTGTAGCACAGTATTTTGATCTATGCAATATACCTCCATACGAAGTTTAAACGAGTTCCAAACTTAACGCCGGTGCACATCTAACCTGCCGATAATTGTTGTTTTGGTAACAGGTCCGTGTTTCATTTTAAGAGTTCCAGTTATAATGATGATGAGAGTTGTCAACGATCAGCACGTTGAATTGGCGTCATCGTCTTTTTCTTTCGCTTCCGTTGTTACGCTCCCCTTCTCTGACATTCCATCTCCGGAGTCCTGGAAAGGTTTGATATCTCCAACCTGACTTGATGAATCTGAGAAAAACAAGATAATCAACAAATTATAAAGGCACCGCCATAATAATGTACGAATCTGCGTGATAATTAGAACATGCATGGTAATTTGCATGGTAATTTGCTTTAACCCTGTGAACTCGTAAGACAGATTTTTCAGTCCAAGGCAGAATAAGAGGTCTATACACGGGATATTGATGATAAAATAATAACTGCAGTCTGCAGCCAGACGGCTGCAGACTGCAGTTATTATTTTATCCTCCCTTTATATTTATATTGGACTGACCCATCTCACTGTAAGTGTAAAGAGACCAAATCAGTGAGATAAAACACGCGCCGTAAGCGTCGCGTTTGATCTTGCTGATCTGGTCTCCTCAACGAAACGGAACCTGGGCTAGTTGACTGTTGCAATAATTTGTTCATTATATGACAATAGGATCGCGGTTACACAGTGGTTACGGCATTGGACTTCAAATCGGAAGGTCCACGGTTCGATCCCCTCCTACAACTAACTTTCCTTTATTCTCCTTCCTACTTCTCTCATCGGGCACTATACCACCTGCAATAGGAGAGCTGTGTCTCAGTGGTTACGGCATTGGACTTCAAACAAAATGGTCTATAGTTCGATCCCCACCAGGGCTATTGCGTTGTGTCCTTGGGTAAGGCACTCACTCCCGACTGCCCCCTTGCGGGAAAACGATGGCGTTGTCTACTACTTAAGGCGTACTGCACGTCGATGATGCACTTGTCTTCAACGAATGCTAACCCTGCTTGCGTGGAGTTAGTATGCTGGAAGTTTGACGGTTGATCGCCGCTGTTCGATGGTTCTCTCCGGGTACTTCCTCCACCCGTCAAACTTTGCGACACGAGGTGACCCTGACTGTCAAAAGTGTCGTTAAAAAACCCAAATAAAAATAACATAAATTATATGACAGTGGGTATTCAATAATTAAATACGACACGTGCAAGCAAAACTGAATTTTTGATTCTTTGTCCGGATTGTTCAGCACAAAAGCACTATAATTTTGTACATTGCCTTTGTAAAATTGTCCCCTGCAATACGTTCGCGCGTCGGTGACGTCTCTTGAGACTAGTTTGTGGCAAGCATAATATGGATTTTGGGAAAGACGAGTCTCCGTTTCCGGCGAACTAGATTTGATGATCAATTTACGGCTATAGTGATGAGCTATTTAGGGTAGTCAAATAATAAAATGCTAAATTAGTCCATAAACTTATACAATATAGTCCAAGTGGACTGGACGTAATCCGCGCGTTGGCGGTGATCTCCGCGCATGTATTTACAAGGTACAGTTAAAACTAGAAGTCCTGTCACGAACTGTGCGCTTATCTAGGCTTAATTGCGCGTAGGAATTGCGCGCAATTGCCATATCGAATAGCATTCAAAGCACGACATGTTCTCCTGGTTACACATAGCAAACACTGGCAATGTTTCGGCCAATGGACCTCCGGGTTACCCGGAGGTCCATTGGCTGAAACATTGCTTGTGCACAGGCCGTATGTACAGAATTTGATAGCCTTACTATGGTCATAACGCGTAGATTAACGCGCAGATCGACGTGCTATTTGTGCGCATTTCATGACAGGACTTCTAGTTTGAACTGTAGTAAAAATCATCATCACCAACATTTAATGAATGAAGCACCGGGTTGTACCCGGTGCTTCAGTAATTAAATTTTTGATGATTATTCCTATAATTAGTGTTTGGAATTTAATATTATTGCGTCCCCAGAAATGTTACCCACCCGCGCAAAGTGACCAATTCACGGCGACCGTACGGTATAGTAAAATAAGGCTAAATAAATTCAATAATTTATATCTGCCATTCGATGATACTACATGTTTTGCAGAAACGGCAAGTGACTTACAATAGTATCATGACTGCTTGGCAGAGTACCACAATGTGTGGAAGTTGAAAAATAACTGCCGAGACAGAAACATGTTTTTTTTTAGAAAAAGATCTTCACGATTATTACTTCTGATCGATAACTAGGTCGTTTGGTCTTTCGCCCTTCAGGCGTAATTTTGATCGATCTTTACTAGTGGAGGAATGGGGGGGGGGGGGGGGGGGGGCGGGGGGGGGGGGGGTGAGGTCAATGAGACAAAATTCCTGACAGAACTTATAAGATGCAAAGTACATTCGGGTACCAGAAGTGATAACGCTAACTTTTGTCGAACGTGTGATCTCGACATTTCTATATTAGTAGAGGCAGCGTTCTCAACAGATATCTAAACTGCGCAATCTTCGTAATCGTTACTCAGGATGTGTACCAGTTTAGTGTCAATCGATCAGAAATAATAAACAAAAATAATAAAAGAAAAAGCCCACCAATTCTAAATTCCCCATAAAAGCAAGTAAATTCTTTAATTTATTGAGGGGGAAGCATTGTTGGGGCCAAACGCACTTCTAGAGCGATTCAAGTGCAAGATGCAAGGGAAGGGAGATAATTACGTGTTGGAATGAAAACATAAATTTTGGTAAACAATTTTTTCATTTTTAACGCGAAGTTTTCGGATAAATTAAAAGGGAATTGGGCAGAACGGTTGCCATTCTGAGAACTACAATGGGGGTAACCAAGCTTCTGGTATCACTAGATGGTTGAGTGCTTGGATGCCATTTGATATATTTCATTTTAACCAGCTTGAAAACCCCAATAAAATCATATCCTCGTAACCAAACATACAGGAGTTCACATCTTGTTCAGTAGAGTCGCCGTGGACTGGTCAAAATCCACGCGTTGACAGTGATGTCCAAGCATGCGTTTACCAGTTCATAAAATCATCATCAGTAAAATTTTAATTAATGAAGCGCCGGGTTATTATTCCTATAATTAGTGGTTGAATCATATTATTGCGTCCGTAAAAATATTACCCACCAGTGGAAAGTGACCAATCCACACCGACCATACTGTACCATATAATATAATAATTATTAAATATGTTTTTCCCATTTGAACGCCATACATGCTTTATAAAACTGTGAAGACAATTTTCAGTTTATCGATATTGCTTTGGAAGGCTCGGCATTGAACTCTGAGTTGGTCTCCCAATATTATGAAGAGTAAATTACACACGAATGGAAATTATGAGAATGAATATAAAAAAAGGCTAATTTGACCAGAAATGATTTTAACTCTTGGGGCCTGTATCAGAATTAATATAAAAATGTCTTTTTTCGAACAAATGATTTTCAACTTCGTCGGCTATAGCATTTCTTTGAAACTCGTCTTTGAAACTCGTTTTTAGTGTCACAAGTTAGTCTTTAATCTGGGACCCCGCGAATCACACATTTTCGATTCGAACATTCGAATCAAATCTTAAATAGAATCGGGTCTATTATTCGAAATCGATTCGAATCTCGAACGAATTCTGAGCGTCTTGAAGATGACCGATAAGGGAAGGGGGACTGCAAACTTGATTGTTCCGACTGTGTTGCCCCAAGTCCTGACTGATAAAATATTCCAGCTACATCATCAAGGCATGCCTTCCTGGAAGGCATGCCTTGATGATGAAGTTGGAATATTACCCAGGAACGGCTGCGAGACTTACCAGCACTAAGCACTGCGTAGGACTAGCCGCTTTCAACAGCTCTCGGGAGCGCGGTAGCTCAGTAGGTAGAGGTGCAGGCTGCAGGCCGAGAGGTCCTCGGTTCGAAACCCACCTGCGGCAACCGCGTTGTGTCCTTGGGCAAGACACTTCATCTCCATTGCCCGCGTGGGGGCACGATGACGCCGTGTACTAAGGCGTACTGCACGCCGATGGTACGCATGTCTTCAACCAATCTAACCCTGCCTGTGCTGCAGAGCGGAGTTACGATGTTGGGGAGCTGGCAGCTGCTCGTCGTTGCTCGGTGGTTCTCTCCGGGTACTCCGGCTTCCCCCACCAGTAAAACTGTCACGGTCATGATTAGCCATTGTGCATAAATATGTGACCTTAAACATAAATAATATAGATGAAATGACACTCTCTCTTTATTTTCAGCTTTAATTACGTACAAATTCCATCTGAACCGGGGGGGGGGGAGGGGGCACTAAAAATTTGCAAGACGTGACGTCCTATTTTTATTCGACTCCTTTTTACACCCACCCACCCACTACGTGCAAATTTTCTACTACCTTTCTCAGACACTCATCCCCCACTCTCCCATTAAAATCCAAAATAAACTTACCCCAATTGCCCACGTGGGGGCACGATGACGCTGTGTGCTGAGATGTACTGCACGCCGAGGTGCACATGTCTTCAGCCAATCTAACCCTGTCTGTGTTGTGTAGTACGCAGTATCGCTGTGCAGTGTGTAGTACAGTCGTGGGTTATGATGTTGAAGAGCTGACAGCTGCTCGTCGTTGCTCGGTGGTTCTCTCCGGGTACTCTGGCTTCCCCCACCCGTAAACCTGTCACCGACACGATATGACCCTCGTTGTTAAAGTGTCGTTAAACACCAATAAATAAATAAATAAATAAATCAATTAATAAATAAATAACTTGGGTTGAATTTAGTGCATCAGAGAGAATTTTCCCAAACTATTGTCTGCACATTTTCTACATTTCGAACAAGACACCCACCCCCTTCTGACGTGTGACATTTTCCCAGATTAAGCCCAATATTCTCACATATAAAGCCTCCTGATGTTGTATTTAAGTTAAGAGTGTGATGTACAACATCATCTTTAAGGTTTGAAACACAAATGATGGTACATATTAGCTAATATATTGATATATTTTTAAAAAATTCAAAAAATTGCACAAGTTGGAAATGCACATTTCTGGCGCACTCAAGAGACCCACCCACCCCCACGTCACGTCTTGCAAATTTTTGGTGCCCCCCCCCCCCCCCTGTCTGAACTATACGTTTTGTGAGACGACGACAATGACTACACTGTAAAACATTACCGTAATTCTACGGTTAACTACTGTCAGATGACTGTCAAATACAACGGTGTCGAGGCCGTTAATTAATTTTAACGGTGTTGCCGTAGAAAAACCCGCGAATTTGATCCAATGAACGTATTTCTCCCGTCACGCTATCCAATTACGTCGCACGGCGGTAAAAATGGTGAATTATGGGATCGGCCTTGCCATATGCCACTCTGGAAGTCGCCAATTCCAAGAAGGATGCCCGATGCTTTTAAAGACGAACAACAACGTATTACCAACAATTTGTAAGTTTGTGGCCAAGTGAATCATGTTCATTGCAGTCTTGGACATGAAAATCAAACAACGTCAATTTTTTATGCGTATAATTGTTTCGGTAATCAAGCAGAATAGCAGACTGTTTGTACTGCGTCTCCGATATTCGATGGATCTTATGGCTTGTGGCCACGGATCTCCGCTAAGGCCGGCAAACCCATGTGCTTTTATTGGTTCAAGGTAAAATGCGGTTAATGATGGCTGGAATTAAAATACGGTCAAAATGACCGGTGGCAGTGTTCCAGCCACATGGCTGGAACACTGCCACCGGTCATTTTGACCGTAATTATTTTGATGGTAATTTTCACGGGAAAATATGGCAAATGATGGCTAAAAATTTTCGGCAGCTAGTTTCCAGGCATATGACAGTACAAATAACGGCAAACCGTGAAAGAAAAACAATTACGGGAATATACGGCAAATGACAGGGAAAAAAAAATTGTTACGGGTTGCCGCAACGCTTACGGTCATATGCCTGGAAACTAGCTGCCGGTCACATGACCGTAAAAAGTTACGGTAATTTTTTACAGTGTAATACCCAGCTATATTCCCATGCAAAGATTGAAAGGGAAACAAATCGGGTAGCTGAATCGAATCGAATCGAATATCAACGTAAGATTCGAAAGCGAATCGAATCTCGAAGCTTCGCAGGGCCCTACTTTAAAGAAAGATAACCGATTGACTGTTTGTGCTGCATTTATTGAAAACAAAGTATTGTATATTCTTTGTTAGTTATTAGTCAAAAGGATAACAAGACATGCGCATCGGAGATGCAGGCGTTGAATTATGGTGGCAATCGGAGAGTGTTGCTTGTCCTTAACCCGGTTATCAATCATTTCCCGATTGGCATATATGGAACCTTTGTTCAAGTTATAATGCTAACAAGTTCCAAATTTGTAAAAATTAGTTAAGGTCCATAATTCTGTAACGAGAAATCGAGCCGGTGTAAAAGGATTGGAAGTCCGTAGGAACGTTAGTCCCTCTGGACTACTATTCCTAGAAATGTTAGATCTAGGACTATAATTCCGCGGAATAATAGTCCAGAGGGACTAATTTTCCTACGGACTTCCATTCCTGTTACACCGGGTCATTTTTCGAACTCGCTTGAGATATTACTGCAAAAGACCTGTATGGCAAATATTAGTCAAATCGGAGAACGCTTGTTCAAGTTATTGCGCTAATAGTGTGAGGAAGCCCGGACGTCCGTCCGAGCGCCCGCCCGGACGCACATTGACCGTCGCCTAATCATAGGTCTCTGTTGTTAACACAACTCGACCAAAAATCAATCTAAAATACCTCGGATTGCGAATTATAGGTTTTATTTCGTTGTTTATTAATGTCTCCTATAATTAAGGAAATTGTTGGAATTCGTCTTGTTTGGGATCGTCTTGTTGGAATATTTTACCCATTCGTCTTGTTGGGATGACACTAGTTAAATTCCGTCATTGTACATTTTGTACTAAGTATAGCCCCATAACGTTGTAATGAAATTATTTAATCTCAAACAAGTATTTTTTCGAGTCAATGTTGATATTTTGTTGAAAGTGTTACATACTTATGTTGTTACAAACCTTTGGTGTCTTGCCAGATTTCTAAAAGATATTTTAGCACCTCTATATGTTTTCTAAAGTTCACAGTAGCGTCGGCTGAGGTAGTCGGTGATGGACAGAGGAGAACTGGCCCGAAACATATTGCTATATTTTCCGCTGTCATTTTGTTCTTCTCACTTTTGGAAGCAATTTTCTTTAAGTGAGACAGCACCAATCGCATGGTTTCCTGAAAATAAAAATCAAACAAAAATTGCATTTGCTACTCTTAACTGACCCTAACAGACTGTGTAAGAAACGGGGACGTGGAGATCATTTCATACCTGGGGAGGGGGGGGGGGGGGCGAGGACACGGTCATAAGTGACACCCATATACTGATATAATTGTGACATGATAGCAATACAATACACACAGAAATATATTGGGGTCCCACACACGTCTATTGTGAGAAAAAATCATATTTTTTTGTTCCACATTTAACAAATCTCCTCATCAGTCCGACTTTAAAGGCTCTAATAGGGACACATCGAACAAGGAAATGTTTGATCACGTCTAAGGTTCCGCTCCTCAGTTTTCCAGGCATTTCCAAAAATGACATGCCATACACCCTCTTCAAATGCAAATATTCTGTAACTTAGTTATCTAACCCATAACATGTATTACATTTCCCAAATCCAACAATCTAAAGTGGGTGAAATAATTTATTGTCAAATGCAAGACTTTAACCTGCAAAATTGCAGGAAAAAATAAAATGCCAATACCAGTAATTTTCAGCCACCCAGCAGCCTCAAAAGCAGCATTTGTCTACTATCCCTACTCACCGAAACCTGGAGCATATAACCCCCTGTTTCTAAAATGTGAAAAATAAATTCCATGTTTCCATCTCATTTTTTGTGACTTGACTGGTAGCAAACCCGTGTCAACAATGACATTTTAAAAAATAGCCAACTTTTCGAAGCCACTGTTTCCCATAATTCATCTGGTAATTTACCCCTATGCATCAGGCTCCAACTTTGAGACCCAAACTTCAAATTCTCTTGTCCAACAAAAAGCCTAATGTAATCATATATCTGATACTGAAAATATATCTCCAATTTACATGGCATTAGTTTCAACATATGCCCTATGTTTAGAATTTCACCCCTGTGCAATAGTGCGGAACTGCAGACAGGAACCTTCAGAGTAAGGGGTTGGTGCACCCCTTCCTGCCAATTCCCAATAAGATTGCAATGACGGGTTTTTAACCCTTTACACAACGTAACGGCCAAAAGCCATCAGCGCTATTCACGAACGATCAACCATTCAATTTTGATTATTTTTTTTGTTTGTTTCAGAAACATAGTCTATGACCCCTCATGGGAACGAGCTCCTTGAGCTCGTTCCCATGAGGGGTCATAAGCTATGCTTTTGATAACAAAAATGAAAAAATTAGTTATTCAGTAATTTAGTTTACAAATGTCGTCTTCCTCTCGTGTTAGGTAAAGGGTTAAAGATAATGTTGGCCTAATCACTCCCCCCGCTCTCTGAACTATTTCTGGGAAAAATCTGGAGGGGGGAGGGATGGGGGAGTAGTCCCTGGCAACAACTATATCTCTGTGACTATTTTCCAATGTCGTGAAGAATTCTTACACCGTCGAACGACATCTTTGAAGACGAATAACGAAGAGAGAGAGAGAGAGAGAGAGAGAGAGAGAGAGAGAGAGAGAGAGCGAGAGAGAGAGAGAGAGAGAGAGAGAGATCACTGCAGCTGTCATTCGTTTTTTTTTATCTAGGCAGAATGAACACAACTTGCCCGTGACATCTTAAAACCAATACCATTATCAGCAATTTCTGTGTGTGTGTGTGTGTGTGTGTGTGTGTGTGTGTGTGTGTGTGTGTGTGTGTGTGCGTGCGTGCGTGCGTGCGAGGGTGCGTGTGCGTGTATGTGTGTGTGTGTGTGTGTGCGTGCGTGCGTGCGTGCGTGCGTGCGTGCGAGGGTGCGTGTGCGTGGGTTTGTCTTACCAACTTGACGAGGTAACTAGACAAAAGAGTTTGCGTGTTTCGCCTTACCGAGGTACAACAGACAAAAGAAACCCTTTACCTCGGTTGTTTTCCCAGAACTGTACCGGCAAAACGAGGTAGAAACGGTAGAAACCGTTAGTTCACACAAAGGACAAACAATGGGGTACCTCGGTATGTAGGGTAGACAAGACTCTGTGTGTGTGTGTGTGTGTGTGTGTGTGTGTGGGTTTGTCTTACCAACTTGACGAGGTAACTAGACAAAAGAGTTTGCGTGTTTTGCCTTACCGAGGTACAAAAGACAAAAGAAACCCTTTACCTCGGTTGTTTTCCCAGAACTGTACCGGCAAAACGAGGTAGAAACCGTTAGTCCACACAAAAGACAAACAATGGGGTACCTCGATATGTAGGGAAGACAAGACTCTGTGTGTGTGTGTGGGGGGGGGGGGGTGCGGTGAGTGAGTGCGTGTGTGTGTGTGGGGGGGGGGGGGGTGTTAATATATTTGTGATTACCATGTTGAAAATGTTATATAAAACTGCTCGTCACATGTAAGGGAAACTTTCCTGCGAATCATTAACTTAGAAGTTTCTCGTGTTGTTAGTGCACAAATCTCCTGAGTCAGATGGTAACGTACTTGTATAACACACGACCTTGACTTGTATTTAGCTTTTTTTTCGAGTCGTTTCTTTTTCAGGTGTATATAGATTTCAAAGCCTAGCAATCTGCCATGATATATTGTAGACATTGAAACACGTTTTATATTTAAGACGGTAAATCAGGGAGGTCATCCGGGACGTAAATTTTAACTGCGTTGTTGATAATGTACAAAGGGCTGTAGCTTCGAAGAGAATGATCGCTGTCACCCTGTATGACCCGCCAGATTTGGAAGCAAGGAGAGCAGCAAACGCCCACCAAGAAGATATTTGATAAACAAATGGGTTCTAAAATCCGTATTCGGACACATAATGTAATAGAAACACGACGGGCCTCATTTTATCTTTGAAGGTTTGTCCAATTTTCCAAACTTTGTATACTGCACCACGAATGGTGAGTATATGGGTAAGCAGTGATTTCTGGCGGAGACATGTCTACCCGTGTGTAGCCAAGATTTGCCAAGAGACCACGACCAAGGTACTTCGACTACAATATGTGGGACTTTTTGATGGTATGTTTCACAGCTAACGTATATCGTCATGAAAATCGACTTTCTACAAAGTTATCTCCCTTGAAATTATTTGACACCAGAGGTAGGCTCAATTTAGAAGCAAGTATTCGTTGAGAAAACACCTACGACATCAGTAGAAAATAAAGCCAAGTTTCCTATTTTTCCTTTTAATAAATGAAAACAACAGACAGCTCTCGGAGCTGTCTGTTGTTTTTATTTATTAAAAGTAACAAAAAGAAACTTGGCTTTTTATGGCAAGCTACTTAGAAGCAGTTAGTTCACATATAATTCGGTATAAAAATATCTCTATGTGTGACACACCCTCCAACACCAGGTGTCGAATTTGGATCTTTCTTTAGCGAATGTGGTTTTACATTACACAGTAATTTGCAAATTTTTATTCATCCCAGAAAAAAATAGCAAATCTCATCTCCGAGACTTGTATATCATGGAAAGGACAGTGTTTGTATTATATGCCAGGATGCGCGTAATGTTGATATAATGAAAACAAAATGTTGCAGAACATCTAAACATGGTGAAAACGCCGTGTTCTTGCTTGTAATGGCGGGGGGGGGGGGGGGGGGGGCAGAGAATAACAGTGAAACGTCCAAATTCACTGGGATAAAAATTGTAAAAAGCCAGCTTCTGTATTTTTATCGTAGTCTACGGGAAAATGGCTCAAGTTTATGCAAGGATGCGCACATAAGTGGTATAAATTTGCTACGATTTCTACATTTCAATCTTTGTATGAACTTCCCATACTCTTAGTGTTAAATTTCACTGACAGTTTGGGGAAATTAAGGGGAGCTAACTTTCTTGTAAATCTCCTCCAATGACGAAAATTATAAGACATGTATACATAATCGTAGCCTCCAGTATCGGTCGGAGTTTGATGGAAGCCTTAAAATATTAATAATTCTAACTCCATCGTAATTAATTCCAAGTGTAATTCTCAAGCGTTGCAGTTGTCACATAATGTGCTGAAGGAACGATATGGTTCAAACATATTCCATCATTGTCCACAGTGAAAATTGAGACAATGAGAGGCAGCCCATTTTCAATCCCAAATTTATGGTGAAGACAGGCTTGTAACTCAGAACATCTAATGACTTCGCGTATAAAATATAAGTCTGCAGCACGTAACACTGCAAACAAACTGAATGTGAGAAATATTGTTCAACTACTCCGCCAAAGAATAATTTTCATAAAGCATCCACTATCCATAAATGTTTTGGAGAAGCATTTCACAAATGCTGCCTTCTTATCTCTTTTTTCAGTCTTCTTTAGCTGTTCTTCGCTTTCCTATTAGGCAAGTTTGAACAACCATCCCATGCATCGTCGGCTTTTCGTATTTCGGATCGAGCCAACGTTTGTTCACACCTGCCCACCCTCCCACGGAATGGAGATTTTGTATCTCTGCGATCGTATATAGTGTCCCCGATTCTCCAAGATACACAATGCACCCCTGTATCGATTAAAACACTTATAAAGTTAACATGTGTCCCAAAATATTAATGACGCGTCATTTGCTTATGAACTTGAATTGAAGGCTCCCAATCGTGTGAGTTCAATCGAAGGGAAATAACTCTAAAAAAAGAAAAAAAAAGTCTGCTTGCAAAATGACGCTTAAACGCTTTGCTTGTCATTCCGACGAAGAGATATTTGTAAAACGTGCCAAATTCGTCCCGGATAATACACAAAAGGCAAATAAAAAAAGCAACCAATACATTTAGAAGTCATTTGGAAGAAAATAAAGAAATCGACAGATTTTGAATCGTTTGATGGATGTAGACTGGCCGAGGTTCTTCGTCTTTTCATCTTGACGCCCTCAAGAAAGATGGAGAGATTATAAAACATCATCTTTAGAGAACTGTCGACATAGTTTGAACGATTACCTTCAAACATCCCCATAAGTAAAACTTTGACATGATAAAAGACAGTGAGTTTGCCGATGCAAACCACTGTTTTAAAACAGCTTTGCATGAATTAAAAGCGTGTGGCAAAGGGGATGTTTAACATTTTCCAACACTTCAGAAAGTGACCACAGCACATTGTATAATAGCATTCATATGAATTTTGACGCACCGGTTGGTTTGTACAATAAAGTGAATTTTGACGTTAGGCTCTATTTCTGTCGCAGAGATTCAGAAAATATTGCAGAAATGGATAAAAACACTTTCTCTGTGCCTCGCGATTCCAAAACTGGACTTAAAACTTTACCCAACGTAACGGCCAAAAGCGGCCACCGCTATTCACAAAAATGGCCAATCAATTTTCATTATTTGTTTCATTTTTTGTCTCAAAAACATAGGCTATGACCCCTCTTTGGAACGAGCTCGTCGAGCTCGTTCCAATGAGGGGTCATAACCTATGTTTTTGAGACAAAAAATGAAAAAAATTAGTTATTCAAGAATTGTGTTTGCAAGTGTCGTCTGCTTTTCATATTAGGTAAAGGGTTAAATATTTAAAAAAACAAAGGATGAGCTCACCGAAATTCGTCGAGAGAATGAAACACAAAGCTTCACAGTCATAATGCCAGAAGATACAAATTCAGAAAAATATTGTTCTGCTTGATCTTTGGAGAAATATATTTCAAAATTTAATCCAGACCACATGAGTGTTTTCTTGATTCTGACAGTGTGTTGTACTCGAAGCGAGCAGTCGGAAAATACACTCATTCAAAATTCAGGACAAAACTGAGAAACTTTTGCGGATTGTCACGGACTTACACAAACCACTCCTTTCGTACTACAGTGGTTACGATTCCGACAAGAAGTAATTTTTGACTTGCTCGGATGATGTCACCTACTGGGCATAAATCGGTCAGCTCGAAGAGAAGGAAGAAATGGATCGTGCGGGCCATCAATAACGCGGTTCACAGAAACGATCTGCCACCATTGAAGCAATAGAGTCAATACCAGAGACAGCTTCAGCAAGCACTGGGTTAGAATGTCCTTCTACTGCTATTGAACTTGAAGTCACAAATAATGAAAGTGTCAAGGACACTGTAGCTCAACTTGTCAAGACATGTACATGTATAGTATGTGACACAGCAATGATAAAGATCTAGGTAATGACCTGATAACAAAGGTACATATAAAGTATTGTAACGGTCTGTACATAAATACTCACCGTAGCCTGTAACAAATGTATAGGTAAAGTATGGCAAAGGTGGGTGACAGTCAGATACTAAACTGGAAAAGAAATCTTTGTGTCCCAGAGTGGGTCTGATTGAACCCCAAAATATTTGTTCTCATAGCACAGTGATAACAAAGGCACCCCAAAACACACTCATTCCTGTCCCAAGGTGAAAACAAAGGTACCCAAGAAGTTTCGTGAAGATCAGTTCATAAATACGAGCTGTATAGAAGTTGTGACAAAAAACTGATTGGACCTAATTTCGGTACAAAATGGCCACTGGCAGCCATCTTGAATTTTGGACCGAACTCAGTAACACTCGTTCTCGTCCCAAAGTGATAACAAAGATACCCAAGAAGTTTCGTGAAGATCGGTTGATAAATACAGCCTCTAGCCCGAGCCGTATTGATATGTGCACTTACAGTGTATAAATAGCACTAAATAAATCAAAATTCATCTAATTTGCATAATTTCTGCACGAGAAAAAACCCTGTACTGTATATGATGTATTCCATTTTACTAAACATTCATACACAAATTTATTCAAATCAGAGCTTTCATAGAGAAGTTCTGTACAAAAGACTGATTGCACTAATTTTGGTACAAAATGGCTGTGGTGGCCATCTTGAATTTTGGATCACACCCCAAAAAACACTCGTTCTCATCCCACGGTGATAACAAAGGTACCCAAGAAGTTTCGTAAAGATCGGTTCATAAATACGGCCTCTAGCCTGAGCCGTATAGAAGTTGTGTACAAAAAACCGATTAGACCTAATTTCGGTACAAAATGGCCACTGGCAGCCATCTTGAATTTTGGACCGCACTCAGAAACACTCATTCTCGTCCCAAGAAGTTTCGTGAAGATCGGTTGATAAATATAGCCTCTAGCCCGAGCCGTACTGACATGTGTACTTACTGTGTGTAAGTAGCACTGAAAAAATCAAAGTTCATCTAATTTGCATAATTTCTGCACGAGAAAAAAAAACCCGTATTATATGTGATGTGTCCCATGGTACTAAACATTCACATTCACACAATTTTTTTTTCAAATCAGCGCTTTCATATGGAAGTTCTGTGCAAAAATCTGATTGCACCTAATTTTGTACAAAATGGCTGCCATCGGCCATCTTGAATTTCGGACCGCACCCAAAAACACTCGTTCTCGTCCCACGGTGATACCAAAGGTACCCAAGGAGTTTCGTAAAGATCGGTTTATAAATACGGCGTCTAGCCCGAGCCGTATTGGCATTTGCACTTACAGTGCTGAAAGTAACACTAAATACATCAAAGTTAGTCTAATTTGCATAATTTACGTACGAGAAAAAACCCGTACTATATGTGATGTATCCCATGGTACTAAACATTCATACAAAAAATTATGCAAATCAGCGCTTTCATATGGAAGTTCTGTACAAAAAACTAATTTCACCTAAGTCTGTACAAAATGGCCGCCAGCGGCCAACTTGAATTTCGGATCGGACTCCAAAACACTCGTTCTCGTCCCACGGTCATAACAAAGGTACCCAAGAAGTTTCGTAAAGATCGGTTCATAAATACGGCCCCCAGCCCGAGCCGTATTGAATTGCAGACGGACAGACGGACGACTGGCCATGGCATAAGCTCAAATTTGGCTTCGCCAAAGTTGAGCTAAAAATCAAAACAATGGATCCGAACACTACGAGGTGTTTAACATGGATGATCTGTTCTCAGATTTTGATGAAACAAACAATCCAAGTTTTGTTAGTTATCAGACTGCTGTTCAAAACAGAAGACAAATCCCAATGTCCAGTAACTGTAAAATAGATTCAGGTGAAATAATTTTTCAGTAAAAATAGGCTGTTACCAGGGCTGGGAGCAGTTAACGTGTTAAATTATTTTCACAAGGTTAAAAAAATTTAACTAAGTTAGTAACGTTTAACTATGAAGATTTTAATTGTATAATATGTAGCATTGTGTCGTTATCTTGTGTTTACCCAAGCCGGATGGCGTGTGCCGATGACGTCGGGTTTTGTGACGAAATTGAAGAACACGAATAATTTAGATGTCCGTAGCCCTCCTACCAACGTTGGCCCGCCGATATTTGACGATACAACAATATCAGCTTCATCCGAACGCCTATTTTCCATATGAGGATTGGTATTCGAGCAACGGCGGATGTCTCTTTCTAAGGATACGGCCGCAGCGATTGTATTCTTAAATGAAAACATCGCTGAAGCTGAATGTTCGAATTCATAATAACCTGAGAGAACTATCTTAACTACAGTTGTACTGTGCGTAAGTTCAATTATATTCAAATTCAAATCAATAAAAATGGCCGAAGTTATTAAAAAACTTTCATTTTAACATTTAACGTCATTTAACTCGTTAACGCAGAATTATTTAACACGTTAACTTTTTAAGGAAAATTGATCTAATTATACATGGTCAATCGCAACGTCTTGTCGCCCCGCAATTGGGGGTCCATGAATCAACGATAGCTCATTTAGTTGGGTGTCTCAGAGTCACGGGAAGATTAGCTGACCGTTCCAGAAGCGGACATCCGCGCGTTACGTCGCCACGTCAAGATAGAGGCATACGTTTCTCACACCTCCGTAACCGATTTCAGACGGCGACGGAGACTGCGAGTCTGATTGTAGGCACTCCTGGTCGTCGAGGGTGTCCAAGAACAGTTAGGAATCGGTTGGGGGAAATCAATTTAAGGCCCAGATGTCCCTATGTTGGTCCGCTACTTACACCCAGGCGACGTCAACGTCGATTGTAATGGCTACGGGCACATGCACCAAATCGTTTTCACATGGCCCACTGGAGACGTATGTTATTCACTGACGAGTCTCGGTTCACGCTTTACAGGTCAGATGGACGACAGCGTTGCCGTCGATGTCGAGGTGAGCGATATTCTGACGCGCGCGTTAAGGAAAAAGACTTATTCGGGGGAGGGTCTGTTATGTTTTTTTTTGGGGGGGGGAGGATTTCTCACGGCGTGAAAACACCTCTCGTGGTCATCCAGCGCAATCTTACAGCCGTAAGATATCGGGATCAGGTCCTCATGCCCCACGTCCTTCCACTTATCCATGCACGTAACCTTACGTTGCAGCAGGATAGTACGAGGCCACACGTTGCTAGGGTTTGTCGTGACTTTCTCAACCAAAACAATGTCCCAGTTCTCGATTGGTCATCCTACAGTCCAGATTTGTCGCCGATCGAGCATTTGTGGGACAAGCCGGACAGGAGGGTCAGAAAGCGCGTCAACATCCCAAACAACGTCGCTCAGCGCACACAGGCCCTTCTTCAGGAGTGGAATAACATGCCACAAAGGACCATAAGCAACTCGATGGGGTCAACGGTAAGGAGGGTTAGAGCAGCGACTGAAGCCCGGGGTGGGTACACCCGCAATAGATTTTTTTCAGGAAATGGCGTAGGGTACCCACGTTTGAACCTTATCCATGCAAACGCCGCCTGTGTTAAGACAACAAAACTCTCTGAGCCCTTTCCAGCAATTAATCAGATGGTAGGTTTGATCTGCACATACCAGAACAAAAGATTATCATCATAAAATTGGTGACAATAGTCGCTTTCGGCAGGGCAAGTATTAAACTAAATGCTGTCTTGAAGATGTGTTAAATAATTTACAAACCTGGTTAGCTTTTGGAAGGCACTCAAGAATACTAAGAAAGAGTTTGGCACTACCATCTGGGTCACCTGGTAACCGAACTGACATCGCATCTAGCAGCATTTGATACAGCGCATTCGTTATTATTGGTTCTGGTAATTCACGTAGAAAATCTTTAAGAATACCTGAGAAACAAAATGACATTTTCGTAATATTAAAAATATACAAGCATTCAATTTTGTACTTATTTATCATGGATAAGCTTATTAACACTTAAACCAACTTACCTGATATCAAAATATTTTATTTTGATTATAATGTTTTGAAATTTTAAAATCAATTTGAACTAAACAATATCATGTGACCCCCTTACTGGAACGAGGTTATTTTGTAAATTTGAGGGTAGACGCGATTGATTCGTTAGATAAATGGTTAAAAACAAAAGTAAAGAAAGAACCATAACCACCTCTCCCCACACGCAAACAAAAAATACGAACGCAAAGTGTGTATGAAGTATTAGTTGGGAAGCGAAATTGTTTGTCGTTCGATAGACTTTAACTATTTATCTAACATAGCGGCCAAAAACGGCCAGACAATTAACCCGAATAAGCCTATCACAGCCTAAAATATCTTGGAAGTTTCTCACTAAAACCATACAAATATGGATGTCAATAGAACCAGCTCGTCGAGCTGGTCGTTATGATATCCATATTTGTATGGTTTTATTGAAAAATTGTGAAATTTGTTTTCGAAAAATGTGAAATTTAATTTAAATTTTAAAAATACTATGTTAGGAAAAAAGTTAATTTATGACCATTCTCAAAGAGCTCTGTCTCGTTTTTTAAACTAAACATCAACAAATTCTTTTCTCGTAACCCTTATTTTTGCCTCCACAACATAACTTTTGACACCGCGGTGGAACGCGCTCCTTGTGCTCGTTTCAATGAGAGGGTCATCAGCTATGTTAAAGAGGCACAAAAGAAAATTTTAGTTTCTCAATATTCGTTTTTTTTTGTCTCGTGTGCTATTCGGGTTGGGTAAGGGGAAAATACATGGTGTATGACGCCGAAGTTTGAACTTACTTATTGAAGCAAATGGCAGTACAAATATGCGCCGAAATCACATGAGACAAAAACGTATTTGGTCATATTCAGTTTACATTCTTGAATTCACGAAGCTGGCAGTCTTGTTGGGATGAACTCGAATTATGAACCCGCAGCACTCCAGTCCTGTAAATAGTGAAGCTGCCACATTCCCCAACTAATCTTTACGTTAAAACTAGTTGTTTGAGGCTTCGTTTACAAATTGTTTAGGGGCGGGGTGGCACAGTGGTTACGGCATTGAACTTCAAACCGAGTACCTCACGGTTCGATCCACGCCAGGGGTAACTGCATTGTGTCCTTGGGCAAGGCACTTAATCCCGATTGCCCGCATGGGGGCACGGTGACGCTGTGTACTAAGGCGAACTGCAGGTCGATGATTCACCTGTCTTCAACCAATGGTAACCATGCTTGTGTGGAGTTAGTACGCTGGTGAGTCTGACAGGTGCTCGCAGTTGCTTGATGGTTCTCTCTGGGTGCTCCGGCTTCGTCCCCCCGTACAACTGGTCGACACGAGGTGACCCTGGCTCTCGAAAGGGTCATTAAACTCCACTAAATAAATCAATAAATTACAAAATGTTTTCACAAGTTAACACAGTTCTACGAAATGCAGTAATAAGAATAGGTATGCAGTTTCCAAGTTTTAGAATCAATTTGCCTCTAAAGCAATTTGTTTTTGTTTGTTTTCTTTTGGGGTTTGGTTCGAAATATTTCTATCCATTCCTCCTCATATTATATTTTGACTGGCTTTAGTACAGCGCTATCCAACTTCAGGTTATTTCCTTCACCACAGATTTGATAGCACGCTATTTATTCGTTCTCTTGGGCTGTAGATGTACGAAGTGACCTCTTCCACATAAATGTTTCCTTAATTATTAATTGGGAATTGAGGCCGTTTCCTATAACTTCTTATCCCTTCTGTTAGAAGCATCCACAGATTTCTTTATTGTTGTTTAGGATAACTTTTTGTAGCATCTACCACATGCTCTCAGGCCACCAGTCTAATTCTGTTCGGAATTCGACATTATTATGGGCTGTTAGTTTATCCATGTTTTGCTGAAATTTGCGTGCAGACGTGATGTGCCTTTACTAATAAAGATATACAGTTGGTATTTCCTGCCACAGTTATAGATATTCTAATCAATAAGTATTTAATTTCCCTTGTAAACATCAAGATATAAACAGAATTTGTGAAACTACATAATCATAAAACTGCGGATATTGGAAGTCTTCATTTTACGGATTGTGATGTCATCAAAATATCGATCTAATCAAGCCCTGACTGAGTGCTTTGATTCACAGAAAATGAATCGTTATGAATGTTTTCTGATACAGTCTTCCGGAATATATCAGTTGTTCGGAAAAGCGAACCTTAGGTTCGCTTTTCCGATCAACTGAAATATACCAGACGAATGAATCTAAACATAGACGATGACCTATTTCGGGGTAGACTGGTTCCAGGCCATAAAGTCGTCGAATGTCTTACAGAATTAGACTGGTGGTCTGAGAGTTTACATCTTCTATATGACGACCTCAACAAAAGTATGCAGTCATGTTTAGTCAGAGGCGGCTGAGTCAGGGGGCACGTGCCTCTCCACTTTTGTTCCACAGATATGTTTCGCAGTTACTCAATGAGTAAAAATGGGCGCATGAAAACGTGTCAATATACAGGCATTCCTGTAACGTTTGCAAATCAAAACAATATTTAGCCAAAGAATACCACTTTCGGTCGCTTCGGTTCATTTCTTCTAAATCAACTATATTCCAACCAGACGGCTGGCTTTCGGGTTGGAAGATGGTTGAAGTGGAAGAAACGGAGAAGACAGTGACCACACAGCGACATATTAATCTAAACGAGAGACTATATCGAGTCACGGTACATTTACCGATATTCAATTGTTGCCTTTCTCACACTGGGTCAAACCATGATAGCTTTCTAAATTTGTGCCCCTCCACTTTTATCGACCTTCCGCTGCCCCTGTGTTTAGCCAATCGTTTATACCTATGTTATGCACGTTAGAGGACTTCCGCTCCAGGCGTAATTGTGGGTCCAACTTTTACCGGTAAAACATAACTTGTTTACCACAGTAAACAAGCAATGCTCCACTTCACGGGGTTACCAACGGTGTAAAACATTCTACTCTCGTTGTAACTCCACGAGTGACGAAAACATGTTTTTGTAACATTACTCAATTCAGTTGGACATTCTGTTAATATTTCAAATATTCATTTTTCAAACACTTGTCACGGATTCGACGAATATTTAAGACATTGTCAAAATAGTCTCCACGTCCATAGTTTGAAATCCACTCTCTGGCACTATGCCTGTTGACTTGTTTGAATGCAATTCAGCTGGATTACGAATGTCTTCATTGTCTTGACCGCGGGGTCATGCGAATTCTGAATATTCGAAAAACAATTCGATTCGAAACGCATATTTGAATCGAAATCAGAGATACAACTATGGTACTTTCGAATATGGTGAACAAAAGAGATACAGGAAGTCATGGGGGAGGGGCGGCGGGATCTATAATCCCTACTGACTAGGCATGCCTTGATGACGTAGCTGGAATACTTCATCAGCCGGGACAAAAGCCTTCACACTCGGGACATTCGGGACAATCGGATTTTCACACAACTCCATCATCGGGACGACGCCCCTTGTTCTAATATAGATCATGAGTCAAGAACACAAAAAAATGTGCGATCCACCATATTAGATGTTAATATTCGTTCGATTCGAAATTTTGGGTGCATATTCGATGGAAAAGCTATATTGGCAAGACCTTAATTGAACGGGTAGATAATTTTGTTGACCCCTTCTTTATTCTGTATCGGTATGGATTAGTCAAAATACAGTAAATTCTACGGCAATGGGTGAACCCATTTTACATTCGTGGCGAGGCTCTGTACAGGCCTGAAAATAAGCAGTCTGACATTTGCAGAATGAGGTCCCCCAGAGGGTGAATTTGATGATGCTATCCCATACAGTGGGCCAATTTATCCTCTGGGTACCTCTTTCTGTTTAGTTTTGAGACCTGATTCAGATTGAGGTTCGCAGAGGGTAAATTTAGTGATGCTACCCTGCTATGCAGGGTAGCATCACTAAATTCACCCTCTGGGGACCTTATTTTGCAGATGACAGTCTGCTTATTTTCTGCCTTGGTTCTGTAATGATTTCTTTCTACATCCGTATATGGACGTGGAATTAGATTGTTATAAACCCTCATACACTCAGTCTTAGGCCCCACAAAGTATATTTTCTGCTCACACACTCAGTCTTAGGCCCCACAAAGTAGATTTTCTGTTTCTCAGGCCATAAATATATATAAATATTTCCATGCTACAAGAGTTCATTTTCTTGGTTTGTTTTATATTTTAGGCCACATAATCTACAGAATAGCATGGGAGGTTGTATATTTCGTTCCTAGGGTGCAAGAGGGCTTTGCAATGCTTTAACACTTAAGGGACAAATCTATCAATTTTAACTTGAGTAAATTATTAGACATAAACCATTTAATTATTATTTTTTTAAGCTTACATTAGTTATAAAAAGAGAACATGCGGGAAGGCCTGAGACACAGATTTTTAACTTTTTAGGCCTTGCACGATTAAATTATAAGACACTCCAGTCGGAACAAATCATCGTTATAATTGCGAGTTATCTACCTTGCACCTTAAGGAACTCTTTGAATGGAGAACCACCAGTACTTTTAGTCTTATGACAAGTTGTTACATCAGGAAAGGATCGTTCAAAAAGTAACTTAATAAAAAATAACCTGGAATATCCAGTTTCAACAATTGTATTACTTTCCCTTTAGTTCTGTAGGCAGCTATTTTCTATACTATTAAAAAAAAGTAGGGGATATTTGATAAAAGTGAGATATATGAAGAAATATATATATATTTTCATCAAAAAGACAGTTGAGTCATTGCACTGTGACATCTAGTGAATAATTTCAGCGATAACTGGGTGTCTGACAATCACACATTCCACATACTGAGCTGTAGAACACATGGACGGTCAGTCAGAGAATTTACCAGATTCAGTCCAAGACCTCAATATCTTGTAAATCCTCCTCGATTCGAGAGTCAAGCGCGGATCCAACGTGGCATAGTCCTCAGTAAACGTCCCATATCAGCTTGACTGATATTATTCCTTTCTTCCTGCAGTGCAGTGGCGAGTTCCTGGACATTGGTAGGGGGCTGTCGGAGGCGCCTGCCAAGCATATCTCAGACGTGCTCGATTGGTGAAAGGTCTGGACTTAGTGCTGGCCAAGGCAGTGTAGTGATGTTCTGCTCCTAAAGTAACTCTGTGGCGACACGGGCCCTGTGTGCTCTTGCATTATCATCTTGGAAAATGAATCGACAGCCGTGATGTCGCGCAAATGGCACCACATGAGCTGCTAACATGTTATTACGGTAGTACTGCCCTGTGACACGCCCTTGGATGATATGCTATTCTGCTTGTCATGGTTATGCCTCCCCATTCCATAATCGATCCACCACCAAAACGATCGTGCTACCTAACGGTTACGTCTTGGTATCGTTCGTTCCGACACTGTCACACTCTTTCGCCTGTCGTGGAAGTCGAGAGTGGACCTCGATTCATCGAAATACATGACGTTGCTCTACCGACGATTGCCCCAGCGCTGTCGTGCTCCACACCAATTACGCCTTGCTGCGATGTGACGTTCAGTCAAACGTGGAATTATTCGAGGTCGTCGAGCGTACAAATCCCAGCTGCGTAGGCGATTTCGGATAGTCTGACCACTGACTCGCACATCTGTCGTTCGATGCAGCTGCTGTCCAATTCCTGGTTAGCAGTTGTCGCCCTTGGACGACCTGACCGACGTCTGTCATCAACATTGCCTGTCTGACGGTAGCGTGAGCACAACCTGCTAATCACTGATTGTGTAACACTGAGAATTTGAGCCACTGCGGTCTGTCTGTTGCCAGCTTCCAACATGCTAACGGCACGTAAACGTTCGATACGTGCCAGTTTTCGCATACCTCAAAAGTTACTTTTCAAACAGAAACTATTGATGAATGAGTTTATACCAAGAAAAGAACGATGAGACCTCCGAAAAAGCCCGTCCTGTACAAATGAAAATTTCAAAACGTACCCCACAGACATTAACGCGGCGCTCGTGCGAAAAACCTGCACGAAGTTTTCATGGGGCGGTAACATTCATGATCCACACTAAACTTGGTAACATACTGATATGTCCAATCGCGCGTATCCAATACCATTTTTCGAAAATATCAACATCAGTTTGGATAACTCCTACTTTTTTAAATACATTGGAGCCCACTTAATTGGATATCTCTTAACTGAATAACCCTGCTAATTAAATATAATTTTTCAACACAAAACAATTTACCATACCTCCAGTACAAATTTGACCTGTTTTTGAATATAGGTTAGAGAGTAAACTCCTGTTAATTGAATAAAATATCTTGCAACCAGTCGAGAAATTACCCTGACTCTCAACAGTTTTTCTTTGTTTTTTGAACTATTTGACCTCAGTACATTCAATACAGGCATTTAATCTATTATATCTTGTTTGACAGATCTCATAGAGCTCTGTCAAACAAGATATAATAGAATAAATGCTAAGTTTATCTCCAAAATACAGGAAAGTGTCACAATCCCTGTTAATTGAATACTCCTGTTAATTGAATAATTTTCATTGGCAAAGTGGCTATTCAATTAACAGGGTTCCACTGTAGTATATTTTGTCTTGTAGACGTTCGAATTTATTTTTCACCCAATAATGTGAGATGTTTGAAAAGTACGAACGCATGCGCTCACCGATGATACAAATTATCCAAACATTTCAAAATTTAAAATTCTGTATGAAATTTCCATACTTTTAGTGTTAACTTCACTGACAGGAAATCAAACGAGCTAACTAAATCTCTTCCAATAACGAAAATTATCAGCCATGTGTTATTCATGCTTTTTCATAATATACGCAATGTGAGTGTTCTGTGTTCGTTGCGATAAGGTATTAAAAAACGAATTTTCTTATCAGTTTCTCATTAGTCCTGACGTAATCTTATGTCTCTAATGTTAACCTTGCTGTAAAATATACAAGGCTGCTAACTATACTAAGACCAATGTACAGGGACGTTGTTAACCCTTTATCCAACGTAATGACCAAAACAGGCCAGTGCTATTCACAAAAATTACCATTCAATTTTCATTATTTTTTTCATTTTTTGTCTCAAAAACATAGCTTATGACATCTATTGGAACGCGCTCGTTGAACGCGTTCGAGTGATTGGTCAAAAGCTATGTTTTTGACGCAAAAAAATGAAAAAAATAGTTATTCAAGAATTTTATTTCAGGCTGCCGTCTGCCCTTAGTGTCAGGTAAAGGGTTAAGGGTTCTCGGATGGGGGTCCACCTTTAGATTTCCAATTGCACCCCCACCCAGTAGGCAAAATTTCGACTACCATTACATTTTATTAGCTCCCCCCACCCCCACCACACTCCCGAATCAAAATTGTCCAACTATAGGTGTTAACCCTTTACCCAATGTACACAATTTTCTAAATTTTTTTTTCTAATTTTTAAAAAATAAAAATCAACAATCATCGAACTCGGTACATAAATTGTATATGAAATCGCGACTCATTAGAGATCCTCTATTCCTTGGAAAGCTACCCAAGAGAGATTTCCACAGGACGAGATATTATTGAAAAAATGGACGACTTTAATTTAATGAGAATAAATATAATCGGTGAATTTTTCTATCCATATCTGAAGATGAAACACAATGGCTGTCAATTGCTGAAACGGAAAGAAATACTGATACACTGAGATGGTCGGGAGAGGCTGGACAGGTCAGCATCCAGTCAAAAGCAGGGATTTTTACCGAAACCACACCAACTAATTAAAATCCAAGGAAAAGGGTCTGCTCGTTTAACTCATCCTGCTTGAATGCTCAAGCATATTTGCCCGGCCAGGACATGAATGTGCTCCGCAGTTCTGTATGCCTACCTTTGTTTCTCGGTGAGTTGTTGAGACAAGTAATCTCCAATCATTGTAATTAGCACCGGCAATCGGTTAGGTCGTGTTAAAAGGCGTGTAAGACTGCCAAGCTTTTACCACGACTGTGTCGATTGTCATAACGAATCACCAATGGCCAATGGGGGTGCGCGGTGACTCAGTAGGTAGAGATGCAGTCTGCAAGCCGAGAGGTCCTCGGTTCGAATCTCACCTGCGACAACCGCGTTGTGTCCTAGGACAAGACACTTAATCCCAATTGCCAACATGGGGGCAGGGTGGCGTTGTGTATTAAGCCGTACTGTACGTCGACGGTGCACTTGTCTTCAACCAATGCAAACCCTGCTTGTGTGGAGTTAGTACGTTGGTGAGTTTGACAGTTGTTAGCCTTTACTCGGTGGTTCTCTCTGGGTACTCCGGTTTCCTCCGCCTGTAAAACTGTCCGACACGATGTGACCCTGGCTGTCGAATGTGTCGTTAAACCCCAATAAATAAATAATCACAAATGCACCACGAAAGTAGCAATAACCTATGAGAGATGTATGACTGCATGGTTGTCTTTGAACATGCCAGTTATCGGGAAATAGAAGAATACTCAACCTTTCTAATGTCCGGCAAGATAAGGAATTACATCCCGACGAGCTTTTTCCATTGAGTGGGTCACACGATACGGTTTTGTGAATATTTAAAATAATAATAATAATAATAATAATAATAATAATAATAATAATAATAATAATAATAATAAAAATAAAAACAAAGTTTGATATCGTCTGTGCCCGGTAAATGGTTAACCATTTGAGCCCTGATCTTCCATGTCAGTTCAATGTCAAGAATTGGAGTCCATCTTCATTATTTGGCGACAGACCAATTAATATTTTCAAGAATATTGATTAGTCTATCGCACTCATTCACTTAACAGCAGCATGTGTAATGAAATATCATATCCCTAGTCCGGAAAAAAAACGGCCTCTCAGGTTCAAAGGGCCGAGGAAAGCCTGCCTAAAATGTTTATCGGTAAAATAATTTGGAAAAAAGTGAATGTAACATGGATAACATGTCATCTCTATTAAACTTGAACATGGGACAGTTTACATCCTGGAGAACCTGTGAAATGGCGCATGTAGACATTTAACATTATCTCCTCGTGAGAACCCCAGGATATGAAGCTGTACTTGCTTGCTGTGGTAAACAAGCTCTATTTTACTGGTAAAATAGGACCCTGTCACCAATGTGTGAGGGTGGAAATCCTCTAAAATGGGCAACATGGGTATAAACGAATGACTAAACTTGACTTCATTTCCATGTTACCCTCACGATTAGCCACTGTCAGAAATACAGTTAAAACTAGAAGTCCTGTCATGAAATGCGCACAAATAAGACGTCGATCTGCGCGTTAATCTACGCGTTATGACCATAGTAAGGCTATCACATTCTGTGCATATGGTTTGTGCACACGCAATGTTTCAGCCAATGGACCTCCGGGAAACCCGGAGGTCCATTGGCAGAAACATTGTCTGTGTTTGCTATGAGTAACCAGGAAAATCTGCCATGCTTTGGATGCCATTCGATATGGCAATTGCGCGCAATTCCTACGCGCAATTAAGCCTAGGTAAGCGCACAGTTCGTGACAGAACTTCTAGTTTTAACTGTATGTGACCCTAAAGACCAATAATAATAAAACATTTGACATTATCACGCGATCGTGCATCACTTGATTTAACCAGTGGTAATGTAGGGGCGTTGCTAGTTAGGATAAACACCCCAGAGACCTTACCTAATGATCGTATCGACAAATAACACGTTCATGTTACTCTGTAGCAGTTTCCGCAACCGATGGTAGGTTGGAGTGGTTGTCAGTGAGGACCAGTGGGCGAAAAGAAGAAATTAGGATACCTGATTTATCTGATCAAACTTCTAAATGAACAGTGGTGTAAGATCGTTTTAAAACAGTTGAGATCCACAACGGTAACATGGTGGACAAATCAAAGGCGGGGTTTGGTGAATACTCGATAAAGGTCTGCGATCATTGGTTGATAGTGGGAATCAAAATTAAACCTTTCAGTCTGGCATGAATAAAGATTTGACTAAAAAGCTGACCTTTCACGAGCAATGAACAAAACATTCTCAAAAAATGGGAGGGAGGGTTGGTAATAATTTAATCCTACAGCCCGGTAGGGTTGTAGGATAAAATTATCCCCTTACCTCTCTCAAATAGAAAAAGGACTCTACCATTTCCATGTTGGCAGTAATGTATTGGACGATACCATTTCATACATCTGAGTTGATGAATTAAAGACGCATTGATCCAGGAGATGGGATTGCAGTATGAATTGATTATCTAGCTTTGGGGAAAAAGGTCACTGAATGCTCTTCAGAAGACACTAAAACGGGTAATTGAAATTTAATAAGACGTTCGGTTGCTCAATGTAATGATGAGATCGAGATAATTAGAACTCGGAGAACAGAACGATTTGGATGGAGGAAAAGAATGGAAAATGTGCAATTGAGATGAGGCGACATTGAAACACTTGTCAGAATACCTTACGTATTTTGAGAGTGGACAACAAATTGCTGGTCAATCAAATTAGAAGTTGGAAGGAAAAAAAGAGAGTAAACAACATCAGAAGTTGAATGGTGGTTGTTCCAGAGCAGTTGTTGTTTCTGGGGTGGTTGTTGTTTTTGGAGTGGTTTTTGTTTTGGAATGTTTGTTGTTGTCAAGGAATAGAGGATAAAATGCAATTTGTTTTAAAAGAATCCGTATCTGAAAAAGGAAGGGTACGTTTATTGTAGAGTGGGAGATTTTGATTTTTGAAATGTTTCAAATTCGGTTTCCGCTCGGTTCGGTTTCGAAAAAAAAACTCGGTTTTTGTTCGTTTTTGTAGGTGAAAACAAAGAGTAAATAACACTTCAGGTTCGTTTACTTGGAAAAACATCCGAAATTAAATACGACTCCACTCAGCACAAAAAGCTCTGGCAGTAAGTAAGTGCATCTCTGTTGAGTTAAGCTTAACCTCCCTTTGACCATCCTTAGGGTTTCTAAGGGATCAGTTACTTAGCCTATTCAATACCAAAAACAAAATTAGAAGAAAAAAAAAAGAAAAACATACATGATAATAATATTTTTTTATTTACTGGTGTTTAAGGTCACATACTTTTGCACAATGATTAATCATGCCCACAACATGGAGATAAAGTCAAGATCAGCCAATCATTTATACCCCATGTTGTCTATTATTTTTCACAGCCTTGAAGTCAGAGCGGTACGAACAAACTCAATAATGGCTCTTTTCCAGACTCTGATCCTCACACTCAAGGCCAAGTCATTATTTCAGAAGCACGTATTGGCAAATATCCTTGCAAAGTTTCATTCCCCGCTGTTGTATTTAGATCCGTCAAGGTTAAGGTGGCGTTTTCAATGTGAATGCACGTTTGTACATCAAGGAAAATTGTTTTGCAAAGTGTCAGTGGCGGACAAGAACATTAAGCCGTCCGTGGCCAACATTATTAGTGCCACAATATTCCGATGCGTCACTAAGTATTTGTTGATGGTTAGTTTCAAATAGACATCAAGATGTAACAGCTTTATGATCACATTTTTGGCGCCCCAAGATGGCGCACATTCGCAGTTGTGATGACATGCTCATTAATTTCGGTTTATTAAATTTTACCTTGACATTCGAAGTAAAAATAACGTGTTTGTGTTCATAGAAATCCGCGCATATTGGTCATGGCATATGCAAATCTTCGCTTTAGTTCTAGTCTGTATCGAGGTGATGTGTGGCTGTATGAGTTGCCCGAACACGTTCATTCCACACAACACGACTAAGTCTCAATTCTTCAAAGTTACAATAATTGTCTGGTTTCGAGGGAATGGGGATTTGCATCAACACTCTCGATTACGGCACATTATTTTACAATAAGTGCGGGTGCGTCCTTCCACGAATGCATTCTGCATCAGAGTCCCGGTAGAAATTTGTCTGAAGGTCTAGAAACAAGCGTATTCTGTTACGTTAGTTTTCGTTTAGAACTAAATTAACCCTTTACCCAACGAATCGTCCGCATCCGCTCACGTAATATGCACATTCAGAAGCTGAAAAAATATTATTTTTCGAAAAATTTATTTCAACAAAACCATATCATGTGATCCCTCTTTGGAACAAGCACGTCGAGCTCGTTCCAATGAGGGGTCACATGATATGGTTTTGTTGAAATTTTCTGAAATAATTTAAAAAATGATATTTAAAATAATAAATTTTGATATTGTCTGCGTTGGGTAAAGGGTTTAAGTAGAGCGCTGCGATTATGAAAGTAGACCGAGAATTTAGAGCAGATCACGTCTGTGCCGCAATCCGGTCGAAATACACTGTCCGCTTTGCTCCCATCAACAATGAAAAAGCTCACCCGTCGAAACAAAAATGCGACAACATTAAATAACAGATGCCAGAGATGCTTGTTTTCGACTCTTCAGTCTTGAATTCAAAATATTCTCTTCAAATCTCTACCCACTCATGTAAGAGTGTTGCAACCGGATTGTGATATGATCGCGAAAGAGACCACTATTGCGATCGCAGTCCCGTCGTTCGTTTTAGTCCTGTTGTTTGTCTCAAGAGATATTGTGAGAAATTACCAATGTGCTTGACGAGGAATGTGTATCCATTTATGCTTGTAAGTTTGAAGGGTGAAAGTGTGGGCGGGTGGAAAGTTAAACTGGGAGGGCGCCCCGGACCGAGGTTCAGAATGTTCTTGTTGGTACTGATACCTGTATATCACACCTTCAAGGCTTAGTTCAACGAATCAATGATTTTATGTAAAAAGGTCAATGTATTACGTAAAAAGTTAATACCTTAATGGGAGGAGGGGGTGGGGGCGGTGTCGTTGTGGTAGCCGGTTCTAGTCAGATCCCCGATGTTAAGCAACGTCGGGCCCGGTTAATCATCGGATGGGTGATCGTTTGAGCGATCAATTCGGACTCCCGCGTTGTGTCCTTGGGCAGGGCACTTAACCCTGATTGCCCACATGGGGGCACGATGAGGCCGTGTACTAAGGTGAACTGCACGTCGATGGTGCACAAGTCTTCAACCAATCTAACCCTGCCTGTGCTGTAGTGCGGAGTTACGATGTTGGGGAGCTGGCAGCTGCTCGTCGTTGCTCGGTGGTTCTCTCCGAGTACTCCGGCTTCCTCCTCCCGTAAAACTGTCACGGTCATGATTAGCCATTGTGCATAAGTATGTCATCTTAAACACCAATAAATAAATACATTAAGGGTCGAATTAAAGGCATGTACTCTTCTGATCATTTTAAAACAGGCAATTAAGAATAATTGTGTCTTAATGAGCGCACATCTCATTACCGTATGGAGAGCATTGGTGCCCTTTGTCCCCTTTGGTAAAGGGCAAATTAACGTGTGACCCTATGCCCCATAGTCTAGCCTGGGCGTGTGAGCTCTAAGCCTCGAGGTTGTTAAAAAGGTCATTGCGTCTTGACTGTCGGCCTCGACTCTATATATTTATTAACAATATCTTGACTTTGATACAAGTCGATTTTCATGCAAATAATCTTCAAACCATGTATATACAAAGTCATGGTCTCGTTCTTCAACAACTATGTGTGTAAAAACATATGCACACCCTACACAATATCCATATCAACTTCCTTTGACCTCCATTTTCGAGTAATGGATTTATTACACGTCTGTTCTATGTAATCCCCATCTACAGCAACATTAAACCACGCGGAAACTGAAAATCTGTTCCGCACATATGTGCGGAACGGAAATCGTTGAGAGACAATTTTGAAATAGAAGCTAAATTTCACTGGAATATTCTACAAATCGTGCACAGCAATTACAATTTGAATTGCTGGCGTTAGCTAAAAATCGTCCCTTGAGTTCCAATGTGTTCTATGTGCCACTAGGCACATAGAACACATTGGAACTCGGGAGACGAAATAGTAACACGGGTTCCCCTCGCAAATTTGGTTGGCGATAAAATGTATTCTTTTTGTTGATAGTTGTCTAATGAATTGCTATGTGTCCTTCTAATACTTGTTTTTATAGACATGAAGGCGTGTAATGAACTCAGAACGACACGTGTGTGTGAATGGGGTAATCGATATGGTACTTGTGCCATCGTGGAAGGATATAACTCGAGGCCTGTGGCCTCTCGTTCTATCCTTCCGCACTAGCACCTGTGCCATATCTGTTCACCCATTCGCACGCGTGTGTCGTTCTGTGTATGAATTGCACCTACAAGCTCAATGGTAACACCTTTTAAAAGTTGACCGTGTTTTCAATATCGAAATAGCCTCCTCGTACGCCCTGTACGTGTTTAATTGATCTCTGGGTACAAATGAGGAAGGATTTGTGTTGGTGAACCCACTGGCAGCTCTTGTCGTTGTACTGGCCTTAATAGCCAAGGTCAAAGTAACATCTTAATTTAGATGAGCAGTGATGAGTACACTGACACATTCTGCGCATGTTTCATTTACATCCAGCTTCCGTTGAGGAAGATGTTGCACAAACAACATCAGCAATGTATTATCAAGGCATAGCTTTGATCCCTGAAGAAATAAATCCTTTCTTAGATATGTATACATATCAGACCAATATCTCTTCCAATTTCCATTCAGTTTTTGTTTTCAAATGAGGTAAGGCCCTCCGAAACTGCGATTCGATGTCAACATCCTTGACCTTGTTCGGGATCGATACTGAATTTACTTCCTATATTTTAGAATCGGGAAACTTAGGTTTTTTTACGAAGAGACGATGGCAAATAAATAGAGGATATCAACTGTTTTTGAGAGGATACCGAAAATTATCTCATGAGTGACCGAGACAAATGTTTATTTTTCGCGAGCGCTTTCTTGATTTTCTTTTTATTATACGCTTTTTATAAGAATCTGATCATTCCTATCGATAATTCCACCCGTTTCAGTCTTGAATTGATGCATGAAAGTAAACAGCTGATGCGCAATCATACGCGGAAGAGATTTGATAATAATAATAATAACTCTTTGGCCAGCCGCTGATTTGTCGCGGTCCTCATAAGAGAAGGCCATCATTCCCCCTGCACCCCACCCCCTCTTCCCCTCCTCTCCTCCCAGCATTCAGATATAAACTGCTTAATAGTATCCCTCACTTCCTCTTTTTCAATTTCTTCAATAAGCATTCCTACCCTCTCCCTCGTGTCCCCCTTCAGCCATCTATCCTTTGTTTCTTCACCCCACTTCTGCATTATTCTTCCAGTAAATTTTATTCTATGAGGTATATACTGTGGGCATTCCAAGAGAAAATGTTCCAGGGTCTCCACTACTCCAGAGTGGCACATTTGGCATCCCTTTTCTTCATCTCTCCCAATTTTTCCCCGAAGCTCCAGTGTTCTTGATCTCAGTTTGAACAGCAGTGACCCTCCAAAGGTGCCATCTAGGTACTTCTCAAAAGCTGGCTTTTCTTTATATTGTAACCCCTGCAGTGATCTTTTCACGCTAACCCCTGCTCGCCAGTTTCGATTGCAATCTTCCATGACTCTCTCTTTGACAAACCTTTTGCCTTCTTTCATTCCTACTTCTATGTTTGTGACCTCTATAGAGTAATTGTCCATTAGTTCCCTCACATGTTTTGACCACCCCGTATCTATATTAGAATTCCAAATGGTATCGAGCATCAATTTGCACCACCGGTTGTCAGGCAGGTTTCTCAAGTAGTTAAAGTAACACAGTTTTCCCAAATCTACCCTGTCCTTGATTTTCATCCACCCAAGCTCCCCCCTTACTGCTTCCAAAGCTGCAGCATTACTCGACCCTGTTATCCATCTGCCGGCATCATTCTGAGTACTTTCCAACTTCTTAATAACGGTTTGGTTTAATGGAATCACGTCCGTGCCATACGTTATACTTGGTAAACCCACCCTCTCCCACAGTGTTTTCCCCACAAAGACCTTGTTGAAACTATTTTTCCCTAAAAGTTTTAGTTGGTTCAGAATTCTTTTCCCCTTCAGAATCAGTTTGGCTGAGTAATTTCTGTACACCCCTCTTCCCGTTATATTTATGCTTACCCCTAGATACTCATACTCTCCCGTTTCTCCTACAGTGATTTGTTTGCTTTCCCCTTCGGGGATTGAGAACTCCCCCACTCTCCATCTCTTCGTCATATCTACCTTGCGTCCAACGGGTATTACCTTGCTTTTATTTTCATTTAGTTCGAGCCGCCAAGTGTTCCCATATCTACCAACAATTTCCAGAAATTTCTCTATCCCCTGTTCAGTTCTAGACATTAACACCATGTCGTCCGCAAAGAATAAGCCTGGTACCTTTATGTCTCCAACATTTACCCCCTCCGCACTCTGAATTAGTTCGTCCCCTAAATCTTTAACATACAATGCAAACAAAATCGGTGAAAAGATACACCCCTGCTTGAGGCCTATATCCATAGGGACTCGTTTTGTAGTGATACTCCCTAGACTGAGTTGGCTTTGCACATCTGTATACAGTGCTTTCATGATTCCCACAAAGTCACCCCCCAGTCCGATGCCCTCGAGCTTTCGCCACATACCTTCCCTCCACACTCGGTCGTACGCTTTTTTCACATCTAGAAATGCCAGAAACATCTTTTTCTTTTCAGCCTTTGTTGATTCTATCAGTTGGGTGAGTGTAAATAGGTGATCAGTGACTCTTCGACCTTTCCTGAAACCATTTTGAATTTCTCCTAAAAAACCTTTCTCTTCAATAACTTCCTCAAGTCTACCGTATATGACCTTACAGAATACTTTTCCGATGTTACTACTAACTGATATCCCCCTATAGTTATCTAGAACTTCCTTATCCCCCTTTTTGTGTATGAACGACACCTTACTTTCCCTCCACTCTCTGGGGACCTTTTACTTTCGCAGAGCCAGGTTGAAAAGGTTTGTCAGGACTTCAATAAGTGCCTCCCCTCCATTTTTGAGGAATTCGTTCGGAATTTCATCAGTCCCTCCCGCTTTACCATTTTTTAATTTCGAGACCACGTTCCGCACTTCTTCTGCCGTTATTTCGCTACATACACGATTAGATAGGTTCTCCTCCACCAGTGTATTTCTTTTTGGTGGGGACCCACTGCCCCATCGCCTATCGTTTATCTTTTCCCAGTGCTTGACTAACTCTGAAGCGATACGGCCTTTATCTTCTGTACTTTCCCCATCCACTTTGATACTCTGCACACTACTTTTCCCCCGTTTATTTACCCAGTTCCAAAATACGTTTGAGCTCGAACCCCCCGTTTTCTTTATTGTTCTGGCAAGACTGCAATTGCGCTCCTTCCTATTATTATTCTTTATCTCATTCACCTTTTTCCGTGCCAGTTCATATTCTCCTTTCATTAGTCTCGTGTCATTGTTATCCACCCCTTTAAGCTTCCTACCTCTTCTGTAAGCTGCGCATTTTACCTTCCTTTCTTTTATAGCCTTTTTCAGTCCCTCGTTAACCCTGTATCCGAGCTCTCTCGTTGGGACCCTCACCCTTCCTATACAATCCTTCCCTGCCTCTGTTAGGCTGTTTACTATGCCATCTGAAATACTCTGGACATTTGCATCCCTAGGTATATATTCAAGACTTGGTTTCAGTTTTTCCCGAAACTGCTTCCAGTCGGCTCCTTGTTTTAGTCCCCAAACTTCCTTGAAGGTATTTCTGTCTCTACTCGTCTTTTTGCCCATAATCTTAACTGTTATCAGGTTGTGATCACTACCCAAGTCATTTTTTCCCTCGTCATCTATTTCTACATCTATAACCTCCCTCCATACGCTAATGTCAGTGAGTATATAATCAATTATTGTTTTCTTATCGTTCCTCTCCCAGGTCCATTTACCCTTACATTTCGCATCCCTGTTCAGGATCTTTAAACCAAGCTCTTTTGATAGGTCCAACATCTTCCTCCCATTCGTGTTAATTTTCCTATCACCTCCCTGTATGCCCTCCTCCTTATCCCCGATGTGCCCATTGAAGTCCCCCATTAGGACAATACTGAACCCTCTGCTTTCAAGCTCTGTGATATTCGATCTAAGAGTTGTATATATTGAATCATTCCACTCGGGCTTACTTCCCTCCACTGCTAAGTATACAACACCAACGGCAACAATCCTGCTTCCTAACTTGATTTTTGCCCAGACTATTTCGTTGGATGCTGGAATCTGAGTCCTTGCTTCTGTGAGATCTGTAATCAATGAGGGCTGTAATTCCTCTTTAGCGTAGATGCCAACACCCCCACCCCGTTTCTGACCCTCAGTTCGCCCAGCTCCTATCCACACGCAACCCTTCATCTGATCAACCCGCTCATCCCGTCGTATCCACGTCTCACTTAGACCCATTATATCGAAGTCTCCTTCGTCCATCATTGTTGATATTTCGCTTACTTTCTTGTGCAGACCCTGGATGTTGCAGTACCCAAACTTAATGAATCTTTGTTTTTTTGTCATCACTGGCACATTATTATACCCCTGGTATGTCCCTGTGTTGTGCATGTTTGTTGTTCTTCCTATGTTCCCAGCATTTGTGCCCCTCTGGGTTATCGGCTGTGGTCCCCTACCCCCCTTTTCTCCAAAAAAGGCCCAGCCACCTGTAAAATTTTTTGGCCCAACAGGTCTGTACCCATCCTACTTAAATGCAATCCGTCTCGCCCATACAACTCTCCTTGTCCCCAGAATGAATCCCAGTGGTCAATGAAATGTATTCCCAAGTCTTTGCAGTGCTCTTCCAGCTTCCCGTTTAGTGCCATAATCCGCGAGTTCCTCTCATTCCCACCACCCATAACGGGGAGCATCCCTGAAACGCTGATCCGAGCATTCCTGGTAAGTAGCTTACTAATTAGGTCCTTGTATGTGTCCACCAAACGAACTGATTTCCTCTCCCTGATGTTATTGGACACCACATGTAATACCACTACCGGATCAGGCCCCGACCCAGCTACAATACCGTCCACTCTATCCCTCAGGTCTTCCACTTTAGCCCCCGGAAAGCACAGAACTGTTCTATTTTTACTGTCCGGACCACAGACAACCTTGTCGATCCCCCGAACTATGCTACTTCCCGCAACCACCAACTTACTTTTGGCCCTCGCCCTATTTATCTCCTCTAGTCTCCTATTGTTTACAGCGTCCTCTTCCTCTCCAACAGCCCCACTCGGAATCACTATCGGTATCGGTATCTTTGACCTAGGATTACTCCTATCCTTGTCCCTCCGTCTCTTTCCAGGCCCTGAACTACCTGGACTACTCCCCTGGTCTTCTCCCGGATCCCTCCTCCTTTTTCCTGGCCTAGACCCCAAGCTACTATCTGTTGCAACTACCTCCATCCCCTCCTCTGACTCTTCCGAATCGAGCACATCAAATCTGTTTCTGGTGCTACACTCCCCACTGCCTTTGGGCTTTACACCCCTATCTACCTGCTTCTCTGGCCCCCCTTTCCTACCACTTTTGATAGTCCACGCCAAACGCTTTACAGCATTGCTCCGGCCTGGGCCCCCCTCATCTGTCCTACGTACTTTTCTAGCAGCCCCCACCTCATCACCTACCTCATTCACATCAAAGGTTCTACCCCCATGTTTCCTCTTGGAACCACCGACAACCATCCATCCTTCTCGGAAAGCTACTTTCACATGCGTAACTCAGTCCAGACAGCCCCGCCCTACCAAGTTTTCCCTTCAGCTCAGCAATCTCCCCCTCAAAATTAACAATTGTCTCAAGTAGGCGGAGGATTTCCTGACAGTTTGCACATACCTCTCCATATCCCATCGAACGACAGTCCCCATACATCATAGAACACTGTTTACAAACTTCAAGCCCAATATCGCCATCGGTGGCCCCACCAACCCGGCTCTGACCGACAACCCCAGTGACCTCTGTCTGCACACCAATACTTACCCCGTTGGCACCGTTGACCTGGACCGCGATATTACACGTATTTACCTCCATACTTACCTCCGTCTGAACAGACTTGCTCTGAATACGTAGCGCCTTGCGATCTGATTCAACTGGCGGGTTTCATGCATCAATTCAAGGTGAATACGTGTTGAATTATTCCTGGAAATGATCGGTTTCCACTCAATAACACTAGATTTTCTTTTCATTAAACGTTTTTAGACCCAACTGATCATTTCCAGTATAATTTGACTCGTAGTCACCTTGGAGTGATGCTTGAAAGCCGCCATTTTGATTGATACCGTGAAAGTGAAAATTTCTATACCTTCACAGTGGGGGATACGATTTCTATCTTTCCGCATTTTTTTAGATAATCTATCGGTTTGCGTGTAATAAATGTTTTCTATCGGTGGTATCATGCCACACCAAAAATGAAACAATAGTTGACTGTTGCTTTTGTGGTTCAGGGGCGTAGGAAGCTCGATAAATGTGGAGTGGCACAAATTTACAATGCTACTACGGATCGACCCAATGTGAGAAAGGTTACAATCGTATATCGGTAAATGTACCATGACTTGCGGTCGTCTCTCGTTTAGATGAATATGCCGCTGTGTGGGCACTGCCCTGTCCGTTTCTTCTACTTCAACCATCTTCCAACCCGAAGGCCAGCCTTCGGGTTGGAAGATAGTTGAAGTAGAAGAAACGGACCGAAGCGGCCGAAAGTGGGATTTTTTGGCCAAATATTGTTTGGATTTTCAAATAATGTAACAGGAATGCCTGTATATTGACACGTTTGCCTGCACCCATTTTAACTCATTGTGTAACTGCGAAACATATCTGGGGAAAAATTGGATGGACACGTTCCCCCTGTGCCCCATGGCTCCGCCGCCTCTGTTGTGCTTCAATCAGCTTGTCGGCACGCTTGTCTGTCTCACAAGTTACATCGTTACAACAGTATTTATGAAGTGGAGCGCGGGAATACCATTAATTTCACTGCTATCAGTTTTGGAAAGTTAGGCAAAAATGGGTTGGTAGCTAAATCCGTTGGACAACGCGTAATAGAAAAAATAAATTCGTGGATGGATACTACAAACAGACGAAGCCGAGGTGTCAGTGTCAAAGCGATGTGTTATGGCTGGGCGTCGAGCATCCATTTTAGAGAACTGACATCTTACTACGAGAAGCAACACGTGCATTGTATAATGTGAACTTATGCAGGGGCGTAGATAGTTTTTTTTTTATAATTTTCGGCAGATAATTTTTCGTTGGAAATTTCACGCCCATCTATTACTGGTGTTCTGTGTGCACGTTTCGCCTTCATATTAATTTCATTGCTATGGTATGTTACAGAAATTGTACAACCACGAATAACAATACGCCTACAATATCATTTTTTAAAATATGGATTTAAAATACAAGTATTCTTCTCTACTCCCACACATCTCTGCATATCCAAATATAACACCCCGTAGAGACATTCGTCACGGCGAGAGCCTGGCAACTTCGGCCCTCTAATATATGTCGATCACATGTCTTTACCAAACGAGTCGGCCGCATCTTATTTATTTATTTATTTATTTATTTATTTATTTATTTATTTATTTATTTATTGGTGTTTAAAGTCACATACTTATGCACAGCGGCTAATCATAACCGTGACAGTTTTACGGGTGGAGGAAGCCGGAGTACCCGGAGAGAACCACCGAGCAACGGCGAGCAGCTGCCAACTCCCCAACATCGTAACTCCACACTGCAGCACAGGCATGGTTAGATTGGTTGAAGACATGCGCACCATCGACGTGCAGTACGCCTTAGTACACGGCGTCATCGTGCCCCCATGTGGACGATCGGGGTTAAGTGCCTTGCGGGAGTCCGAATCGGTCGTTCAGACGGTCACCCATCCGAGGACAAACCGGGTTCAACGTTGCTTAACCCTTTACCCAACGAATCGCCCGCATCCACCCTCGTAATATGCAAATTCAGCCGTTAAAAAAATAACATTTTTCAAAAAATTTCAACAAAACCATATCATGTGACCCCTCGTTGGAACGAGCTCGTCGAGCTCGTTCCAACGAGGGGGTCACATGATATGGTTTTGTTGAAATTTTTGGAAAAAAATTAAAAAGTGATATTTAAAATAATAAATTTTGATATCGTCTGCGTTGGGGAAAGGGTTAAGAACCGGTTACTGCAACGCCCCCGCGCCCCCTCGGCCGCATCTACTCGCGCCATTTACACAGTGAGCACTTAAAAAGAAATCAAAAACATTATATCATGCGACCCCTTATTGGAACGAGCTCGTCGAGCTCGTTCCAATGAGGGGCTCACATTAAATGTTTTTTAGGGCTGAAACGGTTGGCTCATTTTCGTAACCGACTAACCGAGAGCTATAACCGGATAATATCCGGTTATCCGTGGCCATTATTTCACCGAATATGGGATCAAAACTATAAGAATTGTTCCGTAGTGTGTTTACAAACGAACGTTGTCGAGTACTCGACGTTCGTTTGTATACATACTACGGAATAGTTTCTGCGATTTCTCAGTTCTCGCGGAAACTGCCGATCATTAACGAAGTCGTGAATGCCAAAGTCGAATATTTCTCAATATATACAACGCGGCTTCGATGTGTAACCTATCAGAAAGGAGACGAAGTAGATTTACTACGTTTTAAACTTGGAATGACGATCACTATCGATATTTCGGATAACCGGTTGACGGTTTTTCTAATCGGTTAGGTAGATAAGTGGTTCCAAACCGATTATTCGGTTAACCATTTCAGTAATAATGTTTTTGTTGAAATTATTGGAAAAATTTGAAAAAAAAATAATTAAAACGACAAATTTGGATATCGTCGCTTTGGTTGAAAGGTTAAAGTATGTCCAAGAAGAAAATGTTCTATGTTCAAAGACATATTTCGAACACCGAGTAGTTAGGGTTACAATGATATACTCAATACTTTGTACCAACCTTCATAAAGCGGATTGATGATGAATATTTTTAGATGATTATTGGCAACATGTCGTCATGTTACGAAACAACGTTAGTCATTTTTGTTCAAGTTCGAATGTATCGATCCAATGAGTTCTTGACAAACTTTCACGGTAGAGCTAATCCCCATAATTATTTCCAGTTAAGTCACGCTAATTGAATCCAACACATACGTTTAAACTGATTTGACAAGTAAATTCAAATTATGACATGAACCCGTTCGATTCTGTTTATGTCTATACAGTCTCGGTATACGAGGAAAATTGTTTTTGTTGTGGTCTGGAAAGGAAGGAACTAAACCTGTTTTTGGCGTTTAAATATATTTCTTTGAAAGGATTCCAATAGTGTTTAGTGCATCAATGCAAACTATGTTTACTGGACAGCTGACCGGATTGGGCATTTTGAGATTTTCCACAAAATCCAAGATGGCCGCGCAAAATTGCGAGTTTTGTATATAGTCTACTGTAAGTCAAATAAAGAATTCCATTTCTATCGGTGTAGATCTATTATTCTATTGTAAGCATAATTCTGGAAACTTTTCACAAATTCAGCAGACCTGGATCCATGATTTCTTCAAATGTACTAAAAATAAACGAAAAAAAGAACAGGACCTCTGATCAAGAACCTGCTTTTCCTCTTTACCTGAATATACTGTAGATAACGGCATTCCAGGTCAAGACACTGCAAACATACAGCGTATTTCGGGCAGTTATACGGATGGAGAAGTCCGGATTACCCAGAAAGGACCATCGAACGTTGGCGAGTAACTCGGTACAAGCATGATTCGCATTAGTGTTTTGAATATTCATGAGCGACCGACCGTGTGGATAATATGACGTGACATTCTGACGTTCATCTATTTACAGCAGGACGTATACAAATGCTCATTTGCTCGATGGGATTCGAGTCTTCCAATCATGTTATCAGTAAGGTCGTCGTGGATTGGTCACTTTTCACGGGGTGGCCAGTATTTCCATGGATGCAATAATGTTAGATTCCAAACACTAATTATAGAAACAATCATCAAAAATTTAATTAATGAAGCACCGGGTACAACCCGGTGCTTCATTAATTAAAATTTTGCTGCTGTTATTTTTTACCTGGTAAACGCATGCGTTGACATCACTGCTCACGCGTGGAATATGACCAGTCCATGGCGACTGTTCTGTATAGCAAACCAGAAGTAGTACTACAAGTCAGTAGTAATCGTACAGGAGAGCGCGGTGGCTCAGTAGGTAGAGATGCAGGCTGCAAGCCGAGAGGTCCTCGGTTCGAATCCCACCTGCGGCAACCGCGTTGTGTCCTTGGGCAAGACACTTCATCCCCATTGCCCGCGTGGGGGAACGATGATGCCGTGTACTAAGGCGTACTGCACGTCGATGGTACGCATGTCTTCAACCAATCTAACCCTGCCTGCGCTGCATTGCGGAGTTACGATGTTGGGGAGCTGGCAGCTGCTCGTCGTTGCTCGGTGGTTCTCTCCGGGTACTCCGGCTTCCTCCACCCGTAAAACTGTCACGGTCATGATTAGCCATTGTGCATAAATATGTGACCTTAAACATCAATAAATAAATAAATAAATAGATAGTAATCGTACAAGTGTGTAAAGCTGATGGAACACTATAGTTATAGTGAATACAATAAAGACTGGAATTAACAGAGGAAGTAATGGAAAAGAAACACAATGGGAATACACTAATCTGATTTCTTGATTTACTTCGCTCTGATTGGTCAGTTTAGAAACATCTTGATCCTCACATTAAATTAAAATAAAGGGCGTTAGATCAGTAACAACAGTACAGTGTGTCATTTCAGGATGTTACTAAAAATAGATCGATGCCCGTAGGAACGTGTAAAGAAATCGTTTCACATTGAAATTAAAGGAAACTAAAAGCACCAAGTTTATGAACTAATGATCAGTGAGCAACAGCAGGGAGTCAATTAAGGATGTTACTAAATATAGATTATTAAGCGTAGGGGCGTATAAAAATATAGTTCTACATTGAATTTAAGGGAACGTGCAGAAAAAGGGGGGACTCTGGGGAGTGAGTTTTGGTAGTTTTGGGTGATTTGGGGTCATTGTCAAGTTGTTTGCGGTAATTCTGGAAAGCAACCGATGATTCTGGGTAATAGGGTGTACCCTTACACAAAAGAAACGCGCCTTATACTACTACGTACTTATTGTAAGTAGGATTCTGGGGGAATCCTACTTGAAATAATCAGGTAAAAATCCAGGATTTAGAGGAAAATCCGGGCCAAATACATACTTGTAGGGTTGATTGTGGCAATTCTAAGGGAGTAATCGAGGATTCTGGGTAATTAGATTATCACTTATACAAACGAATGCGCCCATTATTGGAAAAAGTAGGCTCCAGGGGAACATCCGAACCTATTTCGGTGATCTTGGGTGATTTTTGGTGATTTGGGTATTTTTCGGGTCTATTTTGGGTAATTAGATTTACTCATAGTGAATCGTACGCACTCTACGCACATACCCCCATCCTATTTTAGGACTTTGGATCATATAGCAACCACGTGCTACCATAGAAGCCAAGATGGCGGCCTCCAGTATGCAAAAATAGAAGACGGAAACACGTCATCCTAACAACATGCACTGCCCATGTGCACTAGAACCACATATATCACTACAGGTAGTACGCCAGAACATTGCTGCTCATGCGTGCTCCCAAGACAACCATATAGGACGTAACTAGGGGACGTGACTATGACGTCACTTCCAGGCGTCTGTCTAATATGGCACGTTCAGGTACATGCTATACTACTACCCGACGATGTTCAAACGACATAGAGAACCTCCTTAATAGTGTTGACGCTGTCGGGTGTCAATGGTGCCAAATGCACTATTAGGCCAAACAAAATTAAATAATTGATTCTCAGGCATTTTGTTTAAAACGAATGACGGAACCCGGTTTTCATTTTTATTTCTTATTCCTGATGGAATGGTCGACGATGCCTAAAATCCAGTTGTGAGAGACTAAAATTAAACACTAGAGCTTCCGTGTTGATTTCACTGATAGGTTTTTGTAACGGTCATCATACAACACACAATCAATATAGAACAACTACAATGGAGATAAAAAATAATAAGGAGTTTTTGAACTAATTGAGTGCTACAAGCCACAATTTATTTATTTATTTATTGATGTTTTAAGGTCACATATTTATGCACAATGGCTAATCATGACCGTGACAGTTTTACGGGTGGAGGAAGCCGGAGTACCCGGGGAGAACCACCGAGCAACGACGAGCAGCTGCCAGCTCCCCAACATCGTAACTCCACACTGCAGCACAGGCAGGGTTAGATTGGTTGAAGACATGCGTACCATCGACGTGCAGTACGCCATAGCACACGGCGTCATCGTGCCCCCACACGGGCAATGGAGATGAAGTGTCTTGCCCAAGGACACAACGCGGTTGCCGCAGGTGGGATTCGAACCGAGGACCTCTCGGCTTGCAGCCTGCACCTCTACCTACTGAGCTACAGCCACAATTAGGCCTTCCCCAAAAATGAGGGTACCAGCAGGGGGAGGCCACCAAAAATTTGCAAGACGTGACGTGGGGATGGGTGGGTCTCCTGAGTGCGCCAAAAATGTGCATTTCCAACTTGTGCAATTTTTTGAATTTTTTAAAAATATATCAATATATCAGCTAATATATACCATCATTTGTGTTTCAAACCTTAAAGATGATGTTGTACATCACACTCTTAACATAAATACAACATCAGGAGGCTTTATATGTGAGAATATTGGGCTTAATTTGGGAAAATGTCACACGTTAGTAGGGGGTGGGTGTCTTGTTCGAAATGTATAAAATGTGCAGACAATATTTTGGGAACAATTCAAATGAAAATTTGTTCCCGTATATGTACACCTGCTCTGGCCAAGCCTGATAATGAACAGCTTGTCATTTGTAGATTGGGGCCCACAGCAGCCCACAGAGGTTTAGATTGGTGGTACCAGTTTAACCCTTTACCTAACATGAAAAGCAGACGACACTTGCCAAAAAATGATTGAATAACTAATTTTTTTCATTTTTTTCATTTTCGACGAGCTCGCTCCAATGGGGGGTCATAACCTATGTTTTTGAGACAAAAAATGAAAAAATAATAAAAATTAATTGGCGATTTTTGAGAGTAGCGCTGGCCGGTTTTGGCTGTTACGTTGGGTAAAGGGTTCAGAACATTATGAAAACCCCCTAAAGACAGCTGTGCCTACTAAGTTTATAAGCTTATTTTGGATTTTAATTGGAGAGTGGGGGGTGGGTGTCTGAGAACGGTAGTAGAAAATTTGCACGTATTGGGTGGGTGGGAGTAAAAAGGAGCCGAATAAAAAATAGGACGTCACGTCTTGCAAATTTTTAGTGCCCCCCTCCCCCCACCCCTGGTACCAGTATAAAAGCCAACTTTCTTATCTATGTTTCGTATTCAGTCAAACGTAAATAATAGATTGTTTATACAAATTTGTTGTATTACAAATTCTTGGAGAGTGTCTATTGGCACTCTCCAATACTTTGTAATAAAATAATTTTTGATAAACAAATTCAGACCACCAAAACTAATATAGCTTTCAACCAGTTGAATAAATATTTTTATCTGATAACCATAGAGTATAACAACCGTTGTATATACTTGAAGTATATACAACGGGTGTTGTATATAATTATAATTTATGCGAACGACCTCTGACCTCTTTCAATTCCATTTTCATTCATTCATTCATGAAACATCGTTATATCACAGGGCAGGTTTTAATTGTACGCTTATTGCACTTTGTCAAAATCCTCTGATGGTGTCATTTCTTATTTATTTTGCTTCAATAAAGGCAACCTAAAATTTTGCTTCAAAACATTGTAGAAATTACTTGAATGTTAATAGTAATTAGTATGCGGCGACTGCGAACTATTTATAGTCACGGCCTCGATCAAAAGTACTCGCGGAACTGCGCTAATTAAAAGTTCGTCTGCTCTACCTGAAAAAAAAAAACACTTCGTAAAAACTGTAAACAAACGCAAAATTATTTGTTATATTGGGACTACAGCATAAAACACGGAAGAAAACTGGAACTATGTCAAAAAAAGAATAACTCTACTGAAACACCGTTTTGTTACTGTTAATAAAATAGTTGAAATTTATTTTGTTCCAGCGCAGTTACATGATGCAAGAAGTGCAATCGCACTTTACAATCGCCGTCATCGATTTTGTAATGTAAGGGACACAACTCTATGCGTCTTGTCCTATTTCTTTTGTCTCGTAGACTGGTTTTCTTCGGAGGTCCGTGGGAAGCATATATAAGTCGGGTAGACGCACGAGACGGGTGTCTGTTTGTTATCAGATAAAAATAATAAACATATAGTGTGTTTTTATATCTGTGTTATACAACTCGTTGAAATATGGTTTATTTTTTCTCGGCGAAGCCTCGAAAAAATAAACTATATTTCAACTCGTTGTATAACACAGATATAAAAACACACTATATGCTTATTGTCTATATGTTGTACATACATTTGAGAATCGTGTCGCATTTCGTGAAGAGAATAACAATACTGTATTAATGTATACGACATATTGCATCGCAAATCGCGATGCGATACCGCTAAAATCGCACCCTATGATAGTTTTATCCATTTTGAATTTTGCCTCGAAATAAATATGACGAACGCGGGTCGAAAAAACGAATGCGCCGCTGCCTGAGAATCAAAGCATTAATTTTCTTTAGCCTGATCACTTGTGGGTTTTTTTTGCAACGAAAATACTTGAAAGAACCAGGTAATATAAAATGACAATATCGTACTTTTAGTGCAACAAGGCTGAAGCATTGCAGAAGGCATCTTGTTGCACTCAAAGGACGATACATGGTTAACCCTTTACCTAACGTAACGGCAAAAACCGGCCAGCGTTATTCTAAAAAATCGCCAATTAATTTTCATTATTTTTTTCATTTTTTGTCTCAAAAACATAGGTTATGACCCCTCGCTGGAACGAGCACGTCGAGCTGGGTTCCAACGAGGGGTCATAACCTATGTTTTTGAGACAAAAAATTAGTTATTCAAGAATTATTTTTGCAAGTGTCGTCTGCTTTTCAGGTTAGGTAAAGGATTAAAATATTCTTATTTACAATCAGATTGCATTTGACACTAAAATCGTTCATATGACATAATCATTTCGCACCGAACAAAAATTCCAGCTTGGAACCAAATAATTTCGAACCAGCATAAACACTGCCCCTTAACAACTTAAGCTGCCTTGCCCTGTCCAAGATCACAATACGTTCCGAATATGACCCCAAGGGGAATTAGTTGGGTGAACGATTCAATATTTTCAACGTGCGGACATGACACTGCAAGTTGAAAATATTAACAGGACTACCCCACAAAATGAAAATACATTCTTCCAGTTTTACGCCATTGATCTGACATAGGAACACACAATCAGCATTGGATGGGCAAATAGGCTACCGAAACGGATCGTTTTCGACTCACGATACCAGAGCAGTGACGGACAAGCAAAGATTGTGCCGCCCGGTGCCAGTTTTAGGTCCCACGTCATCCTCATACATATTTTGGGTGACTATACATACATATTTTGGGCGACTGGTTTCATACAGGCATCGGACGTGGCTAGAGGTTTCCGAATGGGGAAGGAGGGGGGGGGGGTGTAGGGTAGTGAATTTCCTACTGAAACCACCTCCCGGTCCCTCCCCCTAGTTGGAAATTCACTACCGAGAAAAAATTTGAAAATGAAGCCATGAAAGAGGGCATAAAATTGATTCTAGTAACTGAAATGCCAACACATTTATGATAGAATTATCAGGTTATTATTATTTGGTATTATTCTGGGAATTGAATGTGTGCTAAACAAATGCTCAAGCTGAGAACATTGAGCAATTCACACTGTCCTGACATTATTTCAGATTTTATGCAGTAATGATCAGTTTCAATGCTTCATCATTTTGTAACTGTGAATTATGGAATTAACTCAGGATAACGATTTTACACGATGCTATTTTCTTGAAGTGCAAACGAGGATTTTTTTTATTGCAATTAGTAAACGTACTATACAAATCTCGTACCGATTGACATAATGCATACTTATGAAACTCGATATTGCGTACACTGTAGTTGTAAATAGTAACAGTTGGAATTTGAAACCGAGTTGGAATTTTGGGACATAAAGGAGACATCAGCATCACCAAAGAAGCTCTAAAATCCAGATAGATGTAATTTCCAACTATTCATAATTTGCCCTCCGAATTTCAAACTATAGGAAATTTTGACCAGGATTGGGAGGTGGGGGGCGACGGTTACACCCCCCCCCCCACCCCCCTAGTGGCCACGTCCCTTGGTATATGGATTTCATTGCTTTATTCACACTTTTTGAGAAATACTGCCTTCCTCAAGAGATGCCCCTCGGGACGGTCACCCTCTTCTCCTATTGACTACCACAGTACTACAGTAAAACATAGAAGTTCTGTCATGAAATGCACACAAACAGCACGTCGATCTACGCGTTAATCTACGCGTTAAGGCAATAGTAAAGCTATCAAATTCTGTACATATGGCCTGTGCATAAGCAATATTTCAGCCAATGGACCTCCGGGTACCCCGGAGGTCCATTGGCAGAAACATTGCCTGTGTTTGCTATGAGTAACAAGGAGAGCCTGCTGTGCTTTGGATGCAATTCGATATGACAATTGTGCGCAATTCCTACGCGCAATTAAGCCTAGATAAGCGCACAGTTCGTGACAAGACTTCTAATTTTAACTGTAGAGAAACTCGGCAGACTTAGTTTTAACAGTATTTATTCATTTTCATTGTTGCATGTGCAAAGTACAATGATTGCCATAGAGAGATAAGAAACAAGCTTTAAATATAAGAAACAATTGAGTGAACATAACGCAAATGAAGAAAGAATTGATCCGCCATCGAGCTTATTATCTATTGTCTGTCATCTCCATGAGGCATTTGCAGACAATATTCCGAATATTGGGGACATGTAGCTTCACCTTCAAGAGATTTATATGCTTGGAAATCAGACAAGAGTAGTCGTGGTTTAGTCGGTATGGAAAATATGAAAACGTCGGGAGTTATAGCTAACCCTCTATACGCTGATGTCACGAACGGTATCGTCCCCTACACTACTAAATATTGCAGCGCGAACGAGTCTATACTGTATTTGCCAGAGATTCATTAACAATTTAATCCAACAGCCCCATAGGGCTGTAGGATTAAATTATCACTGACTCGCCAGGCGAGTTTTTGAATGCGCTGGATCAGTGGTTACGACCCTGGTCTTCAAACCGAAAGGTCATAGGTTCGATCCCCGCCAGGTGCAACTGCGCCCTTGGGTAAGGCACTTAATCCCGTTTGCTCAAGCGGTGGAATGGTGGCGCTGTGTACTGAGGCATACTGCACGTCGATGGTGCACTTGTCTTCAACCAATACTAGCCCTGCTTGTGTGGAGTTAGTATGTTGGGGAGTCTGACAGTTGCTCGCCGTTGCTCGGTGCTTCTCACCGGGTACTCCGGCTTCCTCCACCCGTAAAACTGTCCGACACGAGGAGACCCCTGCTGTCGAAAGTGTCGTTAAGCCCCAATGAATTAATAAATAAATAAATAAATACAGGCGTGTTTGGTGTTTGTGGTGTCTACTCGCGTACTGGGGAGCACGGTGGCTCAGTGGTAAGAGCGTGGGACTTTAAAACGAAAGATCGACGGTTCGATCCTAACAAGTGGCGGTAACTACGTTGCGTCATTGGACAAAACACTTAACCCTTCACCCAACGAATCGGCCGCATCCACCCGCGTAATATGCAAATTCAGTAGTTGAAAAAATATTATTTTTCAAAAAATTTCAACAAAACCATATCATGTGACCCCTCGTTGGAACGCGCTCGTTCCAACGAGGGAGCACATGATATGATTTTGTTGAAATTTTTTGTAAAATTTTAAAACATGATATTTAAAATAATAAATTTTGATATCGTATGCGTTGGGTAAAGGGTTAATCCTAACTGATCACGTGGGGGCACAGTGGAGCTGTGTACTAACGTATACTGCTTATCGATGACTCACTTGCCACCACCCGCTGCAAACCCTGCTTATGCATATTTAGTAAGGTGGAGAGCCTGGCAGTTGCTTGTCGCTGCTAGGTGGTTCTCTTCGGCATCCTCCACCATAAAACTGTCCGATACGATGTGATCCTGGCTGCTGAAAGTGCAGTTAAACCCCAATAAACATGATATAAACTAAAGTACTGCCAACCTTTACTTTCAGCAAAGATTTATGCATACAGTTAAAACTAGAAGTCCTGTCATGAAATGCGCACAAATAGCACGTCGATCTACGCGTTAATCTACGCGTTATGACCACAGTAAGGCTATCAAATTTTGTACATATGGTCTGTGCACAAGCAATGTTTCAGCCAATGGACCTCCGGGTAACCCGGAGGTCCATTGGCAGAAACATTGCCTGTGTTTGCGATGAGTAACCAGGAGAATCCGCCTTGCTTTGGGTGCCATTCGATATGGCAATTGCGCGCACTTCCTACGCGCAATAAAGCCTAGATAAGCGCACAGTTCGTGACAGGACTTCTAATTTTAACTGCATCACGTTGGAGTGAAGTAAATTTAGGACTAAAAATTTAGGCCCAAAAAAGTTAAAAGTCTGTGCCTCAGGCCCTCGCTCATGGTCATTTTGATTGCCGCATGCAAACTTTAAAAAATAAAAATTAAATGGTTTATGTCTGATATTTTACTCAAGTTAATAAAATTGATTAATTTGTCCCTTGAGTGCAACAGGGCTTTTGCAATGCTTTAGCATTGCAAAGCCTTCTTGCACTCAAGGGACGAAATACAACACCACCCATGCTCTTCTGTAGATTATGAGGCCTAAAACAGAAAATAAATCAAGAACATGAACTTTTGATGGCAAAGAAATAATTACAAAAATAAAAAAATAAATTAAAAAACCGCCCGCCCACATGCAATTTTACAAAAAAAAAAAAAAAAAAAAAAAAGCCCGAGAAACAGAAGATCTACTTTGTGGGGCCTTACAAACCAAACTCCCAAAACCACGTGACAACAAAGAGTTACGAAAGTTATTGAAATATCCCCCGTAATAAGTACTTCTGACTGTGTCGAGACAGTAGATCCATCAGGGATGAAATGAATCTATTATACTCCCTGGACAGTTTTCCGACTAATCAGTTTCCCTCTCAACGACTATTCTTTGCTCGATTTTGTATCAACGACTATTTTAAGTCTGGAGTGACCGTCCAGAAAATCAATTTTGATTATTTGTATTCCGGCGATAATGTCCGAATATTCAGTCGGATGTTATTTTATTCCTATCTCTTACACGCCACAACAACGTGTCCATGTGTGTGTTCGGTGGCTTGTGCTTACGCGTACTGTGCGTAGATGGGGCACTTGCTGTCAGCCGCTGCTAACACTGCTTGTGTAAGTTATCTGCGGGTACTCCGAAGCCACTATCAGGACATTCAAGAAAATGATGACACCAAAAGCAGGGGCGGAAGCTCAATAAAAGTGGAGGGCACAAATTTACAATGCTACCATGGTTCGACCCAGTATGAGAAAGGTTTTTATTTATTTATTAAGGTGCAACTACACTTTAACAGCCAATGTCATATCGTGTCGGTAACAGGTTTACTCAGGGACGTAGCTAGAGGCCTTCTAATGGGGGTGGGGGTGGGGGTGAGACCCTTTGAAATTCTAACTGGGAATCCCGACACACGAGCGCCGTAGGATGGTAGGCGCGAAACTGCGAGCGCAAAAGGCGCGAATCTTTGGCAGGGAGTCTGGGGTCCTCCCCTAGACAATTTTGAAAAATTGATGTGCTCAGATGCGTTTTCATGGGTTCTGGTAATAGTTATAAGGCTAATTTTCAGTTCCAAATTCAGTGATTTTATTGTAGGGAAACATTTTTAATTCGAGTTGGATACAAATTTTCAATATCTTCTTGCTTTGCCCGAATTGTCCACAGTGGCTCGTACGCCTCCTGTCTGACGGACAAATTTGAAACATAGTCAAAGTTATACTGAATCTGTATCAATGAAATTGATTTCCAGTCGACGAAAATGGGGCACATTGATTTACAAATTATCTCCCCTAGACTATCAGCGGCTGCTAACAAAACGTGTAACGCAAAGCGGGTATGTGCAGTTGATACGGCATCAGTCTGCAGGCCGCGTAGAGTCGGAATTCTTTGACCCGATTTTCACCCGAAAGTCTCGGTAGTCGGAATATTTCCTTATTATGGTCCTCCAGTCGGAAAAATAGGTTTGTTAGTGAATTATACCGTATATTCAGTAGTTTTTAAATTTCTAACTGTTGATATTTTTGCCCTCCGAATTTCCAACTATTGAGGTTTTGACAAATATTGTGTACACACACCCTGTCGCGACGTCCAGGGTTTGCTGGTGGAGGAAGCCGGAGTACAAGGAGAGAACCACCGAGCAACGACGAGCAACTGCCAGCTCCCCAACATCGTAGCATAGAATGGTTGAAGACATGCGCACCGTCGACGTGCAGTGCGCCTTAGTACACGGCGTCATCATCCCCCATGTGGAAAATCGAGGTTAAGTGCCTTGCCCAAGGACACAACGCGGTAGTCCGAATCGATCGCTCAGACGGTCACCCATTCAAGGACTAACCGGGCTCGACGTTGCCTAACTTCGGTGATCTGACGAGAATTGGGTTACCGCAACATCACTGCGCCCCCCCCCCCCCACCCCATGAGAAAGGTTGCAACCGTATATCGGTAAATGTACCATGACTCGCTATAGTCTCTCGTGTAGATGAATATACCGCTGTGTGGTGAATGTCCTGTCCGTTTCATCCACTTCAACCATCTTCCAACCCGAAGGCTAGCCTTCGGATTGGAAGATGGTTGAAGTAGATGAAACGAACCGGAGCGACCGAAAGTGGGATTCTTTGGTTGCATATTGTTTGGATTTGCAAATAATGTTACAGGAATGCCTGTATATTGTCATGTTTGCATACACCCATTTTAACTCATTGTGTAACTGAGAAACATATCTGTGGAAAAAGGTGGAGGGGCACGTGACCCTGTGCCCCCCTGGCACCGCTGCTTCTGCACCAGAGCAAAAGCCAACGTTTTCCTTGCTCATGTTGCATATAGAGTCAAAACACAAATAATATTCTGTTTACAGAAATCTGTTTTATTTCATATTATTGGAGAACGCCTGTGGGCACCCTCCAATAATTTGTAATAAAAGAAATTTTGATAAACAAACTCAGACCATTAAAATAGTGTAGCCCTTAACCAGTTAAACCCCAAAAGACAAAAAATACCCACAAACATACATAATTGATACTGCTCAAGCTTCTCCAACGATATGATATATTGTGACGATATACCCACGTCAGTGTGTGCATTTATAAAAAGGGCTTGAACTTGCCCCGACCAACTCACAGGAGATCTATAATCATAGCAACAAACTCTAATATTTTTTTCCATACGGCATTTTGAAACTTTGTAAAACCATATAATAATAATAATAATAATAATAATAATAATAATAATAATAATATATAATAATAATAATAATAATAATAATAAAAAAAAAAAAAAAAAAAAAAAATAATAATAATAATAATATTGACATTCTGGAGTGTGGGACTCTGCTGGAAAGGGATGCGATAGCTCTTTCCTACACTGTATCACACAATAATATTTCATTAGTTTAATAGGAAGAATCTTCAGGCATGGCCTGGGTTTACTTGTAAAATATTGTTCAGATGCTGCTCAGACAGAAGTTGACATTATGTTACGTCCAAGAAGTTTTAGCACAAATACACTTGGGCTCATTTGATTTCTGGAAATTCCACTGTCTGAAGACTTCCTTTCAACAGTCCACCTTTCTCGTGAATTTGGTTTAACGTACCCTTCAGGATAACGGGGCGAGCGTTCGTGTGCACTAGCACCAGCTGTGTGGATTCAGCAGGGGATGGGGGGGGGGGGGGGGGGGGGGCATTAAAAATTTGCAAGACGTGACGTCCTATTTTTTATTCAGCTCCTTTTTTCACCCACCCACCCCTACGTGCAAATTTTCTACTACCGTTCTCAGACACCCACCCCCCATTCTCCCATTAAAATCCAAAAATAAACTTATCAGTTTAGCAGGCACAGCTGTCTTTAGGGGGGGGGGGGGGGTCATAATGTTCTGAAACTGGTACCACCAATTTAAATCTCTGTGGGCTGCTGTGGGCCCCAATCTACAAATAACAAGCTGTTCATTATCAGACTTGGCCAGATCAGGTGTGCATATACGGGAACAAATTTTCATTTGAATTGTTCTGGCAGTATTCTCAGGTGTTTGCTACTTTCCTCTTCTATCCATACAAATTCTATTAATAAATAAATAACTTGGGTTGAATTTAGTGCATCAGAGAGAATTTTCCCCAAATACTGTCCGCACATTTTCTACATTTCGAACAAGACACCCACCCCCTACTAACGTGTGACATTTTCCCAGATTAAGCCAAATATTCTCACATATAAAGCTTCCTGATGTTGTATTTATGTTAAGAGTGTGATGTACAACAACATGTTTAAGGTTTGAAACACAAATGATGGTATATATAAGCTGATATATTGATATATTTTTAAAAAATTCAAAAAATTACACAAATTGGAAATGCACATTTTTTGGCGTACTCAAGAGACCCACCCACCCCCACGTCACGTCTTGCAAATTTTTGGTGCACCCCCCCCCCCCCCCCCCCCCCGCTGTAAGGATTATAATTCATCGTCGTCATTGCATGGAAACCTTAAACCTTTGATCCTTTTGTACGTCTTATGACGTACGAAATCAAACAGCGCGTTGATACTTTTGTACGTCTTATTACGTACGAATCAAACGGCGCATTGACACTTTGTGGTCATTTGTTTTGTTATTATTTTTCGATTTTTTTAAAGTGTTAACCTCAATTCCCATTTTCTTCCGAATGGTGCTCAGTGTAACAACCGTTGGTCCAACTGTTATCGGAGCTTAAAATACTAATATAATCCTGCTGTCAAGACTTCTTTAAATGTTAAGAGTTAGAAGCCACTATCAGGGCTTTCAAAAAATGAGGATACCAGAGCAAAAGCCATATACTGTCCTTGCATATATTTCATATTCAGTCAAACACAAATAATATTTTGTTTCTATAAATTTGTTTCATTACAAATTATTGGAGAGTGCCTTTGGGCACTCTCCAATAATTTGTAATAAAACAAGTTTTGAATAACAAATTCAGACCTCCAAAAATAATCTAGCCCTCAACCAGTTAATCACAAATGTGAAAAACATCTTGTTATTTGTACTTTCCAGCGTTTGACGTCGCATTTTGAAAAACGATTTCCAAGTGACGATTGAACGTCAGGATAATTAAAGTCTCAAAGGGTTAAATTTTCATCTAACAGTAGTAGGGACTAGTAATATTGAAATTAGTTCGGCTGGTGGCGTAGGTTAAGGTGTTATTTATGTTAATGTAGCTGAAGTTACACTCAGTCTTTTATTTCAACATTATTTGTGTACGATTTCCATCCTAACTCTGCGTTATTTATTTATTTATTGGTGTTTAAGGTCACATATTTATGCACAATGGCTAATCATGACCGTGACAGTTTTACGGGTGGAGGAAGCCGGAGTACCCGGAGAGAACCACCGAGCAACGACGAGCAGCTGCCAGCTCCCCAACATCGTAACTCCGCACTGCAGCACAGGCAGGGTTAGATTGGTTGAAGACATGCGTACCATCGACGTGTAGTACGCCTTAGTACACGGCGTCATCGTGCCCCCATATGGGCAGTGAGGGTGAAGTGTCTTGCCCAATGACACTACGCGGTTGCCGCAGGTGGGATTCGAACCGAGGACCTCTCGGCTTGCAGCCTGCACCTCTACCTACTGAGCCACCGCGCCCCCTAACTCTGCGTTTTGTGAGACGATGAAGATGACTTATGCCAAGCTGTATTCCTTTGAAGGAGATTCGAGAGGAAACGAATTGGTCAACCGATTTCGAATCGAACCGAATATCAATTTAAGATTTGAAATCGAATCGACTCTCGAAGTTTTGCATGGCCTTAACTCGAATCGAATTTTGTGGACGACTTTTAGAAATCACGGAGAGAAGCGACGAATTTGAGATCTGTGTATCATACCGGCGCGCTGTGGAGAAAATATCATGGTTTCAATCGGAATGTTTGGGGCAAAATATCTATTCAATACTGAAAAAAATGATGTAAACGGATGGAAACACGAAACAAAATCCAAGTCCATGAAGGGTAATAACTCTGGCATAACTATCTCGAATAACACCTGCACTGAACAAGGGTCTAGGCATCGATAAAATACACTTGCACACCAAACGTGATGTCATTCCACCAAGTATTTTAAATATCGTTGAGTTTAAAAACTTGCTAGTCTCCACAGGCCGACAGATAGACCGGCTGACCGACCGACCGACTGACTGACTGGCTTTACCACATATAGAGTTGTTTGTACCATCTAACAACCTATAACAATTGCTATTTATGTACCAACCTGATGTAGTTAAGGTGGTGAATAATTTGATAATACCTACAATTTCGAGTAAATTTTCAAATTGTGAAAGCGAGAGATGAAAGTTGCTCGAAACTATTACCAGTATAAATATCAAATATACCCATAGTAGCTTGGTGTACTAAATGTTCACCACTCGTGGTGAAGTGGTGTTAACCGCGGGCCTACTGTTCATATCTCCTTTGCTTAATAATGATTTGAGACAACCTCGTGTAAGCTCTAAACTTACGGCTGAAACCCCCTCAATTTATGTTTAATTCTGTTAATATTTAATGTTAATCTCTATAAATTTATTTGATTTGAAATAAATACTGTTTTAAAAGAAATGGTTCCATCTCAGGGACAGGATTAGAACCAGTTTTGGTTCTAAAGAGAACCTATATTTTTTGCAGTGTAGGTAATCATGGTATACGCTCCTGTACACTAATATTCCCTGCAGTCACTTACGAGATACATGTAATGCCTGGACATATTCAAAAAAATTAGGTACATGATATCTGCATTCTGTCAATTTATTTGTTTTTTTTTAAATTGTCAAAATTTGAAACTGGTTCGTAGATTTCAAACAAGTAATTAAATTGGTGATGCCTACCTACGCTATATTTTTAGATTTATTGATATTCAAGTCATTTTGTTCGTGTTTTCTCTTGAAGCCTCGCCGACATTATCGAAATATTGGGCTAATTATAAAGAAATGCAGATTGTCTGTTTGTAGAACGTGCAATCCAGAAAAAATATCTGTTTTTTGTACGCACGCTGAACAATTGGTCTTCTTGTGCACGCACGTGTGGTTTTCCAATTATGTCAATGAACAATTGTGTAGAAGTTTGATAATCGCATATCGACAAACTTGTACAATCCCTCAAAAGAACTCAACACAAGACCTGTACGTAAATAATGTGGGGATAGGGGACGCATCCCGTCCAAAAATGTCCGAAGTGTGTGTGCAGTTTTTTATGGTTGGGTATGTGTGGAATTGTAAAATGATTTGTTCACTAAAACTAAAGTGTTAAAAACTACACTTGAAGTGCTGTATTTAACACTTACTAAGTGCTGAACTAGCACTTTGTTCAAGTGTAGATATCCCAGAACTTGACATGTGTTACAATAATACCACTTGACAAGTGTAATGTCGCGACACTTAAAAGGAAACAACGAAGATGACGCGGATCAGGCTCGAACTCTCGAGCCTGATCGGCGTCATCTGCGTTGTGTCCTTTTAATTATGTACCCACCAAGCGCAAATCAAATTATGGACGATTGTGGGGGCGCGGTGGCTCAGTTGGTAGAGGTGCAGGCTGCAAGCCGAGAGGTCCTCGGTTCGAATCCCACCTGCGGCAACCGCGTTGTGTCCTTGGGCAAGACACTTCACCCCGATTGCCTACATGGGGGCACGATGACGCTGTGTACTGAGGCGTACTGCACGTCGATGGTGCGCATGTCTTCAACCAATCTAACCCTGCCTGTGCTGCGGTGCAGAGTTCAGAGTTACGATGTTGGAGAGCTGACAGCTGCTCGTCGTTGCTCGGTGGTTCTCTCCGGGTACTCCGGCTTCCTTGCCCCGTAAAACTGTCACGGTCACGATTAGCCATTGTTCATAAGTATGTGACCTTAAACACCAATAAATAAATAAATAAATGGACGATTCTGGAAGAACCACCAATGCTAGACACATGGGAAGTGCCATCCATTCAAGTTTCAGATGTCTGACGATTGTAATGTCTAAGCATTAAAGCATTTCACATTGAGTGTTAAAATCAAATCCTAAGAATTAGAATGGGTTTAACACCTTGAAAGTGTCAGTTTTAACACTTTAGTTTTTAGTGTGTATATTCAATACTCGGTTTACAGTGTCGCCATAACCAAATGGATGAACAATTTAGTCCGGTTCGCGAGAAGGTTGGGGTCTGGTCAAATTCTTTTTAGCGCTTTACAGCCCACAACCCTGTAACAATCTTAACTGTAAAAACAGAAAAATGAAAACATACCATATTAGGTGATATTTTGGTTGTTTTTCCTTGATTCAGCCTAATTTTTCAAAATTTTATTTAAAAAAATCTTTACACACTATGACCCTGCACAGCTTCGAAATTCGATTCGATTTCGAATCTTAAGTAGATATTCGGTTCAATCCGAAATCGGCTGCCCGATTCGTTTCCTCTCGAATTTTTTTCATAGGAATATAGCTCGGTATCAGTCAAATTTTATCGTCTCAGAAAACGTAGAGTTCAGATGAAAATCCTACATAAATAATGGAGAAATGAAAGGGCTAGGTATTCGGTTCGATTCGAAATCAGCAGTCCGATTCGTTTCCTCTCGAATCTTTTTCATAGGAATATAGCTTGGTATCAGTCATTATTATCGTCTCAGAAAACGTATAGTTCAGATGGAAATCCTACATAAATAATGTTGAAAAAAATAGACTGAGTGTAACTTTCGCTACATTAACATAAATAACCTATGCCACCAGCCATACTAATTCCAGTATCACTAGTTCCAACCACTGCTAAATGCGAATTTAATATTTCCAAGCAATGTCGACGATGAATAATTAAGAATTGAATGCATTTTTTATAATCTTCATTGGAGTATGAACGTGTGGGAATGGGTATAAATTGTGTATGAATCACGAAGTGATTCATACACAATTTATACCCATTCCCACACGTTCATACTTCAATAAAGATTATAAAAATTGCATTCAATTCTTATAATTACATTCCGTAACTGTTTAAATTACTTTTTACCATACAACAAAGCAGAAAGACGAAATGAAACATGTACGAACGAACGAGGCGAAAAACCGCCCTCACACAAAAGACAAAGCGCACAACTCTGATTTTTAATTTTCACAACTTTAGAAATGGAAACGAGTATTTTAGTAACGGGCTTTATGCCACAGTTGGGAAATGTCACCAAAGAAACAGCAGCGGAGTTGATCACTGCGAGAGGCGCTAAAAGTTTAAAACCCTCCCAAACACAGCCCGAATTACATTCTGTCAACTGCGCTCTACCGTAAATGCGGGTCGAAGTTCGACCAAATATTCATTGGAAAATGAATTACATTTGGTCATGACGTTTTCATCCAGCTGACCAATGGGAATTGAGTATTTGGACCCAAAACGTATAACTACATTAACAATGTAATTATTAATTCTTGCATGGTTATATTCCAACATCATCAAAGCAAGTCTTCGATGAAGGCATGCCCTGATGATGTAGTGGAATTATTTTATCAGACGGGAGTTGAACCACCACAGTCGGAACAAAAGGGGTTTATAGTACACCAACCCCTATTGGTTATCTACGCCGCTGATTCGATTCGAGGTTCGATTCGATGTCGCATAATAGACGTGATTCGATTCGAGTTTCGATTCGAATCGAATGTGTGTCATTATTATGTTAGGCCCTGTTATACCATTTATTTATTTATTAGTGTTTAAGGTCACATATTTCTACACAATGGCTAATCATGACCGTGACAGTTTTACGGGTGGAGGAAGCCGGAGTACCCGGAGAGAACCACCGAGCAACGGCGAGCAACTGTCAGTTCCCCAACATACTAACTCCACACAAGCAGGGTTAGCATTGGTTGAAGACAAGTGCACCATCGACGTGCAGTACGCCTTAGTACACAACGTCACCGTGCCCCGACGCAGGCAATGGAGATGAAGTGTCTTGCCAAAGGACACAACGCGGTTGCCGCAGGTGGGATGCGAACCGAGGACCTCTCGGCTTGCAGCCTGCACCTCTACCAACTGAGCCACCCCTGTTAAACACCGGTGCGAATGTATCACGACCAGTTCCCAATTTTATAGCGGACCCGATCGTGTAGAAGACTGTTTTTTAATGAAAGTACTGCACATTACTCTGATTACCAACGCGGACAGAGAATTCCGACCAGATCGCGATCTGGTCAGAATTCTCTGACCACTTTCTCCCCTCAAACGCCGCAGATTCTCGCTTATCGAAAAAGGAAACGAGATAACATTAAATCTCAGATGCGTTTTTAAAAAAATCTTGATTCGACCTATTTTTATGAAATCGCGACTAACGGGTGTAAATGTATCGCGCCCGGATCGCGACCTGATCACCAAATCGACCACTTTTTCGATCACAGTACTTTATGCATCGGCAATACTTTATATTGCGCGTTTTAAATATTTACATTCATATTTGTTTTATTACTACACTATGATTTATTGTTCTTGTATGGGAACGCGGAGGCTCAGTGGTTAAGGCATTGGGCTTCAAATCGAAAAGTTCACGGTGCGTCCCCTCCAGGGCAACTGCGTTGTGTCCTTGGGCAAGGCACTTCATCCCAAATTGCCAATGTGGGGACACACGGTGGCGCTGTGTACTAAGGTGCACTGCACGTCTAAATGAAATTCCAATAACATTTCCGTTAAATTTACTGACAGCTTTCGAAAAATAAGGGGAGATAACATTCCCAAAAATCTCTTCTCTTCTGACAGAAATTGTTAGCAATGCTTTTCGCATCTGACCATCAGAACCGTTTGACTGAAGGTTAAAGATTGATTGCAGTGTTACCGCTGTGGAATGGTCGAAATCCACGCGTGGACAGTGTTCCGCGTGGGCGCTTTTCTCAATCAATAATCGGTAGTTTTCAGCAAATGTTCAATGGAAGAAGCACCGAGTCATACCCGGTGCTTCATTCATTGAAAGTTTGAGGGCGATTCCATTGCTTTATGTCGATATTCACAGTTAACGCATGCGTGGAAATACTGTTCAGACGTTGATTCTGACCTTCTCGCGACGACCGTACATATGCAGTTCTGAACAGCAGGTCAGAGTAATAAAGGTAAACATCCCCCCACCTCCCCCCCCCCCCCCCGCAAAAGGGTTTTTAACGTAACATTCACGATTGCAATACGGGCAATTGGTCGCCAGACTATTTTCTGCATTTGATACGGTAGCTCTTTCAGAGAGTATCCAATAATACTGGCATCAGGACTTATTGGAAATCTAGTCGTACAGATTATCAGTGATGCAAACGCCAATATTTTTTACCAAGCATAAATGTGATTGAGACAAACTGAACCTCAGACCCTCCCTCCCCCAGCCCACTTTTACATATCTATACAGCCTGAAATGACACGGTGACCTAGAAAGTATAACTGTCTGCAGAACAGTCCGCCACACGAAGACGCATGCGTGTGCAGTTACCATAATATTTGCATCATCATCAGCTTAAATATTTAATAATAAATCGACCTTCAACACTTCCCGTGGATCCACACATTGATTTGACCGAGAATGTTCACATGGAATTCCCATCAAATAACAGAGAACTATTGGGAAGGATAGGTTTACGGAGGAAATATACTGTTTATTGATTTTGAACGGGCCGCTTGCATTTTCAAGCAGCGCTTACATGGATTCTATTACATTGTGCAATTACGTTTAAAAATTTTAATTTGCGTCGCCATGAAAGAGGTCGATGGAGTGTATTTTGCGGGAGCCTTAGGACTCGTTTCCCTTTCTAAAGCAAGTGATACATAATAAACCATTATACTTGTCGAAGCAACTTGGCAGCGGCGTTTGCTGCTTCATCATCATATTATACCCGGGAACTGAATTGAATTGTTTCGCGCAGCATGTCGTCTGAATGTTGAACGAACTCAACTATTATGCAAAAATTGTAGAAAGTGACTTCTTACGACACGCGAAGCAGTATGCTGTGAAAGAAACTTGTTGCGCGACGAGTTGCGTCCACATGCTGCTTTGCGATCGTCTGTTTGTTCGCTTATTGGGGTATAAAAACAATTCCAACAGTCATTGTGTGTCTCAGTAGGTGGAGGAGCAGGCTGCAAGCCGAAAGGTCGTCGGTTCGAACCTCACTGTGTTCTTGGGCAAGACACTTCACCCCCATTGCCCACGTTGGGACCCAGTGGCGTTGTGTACAAAGGCGTACTGCACGTCGATGGTGCACTTGTCTTCAACCAATGCTAACCCTGTGCTTGTGTGGAGTTAGTATGTTGGGGAGTCTGACAGTTTCTCGTCGCTGCTCGTTTTCTTATTGTGAAAAAAATTGTAAAAAATCAGCTTCTGAAATTTTATACTACTCTGCACGAAAATGTCAGAAGTTTGTGAAATGATTGGGGTTTAAAATATTCCCGGTTTTCTATAATAACGGGAACGGGAAACAAATTACACTCAGAACCGGGGTCCCGGAAAATACTCTGGATAATATCAAACAAATTTAGGAGAGTAACCAGTCGCATTTATTTACGTGAAAATCAACATACTTTGTTTGCAATCTACCATCTCCATACGGAAAAGTTCTTTTCCTAAGAGAAGCGTGAAAACCCAAACCTGCTTCATTTTCAGAATCGCTAGCTTTATCACCACTACCTCTTATTCTTTCAACCCCCTCTTCACTGCCGTAACCAGTCTCCTCTGCTTGCAGCAGAGGAGACTGGTGACTGCACTGAAGAAGGACATGATGATGTTGAAGGAGGCAGTGAATAGTGAGTGATACTACTGATTCTGAATATGAAGACGAGTTTGAACTTTGAAGCGAGTGAAAATCTTGCTGTGCAAGACAGGAGTCCTATGAGAGCTGCGGTGATTTGGTAAAAAAAGGTTCTCCAGGAAGCATGATTGTAAAAAGCTCAGGCGTGGGAGGAATGACGAAATCTTACCCAGTTACGTTGGGCAATTTTTCAATTTAGAAAACATCAATTCAACACACAAACAGTGCCATGCGTGATTCCCGGTTCCGTGTTATAGATTACCCGGGTATCGTTACCGGCTTTCGGAACAGAAAACCTGGAAATTTCCGTTCCCAAGATTAAACCCAAGAAATGATGCCAACATCAATGATACAAATTCGTTAATATTTCGAAATTTCAATTTTTATGTGAAATTCCCATTCCCATAGTGTTAAATGTACTAGCGACTTTAGGAAATTAAGGGGAGCTAACTTTTCTAATAATCTCTCCCAATGACAAAAGTTGTCAACCATGGAAGTGTTAACTGTTAAGACGATAAGTGTACCTTCATATTGATGGCTTTCGAATTGTCATTTCCACATATTATCTTTCTTATACGCGCATTCCCATTATGTTTGCATGTCCTTTGAATTTGAAGTGCGAGCATCAACGTACAGTTAAAACTATAGAAGTCCTGTCACGAACTGTGCGCTTATCTAGGATCAATTGCGCGTAGGAATTGCGCGCAATTGTCATGTCGAATGGCATCCAAAGCACAGCAGGTTCTCCTGTTTACTCATTGCAAACACAGGCAATGTTTCTGCCAATGGACCTCCGGGTTACTCGGAGGTCCATTGGCTGAAACATTGCTTGTGCACAGGCCATATGTACAGAATTTGATAGCCTCACTATGGTCAAAACGCGTAGAGTAACGCGCAGATCGACGTGCTGTTTTGTGCGCATTTCATGACAAGACTTCCAGTTTTAACTGCATGAGAAAATCTGTTTTGAGTTTCTTTAAAGTTGCAGCTGTGACTACTTGACGTTCATATCTCCACTTAACGAATCCGCTTAACCCACGCGACGCTACATAAAATAAAAAAAACACCATTAAAGTTATGAGTCGGCCCAGTCCAAGAAAGTAACCACGAACATCGGCAAAACGTGGTAAAATCCATGGCAGAATACCAGAGCTTTTACCACGGCATTACCGACTGTCGTGGTCAATTACGGATCTCTTGTTAGAAAACCTCGCCAGGAAACATAGGTATGTGTACATAAGAAACGCCGGGCAAATGTGTGTCACACTTCCTATCAAGTTGTCACTTCACTAGTCTAATTCCATAAGGAATCCCGAAGCTGTTATGTGTTGTTTGTTCATCCACTTCTCGTGAAGTTTGCCCCCAGACTTCCGTTGATTTAATGTGACGTTACTTTGCGCACAAAGATATACAGATATTCTTTCGTGCTCCACTTACAGATATCCCAATCAAGAAATATTTATTTCGCCTTGAAAGCACAAAGATATTAACTTAATTGGTGATGGAAATGCGCAACATAATCATAAAACTACAGGCATGGTGAATCTTCATTCATAACTGTTTCAAATGAGGGGTTAAATAAGATGTCTTGGAAAAGAAAAATCGAGTTTCTCTAGAGAGAAATCATTCTGTCGTCGGCATCATCTTGTAAAAGAGGTCCGTGTGAATAAATAAATAAATAAATAAATAAATAAATAAATAAATAAATAAACTCGAGTTTTTCTTTACAAAAATTCCCACTGCCCTCGCCATCATCTGTTAAAAACGGGCTAAGTGGGTAAATAAATAAATAAATAGATAAACTGGAGTTGGTACCATCTGTTAAAAGAGGAGATGGCAAAGTGAACAAATAATAAATAAATAAATAAATAAATAAATAAATAAATAAATAAATAAATAAATAAATAAATAAACTTGAGTTATTCTAGAAAAAAATTCTACTGTCCTCGGCATCATCTGTTAAAAGAGGGATGAGTAAATAAATAATAAATAATACATAAATAAATATTTAATAAATAAATAAATAATTGAAAATAAATAAATAAATAAATAAATAAATAAATAAATAAACTCTGAGTTGACATCATCTGTTAAAAGAGGAAAGAGGGCCGAGTGAATGAATAAAAAAATATTAAATAAGTAATAAATAATTAAAAATGATAATAAATAAATAAATGCGGTACCATGAACAGAGAGCCCACACATGATGCATAAGAGTCAGTACGTTTGAACGGAGCGTTTCCGGTGATTATCGAATATACGTGACTCACCATCTTTTGCAGACATTATCAATAACACAAAAATCTATAAAATTAATTACAATTCTACGATTTCTCAAAGAAGGTCTTGATCTAAAAGTTTACACTGTCCGGACTTTCAGTAATTGTTCGTCTGGTATATTGCCTATGGCACTTGTGAAAATTTGCGTCCTCCCAAATTAACAAAATGAAATAAGAATGAACATAGCAGACTGATAAAAACAGAACATGTCGTCTTCAAAGGTGCTTAGAGTTCAGTCATCATTCTGTTACAGCTTTTGATGAGATGGCGTTCGAAGAAGAGATGGAAGAAGAGAAGAAAGGAACGTGAATATTGCGAAAAACTAGTCATACAAGCCATTGTATCAGCGCACCAGGAGTGGTCCACTTGAAAACAATTATACTGGAATGGCTGTGCGAAGTGTTAACACCAGCAAATGAGAAATGGGCACGAGGAGAGTGCATTGCAACGAAAAAACACCACAAAAGTGTTTTTTCACACACACATAATTTTACAGATTCAGAGAAAAAACAGGGCAAACGTCCAGCTAATGGCCCGGCGGCGGAATTCGGCGGTCCTTGAGCTGAAAGTTTGATTTTCGTGATTGTTCTCGGACAATGTAAATACACGTTGGGGGCAAATTCACTGCTATCCTGTTTTAGCAATAATGAAATCGAACAGATTTTTTATTTATTGGTATTCAACGTCACTTTATCTGTGGCTACATCATGAAGGATTGCCTGCGTGGGGGCACGGTGGCGCTGTGTTCAAAGTCGTACTGCACGTCGACGGTGCACTTGTCTTCAACCAATGCTAACCCTGCTTGTGTGGAGTTAGTACGTTTTGAAGTACGGCAGTTGATCCCCGTTGCTCAGTGGATCTCTCCGGGGACTCCGGCTTCTTTCACACGTAAAACTGTTCGACGCGAGGTGACCAGGGCTGCTGTCGAAAGGTGTCGTTAAACCTCAATAAAACAGACAAACATCATAAAGGTATCGCAAGTATAAGGACTTTATTAGTAAAACAAATCCTGCCTACCGCAGTAAACAAGCACCGATCCACTTCTCAAAGGACCCCACACGATATGTCGATCAATATTGAAAAAAAATGTTAGTACCTTGTTTTCGAGATTAAAACAAAATTGTCACTGGTCTCACCCAATGGGTTTCGACGAATTAATGGTGTTGTAAGTTGACTGGAAATTAACCCCTTGAACACTAGTGGTATCTTCCATGCCAGTTCAATGGCAGCAATTAGAAGAGTCCATATTCATTATTTGGGGTAGACCAATCAGTATTTTCAACGTGCAGCCCTGGGCTGCACGTTGAAAATACCGATTGGTCTTCCCCACAATATTTACAGAACAGCCAACCTATATAATGACGTTATGACGTATCACTTTCCTGGACTGGGATTCTAGGGGTTAAGTTGAAGCCAAATCATGCAAGAATTATCACACATTCAGTAAATATAGCAATCTGACGTCACGATTATTAATTGTTAGCGCTATAGACTTCTTTTAGGGAGACGGTGTGTTCAAATTCCGTCAGTTCACTTGCGATGTGTTCTCGAGTTAAACACCTAATTCCTTGTTGCTTTGCATGCTGCTGGCGAATATTCCATCCAATACAACAAACCTCTTGTCAATAGAACAGGTGTAAATTAGGCAGTTTTAGCCAAAACTATTCTGTGTAAAGTGAAATACTTTTTTCATCAGTGAGTTTAGTTAATTTTAAAAACAAACCCATCAAATCTACTCATGGCTGCTTCACAGCAGCCATGAGATGATTTGATGAAAAATATTTTCAGAAATACACATCAGGTTGAGAGGTAACCCATCTTATTCGTTTGGGAGAACGCAATAAAACGTACTGTAGGTATAATCTTTGGAAAATACCTATGACATCACTAGAAAATAGTTTCCTTTTTGTTAGTTTTAATGAACGGAGCTGTCTGATGATTTCGTTTATTGAAAGGTACACAGAAAACTTGGTTGTGTGGCAAGCTAATCAGAAGCATGGAACTAATCGTCCACTTTGGCTCTTTATTTTGCGAATGTGTTTTTACAGTAATTTGTATGTTTTCTTTCTTCACAGGAAACAAATCAGCAAATCAGACTTCCAAGACTTTTATATTAATGGAAAGGAAATATAGAATAAATAGGTACCAGGATTCGTAATCAGATTTAACCCTTTACCCAACGTAACGGCCAAAACCGGCCAGCGCTATTCTAAAAAATCGTCAGTTAATTTTCATTATTTTTTCATTTTTTGTCCCAAAAAACATAGGTTATGACCCCTCATTGGAACGAGCTCATCGAGCTCGTTCCAATGAGGGGTCATAACCTATGTTTTTGAGACAAAAAATGAAAAAAATTAGTTGTTCAAGAATTTTTTTTGCAAGTGTCGTCTGCTTTTCATGTTAGGTAAAGGGTTAAACCCTGAGTAGGATAAGAGTTTTAACCACTCAGCTTGCCGAGTTGTTAAAACCCTTATTCTACGAGTAGTTTAAATCTGATTACCCGTCCTAGCACCTATTTTTTTTATTTATACCATGCTCTTAATAAATAATAGACTTTGTCACTTAAAATGGAGAAAAAACGACACTTTCTATCGCAAACACACTGGTTTGTTTTGTTTACATCTGCGCAGGAGGGCAGTACTACCGCCTGCACGTCAATGCTTGATTGACAGCTTGTCAAATCGTCAAAGTTGATTGAATTTACATTGCTTTTTCAGTCACATTATTATTAACAATTCTTAAAGTTTATTTTAAATATTTAATTGTAGGTATTTTAAACTTAATACGTCACTTACACGTCGCAGATAGTACCGCAAAATGTTGTATGCTTGAATGAAACAGCGCTAAGTGTGAATGTAATGAAGTTGGCAAATTGCGTAATGTCAAAAGTTAAATTGGATGAACTTCCGACTTTTGGTGTAATTTTTTTAACCGTAGTAGAAGCTTTACACCGGCAGTGTGGTTAAAAGCTAAAAATTTAACATACAGGCTTTTCATAGGTAGTAACATAAGCGGGCATGATGTAAAGTGTCTGTATTATATGTCACGACACGCCCACTGTTGATATAATGAACAAAAAGATTGAAAACGTTATTTCTTATTTTTAATCCTTTACCTAACACCTGCAAAGAAAATTCTTGAATAACTAAATATTTTCATTTTTGTCTCAAAAACACAGCTTATGACCCCTCATTGGAACGAGCTCATCGAGCTCGTTCCAATGAGGGGTCATAGGCTATGTTTTTGAGACAAAAAATAAAAAAATATAATGAAAATTGAATGGTGATTTTTGTAAATAGCGCTGAACGGTTTTTGACGCTACGTTGGGTAAAGGGTTAAATGGGTTTAAACAGAGAATAACAGTCAAACGTTCAAACTGTTTAGTCAGGGGTTAATGCTGGCAGCTGCTCGCCGTTGCTCGGTGGTTCTCTCCGGGTACTCCGGTTTCCTCCACCCGTAAAACTGTCGCGGTCATGATTAGCCATTGTGCATAAATATGTGACCTTAAAAACACCAATAAAATAAATAAAATCAGGGGTCAACAATTGTGAGCACTTTATCCCGGTTGCCTACATGGGAGCACGATGACGCGGTGCACTAAGGCGTACTGCACGTCGATGGTGCACGTCTCCAACCGCTGTAACCCTGTTTGAGCGGAGCTTGAGCAAAGTTAGTACGTTGAGGAGCTGACAGTTGCTCGTCGATACCCGGTGGTTCTCTCCGAGTATTCCGGCTTCCTCTACCCGTAAAACTGTCACGGTCACGATTAGCCATTGTGCAAAAGTATGTGACCTTAAACACAAATAAATAAATAAATAAATAAATAAATAAATAAATAAATAAATAAATAAATAAAAATTGTGAAAAGCCAGCTTCCGTATTTTTATACTGCTCTACAGTTTGTGAAATGATGCGCACATCGATGATACAAGTTCACTAACATTTCGAAATTTCAATTTTTATTTAAAATTCCCATACTCTTAGAGTTAAATTTACTAGCGACAACATTAGAAAATTAAGGGGAGCCAACATTCCTGTAAGTCTTTTCCAATGACGAAGATTGTCAGCCATTCCTCGCGAATACAATGGAGACGGTAGCGACTGTCGATCACCGACAACGGTGACTCCGATACTGAACCCCGAACGGACCCTTAATAGTCCTCGGTAGCTGTGCTCAAAATAAATTTTCTTCTTTGCATAGCAAAATGCTACAAATTTCAAAAAAATGAATAGCATTTTGTAAAAATTACATAGTTATTTTTGTATACCAGAGTTATGTTGTGCTGTTTTATATTGAATTCTTCTAAGTAGATAGAATAGTTTCATCCATTTCTGGGCATTTCCAAATGATCTGCAACACATGAAACATTTACTATGTTTTTTTAACTGACTTGTATACTGTTATAAATGGCGTCTTGGTTGTTTAATAGAGTTCTCAAAATGGAAGTTGGGATTTTTAATTTGATGGGCTTGAAGTTATTTTCAATGGACATTTTATGCAAAATGTTGTAAAAACAGGAAGAATTTAAACCAATAGAATTCATCTTACATATGAAGTTGCTAATGATGCGTGATGGAGAGTTAATCTGAGTTATGCATGGAATGTTCCACAATCAGAAGTAAAGCATCAGTGAACTAGTTTTCAAATTTGTTTGCAAATTTTCATTTACATTTTGCGATACAAGATAATCAACTGCAGCCTAATAGGCTGCAGTTGATTATCTTGTATCGCAAAATGCTATACATAATTGAACATTGTATAGCTTTTTGCAAGTTTTGCATAGCAAAAAGCGACGCGACACCGCTTATTTTGAGCCCTGCTCGGTAGTCCCCTACTGATACCTACTAGCTCCCCATGCTTTTCACACCACTGAGCTTCCCATTCATACCCAAACAGCCACTTGAGTTGTCTTGTAGTGCTAGAAGTCATCCTTTTGAGTAACTTTCTAACGACTCTTTGACTCATTCGAATGCAAGGCGTTTTGGGTAACTCGAGTCGCTGTAGTGTCGTTTTCGGTTATTTGACATACTGCTATTGGATGGAACATACCCTCGAAATATTCTCTCTCTCGTACAGTTGCACGCCTTTCGTCCCAAAGCAACCACAAGATATGACATAAATCAAGATGGCGGCATCCAACGAATAAAATGGACCAAGGAAATAAGTCACTCAATACTAACACCACCAATTACCATGGTAATGATATCACAACATGGGAGCTTATGCAGACTACCATGTCAGCCACGTGGCATATCGCACCATGAGTCCAACAAGGCGCCATCTACAGTGGTAAAGCATAGCAGATGGCGCCTTGTTGCAAGAAGACCTCCTTCTTGGTTAACCCTTTACCTAACGTAACGGCCAAAATCGGCCAACGCGATTCACAAAATTCACCATTCAATTTTCATTATTTTTTCATTTGTTTGTCTCAAAAACAGCTTATGACCTATCACTGGAACAAGCTGATCGAGCTCGTTCCAATGAGGGGTAATAAGCTATATTTTTGACGCAAAAATTAAATAGATATTCAAGAATTTTTGTTTTCAAATGTCGCCTTCCTTTCGTGTTAGGTAAAGGGTTAATCTCTCACCTAACACGATTAATCTTTTCCAAACATTTTTTAACGAAACTCATTCTTTCCATTTCGAAACAAAAATCAGCTTTCTTGGAGAAGAAAGTACATTGACTGATATGTTTGCAAGCCATATGAGTGTGAGTACATTGACTGATATGTTTGCAAGCCAGAAAATAAGCAGACTGTCATCTGCAAAATGAGGTCCCCAGGGGGTGAATTTAGTGATGCTACCCTGCCCAGCAGGGTAGCATCACTAAATTTACCCTCTGTGAACCTCAATCTGAACCAGGGTCTCAAAACTAAACAGAAAGAGGTACCCAGAGGATAAATTGGCCCACTGTATGGGATAGCACCATCAAATTCACCCTCTGGGGACCTCATTCTGCAAATGTCAGACTGCTTATTTTCAGGACTGTATGTTTGTTAAATGGTTAATTTTTTCACCATTTCAGAAATAACAGACAGTCTAGATTACGAAAGTCTAGAAAATATGCTTGAGAGTGGATGTGAAAACTCGTGAATTCCGATCTACAGACAAATCGATCGCATCTAACAGTGACATCAAGCTAGCAGCGTTGAAAGATAATCATTACTATAATATTACTGTAAATGGAATTGGAGAATTAACGACATAAGGCTCGGCTGCGAAAATTATTTTTCATCTAAATATTTCATGTGAATGAGACATACATAGAAAGCTAAAGGTTTCATCGGGCTGTCTCAGCAGAAATGGTAAACAGGTCTCGTGTCATAAAAGCAGAAAGAGAAGTCTAACCAGATAGCGATAACCTAAATAACCTAAATATCCAAAACTGTCGACACATCGAGGACTTACAGTTAAAACTAGAAGTCCTGTCACGAAATGCGCACAAATAGCACGTCGATCTGCGCGTTAATCTACGCGTTGTGACCATAGTAAGGCTATCAAATCCTGTACATATGGCCTATGCACAAGCAATGTTCCAGCCAATGGACCTCCGGGTAACCCGGAGGTCCATTGGTAGAAACATTGCCTGTGTTTGCTATGAGTAACCAAGAGAACCTGCCGTGCTTTGGATGCCATTCCATATGGCAATTGCGCGCAATTCCTACGCGCCATTAAGCCTAGATAAGCGCACAGTTCGTGACAAGACTTCTAGTTTTAACTGTATTATGTATAATATTGTGTTCATTATGTTTTTCTTGACTGATGAACAATACTTGAACAGTGCCATATTTGTTTTCTAAATTTAACCACAACCCAGTTTGATAACCATAATAATATCAGATTAGCGCAGACGGGTTGGGATACCCACTATCACATTCACCATTAGCCACCTTTTGCGAACCTGGAAACTCGTCCATCTAAAGAAAGAGATTAAGGTACGTAGCCGAGTCAAAGTTGCAGTTCAACTAGCTACTCACAAGTATCCATACTAGTTGATCTTTCTATCAAAGATTAATGCGCAGGGCGCGTAGTCAGTGTTGGAGTTGAATGTAGGGAGTGACAGGTAGACAACCAATCTGGCTATGTCATCTCCCAACGGTATAGACTGAATATACTTTTCTAGTTATTTATTTGTATTTTATAGTCAAATATGTAATTGCCTGTATCGTTAAATAAAAAAAAATATCTAGCGAAATCCAATGATGTCGCACACAGGAAAATGTCCAATTCGAAGATTTCGAAACGGTTACTTGAAGACGTACTTTTTATCACCATATTTCTACATTTTTCACAGAGATGAATCATCCAGGGAATCTCGAAAGAGATGGGAACAATTTTCTCATACCCACCTTCCGTTTTGCAATTCGCATTCTTCCTGCTGTCCTTGATTCCAAGACTACTCTCGAGTGTCGAATAATAGTACAGGGCAAAATAATAGTACAGGGTGGAAAATGTCCTGAAAGTTAATAACAGTATAGGGTCGAATAATAGTATAGGGTGGAAAATTCCAAGATGTGAGCAAAGCCCCTATGCTCGAAGCCGTTTTTATAGCCCAGTAATCTGATGCTCTTGAAGTGGTGAAGGGCTAAATCACTTTCGGTTATCATAATTTTCACATAGATTTGACTTGTTGCAATTTATGGGAGAGTGCAGGCACTCTCCCATAAATTACACCAAGGCGAAATTGTACATGTATATACTAATTAATTCTGTTTCAGTGATGGTATGAAGCACATCCACTGGGTACTAGGTCTTAAAGTTATGTTAGCAGTACTTCAGAATACAGTCCAAATATATGCTTCCAGCTCTCTACCCATTAATATTTCCATTGTATCCTGTGTTTCCTTGTACATATACCTTACTAGTTTGTTTTGGTGAACTTCTTGAGATAAGCAGCCCCTCTGCACATTCGATTGTTGAAAATTAATAATCATACAGGGTCAAATAAGGATCATACAGGCGGGAATTTTGTTCGAAAAAGAATAATCATACATGAATGATTATTAGGCACTCAAGAGTACCGTGGTTCGGCCCTGTGGGGGGAAATTTACAGTCGTCTATCGGCAAATATACGACCATTCACTAGTTTAACGTCTAGATGAACAGGCCGTGTGGTCACTATCCAGTCTATTTCTTATATTCCAATCATCTTCCCACCCAAAGGCTAACCTTCGGGTTGGTAGAAGGGTGAAGTAGAAGAGACCAATCGACCGATCGAAGCGACCAATGGTAGGACTCTTTGGCCAAACGCAACTAAATTTGTATGGATTTGGAGATAATATATTGCACATTTGCATGTGGGTATTTTTAACTCCTTGTGTATCCGCGTAAAATGTATGTGGAAAAATATGTAATATCTAGTACTGTATGCGACAATCCCATTTTCAGACCTGTGAATAAGGTGGTCACATCGTGACTCGTTAGCAGGTTACGCAATATACTTGTGTGTGCCTAATAATCATACATGTATGATTATTCTTTTTCGACCAAAATTCCTGCCTGTATGATCCTTATTTCACCCTGTATGATTAATAATTATAGCAATCGAATGTGCAGAGCGGCCGCTTATCTCAAGAAGTTCACCAAAACAAATTGGTAAGATACATGTTACGTACAAGCAAACACAGGATGCAATGGGAATGTTAATTGGTAGAGAGCTGGAAGCATATATTTGGGCTTTATTCTGAAGTACTGTTACCATAACTTTAAGACCTAGAACCCAGTGGTGGTTCATACCATCACTGAAACAGAATTAATCAGTCTATAAGGTTTTGCCTTGGTGCAATTTATGGGAGAGTGCCTGTAGGCACTCTCCCATAAATTGCAACAAGTCAAATCCATGTGAAAATTATGATAACCGAAAGTATTTTAGCCCTTCACCACTCTCAAGAGCATCACACTTCTGTGTTACAAAAATGGCTCTGGGCACAGCGGCTGGCTCACATCTTGGAATTTTTCCACCCTATACTATTATTCGACCCTGTACTATTATTAGTTTTCAGGAAATTTTCCACACGGTACTATTATTTTGCCCTGTACTATTATTAGGCACTCGAGAGTACCAGGGTGGTCAGGCATGCTATTTACGTCTTAACAGAATGTCTCCAAAAATGGATGGCAACAACGTGTTTCCTGTGCCTTCCTGGTTCCACCGCCTCTGTTTATGCGATGGTATAAAAAACAACATAATACATTTAGACATTGCTACATGTACTTCTTCTCTACAATGCACAATAATTTCACTAATCATTGTCTGTGTTCTAGACTAACTGTTTCTGTCAGTTGGTCTTCGACGTTTGTTCCACAAGCTAACATAATCGCGAGTATTCGGTTGTTTACGGAGCCCAGGGACGAGAATACGAGAAGAGGTCATATCCACAACATTAAGTTTCAGTTATGAAAAGTGGTTAATACTTTAAGTAATGCGACGAGTGGATGGCACTTGCAAAGTAAAATTCTCGAATAACTAAACCTTTTCATCACTGAGCACAAAACACAGCTTATGGTACTCAGTGGTACACACTCATTCCAATGAGGCTTATATGTAATGTTTTGAAGACAAAAATAGAAAAAATAAAATTTCGACTGCCGATTTAATGGCGATGTGCTAAGGTTGAGAAAAGGGTGAGCAGGAGCCATATCTTGAAGCGAACTGATCTTTCTATCGCCGTTAGTAGCTGGTAGTAGATTCGAGGTGCACATCAACCCCCCTCCCTCCCCTTCCCACGCGAGGAGCCTCCCAATGCGCATGCGCGACTACACCTGCACAGGTGGCCACATTGCATGACGTCATGTGTATGCGTGCTACCATCTTCTTTCCTATTGCCATTTTGTTTCATTTGCCTTCTTTGGTGTCTAGGACAGCAATGTTGGTTGACGTCATAAGAATACGTAGCGGATATTTTAAATGTTGTGCGGATAAATGAATGTTGCTCAGAGATCCGTTAATGCACTGACAAAAACAATAATCGGATAAATGAATGTTGCTCAGAGATCCGTTAATGCACTGACAAAATATTTTGCATTCCGAAGTTGATCAGGACAGATGGACGGATTTGAGGTGTGGGAACAGTGTCCTTTTAAGAAGGTAAGCATACACTTTGGCGAAAAAGAGACTTCGATGGACGGCTACAAGTAACATAATTGACAAGCGTATGTTGGAGGGTCGGCATAGAAATTTAATGCAACAGTCCCATTTGAATATAGGATTCAATTATGTTGGGGCCCCCTTACAAATAGATAATGGAATAAATGTTATACTTGCATGGTATTGCATGCAATAAGCCCATTTACATGCCTTGGAATGGGGTAGTTACATCGTGACCCATTAGCAGGTTACGCAAAATAACAGGGCGGTAACTTCTTGGTCAAAAGTATTGCAATGCGTTTCTGCCTTCTCAATTTTTACTTTGTCAAGCATGCCGTTTACGCCTCAACAGAATTTCCCCCAATATAGATGGCAACAATTAACGCGCGATCTCGCTTTTGCGAGATCGTGCGTTAGTTGTTGCTATTTATTTTGGTAGAAATTCTATTAAGATTTAAACGACATGCCACTCTTTTCATATGTAGATGCAATACGCAACCTTTGAGTGGAATTATTCTCGAAAGATTGTCAAGTCTGCCTGTTGAGTTATTTTACAGTAACCTGTAGATATTTCTCGTATTTTGCAACTAAAGAAACCCCACGAAACCTATACTACGGTTCGAAGGTTGTTAGTTTAAATAATATTTATTTCCAGTAATTCAAATGTTTGGACAAAATAACAGTATACTGACAAATGTAATGGAATTGGATTCAGCAGCAAGCTAAAAGCTTACACGAGGCTGTTTCCACGGGTGAGGCTATCGTCCGTTTTCTTAAACATTTGATAGACACGTTAACGAATACTGACATTCAAACATAGAAATAGATGGATGTATACAAAATAAGCAAAGAAGGCTATTGAAGAAACATGAAGAGAAACAAAAAGAAGAGAAAGAAGTGTGTATGAAGGAGTAAGATGTATAAGCCTATTTCGAAACTGCCATTTTGGCTTTTAATCTATGCAAGGTTACAGGTCACGAGATGTAAACATTTCAAGAAAACACGTTGTAAGCAATGGGAGAAGAGAGCGGGTGAAGTGCTTCGGACCCCATTACGTTCATTAGTGCGAATTCAAAGAAACTTTCAGCCAAGGTTACCATTTGTTTAAGGCAATGGCAATATTGTTTGAAAACTTTCATTATTTCGAATTGAGTTCTTATCGACTAAATGGCGTTTGAATGCACGTTGTGTCATGACTCTGTGGTAGTCCCAACATGGCCTGAAAGGCCGTGTTTTAATTTTGTGGTTTGGTACGTCCTTGAAAGGACGTACCAAACCAAAAAATAAAAATACGATCTTTCGGGCTATGTTTGGACTAGACTCTATGGCCGTGGGCTGGGCACTATTTCGGCAACTTTCGGCTATTTCCAAAGGCGAAAAACTCCGTATAAGGAGTGTTTCCTTAATGACACTTAAAATGGGTCCTCGCCTCCGTGAGAAAAGTCTTTAAACATGCAATATCACGTCGTTTAAAGTCGTCTAGGGTTGCCCCTTCACCTAATTTGAATGATGACAACGGTTCTACGAATTTTAACTTGATTTTTCACAAAACTAGTTGACTTGGCTGACACAGAAGTTCAGAACTCAACGCGATGAACATGGGCCCTGTGGCCTTGCATAGATTAAAGTCCCAAGATGGCAGTTTCGAAATAGGCTTACTGAACACTGTCACAATGACATCACATGTCAGGACAATCGAATGGAGATATTACGAGCGAGGTGTTACCAGGCTTGCATTTACGAGCTCGTTGTTGAAAGGGTTGAGATTAATAATAAAATGAAACTCTACCTGTAATGACATGTATATCAGATACACTGTCCGGTGAAAGATCTACGGTTACGGGATTATTCTCAAAAGCATCCCTCAACTGTGACTTCCTCTTAGCTGATCCACACAACCTATAGATTCCCACTACCTCAAGTCCTCTCTCTTCTATCTCATCCACGCATTTGTGAACAATAATCGGAACATTCAAACAAGGATTTTCTCTTCTAATAATCGCTTCTAAATCGACACCAAACAAAGCGTTCGACTTAACGGCGGGGACGCGTAACAATGATATCCCGGGTTCCTTGTACAGAACGGCTACGTAGAGAATTCCCTTTGGATCTAGCTTCAAAGCAATACCTTTCTTTTGTCCACTCACTAAAAAGCCGGGAATTATCACTGTTCCATGAAAACACAGTCGATGTTTGAAGTTAGGATCCCAATTATAGACAAAGAAACACATTTCCTTAGCATCGTGTATTTCCATATCAAACGCCTCGTCCCAATCAAAATTTACTGCCCCTGTCCTTATCATAGTCCTGGCTTTGTTCACAGAGTCTACAGCGATAACACAGTATAGATCTCTAAGAATTGTTTTGGAAGATTTTAATCCGTGCCCAGAGTATATATGAACACTTAACATACCATCCAGTCCTTGTAGTTTGATAACATCCAAGCGTTTACGTACATCCGTCCTATACCCTTCAAATTGATTATAAGGTATTTGTAAAGGTTTTTTAGCTAAATGAAAATCCCTAGCCCTAGTTAAAGTCCTTGGTATAGTTTTACCCTCTGCATCTAACGTCCTTGCCCTATCTGCGCTATCAGCTGAGGTAGATGGAACACTTGGTTTTGGCCTAGTCGGATATGAGTAAAGTGCTGCCGTCTGTAGGCCGTCCTGAGAGAGAGAATGGGACTCAGGTTCAAACTGATATGTTTTGAAGGCAAGAAGTGGTTCGGTTGCTTGTTTCTTCAGCCTCTGTGGATGGATTGGTGAAGTTTGCGTCGCCACTGTTACAGCTCTCCTGAGTGGTGCCGGTGATCGAGTTGGCAGTGGTGCGTAATCGGATAATGTTGTTTCCGCGGTCGCACTCGTCGGTGATGGTTCTGAAAATAACAAAACATGAGAGAGTTGAGCATACTTTAACAAATGAGTAATAAAATTATAGTGATCGCTGTATCATGGCTGAATCATGGCTGCCATTAAGTTACAATCATTGGAAGAGGTTTCCAGGAAAGTTAGCTCCCCTTAATTTCCTGAATTATTATTATTTATTATATATTGGTGTTTAACCCTTTACCCAACGCACACGATTTCAAAATTTATTATTTTAAATATCATTTTTTAAATTTTTTCAAAAAGTTTCAACAAAACCATATCATGTGACCCCTCTTTGGAACGAGCTCGTTCCAAAGAGGGGTCACAAGATATGGTTTTGTTGAAATTTGTTGAAAAATAATATTTTTTCAGTTGCTGAAATTGCACATTACGCGGGCGGATGCGGGCGATTCGTTTGGTAAAGGGTTAATGTCACACATTTATGCATAATGACTACTCATGACCGTGACGGTTTTAGGGTGGAGGAAGTCGGAGTACCCGGAGAAAACCGCCGTGCAACGACGAACAGCTGCCAGCTCCCCAACATCGTTACTCCGCACTGCAGCACAGGCAGGATCAGATTGTTGAAGACATGCGCACCATCGACGTGCAGTACGCCTTAGTACACGGCGTCATCGTGCCCCCCATATGGACAATCGGGGTGAAGTCCCTTGCCCAAGGACACAACGCAAGAGTCCGAATCGATCGCTCAGACGGTCATCCATCCGAGGACTAACCGGGCTCGACGTTGCTTAACTTCGGTGATCTATCGAGAACCAGTTACCGCAACGCCACCGCACCCCCTTTAATTAATTTTCTGAAGCTCTCAATAAATTTAACACCATCGGTATGGGAATTTCATATTATGATTGAAATTTCGAAATGTTAGCGAATTTGTATGATCGATGTGAGCATCACAAACGTCATGCGTTTTCCTGTATAAAAATACATTAGGCGAAACAAAATTAATGTTTTGATTCTCAAGAAGCGGCGCATTCGTTTTTTCGGCCCGCGTTCTTTATATGTATTTCGGAGGCAAAATTCAAATGTATAAAACTATCATAGGGAGTGATTTTAGCGGTGTCGCATCGCGATTTGCGATGCAATATGTCGTTTACATTGATACAGTATTGTTATTCTCTTCCTGAAATCCGACACGATTCTCATATGCATGTACAAAATAAATATTTATTTAACTGGATGAGGGTTAGATTATTTTTTGATGGTCTGAATTTGTTCATCAAAAAATGTTTTATTACAAATTACAGGCACTCTTCAATAATTTGTAATACAACAAATTTGTTTAAACAAACCAATATTTACGTTTGACTGAATACAAAACATGGGCAAGAAAATGTTGGATTTTGCACTGGTACCCTCATTTTTTTTGAAAGGCCTGATTATGGCTCCAAGCACTCAACCAGTTAATTCAAAATATATAAAACTATCATAGGATGTGATTTTTGCGGTATCGCATCGCGATTTGCGATGCAATATGTCGTATACATTGATTCAGTATTGTTATTCTCTTCACGAAATGCGACACGATTCTCATATGTATGTACAAAATAAATATTTATTTAACTGGTTGAGAGCTAGTTTATTTTTGGCGATCTGAATTTGTTCATCAAAAAATGTTTTATTACAAATTATTGGAGAGTGCCAACAGGCACTGTCCAATAATTTGTAATAGAACAAATTTGTATAAACAAACTAGTATTTACGTTTGACTGAATACAAAACATGGGCAAGGAAATGCTGGATTTTGCACTGGTACCCTCATTTTTTTGAAAGGCCTGATTGTGACTTCCAGCACTCAACCAGTTAAAAAACTCATTGTTTTACAGAACGGTCGCCGTGAATTGGTCACTTTCCACGAGGTGGACAGTATTTCCACAAGCGCAATAACAGTAGACTACAAACACTAATTACCGGAATAATTATCAAAATTTTAATTAATGAAGCACCGGGTATAACCCGGTGCTTCATTAATTAAAATTTTGCTGCTGGTGATTTTTTATTACTTGGAAAACGTATGCATGTAAATCACGACCCACACGTGGATTACGACCAATCCACGGCGACTGTACAGTATCTCCATTTTAGTTGTTATATATTGATTTTGTGTTGTATGATCGCTGTTACAAAAAAAAACTATCAGTGACATCAACATGGAAGCTCTAGTATTTAATTTTAGGCTCTCACAACTGGATTTTAGGCAACGGCGACCATTCCATCAGGAATAAAAAAAAACAAAAATAAAACAGCCTTCCCTCATTTGTTTAAAAAAAATGCCTGAGAATAAATTATTGACTTATGTTTGAACAAATTTGCCTTTTTAGAAAATTTTTCCCAAACTGCTTGAACGTTCGACTATTATTCCCGGTTGAAACCCATTTAAAAATAGGAACACGACGTTTCTGTTGATGTCCTTCAACCTTTTTTCTGGTCATTATATCAACAGTGTCCTCATCGTGACATATAAAAAGACGTTGTCCTTTCCTTTAATTTAAAAGTCTAGGAGGTGGGATTTGTTAATTTTTTTCCTGGGAAGAATAAAAAATCGCAAATTACTGTAAAGACACACCCGCTAAAGAAAGAGCCAAATTGGTAATGACAGGTGTAAAATTGATAAATATTCTTAATAACAGATTATCTGTGAAGTAGTTACTTCTAATTAGCTTGCCATAAAAAGCCAAATTTCCCTTTGTAACTTTTAATAAACGAAAACAACAGACATCTCCGAGAACTGAATGTTGTTTCCGTTTATCAAAAGTAACTGAAGGAAAGTTGGCTTTCTTTTCTACTGATGTATAATTGTTTCCTCAACAATTACTTGCTTCTTAATTGGACTTTCTAATAATTTCAAGGGAGATAACTTTATCGAAAGTGGATTGTCATGACAATTTAAGTCAGGGATGTTTGAACAAGTGCGTAGTCAGACAAAATGAAGTTGGGAGTGGGTGGGACAAAATATATTCCCTCTCAATTCATTTCATCTCGTGAAGGGATAAGAGTGTGTATCCACTTTTCATGCCAATTCTCAGCAGTTTGTGAAGACTTGTGTACTCAGAAAGTGAAGAAATGATAATATCAAACGACTCAAGAAATATTATGGTGAGCGTGCAAGAACCAGTATTAGGAACTTAGGCATGACTGTATAAGGCTGATGTATTTCAGGAAAATATGAAATGGACCCCTCTAATTTCTACACCTCGTATTGTATGAGTCAATCCCGTTTACAGGCCCGGAAATAAGGGGTTAACATCGTGACTCGTTATATTTATTTATTTATTTACTGGGTTTTAACGACACTTTTAACAGCCAAGGTCACCTCATGTGGGACAGTTTTACGGGTGGAGGAAGCCGGAGTATCCAGAGAGAACCACCGAGCAACGGAGAGCAACTGAAGACAAGTGCATCGTCGACGTGCAGTACAGCAATCGGGATTGAGTGCCACGCCCATGGACACAACGCAGTTACCCCTGGCGGGGATCGAACCGTAGACCTTTCGGTTTGAAGGCTAATGCCGTAAACACTGAGTTACAGCGCTCCCTCGCGACACGTTAGATGGTTACGCAGTATAACAGTGTGGTAACTTGTGGGACAAACGGATTGGAGTGCTTTTCTGCCTTCTCAATCTTCACTTCACCAGGCATGCCATTTACATCCTAAGAGAATTTCTCCCAACATAAATGGCAACAACTAACGCGCGATCTCGCTTTTGCGAGATCGTGCGTTAGTTGTTACTATTTATTTTGGTGGACATCCTATTGAGATTTAAACATGCCACTCTTTTCATGTGTGGTTACAATCCGCAACATTTGAGTGGAGTTATTCCCTAATACGAGCCTCCCCCCCCCCCACCCCCTCCATTACCCTTCCTGCGTGACTACTCCACTCATTCAGGGCGTGCGTCGTCAGTATTTAATAAGACGATACAAAAATTGGGGTGTCAGAGTGGAGTGAGGCGGAACTACCCAATTTCATTCACTTTACATCAACAGGTGAATGATATCGTTTGATGCGTTTTGATTTATGCATCACAACCCATCATACGCAAAAACACACACGCACAACACACCCATCCAACTACACTTCCTCCACACGCATAGTTGAAGTTGCACCACCAAGGTTTATGTCATTCCACCATCTTTAAGCAATGAAAGGATAAATTTAAAAATGTCCATACATTTTCAAATCATTCCTTTAACTGAATGCGAGATCCAAGCAATAACATTTCCCTCACTCAATAAAATGTTGAAAAGCGTCCACTTGGGACGTTTTATTAATACGATACGAGAATAAATTTCAAACTTGTGGTTTGTGATTAGCCAAAATGACGCAATTATTTAAATTTCTTGGAAGGAATGTTTATTAGTAACAGTAAAGCAGCAATTTCAATAAGTTACGGTCTATACGGATAAACGGATTCATTTTCGCAACAATTCGATGTATGGAGATTCAGGAGCGTCACTTTGACGAGAGAATTACAGTACTGCCGCTAGGGTTTAATATATTCCCTGGTTTTCTAAGAGCCGGGAACGGAAATGAAATTACTCTCAGAACCGAGAACGAGACATTTCCCGGGTAATATCAAGCAAATTTACGAAGGTAACATGACGCATTTATTTTAATGATAACGAGCATATTTCATTGGCAATCTCCCATATCCAAACGGAAAAGTTCTTTTCCTAAGATAAGTATGAAAAACCCAAACACGCTTCAATCTCGTCTTTATTTTCAGAATCGCTCGCATTATCACCTCTACCTTCTCCAACATCAACACCCTCTTCACTGCTATCACCAGTCTCCTCTGCTTCAAGCAGAGGAGACTGGCGACGGCTGTGAAGAGGAAGTTGGTTTTGGAGGAGGTAGTGAATAGTTATTCTGAAAATGAAGACGAGTTTGATCTTTGAAGCGGGCGAAGAAGATCTTGCTGTTGAAAGGGAGGGGTGGGGCTCCAGAGCTGGTTGAGAGTTACAGTGATTTGTTGAAAATGGTTCGTCAGGAATGTCAAAAATTTCAAGCGTGGACGGGCTGACGAAATCCTACAAAGTTTCAATTCAGAAAATTTCAGTTCAATACACAAACAGTGCCACGCTTCATTCCCGGTTCCGTGCTGTAGATTTCCCGGGTATAGGGGCCGGCTTTCGGAACCGGGAACCTGGGAATTCCCGTTCCCGGGATTAAACCCTAACTGTCACTACGGACTGGTCACTTTCTACAGGTGAGCAATATTTCCACTGACGAAATAATATTAGATTCCAAACACTAATTATGCGGATAATCAACAAAAATTTAATTAATGAAGCACCGGGTATAACCCGGTGCTTCATTATTTAGAATATTGCTGAAGAAGATTTTTATTACCTGGTAAACGCTTGCGCGAACACCATTGCACACGCGTGGATTATGACCAGTCAAGGCGGCTGAACAGTACTAGTGCTTGAAGGCACAAGTGTGCCATCAACGTGCACTGCGCCTTAGCACGCAGCGCCCACGTGTCCCCACGTGGGCTATCGTGATTAAGTGTCTTGCCTAAGGACATAGCACAGATGACTCTGGTCAAGATCGTACAAACCGGTGCTTGATTAATTAACATTTTGCTGCTGTTGATTTGTGTTACCTAGTAAACGCATGCGTGGACATCACTGCACATGCGTGGATTACAACCAGTCCAAGGCGACTGTACTGTAGGAGTAAATTTTTCCAGTGAAGACATTTTCATCTGGACTGGAGTCTCAGATATCGGTCCACTTTTGCTTGTAATCATGAACTTTATTTCAAGACTTGATTTGATACTTGGGCTTATATCGTATGGACGGTCGCCCCCACAAATGAAGATCTGCAGCATCCAAATCAGGCTATTTACTAAGTTTGCGCACCGGTACGGTACGTGTTTATTAAGGTTCTGCTCCACAGTTTCGTATTTCTGCACAGGGGTGAATTTTGAAATAAAAGACCTGAATCTAACCTCACATAAATTAGGTCTGTATTTTTAGTATTAGGTATTTAAAAGCATGAGACTACTTGTTGGCAAGTAGACGTTAATGTTTTGGCCACAGGGTGGAAGCCTGATGCATAGTGTCAAGACAGCATGGGATTTCTGTGAAACAGTGGCTCAGAAAATGAGGTCAAATTTCAGACGTCATTTTTACACGGGATTGTTTACAGGTGTGTAGCTAAAAAATGAGACGGAAACATAGAATCTTCTTTGTCTCTCCTTTTAGCAATTGGAAATGATGTGCGTCGGGAGTGGGTAGTTTCTGAAGCTGGAAAAATTCTTCTTTTGTGACTGCCAAGTGCCTGACAATGGCTGGTTTTGGCGAATTTTCAGTCACATTTTCGGGTCCTGGTTTCATATTATACTGTAAGATAAGCCTCCCACATTTATATTTATCAGTTTTATCTTATGAGGCTGTATTCACGAGTGTCAGGCAATTTAGAAAATGTATACAGGTCAGGGGTGATGCAAAGGAGTTTGGCTTTATTGACAGTGGAATAGAGCACATGGCACATCATTTTTGTAAATGCCTTGAAAACTATGGAGCGAAACCTAAACAAGATGTTGCGCCATGGTCAAGTCCGGATTACGTATAATAACGTCATGTAAGAACATGGATGTTATGCGTCTGAGTTACGTTATGACTTGAATGAAATAACCTAAATACATAGATAGGACTTAAGTTTTATTATATGCCTGTTCTTTAAAATCCACATCTACAGCAACACAAAACCATGCGGAAAATGAAAATCTGTTCCGCACATATGTGCGGAACGGAAATCGTTGACGGACTATTTTTAAATAGAAACGAAATTTCACTGGAACTTTCTACAAATCGTGCACCACATTTACAATCTGAATCGCTAGCGATAGCTAAACATCGTCCCCTGAGTTCCAACGTGTTCTATGTGCCATTAGGCACATAGAACACATTGGAACTCAGAGGACGAAACAGTAACACGAGTTCTCCTCGCAAATTTGGTTGGCGATAAAATGTGTTCTTTCTGTTGATAATTGTCAAATGAATTGCTGAGTGCCCTTCTAATAATTGTTTTTTTTTGACGCGAAGGCGTGTAATAAACACAGAACGATACGCGTCTGTGAATGGGTTGTGCCATCGTGGAAGGATAAAACTCGGGGCCTGCAGTCTCTCATTTTATCCTTCCGCGCTGGCACTAGTGCCATATAGATTAACCCATTCACACGAGCGTGTCGTTCTGAGTATGTCTCTCAGCCATTACTTTCGTATTGTAGCCGTTTCATAAGCCACATCGGTTCTCGAAGGCCTGAAGAAATGGGATCATTATCGCAAATAAACCAAACACACAAAAAAGGATATCTTGTTTTATCATAGATTTATTTATGTTTTCGAGTTTAAGGTCGCTTTCAGCATCTATAGCTATATCATGACCACAACACAAGAACGAAGCTAAGTTTAGCCAATTATTTATACCTCCGCTACTCATTTACTTGACGTCTACTACAGGGCGTTGTTTACGGAGTTCTAGACGTTGTTTACCATAGTAATCAAGCACTGCTTCATTTCCCAATGTTTCCACGGGGTGGAAGCTTTGCTATAGATACATTATACAGAATATACACTCTCACTTTAGAAAAGCCTTGCCCTATTTATACTGATGTGTAAAATACTAAAATTCTACACTTCCATGTTTCCCACAATGCAACTAGAAACTGAACCAATTCAATCTTGTTTGACAAAACTCATTGAGCTTTATCAAACAACAGTGAATTGGATAAATACCTTGTTGCTTTATAGAAAACAAAATTGCTGTTTGAATTTTTGGTATTTTGAAACAGTCATGAAAAATGTCCGAGTGATGCTGACACACAGAACGATTGACCAAACGCAGCACGACAACTTAAACGCTACTCGAACTGTCTCGGGGTGATTTGTACGAAACGTTTACAACTGTATTTTCCAAAAGTTGTTTTTCCCCTTTTTACACCTATATTTTGCAGGATTGTATTTTACTAATGGGAGACATTTTGGGCAACAGTTGAGAATACTATATGGGGACTAGGTGAGAATGCTGTTTGGGCAGTCATCTGTCTCATCTCCGAATCTATTGCTCCAGAGGTCAGTTGATGATAAAGTACAACGTTTCTTATGACTTAAGTTTATAGAACCCCCCCCCCCCCCCCCCCCGACTGAATTCAGGTTCCAAGACCGACAATTTTCGTCACTGGAAGAGTTTTACGGGAAAGTTAGCCCCCTTTAATTTCCTGATGCTGTCAGTGAATTTAACACTATTATTAAAAAATTGAAATTTCGAAATATTAGTGAATCGATGTGCACATCATTTCACAAGCTTCAGGCATTTTCCTTTAGTGTAGAAAAAAATACAGAAGCTGGCTTTTTATCATTTTTCCTCGATCAAGTTATAATGTTTGATTATTATTCTCTTTTGAAAACCATTTAAAAATACGAAAACGGCATTTTCACCATCTTTTGATGTTCTGTAACTTTTTTCCTGTTCCTTATATCAACAGAGTGCGCATCGTGACATATAATACGTACATTGTCCTTTTCTTTTAATATAAAGATCTTGGAGTGAGATCTGATAAACAAAGAGCCAAAGTGGACATTTACTCAGTGGTGGTAGGAGTGATACTAATAGATATTCTTAAGGATGGATTATGGGTGAAGTAGTTGCTGCTAATTAACTCGCTATAACAAGCCAAGTTTCCTTTTGTAACTTTCAACAGACGAAAACAACAGACAGCTCCGAGAGCTGTCTGTTGTTTTCATTTATTAAAAGTTACAAGATGAAACTTGGCTTCAATTTCTATTGATGTCGTAGGGTTTTTTCTCGATGATTACTTGCTTCTTAATTGGACCTTCCCAGCTTGCCGAATAATTTCAAGGGAGATAACTTAATCGAAAGTCGATTTTCATGAAAAAAGTCAGGGATGAAGGCTCGTATGAAGAGAATCTTTCTTCAGTGTTCAAAAGGTTCAGTGATGTTGAAATCCTTCCATGTTGTATGCGAAGTTTTTCTTTTTATAACACTTTCGACAGCCAAGGTCACCTCGTGTCGGCCAGTTCTACGGGTGGAGGGAACCGGAGTACCGTGAGAAAACCAGCAATCATTGGTGAACAACTGTCAGACTCTCCAACGTATTAACCGAACACAAGCAAGGTTTGCATTGGTTGAAGACAAGCGCACCATCGACGTGTAGTACACCTTAGTACACAGCGCCACCGTGCCCCCACAAGGGCAATCGGGATTAAGTGCCTTGCCGAGGGACACAACGCTGTTACCCTTGGCGAGGATCGAACCCTTGACCTTTCGGTTTGAAGTTCAGTGCCCCAACCAATGAGCCACCGCGCTTCCATTTTGAAAGTGGACTGGTTTGTATTGACAATATCGTGACGGAGAAGCTGGGATTCGGTACTGCTCTTGTCTGACGAATATCAACAGAATACAACTATGGGTGAATATGATATTCTGCACAGCCTACTAATTACGCAATTTGAAATATTCGAGGGAACATGTGCTCATTACGCACGTTAGTAATTACGGAAGTGTATTTCTGTTTATTTTAAATTGTGGGTGAGTTATCACAAAAAGAATTTTTCTTATTACACAACGCGTTATTTCATCGTTATGAAATAACGCGTTGTGTAATAAGAAAAATGCATTTGTAATAATAACTCACATTTTATTAAACTTCGTTATTACACAATGTATTATTGATTTTCATTGTACAATACATCTGTTACTACACAAAGGGTTTTATTATGCGGTCTAACAGTCGGATCCCTTGTTATACAACATTGGGGTTGAGTGGAGCCGACTTATAAGCTGGGGTACCCGGAGAGAATCACTAAGCAGCGTCGAGCAATCGTCAGACTCTCCAACGTACTAATTCTACACGAGCAGGGTTAGAACTGGTCGAAGACGCCATCGACGTGTAGTACGCTTTTGCACACAACACCATCATGCTCCCACACTTGTAAGTGTTAAGCCAAAATAATGAAAGCTGAGATCAATCGGACGTGTGATCGGAAAACGTTCCGCTTGCTGTACGTCCTTGGCTCCTATAACAGCTTCTAATTACTAGTCATTGGGAGGAAGTACTTCGCAAGTCCGTACATTTCTGGCTAATACAAGATCGATTTGATACGTCATGGCCCCATTCCTCTACTATCGATTCCGCTACTCATCGTAAGCAGCTGATTAAATGCCTTTGATCTGCGCCTTTGCTTCAATAATTAACCGCGGATATCAACTCCAAAGAAATAAAACGGAAAGAGGAAATAGTCTGACATCAATCAATGTCAATGAAAACTATATTCGAAGGATATATGAAATAAAAAAAATATTTTTCAGCCAACAAGTGGGATGTGCATTATGTCACCTTCTGAATGCTGCGGAAAGGACGTTCCACTTGCCACGTCCACTTTTACCGTATAGGGAGGTGGCTCAGTAGTTAGAGCTTTGGACTTTAAATCCAAAGGTCGGCGGTTCAGTCCTGACCAGCTGTGCTGTGCCTTTCAGCAAGATACTTAATTCTGATCGCCTACGTGGGGTGTCGCTCTATACTAAGGCGTACTGCACGTCGATAATGCACTGGCCTTCAACCAGCGCTAACATCGCTTGTGCTGTATGGAGAGTCTGACAGTTGCGCTCTGCTGATCTGTGGTTCTCTCCTAGTACTCAGATTCCTTTAACCCTTTACCGAACATGAAAAGCATGCGACATTTGCAAACAAAATGCTAATTATTTTTCATTGTTTGTTTCAAAAACTTAGGTTATGACACCTCATTGGAACGAGCTCGACGAGCTCGTTCCAGAGAGGCGTCATAACCTATGTTTTGGTGACAAAAAATGAAAAAATAATAAAAATCAATTGGCGATTTTTGTGAATAGCGCTGGCCGGTTTTGAGACGTGGCGTTGGGTAAAGGGTTAACCCGTTAGACAGCCAGCATGATGTGACTCTGTATTTTGAATATGTCATTTAACCACAATAAACAAACAAACAAACAAGCACAAACAAACCATATAAGGAAGATTTATAAAATTATATGCCTGTATGTGGGGAGTTTTAATAAAATTTATTGCACATTTGTAACTCTCTCATCTGATTCATTGTTGGAAAGATCTCTCTTAGATCATTCCAACAATTAATCAGATGATAGTGTTAATCTGCGAAAACCAAAATGCAGAACATCAAAATAAAAATAACAATAATCGCGTTCGGCAGCGGAAGTGTTAAAGACATGCGATAAACCTGCAAAGAATAGGCACTGCGAAGCCTTGAAGGTGGGGGTATCCGGAAGGTGTGTTAGATTGGGTGAGAGTAGACTGCGTCACCGAAAACGCCCGACAAAAACCTCAAATCACCCAAATGGGCCCGACAATTACCTAGAAAGACCCAAATGAATTCCAAAACTCACTATCTCGGGTAGTATGTAATACTACCTGGAGGGCGGTATCTGGGAGGTCTCGTTCGATTGGGCGGTGTACGGAAGATGCCAATGTATTTTTACAAGTTGGTATTAAAATCCATAACAATGCCAGTGAATGGCCGTAACAGGTAGAATGTTACAAACAATGCTATAAAGAACTGATTTAAACGACAAAACATATTGGGGTTTAACGACACTTTCCACAGCCAGTTCACCTTTTGTAGAACAGATTCACTGGTCGAGGAAGCCGTAGTACTCGGGGAGAACCACCGAGCAGTGTCCAGCAACTGTCAGACTCCCCAAAGTACTACCTCCACGCAAGCAGGGTTAGCATTGGTTGAAGGCAAGTGCACCATCGACGTGCAGTACGCCTCAGTACACAACGCCACCGTGCCCCCACGTGGGCAATCGGGATTAAGTGCCTTGCCCAAGGATACAACGAAGTTACTCCTGACGGGGATCGAGCAGTGAACCTTCCGCTTTGAAGTCCAATTCCGTAACCACTGAGCCATTGAGCTCCCATAGAGAACTAATAATGTTTATAATCAACTGATAATTTTACTATTTTTTTATTGTTGCATTGTCAGTCGAAATGATGTTACACTACTGGTTAATAAAAAATATAATATTATCTGTTGATTTTAGTAATAGGGGCGGCTATAAAAATGTAACATTATGATGAGAATATTATTAGTTTTTGGCAATATTTTTGTAACATGTTCAGTTGGTGCAACTTATCAATCATTGTAACATTATTAGTTACCTGCCATGCTCCCTGTATTTAACCCCTTGAACTCTAGTGGTATCTTCCATGCCAGTTCAATGGCAGCAATTAGAAGAGTCCATATTCATTATTTGGGGTAGACCAATCATTATTTTCAACGTGCAGCCTCGGGGCTGCACGTTGAAAATATTAATTGGTCTACCCCACACATTTACTGAACAGCCATCCCATTTAATGACGTTATGACGTATCATGTTGCTGGCCGGAAAAACGGCCGATAGGGTTCAAAGGATTAAGTCATGCAACAGTGCTTTACCCGTTCAGTCCCGAATTGCTGAAAGGTATCGCCCTAAAGTATATAATTTACAGCTAAGTTGACGAACCTATTTTGTATTCATGGGGAGGTTAAGTAATAATTTATCCAGAAGGTGTGTTACTGATCCACTTTTACCAGTTTCCTAGGTAAAAATTGCGTCGTCTTGACATTAAAGTATATTCTCGGTGCAAAAATATGCGTAACTTGTTGACAATGATAACTTTCTTTCAAATAGTAAATGTTCACAAAGCTATGCATGAAAAAGCAACATATTCCTAAACTCTCTACGAAACGCCGCTTTTAGGTAGCGAAAACGGTAAATGAATGCGATGGAGGATGCCGTGGCGTAATCACGGGGCATTGGAGGGGACTCGCCCCCCCCCCCCACACACACACACTTTTCCCCCAAAATGCTAATCTTATAAATGCAGAAACGTGAAAACTTTCAAGAAACTAATTCACAAACTCTCTCACTCTAATATTTCTTCCGTCATTTTGTTATTATAAGTTATCTCCCCCTACATGTATGGTATATGGAGATTTAATACCTGGATGTCGGTTTTTAAACATCGCAGGCGAGGTGTTTAAATGAGACATCCGGGTATTAAATCTCCATATACCATACATGTTAGAACGTTTTTGTCCCCTTTGAAACACAATACAAACAGAGTGGAAATAAATTTGTGGACACATTTCTCAGCTCCACAATCACTTGGACCAAATTCTTTATAATTATTTTGTTTTTATAATCGCAGAAGACAACAGATAGAGTTACATCCCTTGGGTCGTTAAGGAAACGAGTCAACAGTATTTTATTGACATATCGTTCCCTGAGTGCCAATGTGGTCTGTATGCCTACTAGCACATAGAACACATTGGTACTCGGGGGACCAATTGTTCGCTCTTATTTTATTTTTATGATTGAATTGTCGGAAATCTGATGATATTTGTGACTATTTTCTGGTTTTTTGGTTCGATTTTTATTTCGAGGCGTTTATACCCTGGATGTTGCACGCTCTTATATACCTTGGATGCTGGGTGCATCCTTTGCCATGGCTATTTGTCCAAGGCATTCTGACCAATCAAAAGATCGAATTTATCGAGATATTGGGACAAGGTTATTTTTCCACTTTCTAGATACTCTAGCCTTCAAAACGTACCCAGGGTGCTCCAGTTAGCATAGTAAGTTAATTTTGTTCCCCAAAGAAAGTCCCTGGGCCTTCACCTATGGGGAATACTTTTCATCCAGCACGAGGGGAAAGGAAGTGTGGTGGGGGTGGGAGTATAAAATATTTTTTCAGCTGCCATTGCTTCCGCCATACAGTAAAGTCGCCGTGGACTGGACGAACTCCACGCGTGTTCAGTGATGTCCACGAATAGGTTTAGCAGGTAATAAAAATCAGCACCAGAAAAAAAATTAACTAAATTTTTGATGATTATTTCTAAAATCAGTGTTTGGAATCTAATATTATTGCGTACGTCGAAATATTTCTCACCCGTGGAAAGTGACAAGGCCACGACAGCCATACTGTAACCACTAATCATCACTACAACGTTCTTAAGCTTGTGAAGGTCGGATGGATATTATACTGAATAGAATGATTGTACCCAATCAGTGTGCTAGAATATAACATTATAATGCATTGAATAATTACATAATTTCGCCTAAGGGCCCCCGATACTACTGTTAATAATAACATGGTCCACGTGTAGTGGTGCAAATGCTAAGATGAACAACCAAGAAAAAGCTGTACGTTATTCATTGTCTGCCGTTAAACCGGTGGTGTGCTGTGATGTATCACTCTGTTGGAAAGGGCTCAGAGAGCCTTTTCCAACAGTGTGATACATCACAGCAGTACAGGTCATAATTCAAAGAATATTAAATTATATCGTCTTTATAAAACAGATATCATTCTGTACCACTGAAAATATGTATTTGTGTGCACATACACGGAATATCATGTTTGATTTATATGTGTATGTGTATGCATGCACATGTTTAATGTGTCAGGGTGAATATGTCAATGCGTGCATGGCCACGCCTCTGACGCCAGAGATGGGAGTAACGAAATCCACCCTCTCGCTTTTTGGTACGAATACACACTCCTCGTTCAGAACATCCAAACCGGCAACACAAAACTCCCGCATTGGAGGGGTCGCACCACTGATATTGATAATTGAAAGCGGAATGAACTGAAATTTAATTTTCACGGCAAAAAGAACACTAACTACCTCAATCGATCATGAGATTGTGGACACCTGATCACCTAAGATTGATTTGAAACTACCGGAATTGTAGCTCGAGTATTAATGGGGTGTTGCTGACCAGGTCGTATAACATAATTGGATGCAGTTGAAACCAGCTCAATATTGTACGTTTGACAGGATATTGGAATATTGTGGCGTGTCCAATCAATTAATAATTGTCTATTCTAGACACATAGACGGATAACGGGGGCATAAAGCAATTCTCCCAGCACTGCAGATGGTGCAGATATTTCTTCACGGCAGTAAAGTATTAGAAATAGAAGAATAACCCATTAGGCGCCATATACTCTGTTTAGCGCTTTGACAGTATTATAACATAAAGTTACCAGGGATGTGGCTAGAGGGTTTCAGCTGGGGGGGGGGGGGGGGGGGGGGGGGGGCACCGGTGCAAATTCCAACTGTGAGTGGTTTCGATAGGTGGTTGCACTGCAGCGCTGGGTGATATCTTTTGACCCTTTACCCAACGAATCGCCCGCATCCGCCCGCGTAATATGCAAATACAGCTGCTGAAAAAATATTATTTTTCGAAAAACTTCAACAAAACCATATCATGTGACCCCTCTTTGGAACGAGCTCGTTCCAAAGAGGGGTCACATGATATGGTTTTGTTGACATTTTTAAAAAAAAATTTTAAAAAGTGATATTTAAAATAATGTATTTTGAAATCGTCTGCGTTGTGTAAAGGGTTATGAACCCTTCTGAAAATTTTCACTAGTCCTGAAACGGAAAAAGCATCATTTTTAATGTGTCTGGGTCAGAAAATTTACCGGATTGATGTCAGAGTCGAAATCTTAGAGTAGGAAATTTGAAACTCAAGTTTCCAGTTGGAAATAAAAGATCAAAATTTCTCATCATTAGTTGGAATTTCAATATTTTTCATGAACAATGTCAATTTATTGAATTTCCAACTATTTGATTTTTGATTGGAATTTCCAACTATTGAAAAAGAATACTCCTAGCTGAGAGTGGGGGTTGAGACCCCCCCACCCACACACACACACCCTGTCGCCACATCCCTGAAAGTTACGCCCATTAGGAGATACCGTTCTAGGCTTTCAAAACTGGGGCCAATGCTATAAACTTTTACAATTATATTTTCCAGAATTGTATTTTCTAGTGATGACTTTAAATGGGTTGAAATTGCCGTATCTTTTAAAATGCTAATGACTCATTTTAGTCAGTTATATTCATTGGTAAAAAATACAATTCTTGAAAACACAATTGTCAAAGTTTTATAGCATTGGCACCTCCTTTAACGTTTTAAACCCGAAAGGTTCTGTTTTCCTATCCATGGCTAGGGTTTAATCCCAGGAACGGGAATTCCCGGGTTTCCGTTTTTGAAAGCCGGTCCCGATACACGGGAAAACTACAGTACGGAACAGGGAATGAAGCGTGGCACTGTTTGTGTATTGAACTGAAGTTTTCTGAATGGAAACTTTCTAGGATTTCGTCAGCCCTTCCACGCTTGAAATGTTTACAGTCCTCATTCCTGACGAACCATTTTTAACAAATCACTGTAACTCTCAACCAGTTCTGGAGGACTCCCATCCCCTCCCTTTCAATGGCAAGATCTTCTTCGCCAGCTTCAAAGTTCAAACGCGTCTTCATTTTCAGAATTACTAGTATCACTATTCACTACCTCCTCCAACATCAACATCCTCTTCACAGCCGTCACCAGTCTCCTCTGCTTACAGTAGAGGAGACTGGTGACGGCAGTGAAGAGGGTGTTGATGTTGGAGAAGGTAGAGGTGATAATGCGAGTGATTCTGAAAATAAAGACGAGACAGAAGCGGGTTTGGGTTTTCATACTTATCTTAGGAAAATAACTTTTCCGTTTGGAGATGGGAGATTGCCAATGAAATGTGCTGATTATCATTAAAATAAATGCGTCATGTTACCCACGTAAATTTCCCTGTTCCCGGTTCTGTGAGTAAGTTAATTCCCGTTCCTGGCTCTTAGAAAACCAGGGAATATATTAAACCCTATCCATGGACATATACTCCAATAGCATGAGAAATTGGCTGGTTCCAAAGTGGATTTGTGGGGTGTAGAAATCAAACTTTTCAACGTGCATTCCGAAGAATGCAGGTTGAAAATATCAATTGATCTGACCCCAATAATAGTTATGGATTCTTCCAATTCATAGCTTTCAACAGATATATCAAATAACATGACGGGTGGAAGCCTTAACGTGTAGTTGCTTACGAAACTAGTTATTTGAAGAATGGCATAAACACACCACAAACCTTATTTCCTTTGCATTTGAAATTCGGAAACGGTACAATATCAGAAATTCACACATTGGTCAACAGAAAACCCTGTACGTCAAACGTACTGAGTCATGTGTCCAAGCTGACTTGGAAATCATTGATAATTCATTGTGATACTTTAAACTTCAGTTCAATGTTTCCCCTTAAACACAAGACTCAATTTGATGAAATATGTTTTTCTTCTTGGTAAACGGTCAGAAAGAAAACATGAAGAAAAAAAGGGAAACAGTTCAGAAAAAATAATCATATTACACATACAGTTAAAACTAGAAGACCTGTCAAGAACTGTGCACTTATCTAGGCTTAATTGCGCGTAGGAATTGCGCGCAATTGCCATATCGAATGGCATCCAAAGCACGGCAGGTTCTCCTGGTTACTCACAGCAAACACAGACAATGCTTCTGCCAATGGACCTCCGGGTTACCCGGAGGTCCATTGGCTGAAACATTGCTTATACACAGGCCATATGTACAGAATTTGATAGCCTTATTATGGTCATAACGCCGAGATTAACACGCAAATTGACGTACTATTTATGCGCATTTCATGACAGGACTTCTAGTTTTAACTGTACATGTTACTTTGGAGTGTGATATGTCAGTTAAAACATTTTTAGGTATTCCAATCCAAAAATTTATTTCTATAAATTTGTATGAAAACGGTCTGAAAGATTTGAATTTTCATACAAATTAATGGAAATAAATTAGCATACGCGCATTTAAATTCAACAACTTATTTCCTTAAACATCCCTGATTTCACTCCTCACGAAAATCGACTTGTTCATAAACTTCAGACATTTTCCTGTAGAGTAGAATAAAAATACAGAATGCGGGTTATTAATTTTTTCATTCTAATTAGTCTGAATGTTAAAACTTTGATTATTATTGTCTGTTGAAACAAATTTAAAATTAAGAAAACAGCCATCTTTTGATGTTCTATAACATTTTTCTGTTCATTGAAACAACAGTGTGCATATCTGACAAAAAATACTGAAACATCCCTTTCTATTAATATAAAAATTTAGCAGGTGAAATTTGCTAACTTTTTTTCTTGGGAAGAATGAAACTTGCAAATTAATATAAAAATACTTTCGCTAAACAAAGAGTCAAAGTGAACAGATATTACTGGCAGGCGTGGGACTGATAATTATTCTTACTGTCGATTATCTGCGAACCTATTGCTCCTAATGAGCTTATCATAAAATGTCAAGTTTCCCTTTGAAACTTTTAATAAACGAAAACAACAGACAGCTCTGAGAGCTGCCTGTTGTTTTCGTTTATTAAAAGTAAGAAAAGGAAACTTGTTTTTCATTCTGTGTTGACGACAGGAGTGTTTTCCCAATAATTACTTGCTTCTTAATTGGACCTTCCTCGCTCGGTTAACAAGTTCAAGGGAGATAACTTTATCGAACGTTAATTTTCATGATGATATCAGCCAGGAATGGCTGCTCAAAATGGAAAAATTGTACAAACGAAAGTATCAGTCAAACACGTATGTTAACAAATCACCATAGTGTATAAAATCATTTGATATTAAATATATGCATATACACGCTTAATATCTATTTAGGTGTCTTGAAGGGAGCGCTGTGGCTCAGTGGTAGACTGTTGGACTTCTATGCTAGAGGTCCCGAGTTCAATCCCCGTCCGGGACGACCCACGTTGTGTCCTTGGGCAAGGCACTTTATCCCGGTTGACTACATGGGGGCACGATGACGCCGTGTACTAAGGCGTACTGCACGTCGATTGTACACATGTCTTCAACCGCTGTAACCCTGCTTGAGTGGAGCTTGAACAGAGTTAGAATGTTGAAGAGCTGACAGTTGCTCGTCGATGCTCGGTGGTTCTCTCCGGGTACTCCGGCTTCCTCCACCCGAAAAACTGTCACGGTCCCCATTAGCTATTGTGCATAAGTATGTGTGATCGTAAACACCAATAAATAAATAAATAAATAAATAAATAAATAAATAAATAAATAAATAAATAGGTGTCTTGAAATACTGACGACAAATTCAAAACAGTACAAAAACAGCAGTATTCTTCAAACAAACAGTTAAAGCAAACATATCAAAAATAGTGAAAACCACACAGTTGGCTGATTATAATTAACCAGGAAAAACTGATGAAATGCACCCCGAAAGTCGACTTAGTTAACCCTTTACCCAATGAATCTCCCGCATCCGCCCGCGTAATATGCAAATTCAGCAGCTGAAAAAATAGTATTTTTCGAAACATTTCAACAAAACCATATCATGTGACTCCTCTTTGGAACGAGCTCGTCGAGCTCGTTCCAAAGAGGGGTCACATGATATGATTTTGTTGAATTTTTTTGAAAAACTTAAAAAATTATATTTAAAATAATAAATTTTGAGATCGTCTGCGTTGGGTAAAGGGTTAACAAGAAGATTCGTAAAATTGTGGTAAAATTATGGGAAATAACTTGACACATGTCTTTGAAATGCAGGGATCATAACTCTGGTGAACAATAGGCTGGCAACTTGTGTATAACATCTGCAGGAGCGGCTTGTCACAAGGGTCCCTCATACCAAATTTCATTGAAATCCATCCACTCACTACTGAGATATCGCTGTGGACGGACGGAGCAGCGACTATATGCTCACCCGATTTTTTTTGGAGGAGCATAAAAAGCGTGTAGGTGGGTGGTGTTACAAACAGTAATTACTGATAGCGCAGAGAAAAAAGGTTTGGGCTGCACGATATTCAAAACTGAATATCGGTGTCGGTATTCAAAAAAATACGGTACACCGGTATATCGAAAACTGTTCAGATATCTGAACATAAGTACCACAATCGAGTCTTGAGGCATCACAGTCGGAATGAATCAGCATGTCTTGATGATGTGGTTCAAAAAACCTTTACCCAACGCAGACGATATCAAAATTTATTATTTTAAATAATAGTTTATCAGATTTTTCCAAAATGTTCTTTGAAAACAATCTCATGTGACCCCCTCATTGGAACGAGCTCAGTGAGCTCGTTCCAATGAGGGGTCACACGATATAGTTTTGTTGAAATTTTTGAAAATTATTTTTTTCAACTGCTGAATTTGTATATTACGCCGGCACATGAGGACGATTTCTTGGGTAAAGGGATAATATTATTCATTCGGGGCGATTGGTTTGAATACCGGGATATATCGGTTTATCTATATACCGTGCAGCCCTAAAAAGTACTGGCCAACCTTATAGCTATCCGACTTCCAGGAACAACCCATAGGTCAGTTAGATGAAAAATTGATTGTGCCCCTTGTGTTTTTCATCAAATAAAAAAAAAAACATATACAAAGATCGTCCAGGTAAAAATCCACTCAAACTGTGAATTGGAAGTAATGCACTATTTATTCAGGACAGATCTCGAACTAATATTAAGGTAATTTCAATTCTATTTTACAGCCTTATATTCTCGATACATGATAACACGTGGTTGAAATGAATTAATCTGCAATTTACCGGTACATCTTTTAAAATACAAATGATTCATTAACGATTGTTTTATTATAATTGAGAAAATATTTGAGTTCTGGTGTCCGATATCAATGCTCTTCCTGACGTGTTACCATAAAGATTGTCTTCGACGTCACTGTCCATGATGATGAGAGTTTCGTGGCTAAAATTTGACTTTCTCAGATGAAATTAAGTCACGTAGTATCGTATCGTTCCTTGACTGAAAGTATTTGGTAACATTTGCCTGTAAGCACGGTATACGGGAAAGAGAGAGTATGAGAGCGAAGACAGACAGACAGACAGACAGACAGACAGACAGACAGACAGACAGACAGATAGATAGATAGATAGATAGATAGATAGATAGATAGATAGATAGATAGATAGATAGATAGAGAGGGAGAGAGAGCGAGAGAGAGAGAGAGAGAGAGAGAGACTGAGACGCTCTATTAATAGCATTATATGGTGACATCGCTCACACTTTATCAAACCTTTTACCAAATGCAACAACCATGCGCGACAGGCGCTGTATAATTTTTTTTTCAAAACCTTTGCCTCCAAAACATCGCTCACTCACTACCCACCACTGACTGACACGTCGCGCTGAGCTCGTTCCAATTAGGGGCTATAACCACCAAATTCTTTTGAGGCGATAAAAGATTTGTGTCAAAAGCTACTTGGGTTAGGCGAATATTAATCACCGAGAGAGAGAGAGAGAGAGAGAGAGAGAGAGAGAGAGAGAGAGAGAGAGAGATATCAAAATATGAGGAAAGGCGCCAAGTATTTCAACCAGTGTTCTGAGAGAGAGAGAGAGAGAGAGAGAGAGAGAGAGAGAGAGAGAGAGAGAGAGAGAGAGAGATCAAAATATAAGAAAAGGCGCCAAGTATTTCCACCAGTGTTCTGAAAACCGCACACGAAGTATATGTTTCCCGTTTTCAGGACAAGATTCACGCAAGACCGGAATTGGTATCGACAATAAATAAATAAAGGCATCTTCCCGGCATTGCTCTACCAAATACTGTCAATACTGAACTCCATATAATTGTTGAAGATTTTCGCTCAAATTGTGATTGTGTCATATAAAGGTCATTATTTCCACTACTTGCTTTCCCAGTACTTGATTTACTATACACGCGCCAAGACTCCTACTACAGGAATATCGATCCCATATTTCCTCCACAAATCGCTGATTCAAGGAAAATAGATTTCTGTATTTACCCTTTCAATCTGTTAACTTCTTCAGTGTAACCTTCTCTAAAACAAATAGAGCTGGGAGGTATGGATTTTTCAGCTTTGGTTACGGTTTGGCTTCAGGAAAAACCTCGGTTTGAGTTCAGTTTTTCTATATGTTAACCCTTTGAACCCTGCGGTAGCTTCCATGTCAGTTCAATGGCATATTTATTTATTGGGGGGACAGTGGCGTCGCGGTAACAGGTTCTCATCAGACCATCGAAGTAAAGCAACGCCGAGCCCGGTTAATCCTTGGATGGGTGACCGTCTGAACGATCAATTCGGACTCCCGAGTTGTATTCTTGGGCAAGGCACTTAACCCCGATTGTCCACATGCGGGCACGATGACGCTGTGTACGAAGGCGTACTACACGTCGATGGTATGCATGTCTTCAACCAATCTAACCCTGCCTGTGCTGCAGTGCGGAGTTACGATGTTGAGGAGCTGACAGCTGCTCGTAGTTGCTCGGTGGTTGTCTCCGGGTACTCCGGCTTCCTCCACACATAAAACTGCCACATACTCTTTTCTTTGTTTCATTATCTGTCTACCTAATATAAATAGCAGGCGGCAGTTTTAGAAAACATTTCCCGAATAACAACATATTTACATTTTGGGTTTCGAAAACATGCTGGTTAAAGGTCTCTTCGTAGTATTCGAGAAGAGCGAGGCCACGAATTTGCCGCTACGAAGTTAATCCTACACACCTGTGCCAACGGGCGGAGAAGCGTTAATATAAGTTGCATAACTTGCTCGCCATTCCTTGTAAAACAAATAAAGTTAAAACTAACAAGATCACCGCCTGGAATGGCTAAATACGCCCGTTAGCCAACTTGATTTTTACTACCGCAAAATACAAAAAATGTTAACAGACCCTCGAATTCTAAGACGAAAAAGGGCTGTGGCTCATTTAAAATTACTTGGACGGAACCCATATTCGAACTTGGCCTGTATTACTAGCTGGGTAATACACGAACCAACATTGGTCGAGATCAAATAATTCCAACTGGAGTTATCGGCCGGAAACCAAAAATATTAGAGGGCGGACGGACGGACGGACGAACGAACCGACGGACAGACAGAGGGAGGGACAGACTGATTACATGATATAAAAACAAGTCCTGACGTTTATTTGGAAGTGTCATGGGAGCCTGAAATTTCCGAAGTCTGTGTTATGAGAAATTTTTTTCTAATCACTGCTCCAACACTTCGTCCCCTGAGTTTCAATGTGTTCTATGTGCCACTAGGCACATAGAACACATTGGAACCCAGGGGACGACTTCTATATATAAAATTATTAAAGGCCTCCTCATCAAATGTATGAGTATCATGTAACCACCAAGTAATCATAACGACTTCTTCTGAAGCGTTGATGCCAATTTTTGACGGGTGTGCAGTGATCTAGTGGTTTAGGAGTTGGAATCAAGATTATCAGGAGAAGAACACAATGGGGAGGGGGGCAGGAATTGACGACCCAAGCTGGGGACTTTCAATTGTTTCATGAGCGCCGTAATTCTGACACGATTAAAATCTGTACAATATAAAAGAATGTACTCCACTGTCAACATATGCTAACAAGGAATACATTCTGGTAGTATGTTACCCATTAACAAAACGAAATGAGTGTATGACCGATACGACACCGAGTTAGAATCACGTGGTCTTTTCTACTAAGGTTACCATACGTGTAATTATCAGTAATGTTTGGCCGAAATTGATGGAGTTTGTGATTTGTCGCTCCATCTCATTCTGGCTGCCATATAGATTTGATGTAGTTGCTGCTACACCGTGAGACGCTTTTATTACACCAATACAAAGGGTCAAGGTTTAAAAATCGGTCTGAATATTTGTCCATTCACATTTCACTGGGGAGTTCCCACGAGCACTTTCCAATGAACTGTAGCAAACCAAATCCATCTCAAAAGACTGTCATTCTACCAATATAAGATGCTACAGTTAAAACTAGAAGACGTGGCACGAAATGCGCACAAATAGCACGTCGATCTGCACGTTAATCTACGCGTTATGACAATAGTAAGGCTATCAAATTCTGTATATATGGCCTGTGGACAAGCAATGTTCAGCCAATATACCTCCGGGTAACCCGGGGTCCATTGGCAGAAACTTTGGGTGTGGTGTTTGTTATGAGTAACCAGGAGAACCTGCCGTGCTTTGGGTGCCATTCGATATGGCAATTGCGCGCAATTCCTACGCGCAATTAAGCCTAGATGAGGGCACAGTTCGCGGCAGGACTTCTAGTTTTAACTGTATTGTTTTATGACAACATGGAAGAGTCACATGCCAATTTCATGCATTTCTGGAAGAAGGTAAATAAATTATCATTAACCATCTGCGAGCTAAATACATGGAAAACTTCAGATACAGGGTAAACATTTCGTCGCGTGAGAACCATAAGCTTCTATCTTCCAGTGGAAGATAGAAGCTTATGGTTCTCACGCGACGACTTGAGTCCCCGTATTTGCTACCGATGAGGCAGCAGTCGAATCACAAACTACGGATGACGTCATCCATAGTTTGCAGTTCGATTGCTATCTTCTTTAGAGAAAATCTTAATTCAGCCGCTCAGTCAATTTTCTATATCCACTAATGTTGAGGTATTCGCAAGGTTAAGAAAAGTTCCGCGCGTCTTGTGTATCGCCTCATACAGTAATGAATGAAATCGATTTCTCGTGTCCCCAAGAGTCCACCCATTCATATATTTACGACAGTCGTCGAAATTAACTCCGCTACATTAAAGCACGGTACATTCGATCCACGCGGAAGTTTGAACATCGGATATAGTATTGCCGGGAATGTCATTAAAACAGTTATTTTCCCCCATAATGGCAATTATTTTGCCACATTTATTTCAAAGTGATGTTAGCTGTATCTCGCGCGAACACTTCATCAATTTTGATCATGCTCGAATGCTGAGCCCTTGATTAATTCCCGTTTAGATTTTATGGATTGAGCCGAGGTTATGGTAAGCAATCCGTTTAGCTGAGTTTGAGCTGTCAGGTATGCTTGTGAAATAAACTACAGCAGACACGAAACTGGGTATAGGGTGGCGGCAAAGATGGTTCAGACCTTCGAATTTTAAACTGGGGCCAAATGCCTAGATTAGCCATGGCACTCTCTTGTTTTACTAGTATTTATTTATTGGTGTTTAAGGTCTTATTACTTATTCACAATGGCTAATCATGACCGTGACAGTTTTACGGGTGGAGGAAGCCAGAGTACCCGTATAGAACCACCGAGCAACGACGAGCAGCTGCTAGCTCCCCTACATCGTAACTCCGCACTGCAGCACAGGTAGGGTTAGATTGGTTGAAGACATGCGCACCATCGACGTGCAGTACGCCTTAGTAGACGGCGTCATCGTGCCCCCGTGTGGACAATCGGGGTTAAGTGCCTTGCCCAAGGACACAACGCGGGAGTCCGAATCGTTTTACTTGTAATAATACTAGTTTTTATCTAACAATCATATAAATTTTGGCCTGAAAACCACGAGAAACCGTACGAATCACATTATGTGTTCCGATTCCGTATCATATACAAGACTCATTCTGATTCCGTATAGGCCTAGACGACTCGTTTCCGGTAACGCGGCGGGCTATCATAACATACGCATGAATACGTTTTGTGTGCGTTTCAGTGACCGACTCAGCTGATCGTTTACAAAAGAAAACAAAATTCCTTACAGTTAGCGATAGAATAAACACTGATTAAACGAAATAAAAACAAACCTTTACTAGTTAAATGGTTGGAATGGACAAACTATTTAAAAATGAAGTGACACTGAGAGTGAATAATCTGACAACACAACTTTGAAAATTGCGGTGACCGCGTTACTCATTGTTTGTTAGGGTGCACAACAATGTAGTCCCATAAAATACGTTTTTAAAAACTGTTTCTCGCCCAACATTATGTCCCAAAACTGTATTAATAATTTAAGATTTAATATTTTTTATGTGACAGAATTGTTAGATAAATGAATTATCATGATAATGCGCATGTCCCGTGATTTGCATCAGATTCTCGGTGGTGTCCAAAATAGGATCATAAAGCCGGCTCGTTGAGATCCCATTCTGGACACCGCCTCAAATCTGATACAAATCACAGGACATGCACATTATCGTGATAATCTGTATTTACACTGTTGCTAATACAAACATCCAAATATCTTAAAGTCCTGAGGCAAGCGTTGTATAGTATATGTTAACCCTTTACCCAACGCAGACGATATCAATTTTTTTTATTTTAAATATCATTTTTTAAAATTTTTCCAAATATTTCAACAAAACCATATCATTTGACCTCGTTCCAACGAGGGGTCACATGATATGGTTTTGTTGAAATTGTTTGAAAAATAATATTTTTTCGACTGCTGAATTTGCATATTACGCGGGCGGATGCGGTCGATTCGTTGGGTAAAGGTTTAAGACTAGTGTGCGTGTGTGTTGACGAGAGTTTTTGTGCGTGGGGGTCTTCTCGATTTCGTGATAACCAAGACAAAGTGTTATTTATAGAGTTCCCACAAAGACTGTATGAGTTTTAGCAGAGTCCTACCAAAAAACCCCGTTAGGGTTGTATCCCGATTTTGTGGGCACTCTTTTGTCACAGGAAACAAAAAGAAAAGCTGGTCCCCACAAAAACGGGAAAACAAGACTGTATTTTTTGATGTCGCGCATAACTTTTCTCGTTCTGAAAACTAAAAGGGGACGGACATCCCGATTTCCCACGTGCCTTCATCTGTTGTTGTCAAACTATTGTGTAGAAAAATTACCAAACAACTGAAATAGACTTCCCTCGTGAAAAACACCCTGTTAGAATTGTGTGTTGAAATTGAAGTCAAATACAAGCCAAGCCAAGACACATTTTAGACACTTTCCCCGACGAATGAGGAACTTCCTAATAGCGCGCTCTCAAGTATCACACTATCGGAGGCAAAAAAGGGAGAAAAAAGGAAATACCAGAGTCTCATGTGGGCCTAAAACACTCACCTGGGGCAAGTTATCTACAAAGAAAAGAAGGATATTGCATATGTGTGCATTCTGCATTGACAGTCACAACAGAGGCTCGCAAAAGTGGTGTCTATTTTTCATTCCCCACTCCCAACCCCTAGCACACATCCTAAGTTACATTTGAGATATGACCTCCTAAGGGATGTTGTATATCAAATATCAAATGAATCTGACTGGCGGATCTAAAGACAATTTTTAAACAATTTTTCTCATATTGCACTAAGTTAAAATTCCGGATCCCATATGGAGTCCAAAAGAACTTGCATAAAACTTGAATCGGAAATCCCCTAAGGATGTTGTATACCAAACATCGAAACATTCTGATCAGTAGTACTTGAGAAAACATTTTTTCATTTTAAAAAAATGCTGTTTCAGCATTTTTGCATTACATGTGGGCATTTTCATTTTTTTTCCACTTTTTGCTTCCGGGGTTCCCACGGAGGGCGCGAAAAAATCTCAGGCATAAATCAAGTACGTGTCATCTACACACCAAATGTGGTCCAAACAGGCCCTCCGGTTCAGAAAATATAAATTTGAGGCCCAAAATTACTTTGTGGTCATTTGTTTTGTAATTAATTTTCGTTTTTTTTTCTAAAGGTTTAACCTCAATTCCCGTTTTCTCCCGAATAGTGCTCAGTGATAACTGTTGAGCCAAATATTATCGCAGCTTAAAATACTAATATAATCCTGCTGCCAAGACTTCTTAACTGGTTGAGTGCCAGAAGCCACTATCAGGGCTTTCAAAAAATGAGGAAACCAGAGCAAAAGCCAACACTTTCCTTGCTTATATTTCAAATTCAGTCAAACACAAATAATATTTTGTTTATATAAATTTGTTTTATTACAAATTATTGGAGAGTGCCTATGGGCACTCTCCAATAATTTGTAATAAAACAAATTTTGAATAACGAATTCAAACCCCCAAAAATAATCTAGCCTTCAACCAGTTAATCACTAATGTGAAAAATATCTTGTTATTTGTCCGTTCCGACGTTTGACATCGCATTTTGAAAAACGTTGAAGAAACTGAATTCCCAGTGACGTTTGAACGTCAGATTAATTAAAGTCTGAAAGAGTTAAGCATATAAAGAAACTGCATACCATATATCAACGCATTGTAACTAGTGGTTTCTGAGTATTTTTTTTGAAGACTTCCGGGTTTTTCAGGCACTGCCCTCAGTATATTGGGCTTAGTTTGTTCTATTGAACAAACTTGGAAGGTTATCTCCGGTGGAGCACGGAGGTGCTATGTACTAAGGCGTATTGCACGTCGATGATGCACTTGTCTTCAGCCAATACTAACCCTTCCTGTGTGGAGTTAGTACGTCGGGAAGTCCGACATTTGCTTACCGTTGCTCAGTGGTTCTCTCTGAGGACTCCGGGTTCCTCCACCCATAAAAATTGTCCGACACGAGGTGACGCAGGCTGCCTAAAGTGTCGCTGGACCCCAAATAAATAAATAAATAAATAAATAAATAAATAAATAAATAAATAAATAAATAAATAAATAAATAAATAAATAAGAATTCACAGATCAAGTTGCAGATGAACCTGCATGTGCCAGGCTGATTATTTTGCATAATAAGATGGAACTGCTGCTGTCTATCCATCTCTGGAAAGTTTGCATTTACATTCCCAATCAAAATAAACCATTCCTTCCTCAAAGATGAATAGGTGAGGCACTATTACACTTCATAACCTTCTCGGCGCTCATAACTTTGAATCACGTCGATAGTCCAAACAGGACTTGGCAGGGGCAGACTGGGCCGAGAAAAGTTACCGGGAAATGAACCCAGGCCGACCCTGGCCCCGGAGAAAATTTGGATTTCTTCGAACTGAACGAACGCCGCTTGCTTGCATCTGAGTGATCACTGACAGTTTACACAGAGGACATTTCGATGGCATTTTTGTATCATCTTCATCACCCATTTAGCAAGAATGATATCAACAGGTGGTGGGGGTGGGGGATGCATAGACCCATCGGGCCGACCATAGTTCGGCGCAATGGTAAAAAAATTGATTTTTCAAAAATAAAAGAAGGTATTTCCTTGCATCTGGGCGATCAGTGGAAGAGTAGACTGTTGGTATATTGAAATGTTCTCTAATGTGGACTGCCAATGACATCCCCACTGACCGCCTCTTTCTGCCATGGCATCCCACTGACCGCCTCTATCTGCCAATGGCATCCCCACTGACCCCCTCTATCTGCCAATGACATTCCCACTGACCGCCTCTATCTGCCAATGGCATCCCCACTGACCGCCTCTATCTGCCAATGACAGTCCACGTTTGAGAACATTTCAATATTCCGGCCTTCTATGCAATCAGATCCATTTGGCCTGTTAGGCGTTTTCACGAAATTTCAGGCACCAACAGGTGTTGGTCTGCATCACAGGAGCCCCCAATAAGGGACCCACTGGGAATTTCCCCGGTGGATCATACGGCCAGTCCGCCTCTGGGACTTGGCACTAACCAAACCAAACCCACCACACGCACAAGCGCCTTTCATTTCATTTCGCATCGTCTGGAATACAGAAGAAGGAAATATAGTGGTATGTGAGGTGCGTAAGTCTAGTGAAAGTTCGCCATCCAAAGGTTTTACATTCAGTCCAACAAATCTGTTCTAAAAGTAACTAATATTTTGTTTAAACGTTCTCGGCGGCATTTTTATTTTGTAATGAACCAGATGATACTTGATAAATTAATTATATTTAATCAACATGGAGTCTCGTCACGCTATCTGTTATTGAAAAAAAGCAGTAGCCGGCTTACTATTGCGTGCAACACAATGGTAGTTAGTGAAAATTATTTTGTAATTACAGATTAATTTAATAAGGCATGAAGGGAATTTCGTATTGACAGTCTGGTATTAGAACCAGGTTGCGTCATCCCGACAGGTGTACGTACATTAACTGATATCCACGGTGCATTATAATAAGAACACAGGCCGGGTGAAAGATGTTCGATTGCGCACTGACTTACATCCTGTAAACAGGATGTAAGTCAGTGCGCAATCGAACATCTTTCACCCGGCTGTGTGTCAGTAACCACGCACTAGCTATAAAGAAAGGCCGACATAGTCAGCCGCCATCCCCAGTTCAAAGCCGGCCGTACTTGGGTACATTGTGATACTGGGTTGGTGGAAGATGAATTTCACTTCATAATAGAATGTTGGAAATATAATCTATCACGTGAAGAACCTGGGGAAGTTACTGTAAAAACTAATCATTTATTTGGTGACATGGGCGATACTTGCAAATTTCTTTATATTAAGCAGACTAAAGCTGCTTTCACACAGATGCGTAAAACGTATGCGTTTTACGGATGCGTTTGGCGCACCTAAAGCGCACGGTTTTAACAACAGAGAAAGCACGGGATCTTTCACATAACAGCGTAAAACGGACTCCGCAAAATGTAGCGGACGGCTCTAATTGCAACTGCAATTCTTTCGTGTGTTTTACGGACGTGAAATCGCTAATGACGTTATTTTTATGGGTATTTCCTGGTATTTCCCCGTAGTTTTGATCGCGGTAATTTGATTTCCACGTTTTCCGAGTAGTGTCAACAATGCCAAAAAAAGTCTATCAGAGTGGTTTTGACGAAGATCTAATAACTTATGAACTTATGTTCGTCTTGATATAAATCTTTCAAAATCAGGTTCTCAAAAGTCCCTTGTGTTTAACTTTTCTTGACAATAGGATGTTCCCAAAAACGTCTTGGCCTTCTCTTTCTCCCATTATATACGTAGGCCCCCAACATAAGAAAGTCCTTGTCGTCGGAAAAAGAATCCATCGTGAATGATTTCCAATTTCCTCAAAAAATCTCTTATACGCACTGGCAAACGAACGCGTTTAACGGACAGTAAACGCAGTTATGTGAACGGTGTTCGCGGACCGCTTACTAACGCATCCGTAAAACGCATGCGTTTTACGCATCTATGTGAAAGCAGCTTAACAATCCTGCCATTTGCAATGAACTCCGTGGTGCTGTGCGCAAATTCTTCACTTCGCGCGAGATGGATTGAAAATTTGGTGAATGCTAATTGTTGCGTAGTGTATATGTTTAATTACTTATTGTTGTACATTGTAAATTATTGTTATGAATCTACCTTGTCGTGTATTATTACGCATTCTGCCCATTACGGGTGTATTTTGTATTAAACCTAATCTTATCTAGACAATAGTTCAATGCTCGTACCCGAATCCGAGCAGTGAACGTTTGTACATTTAAAACTAGAAGTCCTGTCACGAACTGTGCGCTTATCTAGGCTTAATTGCGCGTAAGAATTGCGCGCAATTGCTATATAGAATGGCATCCAAAGCACGGCAGGTTCTCCTGGTTACCCATAGCAAACACAGGCAATGTTTCTGCCAATGGAGCTCCGGGTTACCCGGAGGTCCATTGGCTGAACGATTGCTTATACACAGGCCATATGTACAGAATTCCATAGCCTTACTATGGTCATAACGCATAGATTAACGCGCAGATTGACGTACTATTTGTGCGCATTTCATGACAGGACTTCTAGTTTTAACTGAATTTATTTTATTTTCTCCTCATTTATTTTCCCAAAGCATCCCTTTATAATTGATTTAACTCAACCAATTTGTAAAAAATAAAAAAAAAAAAAATAGTCCGTCATCGCTGAGAGTGGAATACGATGCTTTGAGTGGAACACCATTTTCGGCGAGTGGGAGTGGGAATACGATTTGTTTTGAGGGAGGACAAACGAATGAAAATAAAATAAAATGCAGTAAACATAACATAGGCGTGTGTAGTGACTTATCGACGCTTTCACGGCTTTAATGTGGATCCTGGGGCATTTCGATTTTCTGAAATAAGACTGCCGGAAGATATGCACTAGAGCGGAGGAAATTGGGTGGGTTTATGTGTTAGTTTCTGGAGGACCCTAGTGGTGTGTTGTTTGAATGTTGTTTATCTAAGCTGTTCCACACCCGAAACAGTTGTGAATTACCTTTGACGTTGCATGAAGACCAAGAACTAAATGAACATTAACGAATTTCTAGTACGGGGATGAAAAATAGTTACACGGCTTTACTGAGGATTTCCAGAAATTGTGTGCGTGGAGAGAGAGAAAAAAAAAGAGAGAGAGAGAGAGAGAGAGAGAGAGAGAGGAAGGGTGGGGGTGTATCTCAGGTGGATAGATTAATGCATGCGGTAGCACTTATGTTTAGTTTACTTGGGATAAACCTTTACATTAAATGCCGACACCATTGTATACCACATGTTTTAAAATGTTTGTGTTAATCAGTTATATCATGTATATACGTGTATACTTGATGTGGCATACCCACCTTTTGTGGTAGTGCAATAAAAATTATCTTATCGTATCTAAGCTCGGAGAATATGTTCTACAAAGTAACAACCATATCCTGCAAATGCTATTAACTCCAAATTCGTCATCCAAATTTGTTGTTTAATCTTTAACTCCAAAACGTAGCTCATGACCCATCATTGGAACGAGCTCAATGAGCTCAACGAGCTCGTTCCAATGAGTGGTCATAAGAGATGTTTTGGGCAATAAATTAACATGTTTAATTAACCCTTTGAACCCCAGAGGCCGCTTTCCGACCCAGTAACATGATACTTCATAATTTCATTAAGTGAGTTGACTTTTGAGTGAAGGGGTGGCGTAGACCAATCAATATTTTGAACGTGCAGCCCCAAGGCTGCACATTGAAAATATTAATTGGTCTGCCCCCAAATAAAGAATATGGACTCTTCCAGTTGCGGCCATTGAACTAATATGGAAGATACCACTAGGGTTCAAAGGATTAAAGGGACAGTAAGCCACGATTTTGAAAGATACATTATTTATTATATATTTATTTATTGGTGTTTAAGGTCACATACTTATGCACAATGGCTAATCGTGACCGTGACAGTTTGACTGGTGGAGGAAGCCGGAGTACCCGGAGAGAACCACCGAGCATCGACTAGCAACTGTCAGCTCCTCAACATTCTAACTCTTTTCAAGAAGAGTTATAGCGGTTGAAGACATGTGCACCATCGAAGTGCAGTACGCCTTAGTACACGTCGTCATCGTGCCCCCATGTAGGCAATCGGGATAAAGTGCCTTGCCCAAGAACACAACGCGGGTCGACCCGGGCGGGGATCAAACTCGGGACCTCTAGCATAGAAGTCCAACAGTCTACCACTGAGCCACCGTGCTCCCTTGAGAGTGATAAGTTGACAATTTAACAAAACCACAATATCCGTTATGCTAAAGTATCCCCATGTTTTATTTATCATTCGTCTGAGAGCATGCGATTCAGTTGAATAAATTTATTTCTAGGAGGGAATTTATCGGATATTTGAAACATGCTGCCATCGTTTCTCATTCCGAACCGGCTACCCGACCACTCACGGAAATTTTTGAGACAAATATTATTTTTCATATTCGTCGAAATCAGCTTTCTCAGAAGGACAAATGCGAAATTTGCGTTCACGCGGATCTATTTTCAGTGCGCGTCGCAATAAAATCAATTTTAGATTGCCATTGTCGATTATTTATTATTATTATTTATTGGTGTTTAAGGTCATATTCTTATGCACAATGGCTAATCATGACCATGACAGTTTCACGGGCTGAGGAAGCCGGAGTACCCGGAAAGAACCACCGAGCAATGACGAGCAGCTGCCAGCTCCCCAACATCGTAACTCCGCACTGCAGCACAGGCAGGGTTATATTGGTTGAAAACATGCGTACAAACAACGTGCACTCCGCCTTAGTACACGGCGTCAACGTGCCCGCGTGTGGACAATCGGGGTTAAGCGCCTTGCCAAAGGACACAACGCGGGAGTCCGAATTGATCGCTCGGACGGTCACCCATCCAGTGATTAACCGGGCTCGATGTTGCTTTACTTCGGTGATCTGACGAAAACAAGTTACCACAACGTCACCGTGCCACCGCACCCCGCGCCATTGTCGATAAACACATATGGGTTTTATTGAATACATAACTGCAATTTACCTCAAATAAAACAAAGGTGTTTTTAACTAATTTTGTCCAATTATTGCTGAAATAATGCACGATTGTTGTTCGTGGCAGACATTCATTCGAACAGCAGCAGTGTTAAAATTAGAAGGCGCGTGTATTCAGAAATGATGCCATGTGGATTTCCCGGTAAGGTTCGGCTAACTTTGTGTATATCTTCGCAATGCCGTGTTTTCTGAAGTTCCGTCTACATAAAAGTTGTTAATTACAGATTTAAATAATTTCGCGTTGCTTCTGGTTAGCCACCAGTTCACAGAAAAAGGTCCACAACCGCTTACAGTCATTTATGCTCGTGGACAACCGCGTACGACCCAGTGGTCTACTTGAACGGACGTCTATTAGTGGCTCTTACCCCCTTCTAATAAATTATGCATGCTTGAAAATCCTTCACACAACGAGGGATGGGGACTGGCGCACTGAGAGACCGGGAGATTTCTCATCGGGTTGGTCGAACAAGTGGTCACGTCCATCAAGCAGTTTGGATCGGATTTAAAACTTTTTTTTGTACGATATCCTAATAAAATGATTCTCTTCCGACACATCAAGTATACCGATGACCTTCTTTGACGGAATGGGGGTGGGAAGGCTAAGACAAAACACAATGTCGGTGAAGTATGGGTGGTGGCCTGGAATCAACGATCCGATGTGCAGTTTTGTGTATTTCACACACGCTGAAGGCGCGCGTGAAATACAAGAAATCACCACTGGGGTCATTGATCCCTACCCTCCTACTCTACCCGAGCTGCGTTCTGTATTTGTACCAGGATTAAACTTGAATTTAGTGAATGAAGACGGCATTTTTAAAGAAAAATGTCACTTTCGATCTGGTAACTTTCATGCTTGACACTGCTTTTTATCGAAGCATTTCATAACGTTAGTCAGGCCCGTAACGTCCAATCAGATGCGTTCTTACATGACGTTCTTACGCGTAAAACAGATATCACGCAATGCGTACCCAGAATATTTCTCAATGTCTGGATTGCATCGTGTAACGCTAAATCCGTACAGCCATCGCTGTTTGAAAGTGAATCACAAATACCCATCTCCAAGTTAATAACCAGTGGGCAGAAATGTCAATTCCACTTATCTTTCTTCTTCACCATGTCATTTTGATACTTAATTTCAACGAGAGAGACATCTTAGTGTTCGACGTCCGCGCGAGTATTCTTCAATTTAATTTTTGTATAGATTAGTTTGCATTTGGGCCATTTTAGAGAAGATGAGCAGACTAAAGTGCGCCGATCGATGTACCTCTTTCCCGGACCATTTGCAATGTCACTACACCTGGGGGCTGTTATATATATTCATAATTCACTGTTCCAATACTGTAACCGACAGAGTAATAAATTATTTCCACAGGCCAAAATTTATTACAAGAAATTCTAAGATTGTTTTGTTATAAGTTATAGGGGAGTGTCAAAGGCACCTTCCAATAATTTGTTAAATGGTAGAAGGCTGGACGCCCACATTTGAGCTTTATTCAGAAGTAGGGGTACCACAACTGAAGGTCTCGTACTCAGAGGTTTTACTTCATATTATCTTTAAAGTGAAATTTTTGAGTCTATATTTATTTATTTATTTATTTATTTATTTATTTATTTATTTATTTTATTTATTTATTTATTTATTAGGGTTTAACGACACTGTAACAGCCAAGGTCATATCGTGTCGGTGACAGGTTTACGGGTGGGAGGAAGCCGGCGAACCCGGAGAGAACCACCGAGCAACGACGAGCAGCTGCCAGCTCCCCAACATCGTAAACCCGCACTGCAACACAGGCAGGGTTAGATTGGTTGAAGACACGCGCACCATCGACGTGCAATACGCCTTAGTACACTGCGTCATCGTGCTCCCATGCGGGCTAAGTGCCTTGCCAAAGAACGTAACGCGGGAGTCCGAATCGATCGCTCAGACGGTCTCCCATCTAAGGTAACGGGCTCGACGTTGCTTAACTTCGGTGATCTTACGAGAACCGGTTACCACAACGCCATCGCGCCCCATTAAGTCTGTAAGGTTTTGCCTTGTTACAAATTATGGGAGAGTGATGTCCCAAAAACATCTGAACAAATTTTGCCGACCAAGAATAATTTAACACTCTACCAGTTAAAAAAACGGAATGGAATATTTTTTTCATTTAACCCTTTGAACCTGATCGGTCACTTTTCCGGCCTAGGACCATGATACGTCATAATTTCATCAAGCAGGGTGGCTACTATGTGAATGTGTGGGGTAGACCAATCAATATTTTCAACGTGCAGCCCCAAGGCTACACGTTGAAAATATTAATTGGTCTACCCCAAATAATGAGTATGGACTCTTTCAATCGCTGCCTTTGAACTGACATGGAAGAAACCATTAGTGTTCAAAGGGTTAACAGATTGTTTGTTCGTTTATTTATTGGGGTTTAAAGACACTTTCAACCGCAACAGTAAGAAACTGTCACACTCTCCTACACATTAACCTTGCACAAGCAAATTTTATATCAGCAGTTGACGGCAAGTGCACCGATGGCGTGTAGTAGGCCTTAATACACAGCGCAAACGTGACCCCACCTGGGTTTCCCAACGAAATAAAGCAAATGGCACGTGTCATGATCGACCGACCTTTCTTTCTGAACGCCGATGGTGCATTTGTATTCAACCGCTGATGTGTCTGCCAAGTTATCAAATTGGAGTGTCCAGCAGTTGGTCGCCGTTTCTAGGTAGTTCTCTCTTGGTAGTCCGGCTTTCGCCACCCGTAAAACTGTACGCAGCGATACGACCTGGAATGCTAGAAGAGTCGTCACCACCCCCTCCCCCCAACACCCTCCCTAAACAAACCGACGAACAATAGCACAGTGCCAGGAGTTTTTAAAAGCCCAATCCATCCGCCGAAAGCCTCACTAGAATGTCAGTAATAGGCAGTCTGACATTCAACATTTATTTTATTTTCATTCATTTTTCTTCCCCCAAAAACAAATCGAACTCCCACTCCCACTCTCCAAAAATTGTATTGGACTCCCAGTGTCGTATTCCACTCTCTTCGATGACGGACTCGCGTGGGCCGCGCGGGCCGCGCGGGTTATTTCACGAAGCGTTAGCCTCGTGAAATAACCTCTGCACGCCTCCCTGCACACTAAAAACTAAAGTGTTAAAACTGGCACTTTCAAGGTGTTAAACCCATTCTAACTCTTAGGATTTGATTTTAACTCTCAAAGTGCAATGCTTTAAGCACTAAGACATTACAATCGTCAGACATCTGAAACTTGAATGGATGGCACTTCCCATGTGTCTAGCATTGGTGGTTCTTCCAGAATCGTCCATAATTTGATTTGCGCTTGGTGGGTACATAATTAAAAGGACACAACGCAGATGACGCGGATCAGGCTCGAGAGTTCGAGCCTGATCCGCGTCATCTGCGTTGTTTCCTTTTAAGTGTCGCGACATTACACTTGTCAAGTGGTATTATTGTTACACCTGTCAAGTTCTGGGATATCTACACTTGAACAAAGTGCTAATTCAGCACTTGGTAAGTGTTAAATACAGCACTTCAAGTGTAGTTTTTAACACTTCAGTTTTTAGCGTGTGGAGGACAGAAATGGTACTGGAATCCGAGCAGTGAACTGTAGTCTATTTATTTCGCACAGAGTTGTAATGAGTGTGTCAGTGATTAGTCACTGAGTGTGAATGTCAACAGGTTTTTTTTCAGTGTTCCATCAATGCATGTGATAGTTAGTTAAATGTCAAAAGACAAAAATCAATAAAGATTAATACCTTGACTCATATACTGGCAAATCATATCATAACGGTTATAATTGTTCTAATTGATTTTTACAGGTGTTTGCCGTCATTATATCACAATGGAATTCAAACTGATGGTTTAGCATTCGTGCGCAACAAAAGCTAAACATTTTTTACAAGATTATGCGATGAGGTGAGAGTGACATTTATGCAGAAACTGGTTCTTTGGTACCTTCATCCTCAAGGGATCCCCTTCATCTGGAACAGAACGACTACCAGGACGATTTCGACAGGAACAGGACCTTGTGATCCTAGCCCAACAAAGAGAAATGATGGACCTTCAGGAAGAACCAATATCTCAAGTAAAGACACCCACCAGGGGCTTATCCTATAAAACTTATACATTTTTATTTTCTAGACTTGTGTTTTCTAGTTAAGGCTTTAAATGGTTTGAAATGAACAATCAGCATTTTCAAAGATGTGGCAATTTGCCTGCTGGCAAATTGCCATATGTTTTAAAATGCTAATGATTCATTTTAGTCAGTTATACTAAAAGGTAGAAAATACAATTTTAGTAAATACAATTGTAAAAATAGGCCGATGAAATCGTCAGATGTGTACCCATACGCGCAACTAGTAGAAAGCTGTGTGACGGAGGGCCACCACGGATGCCGACATTATATACACCATACATGGTATGGGTACATATAGAAATGGATTGGAGGAGTGTCTAATTTGATGGATAAAGGGTTAATATTTCTGGATCAAATTATCAGATTTACATAAAAAACTATTCAGCACAGCACATCAGTAACCTGAATACATATATAAAGTAACCTGATAATCGGATTGATATTCTTTGAGTTATCTCATGCCAAAGGGATTGGAGGAATTTTCAATTTGAAGGATAAAGGGTTAATATCTCAGGATCAAATTATCAGAATTACACCAAAAACTATACAGCTCGGCACATCAGTAACCTGAACACAAATATAAAGTCACTTGACAATCCAAGCAATATTTTTCAAGTTATCAAATGCCAAAGGGATTGGAGGAATTTTCAATTTGAAGGATAAAGGGTTAATATCTCAGGATCAAAATAACAGATTTACACCAAAAACTATACAGCTCGGTACATCAGTAACCTGAACACAAATACAAAGAGAAATGATGGACCTTCAGGAAGAACAATATCTCAAGTAAAGACACCCACCTGAGGCCAATACTATAAAACTTTTACAATTTTCTTGGTTCATTCCCACTAGACCAATTCCCTTTAGACCAATTCCCACGAGGCCAATTCCCAAAAGACCAATTCCCCTTAGACCAACTCATGCGTTCTACTTTTTAAATAATTCTTTTTCAATAATTTGATATATTTATAAATGTATTTAATGTTATTGATATTCAAGCCTGAAAATAAGCAGTCTGTCATTTGCAGAATGAGGTTCCCAGAAGGGGAATTTGCTGATGCTATCCCATACAGTGGGCCAGTTTATCCTCTGGGTACCTCTTTCTGTTTATGTTTGAGACCTCAATTCAGACTGAGGTTCACAGAGGGTAAAATTAGCGATGCTACCCTGCTGTGCAGGGTAGCATCACCAAATTCACCCTCTGTGGACCTCATTTTTCAGATGATAGTCTGCTTATTTTCTGGCTTGTTGATATTTTATAAACTGAAATGTTATAAACCTATATTGTTGTATGTTATGCGTATAAATATTTTTTTATCAAAGAAATTGCTTATCAGTAAATAAATGTTTTCTTAATTATCCTTAATCAAGCTTTAATCAATAACAGTATGTAGTTGGTCTAAGGGGAATAGGTCTTTTGGGAATTGGCCTAAAGGGAATTGGTCTAAAGGGAATTGGTCTAGTGGGAAGACACCATTTTCTTTTCAAGAATTGTGTTTTCTAGTTATGGCTTTAAATGGGTTGAAATGAACTATCAGCATTTTCAAAGATTTTGTACTTTCCCTGCTGGCAAATTGCCATATGTTTTAAAATGCTAATGATTCATTTTAATCAGTTATATTAAAAGGTAGAAAATACAATTTTAGTAAATATAATTGTCAAAATCATATCGATTTACATTTAACCCTTTACCTAACAAGAAAAGCAGACGACACTTGCAAAAAAAATTCTTGAATAACTAATTTTTTTCATTTTTTGTCTCAAAAACATAGGTTATGACCCCTCGTTGGAACGAGCTCGACGAGCTCGTTCCAACGAGGGGTCATAACCTATGTTTTTGAGACAAAAAATGAAAATATAATGAAAATTTATTGGCGATTTTTGAGAATAGCGCTGGCCGGTTTTGGCCGTTACGTTGGGTAAAGGGTTAACGTGTGGCTGTGAACACACTTCAGAAACTCTTACACAGAAACACCACATGCATGCACACTCTAGGGCATATATGATCGTGAACACACCTGTACAAATCTAAACACTCAAACACCAATTCGCCATCCGCACACACTCTATCTAACGTATACATATAGTACTAATACTACTATTGGTATCACTGTACTAAATATACTACTCAAAGTTTGCTAAGCACCAACTATTTGACACGTCATTGGGAAATTTGCTTGTGACATATTTGCGATATTTTTGGTGGATATGATTGAGGAATGTATTGAGATGGTCCCCAGTGTTTACATTAGCTCTCTTGACAGGCAGACTTTTCGTGACAGTCATGGAAAGCATGTACCCTTTGATTTTCATGATGTTTTCGTGTACTGTCTACATGTACATGACATGTGTAGGGTATTTAATCTCCATTTCAACACAAACCCTTGTGATTTAATGATTGAATATGGCAAATGCAAATGTAAGAAGACATTTGTCTGAAGCAGAAATATTGCGGGCTGTAGGGATTGAGGAGCAAGGGGCTACTCATCGTCAGGTTGGTGAAGCCATTGGTGTACACCATATGGTGATCACCAGAGCCTGGGCAAGATTTCAGCAGTATGGCACACCAGTACGACGTGTGGTGGTGGCAGAGACAGGTCAACATCTGCAGCCGAAGACCGGTTTTTGATCATTCAGGCCCATATGAACCGCTTTGCCATAGCAACCCAGCTTCGCCGTGACCTTCAGAATGCATCCGGGGTAAATGTTGCGACGTAGACTATCCGGGCAATGTTGCTCGAAAGTGGTCTCCCTTCGAGAAGACCATGTATTCGCATTCCGCTGTCCCAGAACCACCACCAGGCACGAAATGAATGGGCTATGGGCCACGTTGGATGGACCAGAGAAGATTGGCGACCTGTCCTTTTTACAGATGAGTCAATGTACTGCGTAGACCACACAGATAGGCGTTGTATGGTATGGAGAAGACCAGGAGAGCGATTCCATGCAGCAAACATTGCTGAGCATGACCGATATGGTGGAGGGTCAATCATGGTCCTGGGCGGCATCAGCTGGGATGGATGTACAGAGCTCTGTGTCCTTGGCGTGGTACATTGACTGCACAACGGTATATTGATGAGATCCTGGATGTCCACGTCAGATTGTATGCAGGTACAGAGGGTGATAGATTCATTCTGATGGACGATAATGCCTATCCTCATGTTGCCCATGCTGTCGGGGAGTACCGACAGAGGGAGATGATTGAGCGTATGGACTGGCTAGCAAGATCCCCTGACCTCAATCCAATCGAACATGTCTGGAATGAGTTGCCGCTTGCAATTTCACCCCGTTCAGTCCAGCCAGGAAGTGTCCAGGAGCTTGGTGCCATGTTGGTCCAAGAATGGAACAACATCCCACAAAGGACCACCAGGAACCTGGTTGGGAACATGAGAAGACGGTGTCGAGATGTAATTAACAGTAATGGGTCTCATACTCGATACTGAAGCCACACCAGTTCGCTCCGTCAACTTTTTGGCATATTGAAAAATTTCCCCTTTTGCCAATAATATCCATTTTCCATGGTTATCGTATTCAAAAGCTAAAAAATAATGTCAAACACCAATAAAAATCTTAATTTCTGTACTTAAATCATTAAAGATATAATTAAATAAAAAATATATACGCTTTTCATTACAATATTTCAACTAAAACGTAAAACAGGTAGTTGGATGTACTTGGTGCTTAGCAAACTTTGAGTAGTATATTTTGCCCATAGGCGAAACAAATATGATCGCATCACTTTAATTTTGGCATTCAAATACCTTTGTCAAGTATAGCCCTTCAGACAACTTTTTCTGATCCGAAAACAGGTGGTCATGCAACAAATAAACAAACAGGTGGCAAAGATTTTACAGATGTAAAGGAGTTCATGACTCAATATATTGATTGAACCATTTCCGAATAAGAAAAAGTATAGCTGTTTTTGGACTTCCATAATCTTGGATACATATTTGTTTGAACATAATAGGCCTACTGTTGGGCGTTTTATCACTCTAGCTCGATAATGAACTACAGTATTTTAAGAGGCAAACATTCTAGTTCGTCATCGGAAAACTCAAGAACTCCTGGTGACATTATCAGAATGTAAAGCGGAATTCTTTGTGACCTGACCTTCTTGCTGAGACACTACCAATCTAAATAGCAAGCGTAATTGTGCAGTTGTTTAACTGGTAGAGTGCTGGAAGCCCATATTTTGGGCTTTACTCTGAAGTGCTGGTGCTGCCGCAAAAGGCTTCATATTCTCTGGATATTCTTCGTTTTATCATTGAAGTAAAATTATTTAGTTTGTATAGATTTTCATTTTGCAATTTACGAGAGAGCGCAGCAAGTAAACAAGTAAAAGTTATCAAAGGCAAAGACATGTGATCAAGATTTGCCAAGCAAAAATAATTCAGTACTCTACAAGTTAATTAACCCTCTGAACCCTAGCGGCCGCTTTTCCGGCCAGGAACATGATACGCCATAAGGTTATTATATAGAATGGCTTTTCACTAAATGTGTGGGGTTGACCAATCAATATTTTCAACGTGTAGCCACGAGGCTGCACGTTGAAAATATTGATTGGTCTACCCCAAATAATGAATATGGACTTTTCTAATTGCCGCCATTGAACAGCCATGGAAGATACCATTAGAGTTCAAAGGATTAATGTGCTATGGGTTGTAGTTAAGTAATTCAACAAGCTCAATATTCAACAAATACTAGGGGGCGCGGTGGCCTCGATGTAACCGTTTCTCGTCAGATCACCAAAGTTAAGCAACGTCTAGGCGCGGTGGCGTCGCGGTGGCGTCGCGGTGGCGTCGCGGTAATATGGACTTTTCTAATTGCCGCCATTGAACAGCCATGGAAGATACCATTAGAGTTCAAAGGGTTAATGTGCTATGGGTTGTAGTTAAGTAATTCAACAAGCTCAGTATTCAACAAATACTAGGGGGCGCGGTGGCCTCGAGGTAACCGGTTCTCGTCAGATCACCAAAGTTAAGCAACGTCGAGGCGCGGTGGCGTCGCGGTACCGGTTCTCGTCAGATCACCGAAGTTAAGCAACGTCGAGCGCGGTTAGTAGTTGGATGGGTGACCATTTCAGCGACTGATTCGTGCTCCCGCGTTGTGTCCTTGGGCAAGGCACTTAACCCCGATTGCCTACATGGGGGCACGATGACGCTGTGTACTAAGGCGTAATGCACGTCGATGGTGCGCATGTCTTCAACCAATCTAACCCTGCCTGTCCCGCGGTGCAGAGTTACGATGTTGGAGAGCTGACAGCTGCTCGTCGTTGCTCGGTGGTTCTCTCCGGGTACTCCGGCTTCCTCCACCTGTAAAACTGTCACAGACATGATATGACCCTGGCTGTTAATGTGTCGTTAAACCATAATAAATAAATATTCAACAAATACTACTAACATTACAACAAGGAATTAATGAAAACAAAACACAATTCGGAACTGGTCCATCATTGGTTCATTGAATCTGTTAAGAAATTGTGACCTTAATGTTCAAGTTCCGAACCTCAATGGTGAGAAATAACTCCACACATAACCAAATGATAAGCTGTGTGGGCAAGAAATAATGATGGTGTGATGAGACTGTTTTAATGGTCCGATATGGCAAATTATAGCACGGACCGTGTGTTTTATTTTATTTCACCTTCTTGTTCCGAAGGTGATGTGGAGTTTAATATCTATTATCAGCATCCACTGAGTATCATCTTTACGGCAAGGAGTAGTTTGAAGATCAATAAAACTAATCTAGATAATGTAAAACCCTCTTACTTTTCTTTCGAAGTGCGAATAATATACCAACCTACTCACGCGTAAGAGAGATGAAGCTCACTCACTGTCTGCTTGAAAATTAACCCTCTAATCACAATTAATTGCCTAAAGGCATTCTTGGGACATCGAAAGATGGGGCAATGCGTGTATCCACTACTGACTTGCATTGTAATGGGTAATTCCATTGAGAGCGCGGTGGCTCAGTTGTTACGGCAATGGATTTCAAAAACCCGAAAGGAGTAACTAAGATGTCTCTTTTGGGTAAGGTAGGGCTGCACGGTATATCGATAAACCGATATATACCGATATTCAAACCAATATCGATTATCAATATTCAATATCGATTGAATACCGGTGTAATTACAAAAAATCGGTTTATCGTCATTATGTATTTACCCACAATTTAATTTTCAAGACGTCTTGGGTTTTAACTGAAGCCCCGAATGAATAACAGTATCCCTTTACCCAAGGAATCGACAGCATATGCCCGCCTAATATACAAGTTCAGTAGTCGAAAAAATAATTTTAAAAAATTTCAACAAAACTATATCATGTGACCCCTCATTGGAACGAGCTCGCTGAGCTCGTTCCAATGAGGGGGTCACACGAGATTGTTTTAAAAGAACATTTTGGAAAAATCTGATAAACTATTATTTAAAATAATAAAATTTGATATTGTCTGCGTTGGGTAAAGGTGTTACGAACCGCATCATCAAGGCATGCTGGTTCGTTCCGACTGTGATGCCTCAAGTCTCGATTGTGGTACTTATGTTCAGATATCTGGACAGTTTTCGATATACCGGTATACCGCGGTATTTTTTTGAATACAGATACTGGTATTTAGTTTTGAATATCGTGCAGCCCTGGGGTGCAGAACTTAATCCCGATTTCCCAAGAGGAGGCACCCTGGTGCCGAAAAGTAAAGCGTACTGCGCGTCGATGGTGCACCTGCCTTCTCCCACTGCTAACCTTGCGCGGAGTTAGTAAGTTTGGGGGTGGTCTGACAGTTGCTTCCCGCTGCTCGGTGGTTCTCTCTGGGCCCTCCGACTTCCCATCCGAAAAACTGCCCGACATGAGGTGATCATGACTGTTGAAACTGTCGTTAAACTCGAATAATAATAAAAAAATAATAATACTGTTTATTATTTTTTCAAAGTTTTCAAAAAAATACAACAAAACCATATCATTCGATCTACCATTAGAACGGGCTCGACGAGGAAATGTAAAAAAAAAAGATTGAAATATTTTGAAAAATAATGTTTTTCGACTTCTAAATTTATATATTACGCAGTAAAGGGCTCATGAAGGAAACTAACTCGAGTCAAGTGATTAAAAGTTCTAAGGTCCACAGGTGCATACAAGGAGCAAAATGGAATCCCGAATCAACAAAACGATCCGCAACGAAAAACAAACTTCGCATCCAAACCTAAACATTTCTCGAACGACAGTCGCTAACAATGCTACATTTTCCAAATCCACCTGCGGACCAGAGAACATTCGTTAGTTTCAACAATGACTAGATTAGGGCTGAAACGGTTGGCTCATTTTCGTAACTGACAAACCGAGAGTCATAACCGGATAATTATCCGTGGCCATTTATTTCACCGAATATGGGATGAAAACTATAGGAATTGGAACGCAGTATTCTCAAACTATTCCGTAGTGTGTATACAAACGAACGTTGTCGAGTACTCGACAACGTTCGTTTGTATACGAACGTTGTCGAGTACTCGACAACGTTCGTTTGTATACATGCTACGGAATAGTTTCTGCGATTACTCAATACTTACGGAAACTGCCGATCATTAACGATGTGCTGAACGCCAAAGTCGATTATTTCTCAAAAAATACAAGGCGGCTTCGTGGTATAATCTATCACAAAGGAGAAGCGGCAGATTAACTCCGTTTTAAACATGGAATGAGGATCTCTATTGATATTTCGGATAACCGGTTGACGGTTTTTCTAATCGATTAGGTAGCTAACTGGTTTCAAACCGATTATCCGGTTAACCATTTCAGTACTAGGCTAGATTTGAGGCACTGTCATTCCTTTCTAGTGAAAGTACCAACAGAGTAATCACCAATTTATTTATTTACTATTGTTTACGATCAGTATCAACATCTATGTCTATATCATGACCACAACAAAATAATAAAGTTAAGCATAGCCAATGCTTAATGGTTCATATACAGTACGTGGAGAGTGTATTGTCACTGAATCACCCGCAGAGTGGAGATTCCACCCAGGCAATAATTGCAAATTTGTTGCAAAGCATAACAGGCACAAACAAAGTTCCAGCCAATGGACCTCCGCGTTGTACCCGGAGGTTCATTGGCTGAAACATTGCTTATGTTTTTGTCCACATGTACAGAATTTGAAAGTGATAACTCCACTCTCCGGGTGATTTGGTTACAGTCCACTCTCCACGTACTGTATATTCTTCCCACTTCAGAGGATTCCACCAAAAGACTGGTCCTATTTTACCATTAAATCCGACCTTGTTTACCACGGTGAACAAGCACTGCTCCACTTTCACTTCACCTAGTAATTTCAACAAGAGTAAAATATTTAAAGCATGATCATTGCTTTCTTGTGAAACTCCTAACGGTGTGATCACAAATTTATTTATGTTCACTACTGTTTAAGGTCACTTTCATCATTTGTAGCTGTATCAAGACACCCACACATCTATTGAAAAAACTTCAAAATGTTCAAAATTGAACGGCTAGAGTGGTAACCAGGAATAAGAAATTTTGTCATATTACACCTATACTGAAAGATCTACACTGGTTACCCATAAAGGAGCGAATTAATTTCAAAGTTCTTCTTTTAACTTTTAAATCTCGCTTAGATATTGCACCTGGTTATTTGAACTCTCTTATAAAGTGTTACGAACCTGTCAGAGCTCTTTGATCTTCGTCAGCCAACAATCTGGTATACAACCCTGGATACCTTGTAACTGCTGGTGATCGAGCATTCAGTGCAGCTGGACCTTATTTGTGGAACCAACTGCCCGATCACCTGAAGGTCGTCCAGGACATAGTTTCGTTCAAAAAGTCACTGAAAACCCATCTGTTTAAATTAGCCTATCCCGCCATAATATCTAGTTAGTTACATATTCATATTAGATGTTATGTACTTATTGTAAAGCCCGTGAGCACGTTCAGTGGAAACTCGGCTTTAAACCATATTATTATTATTATTATTAAGTATAAAATCATGTTTTGACAATCATTTATAAATACCAACGCTGTCCATTTTAGGGGACTTCCACGCCATGCGTTGGTTGTCGTATTCTCTTTACCAGTAACACAACGTGTTTACCACATCTAACCCTTTGAACTCTAGAGGTATCTTCCATGCCAGTTCAATGGAAGCACTTGGAAGAGTCCATATTCATTATTTGGGGTAGACCAATCAATATGATCAACGTGCAGCCTCCGGGCTGCACGTTGAAAATATTGATTGGTCTACCCCACACATTTACTGAGCAGCCATCCTCTTTAATGACGTTATGACGTATCATGTTCCTGACCGGAAAAGCGGCCGCTATGCTTTAAAAGTGTTAAGAAACATTCCACAATTAAGAAACACTGCTCCACTTCCTGCGGTCAAACGTGGGAAAAGAAGAATCAACAAAGGCCACGAGACATGTGTTTTTTTAGTCTTAATGCCAAGTTTGTACGATCATAAAAATAACGGGGAAAATGATTTAATTGAACATGAATCAAACTGCAGACGACGTCTTACACAAAGTGGGCATTCATCACTCGAAAAATCTCATCTGCGAATCTGCTCTCACTACAATGGAATAATAGATTACACGAAAAAAGTTATTTGATTACACCGCTCGCAAGAATAAATGGGGAACCTAGAAAACTTGTTATTTCTTCGCAAATGTTGCTCTTCACATAGCTACATGCAGTGGCGACGCGTCCCGGGAAGGGGGAGCTCGGGGGTCCAGCCCCCCACACTTTTCCCTCGGGCACCCCAAAATCAACATCAAATGACTATCTGGCCGTGGTTTTCCCACCCAATATTACACCTGCAAACGGCACACAACACTACACATCATGTCAGGTGTTGTAGATACGCTCAGATGTCGCTCCCAGGGCGTCCAAATATGAAAATTTTCCATGGAGAGATCCCCCAGACCCCCGCCCCCTACACACATACACAATCTGGAGGGAAACCTCCTCCTCCCTAGTTCAGCGATCTGAACGTAGTGGCTACCCCTTGCAGGGGGGGTGGGGGGGGACCACCACGTTCAGATCGCCGAACTTCCTCCTTCCCTATCCTTCTCTAGCTCAGACCTGCGGCGTTCGGGAGATGCCTTTGGCATCTCGACCTTGGGCCTCCCTCCCCATATCTAACTTAGCCCCCCCCCCCCAAATTGAAATCCTGTCGCCGCCACTGGCTCCCTTAACACAGGTTCTGATTTTAGGACCCGGAGTGGGGCGCAGTGGCCCAGTGATTACGACTTTGGATTTCGGTCTATGTTTCGGTCTCTGCCAAGGGTAATTGCGCTGTATCCCAAGACAAGGCACTTAATCCCGATTGCCCACGTGGGGGCAGTCAGTGGTTACGCCTTTGGTCTTCAGACCGAAAGGTTCACGGTTCGATCCCTGATAAGGGTAACTGCATTGCATCCTCAGTCAAGGCATCTAATCCCGATTGTCCGCGTGGGGGCACGGTGGTGCTGTGTACTAAGGCGTACTGCACGTGGATGAAACACTTTCCTTCAACCAGGAGTCTGACAGTTACTCGTCGTTGCTCGTTAGTTCTCTCCGCGTACCCCGGCTTCCTCCACCAGTAAAACTGTCCGACACGAGGTCATTCTGGTTGCTGTCATTAAACCACAAATGTATAATTGTCGGAACCGGTAACGTCGAAATGTATAACTCACTGACACTAGCAAACGACACTTGCAAACGTAATCAAATAAATAAAATTTCATTTTTACTTTCAAAAAATAGCTTATGACGGCTCATTGGAACGAGCACTGCGAGCTCGTTCCAATGACAGGTCATAAGCTATGTTTACGGGATCATAGGTCGCTTTCCGACCAACTGAATTACTCCAGAATAGTGAAACACAGGCAAAGGATTAGGCTGGTTCCTGGCCAGAACAATTTGACTGGTGACTTAAGAGCTTGGGCATGCCAGAGAATCTTTTTTATCAAAATTAGTTCAGAGATGTAGAAGGAAATGCACAGCCAAACACTATATTTAAGCCGTTCAAGGGGAGGTAAGTTGATTAAAATAATCTGACGTCATTAAAACTATTTTATTTTCAATTCCAGCCTTCATTCTAGTGGACACAAGCTATAGAGTCTTCCTAAATAGCCAGTGACGCTTTCCACGTTTTCGACCATTTTCAAAAAGTTCTTTCGATGTAATTCCCGGTCCTGCGCACTACACTAGTCAACGACATTGCACTATGGTGTTTTATAATCTATCTGTATGTTTTTTAATGACCGGTGGAGAGAATGTCTTCTTTGACTATAGTGTTTGCACTCCAACGACCCTTCCTTTCGCAATGCACTAAACCACCTTCTGCTACCAATATTTTCTTCAAACTTTACTAAAAATTAGTTTTTCTCCAATATACGACCCCTTTATTGTGGGAAGGTCCACCAGCTGTCTCAAATGAGTTATCAAAACCTACTGCTCGGAAAAACTGAACTGTGACTTTGGATATGGTTCAATGCGGATCTGGCAGATTCGCTGAGCAAAGGGCATTCACCCTGAAATGGAGTGCAACGGAAGAGTGCGGCGTTAATTTATCTACGAAACTGCAAAAGCAAATTGCAATTTATGGAGCTGTTGTTAGTATTCTAGGTTTTTTTCAAGGCTTTGATGCAGAAACCGTAGTTATTGAAGTTGCCAACATTTTCAGCTGGCAGCAGCTTATCGTCTATCACGAAGCCATATCATTCGGAAGTTGTTTTTGCAACCGAAAAAAGGCACAAATCGATAATGCAGTAGAAGAGAGAGAGAGGAAGAGAGATAGATAGATAGAGAGAGAGAGAGAGAGAAAGAGAGAGGGGGAAGAGAGAGAGGGAGAGAGAGGGGCAGGGAGACGGGGGAGATAGAGGAAGACAGAGGGAGACAAATAGAGACAGAGAGGGGGATATAGAGAGGGAGAGAGAAAGCAAGAGAGAGAGAGAGAGAGAGAGAGAGAGAGAGAGGGGGGAGAGAAAGAGAGAGAGAGAGAGAGAGAGAGAGAGAGAGAGAGAGAGAGAGAGAGAGAGAGAGAGAGTTCTTCAGGTCCGATATATTTCAATTCTTACAACAGAATATTGTCAGTCTCCACTCAAATATTATATAAAACTGCAACTCGTTTTTTTGGGAAATTAATAAAAAGCGGAATATTCCAAAATGGATTCAATGTAGTTTCGGACACGGAACCTCCTTGAACTTCTCTTCCGTCCTCAGGTCTCCTTATAGGAGACCTGAGGACAGAAGAGGAGTTCAAAAGGAGACACTTGGCAGGATTTTGAGAACATGTCGACGATTCAAAAATTTCCGGATCAGTGCTACTGAAATCTATGAGAATCTAATCTAATCACAGGAACGATTTCGAATGGAATTGAATCGTATTTCGAATTTTCGCGGGCCCTAAGATACAAAGACATTTCTTCTATCAAAAGACTGCTCATGGCAGCGGAAAAGTCAATATAATCCTCAACTGGGATGAGTAATCCTCGCGGAGACAGAAACAGCGTACGCAATCGATCACTGGTAAACAGTGTAGTAGACAAAATCGAATCCTGGCGCTTGTGACAAAGTGGATTTTCTGTTTCGTTGAGTATGAAATTTGTAAAGAATCATTCTCAACAGAAGATACTGCTGCCTTTAACCTAACACATGCCTTTTCTGTGTGTGGTACAGAGAAAGGTAAAGACGTGTAGGCGGAAAATTGTTTTCTCTCCTCATAAAGTTAAATTTCAAGTCTCGGTTGCTTCAAGGCTGACAAAAATGAGAATAGGAAAAACAAAAGGAAAACGATAAGAAAAAAAGAAAAACGGTAGCAGATGTAGAAAGTGTGAAAGTAATTTGCTTACGCAAGTGTTTGAAATCATTTTTTTCTGTTATTATGTCATTGAATATTTTCAACTACACCCAGATGTTAATTTGTTCGCGTGAATATTGTAAGACAGCCAGAAGTTTCCCTAAGACGCCAGCAATTTTTTCCACAGATTCCCCGACTCCTTAACAATTAAAGAGCGGAATTGCAGTACTGATACAAGCGCAGATGCAGTACATCCTATCGATCACATGGACACGTCGGCGGTCAGCCTATCGATCACAAGGACACGGCGGCGGTCAGCCTATCGATCTCAAGGACACGGCGGCGGTCAGTTTATCGATCACAAGGACACGGCGGCGATCAGTCTATCGATCACAAGGACACGGCGGCGGTCAGCCTATCGATCACAAGGACACGGCGGCGGTCAGCCTATCGATCACAAGGGCACGGCGGCGATCAGTCTATCGATCACAAAGACACGGCGGCGGTCAGCCTATCGATCACAAGGACACGGCGGCGGTCAGCCTATCGATCACAATGACACGGCGGCGGTCAGGTTATCGATCACAAGAACACGGCGCTGGTCAGTCTATCGATCACAAGGACGCGGCAGCGGTCAGCCTATCGATCACAAGGACACGGCGGCGGTCAGCCTATCGATCACAAGGACACGGCGGCGATCAGTCTATCGATCACAAGGACACGACGCCGGTCAGCCTATCGATCACAAGGACATGGCGGCGGTCAGCCTATCGATCACAAGGACACGGAGGCGGTCAGCCTATCGATCACAGGGACACGGCGGCGGTCAGCCTATAGACTACAAGGACACGATGGCGGACAGCCTATCGATCACAAAGAGACTCACCAATCAGATTGCTGCATCCCCGTAGCTCCTATAAGTCCTATACGATTCTCATCATCTCTATATCCAGTGTTTAAGGGGAGATAACTCTGCATAAAGATTACGGAAGATGAAACAATCTGATTGGTTAGTTAGCGCCAGGAAAGTGAACTGATTGGGTGATCTAGATAAATGAAACAATGAGAGTACTTGGAATAGGGTCAGAACTAACCAGAACAGACCAGAAACGCTAAATATAGTAACAATAAGCAAAGTGGTTCCAGCTGATAGGCTCTTCTACTCTACTGAAGTATACTCCGGGCCAAAGGAACATGGTCAGGTAGACGAAAACTATTGCATAGATAGATAGAAGTAGAGAATTCTGAAAGAATTCGAAATAGTAAAACTTCTTGGGTTGTTTGTGGTAATTCGTGATACTCCGATTCAATCGAACATACCCCCCGAACATACCCTTGTCTTGTTGTAGGACATTGGGTAACATAGCAACCATGTGCTACCATAGAAACCAAGATGGAAGACAGAAATATGTATCACCCCAACAACAAGCGCTGGGCATGCGCACTCACATCACGTATCACTATGGGGATGACGTCACAAGATGGCCGCTCATGCAGGTTACCATGACAATTAAATTCACTCAATTCACTTTATTTCACAGAAAACAAATACAGTACGTTTTGAGAGAAAAATAATGTTACAAGATTTGATAAATGAGTAGATGTATACTGTGGGGAATGACAGAGTCTTGCGACTGTTTCCTGTCATCCCCTCGAAAAAAAATCAAAAACCAAAAAAACATGGCATATAAAACAAAATTGCACAAAAAATAAATGCAAATACGGCGAATGGCAATTTTCTTAGAAGAAAGGTGGATCTGGACAGTAGGTGGATAATGTGAATAGTTCAGCACAGTGTTGGTTTATTTTGACATTTGAACTCCACTGTTAGATTAGTTGTTATTCTGACCTTGTGATCAACTTTGTTTCCAAAGTGAACAAAAATTACGATATTCCTCTATTTTAGTAGTACGGATTATTAGGATATGTACAGTTGCAAAAACCATAGACAACTGGGGACGGGAAAAGTAAAAACCCCCATAGACGAACTAATTATGTGGGCAGTCGGAACATCTCGGATTTGAGCAATTTATGCTGTCACTATAAGCGTTTAGGAACTGATTGGTCAGTGTGTTTTTAAATGACACGCGGGAGAGGAATTTTAATCTTGAATCTAAGTCATTCCATAATTTCGGGAAAGAAAAGTAGGGAAGAGCGGTTGAGAACTGAGTGCGGGTTTGTGTGTCGTTAGATTTCCACACTGTCTGGTATTTATGCCTAAAGGGTTTTCGTACACTTGGAATGTATTATTAAAACTGACAGGGAGAGTTTTTTTCAGTCCAATCGTAGATGAATAGAAGTGAATGTAATTTGTAAAGATCAGTGAATTTAATAATTTTCAAATGTTTAAAAAGAGGGTCGGCATGATAGTTAAACTTTTTATTTACTATGATAGGCACTGTTTTTTTCTGCAAATTCAGAATTTGTTTTGTTGCATGTGTATTACCCCATACATTGATTCCATAAATTAAGTGGCTTTGGAACAACGTAAAATAGAGTACACGTAAAGTGGGTGGTAACCATTTAACCATTTACCTAACATGAAAAGCAGACGACACTTGTAAAAAAAATTCTTGAATAAGTAATTTTTTTCATTTTTTGTCTCAAAAACATAGGTTATGACCCCTCATTGGAACGAGCTCGACGAGCTCGTTCCAATGAGGGGTCATAACCTATGTTTTTGAGACAAAAATGAAAATAAAAATAAAATTAATTGGCGATTTTTGAGAATAGCGCTGGCCGGTTTTTGCCGTTACGTTGGGTAAAGGGTTAACCATTTAAGACATAAGAAACGCTTCCCTTCACACTGAATGTTTCGCTCAAGTTTTCATCTTTTTTGGCGATCACAGATAAGGTTCTGTAGGTGTTCATAGTTGGCATTTAAGCTTCTGCAATTAATGTTAAGGAGGTCAAAGGACTTCCTGTTCGTATCGATTGTTGAGGAGAATGTTTCAGATGAGTAGTATTTGCAGCTCTTGCCATTGGACTGGAGTGGAGTAATAGGATCATTTTCGGAAACACTGTTGATCACAGTAGCAAAATCAAATGAGACGTCTATTTGTACTTTGTCGAGAGATACCACATTAGTCATCGCTAGAATTAACACTGGGGAGAATTAAACAATTGTACAAGTTTATACAATACAACATGGCGCCACTGGATCACGTGACTATGATGTCACTTCCTAGGTCCCCCTCTAGGTCCCCCCCCCCCCCCCCCCCCCAGTGGGACACGTTTCATCGCTCTCCTACTATTCATCTGGAAAACATAAATTCTGGGTAAATGAACAATGACGACATTTTTGTAATTATACCAGTGTAAAAGGAATGGAAGTCCGTAGGAACGTTAGTCCCTCTGGACTATTATTCCGCGGAATTATAGTCCTAGGTCTAACATTTCTAGGAATAGTAGTCCGCCGGACTACTATTCCTAGAAATGTTAGACCTAGGACTATAATTCCGCGGAATAATAGTCCAGAGGGACTAATTTTCCTACGGACTTCCATTCCTGTTACACAGGCATTCAATTGATATTGGTCTGAATACCGGTGGTCCACGTGTTTGCTAAACCTTTGGTACATCCACTTACGTTTTGTTTTCGTAAATTACACCAGTCGTTTAAAATTTGTAGTTACACCGCTTCACCCCCTCGCACTGTATCCATCCCTAAGGGAGCGCGGTGGCTCGGTAGGTAGAGGTGCAGGCTGCAAGCCGAGAGGTCCTCGGTTCGAATCCCACCTGCGGCAACCGCGTTGTGTCCTTGGACAAGACACTTCATCTCCATTGCCCAAGTGGGGGCACGATGACGCCGTGTACTAAGGTGTACTGCACGTCGATGGTACGCATGTCTTCAACCAATCTAACCCTGCCTGTGCTGCTGTGCGGAGTTACGATGTTGGGGAGCTGGCAGCTGCTCGTCGTTGCTCGGTGGTTCTCTCCGGGTACTCCGGCTTCCTCCACTCGTAAAACTGTCACGGTCATGATTAGCCATTGTGCATACGTATGTGACCTTAAACATCAATAAATAAATAAATCCATCCCTAACTTATATCGTCATGAAAATCGACTTTCGATAAAGTTATCTCCCTTTAAATTAGTAGTTGGGTCGAGGAAGGTCCAATTATGAAACTAGTGATCTTGAGAAAAACTTATGTCATCAGTAGAAAATAAAGCCAAGTTTCCGTTTGTTACGTTTAATAAACCAGAATAACAGACAGCTTACATGGCGTGTTCTATTTAGTATGTGCAATAAGAAAATGCTTTTCGTTATGAAACAACAATACAAGCCCTACATTTCCTTGCTTTTTTTGTGAGGTGAATACTAAACCAGATAATACATTACCATAATTTCTAACTTTCACAATGATAGTGGTGAAAAGAAAAACTACCCAGCGTCATGCACTGTGGAGACAAATGTTTTTTTCGTATGACAAAGTGCAGTGAAGTACCATGAACTGTAATTTGAGAGAGCGTAAATCATCACTTGCCCGTGGTCGAAACTGATGGAATAATCAATAGAACCAATGATGGATAGCGTTCTATATAATGTGAGATATTAGAAACAAGATATCCATTGACCCAGTATAAAACGCCAGTAACTTTTAAAACTCTATAGCTCTATATAAGTTACCTGATAAATAGTTCCAGGGAAGGCACTCGGTATTACTACATGCCGACACATTAAAAAAATACACCATTAACAGCGATAAGCCAATACAGATTGCTGAACTTCAATACAACTGGATTGTTTGAACGCTTATTGGTCACATATAGAAAAGTGTCTCACGTGCCGCCAATTTGATGCGGGTGTGGGAGGGAGGCGTGGCTGCTATAATAAACAACGCTCAACGAAACAACAATAACAACAACAAACAACAAGTTCAACTCTAAGGATGGCTATGCCCCCCCCCCCCCCCCCCCCCCCCCACTGCCAAGCATGAGTTTCTAGTCATTTATTTTTGTTGATGTTGAATTAATAAATATCTTATCTTTTCTCCAATAAACCATAGCACCTACACAGCAGGCCACCAGATGTGTCCGTGGGACACTTATACACCGCTGTATGATCTTCTAAGTAGGAAAAGGGACATAACTCTGCCAAAAAATAATCGGACTAAGACTTCTGTCAACCCAAACCTGTATTGTGTGACAATAAACCCATGTATAACATTTTGTTTTCATTTCCCGACGGGTCACTATCGCTGATTGCTATTTAACCCTTTATCCAACGTCGAGAATAACAAAATTTATTATTGTAATTGCTATTTTTGTTTCAATTTTTCCAAAAAATTCAACAAAACCATAACATGTGACCCCTCATTGGAACGAGCTCGATGAGCTCGTTCCAATGAGGGGTCACATGATATGGTTTTCTTGAAATATTTTGAACAATTTAATTTTTTCAACTTCTCAATTTGCAAATTACGCGGCGGATGCGGGTGATTCGTTAGGTAAAGGGTTAAAGAATATACGTTGAAATCTGTGAAAAATGAAAAAGCGGATTAGCTGCACATTTTTTTTTCGGCAGTACAAATTCAATATTTACAAGATACATGTATTTTAATTATTATCGATAACAAACAAAGGCTGAGATTGGAATGTTGATATCGTGTTATCGTGTTATCAGTTTTCGTCATACAATGGAAGCACCATGACGTCTGATGATTTGAAAGTCGTTACACTGTGACTACAGTGACAGCGTAACAGCCTTCACGTCATCAGACTTCATCGATGGGATGAGTTCCCGCGTTGGTTGACTTGACGCCATCAGAGGGGAGGGGTGGTAGATTACTAGATTGAAATACGTCATCGATGGGATGAGTTACTGGTTTGATTGGCTTGACGGTCCTCGGTGGGTGGGGGCTGGGATGGTAGATTACTGGATTGAATTGCAATGATTTTCGCTGACGTTCCAGTAAATGGTGTGTGTGTCTGGGGGGGGGGGGGGGGGGTGCTTACAGAACTATGAACTCAAAAACGTAATAAAAATTTCAATCGCAACGCGACTGTGTCACGATCCAGTCGAAATTCTCTCACTATTCGTTTTTGCCCTCAACAGACCTACCATAAACTTTTATCTTAGGAAAAGGAGATTATTGTATCTCATAAGTTAATTTCGTTGTCTCTATTTTTTCCTTAACGGTTAACTTTGCAAAAGTTTATTTTAATAGTATCAATCTATCTTCGTAAATGTATCTCGACATTTACTTCGAAATCTTATAGGGAGGGGTGCTAGGTAAGATATGGGGGTGGGGTGGGGCAAACCCCCAAAACCCACAGCAGGCCTGAGATAGAGAAGGATAGGAAAGGAGGTAGTTCGGCGATCTGAATGTAGTGGCTACACCCTGTAAGGGGTAGCCACTACATTCAGATCGCTGAACTAGGCAGGAGGGTGTCCCCCTCCCATTTGTGTGTGTGTGTGTGGGGGGGGGGGGGGTCTGGGGGATCTCCCCAGGAAACATTTTCATATTTGGACGCCCTGGGAGCGATATCTGAGCGTCTCTACAACACCTGACATGACATATATTGTTGTGTGCCGTTCAAGGGTGTGATATTGGGCGTGAAAACCACTAGTAATTTGAAGTTTGATTTTGACGGTCCCGAGGAAAAAGTCGGGGGCCGCCCCCCCCCCCCCCCTGTGGCGTCGCCACTGATCTGAGGTCCAGGATTGATATTATGACACCAATATATACCGATTCTTTTAATTTAATATTTCCTTGTGGTTTTTCTTTTCCAGAGGAATGACTGACTGCTGTCGTTAAGCCGATATATTACAATAACAGACTCAAAATGTCCCGAACATTATTGCACAGTATCAGTTTTAAGTTGTCTGGGGAAGGATTTTTATCGGGGAAATCAGTCCAGTTTTAGACGTTGTCTGCAAATGTTAGTTTATATGTTATGGAAATTATATCCGAGTTTCTAAATCACAAGAAGCAAGAACTATCTTGTCTGTTTGTGGTTTTCAAACAGGCCTGTGATTTTGTTAACCCTTTACCTAACGTAACGGCCAAAACCGGCCAGCGCTATTCTCAAAAATCGCCAATTAATTTTCATTATTTTTTCACTTTTTGTCTCAAAAACATAGGTTATGACCCTCATTGGAGCTTGTTCCAATGAGGGGTCATAACCTATGTTTTTGAGACAAAAAATGAAAAAAATTAGTTATTCAATAATTTTTTTTGCAAGTGTCGCGGGGGGGGGGGGGGCACTAAAAATTTGCAAGACGTGACGTCCTATTTTTTTATTCAGCTCTTTTTTACACCCACCCACCCCTACGTGCAAATTTTCTACTGCCGTTCTCAGACACCCCCCCCCCCCCCCACACACACACACTGTCCCATTAAAATCCAAAATAAACTTATAAACTTAGTAGGCACAGCTGTCTTTCGGGGGGTTTCATAATGTTCTTAAACTGGTACCACCAATTTAAACCTCTGTGGGCTGCTGTGGGCCCCAATCTACAAATGACAAGCTGTTCATTATCAGGCTTGGCCAGAGCAGGTGTACATATACGGGAACAAATTTTCATTTGAATTGTTCTGTCAGTATTCTCAGGTGTTTGCTACTTTCCTCTTCTATCCATACAAATTCTATTAATAAATAAATAACTTGGGTCGAATTTAGTGCATCAGAGAGAATTTTCCCAAAATATTGTCTGCAGATTTTCTACACTTCGATAAAGACACCCACCTCTACTAACGTGTGACATTTTCCGAGATTAAGCCCAATATTCTTACATATAAAGCCTCCTGATGTTGTATTTATGTTAAGAGTGTGATGTACAACATCATCTTTAAGATTTGAAACACAAATGATGGTATATATTAGCTGATATATTGATATATTTTTAAAAAGTTCAAAAAATTGCACAAGTTGGAAATGCACATTTTTGGTACACTCAAGAGACCCACCCACCCCCACGTCACGTCTTGCAAATTTTTGGTGCCTCCCCCCCCCCCCCCCATGAGTGTCGTCTGCTTTTCGTGTTAGGTAAAGGGTTAAGCGAGGATGTCTTTGATATTATATACAATACATCCGCCCTGGACTGGTCCCTCCCCAGTGGGGCAATATTTCCACGGACGCAATAATATTTGATACCAAACAATAATTCTGGGAATAATTATCAAAAATTTAATTAACCCTTTACCAAACGTAACGGACAAAACCGGCCAGCGCTATTCTCAAAAATCGCCAATTAGGTTAGTTTCATTATTTTTTTCATTTTTTGTCTCAAAAACATAGGTTATGACCCCTCGTTGGAACGAGCTCGTCGAGCTCGTTCTATCGAGGGGTCATAACCTATGTTTTTGAGACAAAAAATGAAAAAAATTAGTTATTCAAGGATTATTTTTGCAAGTGTCGTCTACTTTTCAGGTTAGGTAAAGGGTTAATGAAGCACCAGGTACAACTCGGTGCTTCATTAATTAAAACTTCTCTGATGTTGATTTTTATTACCTGGTAAAGGCATATGTGGACATCACTGCCCACGCGTGGATTACGACCAGTTCACGGCGACTGTACTGTACAATGGTTGGGAGGTGGGGCAAATGCGCCACGTTTATCAGAATTATGTATTCCGGAATTAAATCGAAAATGTCCGTAAATTGTAATTGTTGGAAGATAGTTGAAGTAGAAGAAACGGACCCAAAGTGGGACTCTTGGGCTAAATTTGTTTGGATCCGCAAATAATGTGACAGGAACTCCTGTATATTGACACACTTGCATGCGCCCATTTTAATTCCTTGTGTAACTGCGAAACATATCTGTTGAAAAAAGTGGAGGGGCACATGCCCCCTGGATCCGCCGCCTCAGCCTTCGTCAAGGGGAATTGGTCGCCCATACTCTTCAACATCCATCGAAATCATCGGAAAGACATCCTGTTTCGTCAGTATATAAAGGGCATTAACTCTCTGTTGAATCGATATTGAAAATCACAAGGGCTCTGTGAATCTCAATTGTCGAGTGGAATCGAATTTTAAATCGAACCAACCATAGCATTTCGAATCGAATCGAATCTCATTACCTTTTCAAGTTGTAAGTGTTGCACCTTCTTTTTCACAAGCGTACATATCGTCAGATATTCAACGGCGAGTAGTCTGTTTGGGCAAGTCAATGAAAAAGTTCCGAAACGGAATCAAAGTAATTCGGAAGGAGTCGGAAGCAGTCGGAAGCGGAACTTCTTTCAGATGTTCTTCTTCCATCAGGTCTCGTGAACCTAACATATTGCTAACTAACATTTATCTTACAATCAACACGTATTTTGTCTGTATTAACTCCGCAACTATCGTTTATCCGACCGCCTGATACAGATGTTTGTATCAGGGGGTCGGATACAAGCACGTTCCTTTCGCGTGAGTTCCATTTTTTTTCTTTTCGTTCATCCGTACCAATAAATAGTTCGTTATATATTCGTCTACATTTTTGACTAATCCCCAATATATTGTAAGATAACATGATTATTACCATTGTGTGGATGTACAACATGTGTATCCGAGTCTCGCTCCGGGTTCTAAGGGTAGATCACGACTCGTCTTCGACTCGTCGTGATCTGCCCTTAGAACCTGGAGCTCGACTCAGATACATATTTTGTACCTCCACATAATGGTAATAATCTCTATGTATCAATCGTAAAGCAACTGGGTGAAACAGATCAACACTCCTCAGATCGAAAAAGCGTTTTGCCTGATCAGATCGTGACAGGTTGTGACAGATTGGCACCTGGGGATCCGGATTTCCAATGGAAGTGTCAATGACACTGTAGCTTAACTTGACTGTGTGTAGTGTTTAATGAAAAGGATAATGTTCAGTGTTTATAAAAGGATTATGAAATAGGACAAGAATTGTGATAATTGAGAATATGTTCATTTCTGTTCCCTGTATGCTATGTTTTCAATAAAAATAATTTGAGTTGTAGACTGTACTAAAGAATTGAGGGTGGGTTAATATAACCCTCACAGTTAATGTATGTCAACAAGTTACCAAGTTACAGTGAAATTATTCCCAAACGAGTCATCCTATCAAGTTACAATGAAATCCCTTCATAAATACAGCATGTAGACTGTGCTAAAGGTTTTCGGGCCTGTGAACATGGTGAAGCCATCACGGTTGACCGATCGCAACCAAAAGGAGGCGTCTAGACACTATACTGAGCCATCCTACCAAGTTACAATGAAATCCCTTCAAAACTACGATCTGTAGGCTGTGCTATAAAGGTTTTCGGGTTTTGGGCTCGTGCTGCCATCCTGGTTCACCGATCGCGACCAAAAGGGTACGTTCTCATCGAGACATGACCGCAAACCTGCATATGAAATTTCGTGACGATCGGACAAGAACTGTGGGGTGTGGCGTGTGCTAAAGGAAAATGTGGACAGACTCACAGACTTAAAGACTTCCGCACGCGTGTGGCAATAGCTTATCTTGACCACAGGGGTCTGGAAACGTTATTTTAGTGATTTAGGGTATATATGTTTAAAAAAGGAGAAAGGGTAACAACAGGCGAAATTGGGAAACTTCAACCAAGTGTCGACAAGTTTAAAAAATTATTAGTTCTCGATGTACTTGGTTCCTGGCACATACCAGTTCTATTCTATATACATTTCCCTATTACTTAAAACAAATTTCGTCGAAATATCTTCAGTATTACTAGAGATATTCAATAAAATGTTAGCAAAAAGAATGCTATTTTCTGATTTGTAAATAAGGTTGTCCAAACGAAACCCGATTTTTTCAACACAAATCAGTGAAATAAATGCACATAGAGACATTGACCTACGCTTCACTGTGGCTCTTTGTGTACCTTTTTGAACACTTTCAACGACTGCCCAACACCAGTCGCCTATCTATACTCTGGGGAGATATTTTTTCAATATTTGCAGGTTTTTCAGCCTTCTTCCTCGTCATCATCGCCATATTTTAACAACTTCGCTCAGAATAGAAGCAAACTTGAAAGCCTTACCGCGATTGGTTACAAGTGAACTGAGAAATCGAAAGTAGATTGAGGTCACTGATCTCAGTTCACTTGTAACCAATCGCGGTAAGGCTTTCAAGTTTGCTTCTATTCTGAGCGGAGTTGTTAAAATATGGCGATGATGACGAGGAAGAAGGCTGAAAAACCTGCAAATGTTGAAAAAATATCTCCCCAGAGTATAGATAGGCGACTGGTGTTGGGCAGTCGTTGAAAGTGTTCAAAAAGGTACACAAAGAGCCACAGTGAAGCGTAGATCAATGTCTCTATGTGCATTTATTTCACTGATTTGTGTTGAAAAATTCGGGTTTCGTTTGGACAACCTTATTTACAAATCAGAAAATAGCATTCTTTTTGCTAACATTTTATTGAATATCTCTAGTAATACTGAAGATATTTCGACGAAATTTGTTTTAAGTAATAGGGAAATGTATATAGAATAGAACTGGTATGTGCCAGGAACCAAGTACATCGAGAACTAATAATTTTTTAAACTTGTCGACACTTGGTTGAAGTTTCCCAATTTCGCCTGTTGTTACCCTTTCTCCTTTTTTAAACATATATATCCTAAATCACTAAAATAACGTTTCCAGACCCCTGTGATCTTGACTTTGTCAAGTTAAGCTAAAAAATGAAATTTTGATAAATTAGGGCTGAGTCAAGAGAAACAACGACATTAGCTTATGAGATGCAATGTTTTCGCTTCTGTTTTTGTGCACTTAAACTTTTCATAGTTAAAAAAGCTGACAGAGAATTGCGACCGGATCAAGACTAAGTCGCAATCCGATCGAAACTCTATATTCGTCTTTGTTGTGGCAGCAATTAATCAGATGATATGTTTGATCTTCGCACACCAGAACGTACAGATAATCAACATAAAATAGGTGACAATAGTCGCTTTCGGAAGCGAAAGTGTTAATCAATTCACACAAGCTGTTTTATGGACAATGTCGATTTAAGGTGTGGAGAATGTCCTGTATGTTGAATATTTTTTATGTTTGGTCATTTTATCGTGATGAGAGCCTTTGGTATGACTGTGCTAAATATTTGAATTAGAGTTATCTACCTTGAAAAGTTGGAAATGACGCAAACAGTCTTGGAAAAATATACTGGTACTTCGCTTCCTGCATATATTGTTCTCTCTTATTTGTTGCATGACCCCCTGTTTTCGGGCCAGAAAAGTTGTTTAAACGGCTATACTTGACAAAGATATCTGAATGCCAAACTAATGTGATGGAATCATATTTTGTTCTCCTGAACGTTATACTGGTCGCCTATGGGAATATATATAATACTGTGATACCTTTAACAGAACGTCTTCCGCAGTACCTAGCGACATCAAAGACCTAATTGGCGGCTTTCAGAGGAATTGCGACCAACAATATTTCAGGGGGACAAACATTTCCAACAGACAGTGCCAATCAACGGCGCCAGTTGCATTGAACAAATTCGTTTGCCTCCAAAAATACAGCATTTGACACCAAAATATGACCCCAAGAATATACTTTTGGAAAATATCAAAGGCATTTTGGTTCATTATTTCAAAGGGTCGTATTCGAAATAATCGCTATCTGACGATACAGAGGAGACAGAATTCACGCCTGACAAATAATAAATAGAGAGTAATCGCTTGACTGGACTGGTTACGTGAAATAATTCATGAGAGGTGAGGGACTATATTGTACAAACACGAGTGTGCGAATGCGCACGAGTTTTTTACAATATAGTCCCTCGCTTCGAATGAATTATTTCACGTAACCAGTCCAGTCAAGCGATTACTCTGTTTATTACTTTTTCATTATTATATTATTTAACCCTTTACCTAACGTAACAGCCAAAACCGGTCAGCGCTATTCTAAAAAATCCCCAATTAATTTTCAGTATTTTTTGTCTCTAAAACATAGGTTATGACCCCTCATTGGAACGAGCTCGTCGAGCTCGTTCCAATGAGGGGTCATAACCTATGTTTTTGAGACAAAAAATGAAAATAATAGTTATTCAAGAATTTTCTTTTGCAAGTGTCGTCTGCTTTTCATGTTAGGTAAATGGTTAAAAAAACAAAAAACAATGAAGTCCCCATTACATCCACGGCAAAGCATCTTCGTTTGCGCGCACGGATACATGACCCAATTGTTGATTGCGTAATTCACTTGTGACCAGTGGCGTAGATAGCTTTTCGTTGGCGGAGGGGCATGCCCAAAAGAAAGAATCTGTTGTTTACTGCAAATGTACTGAAAATTGGTCTTTTTTACCCAAAATTTACCCCAAATGGCATGTTTTTATCCCCAAAGCCAGCATTTTAATGTTATTAGGCATAAATTCACCTAAAAATGGTCCCAAAAAATTTCCGACAAAACTTCTGGGGGGGGGGGGGGGGGGCTCCCCCCCCCCCACCTTTATCTACGCCACTGCTTGTGACGTTATCGTTTATAATCAATAATATAATTAAATCTGATTTATATCAAAAGATTTCGTTATCACTAATTTTTTTTATCTTCCTGAATCTATTTGTTATAATCCCCCTAGAAAATAATAAAAATATTTGCTACTAGTTTATGTGGAGTGAATAAACAGTGAGTAAATATGAATCCTGAAATTATTTTATAAACATTAATAATTGTCTTTTACATTTTTATTATCAATATTTTTAGGATTTGGGATTTTTTGCAACTAATGTACTTAAAGGTATCGCTACAGTAAATATGTGAATTAGAGTTACCCGCCTTGAAATGTTTTGGAGGCAATACCAGTTTTTAAGTTCATTTGACACAATTTGGACACTTTTCCTTAAAAGAGCAAATTTCCCATGTTTTTGACTCAGTAGAAGCCAAAAGTTGTATTCTAATGCAGAAATGATTCTTTTATCTCATGAAAGTGGTAAAATGTCTCTTTGGTAGGGTTGGGGATGATTATAGGTATCAATGAACTAAATATTTGAATTAGAAATACCCGCCTTGAAATGTTGCACTCGGAAATGATGCAGTCTCTAAAAATAAGCAGCCTTGGGAAAATATATTGTTTCAATAAACATTTGAAACATTCTAATGACATCTATTTTGCATTACGGTGAATATTCCAGATAAATAAAAAGGATGATTTGATGACTTTTGGACTTAAAAAATACAATTGACTTTTCATGTGGTTTTGTTGGGAATTCCCTGAAAAATATGTGCACGTGACCGGTACCTCCCTTCCGGTCAGGTTTTCTCTCAGTTTTGTTGCGTGACACCCCGTTTTCGAGTCAGATAAAGTTGTCTGAAGGGCAATACTTGACAAAGATATTTGGATGCCAAAATTAAAGTGATGCGAACATAATTTTTTTTCGCTTGAACGTTATAATGGTATAGAAATAATTACTGTTGTGATGTCTAAAAGGGCTACAGTTAAAACTAGAAGTCCTGTCACGAATAGTGCGCTTATCTAGGCTTAATTGCGTGTTGGAATAGCGCGCAATTGCCCTATGGAATGGCATCCAAAGCACGGCAGGTTCTCCTGGTTAATCATAGCAAACACATGCAATGTTTCTGTCAATGGACCTCCGGATTACCCGGAGGTCCATTGACTGAAACATTGCTTGTGCACAGGCCATATGTACATAATTTGATAACTTTACTATGGGATTAACGCGTACATTAACGCGCAGACCGACGTGCTATTTGTGCGCATTTCATGACAGGACTTCTAGTTTTAACTGTAGGTAACACTAGCTTAAAATATCGTACTTTAAGTGCAACAAGGCGCCATCTGCAATGCCTTTGCATTGCAGATGGCGCCTTGTTGCTCTCAAAGGACGATATTTCTTAATTTATTCCCATTTACAATCAGATTCCATTTGACACTAAAGTCTTTAATTTGACACCTAACAAAAATTCCACTTGGTACCAAAAACGTTCGGACCAGCGTGAACACTGGTGTCAGAGGGTACCCCCCCCCCCCACCCACACCCCCACCCACACACACCACTAGCTTAGTGCCCGATCAGAGATTAGTCAAATGAACAGTTATTTATTTATTTATTGAGGTTTAATCACACTTTTGACAGCCAAGGCCACCTCGTGTCGGACAGTTTTACAGGTGGAGAAAACCGGAGTTCTGGGAAGAACCATCGAACAATGGCGGCAAGTGTCAGATTTTTCAGCGTACTAACTCCGCGAAAGTGGGGTTTAGCATTGGCTGAAGACAAGTTCGCCAACGATGTGCAATACGCTTTAGTACACAGCGCCACCGAGCCCCCACATGGGCGATCGCGATCAAGTGCCTTGCCCAAGGACACAACGCAGTTGCCCCTGGTGGGAATCGAATGAGGTGGTTAAGTCCAATGCCATAACCACCGAGCCACCGTGCACCCCTAAATGAATAGTTACATATTTGAAAAGCAGCTGGCGTCTGACACGTTGAGGAAACGAGCCAAAGACGCCTCGTTTTTTTTTGTTTCTGTAAAAGTACAATGGGGGTGTATCGAAACCTTAATAGACACAGACAATTTTGTATATTCACGACAGACACTTTGGTCGTGTCGTGTGAATCTGTGAAAGTGGCAATTATTTTAAAAGTATTTTCATTTTGTACATAGTGGTGTTTCTAGTCTTCCAAATATCGATTAAAACCAATACTTTAATCCATCTCTCATCTCACACAGACATACAGTGATTTAAATAATGTTATACTGCTGTGAAACCGAGAGACGAAGAGGTAGAGATGATCGCTCGGGTACGCCCGCTTTCGTGCGGCGATGAATTCGATTGTGATTAGGTTTTTCGGAGCGAAAGAACAGGAAAAAAGCATTTTTTGCATTGTTTTGTAATATTGCATGTGGGCGGACGGCTTTTTGATTTATTTTTTATTTTTGTAATTATTTCTTTGCCACCAAAAAAGTTCATGCTCTTGGTTTGTTTTATGTTTATAATCTACAGAAGAGCATTGGTGGTGGTGTACTTCGTTCCTTGTTTGCAAGAAGGCTTTGCAGTGCTACAGCATTGCAAAGCCTTGTTGCACGCAAGAGACAAATTTATCAATTTTATTAACTTGGGTAAAGTATCAGACATATTACCATTTTAATTTTTATTCTGCCCCCCACCCCCCTATTCCCACACTTCTTCTCTCCTCCCAACATTCGGAGACGAACTGGTTGAAGACATCTCATGCCTCATTTTTCACAATCTCTCCGATTAGCATATTAACCCCCTCCTTTGAATCACTCACCAACCACATGTCCTTCATTCTCCCATCTCACTCCCAGTGAATCTTGTTCTTTTAGGCTGGTATTTTCTGGAATTATATTTTATACTTTCGTCATGTCTTTAAATGGGTTAAAATGAACCATTAGCATTTTCAAAGATCTGCCAATTTGCCAACTGACAAATTGCCATATCTTTTAAAATGCTAATGATTCATTTTAGTCAGTTGTATTAATAGGTAGCAAATACAACTCTAGAAAATACAATTGTAAAAGTTTTATAGTATTGTCTCCGGCTGGTCGTTAGTCATGGCAGGGGACGCCAGGGCGGCGGAGCTGGGGGCACGTTCCCCCCCACACTTTTTCAATAATTATAGGTACCCGAACGGCATTTTCCAACACAACACACACAACCCCTATGGTCTTTACACATCAGCTATACATATATGACCACACCGATTTTCAATATTTTATGGAATAAAAATAGAATGCTCCAAATGGAGTGTAATATTTCAAAGGTCGGTTTCAAAGTTATGATTAGCCCTTTGAACCCGAGAGACCGCTTTTCCGGCCCATGAATATCATAACTTTATAAAATCATGAAGTATGATAGCTGGTAAGTGAATGTGTGGGGAAGACCAATCAATATTTTCAACGTGCAGCCCTGAGGCTGCACGTTGAATTTATTAATTGGTCTGTCCACTAATAATGAACGTGGCCTCTTCCAATTGTTGCCATTGAATTGATATGGAAGATACCACCTGAGTTCTGAGGGTTAAGTAAAATCAAAACAAAATAAATACGCTGAGGTTAGTGTCGTAAATAGAGAGGGTTCTAGAGTGAGGGGTAGCGTACATAAATTTATATATTTTGCATGAAAACAACGCTCCACCACCATGGATCCCCCCCCCACCCCCCGAAGGAAAATTATTTTCCATCCTACACCCTTGCGGTGCGGTACCCAGAAAGGCGTGACCCCCACTTTTTTGGAGCTTCCGCCGCCTCTGAATCTATTTATTTATTGGGGTTTAAGGTCACATATTTCTGCACAATGGCTAATCATGACCATGACAGTTTTACGGGTAGAGGAAGCCGGAATACCCGGAGAGAACCACCGAGCAACGGCGAGCAACTGTCAGCTCCCCAACATACTAACTCCACACAAGCAGGATTAGCATTAGTTGAAGACAAGTGCACCATCGACGTGCAGTACGCCTTAGTACACGACGTCACCGTGCCCCCACATGGGCAATGGGGGTGAAGTATCTTGCCCAAGGACACAGCGCGGTTGCCGCAGGTGGGATTCGAACAGAGGACCTCTCGGCTTGCAGCCTGCACCTCTACCTACTGAGCCACCGCGCCACCTCGCCTCTGAATCACACACAGAAGAACAAAAATGTATGTTACCTAATTGGTAAGTTGAAATCTATGGTCATAAATGATTCATCAACAGTACTTCCAATTCAACTGAACTGCGAGATATTACAACGATATTTAAACGTCCATATGAACATAAGCGTGAAATCCCAAAGGAATCACGTGGTAAATAAACGAATTCGCAGCTGAATAATTAATTTATCCAGTCGTAAGTACCCAGTCACTGCATTGATGATGAAAAAAAGATACGACGTCCCTTTTCATGAAATAAAAACAATTTGTTACCACAAATATCGACCACTGATTCCCTTGATACTTCTTCCAGATTTAACGTCGCTTAACCCCCCGCACACTGATGTCGAAATATCTAAAGTTCAGGGTGTGAATATTTCCCATAATGCAACTAGAGATTTAATCAATTCAATCTTGTTTGACAGAGCTCAATGAGCTCTGTCAAACAAGATTGAATTGGTTAAATTCCCAGTTGCATTATGGGAAAAATGGCTACTTCAAATCTGTATATTTTGACATCAGTGTGCAGGGGGTTAACTCATAAAGTGGGATAGCGGTGGCTCAATGTTTGTGGCATTAAGACTTCAAGTCTGAAGGTCCACGGTTCGATCTCCGCCTGGGGTAACTGCGTTGTGTCCTTTGGCGAGGCACTTGATTCCCATTACCTACGTAGGGGTGCGGTGGCGCTATGTACGAAGGCGTACTGCACGTCAATGTTGCTCTGGTCTTCAACTAATGCTAATCCTGCTTATGTGGAGCTTGTACGCTGGGGAATCTGACAGGTCCTCGCCGTTGCTCAGTGGTTCTCTCCCGGTACTCCGGCTTCCTCCACCCGTACAATTGTCCGACACGAGGTGAACCTGGCTGTTAAAAGTGTCTTTAAACCCAACAAATAAATAAATAAATAAGTAAATAAATAAATAAATAAATAAATAACTTGCACGAGTTGCTGACTCAACCACCAGAAAGAATTTCTTGTACAGTTGAAACTAGAAGTCCTATCATGACATGTGCACAAATAATACGTCAATCTGCGCGTTAATCTATGCGTTATGAACTTATGACCATAGTATTATTTATTTATTTATTGGTGTTTAAGGTCACATATTTCTGCACAATGGCTAATCATGACCGCTATGACCATAGTAAGGCTATCAAATTTTGTACATTTGGTCTGTGCATAAGCAATGTTTCAGCCAATGGACATCCGGGTAATCCGGAGGTCCATTGGCAGAAACATTGCCTGTGTTTGCTAGGAGTAACCAGGAGAACCTGCCGTGCTTTGGATGCCATTCGATATGGCAATTGCGTTCAATTCCTACGCGCAATTAAGCCTAGATAAGCGCACAGTTCGTGACAGGACCTCCAGTTTTAACTGTATCTACAAAATTTGCCCAAGTTTTCTTTCTTTTTGCCGGACAATGGTACTGAGGGCGCCCGAGTGAAAATGTCGCTTACTCCATCGACATTTATACTAAAATCACCCCTTTTCGTTTTGACGGAGAAACTTCAAGGAAAGAACTCCAACAAGAATAACAGGGAATTAATAAATTTGAGTGAGGTCTGATTTGAAGGGATTTGAGTGAGTTACGAATCAACTGCTTACATGTGGATCTTTACTCAACTCGACTTGGGTTCCAGTCACGGTTCATAAGCTTTGTTTTCTAACACATAAACTGGAAAAATGAATAAAATTTCAACGACAAATTTTGTGAATAGTGCTGTCTGAATATTCCCGTTAAATTAGGTAAGGGGTTTTAAAGAGTTTAGGACAATGATAATCTTGAGGGCTGGTGGAAGTTACCATAAATAAACAATGCTCAGAAATAAAAAAAAATAAAATAAAATAATAGGTGTTTAATTTTCCGACGTTTCTCAATAGGCGATTTCTTTTTAACCCCTTGAACCGGAAAGACCACCCCCACCCCCGGATCTTGATGTAACCTGCCTTCATTAAGTAGATATATTTATTCTTTATTTATTGGTGTTTAAGGTCATATACTTATGCACAATGGCTAATAAACGACCGTGACAGTTTTACGGGTGGAGGAAGCCGGAGTACCCGGAGAGAACCACCGAGCAACGACGAGCAGCCGTCAGCTCCCCACCATCGTAACTCCGCAGTGCAGCACAAGCAGGGTTAGATTGGTTGAAGACATGCGTACCATCGACGTTCAGTACGCCTTAGTACACGGCGTAATCGTGCCCCCATGTGGACAGTCGGGGTGAAGTGCCTTGCCCAAGGACACAACACGGAGTCCGAATTGATCACTCACCCATCCAATGATTAACCGGGCTCGACGTTGCTTAACTTCGGTGATCTGACTAGAACCGGTTACAGCAACGCCCCCCCCCCCCCCATTAAGTTGATAGTTGCTTAGTGAATTTGTGTGGTAGATCAATCAAGATTTTCAACGTGCTGCCCCAAGGCTGCACGTTGAAAATATTGATTGGTCTTCCCCCGAGTAACGAATATAGACTCTTTCAATTGATGACACTGAACTGGCGTGGGAGATACTACCAGGGTTCAAAGGGTCAAATAATATACTTTGGTATCTTTGTATGTGTACATTTTTTCTAAGAAATGCAAATTGAATTTTTACAATATACAGTACGTGGAGAGTGGATTGTAACTACATCACCCGCGGAGTGGAGTTATCACCCAAACTATAACTTTCAAATTTTGTACACATCGACAAAAACACAAGCAATGTTTCAGCCAATGGACCTCCGGGTTTGCGACAAATTTGCAATAATTGCTTGGGTGGAATCTCCACTTTTGATTTAGGGGTAATACACTCTCCACGTACTGTTTTCAGTTATTATTGACACCCCCCCTCCCCCCCCCCCCAAAAAAAAAAAACAAAAAAAAAAAAACAGATACCGTGATTGGAAAATTAATACAGAGTAACTAGTAGTTTTCGTGCTACTAAACACCATGACGTTTAATGGAGCGAAAGTTGTTACGCTGTGCCTACAGTCACAGTGTAGCAGCTTCCATGTCATCAAACGTCACTGATGGGAGAAGTTCCCGCGTTAATTTCCTAGAGGCCATCTTTGGCAGACTGAGTTGCGATCTTTTTCGGCTATGTTTCAGCAATCCAGTTTTATAGAGTTCAGTGCTCCCAACTTGCTCTTTTCTTGTATTTAAAGACTGGTGTTGGGTGGATACTCGATAGCACCGTTCCATAGATACAGACCAACTACTAGACCGATGTGACTGAAATTTGATATGCATGACATACCCACTAGAACTTTAACAAAAGCATCACGTGATCGACCTTTCAGCCGAGATTATTATGATCCCCGATGAGTCTGGAGGTGGGATGGGGAAATCTCACCCGAGGGCCAAGATATTTGAACCAGACCCGAGGCTTGCCTCGGATCTGGTTAAAATATCTTGCCCCGAGGGTGAGATTTCCCCAATTCCACCTTCAGACTCATCGAGGATGATTTTTCTCCCCCCCCCCCCCTCCCCCATGCAGCAATTACATTAACCAGAGTTAACCAGGAGTCACGTGCTGATTCAATCAACTCATTTTGTATTCGTTGTTTTGAGAAACTGATGACACCATGCGCAAGCATGCACAAGTAATGTATATACCAAAGAAATATACCACAGAATCGATTAGGAACGGTGGCATCATGAGGGTTGAAGAGCTTCAGAGTATCGAACTTTGATCACACTGCATTCCGATGACGTCAATATGAATTAGTTGGTAGCAAGAAACTGATAACGATGCAAAACGTCATAATAACGTTATGGATGTATAACATCACGTGGGTGGGATGGGATACATCTGTCTTTCCCTGCTATCTCACCCGGGACACACGTATGTTACACATGTAGTGGGAGAGAAAAGCTATTGGACGATTTTGATGATTTTTAAATGAACATCCATGATCCATTCGACACCAAAACTTAAAAAAAATCAATTTCGCTATTCTCGTTGCCCCATTGTTGTTTTCCCGACAATAGGAAAACTATAAGACCAATTTTTATATTAATTTTAACATGAAAACCAGCATCCTTATAAAAACCACACGACCCCCGACCCCTCTCACCTGCTGAAATCGCCAACAGCGCGTGTCTTTTGCGACAGACAAACTAGTGTACCATCTCACAAGGAAACTGACTTGTGAGAATTATTTAATCTGATTGGTCGATAGGTTCGTGATTTCCAACAGACCACTTAGAAATTTCCCGTTCTCGAAAGGCCCGCCTACGAGATGCGGATTTATTTTCCGTTCCAGAAAATTAATTTCCCGACTACCTCCTCACTATGAGCGCTGAAGTGTTTGCACAGACGGGAAAATGTCTTTGACAACAACGACTGCGAGGAGATCTGAGCAGTTTTCAGACGATGAAATTGTGGTGGAAAAGAGATGTTAATAGATAGAATCGTCACCCGGTACCTGTTCACTTAGTTCGGGTTTTTTACCAACTCCACGTCACCCATGTCCTTACTCGAAGCCAGCCGTATCCCATGAGGTCGGGTATGTAAAAATCCGTATTATGTGAACAAACACGGTGGTGACTGATTGTGTGTCTGTGTTGATGGGGCGTAATATTAAAACTGAAGATGCAATGAATGAATTAACCCTCACCACACTGCTATCAGAATATCAACATCAAACCAGCAAATTCTTCTCAAAATGCATCTTGGAAATTACCGAATTCCGTAATGTTTGACAGAGGCATTGACCGTCCGTAAGCTCTGTCAAACAATATTGCATTGGTTAAATTCTCAGTTGCATTAGGGGTAAAATCTGCAGCTTGAAATTTTAATATTTTGGCAGTGTTCGAAGGATTCAGTTTGAAGTTGTTGATCTCAGGACAAAGCTCCAAAACAACTCGTCCATCGGACAAATGCATGCTAAAATACTCGCTGAAACTACAAAACATACAGTTAAAACTAGAAGTCCTGTCATGAAATGCGCACAAATAGCACGTCGGTCTGCGCGTTAATGTACGCGTTAATCCCATAGTAAAGTTATCAAATTATGTACATATGGCCTGTGCACAAGCAATGTTTCAGCCAATGGACCTCCGGGTAACCCGGAGGTCCATTGGCAGAAACATTGCATGTGTTTCCTATGAGTAACCAGGAGAACCTGCCGTGCTTTGGATGCCATTCCATAGGGCAATTGCGCGCAATTCCAACGCGCAATTAAGCCTAGACCAGCGCACTATTCGTGAAAGGACTTCTAGTTTTAACTGTACCAGTTAAGAAACAACCAACACTTTATAAGTTTGTTCAATATTGCCAAGCCTTTCAATCCAGTTTTCATACATTATTGCATGAATAAAAAAAAATTGACAATGGACGAGCAGACGACATCATGAACAATAAATCGGTAGTGAGGATCTGTAACTACGACTATGCGATGACAACGTGAGGAAACGTTAGGCCACCAGACATGGAAGCGTTAAAATGACGTAAACGTAGATATTTCCAAGAATCTCCATCTCAGTAAAGAATGCAAAAGAAGACAATATTAGTTACCCCGTGTCTGATCACGTGATACGGGTTTTTACCTACCCGAAGCCAACCGTATCCCATGAGGCCGAAGCCCGAATGGGATACGGCTGGCTTCGGGTAGGTAAAAACCCGTACCACGTGATCAGACACGGGGTAACGAATTTATCTATTGACTTTCCATTTTAGAAGTACAATCTATTTCATGTGTGAACACACACAGCATGAGATCTTTTATCTTCCATTGTTGAGCCATACAGGTTTCTGTGGAATTTTTGTGCAAAATAGTTTTTGTGAAAATATGCCGATATGACTAGTATAAAAAAATTATTGAATTTCTTTTTTCCTTTTTTGTCTCAAAAACATAGCTTATGAACCCCGCATTGGGGGGTACTCAACAAGCTCATTCCAATAAGGGGGTCATGAGCTATATTTTGGAGATAAAAAATTAAAATATAATACATGTACACTGTAAAACTGGAATGACGCGTATTCTGCGGGGTATGGACAATTTGTAGATTTCGGAACGAGGCTTCCACTGGGTATGGGAAATTTGTCAGTGACTGGGCGGACGTATCGTGGGTTTCAATGAATGTGGTCTCATACCACGTATCTATCAACCAATCAAATCAAAAAAAAAAATCACTTTAGTCAATAGATAACACTTTATAACTTTGTTTAATACAGCCTTTCAATCCAGTTTGCATACATTATTGTGTGAATAAAAATTTGACAGCGGACGGACAGACGACATCATGAACAATAAATCGGCAGCGAGGATCTGTAAAACTTTAACCCTACAGCTCCATACAGCAGTAGGATTAAATGTTTACTGAACATCCCTACAGATGCAGAATAGATTAGTTCATTTCGATGCGAGCGGTATTTCATGGGACGATGCCATTGGGGCACAAAACATGAAAGTGTTAAATGACATAAACGTAGATATTTCCAATTACTTCCAAATGAAACAAAATATTGCATTTTGATTGGCTGAGAGGTACGGTATAACTTGCAATCCACAGTAGCTTTTTTTTTACACTGTGATTAACCACGGTGTAAAAACGCTACTGTGGACTGCGAGTTAAAAAACAAGAATACACAGTAATAGGCTCTTTGGCTAAAAAAAATACCCATTTTTAATTATTAATTCATACCTTCTGCTAGGTTGTGTTAGAACAAAAATAAAAAATACAGGAAATTTGATATTAATGAGCAATAAAATATTACAGATATGGATATCTTCGGAATTGGCTCATTGAGCCAGTTCCATTGACATCCATATTTGTCTGGTTTTATTAGGAAACATACAAAGTACAAATTTTCTGTCAGTTTTTTTCCCACAATGTAGGTTCAAGTATTAAGTACACCAAAATTCTTGGAAATAAATCCGTTACCCTGTGTTGTCCAGGGTGTATGGGAGTTTACACCGGTCTGGGAACTCATACACCCTTCGGCTTCGCCTCAGGGTGTATGAGTTCCCAAACCGGTGTAAATTCCCATACACCCTGGAAAACACAAGGATAACTAATAGAATCTTTATCTCAGTAAAGAATGCAGAAGAAGGCAAGGTTGTGCCCTGCCTGGCTACTGGTTAAAACTTGAAAATTAAGAACGTTCGTTACTCTTCAAAACACTAACTATTGAAAACAAATTGTGGAACTAAAGTCCAAATTTGGACTAGGGCCCCATCGGGTCATTAGAAAGATAACTCAAGCAATACGAAACAGCTCTGTGATATTTTCTACGCCGTATCTCAGGATATTTTTCGTCAAGTTAGAAATGTGTTGTATGTTAAGTGCAGTACTAGTAATAACATTAGAAAAAGTTTCAACAACTTTTAGAAAGTGTCGAATGTATTTTTAAACAAGTTTATGCTCCACAAAGTAGATCTTATGTTTCGCAGGTAATGTATTTTTCGTCAAGTTAGAAATGTGTTGTATGTTAAGTGCAGTACTAGAAATAACATTAGAAAAAGTTTCAACAACTTTTAGAAAGTGTCGAATGTATTTTTAAACAAGTTTATGCTCCACAAAGTAGATCTTATGTTTCGCAGGTAATGTTTTGTAAATTGCATGTGCGCGGGCGGTTTTTTATTTTATTTTTTACTTTTGTAATTATTTTTTTGCTTCATGTTCTTGATTTGTTTTATGTTTTAGGCCTCATAATCCACAGAACAGCATGGGTGGTGGTGTATTTCGTCCCTTGAGTGCAAGAAGGATTTGCAGTGCTGTATTGCAAAGCCTTATGGCACTCAAGGGACAAATTAATCAATTTTATTAACTTAGGTAAAATTTCAGACAAAAACAATTTAATTTTTAATTTTCAAGTTTGCATTGGTTATAAAAAGTGAGCATGTGGCAGTCAAAACGACCATGTGCGAAGGCATGAGAAACAAATTTTTAACTTTTTTAGGCCTTATTATATTTTTCTGTGCCGCCAGTTGCTCGTCCTTGCTCAGTGGTTCTTTCCATGTACTCCAGCTTGCTCCACCCGTAAAGTTGCCCGACATTGTATGACAATGACTGTTGAAGGGGTCTTTAAACCACAAAAACCCGACACGAGGGGACCCTGGATGTCGAAAGTGTCGTTAAACCCCAATAAATAAATACAATAAACCACAAAAACAAACAAACGGAGAAAATAAGAAAACTAACAGTATTTCAACATTTGTACTGTTTACGAAATTTCGTAACACGATCAGTTGATGTAAAGCACTCGGAATATCTTATATTCACTCTTCGTGGATGACCGGAGGTGTGCCTTTCCTGTGCTTTTGTATAATTGCGATACCTGTGTGACCGGGGACTGTCCACAAGATATTTTGTACCTCGGCTTTCACATTAACTCTCTACACCCTGTTGTCAAAATATGAAAATTTCAAACACCAAAATTTTCACATCGCGTAACTAGGGATTTAACCAATTGAATCTTGTTTGACAGAGCTCAATGAGCTCTGTCAAACAAAATTGAATTGGTTAACTTCCTAGTTGCTTATGGGAAAAATTTTCATGTTAAAATTTTGATATTTCGACATCAGTGAGCATGGGGTTACGAATCGAAAACTAAATGCCTTTACACTCTAATACAGATTTGATAAAAATTCAATGAACGAGAATCTGGTTTTCCAAACTCTGCCGTACACTTCTTTGCAATCGGCTCTCCATGTTAATTTTTATAAACAGTTGACAAACTTATATACACACAATGCCGCTACAACACAAATAACGAAAATACTAATATTAGTTGTAGTTGTGACAATAGCTTGTTGCAGCTTATTTTAAACAAATGTGCAATAAGAAATTATTTCAGTCAGTATTAAAGGTTTATCCATTAGTTAATCAGTTGCCGCCGATATTATCTGATTGAAATCCGCAATATGATACATGTGCGTGTTTTGAATAGACTTTCCTGTGACAAAGGTTCTGACCTCTTATATCCGTTTGATAAAGTCATTACACAATTAATTTTTAATCTCATTAACAGCTTCCATTCTCAGTTAGTCACACCACTGACATCCACACAGCAAAGAACGCCTAAGCAGCGAAGAAAAATCTTTCGACAATCATCATTTTCCAAGGAACTTTATTAAAACGGCACTATATGAATGAAATCTATTTAACGAATGGGAAATCTTATGATCCCGTCCAGCTAGAAATTCCAGCTTTGTTTATCTCCCTTGATATGCAAAGAGCTATTTTTCCGCCGCACGGGTAGGGCTTCCCGTGCTGAGATGGGTGGGTCGGCGCTAGTTAGAGAGTAAAGGAGCTGCTCATAGTTATTAGCATAGTTTAATACTGTCCATAATCGCTTCCAAAAGTTTGCCCCAAACCACCAACTCACAAACACCAATGAACATACCCAACTGGACCTCTTTGAGGAGAGTGATGGCCCTCACCCTCTATGGACCATCTGATTTGACAATAAGGAGACCAGAAATGGCCAACTAGAAATATCGTGATAACTTAGGGATTCTGACAGAAGTGTTCGCACAATACACCTTTTAAACCTTAAGGGTACTGGTAATTTACCAAATATTTTACCATACACCACTCCTTGTAGGTATAGTGCCTTTGCAGTGGTTTCTAGCCAAGTCTTGGCTGCCTGAAAAGGCAGCCAAGACTTGACTAGGAACCGCTGCCAAGGTACATGTAATTCTAATAATATCAACATGACCTCTTCTTGATTGTATGTTTAAAAGCTTTTCAGGGTGCGAGGTGGCTCCGTGGTTACGGCATTCAACTTCAAACCGAGATGTCCATGGTTCGATCCCCGTCAAGGGTAACTGCTTTGTGTCCTTCAGCAAGGCACTTAATCACGATTGTCCACGTGCTAGCACAGTGGCGCTGTGTACTAAGGCGTGCTGTACCTGTCTTCAACCAATGCTAACCCTGCTTGTGTGGAGTGAGTACATTTGGGAGTTTGACAGTTTCTCGGTGGTTCTCGCCGGATACTCCGACTTCCTCTACCCGTAGAACTGTCTGACACGATGTGACCTTGGCTGTCAAAAGTGTCGTTGAACTCCAATAAATAAATGAATAAGTACCTTTTCTGAGGCCATAGGAATTGTCAACGAACGATAGAGAACGTTGACTGTTTAGACCTCTCAATGAATGGTATTAACTGAAAAGCACACAGTACAGGGCTTCTCATCATAGTGAGCTAAATGCTAAACTATGGGGGGCAGTCGCCCTCACAAACCATTTCCAAGGAGGGCGTTAGTTGCTGTCCTGCAATGTTAAAAAAAATACACACTTGCGAGAGAGAAGCTTTCCTCCTGCACGAACTGGAATCTACTCACACCGAAGAAAACATATGGTCACAAGCAAATTATGCAGTGAATACATCCGACCGACTTATCTGCACACTCAATCTGCAGTTGCACTAATTGGTTAATAAAAAAAAAATGAATACTCGTTGATTTTAATTTCAACAAAGAGAAGATAACCCTGTTAGCCCTGTACAGTTTTCAAATGGCTTTGTATGGCCTATACACAACTTACACGCGATGTCTTAGATCCGCGAATATTGTGAGAAATGTGCGTGGGGTATGATATATTATCATGCCACCTGTTTAATTTGACCAATCAACATGCTGTAATAGCATCTGTGGACTGTGCAATATTAGGTTATTTAATGGGGAACCGGCTATCGGATTAGGTCCATACACTGCCAGTGACCTGTACAAGCCCATATAGCCCCCACCCTGCTGGGCGCCATTTTGTTTTCGAATTAATTTTTCCACCCCAAGTTTTCACCTATTTTCGTGCAAATAAAATACAGTTTCCCGATAAATATTAAAAAATGTAGCGATTCGGATCTTTTAATTTATTATTTAATTCGTTTGGTGACATGATAAATACGTTACATGACGTTTATTAGCCAGGCATGACGTCATGTGATGCCCAGCGCGATCAATATTAAGGCCTCGCCTAATATTAATCTCACTTCGCCTCACATAGTGGCAAACCTGGCAAGTAAACGTCCTGAAAGTTATAATACGGGGTGAAATTGTACTCGAGTACCCTGTGGTTGGTCGCCAAACCTTACCTTACTTATATAGGTCCACAGGAGGCTGTGAACACAACAAACAAATTTGCACCACATGAACAGCCGCAAAGGTTACACACAGAATCTCAAATTATTTATTTCTTGATTTCATGAGTATCCACTGGACAGACAAATATGGCTGTACGTACAGTACATGGAGAGTGTATTATCATTAAATCACGCGCAGAATGGAGATTCCACCCAGGCATTAATTGCTAATTTGTTGCAAAGCATAACCATCACAAGCAAATTTTCAGCCAATGGACCTCCGGGTTAAACCCGGAGGTCCATTGGTCGAAACATTGCTTGTGCTTTTTGCCCATATGTACATAATTTGAAAGTGATAATTTGGGTGATAACTCCACTCCGCGGGTGATTTAGTTACAATGCACTCTCCACGTACTGCAGTGTCTACTCAGCGGCTCGCTCGGATCCCTTTCGAAACCGGAAGAATGAAAAGATTATATTTTTATCACCAGTGCAAGCGTATTTACATAACACTTTAGCAAGATTTAAATGCCATTTATTGTGATGTAATTAAGTTAATAAGTGAGTTAATCGATAGTGCAGAACTCATTAGAATGCTAGTTATGTAAGATATATTGGCTAGGTTTAAAACATACGGCAGGTTTAATATAAATGCGAATGGGATGTTCAGGTTTGTTCGATAAAATGAATAAAAAGTCCACCGTATTCGCAAAACAGGACAGAAAAAATGAATTCGTTTAAAGTTCTGTGAAGTTAAAATTATAATGGATCGCACTTTTGGTTTAGTAAACGAAGGTTAGTCCTGAATTTAGAAATAAAAGAATGTTACCACTGATAGCTGATCACAAGTCTTTGTTTTGAATTTGTTATAGAGGTGCATTCGATTTCAAACGTTTACAGTACACAAATAGCAGTAGGCACGTGCCAAATATAAACAAATCTTGTATGATTAAAAAATTCAAATTTTAACTAACACCTGTAGCTTATGACGCATCAATGGAGCGATCTCAACGAGCTCCTTCCAATGAGGAGTCACAAACTGTACTTTTAACCCTTTCCTCAACGAAGACGATATCAAAATTTATTATTTTAAATATCATTTTTTCAAATTTTTCATAAAATTTCAACAAAACCATGTCATGTGACCCCTCGTCGGAACGAGCTCAGCGAGCTCGTTCCAACGAGGGGTCACATGATATGGTTTTGTTGAAATGTTTTGAAAAATAATATTTTTTCAACTGCTGAATTTGCATATTTCGCGGGCGGATGCGGCCGATTCGTTGGATAAAGGGTTAAGTCAAAATCGAAAAAATGGCAATTGCTGTTTAACAGCCCTGACCTCTGTGCCCCTGACGTGTTGGTAATATGCTATATCATTTACCTTCAGCTTCACACTTCGACTATTGGAAAAAATCTCTATCGTCAATGTCAAAATGAAGAGACGTGTTTCATTGGATAAACATTTTCAGCTGTCTCCTGACAGGTTTGTATTTCCGACTCTTCTATACTCTTCCAAATCTATTATGTTTAAGGTGGAGTGGAGGATTACAACTAAACACAGAGGACTGGCCTTCTGTTGGGTGGTTATTAACATTTCTTCAGAAAAAGTCCAAATGAGTGAAGGAAAACATTCAATCCATTGACAATAAGGAGAACAATGAAAACAACACACATATGCTGATACTTGCAGGCCTGGCATTTTTTAAGAGTGCAGGAGTGCTGCACGCCTACTGCACGCCTAGAAAAAATTGAGTAGGGCAATTTTTTTGCACCCCTTGATTTTCAGGAATGCCAGGTCTCTTTGGGACTGTCTTTAAAATCTATTATCATTTGGTCCCCTGAGTTCCAATGTGTTCTCTGTGCCTACTGGCACAGAGAACACACTGGAACTCAGGGGACGATTTGTCAATGTTGCATTGATTCGAAATAATTCATGACCCATTCCGTGTTGCATTTCGATACATTTTGAGTGTAGAAGACAGTCATATAAGAATTGAATGTAACATCTTGAATAGTGGGAAGATGTGTGTACCAAATTTTCTACTCTGCAGCTGAACATAGTACAATTTTTCAGTCACAATATTAATACCTTGAAGTGAATATAACCAAAATAGCATACAAGTTTTTGCATTGAAAATTGCAGGTACAATTGCACTCCCAAGCAATCTGAGGAGGGCAACAGTTTTGCACTCCTTGATTTTCTAGATCGCCAGGCCTGTACTTGGCAAACCGAGGCGTTTACCCTACCGTCAAATCTTACTTCTTAAACTTTGGAGGGTGCGCGATTAAAGTCTTGGATGCTCGACCAAAAGGTCGACCGATCGACCCGGACCAGCGGTAACTGCGTTGTGTCCTTGGGCGAGATACTTAATTCTGATTGCTCACGTGATGGCACGGTGGCGCTATGTACTAAGGTATACTGCACGTCGGTGGTTCATTTTTCGTTCAACCGCTGTTAATTCTGCTTGTGCAGTTCTAGTGGGTATGAGAGTCTGACAGTTTCTCTCCGCTGCTCGGTGATTCTCTCCTTTACTCCAGCTTCATCCACTCTCAAAACTGCCCGACACGATGCGACCTTGGCTGTTGAAAATGCCGTTAATCCCCAAATAAACAACAAACTTAAACTTTGTAAGACAGCTAGCAAATGTAGATTTTAAGGATCACTGGGTAGCCTCTTCGGTGGTATGTGAGATGTATATTCGTTTGATGAAACAGATTGGCCTTCTATGCTAGAGGTTCCGAGTTCGACCCCCGTCCGGGCAAGGCACTTTATCCCGGTTGCTGGGGGCACGATGACGCCGTGTACTAAGGCGTACTGCACGTCGATGGTGCTCATGCCTCCAACCGCTGTAGCCCTGCTTGAACTGAGCTTGAACAGAGTTAGAATGTTGAGGAGCAGACAGTTGCTCATTGATGCTCGGTGGTTCTCTCCGGATACTCCGGCTTCCTCCACCCGTAAAACTGTCTCGGTCACGATTAGCCATTGTGCATTAGTATGTTTTTCCGAACATTCTTGACCAATAAATAAATAACAGTTCCTTAGGTCGTTGAGGTCTAAAGCGGCATGTATGTACAACTTTCTGGTGTTCTTGTTTATTGCATGACTACCGAAAATAGCCCATAAATAGCGCTGTAGTTTGCTCACAATTCCTGGCTCGTTGAAAGACGAGACTCAGGTAGCATCACACACACGCGAAGATTTTCGAGCCGACGATTTTACAAAATACAAACTCGAATGCCTTTTACCCGAACATTCATGAAAAACATCCCATAATTTCTTTTTTTTCTGTTTATATTTCACGTGTCGTATTCAGTTTGGAAATATTTCCTGCCATGTAATAAATAATATATCACACCAGTCAGTCAGTCTGCGTTATCATACAGCATTCTGTTTGATCAGGCTGATCTGATCTCGTCAAAACGTCGAAATATGACAATCCAGATCAATACATTGCTGCTATAATCTGTGTGTGGACATACTGTAATTCGTAATATTGTAATTTCCTATTACTATTTCAGCACACGTGAAATCAAAACTTCTTGTAGCAGTCTCAATTTTGTGGATAACATTTGTTCACACGTCTTTACCTTGTAACAATTCGTGGAAGAGTGGCTCTCCCATAAAGTGTAACACGGCATATGTAGTCGGATTAAATACCTTCAGAACCATGAAAATCTGAAGCACATCCACAGAAAATGAAGGATTATGAAATACGGTATCTGCAATTCGGGATAAAGCCCCCAAATGGTATTTGTCACTCAAGCAGTTGACCCATGGATGTGGCGACAGAGGGGGTGCGGGGGTGTTTCACCCCCCCTCCCCCAGCTAAGAGTATTTTTTTTCCAATAGTTGGAAATTCCGAGGTCAAAAAGCAAATGGTTGGAAATTCAATAAATTTACATTGTTCATGAAAAATATTAAAATTCCAACCAATGATGAGAAATTTCGATCTTTTATTTCCAAATGGAAACTTGAGTTTCACATTTCCTACTCTAAAATTGCCATGGCCTCAAAATTTCGACTCTGACATCAATCCGGTAAATTTTCTGACCCAGACACATTATAAATGATGCTTTTTCCGTTTCAGGACAAGTGAACATTTTCAGAAGGGTTCATAACCCTTTACCCAACGCAGACGATTTCAAAATTCATTATTTTAAATACCATTGTTTTTAATTTTTTTTTAAAATTTCAACAAAACCATATCATGTGACCCCTCTTTGGAACGAGCTCGACAAGCTCGTTCCGAAGAGGGGTCACATAATATGGTTTTGTTGAAATTTTTCGAAAAATAATATTTTTTCAGCAGCTGTATTTGCATATTACGCGGGCGGATACGGGCGATTCGTTGGGTAAAGGGTTAAAAGATATCACCCAGTGCTGCAGTGCAACCACCTATCGAAACCACTCACAGTTGGAATTTACACCGGTGGCACCTCCCAGCTGAAACCCTCTAGCCACATCCCTGGTTGACCCGTTGGGTCCGAGAGGTCGCTTTGTTGGCCCACAACCAGGACAGGTCATAATTTCATTGAGTAGGGTGACTGCCAAGTGAATATGTGGGGTTGACCACTCAGTAGTTTCACCGTGCAGCCCTAAATATTAATTGATCTACCCTCTAATAACGAATATGGATACTTCAAATTGCTGCCATTGAACTGACCTGGGAGAAACCATGTTCAATGAGTTAATATAACAGTAACCGTTTAACCATAAAACTCATACCGGCATTCCTTATTTCAATAATGACTTCCGAACATAATGTAATTGGAGGACAAATATTGAGAACATGATGACTTATTTCAAATGAAAGCGTGACAACTGCTAGTTCAAATAACGCATGCTATAGTTCATTATCTCCAAGGAAAACTTGCCATTTATGGACATTGCAAGAATGATGGTGAAGATGCCTCGAGAGAGATCACGCATGTGGCTAAAATAATCTATATTATTTAATGAGATGAAAATCCACCGCAACTTATTCATTTAATGAAACCGGTGTGTCCCAGTGACAACGTACATACTGATATTTTGTATTAACCCTTCGAACCCTCGTTTCTTGGAATGATATCTGTCGCCTTTGTGTACACTTACAGTGAGACGGGTCAGTCCAATATAATAATAATAATTTTAATAATAATAATTTTAAAGCCTAGAATCCACACACGGTGCTCAATGGCTGTACAATAATTGCATACATACATATACACACATACACGTACATTCTCTCACAGATACATTGATACATGCATCACTATTATCATTTATTGGTGCCCAACGCCACATCAGCAACCGAGGCTATATCGTAGCGATAAGCGACAGAACCTAAAAGAAAAAGGGTATTGAATTAAAACAAAATAAAACAAAAACAAAACAAACTACAACTTTACCAAAACAAGTATGTGAGTATAACTTGACGAGTAACGAGGCAATCCTCACTGACTTAGTCACACCCACGCACCTAGTAATGTCAGTTTATGATCGAAATTAAAAGACCATTGAAGGAAATGCCTTTCGAAAAAGGTAGGTTTTAGTACCAGACTTGAATGATTCAAGTGATTTACTATTTTTTATGCCGATTGGAAGAGAATTCCAAAGCCATGGGCCAGCAACCGCAAAGGCCCTATCGCCAGCACTAGTAAATTTAGATACAGGCTGAACCAGATTGAGTTGACCTGATGACTTAAGAGACCTCGGTGGTTTGTGGATGGTAAGCAGATCGGACAGGTAGGATGGTGCAGATCCCGTGATACACTTAAACACCAAAGGGCAATTTTAAATTGAATTCTTTGCTTAACGGATAGCCAGTGTAACTCAGAAAGTACTGGTGTTATATGGCAGTGCTTTCGAGTTCTGGTTATGACCCGTGCAGCACAATTTTGGATGTGTTGTAGCTTTTCAAGAATAGAAGTTTTAGGGCCAATCAGAAGAGAGTTGCAGTAGTCGAGGCGACTGGTAACAAAGACGTGGACAAGCTGTTGTGTATATCAATATACATGGAGGATAAAATAATAACAGACTGCAGCTATTATTTTATCATCAGTGCCTCGTGTATACACCACTTATAAGACAAAGTGGGACGACATTATGTCTTGGACCGAAAAGTAAGTCGGTCTTACGGGTTCAAAGGCTTAAATGTATTTATGACAAGGAGGGCCAACACGCTTGTTTTTGGTCCATGCTATTATTTATGAACTGATAGTTGATTTGCAGTCGTGTGGGTGGGTTTTCATCAGCATGAGTATTTCCAATGTTTCCACCGTTTCCATTGTTTCCACCGTTTCCTATGTTTCCAGTGTTTCCAATGTTTCCATAGTTTCCACCGTTTCCAATTTTTCCACTGTTTCCGCCGTTTCCAATGTTTCCACCATTTCCAATGTTTCCATCGTCTCCAATGTTTCCAGTGTTTCCACTGTTTCCACAGTTTCCGCCGTTTTCTATGTTTCTATAGTTTCCAATAATTTTCCACCGTTTCCACCGTTTCCAATGTTTCGACAGTTTCCAATGTTTCCACCGTTTCCAATATTTCCAGTGTTTCCAATGTTTCCACCGTTTCCAATTTCCACCGTTTCCGATGTTTCCAGTGTTTCCACCGTTTCCAATGTTTCCATAGTTTCCACCGTTTCCAATGTTTCCACCGTTTCCACCGTCTCCAACGTCTTCATAATTTTAGTACTTGGGGCATTTATGACTTATCATGTAAACACTGAAATAAATTTGAATACCAACTGTACTTGCTGGGTTGTACAAATAATAAAAAATAACAAAAATTTCATTGTTTCCAGGGTTTCCTGGAAAAAAATTGCCCTATAGCTATATTCCTGCTCTCATTTCTTGCCATATCTAGAGTATTCTGTAAATCGTCGTAGGCGATTTGTACGGACAAAGCTTGCTGTCTTTGTACGTCACCTGAATTCGATTAGAGTGTCCGTAGTTTGGTCATTCGACGCTCAGTCTCGTTATGTAGCAGGTCGATCTCCACACCAACACCCACCCACCCAGTTGGTATGCCTTGAATGTTTTCAAGCTGTTTCCATCAGTTTGTAATGCGCTCATTCTAACGTCCAGCAATTGTTCAACACTTCGTTATACTGAATAAAACGCTGCAAAAGTAGCCATGACGAGCTCAATCCTACATGTATGTTACAAGCTTGTTGTTTTTCTTGTAAATTATTTATGTTCGGTTGAGTTTTTGCGAATAAGAACGTAACTTAAAATAGCTTGCTAAGAACGACTTCAAATGACTGAAGAGGGCAGTTCGTAAAACAAATGGAAATATCAAAACAGACTTCAAATGCTGAAAAATAGCCACACAAGTTAAATGAGGATGGAAAGTCTTCGTTATGAGGTAACTAGTTAAAAAATCCACTCTGGAAGAACGAGACGTAAACGGGCTGCCGTTCATTCCAAATGAGTGTTTCGAACTTGTTCAATGACAATCAAAATCAAAGGTCTGACGGATTTTTGTGGCGTAAGTGTAAAGCTGCCGTTTCAGAAAAACCAGTAACTAAGTAAAAAAGTAAAAAACAATGGGTTTATATTTAAATGCAAAATTACATCTAGGCTTACACACCCACGACAACTTAACGCATCTTTATAGGGGGGATTAAGCATTACGATGTTTCGGCCCGATGGAGCCAAAAATATGCATTTCTCTCGACATTAAAGGAGGTAGTAGAGACAAAGCAACCGATGGAGTCTTCAATCACCTAATATAATGAAGGGAAAATAGTCCATGTAGCCTCTTCTCGTTCATTTCCAATAGGATTTCAATGACGGGTTGGTAGATAATGCTGTCAAAAACTGCCCTCTCTCCCCTCCCTCTCTCTCTTTCTCCCAACTATTTTTGAAGAGGTTGGGGACACATACTCCCCGATGTGTCACAGATTCCTAGGTGCATATACGTAAGTAACAGATAAGCATGCTGGTGCGAACGGCACAAGGAGTCAATTCAAAAAGAAATTTTCCCAAATCCAACTTGGACGATTCAGATTGTTCGTCCTTGTTCGTGGTAGGTTTGAATTCTTAACCATTTGAACCCAAGTGGTATCTTCCATTCCAGTTCATCAGCAGCATCCAGAAGAGTCCATATCTATTATTTGGGGGGTAAACCTATTACTATTTCCAACGTGCAGCCCCGAAGCTGCACGTTAAAAATATTGATTGGTCTACCCCACGCATTCACTTAGCAGCTGTCCTACTTAATGAAATGATGACGTATCATGTTCCTGGACCGGAAAAGCGGCGGGCATTCGGGCTCAAAGAGCTAATACTCTTAGTGGTCACATCGGTAGGATTAGTAGCTTATAATCGATTATCGTGGCCAATTAATCAATAATCGCGACACCCCTAATTGACATACATGTAGAGCAGCATAATACTCGCAAACTGCGCATTGTTGTTGAACACAGGTAAAAATCAATGTTCAAAATGAAACATGCCATCATAGATTGTAAGTTTTAATGCGTCAGTTCACACTTTGGAAATATGTAAATCACAAACAGGGAATGTGATAGACGCTAGGTGACTCATTGGTTAGAACATTGAGCTTCGGGTCGCAATCATTCAGCAAGAACAAGCAATGAACTGTCTTCTGGAATTTTTTCCCCACTTCAGCATTTGAAGAGTGTGCATTTAGTTTCAACGGTAGCGTTGGAAAATAACATTGGACACGTCACGTTATAATCTAAAAATACAGTGTTGAAGCTGACCAATGAAAGAATTTCTGTAATTTGATTGGCGTAACCCAGATTTGTCATGGGCTGCTGTGTCAACTGAAGAAAAAATAAATTATTTTCGTTCAAATAAAAGCTGATTATACATTTTATTCATCTTACCCGATATTTCTCTTTTAAATTATAAGAATTAATCGTTCTTTCTATTCGGGTTATACGATATAAACCGAAAATTCTCAACACAAGCTTGATCATAACTCGCTAATAAATACACAGGACGACACACGTGTGTGAATGGGTTAACCGATATGGCACGAGTGCCAGCGCGGAAGGATAGAACGAGAGGCCACGGGCCTCGAGTTTTATCCTTCGCGATGGCACAAGTGCCAGGCCTCGAGTTTTATCCTACCGCGACAGCACAAGTGCCATATCGATTAACCCATACACCCGCGCGTGTCGTTCTGTTTATTACACGTTTTCACGTCTTTTAAAACAATTATTAGAAGGACATTTGCGAGGGGAACCCTTGTTACTATTTCGTCCCATGAGTTCCAGTGTGCCTACTGGCACGTCGACCACATTGGATCTCAGGGGACGATTTTTCAGCTATCGCTAGCGATTCAGGTTGTAATTGCGTTGCAAGATTTGCATAAAATTCCAGTGAAATTTTGCTTCTATTTAAAAATAGTCCGTCAACGATTTCCGTTCCGCACATAAATGCGGAACAGATTTTCATTTTCCGCATGGTTCAGTGCTGCTGTTAATGGTGATTTTATAGAACAGAGGTTTTGAATCTAAAGTTGATATTCGGTTCGACTCGAAATCGACTGCCTGATTCGTTTTCTCTCGAATCTTTTTCATAGGAATACAGCTTGGTATTAGTCATCTTCATCGACTCACAAAACGAAGATTTCGGATGGAAATCGTACACAAATAATGCTGAAATAAAATACTGAGTGTAATTTCCGCCATATTAACATAAATAACACCTTCACTTATGCCACCAGCCATACTAATTTCAATACCACTAGTCCTTTCTACTGATAAATGCAAATTTAAGGTTTCCAAGCAATGTCGACGATGAACTATAATCCTTACAGGGTAATATTCCAACTACATCATCAAGGCATGCCTTCGGCATCAGTCGGGACTTGAGCCATCACAATCGGAACAAATCAGGTTTATAGCACCCCAATCCCCATCGGTCATCTTCAAGACGCCACTGATTCGATTTGAGGTTCGATTCGATTTCGAATAGCAGACGTCATTCGATTCGAATCGAAAATTGTGATTGGCAGGCCCCTAAAGGAACAATTCGGGTTTTCTCAGCAATGGTTATCAACTTGACACAGTCAAAAATAACTTAGACGGAAAATGGATTCAACGACTGACGTCATTAAATTGTCCATTAGGGACACAGTATATCGTCGCGAAGGGTGTGTCAGCACATGAGGCGTACTGTTTTTGCGTTTCTTTTACCAGATTAAGATTTTTATTTTATAGCAGGCCAACCCCACCGGTCATCTTCAAGACTCCACTGATTCGATTCGAGGTTCGATTCGATTTCGAATAATAGACGTGATTCGATTCGAGATTCGGTTCGAATCGAAAATATGTGATTCGCGAGGCCCGACTTCTCGCTCCTAACAGTCTTCACCCTCCTTATTTCCAGTGATGTTTTCTATTTTTCATTTACCATCCAATCGTTGTTCAATCTCATTTATCTCATTTTGAAAAAATCGCAGTAGACTTTTTTACATTATATATTTACTCTAATCTAACCTCACATATTACATAATCTCGCCCACGGCAATACTTTTCTGCTTGATTTGGTCTTCTTGAATATAAATACGAAAACCCATGCACCAATGGTAAAACATGAATTAATCATTGGTAATCTCATTTTATTTTGGGGTTATAAACTGATTTCATTAAGATATCATGAAATATTGAGTGATAACATCCCTGAGAGAGTAGCTAAGGTTATTCGACTAAAGTTTTCTATTCTGTGACCTTTTTTACCGATAAATTCCATTTAACTAAGCTAAGCAGTTGACTTATATACATCAATGCCACTAACAGTGATTTTCGAGCGGATGAAGAAAAACCATTACAGAACCAGACTGCAACACGAGGTTTTCCTTACTAAGACTGTTACACACCGTACTCGATGCGAGCGACACAGTCATGTTATAAATAGTGATTTGTCTTCTCACTTTGCAATTTTAAGGATTTTATTTCTGAAATCTCGACCCACTGAAGTAAGTGTCACCCCATGGCCGCGCTACAGGGGGCATAGGGTCATTTGCCCTTTGACCCCTTATATGCCCCCCTCCCCCCCGTCCGCCACACATACAATCCTTCCTCTCACACGCAACCACATACCCTCACATTGTTTCTTTTTTCTTTAATCCCTTACACACCCATCAGATGAATGTATCCAGTGATGATTTACAAGCTCACCCGGAGGCAGATAATTATGAGCCATGTACGTTCATGTAGCTTGTCTCCAAAAAATGGGCCCATTTTTTCACATTATGAAAAACTGACATAATCTCCATTTACCCCTTTACCTAACACGAAAGGCAGACGACACTTTCAAACAAAATCAATAATGTTAGTATTTTGTCTTGCACCTTTCAACCCGTTTTGGATGACCCCGGGAATGACATCATGTCACGTGACCCATTGACGCCATTTTGCGATGTCATGGTAGCCCACGTGAGCGGCCATATTGTGACATCGTTACTGTATAGTGATACGTGGTGTCAGTGCGTTCGCACAGCGCGTGCTGTTAGGTTGACACGTGGATCCGTCGTCCATTTTGCATACTGGAGACCGTCATCTTAGTTTCTATGTTAGCACGTGGTTGCTATGCTACCCAAAGGCATACAATAGAAAAGGGGTATGTTCGGAGAGTGTGTTCGATTGAATAGGAGTAAATCCAATTACCACAAACAAACAACCCGACAATCCCTCCAAATCACCTCCCAAACTACCAAAACAGACATGGCGAAGCCCTATCTTGGGTTTACAAGAGTAACACGTAGTGCTATAGGGTGCATTCTATTAAACTGTAGTATATTTACTAATTTAGAGTTTCCCAGAATCACAACTCTTCTGCCGCCAGTTACAAACGCTTTTTTAGCAACTCTAATCCCACCAGTTTATCTAGTCCTAGCTACTCTTGACTACCCCTTGTTACGACCTCTGCCCTCTTCTAAATCTTATGATCAAGATTGCTTGATTTCCCATAATCTGTACCTAACCATTATCTCCCTTGTGACAACGAAGGCCTCTATGATCAAACCCCAAAGACAATCGAACAGTATGGAACGAGTATTGATCGAACGACTCGAATGCCATCGAGCAAATGAGCAACAGAGCAATTGCACGAACGAGTGACTCCATATACTGCTCTACGACTCATCTCTGTATTGGAGGATACTTATAACATGGCAGTGTATCATTTGGGGATATCTTTAGAGGATACCTTTTGGGGATACACTATCGAGCAGTTACTGAAAAGTCATTGCTCGAACAACTCGCATTCCATAGAGCAAATGAGCTATAGAGCGATAGCTCGATCGAGTGACTCGCACATACTGCTCGAACGACTCGAACCCCATCAAGCAAATGAGCTGTAGAGCAATTGCTCGTTCGAGTGACTCGCACATACTGCTCTTCGACTCATTTCGGCATTTGAGGATACCTATGGCCTGGTATTGTATTATTCGAGGATACTTTTTATAGGATACTTACCTGAGGATACTATTACCCGTTTGGCCCAGCCCTTTAGACCACCCCAAGACATACCTATTCCAAATTCCCATAACAAGTCATCGAGCAATTGCTCAATCGAGTGACTCGCACATACTGCTCAAACGACTCGAATCCCATCGAGCAAATGAGCTATAGGGCATTTGCTCGTTCGAGTGACTCGCACTCTTTGACTCATTTCCGAAAAAGTGGATTTCATAGCCATACACGTTTTCCAATGCTTTGAGGATACCTATTGGGGATACTTCTCTGTGGATATCTATTTGATGATAGTTTTGGCTCCTAACCCTATTCAGCTTCTAGGGGGCGCGGTGGCTCAGTAGGCACATGTGCAGGCTGCAAGTCGAGAGCTCCCCGGTTCGAATCCCACCTGCGGCAACTGCGGTGTGTCCTTGGGCAAGACACTTCACCCCCATTGCCCACGTGGGGGCACGGGGACGTTGTGTACTAAGGCGTACTGCACGTCGATTGTGCACCTGTCTTCAACCAATGCTAACCCTGCTTGTGTGGAGTTGGTATGTTGGGGAGCTGCCAGTTGCTCGCCGTTGCTCGGTGGTTCTCTACGGGTACTCCGGCTTCCTCCACCCGTAAAACTGGCACGGTCATGGTTAGCCATTGAGCAGAAATATGTGACCTTAAACACAATGAATGCATAAATAAATAAATAAATAAATAAATAAATAAATAAATAAATAAATAAATAAATAAATAATTCAGCTTCCAGACCTTCCATACTCTTCATAGCTCCAAGGCTACTACTTGTCCATTGTCACCATCATTTGTCCTATGGTCAGTCTATATAGTATTCACCTTTGGTTTGGTGTTCTACCATCCTTGCAGTCTTCTGCCATAAGGCCTTGTACCATTACTATTGGCTACAGTAGAGTTGTAGCTAGCTACATCGCTACACACACTGTTACCGTTAGAAGTTAGTTACATTTCTACTCGGAACTGTCACATTCTTATAGCCAAAGTATATTCGAAAATATTAGAATTTCCGATTTCGAATCGAATATTGAATTTCGAATCGAATTTCGAATTTTCGCAGTAGCCTAACTATAAAACCCATTTAAGTGTACGTATCTGTTCTTTTATCTTCCAATAATATCTGTAAAGCGTAAAATAGATATGTTTATGTTATCTGGTGGAGATGTACAAAATCTGTATCCTGGGACTGTAGTTTTTTAGCGAGTGCTTCGTTACGATTTGTTCACGTTACGAGATGCGTTTGAGAGAGACAGAATATGTTTTTATACACAAAAAGCACACTTCTCAAATTATAGTTATTATCAAATTAAGAAATGACACTACTTCAGTTTCTGTATTTAAACCAGCGGAATCATTCAAGTTGAAGCAAAACGCAAGTGTATCGCCCAGTATTTTCGAAATATTGAACAGACGCGCACATTAAATGTATCCGGGGATCGAGAATGTTCAAGGCAATTTCGACCGAAACGAGGAGGGTGTTTATGATACTGACAATGAAATTAGGGTTTAATCCCGGGAATGGGAATTCCCGGGTTCCCGGTTCCAAAAGTCGACCTCGATACCCGAGAAATCTACAGCACGGAACCGGGAATGAAGCGTGGCACTGTTTGTGTATTGAACTGAAGTTTTCTGAATTGAAACTTTGAAGGATTTCGTCAGCCCTTCCACGGCTTAAATTTTTACAGTCTAGATTCCTGGCGAACCAATTTCAACGAATCACTGTAGCTCTCAACCAGTTCTAGAGGACTCCCATCCCCCCCCCCCTCCCTTTCAACAGCAAGATCTTCTTCATCCGCTTCAAAGTTCAAACTCGACTTCATATGCAGAATCACTAGTATCACTATTCAGTACCTCCTCCAACATCAACACCTTCTTCACAGACGCCACCAGTCTCCTCTGCTACTGGTGACGGCAGTGAAGAGGGTGTTGATGTTGGAAAAGGTAGAGGTGATAATGCGAGCGATTCTGAAAATAAAGACGAGATTGAAGCGAGTTTAGGTTTTCGTACTTATCTTAGGAAAAGAACTTTCAGTTTGGAGATGGGAGATTGCCAATGAAATATGCTCATTATCATTAAAATAAATGCGTCATGTTACCCTCGTAAATTTGCTTGATATTACCCGGGAAATTTCCCGGTTCCCGGTACTGAGAGTAATTTCATTCCCGTTCCCGATTCCTAGACAACTGGGGGATATATTAAGCGATAAATGAAATCAGATATGAACGTTCTAGTTAATCATGTGTTTTGACATGACACTACAGTTGAGAAGTGTAAGATAAATAAATCCGTTATCACCATTATGTTAATTACAAAGTGTTATAGAGTCTCGCCCAGAGTATCGCTCTTGTTTCTGAGGCTATATCGCTCTTCTGTGAATTATCGCAAATTATCTAAAAGATATTTCTCGATATCTATCGACTCGATGGATATTGTTCTCAGGAAATAGTATTGTATTATCACGTCGCCTTGATGAAACGATCAGCTGATCTTTGTTATTGTTTTGAAACGTACTCATTTGGGGTCGAATTGGGCTGAATATTGTGCAATAAAATGTCTCGTAGCATATAATAAAAAAGAAAATCTACTCTATTTTAGTCAGTATCTGGAATTATCTCATGAGCGTGGACCTCAAAGTTTTAATTTTCACGAACGCTTGCGCGAGTGAAAAATAATATTTTCAGGTCCACACGATGATTTTTTTCAGTAGCTTCCTAAATAACGATACGCTTTGACGCATTATGTCGCATTGGAAGGCGCCTTGAAAGAACGTTCAGCAACGTTTTGTTATTGTCTTGAAACTGTTTTCAGTCGAATTGGGCTGAATATTGCGCAGTAAAATGTCACTTAGCATATAATAAAAAGAAAACCTACGCTGTAAGCGCTCGTGAAAAATAAAACTTTCTGGTCCACATGAATGAGATAATTCCCGATATTCACAAAAAAGGTAAATAACCTCTATACAATACATTTTAACCCTTTACCCAACGAATCGGCCGCATCTGCCCGCGTAATATGCAAATTCAGCAGTTGAAAAAATATTATTTTTCAAAAAATTTCAACAAAACCATATCATGTGACCCCTCGTTGGAACGAGCTCGTGGAACTCGTTCCAACGAGGGGTCACATGATATGGTTTTGTTGAAAAATTTGAAAAAAATTATATTTAAAATAATAAATTTTGATATCGTCTGTTTTGGGTAAAGGGTTAAGCTCTATAATATTTAACTTGTCGGTAACAAATAGTAAATGTGCTGCTCTGCAACTGTTAACGAACAAATATATCTACTGAGCCCGTTTACAAGAAATGTAAGTCCCAACTGGCTGAAAACCGAGGTTGTCCTCACAAACCCCACCTGAATTAACAGTTGTAAATTCCAGGCGATAGAGAAGTTAGATTGCGTTTGTCGCTTTGCCAATCTATTCAGCTGTCAAATGAAGCTTGTAAAATAAAATTCGGCGTTTAAATTCTGCTCCACCACAGACTGCATTAACTATCGCATCTGTGTTGACAGTGAATATAAATTCCCGCGGACAGCTGTTATGAAAGCCTCCATGAAATGTCACACTAACTGGTAGAGGGCGAAGTTTTTCTTGTTTGCCAAAATTTGTTCACATGTCTTTGCCTTGTTACAATTTATGGGAGAGTGCCAACAGCACCAAGTCTCGATTGAGAAACATTTCTTGTATTGATTCAGAGAAAATTAATGTTTATTGTATTTTTCGAAGCAATGCCGGGAATATTTCAGAATTGAATTAATCTTCTCTTAAGTTTCATTATCAAAGACGACCTTTGCAATAATGTCTGTTTTTACCTCGAAAAGATAGCTTGTGACCCCTCATTGTAATGGAAGCTATGTTTTTAATTTTGAGGCAAAATATGGAATAAAAAAATGAATTTCGACTGGCCATTTCTGTGAATTGCGCGAGTCAGTTTTGCTTACCCGGTCTTTATCACATAATTTGTAATTTAACATGATACTGACGTCAAGATAATGCAAAGCGGAAATTTTCGTCATTGGAAGAGATTTACGGGAGGGTTAGCTCTTTTTGATTTCCTAAAGCAGGTCAGCGAAGCACAAAGGGTATGAGAATTTTATATAAAATTGGAAATTTCGAATTGTTAGGGAATTTATATAATCGATGTCCGCATTATTTCATAAACTTCTGACATTTTGCTACAGTGTAGGGGTCGCGGTGGCGTTGCGGTAACCGATTCTCGTCAGATCATCGAAGTTAAGCAACGTCGAGTCCGGTTAATCCTCGGATGGGTGACCGTCTGAGCGATCAATTCGGACTCCCGCGTTGTGTCCTTGGCCAAGGCACTTAACCCCGATTGTCCACTTGGGGGCACGATGGCACCGTGTGCTAAGACGTACTGCACGTCGATGGTACGCATGTCTTCAACCAAACTAACCCTGCCTGTGCTGCAGTGCGGAGTTACGATGTTGGGGAGCTGGCAGCTGCACGTCGTTGCTCAGTGGTTCTTTCTGGGTACTCCGGTTTCCTCCACCCGTAAAACTGTCACGGTCATGATTAGCCATTGTGCATAAGTATACGACCTTAAACGCAAATAAATAAATAAATAAATAAATAAATAAATAATTGCTACAGTGTAAAATACAGAATCTGACTTTTTACATTTTTCTGAAATCTGTTTGAATGTTTGACTATCATTCTCCGTTGAAACCCATTTCAAAGTAAGGAACCGGCGTTTTCGCCATCTTTTGGTGTTCTGTAACATTTTTTCTGTCCATTATATGAACGGTGTGTGCATCATGACATATAATACAAGCACTGTCTGTTTCATTAATATAAAAATGTACGATTTTTTTTCCTGGGAAAAATAAAATATTGCAAATTACAGTAAAAACACACTCGGAAAACAAGGTGCCCACGTGAGCATTTTGTGTAGGTAGATGTGATACCAATAGATATTCTTAATATTACAGATTATCTGTGAACAAGTTGCTTCTAATTAGCTTGCCATAAAAAGCCAAGTTTCCTTTTGTAATCTTTAATAAACGAAAACAACAGACAGCTCAGAGAGCTGTCTGTTGTTTTCGTTTATTAAAAGTAACAAAAGAAAACTTGGCTTTATTTTCTACTGATGTCACATGTGTTTACTCAACAATTTCTTACTTCTTAATTAGACATTCTTCGCTCGACCAGTAATTTCAAGGGAGATAACTTTATCGAAAGTTGATTTTCATGACGATATCAGTCAGGGTTGTTAAAATTACAAATTATGTGATAAAAATAATTTTAAATTTGTCAGGATTTAATATTAAATTTCTGAAATTCGTTCACTAAAGTCGATCTGAGCATCGGTGAACCTCGTCAGAGTTCGAGCTTGGTGAACTCGGTTCGGAAATGCCATATCTAACGGACAGTCATTAGAGATTCTCTGTTTATTAAGGTAAGGAGTTTTGTTTGCTCGCGGGGATTAAGGTAAGGAGTTTTGTTTGCCCGTGGGGATATTCCCAATAAAAACCTCAACTTCATTGATTACTGCATCACACTGGGCATGCCTTAACCCTTTACCTAACTTGAAAAGCAGACGACACTTGCCAAAAAAAAAATCTTGAATAGCTAATTTGTTTTATTTTTTGTCTCAAAAACATAGGTTATGGCCTCTCATTGGAACGAGCTCGATGAGCTCGTTCCAACGAGGGGGTCATAACCTATGTTTTAGAGACCAAAAAATGAAAAGATAATGAAAAATAATTGGCGATTTTTGAGAATAGCTCTGGTCGGTTTTGGCCGTTACGTTGGGTAAAGGGTTAAAAATGTTCTGCGGGGAGTGTAAATGGTGCTATGTATGAAAGTAAAACATCTACCGGTGAAACTCTGACATGTTTTCGGCAACTAAGGTTCCCCATCTACTACCGTGCCCCTCAACTTTTAAATACTTTCAACTCCCCAGACTTCGAGGGAGGAATCGTGGTTGAAAAATGCAATGTTGCCTGCTATTGTTGTTTGACAAAACACCACAGTACTTTTGTAAATTGTAGAGAGGTAAACGGCGTGTATTGGAAGAACTGTCATGCAGTCAGAGTGCAATCGAGAGATGCACTTCTCTTACTCGGTTCGCCAGTACTGAGAAATTCAATAAGGAATGCAATGTCAATTTACCCAAAGAAATCTTCTCACAAAATTATGTGCCATCATCGATCGACTCCGCACGGAAGATTGTTGGTTATTGTATTTTCATTCAGCTATTATATGCCCGGATTGCCCGAGGAGTACGCTCGGTTATTTGAAAATCATCATTATTTAGCTGTAAAATGTGTCAGCATATTAGCCCTTTTTATTGTCATGAAAATGGGTGCATGCTTTTGAAAGCATTTCCATAATCTCGTAGTCGTTTAGCTGCTTTGAAATGCTAGCATGTCAGTGGACAGCAGGTTGGCGGATGTTGATTGTTGTGGAGTTTAGCTCATAGTGTTGACTCCTCGTAATGTGTTTTGAGGGTAGAGTTAACCCACTATACAATGATGTCAACATTCCGTTACTTCAAGCTGAAAATTCTTCTTACAATGCAACTAGGATTTGTATTAATTCAATATTGTTTGACAGAGCTCATGGAGCTCTGTCAAACAATATTGAATTGGTTCAATTCTATGTAGTATGATGGGAAACATATGCAGCTTGACAATTTGATACTTGGACAATAGTTTGAAGCATAAGAAATACCGTCCTGCACCTTTCACAAAATTGTCATTCAAATTAAAATGTTTGCATCCCAAACATAGTTTATACATTGTTTATGACGCCATGTTAGGACGAGCTTGTTGGGCTTGTCCTAACGATGAGCAAAAGCTATGTTTTGGATGCACACAATGACTCTTAAGGTATAAAGATAGGAGAGTGCGGAAAGAATTCCAGGACGCATACGGGCGGGGTTGCCTTCAGCTCCAAAATTACGTTTTTCGCAAGCTAATTTTTTTCTCCTCAAGTCATTTTTGTTAATTTTTGTTATGCAATTGAGTTAGACTATTAAACCATGAAAATATGATACAGTCTCATTTAGGACTTGTTCTGGTTTGAGAACACACCCACTATCCATCCTGAACAATTCGATTTTCAGAGGCCTAGACCTCAATGCTGTGGAGATTATCACCCATCAAATGAATTAAGACATCAGTCGTTGACTTTGCCAATGACTTCTCTTCAACATGTAAGTAAAGGGGTTAAAGGTGTTTAATATTAATTAATAAAATAAACTGTAGGCGACACATGCTACCAGAACATATCCGAACAGTAAAAATAATATATAATATTATATTTTACACTGTCGGATGCATATCACCGAATGCTCCCTGAACAACTGTCTACGAAAAGGTTGGACTACCAACTTGAGAAACTAACAACTATCACAGGCAAACACTAAACATTATTAAATGTACTCGTATATATAGGTGCCTAACAAGTGATCCAGACTAAACAATGATCTGTAACCCCCCACCCCCCGCCCACACCCGTCCCACCCCCATCATAGTCTGAGAGCATGTAATAAAAGCACTGATCAATCAATGGGTTAGAACATTAAAATGAGTTCATCCTTTGTATTAATCACTTGACCCACACAGCACTGTATTGATGTTTATAATGCTTTAGGCTCTTATGGTATCTCACTGTCTTTGATTCTGTTTGTAAGGTTCTCGTCAGATCACCGAAGTTAAGCAACGTCGAGTCCGGTTAATCATTGGATGGGTGGCCGTCTGAGCGATCAATTCGGACTCCCGCGCTGTGTCCTCGGACAAGGCACTTAACCCCGATTGTCCACATGGGGGCACGATGACGCCGTGCACTAAGGCGTACTGCACGTCGATGGGGCGCATGTCTTCAACCAGTCTAACCCTGCCTGTGCTGCAGTGCGAAGTTATGATGTTGGAGAGCTGGCAGCTGCTCGTCGTTGCTCGGTGGTTCTCGTTAGGTACTCCGGCTTCCTCCACCCGTAGAACTGTCACGGCCATGATTAGCCATTGTCCATAAATATGTGACTTTAAACGCCAATAAATAAATAAATAATTCTGTTTGTAAGACTTAACACTGGTTAAGTTTCATCAATTCTTTAACTTCTTATCCTCTCGGTGTTTTTTTTCTTCTAAATGTTCTCTTTTCTCTACTTTTGCAGCAGCAATCGTAGCATAAGGGTACAAACTTGGGTTTACCACGGGTAGCTTTGTTTTGGACTCGTATCATTTATTCTCTCGAGACCACTGTGGCTTTGTTCCGCTTGCTTGATTTACTGTGTAATAGACCTGTCATGAGAGACCACCTGTTTTGAAAGACCACTTTTGCCTGGCAAAAAGGGTGGTCTTTCAAAACAGGTTTTACTTTATTAAAAAGGTTGATTTCTTTGAGACATGATAGAATTTTATGAGCGTTTGTGTTGTAAAACAAGTCTCTAAGAGACACTGCAGTAAAGTAAAATCGGTACAGTACAAAAAATGTGTTCCCCTGTCAACATACTGGCAAGGAACACATTTTGGTCGCATATTATCCTCTAACAAAAAGGAATGTGTAAGTCTCGTATGATTAATATGAGATTTTATTATAAGCTAAACGATAGATTATCGAAAAAATTGCAAAAAGATAGAAATCGTATCCGTCACTGTGAAGATATAGAAATTTTCACTTTCACGATGTCAATCAAAATGGCGGCTTTCAAAGCATCACTTCAAGGTGAATACGAGTCAAATTATTACTGGAAAGGATCAATTTGTTTTAAAACGTATAACGAAAAGAAAATCTAGTATTTTTGAGTGGTTATTAGATCAGCAATTACCATCAGTAACATTAGGCCGCAAGCTATGGAGCTTGTTATTTGTTGGTGCATCGCATTCAACATGCCAAACAGATGTGATGTACTAACTGAGGTGGTTTAAAATCACTGAAAGGAATTTCAAAATCAGTGAGAGGCTTCTTTAACCCTTTACCTAACACAAAAACCAGACGACACTTGCAAAACAAATTCCTGAATAAACATTTTTTTTCATTTTTTATCTCACAAACATAGGTTATGACCCTTCATTGGAACGAGCTCGATGAGCTCGTTCCAATGAGGGGTCATAACCTAGGTTTTTGAGACAAAAAATTAAAATATAATGAAAATCAACAGGCGGTTTTTGAGAATAGCACTGGCCGGTTTTGACCGTTACGTTGGGTAATGGGTTAAGAAAGAATTGTACATCGTTACTGCGTCTGAAATGGGAGGAAAACAAAGCAATTGGTCCTTTGAGTTCAACACGGTACCACATGCAATGCTTTAACATTAAAGCTGGCCACTTGTTGTACTCGCTGGATGAATTATTCACTTATCATTTGTCTTCCAAAGCTGTCTCTCTCTCATAGTATAGCATAACCTTGTACAACATCCATAATTTATAGCATTTATAATACATGGAAGGGCTACAGTGAAATCATCTAATCTCTTTGAATATCACTTGTAAAGCGAATGGTGTCCGAAAATGTTTTGAAGTAAAAAGAATTAGGAGTGCTGGATGCTCACATCTTTTAATTGAAAAAAAAAATTACCAACGTTCCAGGGGCTTTTTTCCGCTCCGACCTCCACCCCGAGTTATTTAAGAACTTTTTTTGTTATTTATCTATTCATATTACATAAAGCGTTGAGAATGATTTTCTTGACTACAAAAGGAATACCAGTTAAATGAGATATCGTGATATTTAGAATCCGATAAAGCGATTACAAATCGATTACGATTATATGTTATGCCTTTCTAAACCTGTGTGATGGGTAGTAAGACCTAAAACAGTTACAAATCCGAATCTCAGGAACCTCCCGCATGGTCATTTTGGCTGTCACATGCTCTCTTTTTATAACCAGTGCAAATTTAAAAAAAATAAAAAATTAAATGGCTTATGTCTGTTCTTTTACCCAAATTAATAAAATTGATATATTTGTCCCTTGAGTGCAAGAAGGCTTTGCAATGCTTTCACATTGCAAAGCCTTCTTGTCCATATTCATTATTTGGGGGTAGACCAATCAATATTTTCAACGTGCAGCCCCACGGCTGCATGTTGAAAATAATGACTGGTCAACATCACACATGTTCTTAGCACCCATCCCACTTAATGATATTGTGACATATCAAGTTCACGGGCCGGTAAAACAGCAGCTCGGGTTCAAGGGATTAAAGCGGAAATGTTTTCGACATAGCCGCGGTTTTGACATGAAAAGAATTCATCTCTCAACCATGTTTTGCACTGCGTATGCTACTCGTCGGAGCCTGTTGGAGAATTCGTTTTAGACATTTTAAAGGTACATCACCTGTTGGGTTACATCATGTTACATCAGCATGTTGCACCTCCGCGCACGTTTAGAAGTTCAAATATGATATTGGACAATATTGTGATAGGGCACAGCGAACCTTCGAAATTCAGTTCGATTCAAAATCGTTCCGATGATTCGAATCGATGTGCGTCGTACTGATTCCTAAATTTTCGAACCATCAAAATGTTCTAAAAATATTACCAAGTGTGCCAGCCTGAACTCTTCTTCTATCATCAGGTCTCCTGTACAGTGGGGTGGGGGGGGGGTGGGGGTGGGGATGGGGGGTGTTGTCCTGTACAGGAGACCCGATGACAGAAGAAGAGTTCAAGGTCGTCCTGCTTCCGAAACTACTGCTTTGATAAATTCCGTTCTGGAATATTCCGCTTTTTTGATTTACTTGCTCAAACGGACGAGTCGCAGTTGAATACAATGCTTGGGTGGAGACCGACAATACTTGTGCCCGTTAGAAAGTACAATATTTACTTCTTAAAAAAAGTAGAGATTCGCTGCAATTCGAAATGCTCTGACTGATGCAATTCGGGATCAGTTATCCAAAATTGCATGTTCTTGGGAGGCTAATGTTTGATAGATTCTGTACAAAATTGACAAAACTCCTTTCAAATACCATTTCTTCCATATCTCAGCTCGAATTCGGCAAACGAGGCTATATAACTTTCTTTTCAGGAACAATGACGTTTCCACGGCTGTGACAGATTAACAATATACGTTTTCTCCACATTCGAAGCGGATTTCACCACTTGAGAGCTAAAGAATCCCAGATGGCGCCTTAATGCACTCTAGGGATGAATTGTGCACCAAATTATGTCTTATGAATTTTGTTTGCTGAAAAGTGTTAAAACGCCAATGCATTATTAATCCGTCGATCTGAGTGGTTGAATTTACTTGACAACATGACAAGAGGGCCTCGTCGTTTATTTGTGAATTTCGGATTTAGATTAGATTAGATTATTTTATTTAACGATATAGATAGATAGAGGATCTGGCAGGAGTGTTTTTCTCATATAATATTTATGAAACAAGTCTAAGAATTTTCGGTTTTGGCGAGCCTCTGGCGAGCCCAAACGGAAAATTCGGACGAGTTTCATAAATATTATATGAGACAAACACTCATTTCATATTCTATTTATCATATGAGACACACACACACACAAAATAGCCACTTAGTATGACTTTTTAACCCATCACAACTTGAGTTGCAGATGGCACTTGGAAAAAAACATCCTGGTATAACTAAAACTTTTCATTTTTTGCTTCCAAAACATAGGTTATGACCCCTCATTGGAACGAGCTCGTCGAGCTCGTTCCAATGAGGGGTCATAACCTATGTTTTGGAAGCAAAAAGTGAAAATATAAAAAAATGAATGGCGTTTTTCTTGTAGGTAAAAGATTAATACAATATAACCCACCCTAAATAGGACGGATAACGTAAATTCTCCCTGCTGAAATTATGCAAATGTGACCCAGTTGTATTTTGTTTAGCCAATCAAATTGTCCAGGTTTGAAATTAACCAATGAAAGCTCCCAACTCTAATTATGCAAAGTATGAAAATGTGGCCCAGTTGTATTTTCTTCAGCCAATCAAATTGTCTAGTTTTGAAATTTGCCGATGAAATTGACTGAAGGCTTTATTTATCACTGATTAATAAGAAAACAATATATCAAATGTTTTAAAGTGAACAAAACGGACGAGTCATATGATAAAATATGATACAAAATAATAATCTGATTCTATTTATTTATACCTATTTATTGGTGTTTAATGTCACCTATTTCTGCACAATGTCTAATCGACCCAGAAAGATGGCAGTAAAGTCTAGTCTTGCCAATAGTTTACACCCACGTTGCTCATTTTAGAGTGCTTCCAAAACAGGCATTGGTTACCAGGTCCTATTTTACCAGGAAAACATAACTTGTTTACGATAATAGACAAGCACTCTTTCACTTCCCGGGGTTCCCTCGAGATGAGTTCCTGTCTGAGAAGCCGGGTGTAAGACTAGCTGCAGTATCATTAGCATGTGTTTGGAGGTACGGAACTCATTTAATCCTGCAGCCCGATAGGGCTGTAGGGTTAAATTATTTCCAACCCTCCTTAACAATTCATTATAATAATATTATTATTATAATTATTTTCATTATAATAGTTGATCAAAGACCATCAACTGTTTTGTTTGCCAGATGGAAAAGGTTAATCGCTGCGTATGATGAGTCGTAAATAAATTCACAGAAGTCACGAGATATAGATTCAAATCAGAGTGCTTTTAAACAAAGCCTGCATGTTCACGCCCTCTCTGACCCCTGTCACTCCACCCCAGCTCCACTTAACCCGCTTTTATATTCCTTACCCAAATGTGCTTCCGCCTCATTGAATGAAGGACTAATAAAACGGCATATTGTCTTCTTAGCTAGCATCCAAAGCGTTGAAACCTCTACCTAATTCCTCGTTCAAGTTGTGGGCTGATCGATGCTCAATTACTGCTCAAACATGTACAAAAGATGAACTGAGTTTAAACCATCACAATAATGCGTGGTCACGTATTTATTGGGGAAAAATAAAATCGTTACAGATCGATTAGAGAAATATTGTCAAGGAACGCAAAATGTTCAAGATGCAACAATTAGTATTAACGTTGACAGGGACGTGGCGACAGGGGTGGGGTGGTGGGGAGGGGTGCCACCTCCTATCCTGGCCAAAAATTCCTATAGTTGGAAATTCGGAGGGCAAGCCATGAGTAATTGGAAATTCCGTCTATCTGGATTTTAGAGCTTCTTTGGTGATGCTGATGTCTCCTTTACTTCCTAAAATTCCCACGCGGTTTCAAATCGGCAAAAATTCCAACTGTTACTATCTACAGCTACTGTGTGCGCAACATCGAGCTTCATAAGTATGCATGATGTCAGTCTGTACGAGATTTCTTTAGTACGTTTACTTATCGACATAAAAAATCCTCAAAATGCACTTCAAGAAAATCACATCATGTAAAATCGTTATCCCGAGTTAATTCCATCATTTACAGTTACAAAATGAGGAAACAACGAGAATTGATCATTCCTGCATAAGATTTGATTTAATGTTAAGACAGTGTGAATTGCTCAAAGTTCTCAGCTTGAGCATTTGTTTTGCTCATATTCAATTCCCAGAATAATACCAAATAATAATAACCCGATAATTCTATCATAAATGTGTTGGCATTTCAGTTAATAGAATCAATTTTATGCCCCCTTTCATGGCTTCAGTTTCAAAATGTTTATCGGTAGTGAATTTCCAACTAGGGGAGGGACCGGGAGGGGGTTCCTCTTTCCGGTCCCTCCCTTAGTTGGAAATTCAATACCCCACCCCCACCACAATCGGAAACCTCTAGCCACGTCCCTGAACGTTGATGAGTGTGTGAGCGATAGGGAGGGACATATTCAAAGTTAAATATCTGGTCTAATGACAACCTGACTGACCAGGCAGAAGAAGCTTACCAAAATGATTCAAATTACGTTAAGCTAAAAAAGTGGCTTCTCAAAAAGATGTTAATTGCTTGTCTTCATTTTAATACGACGACGGAATAGTTTGGAGAAAGTTGCTAACTGCTAAGATACTGGAGGTAGATGTCCACTCCACGGGCAGAACATGCTTATACCTCTAAAATTTACAGGGGGTATTTTGCGTGGATTGATCTGCCTGTTGAAATGGGAATTCCAGAAGGATCGGTAGGCCAGTGGGCCAATTGACTTTCATATGCTGAAAAGATCGACGTCACAACAAACATCACACAGTCAAGTAGGATCAGTAATGTAACGAATTAACTTCCCTCACGAAAATCGACTTTCGATAAAGTTATTTCCCTTGAAATTAATAGACGTGCGTGGAACGTCCAGTTAGGAAGCCAGTAATTATTGAAAAAAACCCTGTAACATCAGTCGAAAATAAGGTTAATTTTCCTTTTGAAACTTCAATAAACGAAAACAACAGACAGTTCTTATATTTTCGTTTATTGAAAGTAAAAATGGGAAAACTTGGCTCATTTATGGCATGCTAATTGGACGCATCTAGTTGACAAATAATCCGTCATTAAGAAGATCTATGTCAAGGTGATATCTTGAATTTTCGATTTTGTTGTATAAAAGTGTTTTTATCTGATAATTTTTCTCGTTCGGGCCAAGGTATAAGAATGCGCGTTTATATGACGGACCCCGAAAACCGATTTGTCACTTAAACAGCCCAGCAATAATTTAAGCGCTGCTAATTAAGCATGAACTTTTATGTCCATTACCGCGTTTCTGTTTAACACAATAATGGGATATATAGTAAAACATTAAACGTAGTGGAAGCCAGTGTTCTCCTGTAGCCATTATCTGTGTAATTATAGCCAGTTCATGGGTAATTGTTGGAAAAACAGTACATCGCACATGTTCTGGACACACACCCATATTACGCACCTAGCCTGTCACAGAATGTCAGAAAATATCGAAATTCGAGTCTTTCAAAGGAACTTTAAAGAGAATATTAACTTAAGATAGATCTGAGCGGCCAAGTTCAAGAGAAGCGATCAAACTGAGAATTAATGTTCTGGCTATCGGAATAAAAATTGAGATTCTCAAAACATTCATTCCAGTCTCAAGGTGTGTAAGACTGTGGGTCATTGCGAGTAGATGGGGATGTCCCATGCTATAGGTTAGAGGAGGTGCCGCATCGGTGCGAAAGTATAGGCACGTTGTGATGTATGGGGACCACAGAGCTCATATTTAGAACAGGAGCAGTCGCGGGCCAAGTCGGTGGCCTTATATGAGAACAGGATCAGAAACACGAAGTACAAGCTCAGGGAGCTATTTGCATTTAGGCAAACGGCATTACTTGTGTTAGAAGGCAAGACATACGTAGGCAGAATAGGCTTTGCCTGTATGAACATTATTCTGAGATAAACGTAGGGGGGCGTTTAACCCCATTGGTGGGGACTGCTTGAGTGAAAAGCATCAAGTAAAGTGACAAGCTAGTGGCCATGCGACGGTAGTGGTAGAGTGACATTCCGTCACTTGTTGGGGGAATGCGATATAGTGATGTGACAATACGTTAGTGGCCGTGCGACGGCTATGGTAGAGTGACATTCCGTCACTTGTTAGAGCAAAGGCGTCGGAAAAAGTGACAATATGTTAGTGGCCGTGCGACATCCGTGAAAGGGTGAAGTGAAGAGGCGACCAAAGAACAAATACCAACGAGAAGGAGGAAAAACCAGCGACAGCATAGTATGCGGGCCCGAAAGTGACTCGGTAGGGGGTGATTGACGTTTTGATTTTCATATTCATTGGATTCCATGTAAGTCACAAATTACCATATTTATTTATATGTATATGTATTAAAATTGTTGTTTCAGGATAAGAACCACCCAAACAAAGTGAAACCGGCGGGTTCGTTACGGCGAGACCCACGTTCACGCACGCGACACTCCTTCAGTTTTCTGAATACGCGACGTGAATCTATTTCCCCCAGCAGCGACAAAGCCCGATTTTCGACAATCTATCAGTATTTCGGCTTCCACCAATAAATTATCCACTTTGGCTCTTTGTTAACCCTTTACCTAACATGAAAAGCAGACGACACTTGCAAAAAATTCTTGAATAACTATATTTTTTTCATTTTTTGTATCAAAAACATAGGTTATGTCCCCTCGTTGGAACGAGCTCGACGAGCTCGTTCCAACGAGGGGTCATAATCTATGTGTCTGAGACAAAAAATGAAAATTAATTGGCCAGTTTTCAGAACAGCGCTGGTCGCTTTTTACCGTTACATTGGGTAAAGGGTGAAGTGAATCTGTTTTCACAGTATTTGCAAGTTATTATTCTTCCCGGGAAATTTTTTTTTAGCAAATCGTACCTCCTAGACTTTTACAATAATGGGAAGCACACTGTCTGTATTATACGTTACGATGCGCAGACTGTCGGCATAATGGACAGAAACGATTAAAGAACATCGAACAATGTTGAAAATTCGGTTTTCTTATCTTATAATGGTTTCAACAGAGAATAATAGTGAAACCTTCAAACGGATTGGGGGAAAATGTAAAAACAGGGTCTGTATTTTTTGCTACTCGTCAGAAAAATGCCTTAAGCTTGGGAAATGATGTACACGTCGATGATACATATTCGCTAACATCTCGAAATTTCAATTTGTAAATGAAATTCCCATACCCTTAGTGTTAAATTTACTGACAGCTTTCGGAAATTATGGAGAACTAACTTTCCCGAGAATCTATTCCAGTGACGAAAATTGTCAGCCATGATTATAACGTGTGGTCCTAATATATAGAGATTATTACCATTATGTGGATGTACAAAATATGTATCCGAGTCGCGCTCCGGGTTCTAAGGGCAGATCACGACGAGTCGAAGACGAGTGATGATGTACCCTTAGAACCCGGAGCGAGACTCAGATACGTATTTTGTACATCCACATAATGGTAATAATCATTTTATCTTACAATATATTGGGGATAAATCAAGAAAGTAGACGAATATATAACGAACTATTTATTCGTACGGATGAAAAAAAGGAAAAAAATGGAACTCACGCAAAAGGAACGTGCTTGTATCCGACCCCCTGATACAAACATCTGTATCAGGGGGTCGGGTACACGACAGTTGCGGAATTAATACAGACAAAATACATGTTGATTGTAAGATAAATACCAAGAAAGCTCGCCCACGTCTGGTGGACATCATTAAAAAGGACGCTGTATTTCAAGGACACGTAAGTTTTAATGTTGCAGCTGAAGGTCTCATTTAAAACGCATTTTTTCAACACTTGCTCATTTAAATCGAGTACAAATCGAAATATCTCAAGCCTAACTGGCAAGCCTAGAAATAAGCAATCTGTCATATGCAGAATAAGGCCCCAGATGGGGGAATTTGCTGATGCTTTCCTATACTGTGGGCTAATGAATCCTCTGGGTACCCCTTTCTGTTTAGGCTTGACACCTTGATTCAGATTGTGGTTCACATGGGTACATTTAGTGATGATACCCTGCTGTCCAAATTTACCCTCTGGGGACCTCATTCTTCAGATGACAGTCTGCTTATTTCCAGGATTGCTAACTGGATACCAACAGCAATTTTTTTCAGTCTGAAAAGGTAAGCAGTTGATGATATCTGACGATTTTTGCGATACTTTCCGAGAATACAAGAAAAAGGTTATCAGGTGACTTCCCGGATTCGCAATGTTGTAATCTGCCCCTGCCCACTGATATGCAGAAGAAGCGAAAGAAACACCAGACAATTTTAAAACGACACGTACTGGATGAATCCAACCGGACCACGGACTCAACGTTTGTAAGAAACAGTTACAACTAGAAGTTCTGTCATGAACTGTGCGCTTATCTGGGCTTAACTGCGCGTAGGAATTGCGTGCAATTGCCATATCGAATGGCATCCAAACACGGCAGTTTCTCCTGGTTGAACATTACAAACACAGGCAATGTTTCTGCCAATGGTCCTCCGGGTTACCCGGAGGTCCATTGGCTGAAGCATTGCTTGTGCACAGGTCATATGTACAGAATTTGATGGCCTTACTATAGTCATAACGCATAGACTGACGCGCAGATCGACGTGCAATTTGTGCGCATTTCATGACAGCACTTCTAGTGTTAACTGCAGCTCCTTGTGTTTTATGTAAATAACTAAATACTTGTCAGGATCCTCCATCCCTATCCCACACCTTGCGTTAATTTAGTGGTGCTCCACTCTTCTTACATGCCAAAACGATTCGATTATTGTTTCGTGAACAGGATAGAGTTTATTGGGATGAAGGACTTGCGAACAACAAGATCCTCCACGCACAAGATAATATCCTTGGAAGATTATATTTCTATTTTCTTTGTCTCCACAGTTTGTTTTATCACCGCAATGAGAAATGAATAGGTACACAAGGCAACAAGAAAGAAAAACACCAAAACGAAGTCACACTATACATTCCTTATTATCATGAATTTCTTTGTAAATATGGACAGAAAGAATCAGAAAAGTATCAGCTGATGGGTCACAGATGGTTCATATTGCTTTTGTGTTTTTTTTCTCAGAACAATCGTCGAAGAAGTACTGTATAAAACTCCGATCATCAAAGACATTATCGATTGCTATTATTAAGGCTGTTGAATACTGGAGGACAGTCGATTGAATTATTACTGAACCCATGGCCAGTTTGAACTCAATGTACATGTACCTTTGGTTCACTGTCTTCTACATTATCCTTCAGAAAAACATTAGGCCAAACAAAAAATTAAATAATTGATTCTCAGGCATTTTTTTTCAGAACGAATGAGGAAGGGCGGTTTTTATTTTTTATTCCTGATGCAATGGTCGTCGATGCCTAAAATCCAGTCGTGAGAGCCTAAACTTAAATACTAGAGCTTCCATGTTGATTTCACTGATAGCTTTTTTGTAACAGAGATCATATACTATTAAAAAAGTAGGGGATATTTTATAAAAGTGACATATATGAAGAAATATATTTATATTTTCATCAAAAAGACAGTTGAGGCATTTCTGGTGAATGCTTTCAGCGATAGTTGGGTGTCTGACAACCACACATTCCGCGCATTGAGCTGTAGAAGACATGGACGGTCAGTCAGAAGATTTATCACATTCAGCCCAAGACCTCAATATCTTGTAAATCCTCCTCGGTTCGCGATACAAGCGCGGATCCGACGTCGAAAATACTTCTCACCAAACGTCCAATATCAGCTTGACTGGTGTTATTCCATTCTTCCTGCAGTGCAGCGTCGAGTTCCTGGACATCGGTAGTGGGCTGTTGGCGTTGTCGTAGGAGCCTGCCAAGCATATCCCAGACGCGATCAATTGGTGAAAGGTCTGGACTTAGTGATGGCCAAGACAGTGTAGTGATGTTATGCTCCTAGGGGAACTCTGTAGCGAAACACGGGCCATGTCTGCTCTTGCATTGTCATCTTGGAAAATGAATCGCCGGCCGTGATGTCACGCAAATGGCACCACATGAGCTGCTAACATGTTATCACGGTAGTACTGCCCTGTGACTCGTCTTTGGATGACATATAATGCTGTTATGCTTGTCATGGTTATGCCTCCACACACTATAACTGATCCACCACCAAAACAATCATGCTTCCTAACGGTTACGTCATGGTATCGTTCGTCCCGCCGCCGCCACACTCTGTTTCGCATGCCGTGGAAGTCGACAGTGAACCTCCATTCATTGGAATACATGACATTGCTCCACCGACGATTGTCCCAGAGCTGTCGTGCTCCCCACCAATTACGCCTTGTTGCGATGTAACGTTCAGTCAAACGTGGAATTATTCAAGGTCGTCGTGCGTACACATTCCAACTGTGTAGGCGATTTCGGATAGTCTGACCACTGACTCGCACATCTGTCGCTCGGTGCAGTTGCTGTCCAATTGCTGAGGTACTTTGATGGCGGTTACGTAATGCTGTGGTTCGGATGTAACTATCCTGGTTAGCAGTTGTCGTCCTTGGACGACCTGACCGACGTCTTTCATCAAAATTACCTGTCTGATGGTAGCGTGACCACAACCTGCTAATCACCGATTGAGTAACGTTGAGAATTTAAGCCACTGCAGTCTGTCTAGTTGCCAGCTTCCAACATGCCAACGGCACGTAAACGTTCGTCACGTGTCAGTCTTCGCATACCTCAAAAGTTACGTTTCAACCAGAAACTATTGATGAATGAGTTTATATCAAGAAAAGAACGATGGACCTCCGAAAAAGCCCGTCCAGAACAAATGAAAATTTCAAAACGTACCACACAGACCTTAACGCGGCGCTCGTGTGAAAAGAACTGCACTCCGTTTTCGTGGGCCGGTGACATTCATGATCCACAATAAACTTGGTAACATATTGATATGTCCAATCACGCGTATCCAATACCATTTTCCGAAAATATCAGTTTGGATATCCCCTACGTTTTTGAATAGTATAAGAAATCGACTTATTTTTAGTGACGGTACAGGATCGCCGTTTTTCCACTGGACCAACCCAAGGCCGTGCGCTGCTCGGTCTTTTCGTTTTTTAACCAATATAGGGCGTCTGTGCCGCCTCCCGTGTATGTATTCGATGGTGGAGATTGACTGCATGTTTTTAGCGGATATCAGACATGCTGGTTAAAATGCCAACAAAATGAAGAATTCCATAAGACATTGTGGCTTTGAAGCAAGCGTGTTTTATACTTTCGCCAACTGGGAATGAGTGCAACAAGGCGTCATCTGCAATGCTAAATCATTGCAGATGGCGCCTTGTGGTCCTCGATGGACGATATATTAAAAATCAATATATAACAACTAAAATAATAAGGATTTTTTCTAACTGGTTGACTGCTAGAAGCCAGAATCAGGCCTTTAAACAAATGAAGGTACCAGTGCAAAATCCAATAATTTCCTTGCTCATGTTTCGTATTTAGTCAAACTCAAGTAATAGGTTGTCCATACAAATTTATTTTATTACAAATTATTGGAGAGTGCCTGTTGTCCACGCATCTGTTTACCAGATGGTAAAAATCATCATTAGAAAAATTTTAATTAACGAAGCACCGGGTTGTTGAGAAGTTTTTCACTGATATACTATGTGTGTTTTTTTTTAAACTAATCGGTTGCTCTGTTTTGATTCGACAAATAAACCCTAAGCTGTACATGTATATTGTGTGCAGCAGGGAATCTTTACCAAACTATGTACATGTCTGGCAGCAACACTGCAAAACATTGAGCAATATGTTTAAACGCAGCATAATTTTGACATAATTACATTATTGCATTATACATTTGCATTATACATATTACATTATACACATTTAGGGAAATTTAAAAACCAGGAACCAAAGACAATTTAATCCAACAAAAGCATAGGGCTGTTGTGTTGACATATTTCTGATCCCCACACGTTTATTGTTCTCTTCACTCATCGACTGCTACCAAGCATGCCCCCCCCCCCCCACATACACACAGAAGACCCCGCCCCCAATACAAAACCTTACGAAGAAGTTTTTTACAGGTAGGGGTAGCCCAACTTTATTACTGATTTTCGTCACCAACCTGTTGTTTTTTTCTGCACTAAACTCATGGACTGCTAAACGTTCGTTCGCGGTGAACATTCTGAACTATTTGGGGATTGAAGGTAGGTTCAGCAACAATAAGTATATTATACTAAAGTCCTGGGGCTGTGAGCTTAAAATATAGCCGATTCTCCTCACCAATTACCTACGATCACCGACCACAAACCTTTCCTTAACACAAAAATTCATAAACCTATTTTGTATTTGGGCGTAGGGCCAGTAATAATTTAATCCCACCACCCTATAGGGTTAACCTTTCACAGATTCTCCTCGCTAATTTGTCTTTTCTTCCTGTTCGACCGGTAAACATTTCTTCACCCAAAACTCACTATTGCCATTCAGTATTTGTAAGTGGTAGCAGTAAGGATTCACTCCTACAAGCCAATATCGCCCCTTGAGTCCAACAAGGCGCCATCTGATGGCGCCTTGTTGCACTCAAAGGACGGTATGCTTATAGCATTAAACTTAGCAATGGCTGTCATCTCCAATTTGTCGTTCACTGAGGCCTTTGCTCATCGACCTCTAAACCTTTTTTATACAAAATGCTGTGAACATATTTTGAGTTTGTAGGTGGCTTCAGTATTAATTTGATCCCACAAACTTAAATTATTACCAATTCTGCAAGACGATTTGTGGTTTATTCTGCCCTATGCTTATTGATGGCGAAACTTTCCTTCCAACACAACTTTGTGAACCTGACTTGTATATAAAGGTAGTTGGGAGCTCCGTGGCTCAGTAGTTAGTATAGCATTGGATTTCAAACCAAACGCTTCACGGTTCGATCCAAACCAGCGGCAACTACGCTGTGCCCTCGGACAAGGCACATAATCCCGATTATCAGACCGGAGGCACGGTGGCGCTGTTTATTAAGGCACGTTAATGGTGCGCTTGCCTTCAATCAATGCTAACCCTATATGTGTGTAGTTAGTACGTTGGTGAGTCGGACAACTGCTCGCCGCTACTCGGTGGCCCTCTCCAGATACTCCGGCTTCCACCACCCGTAAAACTGTCCGACACGATGTGCCTTTGGCTGTCAAAAGTGCCGTTTAACCCAAATAAATAATAAATAAATAAATATGAAGTAATCCTTGTAAAACATGAACGATAGGGCTTCAAAATAATTTTTACTCATTCCGCAAAGTTATTATAAGTTATCTCCGCCAACATGTATGGTATATGGAGATTTAATACCTGGATGTCGGTTTTTAAACACCGAGCGTCAGGCGGAGATAACGTTCTTGTCCCTTTTGATTCACAATAGAAACATAGCGGAAACAAATTTGTGGATGCGTTTCCCACGCTCCACAATCAGTTGGGCCAAACGCGCGAATAATTGTTTTGTTTTACAAACACAAAATACAACAGATAGAGTTACATCCCTTTTCCCTTGGAAACGCGTAAACGAATCGTCGCATACGTGCTAGAATGTCCTATGTCCCTTATGGGACATAGGATATTCTAGCACCCAGGCGACGATATCGGCTATTTTGTTATTAGATTTGCTTTTATTTCATTTTTCTCGAGCTGTTTGGTTTTCATTATTCGACTGTTTAATTTATAAGAGAAAAATGATTGAATTGTCGGAAATCTGATGATATTTGTGACTATTTTCAGGTTTTTTGGTTCGTTTTTTATATCGAAGTGAGCAAAAGCGAAAAGCTTTCTTAAACCATATACCCCCGATGTTTCGCGTGCGTTTATACCCTGGATATCACACGCTCTCATATATCTTGGATGTTGGATGCACCTTTTGCCATGTCTATTTGTCCAAGTCATGCTGACCAATCAAAAGACAGAATTTATCGGGATATAGGGACAATTATTTTTATTGTGACCTTCGACAGCGAAGCGGTCTACGAAACGTACTTCCCTACAACCATTATGAATCTAGTTTGTATTTGGATATAGGATTTAGAATGTAAGGTGTAGGATGTAGGACGTCGCCCCGCAGTGCTGTAAGATTGAATTATTTCAAACTGTAGTCACCAACTGATCGTTTCTTACTCTCTGTGCTCATTGAGTGCAAAACTTTCTCCCCCACCCACTGCATGTGTAACATACGTGTGTCCCGGGTGAGATAGCAGGGAGAGACAGATGTATCCCACCCCACCCACGTGACGTTATACATTTATAACGTTATTACGACGTTATGCATATCGTATCAGTTTCTTGCTACCAACTAATTCATATTGACGTCATCGTCGAATGCAGTGTGATCAAAGTTCGATGCTCTTAAAACTCTTCAACCCTCAAGATGCCACCGTTCCTAATCGATTTCTCGGTATACACCTTTGGTATATACATAACTTGTGCATGCTCCCTCCGATGGTGTCATCAGTTTCTCAAAACGACGAATACAAAATGAGTTGATTGAATCAGCACGTGACTCCCGATTACCTCTGGCTAACGTAATCGCTGCATGGTGGGGGCATAAAATCATCCTCGATGAGTCGGAAGGTGGGAATGGGGAAATCTCACCCTCGTGGCAAGATATTTGAACCAGACCCTCGGCAAGCCTCGGGTCTGGTTAAAATATCTTGCCCCTCGGGTGAGATTTCCCCATCCCACCTTCAGACTCATCGGGGATCATAATAGTCTTTTATACAAATCTTTAAGAACCTGTTTTGTTTTGCAGATAGGCTCAATATTAACTGTGAACCCACTGAGTATTTTCAAAATAGTTTTCATCAAATCTAGTCATGGCTGCTGCAAAGCAGCCATGACTACATTTGATGAAAAATGTATCTAAATTTATCAAAAGAAATCATTGGTGGAAAAGTTCATTCAATTACAGGGGCGCAATTTGGTTTAATGTACCCAAATTTTAGTTATTTCAGTGGCAAGGGATTTTGTATCTTGGGAAGGAATATCCGCCAGCTGCAATAATTTTTTTTTAATATTTACCTACAAAAGATACCTTGCGACCCCCTTCCCCACTGGAATGAGGTCGCTGAGCTCGTTTCATTAGCTATGTGTTTAAAACAAAAAACTTTTTTTTTCAGTTGTTTAAGAAACTTATTTGCAAGAGTTGTCCTCTTAGGTATTGGTCTAATTTTTTAAATCACGAACCACGATTCCAAGAAATCTAATTTCTCAAGTTCATGGCATGACACGAGGACGAAAGAAAAGGTATCAGTTAATACATTAGCATTTTCAAATCTGCACTTGTCTTTCGTTCACTGGTGTTGAAGGCCACGTTCAGAAAAGATGGCTTGACCATGATTAAAACACAAGTATACACCCACGTTTATTCAATCGTTCATACTTTTGCAGCCAATATTTGAGGACTAACACCCCAGATGCTGGGTACCGGTAGCGGCGTTACCATAGCGGCGTGGAAGGGGGGGGGGGGGGGGTAGAAAAGTCATCTTTATATGCATTCATGGCTGAAAGCCGTAAAAAGGTTCTGAGCTGCTTCTTGGGTCATTATGCCTTCACTTTGTATATACTTAACCCTTTACCCAACGCAGACGATATCAAACTTTATTACTTTAAATATCGTTTTTTTTTTAATTTGGAGCTCGTTCCAAAGAGGGGTCACATGATATGCTTTTGTTGAAATGTTCTGAAAAATAAGTTTTTTTCAGCTGCTGAATTTGCGTATTACGCGGGCGGATGTGGCCGACTCGTTGGGTTAAGCCGTTAAAAGTGCTCAGGTTTCTCGAACTGGCATGAATAGTTATTTACAGACTCTGAACCCTTACCTATGTGGGTACACATTCTTAACACAGTAAGGTGAAATAAAATGGGTGAGAAAACATTATCTGCTGCTATTGGCAGCAGAAAAAATATTTTGTCGCCCCAACCCAAATTAGCCTGGCTACGCCTCTGGTTAGCGGTCAAGGCACTTACTCTCGATTGCCCACGAGCGGGCACGGCGGTGCAGTGTACTTTGGCGTACTACACGTCAACGGTGCACTTGCCTTCAATCTATTTATTTATTTATTTATTCATTAATTTATTTATATATTGGGATTTAATGACACTTTCGACAGCCAGGGTCACCTCGTGTCGGACAGTTTTACGGGCGGAGGAAGCCGGAGTACCCGGAGAGAACCACCGCGCAACGTCGAGCTACTGCCAGACTCCCCAACGTACTAACGCCACACAAGCCGGGAAACAGTTAAAACTAGAAGTCCTGTCACGAACGGTGCGCTTATTTAGGCTTAATTGCGCGTTGGAAATGCGCGCAATTGCCATATCGAATAGCATCCAAAGCACGGCAGGTTCTCCTGGTTAATCATAGCAAACACAGGCCATGCTTCTGCCAATGGACCTCCGGGTTACCCGGAGGTCCATTGGCTGAAACATTGCTTGTGCATAGGCCATATGTACAGAATTTGATAGCCTTACTATGGCCATAACGCGCAGGTTAACGCGCAGATCGACGTACCGTTTGTGCGCATTTCATGACAGGACTTCAAGTCTTAACCGTAGCATTAGTTGAAGTACCCAGCGACACTGCGCCCCCACGCGGGCAGTCGGAATAAAGTGACTTTCTTTCTATCGCTGATAACTGAGTTAGTGCGTCCTGGAGTTATCATTTGCTCGCTGCGGCTCGGTGGTTCTCTCCATCCACCTGTAAAACTGCCCAACACGATATGACACTGGTCGCTGAAAATGCCGTTAAAGCCCAATAGCAAATGAACAAACTGTTCCGATTTAATATGCACCATCTCGCCTGCTCGTCCACCGTCAAATTATTCTTCACGCTAATTTACATGGATGAATACCGTGATGAAAGATCTAAGCTGTGTGTGGGGTATTTTGATGCACCATATGTGACAGATCGAGAGAGAGGTGCGGGAGACGAGGCTCGAACCGTCGACCTCTAGCACACAAAACGATCAATTTACCACGAGACGAAGAGATCAGGACCAACCAGGCTAATTGGTAAATAGACTTTATACCTCGACCTGTACATCACTCTAACGTTCTTTAAGATTCACCCACGGTGAATCTCACCCCAGCTTCAACCTCAGAGCGGTCGAAACATCCATCATGCTTCACCACAGCGTCCACAATGCCAACAACTGTTGAGGACTGGTCACAGCGCCAATGTAACTGATCGACAGAGAAGTTCGGGAGTCGAGGCTCGGACCGTCGGCCTCTAGCACACAAAGCGACCGATTTACCACGAGACTAAGAGATCCGGACCAACGAATCGTCGACCTCTAGCACACAAAGTGACCGATTTACCACGAGACTAAGAGATCCCGACCAACAAATCGTCGACCTCTGGCACACAAAGCGACCGGTAAACCACTCTAACGTTCTTTAAGATTCGACCTCTAGCACACAAAACGACCAATTTACCACGAGACGAAGAGATCTGGACCAACCAGGCTGATTGGTAAATAGACTTTATACCTCGACCGGTACATCACTCTAACGTTCTTTAAGATTCACCCACGGCGAATCTCACCCCAGCTTCAACCTCAGAGCGGTCGAAACATCCCTCAAGCTTCACCACGACGTTCACACTGTCACCAACTGCTGAGGACTGGTCACTGCACCAATGTAACAGATCGACTGAGAAGTGCGGGAGGCGAGGCTCGGACCGTCGACCTCTAGTACACAAAGCGACCGATTTACCACGATACGAAGAGAAATGGAGCAACCAAGCTGGTTGGTAAATGGCCCTTATACCTCGACCGCTACACATATAATCTCTTCAGTGTCCTACGTTTTAAACAGTGGTTCAGCAATTTGAATGCAGGGACCATCCACAGGTGGTTGGTCACTACATTCACAGTGTAAGCCATCATGTAATTTATTTGTTATGCGATCTGATCCTCCTTCCGGTTATTAAACCTATTTAGTAAAAATGGCAATACACGGCCCATCAAACGCAGCTGAATAATCATACATTCAGGCACGGGGGACGGGGGGAGGGGGGGGGGGGAGATGATGAACATTTGTTGTCTGTGACAGTCGTTGATATTTATTTTGAAAATTATTTCATTAAATTTGTATCATTTTATATTTCACAATCTATTTTTTATCGGGTTCTATTTCCTGACGCGGACACTGTGGAAAAACAACACATCTTTCAGTTAAAACTAGAAGTCCTGTCTTGAACTGTGCGCTTATCTAGGCTTAATTGCGCGTAGAATTGCGCGCAATTGCCATATCGAATGGCATCCAAAGCACGTCAGGTTCTCCTGGTTACTCATTGCAAACACAGGCAATGTTTCTGCCAATGGACCTCCGGGTTATCCGAAGGTCCATTGACTGAAGCATTGCTTGTGCACAGGGTATATGTACATAATTTGATAGCCTTACTATTCTCATAACGAGTAGATTAACGCGCAGATCGACGTGCTATTTGTGCGCATTTCATGACAGGACTTCTAGTTTTAACTGCAAGTTGCAACGCAATCTAAGGCCTTACAGAAACAGCTGCTTGTTTCTCGTTTCTCATTTAAGTGTCTTGTGTGGGTTTTTGGATCACAGAATAAATAGAAACTTCAACTAGTACCCAGTTTATATTGAAACTTATAAAACTAGTTCAGTATATTAAGTCTGGACCTAGTTCAGCGATCTGAAGGTTGTGGCTACCCCCTACGTTCAGATTCCTCCCATTCCAATCTGTTGTAGAATTCCCCAATAAGTTGGTTGACGCTTCGTCCGTGTTCAAATATCGATAATTGAAGGATAAAACACAGTTTTTGGACCAATAAACTCTGCACAAATGTAGGGAAATACGTGTACTATCGAATACAGCCTGTAATAATGGCGAAAACTTGATATATATTCCTATTTTCGTGTTTTGAGTTTCCAATAAAACTTATTGGGGAATTTTGCAACAGATTTGAATGGGAGGAATCTGAACGTTGGGGGTAACCACTACGTCCAGATCGCTGAACTGGTCTGGACCGAGCTAAAGCCCGGTTTTAGCTTGGTCCAGTCCTAACTTACTGAACTCGTTTTGTGCATTTCGATATAAACTGGGGACCCGTTGTGAAGATTCTCTATTTAATTTACATGTACGTCAAACATATACTGTTAAAAAAAAGTAGGGGTTGTCCAAACTGATGCTGATACTTTTGGAAAATGGTATTGGATACGCGTGATTGGACACATCAATATGTTACAAAGTTTAGTGTGGACCATGAATGTCACCGTGCCACGAAAACTTCATGCAGGGTTTACGCACGAGTGCCGCGTTAATGTCTGAGGGGTTCGTTTTGAAATTTTCATTTATACAGGGCTTTTTCGGAGGTCTCATCGTTCTTTTCTTGGTATAAACTCGTTCATCAATAGTTTCTGGTCGAAACGTAACTTTTGAGGTATGCGAAGACTGACACGTGACGAACGCTTACGTGCCGTTGGCATGTTGGGCGATGGCAACAGACAGACTGTAGTGGCTCAAATTCTCGTCCAAGGGCGACAACTGCTAAAAGGATCGTTTCATCCGAACCACATCATTATGTAATCGCCATCAAAGTGCCTCATAAATTGGACAGCAGCTGCACCGAGCGACAAATGTGCGAGTCGGTGGTTAGACTATCCGAAATCGCCTACACAGCTGAAATTTGTACGCACGACGACCTCGAATAATTCTACGTTTGACTGAACGTCACATCGCAGCAAGGCGTAATTGGTGTGGAGCACGACAGCGCTGGGGCAATCGTCGGTGGAGCAACGTTATGTTTTCCCATGAATCGAGGTTCACTCTCGACTTCCACGACAGGCGAAACAGAGTGTGGCGGCGGCGGAACGAACGATACCATGACGTAACCATCAGGCAGCACGATCGTTTTGGTGGTGGATCGGTTATGGTGTGGGAAGGCATATCCATGACAACCAGAACAGCATTGCATGTCATCCAAGGGCGTGTGACAGTGCAGTACTACCGTGACAACATGTTAGCTGCTCATGTGGTGCCATTTGCGCGACATCGCGGCCATCGATTCATTTTCCAAGATGACAATGCTAGGGCACACAAGGCCCATGTCGCTACAGAATTTCTCCAGGAGCAGAACATCACAACACTGCCTTGGTCAGCACTAAGTCCAGACCTTTTACCAATCGAACACGTCTGGGATATGCTTGGCAGGTGCCTACGACAACAGCCCTCTATTGATGTCCAGGAACTCGCCTCTGCACTGCAGGGAGAATGAAATAACATTAGTCAAGCTGATATTGGACGTGTGGTGAGGAGTATGCCACGTCTGATCCGCACTTGTCTCGCTAACCGAGGATTTACAAGGTATTGAGGTCTTGGACTGGCTGTGGTAAATTCTCTGACTGACCGTCCATGTCCTCTACAGAGTCTTTTTGATGAAAATGTAAATATATTTCTTCTATATCTCACTTTTATCAAATATCCTCTACTTTTTTGAATAGTATATAACTTACAACGAGCATGTATAAATCAATTTGTGATTGTTTACGAACTTTGATTACCCAATTTTCCGGAATTTCACAAGTTACAGCATCAGCACACAAATGCAAACAGAGAATGAATCACCACGTGGTTTACAAGCAGAAAATAAGCAGACTGTCATCTGCAAAATGATGTCCCCAGAGCGTGAATTTAGTGATGCTACCCTGCATAGCAGGGTAGCATCACTAAATTTACCCTCTGCGAACCTCTATCTGAGTCAGGGTCTCAAAACTAAACAGAAAGAGGTACACATAGGATAAATTGTCCCACTGTATGGGATAGCATCATCACATTCACCCTCTGGGGACCTCATTCTACTAATATCAGACTTTTTATTTTCAGGTCTGGTGGTCTACATACTTTTAATACGACTTTGAAAGTAGTATTTCACCTGGAATTCCAAATTTGAACCTGAATTTCAATTTTTAAAAAAAATTCTTTTGAACCCAAAATCAGCAACGTTTTGTGTTGAATTAAAATTTGAAAGAAAGATTCGTCTTCTTGGAAGATTCAAGAATGGTGTACAAGAGAGAAATTTACAACAATGCGTACATATTTTAAAATATTTAGCAACAAATTCAAATTTTAAGATTTTGAAATTTTGAAATCTTTAAATTTTGATAGATGTGCAATTATAGATTGCATTACTCTCTTCTTTGCCAATCATTGCAGTGTCAAACGCAGATAATCTTTACTTTCATATTTGAATTCAGCTCACTATTTCATTGATTTTGGGTTCAAAAGAACTTTTTTTTTTGAAAACTGAAATTAAAATTAAAATTTAGAATTCGAGTGAAATACTGCTATGAATGTCAGAGTAAAGATCTGTGGATCACGTGGCATTTGATTTCGAACTTTCTGTTCGCTTTTATATTGCTGACTTTTGAATCTAAAATTCCTGAAAAAGCTAATATTTGAATCTGCAAAATCCCCGAAAAACTGGGTTACCAAAGTCCTTAATAGAATTGGTGCCATTGACTAAGTATTTTTCTGTGTAGGTTCAGTTCATTGCACCGCACCGACACTTAGTTTCCGTTACAAGATTTCCAGTACATGGTGAGGCGTGAGATACCCGAAACTCTTTTAACCCGTTACCTAACATGAAAGGGGGGGGGGGGGGGGTGGCGTCGCGGTAACCGGTTCTCGTCAGATCGCCGAAGTTAAGCAACGTCGAGCGCGGTTAGCAGTTGAATGGGTGACCATTTCAGCGACTGATTCGTGCTCCCGCGTTGTATCCTTGGGCAAGGCTCTTAACCCCGATTGCCTACATGGGAGCACGATGACGTTGTGTACTAAGGCGTACTGCACGTCGATGGTGCGCATGTCTTCAACCAATGTAACCCTGCCTGTGCCGCGGTGCAGAGTTCAGAGTTACGATGTTGGAGAGCTGACAGCTGCTCGTCGTTGCTCGGTGGTTCTCTCCGGGTACTCCGGCTTCCTCCACCCGTAAAACTGTCACCGACATGATATGACCCTGGCTGTCAATGTGCCGTTAAACCCTAATAACAAAAAAACCTAACATGAAAAGCGGACGACACTTGCAAAAAAAATCTTGAATAACTAGTTTTTTCATTTTTGTCTAAAAAACATAGGTTATGACCCCTCATTGGAACGAGCTCAACGAGCTCGTTCCAACGAGGGGTCATAACCTATGTTTTTGAGACAAAAAATTCAAAAAAATGCCGCTCAGGATCACAGATCCAATGTCGAGTTGTGACCTTGACCTTTGACCTGGCGAGTCCAAGGTCAATAGGGTTCTTCCTCGCACCAAGGCCAACACACCTATGAAGTTTCATGACTCTAGGTTGAACCACTATCAAGTTCTCATCCGGAAATCAATTGTTGCGATATACTATGTTCAAGGTCACTGTGACCTTGAACTTTGACCTGGTGAGTCCAACATCAATAGGGTTCTTCCTCGCACCAAGGCCAACACGCCTGTAAAGTTTCATGGCTCTAGGTTGAACACTATCAAGTTATCATCCGGAAACCAATTGTTGCGATATACTATGTTCAAGGTCACTGTGACCTTGACCTTTGACCTGGTGAGTCCAAGATCAATAGGGTTCTTCCTCGCACCAAGGCCAACATACCTATGAAGTTTCATGACTCTAGGTTGAACAACTATCAAGTTATCATCCGGAAACCAATTGTTGCGATATACTATGTTCAAGGTCACTGTGACCTTGACCTTTGACCTGGTGAGTCCAAGATCAATAGGGTTCTTCCTCGCACCAAGGCCAACACACCTATAATGTTTCATGACTCTAGGTTGAACCACTATCAAGTTATCATCCGGAAACCAATTGTTGCGATATACTATGTTCAAGGTCACTGTGACCTTGACCTTTGACCTGGTGAGTCCAAGATCAATAGGGTTCTTCCTCGCACCAAGGCCAACACACCTATGAAGTTTCATGACTCTAGGTTGAACCACTATCAAGTTATCATCCGGAAACCAATTGTTGCGATATACTATGTTAAAGGTCACTGTGACCTTGACCTTTGACGTAGCGAGTCCAAAATCAATAGGGTTCTTCCCCTCACGAAGGCCAATCTACCTATGAAGTTTCATGAATGTGAGTTGAACCATTATCAAGTTATCATCCGGAAACCAATTGTTTAAGATTTACTATGTTCAAGGTCACTGTGACCTTGACCTTTGACGTAGCATGTCCAAAATCGATAGGGTTCTTCCTCCCACCAAGACCAACCTACGTATGAAGTTTAATGAATGTGAGTTGAACCACTATCAAGTTATCATCCGGAAACCAATTGTTTACGCCCGCCCGCCCGCACGCCCGCCCGCCCGCCCACCCGCCCGCCATTCACCAAACTATAAGTCGAGTTTGACTTCGTCACAACTCGACTAAAAATAATCAAAATTAACTGGCGATTTTTTGAGAATAACGCTGGCCGGTTTTGGCCATTACGTTGGGTAAAGGGTTAAATGTACCCTTCTGTTATACTCAACTCAAACACACGAAAAACAAATGTACTTTAAATGTTTGGAGACACTTCAAGTGGCAGTGTTAAATGCAGAATCCAGCTTCCCGTCTAACTTCCTCCACACAGGTGTGTTACAACATCAAGCAAACATTAACAACGTGAATCTTTGCAACTGGCCTCGACAAATCGATACCTATCGGCACTAATAACACGATTGTCAGCTGGGGAGCTCATTGTCGAAGATGAATCATACCGTACTCGTGGGCTGTAATTATGACGATTCACACTTCAACAGCCTTTAGAAAAAAGACACGAACAATTGCATGATAGCGGCCGCTGTCAGAATTGAGGTATCTCTTAATTCAGTATACAACAATGGGAGTGTTTAGTTTTTCGAGTAGCACTCCACCTCCACGATGGCTATACACGCGAGGCATGACCAATATATGTGTTAAATATTGTTTGTATCGATTTTACGCATCGAATGTCTTTGTAGTAAAATCGAAGCGTGAGAGATTACAACCGGAATGAATTTATTTGCAAAAATGCTTCAACTTCTATCTGCACGCCGCAAAACTGAGCATATTGTTTTTGTTCGCGTATCGTTCGCCGCCACAGAAATAGGAAACCGATTTTTCGTTCGCCCAGACTAAATGGTCTTAAAGAGAACAAGCAAGAAATTTGATTTGTTGACTCCATCAGAACCATCATTTTTTTATTTGTTGTTGTTTATTGGGGATTAACTACACTTTCAACAGCCTTGGTCATACCGGTGTAAAAGGAATGGAAGTCCGTAGGAACGTTAGTCCCTCTGGACTATTATTCCGCGGAATTATAGTCCTAGGTCTAACATTTCTAGGAATAGTAGTCCGGCGGACTACTATTCCTAGAAATGTTAGACCTAGGACTATAATTCCGCGGAATAATAGTCCAGAGGGACTAATTTTCCTACGGACTTCCATTCCTGTAACACCGGGTCGGACAGGTTTATGGAAGAAGGTAGCTGGAGTACCAGGAGAGAACCACCGAGAACCGGCAAGCAACAATCAGATCAGAATCTCCAACCTCCTAAACCGGTCAAAGCAGAGATGTAGTACGGCCGCCGTAGAGAGACTGGTCACTTTCCAGGGGTGGGCAATTATTCACTGAAGTTATAATATTAGATTTCAATCTCTAATTACAGGAATAAGCACCAACAATTAACTTAATGAAGCACCGGGTACAAAGCGGCGCTTCATTAATTAAAATTTTGCTGATAATGATTTTTATTACCTGGTAAACGCTTGCGTGAACACCATTGCCCCCGCGTGGATTATGACCAGTCCACGGCGGTTCTACTGTACTAGTGGTTGAAGGAAAGTGTGCCATAGACGTTCACTACGCCTCAGAACACAGCGCCAACGTGTCCCCACGTGGGCTATCGTGATTAAGTGTCTTGTCTAAGGACACTGCGCAGATGACAATGCTCAGGATCGAACGGTCGATGTTTCGGTTTAAAATCCAATGCTCAAACCAATAAGCCAACGCGATCCCATGATTTCTCATTTGTTTTGATGACAAAATGTCGACAATGACGCTGGAATGTTGCGATATAAAACACTGTCGGAAAGGACTCTCTCTCTCTCCCCCCCCCCTCTCTCTCTCTCTCTCTCTCTTACAACACAGCATATCTTCATGTAATCTCTCAGTCTACTTTTGTCTGGAATTCGACACTCTTGTGGGCTGTTTGTTTACCTACGTTTTGTGGAAATTTATGCGCAGACGAACGTTGATGTAATGTGATGTGACTGAACTTACAAAGATATACAGGTATTCTTTCCTGTCGTAGTTATAGATATTCCAATCAGTCAGTATTTAGCTACCCTTGAACACATCAAGATATTAACATAATTTGTGGAACTATACCCGGCGTAATTATCAACTACGGTTGTGATGAGTCTTCATTTCTCATTATAATATCATTAACCCTTTAACTAACACGAAAAGCAGACGACACTTGCAAACACCATTCTTGAATAACTAAATATTTTCATTTTTTGCATCAGACATAGCTTATTAACCCTCATTGGAATGAGCTCAACGAGCTCATTCCAATGAGGGGTCAGAAGCTATGTTTCCGAGACAGAAAATGAAAACTGAATGGTAATTGTTGTGAATAGCGCTGGTCATTTTTGGTCTTTCCGTTTGGTAAGTGGTTGAAGTGTTGATTAAATCAAGTTTGGGTTGAGCAACATTTCCAAAAAATAAATATTTATGATATGTTTTTGATTCAATCATCCAGGAAACATCAGTTAGTCGGAAAAGCGAACCCTACGTTCGCTTTTCCAAGCAACTGAAATAACCCATACGAGTTAGAGCTGATACGGTTAACCGATTTATCGATTAACCAATGATCAACGTCTTGGTCAATCAAAAACGGAATTTGATCCGCTAACTGTTACTTTTGAACTACGGTATAATATGAGTTAACAAAGGAACAAACTTGCTCCAAAACAGGCAAACACTGTCAAACTGGCTCTCATCAATTAAATGAGAAAAGTAAAGCATGCAAGTTACGTGCTGACATACTTGTTCACTTGCGTGATCATTATACTGTATCAGTAGCTGGAAATGGTCATTCTCAACCTTTTATCCATTGCGGGTAGCAGACGATAGTTGCAAAATAAATTCACGAATTTCTAAAAATTTTCAATTTTTGTCTCAAAAATATAGCTTATGACCCTTCAACGAGCTCGTTCCAATTAGGGGTCATAAGCTATTTTTGAGACAGAAATTGAAAACATAACAAATTTGAATGGAGATTTTTGTATATAGGCCTAGTCGGTTTTGTTTGTTACGTTGGGTAAAGGGTTCATGCTGTAAATCATCAACGGTATGGCAATTTTTCAGATATCTATTTGGACAAGTGATTAATCGGTTAACCAAGGTTAATCCACGTGATTAATCGATCAAGAAAACACCTTAACCGTTTCAGCTCTAATACGAGTGAATGAAAACATAGGTGATGGACTATTTAAGGGCTAAACTGGCTGCAGACTACAACAGGGTAGAATTTCTTATAAAACAGACTACTGGCTCGACAGCTTGATCTGCATGCTTAAAACAAAAAACGGATCATGTCGCCAGCTTAATTCTAGGTTTTTCATCTCCACAGTTACTAAAGCTTACATTGGCGAACAAGTTTTACAACATATATTAACGACTTTCCTAGACCAATCTAAACGGTTTGTGGGATGACCTTTGTAGAGGAAGCTTCATGGCCTCGTTCCTCTCGAATACTTTAAATGGATAGTTAGCCTGTGCGGAGTGCCTCTCTCCGTAAAGGGAACCCATTTTACATCCCTACCTGATAGGACGGTACGCTGTGAGTCTACCAGAAAGTGCTTGGATATCTCGAGAACTTTCCCGACCGAGAATCGATCCCGGGTCCCATCATCTCAAAAATTGGCACTAGCAATGGTAAAAGTTACAGTATTTATTATGCTTATAATTAGAAAAAATGGGTATCCTAACATGTCAGAGACTTTAGAAATTTCTAGTATATATGGAACTATACGGCGGATTTTTTCTGTTGTGAGACAAACTGGATGAAAAGGACACGATAAACTCCCTTTACAGCATGTCAAGTAACAACATTCTGCGGGAACAGCCAAAGATACGTCAAGTATATCCCGCTGCTGTAAAATAGATCGTTGCAGTGAAATGGAAGGGAAGACTTAAAATAAAATACAGGCCTTGCATTTTGAAATACGGTCGGGGTCTCCCATTAGGTTCCCGAGAATGGACTTTCAGGGCCTACTTTGTCAGGGCCTATTTTCACTAAAGTTAGTAAAATTTCGGGGGCCGATCTCGGGGTCCATCAGCACAGGCCTCGACAAGATGCAAGGCCCGAAAATACTAATGTATGTAGCCTGGGTGGAGGAGGTGATTGCATGAGTTTGGTGAGTGATAACACTGGGTCTTTTTTTAACCTTTCACATGGAAGGTAGCAGAATACAGAAATATCCTGTATATTCTGTATACATCATTTCACAAATACTATAAAATAAAACATTTGATTGTGTTGTACAAATGAGATCAAACATTGCAAGAGTAACACATTTCGAACTCGTATAGCTCTCGAGAGGTTTCAGGGGAACATATTTTTTAAAAAAGGAAGTTTAAGAAAACTAAAATTTCAAGTTACAATTGCTTTAATATGAACAGGTCAAGTTTTTCGATTACTAGTTACCCATTTGTTCTTCGTGGAACCTTATATATGCCTCCACTTAGAATGGACTCATTTATAACATTGACGCTGCTCTATCATCTGCCACCCAATCATTCAATCGTTTAACACCCGCGTCAACATTAACAGCGGCCTAACTTGGTATTCCAATCTTTGGATCAACTGAGCCACCGTTCGCTACTAACGGTCTTGTATCGGTTAGCATACGTTATCAGTAAATGAAAGGTACGGGGGCGCGGTGGCTCAGTTGGTAGAGGTGCAGGCTGCAAGCCGAGAGGTCCTCGGTTCGAATCCCACCTGCGACAACTGCGTTGTGTCCTTGGGCAAGACACTTCACCCCATTGCCCACGTGGGGGCACGGTGACGCTATGTACTAAGGCGTACTGCACGTCGATGGTGCACCTGTCTTCAGCCAATGCTAACCCTGCTTGTGTGGAGTTGGTATGTTGGGGAGCTGACAGTTGCTCGCCGTTGCTCGGTGGTTCTCTCCGGGTACTCCGGCTTCCTCCACCCGTAAAACTGTCACGGTCATGGTTAGCCATTGTGCAGAAATATGTGACCTTAAACACCAATAAATAAATAAATAAAAATAAATAAATAAATAAATAAATAAATAAATGAAAGGTACACTCAGTTGCGGCGATGGGTGGGGCTTTCCTCTCGCGTGTGTCAGGTTAGATTCTAATCGTATTGTTTCAGTTTGTGTTGGAAGCGTTTCAGATGTGGACCAACTTTGTTTCCGAGTTTATTCTCCTTTTAAAATGAGGTGGAGATTGGCGGTATTATAGTCAAAGTTCTATGGACTTTCAAAAAATGCTCTCACTAGGCCTATATATAAAAATCTCTATTCAAATTTATTATGTTTTCAATTTTTGTCTCAAAAACATAGCTTAAGACCCCTCATTGGAACGAGCTCGTTGAGCTCGTTCCAATGAGGGGTCATAAGCTATGTTTTTGAGACAAAAATTGAAAATTTTTAGTAATTCATGAGTTTTTGTTGCAAGTATCGTCCGCTACCCCCCACTGGGTAAAGGGTTAAGAATGACCATTTCCAGCCACTGATACAGTATTATCATCATGCAAGTAAACAAGTATGTCAGCAAGTAACTTGCATGCTTTACTCTGTCACATATAATTGATGTGAGTCAGTGTGATAATGTTCGCCTGTTTTGGAGCAAGTTTGTTTCTTTGTTGACCCATATAATAAATTAGTTCAAAAGTAACGGTTAATCGAACAATTACTTTTTGGATCGATCAAGATGTTGATCATTGATTAATCGATTAATCGGTTAACCGATTCAGGTCTATTGTTGTCAAGTCTAAAAAGCACACCCTAAAGGCCATGATTACTTGGACGGCAACCTGTTAACTATAGTAAATAGCACAGTTCCACCTCTGGGGCTCTCTGGGGAGGTTTAGAACATTAATGCCTTGCTGTTTCGTGAGTCTTAAATACCGATACTCTCCTTGATATGAATGGAATGCCGAAAATCAGAGTCACAGTGAACCCGTTCATGCGAGATTGCTGCTGGTCCAAAACCACGGAACAATAGCAGTATACGCAGTGTGGTAAGTCCCCTCTTTGTTCAGGTGCCGTGGTTTTCAAAGGCACATGGGCAATGGTTAGTGGTTATATTTCGAACCTGTCTGACGATACGAGTTTGGTGTGTCAAATACACCCATTCCGGTTTGGAGAATATTCACTGAATTTCAAACCAATCTAGGACAGAGTTCGTACCAGGTGAGAGCAACGCCAGTTCGCTCCTGTTTTGCCCGTTTTAATCCACATCCAATGTGGAATAGGAACAGCTTTTTGAATTTTTGCATTTGTTAACCTTTTACCCAATCCTAGCAGCAGACGACACTTGCAAAAATATCTCGAATGACTATAAAACATTTTCATTTTTTGTCTCAAAGACATTGCTTATGACCTCTCGTAGGAACGAACTCAACAGTGTGACATGAGAAATTAGCAAACTTATGTAGTTACATTATGGTTAAATTTTCAAATGATGAGCATTAGGAACTTGGATTGGAATTAAGCTAAATAGCCCGACAGCCCACAAATTCTACTGTTGACTGGTGTGTCTGAACCAAACCTCGTTTCCTTACCATATAACTTCCTCGTGATATCAGTGGAGTCATTATACGGGCACCACACGAGCCTTATTTATCCAGTGATTTCAACATTCTATAAGTTATGGTGGACAGGGATGCACAAATTGGATAACTCTGAGTTAAGTTCCGCAAAAGGGTATCCCATTTTTTAAGACATTCTTTTCTCTCTTTGCGGTCCTCTAAAATCACCTGGTTGAAATTGGAGTTTCAAACACATTTGTCATAAACCCTTTCCGACCATCGACTGTTCTTTCTCTATTTTTGTTTAAATCTTTTTTTAATAATTGTTACTTGTCAGCAGTTGGGGATTTCCTGGGATTACTCAGAATTATAGCGATAAATCTTTCACTTGCATTACAGGTGGTGTGTTTTGAAGATTCAAGTTATATAATTGGCCAGCGAAGGTAGAAGTGGGAGGGGGTGGCGTGGCGGTAACCGGTTCTCGTCAGATCACCGACGTTAAGCAACGTCGAGCCCGGTTTGGCCGCGGGTGGGTGACTGTCTGAGCGATCGATTCGGACTCCCGCGTTGTGTCCTTGGGCAAGGAACTTAACCCCGGTTGTCCACATGGGAGCACGATGAAGCCGTGTACTAGGGCTTACTGCACGTCGATTGTGCGCATGTCTTCAACCAATCTAACCCTGCCTGTGCTGCAGTGCGGAGTTACGATGTGGGGAGCTGGCAGCTGCTCGTCGATGCCCAGTGGTTCTCTCCGGATACTCCGGCTTCCTCCACCCGTACATTTATCACGGTCATGAATATCCATTGTGCATACGCATGTGACCTTAAAAACACCAGCAAATAAATGAATAGGTCGAAGGGGGGTTGGGGGTGGAGCCATCACAATGTTCTCAAGGAAGGAAGATCAACTGAACAGTTCCAAAGATAGACATTTTATTTTTGTGTTCATTTACTGGGAGAGTGCTGGAAGCCCATATTTGGTCTTCATATTCTGAAGTGTAGAAGCCGCAAATTGAAGGCTTCATACTCTCTGAGGTGCTTCATATTATCTTTGAAGTAAAACTAAGTCTGTGTAGATTTGTTTTGTTACGATTTATGGGAGAGTGCCTTTAGGCACTCTCCCATATATTGTAACAAATCAATGACCAGTGGGCAGATTCTGATGACTAAAAATAATTCAGCTCTCTGCCAGTAAAAAAACACTGACAAAAATAGAGTGCAATTGGATTGGGGTTATCTTGGCTCAAAAAGGTTATGAATTTTTTGCATAACCTTTGTGGAGTTATCTTAAATTTTCAATTTGTACACCCCTTGGTGGGTATTTTATAATAATAACTATATACCTGAACGCTCCTTTGAAAGCTGCCTATGTAGTTTGGTTTGCTCTTCCTTGAGTTCTTGGGATAGAGTATTGAATTTTCGTAATAACTGTTGCAATTCCAGACTACTGCTTGTTGGAATCCGAGGTACAGAATAGATAGGTCCATCATCGTCACTAACTCCACCTGCATAGGTTTCATAATCCGACGCAAATCCCCTTGGATCAACTCGATGTGGGTGTGCGTACACTATCTCTGAATCAGAATTATAACATTCGGGTGATTTACTACGTTGGAAGCGGCCGTGTTTTGATCTATGAAGCATTTCGCGTAGTCTGTCCTGCATGCGTCGCTCCTCGTAATAGCCACGCTGTGTTATAAAATCCTTTGGTTGAGCGTAGACCACAGCGTATGGATCAGCGGTGAAAACACTCCTATCCGCGTGAATCTCAGCCTGTGTTGTGGTTCTGTGAGGTGACACGGGTTTAGCTGGAGCCTTACCTTTTTTGTCAGAAATCATATACTTCAGATAATCTCTGTCTCCAACGTAATCGTATGGCCCAGCAGGAGAGAATCGTGACGTGGAGGGTGTAACATGTGAGTACGTAGGATCTCCTACGTCAATAATCCTCCTCATGTGGTCTTTACCTGAATCAATACTTCTGGGTAGAGAGCCGTCACTCGAGCCCCCGCTATCACCACCACCCCCAACACTTCCCTCGTCCGTTAATAATCTAGCTTCTGCTTTATGGGGAGAAATAAATACACTGGCATAACGAGAAGAAGTTGGCTTATCTAAGCGTATCTCCTTCCGTGGAAAATAATCGGTAGTATATGAAGAGAGAGCTTGTGGAGCTGAAGAAAATACATCTGGGCTCTTTTCAGTCATTTCGAGAGCCGTTGCCGATGATGAACGGCCCTTCTTTAATACAACCACTGGCTGATCGTCTCTATCGGACAATGATAAAGACGGGCAGGATGCATTCTTATTGCAATTTTTGCGCGTCCGAATTGTTAGCACTAATTTTTTAGGAATGGACATTAATATCACAACATCATCCAAAGACATGCGAGTTACAGGTACTCCGTTTATAGTTAGAATCTCATCACCAACGCGCAACAATCCGTTACTCTCTGCCACAGTTCCAATCTGAATTCGGGAAATAAACACGCCGTCATGTCTCTCAAAGCCATTTCCTTCACGAATATAAAATCCAAGACTCTGTCCAGGTCGCTTGATAATTTCCACTGTTTGCACTATCGAATCATCCATTATTTCCTTCTTTTTGATTCCCATCTCAGGAGCCCCATTTGATGATTTATACCTAAAGCAATTATTAGTCACTTCTTGTCTCTGCGACTGCTCAGACGATGGCGTAACTGTCGTCTGCAAAGGTGGTCTGTCTTGTGCCCCCTGCGTTCGTGTCGCTTGGTCGTCTGTCTTCTTATCGTCAGGTATGTTTTCTTTTTCCCGACCTGGTTTCACCTTCCCGGGCCTTTGTGCCATCGACTCCTCCTCCTCCTGAAAGACACAAACCACATAATAGAGCGGTTATTTTTACGACAACAGAAAAAGCTGAATCGAATTAACAGCATATATGCTGCGATCGATACCTCTGTAACGGTACCCCTGACCTCTCGGTTCAAGGGTCACGTACGCTTTTCGTATTCTCTAATGAAAATGAGTTCCATCAAAAGGGAAATCACCACATGGAAAGAATAATGCTGGGAGGCAATATTAAAGAATGATTAGCAGAACAAATACCGTCGAAGACAATCGAGCTTCATTTCCAATACTGCAGGAAAAGAATATTGCAGATGTTCATATGGAAAATATCATTATCGGAAAATGTTAGTATTTAATTAACGCATCTCTCACAGAATTAATCGATGTTCCTTTTGCTTTTGTACTGTGAAAAAATCCATAAAAATACAGGTTTGTCTATTATACTAGATACATCTTAAGAATTCACGCCGAGGGCGGACCTGTGAGGATTAAGTGAATTAAACCCCTCCCTCAATTTACAGGAATGCGCTCGTCAAAAATTTTAAGATTTTTTAGCCATTCTTTTAACGTTTCCGAACAACACTGCACTGTTCAAAACATAGCAGTTCAAATTCTGTTATTTTGTCAGTACACATCTTGGGGGGCGGGGGAGGGGGGGGGGGGGGTTAGCCATTCTTTTAACGTTTCCGAACAACACTGCACTGTTCAAAACATAGCAGTTCAAATTCTGTTATTTTGTCAGTACACATCTTGGGGGGTGGGGGGGGGGGGGGGGGGTTCCTGAAAGGGATGATAAGCTAGTTTGTTAAGTAGAAAGTATAAACAAATAAGGACATTTTGTAGACGTCGTCCTCTATTTATTTATTTATTTATTTATTTATTTATTTATTTATTTATTTATTTGTTTATTCGAGTTTAACGACACTTTCGACAGCCAGGATCACCTCGTGTCGGGTAGTTTTACAGGTGGAGGAAGCAGGGGTACCCGGAGAGAATCACCGAGCAACGGAGAGCAATTGTCCGGCTCCACAACGTACTAACTCCACACCATCAGGGTTCGCATTAGTTGAAGACAGGTGCACCATCGACATGCAGTACGAATTAATACAATCGTCTGTAGGTCACTCGGTTGGTATTTCCTTATCCTCCACGTAAGTGTCATGTTCAATGACACAACGCAGTTACACCTGACGGGGATCGAAATGTGGTTTAAAGTTCAATGGCGTAACCACTGAGGCACCGAGCGCTCTCCTCTGTTTGTGTGAAGCAAAATAATAATTCACAGGCCCTCGATTACTTTTATTATCACACACAGTACTATAATTATAAAATTGGACAGATAATTTTGAACCTGATCGCGACTGAGTCGCGATCCGGTCGAAATTATCTGTCCACTTCGACCCCCCCCCCCCCTACAACACCGTAGAATCTCCCTCGTCGAAAAGGAAACGCAATATTAAATATGAGATTCAACTTTCCTTTGTTCCTCCTCCATCACATCAGACTCCGAATTCGCTTTGTTTGTAAGTTTATTGGGATTTAACGATACTTTCAACAGCCAAGGTCATATTGAGGCAGACAAATGTATGGGTAGAGGAAGTCAGAGTAGCCGGAGATAACATCCAAACAGAACCGAGCACCAACGTACTAACCTGGCGGTCGGGGGCGCGGTAGCTCAGAAGGTAGAGGTGCAGGCTGCAAGCCGAGAGGCGGTTCGAATCTCACCTGCAGCAATCGCGTTGTGTCCTTGCGCAAGACACCTCGCACCCACTGTCCACGTGGGGGCACGGTGGCGTTGTGTACTAAGGCGTACTGCACGTCAATTGTACACTTGTCTTCAACCAATGCTAACCCTGCTTGTGTGGAGTTCGTCTGTTGGGAAGCTGACCGTTGCTCGCCGTTGCTCAGTGGTTCTCTCCGGGTTCTCCGGCTTCGTCCACCCGTAAAATTGTCAAAGCCATAAATAAATAAATAAATAAATAAATAAATAAATAAATAAATAAATAAATAAATACATAACCTGGCGGACTCAGAGGATAGGACGCACATAGCGCGGTTTATGATCTACGCAATGAGTCATCACGTGTCACAATCGGCTCGCGATCTGACTGAGAAAGAGATCACTTTTTGTAACCATAATACTGTGTACATTACCGTAACCTTACAATATTGTACAATGGCTGTTTTCTAAAAATATCCCATTCTTCCTCATGTGACTACACTACACTCTAAAAGCATTTGGGTTAAAAATTAACCCCAATCAACTGTGTTGAATGAATACTTTTTAATTCAAGTGATTTTAGGGTGTAGCCTGCGACAGTTGACCTTTTGGATGTTCCCAAAAGGAAGTTTTCCTGGATGCAAAGTCAGCATCGTGTCTTGCAGATATTCTACAACTCAAATCGATTGCTATAATGTCCTATATTTATTTTGTGTTTTTGAACTTCCTTGCCTTCTCACTTCATATATCAGCATGAAGTTCACGTGCGTTTAATATTTTGAGAGAGAGAGAGAGAGAGAGAGAGAGAGAGAGAGAGAGAGAGAGAGAGAGAGAGAGAGAGAGAGAGAGCGAGCACTGCTACGCGGGTGTGTGAGATTCGGGTACGTTCAGATGCTACCTGTGCAGAGTGGGGGGAGGGGGGGGGGGATTGAGTCTTTGAGTGCACGGTATTGTATACTATGAACCTAACGTGTCTAAAAGGAATGGTTAATGGGACGAAAATGACATTTCGGACGCATTTACAACTTCTGGAGAGAAAAGAGAGAGAGAGAGAGAGAGAGAGAGAGAGAGAGAGAGAGAGAGAGAGAGAGAGAGAGGTGATATATGTGATGAAATGTGATATTTAAATATACCGCTACTATATCACAAAAATATTGCAGTATTGTCCTCAGATACTTGTTCGTTTGTCTAAAAGAAATTCGACTTTAGCAAGTTTACTGTAAAACCCTCAGGATACATCCTTTGCAGAAAATAACAAGTGCACAGATGCTCAAAACTATTTCTTATACTAATTTAATTTTCTTTCAAAATTTCAAATTAATCTTATGCGTCAATACTTTTTTCAAAATTTATGACTCCAGTTTAAAAAAAACTTAAAGGATGTATCCACGAAATTGATTAAGAGGGTTTCTCCACTGAAGGCGTGTTTTTCTTTGACAATATAAAGTTTGTTTAAAACCATTTTTGCACTGCTTTGCGTAAAACAGCTTTCCAAGGAATCGTGGTGATGAAAGCAATCAATATTATCAACCTGCAGCCTTATACAGTTAAAACTAGAAGTCCTGTCATGAAATGCGCACAAATAGCACGTCGATCTGCGCGTTAATCTACGCGTTATGATCATAGTAAGGCTGTCAAATTTTGTACATATGGCCTGTGCACAAGCAATGTTTTAGCCAATGAACCTCCGGGTAACCCGGAGGTTCATTGGCAGAAACATTGCCTGTGTTTGCTATGAGTTACCGGGAGAACCTGTCGTGCTTTGGATGCTATTCGATATGGCAATTGCGCGCAATTCCTACGCTCAATTAAGCCTAGATAAGCGCACAGTTCGTGACAGGACATCTAGTTTTAACCGTAAGGTTGCAGGTTGAAAATATGAAATGACCCACTTAACAAAATCCTGACATTATATATTATGGATGTAAATAATAATAAATAATAATAATTTACAAGCCTAAACTCCACTAGCGTGCTCTTTGGCTTCACAAGAACTAATCCTAGCATTTATCAAAAGCTATTTTATAGAGATAAGTTTTTAGACCTATCTTAAATGAAGTGATTGATTGGAGTTTTCTTATGTGAGCTGGTAATACATTCCAGAACCTGGGGACTGCCACAGAAAAAGCCCTGTCACCTGCAGTGTTTAACTTGGACCTTGGCTGCACTAGGGCTACGACATTCGTCGAGCGCAGTGACCGTGGTGGTTTGTTGACTGGTATAAGATCACTCAAATATTGTGGCATCATGCCATTCAAACATTTGAAGGCGAGTAAAAGGAGTGTGTACTCTGTTCGCTGTTTTACGGGAAGCCAGTGGAGCTTTTCCAGCACTGGTGTAATATGACAGAATTTACGTTATTTGGTGACAACACGTGCCGCACAGTTCTGGATATGCTGTAGCCTTTCTAGCTGGGATTTTTTACAGCCATGCAGCAGGGAATTGCAATAATCGAGCCGGCTCGTAATGAAGGCATGGACAGGTTGTTCAGTTGTTTTATCGTCCAGGAACTCCCATATTTTACTGATTTTTCGGAGATGAAAGAATGCTGACTGACAGATATTACTAACACATGTAACATTTTATTATACGTGTTTTTATCTAACAAGAACGTGATTCCCCCAATACAAGTAAACACGTCTAGACAAAATACCAACCTGTATTGAGGGTGGCAACCGCACGCTCAGTCATTAGATTCAGAAAGAGAACGTTGTGTTTACTTGCACTCGATTGGCATCGAGTTATCACACATGCCGAGAACAACATTTTTGATAATAGTAACTAAATGATAAATAAATCACCAGCTCAACGGAATATATTAGACTAGATCACTTTTTGCCGTGATGATATCTTTTTTTGTAGACCGACTATGCGTTAAACATGAAAAATAAAATAAATAAACACACAGCTGAAAGACTACTATAAACTTCAGCGGTTATAGTACAGGTAGAACAATCAATGGGTATTACATCATGCACAGCGCAAGAAGGCAATACCATGACGTCATGATCTTCATTCATAAAAAATCAATTCATGGACGATGAATAATTGTTGAAACAGACGCCGTTAAAACCTGTACCCAATCCCTTCAAGTCAAGAAAGGGCAGAATAATATAAGATAAACTGTTTATTATCGCCATGTATATTTCCGAGATGGTGTGATGAAGTTTCGACCTCGCCTCTTGATTATTTTCAGTTAAAATTAGAAGTCATGTCACGAACTGTGCGCTTATCTAGGCTTAATTGCGCGTAGGAATTGCGCGTAATTGCCATATCGAATGGCATCCAAAGCACGACAGGTTCTCCTGGTTACTCATATCAAACACAGGCAATGTTTCTGCCAGTGAACCTCCGGGTTACCCGGAGGTCCATTGGCTGGAACATTGCTTGTGTACAACCCATGTGTGCAGAATTTGATAGCCTTACTAAAGGCATAACGCATAGATTAACGCGCAGATCGACGTACTATTTGTGCGCATTTCATGATAGGATTTCTAGTTTTAACTGTAGCTAACGAACTTTTCGATATATGACTAGTGACGAGGTCTCAACTTCAATATACCATCCCCAAAACCCATATGGGTGGGATTCGAACCGATGACCTCTCGGCTTGCAGCCTGCACCTCTACCTACTGAACCACCGCGCCCCAGTACGTTAGGTAGGATGTCTGCTAAGTAAATGTGTTGGGTCGTGCAATTAAAATTTTCAACGTGCAGCCCAAAGGCTGCACGTTGAAAATATTAATTGGTCTTCCTCCAAAGAATCGATATGGTCTCTTCCAATTCCTGTCATAGGACTGACAGACTAGATACCATCAGTGGTCAAAGGGCTAATCATGTGTTTCCTCTACAGAAAAGAAAAAAAAAACTTTACATGTCTAAACACTCAGCCACTTGAATATGGTGGTATAATAATAATAATAATAATAATAATAATAATAATAATAATAATAATAATAATTTTAAAGCCTAGAATCCACACACGGTGCTCAATGGCTGTACAATAATTGCATACATACATATACACACATACACGTACATTCTCTCACAGATACATTGATACATGGATCACTATTATCATTTATTGGTCCCGAACGCCACATCAGCAACAGAGGCTATATCGTGGCGATAAGCGACAGAACCTAAAAGAAAAAGGGTATTGAATTAAAACAAAATAAAAAAAACAAACAAAACAAACTACAACTTTACCAAAACAAGTATGTTAGTGTAACTTGACGAGTAACGAGGCAATCCTCACTGATTCAGTCACACCCACGCACCTGGTAATGTCAGTTTATGACCAAAATCAAAAGACCACTGAGGGAAATGCCTTTCGAAAAAGGTAGGTTTTAGTACCAGACTTGAATGATTCAAGTGATTTACTATTTTATGTCGACTGGAAGAGAATTCCAAAGCCTTGGGCCAGCAACCGCAAAGGCCTAACGGATAACTCAGAGAGTACTGGTGTTATATGGCAGTACTTTTGAGTTGTGGTTATGACCCGTGCAGCACAATTTTGGATGTGTTGTAGCTTTTCAAGAATAGATGTTTTAGAGCCAATCAGAAGAGAGTTGCTGTAGGAGAGGCGACTGGTAACAAAGGCGTGGACAAGCTGTTGTGACGTCTGCGTATCAATGAAGGATCGAATTTTGCTAATATTTTTAAGATGAAAACATGCACTGCAAAAGACATGTTTGAAAGTTCATCAGCGGCCAAATTTTCATCCATGAAATAACCTAAGTTTCGAACACAGCTACTGGGTTTTATCGCAAAACCTACAATATTGAGGAACATTTTGGATATTTTTGAAAGTTGATAAGGTAGACCTATATATATTACTTCTGTCTTGTCATCGTTCAATTTAAGAAAGTTTTTAGTCATCCATGCCTTGGTGTCTGAAATACAAAGTTCAATCTTACTGCATGCTTCAGGATCAAAAGCGTGAGTAAAACTACATGTCTAAATACTCAGCCACTTGAATATGGTGGCATAAAAAGGTCTAAACAAATGTTTCAGGAGCGCGGTGGCTCAGTGGTTATGGCATTGGACTTCAAATCGAAAGGGCCATGGTTCGATCCCAACTAGGGATAACTGTGTTGTCTCCTAAGACAAGACACTTAGTCCAGATTGTCCACACGGAGGCTCGGTGACGCTCTGTACTAAGGTGTACTACATGTCGAGGATGAACTTATCTTCAACCAATGCTAACCCTGCTTGTGCGGACTTAGTACGTTGGCGAGTCTGGCAGTCGCTCGTCGTTACTCGGTGGTTCCCTCCGGGTACTCAGACTTCGTACACGCGTAAAATTATGGGGCACGAGGTGACCTTGGCTGTCGAAATTGACGTTGAACCCAAATAAATAAACTCGTAGAATCCTGGGGAATAAGTGTGAATCTATAGAACACCACTTAACTGATAGAGTGCTGGAAGCCCATATTTGGGCTTTACTCCAAAGCGCAGGCACCGTAACCTAAAGGCTTCATATTCAGTGGCTATGCTTCATATTATTTTTGAAGTGATATTATTTAGTCTGTTAGAATTTGCCTTATTACAATTAATGGGAGAGTGCCCACAGGCACTCTCCCATTAATTGTAACAAGGCAAAGACAATTGAACAAATTTTAATGGCAAAAATAATTTAGCAGACTACTAGTTAATGGTTGAGACTTATGACCTAGCAGGTGTTTTTAGACAGGTGTCGCCTGCCTGTCCAGGCAGACGATACTTGAAGGAAACAACTGCTCAGATTGTACGATTCTTACTTCTCAGATTAATCCAGACCGTCGGTGCCTGAGAACCTGTTGTGTTACATCACGGGTGAGTAGACTAGACTTCAGTTTTTTGGGTGTTAATGTAAGAATTGTGCCGTAACGTCACTATGAAAGTGAAATGCTGTTAGGACGTCACAAATACTTTAACTCCTAACCGAAAACGATTAGCTGACTATAGCTGCAACAAAATTCTTCCAGAACAAACATTCTCATTTTTTTTCTTTATGTAACACGAATAGCAGACGACAAAAAAGACAATGTTGTAAACAACTAAAAAAATTCATTTTTGCTTAAAAAACCCTGGTTTATGACTCCCTATTGGAACGAGTTCAATAGGTTCGTTCCACTGACGGGTCACAAACTATGTTTTTCAGGCAAAATTTGAAATAAAAAAAATGAAATTTGATTGGCGATTTTTGTGAATTTTCCGTTTTGGTCGTTGTGTTAGGTAATGTTGAAGTATAAAGATATTCTGTATAAAACTTACGACGGGAATTTATATTTTTTGTTAATCAGATTGTGCACAATGTTTAAACTTGACCGTAACAAGGATATAAAGTCCAGTCAATCGTTATACACATTTTGCCCATTGGATTCTTTGCCTAAAGAACCGACCACATCCGTCCACGTAATATGCAAATTCAGCAGCTGAACAAATATTATTTTTCAAAAGATTTCAACAAAACCATATCATGTGACCCCTCTTTGGAACGAGCTCGTCGAGCTCGTTCCAATGAGGGGTCACATGATATGGATTTGTTGAAATGTTTTGAAAAATTAAAAAAAAATGATATTTAAAATAATAAATTTTGATCGTCTGCCTTGGGTAAAGGGTTAAGAGAACTTCCACCCCAAGGCATTGATGACCGGATTCTATTTTACCAGTAAAACAGAGCTTACCACAATAACGAAGTACTGCTTCACTTCCCGGAGTTCTCACGTGGAGGAAACTTTTAACCCAAGACCCAGTTGCAAGTTCATATGATTGGCTACACTTGACATCCATGTCCATGTTGCGGTCATGATTAGCCACTGTCCAGAAATATGTGACTATAAACACCAATAAATAATATATAAGTATAGTTCCTGCAACCGCCTCCCGCACTCCACCACTCCGAGCCTGCTTGTTCACACGAACTAGGTGGCTTAGCCAGGGAGGTGGTGCTGGGGTTCTTGCCCATGCCTAAATTTGAAGTTGCCCCATCCCCTAAAACATGGGCCCATTGCAACTTTCACACAACATAAACTCCAATATAGGACAACACGCGTTATAAATGCCCTAGTTCGCTCTTGAAACGCTGAATGTTGCATCATTTTCTCGAGGGGGGGGGGGGGAGGGCTAGTCTCAACTAGGTCCCTCCGATCGTTACTCCCTCCTCTCACTTCCCTTCAGGGCAGTGGGAGGAGGGAGTCCTAAGGACCAGAGGGTCCTACTTGAGAGTAGGGCAGAATCCCGGCTAGCGAGAGAACTATGTTGGGTAAAAAAATATAGATGTTTCTCGGCTGTCAAAGTGTGTGTCTCTCTTCGGATGAAGAATTCGTAGCAACATGTCTTCAAGTATAAAGCTATTGGCCGAATGTTATGTCGATAGAATCAGAGTAAGTACTTTACAACAAATCAATAGCTTGGTTCGATTTTATCCACCTGTGATGGGAAATAGGTCGCAGTTTGACCTAAATGTACCGGCACTAAGTGTATTTAACGACGAGACGCCCCTAAATAAAATATGTGTTTTTTTCCTGATGTTTGTAGAATCTATTGGAGGTTCTCATGCAATATTTAAGGCTATTACAAACTGGATGCGCTGGAGCGGTGCGACAATTTTTTTTTCACCTTATACGCCTTGAAGACAGCACTTGCAATTTGTTTTCTTGAATCCAGTGTTGGGATTACACAGATGATCTCTCTCGCGATCACATCCCAATCCGGTCGCGACACACTTTAATCGGTGGGTCAAGATTTCACGAATATAAAAGAAATATTGCGAATTCAAGCCTGTGAGAGAAAAAGAAGCAAAACAGAATTTGATAATAAAAGTTGTCATATATCATTTTCATCAGATTCTACAGTTAAAACTAGAAGTCCTGTCACGAATAGTGCGCTTGTCTAGGCTTAATTGCGCGTTGGAATTGCGCGCGATTGCCCTATGGAATGACATCCAAAGCACGGCGGGTTCTCCTGGTTACTCATTGCAAACACATGCAATGTTTCTGCCAATGGACCTCCGGGTTACCCGGAGGTCCATTGGCTGAAACATTGCTTGTGCACAGGCCATATGTACATACTTTGATAACTTTACTATGGGATTAACGCGTACATTAACACGCAGACCGACGTGCTATTTGTGCGCATTTCATGACAGAACTTCTAGTTTTAACTGTACTGTTGAGAGAATACGAAGAATCTTGAATGGATCGCGATTTGATCGCTATCCAGTCGAAATTCTCAATCCTCTTTAGTATTCACAATACTTTATTGCAAATTGCCATCTCCCCAAAAGATAGCGGTATGACTCCCTCACTGGAATGATCGCAGCGAAAAACAAGACAAGACCAATGCCGGGTCTGGACCTGCGTCGCTGCACGCAACTGAATCGGCAAACAGGAAGGGGCAGCACGGCAGATCTGAAAATTGCATACACGATACAACTGATCATTATCAGGCTCCAGATGAAATATAAAATCAATCCCTTGCAGCCGAGAAAAGTTTGACGAAAAATTTCAATGTTCAGTGGGTACAGTAAAATTTCAAAGTATCGGCAAACTGGAAGTGGCTGCACGGCAGATCTGAAAATTGCTTACACGATACAACTCATCATTATGAAGCAGCAGACCAAATATAAAATCATTCCCTTTCATAGAAGCCAAGAAAAGCTTGACAGAAAAAGTGTTTCGGACGGACTGACGGACGTGACGGACTGACGGACGTGACGGACTGACGGACGGAGTCGAGCGGTTACTAGACCTGCTCTGCCGCTGGCGACGCAGGTAAAAAAGTGAACGGCAATTTCCGTAAATAGCGCTGGCGATATGTGAACCCTCAAAAGGCGGAGGGTTCACAATTTGTCTTTCTAGGTTGAACTTCCGACATGACCTAATCTCTATAATTTGGATCTTGCTGTAAAATAAAGACAAATGTTGACACACTGTAGCCAACACGCCAAGATATACATAAACCTACTGATTTTAATCCGATTACGTTAGATTTATCATTAATGTTTGTATGTCCCACCGTGAACATTCCACCCCGCCCCATTCAATTCAGTATTCAGTATTGTCTTTGTTCGCTAACAAGTGTCAGATTAAAGAAACATTACACTTCATCAAACCCGCAACCAGAGAAGGAAAATTGGTAACCATAAATTAATTGTATCGTTCGCATCTCGTCCAATGCGCAACAATCTTTATTTTAACCCTTTGTTTAATGAACTTCTCATTGTTACACTCTAAAAAATTAGTTGGGTTAAAAATGAACCCAAATCAACTGGGTTGAGTGATTATGAACCCAATTGGGTTCATATTCACTCAACCCAGTTGATTTGGGTTGATTTTTAACCCAACTGATTTTGGTTCATATTCACTCGACTCAGTTGATTTGGGTTGATGTTTAATCCAACTGATTTTATAGTGCACAAGAGACGGAAACCCTGTTAAGGTGAAAATAAGACATCAGATCTTATTCACATCAAGATCCAGAAGCTTCAGTTCCTAGTGGCAGAAATAAGGCTGAAAGAGGGCAGGAGAGAGCGGTGTAAACTTTTCTATCTGGGCAGAAGGGATAATCGGCGGAACAGGAAAGTGGAAGGGGGAGGGACGCCAATGCCCAAACAACTTTTGATGAATAAGAAAACACACATGGACGATTTTCAATCAACATTAAATTCTTTTTTTACTCTTTACCTAAAGCGAATAACAGTCTCAGCCGACGACAGTTCCTCAAAAAGTCCGAAATAATTGAAATGAAAATCATTTTTGTGCCTCAAAATGATAGCTTATGGCCCCTCATTGGAAGGAAGTCAACAAGCTCCTTCCAACAAGGGGTTATACATTATATTTTGGAGATAAAAACTGAAAAAAGTAATCAGTTCCTCTTCTTATTCCTCAACACATTCATTTTATTTCCACCGCCATTGGGGGTAACAGACATTGCGGTCGTTTTTCACTTCTCGAAGACATTTTAAGACCTTTCACTCTGGAAGCTCCATGGATGCATTGTGGGATCGTTATATAATTTCGATAAAAGACAAAAAACAATTCCTAATCACTGTCTGCCTGACAAAACATCTTGAAGGTCGGAACGATTGTGAAATAAAAAAAAATGTTTTTCATTGTCTTTAAATTCGACTTTATGCAGAGAAAATCACTTGTCTATAATTTGTATTCTAAAAATAAACATTTAAATGTTTTATTGTCAGATCAGGAGCCAATACTATATAACTTTCACAGTTGTATTTTCCAGAATTGTATTTTCTACATGTGAATATAAATAACTGAATTGGATAATTAGCATTTCAAAAGACGTGGCAATTTACCTACAGGTAAATTGCCACATCTTTTGAAACGCTAATTTAGTTATTTCAGATATAAAAAATACAATTCCGGAAAATACAATTGTAAAAGTTATATAGTTTATATATATAAAGTTATATAGTTTATATATAAAAGTTATATAGTTTTGGCCCCAGATCAACTCACTGCAGTTATTATTTTATCCTCCCTGTATATTGATATTGGACAGACCCATCTCACTGTAGGTGTACACTAAGGCGATACCATTCCAGGAAATGGGGGTTCAAGGGGTTAATAATAAAGAACCTGTACACCCCTTTTTCTAAGTCCTAATACGATTGAAATTACGAGCACCGAAAAGAGAAATACAAATCTCAACTGCTGCAAATGAGTCGTGAGTCACCCCCTCCCCATCTCCACCCCGATTCTCGGGTGTTGGTAATATAGTGTAATTTAGTTCTCTCGCTCTCTCTCTCTGTGTCCCCATCTATCAACTTTCTGAAAAGAGTTGGGTTGGCGGCACATGACCCTGTCCCGCCGGTTCCTACGTCCATGCCAACTATCACCCCTCCCCTCACAGTTACACATATTCGCACCTCAGATTCAGCTCCCACCCCTCACAAACACACGCACTTTCAACATGGTCCCACAGTAACCGCCGATATTCTCAGCAAGACATGCTCTGAGTGGGCTAACCGCTAAACAATTCACTTCCAAATCTGGCAAAAATGATAAATTGCACAACCAGTGTTTCCATTGGATGACCGCTCAAACTCGGAGGTCCAGTAACATCGCACTTGCTGCTTATGCTGATTTTGAGAATATTACTTATGGATGGAGTGTAAATTCTACTCCGTTTGAGTTTTGGGAAGTATTTTGTATCAACAACTACCACCACACACACCACACTCTTTCGGAATTTGCGGTTGAAGGGAGATAATACGATTTCCTTGTCAATAAACAAGAACTCTCCAATGCGATTGCGACTGTACGTAAAAATCCACGAAACGTGATGTTGATTCTCTTCCCACGGGAAATTCATCTAAAAATAACCCCTTTAAATAATATTTTGGTAACGTGTACGCACTCAATAAATTGAACCCTTTTACTGTTTTACAGACGAAAGTCACGAAAGTACCATCATTTTCATCCAAAATAATTTGTGTTGCGCAAATAACTGTCCAGTCTGGGCCGGACTACCTCTGCAGTACTGGTACACAAACGAGCTGGGCCGATCCGGGTGGTTCCGGGCGGACCAGAAAGGTATTGTAATGTGTCAAATTACCCCTAGCTTATAGTCTAAGAGATCCGATTAGTTCCAGATAAGGGACGCATGCGCATTACCAGTAAATGAATACGTCATATAATATATCGTCCATTGAGTGCCACAAGGCGCCATCTGCAATGCTAAAGCATTGCAGATGACGCCTTGTTGCACTCAATCCCAGTTGGCGAAGGTATAAAACACGCTTGCTTCAAAGCCACAATGTCTTATAGAATTCTTCATTTTGCTGGCATTTTAACCAGCATGTCTGATATCCGCTAAAAACATGCAGTCAATCTCCACCATCGAATACATACACGGGAGGCGGCACAAACTCCCTATATTGGTTAAAAAACGAAACGACTGAGTAGCGCACGGCCTTGGGCTGGTCCAGTGGGAAAACGGCGATCCTGTACCGTCCGCATCACTAAAAATAAGTCGATTTCTTATACTATTCAAAAAAAGTATGGGATATCCAAACTGATGTTGATATTTTCGGAAAATTGTATTGATTACGCGTGATTGGACACATCAATTTGTTACCAAGTTTAGTGTGGATCATGAATGTCACCGGCCCACGAAAACTTCGTGCAAGTATTTCGCACGAACGCCACGTTAATGTCTGTGGGGTACGTTTTGAAATTTTCATTTGTACTGGACGGGCTTTTTCGGAGACCTCATCGTTCTTTTCTTGGTATAAACTCGTTCATCGATAGTTTCTGGTCGAAAGGTAACTTTTGAAGTATGCGAGGACTGACACGTGACGAACGTTTACGTGCCGTTGGCATTCCGGAAGCTGGCAACAGACAGACTGCAGTGGATCAAATTCTCAACATTACTCAATCGGTGATTAGCAGGTTGTGGTCACGCTACCGCCAGACAGGCAATGTTGATGACAGACGTCGGTAAGGTCGTCCAAGGGCGACAGCTGCTAACCAGGATCGTTTCATCCGAACCACAGCATTACGTAACCGCCATCAAAGTGCCTCAGAAATTGGACAGCAGCTGCCCCGAGCGACAGATGTGCGAGTCAGTGGTCAAACTATCCGAAATCGCCCACACATCTGGAATTTGTACGCTCGAATAATTCCACGTTTGACTGAACGTCATATCGACGAAAGGCGTAATTGGTGTGGAGCACGACAGCGGTGGGAGAATCGTCGGTGGAGCAACGTCATGTTTTCCGATGAATCGAGGTTCACTCTCGACTTCCACGGCAGGCGAAACAGGGTGTGGCGGCGGTGGAACTAACGATTCCATGACGTAACCGTTAGGCAGTACGATCGTTTTAGTGTTGGATCGGTTATGATGTGGGGAGGCATAACCATGACAAGCAGAACAGCATTACATGTCATCCAAGGGCCTGTGACAGGGCAGTACTGTCGTGACAACATGTTAGCAGCTCATGTGATGCCATTTGTGCGGCGTCACGGTCGTCGATTCATTTTCCAAGATGACAATGCAAGAGTACACATGGCCCTTGTCGCTACAGAATTCCTCCAGTAGCAGAACGTCACTACACTGCCTTAGCCAGCACTAAGTCCAATCGAGCACGTCTGGGATATGCTTTGCAGGCGCCGACACCAACGCCAACAGCCCTCTCCCAATGTCTAGGAACTCGCCGCTGCACTGCAGGAAGAATGGAATAACAACAGCCAAGCTGATATTGAACGTTTGGTGAGGAGTATGCCACGTCGGATCCGCGCTTGTCTCACGAACCGTGGAGGATTTACAAGGCACTGAAGTCTTGAACTGAATGTGGTAAATTCTCTGTCTGACCGTCCATATCTTCTACAGCTCTGTGCGTGGAATGTGTGTTTGTCAGACACCCAACTATCGCTGAAACCATTCACTAGATGTCACAGTGCAATGCCTCAACTGTCTTTTTGATGAAAATATAAATATATTTTTGCATATATCTCACTTTTATCCAATATCCCCTACTGTTTTTAATAGTATATTTTCAACAAACCCCTTTCATACATTTAGCGACCGAATCTTAATAATTTCCTTTAACAACCTGCAAACAAATGTCGAAATACCGAAAATGTCACGCTGTATTTTCTCCATACCACAACTAGGATTTTATCCCATTCTGTTCCTCAGTCTGTGTTCAATTGGTTAAAATTTCAGAGACATTAAAAGAAACACATGCAAATTAAAATTTCGCAAGTTTAGCTGACCGTGTGTTAAGTTATTTCTAGTTTTCATACTTTGTATATATGTGTTTTCTTTGTTGCAGTATATGGGAGAGTTCCTATATACGTACTCTCTCATAAATTGTATCACGGTGAATCCATGCAGACAAAATAATTTCACTTTAAAGTAATGCACATCGACAGAATTTGAAGCCTTTAATTGGTGGTACCTAAACTTCAGAATAAAACCAAAAAATTGTCTTCCGACACACAACAAGTTTACAACACAATGGATAAGTTACGTAGTCTCTTAATGGCCCTGTACGGGATGAGACAGGGATCAGTAGAATTTATACCGGGGCGAGCCGCAGCTCGCCCCGGTATAAATTCTACTGATCCCTGTCTCATCTCGTACCGGTCCATTAATAGACTATGTAACATATTTACCTCACCGATGACCCTACATCCACAACGATGAACGCCACTGATCATCCCCACACAAGTAACACCCTCCTATATCCGGAGTTCAATGTTTGACAATAAAGAGGTATTGTGAATCAGCATGAAGATAACAGCTTACTGTAAAGAACCTGTATTTAATATAACAATATCATGTTCATTAGCGGCCCTGCAGTAATGATGAACAGCCCGATGGTTTATTAAAGGCCCGATACGAAGTCGAGGGCCGTTAATAAGCCCAAGGGCTGTTCATCATTGCTGCAGGGCCGCTAATGAATCATGATACCTGGCAACAATCATGTTATTACTATTATTACCAGGCCGTTGTAACGAACGAACGAACGATGATTTTATCAGTATACTTACAGTGCGACCGATTCACAGTGCAATGAAACTTGTCTCCATCTGATAGTGCTTCATTTCAGCACAGAAATAATCACTAAAGTCGGTTCGATATTTCTGTTTCGATCGTGCGTTCGACTTCAGTTCAGAAATACAAAGAGACGTCATCCGAATGGGAGTAATTCATTAGACCATGGAATCTAAAAATAGCCGGGCCGCGGGCCGCTAATGGCTATTTATACCATTATCGCCAGCGGCCCGGCTCCGTCGAATGACGGCACTGAAATTATGGAGATTTAACGGGCCTCCAAACTTATGTTAATCGACTAGTAACTTATAGATTGCGTGGTAATAATAACATATAACAGAATACAACGACGTTTAATGTTTAACGTTCATACGTGTATGGCTGATCATTGCTGAACGTTTATATTAAAGTTAACTGTACCACTGAATGTACAGCTGACGGTGTTCTCCGCGAAGCGTTTGCCACGAACAGACGACATTTTGTTTTGTTTACAATCTAAGGGAGATAACTCTACGCATTCTTCCCATGCTCGCGGTCACCCGGTATTATAAGTTACATGGCGTGTAGCTGGCTGATACATTTCCATACAAGGCGATGAGTGTTCATATCAGGTGAGGCGAAGCCGAACCTGATATGAACACTCAGAGCCTCGTATGGAAATGTATCAGCCAGCTACACGTCATGTAACATATTTATTATGTCGAAAGTCCATGTAAATCAAGCGATTAATAATTTTCTCCATAAACAAACAACGGCCCGGAATTTATTTTTCAGGAACCACTATTGATAGCACCGCGCAGAATCATGAACAGTAACAGGCACCGGTACGTGTAACCATGGTAATTGTAAACAAATCATCACTTTGCGAAGGGCGATTGCCGTACTTGTTTACAAATGAAACGAATCGCCGCTTGCCACTGAGATCAGTGCTGCCAGCCAACTCGGTATAATCTGGAGGCCCCTTGCGTACATTTACTGTTGTTACTACCTAAAAAGGACTAATAAAGCAGTTTTGAACATTAAAAATCACTTTTTTACTGTAGAGCAAACAATAACAATAACGCAACTTGAACTTTGAAGTTGAATCTGAAACGCACACCGACTTTCTGTTAATTCTGTTTGATCGGAATGTTTCAAAAACAAGTTTGTTCATTTATTATTTATAGTGATGTTGATGTTGCCGATTTTGCAATTTCTGAAAATAGGAGCACCCTTTGGCATTGATGAGCTGGACAAATGTTCGTTTTCATCATCAAAGGGCTCAAAAAGTTGCTCTAGACAAAAATCGAAACTGTCATTTCCCTGTCGTGGGTGCTCTGGAAGTGCAAGATTTCTTTCAGTTTCAAGAACGTTTGAGTTTATTTCATCATTTGTTTCATAATAAATAGCAGGATTACATTTTTAATGTTTTAAATCACAAAATACGGTATCTTGAAAATATTTTCGGAACCTAAATTCTCTTATTTTGTTTTAATTCAGATTTTGAAAATTCGAAGTGAGGGGAATTGCATCAAAATAGTAATGGCGGCTACTCACCTGATATTAATTAATATCAGGTGAGTAACCCGATACGGTGGAATCTTTAGAAGGTATTCCAGCATTTTGATTGGACAAACTAACTTTGAGACATAATAATAAACAATATCGGGTCGTTGGGCATGCACTAAATTCGCCTATTCAGCCAATCGCTTTATGGTATTTATGTAGTAGCTTGTCAGTGGTGGGGTAAAAAGAAAATAAATGACCGACAAAAATGTAATTTTGGTGTACATAGATGTTGGTGGTTTGAAGGTGAATGAAGCGTTGAAACACGTTTTTTAACAGATGCACAACACAAAAGTGCAATTTGTGAGCAGCTGTTTGAAAGATGATAATTGGAAAGTCTTGTTCTATCACTTGCATCTTTCGCGCTATTATTTCAAGTAAAGGAGGGAACGCGGTTGCTCAGTGGTTACGGCATTGAACTTCAAACTGAAAGGTCCACGGTCCGAACCCCACCAGGGGTGACAGCATTGTGTCCTTGGGCAAGGCACTTAATCCAGATTACCCTCGTGGGGGCACGGTGACGCCGTGTACTAAGACGTACTGCACTTCGATAGTGCACTTGTCTTCAACCAATGCTAACCCTGCTGGTGTGGTGTTAGTACGTTGGGGAGTCTGACAGTTGCTCGCCGTTGCTTGGTGGTTCTCTCCGGGTACTCCGGCTTCCTCCACCCGTAAAACTGTCCGACACGAGGTGACCCTGGCTGTCGAAAGTGTCGCTTTAATCATTGTTTAGTTTCTCTATTTTTATATAATAATAATAATAATAATAATAATAATAATAATAATATAGTTTATAGTCGTGAATCCACTTAGGTGCTCTCAGGCTTTACACTGATAAATAAACAAATGTGTTGTGTAAGCTGTCGATTAGTTATAAACAGGAGATCGCGTAAAGAGGTGGGTCTTTAGTGACGATTTAAATTTCGTAAGAGATTGAGGTGCTTTCAGGTGATCAGGGAGACGGTTCCATAACAATGCTGCCGCAACCGAGAAGACCCGTTTGCCTACTGCCGTGGCATTTCGAAAAGTGTGAGTCAAGTTGTTGGACGCACATTACCTTAAAGATCTTGCAGGTGTGTATCTCGTGATAAGAGTTGTCACATAGGACGGTACCATGCCGTTAAGAGCTTTATATGTGACGAGAAGGATTTTGAATTCCACCCTCTCTTCTACAGGGAGCCAGTGCAATTCAAGCAGCACGGGTGTTATGTGGCAGAATTTTTTCGTCGTGTGACTATCCTTGCTGCGCAATTCTGAATAAGTTGCAGACGCCGCAATAGTGATCGTTTACATCCGAAAAGTAGGGAGTTGCAATAATCCACACGACTGGTTACAAAAGCATGGACTAGTTGTTTAGCCCTCCCCTCGTCGACCACTGGACGCACCCTGCCGATATTTCTAAGATGGAAGAAACATGTATATATTTTATTTTGTGATTTCATATTCAGTAGGCGACAGCAGTTCAAATTAACCTCCTCTTCGCCATTCAAGATGCACGATAGAAAGAATCCGATACTGGTATCTTCGCTGAATGCACTCCATGTACTGTCTCAAAACTTGAAAATGAGATTTGCAGTTGAAGTTGAGTTATTCATTTACAGTTAATAACAAGCAGACTATGACGTCAAGAAATTGAAAATTAATTTTGAATTTATTCCTTTAAGGCGCCAAAGAGGCAAAAACTAGAGGTTGGCATTATGCAACGGAAGAAAACCAATATTACTGTACTTGGTTATCTTTTGTTGATAACATCGCGTCTAAAACAATAATTTAAATCTTCTTGGTTTCTATGGTAGCACGTGATTGCTATGTTACCCAATTGTTCTGCAATAGGACGGGTATGTTCGGAAGGTATGTTCGATTGTAGAAGAGTAAATCTAATTACCATAAACAACCCGACAATCCCTCCAAATCACCAAAATCCACCCGAAATCACCGAAATTGACTTTATTTCCCCATTTTATCGGTTTAGCACGTAGTGCTATAGTACTAAGGGGTACCGGGGCGTGTTCCTTTGTAGAAGAGTAATGTTCTGGCTTTGAATTCGCCCAGATTCCCTTTTTGGATCCCTATCCCATGACGTTTTTCCCCTATTAAGAATAGCACGTAGTGCTATAGGACAAATTTACCCAGAATCCTCTGCTTCTATCTATATATGCAATAGTTATCGTTAATCTGGCCATGTTCCTTTATTCTAGAGTATACTCCAGTAGCGTAGAAGAGCCTATCAACTGGAACAGTTTACCTTATTATTGCTATATTTAGCAATTTCTGGTCTATTCTTGATAGTTCTGACCCTATTCTAAGTACTCTTGTTGTTTCATTTATCTAGATCATTTATATAAAGAACCAATCAGATTGCTTGATTTCCCATAATCTGTATGCAGAGTTATCTCCCTTCTGTATAATAAAATACTATATCCAATGGCCATATCCCATGGAATCCCAGTTTTTGCAAAACACCTGTGGCTATGGAATCCCTTTTTTGTCGTATGAGGCCATGAGGGCTATGTAAAAGCCCTCAATGAGTCCTCATTTATTATCCCTCATACCCTCATTGAATTTTGAGGTTATGAGGACCATTTATAATCCCTCAATGAGGAAGAATTTACTACGACTCTTATCCTCATTTCAGTATTTAAGGATACCTATGGCCTGGTATTGTATTATTCGAGGATACCTATCGAGGATATCTTTAGGATAATCCCTTTTTTGTAGTATGAGGCCATGAGGGTTATGTAAAAACACTCAATGAGTCCTCATTTATTATCCCTCATACCCTCATTGAATTTTGAGGTTATGAGGACCTTGAAAAATCCCTCAATGAGGAAGAATTTACTACGACTCTTAGCTTCATTTCAGTATTTAACAGATATATCCTATGGAATCCCATTTTGGAAAACGCCTATGACTGTGGAATCCCTTTTTTGTCGTATGAGGCCATGAGGGCTATATAAAAGCCCTCAATGAGTCCTCATTTATTATCCCTCATAGCCTCATTAAATTTTGAGGTTATGAGGACCATTAAAAATCCCTCAATGAGGGATTTTTAATACGACTCTTATCCTCATTTCAGTATTTGAGGATACCTATGGTCTGGTATTGTATTATTTGAGGATACCTTTTGAGGATACCTATCGAGGATACCTTTTGGAGAATCCCTTTTGTGTCGCATTAGGCTATGTAAAAGCCCTCAACGGGTCTAATGTAGTCTTATCCAAATTTTACGGACTGGGCTAGGAATCTTAATAACGGAATGCCTTATATGTAAACAGGGGAAATCTGATTCATCCTTGATCAATGTTATAGTCGAGACTGAGATAGGTATAGCTAGGAAGTAATGGATGAGATATGGGGCAGAATAACAGAAGCCAATAGTACTGGTACAAGGCCGCAATGGAACAAGACTGCTGTAGAAGCTAATGATAGGACAGATAGGCCATAGGCCTGTAATGGCTTTGGAGCTTTGGCGACAAGATGGAAGCGGTTGATAAGACTACATTAGACCCGTTGAGGGCTTTTACATAGCCTAATGCGACACAAAAGGGATTCTCCAAAACTACTGTTCAATCGAACGCACCCCTGTTCAATCGAACGCACCCCTGTGTACCCCCTTAGTACCATAGCACTACGTGCTAAGCCGATAAATTGGGGAAATAAAGTCAATTTCGGTGATTTTGGGTGGATTTTGGTGATTTGGGGGGATTGTCGGGTTGTTTGTGGTAATCAGATTTACCCTTCTACAATCGAACACACCCCCGAACATACCCCTGTCTTGTTAGAAGCCATTGGTAACATAGCAATCACGTGCTACCATAGAACCCAAGATGGCGGCCTCCAGTACACAAAATGGACGACGGAAACACGTATCACCTTAACAACACGCACTGCGCATGCGCACTCACACCACGTATCACTATGGAGATGACGTCACAACATGGCCGCTCACGCGGGTTACCATGACAATACAACATGGCGGCACTAGGTCACGTGACATGACGTCACTTCCGGGGTCCCCCACAGGGGTCCCCCAACCTGCCCCCGAAACGTGCGAGCACTACTACTGAGGTGATCCTGACTCGAACCTGAAAGGTTTGCTTTTCTGACCAACAGAAATACTCCATCCGATTGAATAAAAAAATACCAACAATATTCATTTTCTTTAAATCAATGCAAGTCGGTTCTCAATGGGGACTTGATTCGACTGAACTTTTGGGGCATTACTATTAAATATATTTGCTTACTAAAGTTTACGAATGAAGACATACCATGGTTTTGTATCGTTTTGTGATTAATTGGAGTAGTTCCACTACTTGTGTACATATCTCTACGTTTTAAATGTGAATTAAATACGCATCTATTGGAATATATATATATATAACCGCAGCATGAAAGAATACCCGTATATCGTTTCGTGCAGTACGTCTAAGTACATACTGCCACAGTGCTCTCACGTGGGAAATTGGGATTAAATGCCTTGCCCAAGGATACAATGCAGTAACCCCTGGGGGGTCGAACCCTGGACCTTTCGTTTGAAGTCCAATGCCATAACCAGTGAGGCATGTTCTCCCTATATACCAAAATGAAACTGAAATTAAGTCAATGAAGCTGATGCTTTCACTGTTTTGTGTCGAAGCATTTCATATTCACGTCATAACATCATTCAGAGGCGTAACGGCCAATCAGATACGTTCTTACATTATGTTCTTACACGTAGGTCTGATTCCATGCTTTGTGTAGCGAGCGCATTTCTCAGTGTCTGTATGTATCTCGTAACGCCGAATACACACAGCCATTGTTGTATAATGACTACATTAGGTGCAATGCACCTGCAAAACTTAACCCACTTAAACCGCCGTAACCAGGTATGATTATGCAACGTAATCATTCCGTTTCCTGGTTCGAAATTCTCAAAAATATTTGTAGTGTGAAAAATTACTGCACACACACACCCCTTTTTATTTCTGCCACTACAGCTATTATCCTATAAGCCTTCCTACACCTCACGCAAGGTCATAATTTTATATAACCAGCTGCTTGTTTCGGAAATAGATAAGGAAATGAGAAAGAACTGCAGACGAAGTGAAAATGAAATGCGTTAGTGGTATTAGAAGTAAAGACTTGCGAATCGTGGTAATTTATTCGATTATAAATTGTTCCGATGGTTCCATTTGAGCCACGCTAATTCGGAAATTGGCGAACCGTCGAGAATTCCTACTAAATGTCTGCTCTTAAACTCTTCTTCTATTATCAGGTCTCCTGTACAGGACAACGCCCCCCCCCCACACACACACCTCCTGTACAGGAGACCTGATGATAGAAGAAATGTTCAAGGAGGTTCCGCATCCGAAACTATTTTGATTCCGTTTTGGAATATTCTGCCTCTTTGATTGACTTACACAAACAGATGAGTCGCCGTTTAGGTTACAATACACTAAATGATTTGCATTGACGACAGCATTAACAATTTCCTGTCACTTAAGCTCATCAAGCCCATTTCGTTGAAACAGTCATGTATGTTTCAACCACTTTTGTTACAACAACCACTTTTGTCACAGATCATCACTTTTGTTACAACACTTACCCACTTTTGTTACAGCTCACCACTTTTGTTAAAAAATCAACCACTTTTGTTACAAAATGAGCCCACCACTTTTGTTACAACCATCGCCCATTTTTGTAACAGAAGAAACTCGCTCACCACTTTTGTTACAACAATCCCCCATTATTGTTACATTTTTTGTCTGTGTGAAAAATGAAGTAGTCTAGAAGTAAAGCGAGACGTGACGTTCAGTCATGATTATCAGGAGCGCGGTTGCTCAGTGGTTAGAACGTTGGTCTTGGGATCGGAAAGTGGTGAGTTTGATGCCTGGTCGGGGTAACTTGCGTTGTGCTCTTGGGTAAGGCACTTAATCTCAATTTCCCGCTTGGGTACGCGGTTGCGCCAGGTGCTGAGGCGTGTCGCACGTTGATAGCACACATGCATACAACCATTGCTAACCCTGCTCCTGTGGGATTAGTACGTTGGAGAGTTGACAGTTACTCGCCGCTGCTCTGTGGCACTCTCAGGGCACTCTGGCTTCCTCCACACGTAAAACTATCTACGAAACAATATGAACTCAGCCATTAAAGTGTCATAAAACACCAACAATCCAGTAATGATTATCAAACCAAACCATTGTCGCACATGTTCAGTAGTAATAAACACCCCTGCTTATTATTGGGTAATATAGTAACTTACCACCTTGCGACGCCATTGTCATGGTGATATGTAGTGCAATGTGGGCATGCGCACACGTATAACCGAAATAGCACGTGCTTATCGGCGCCACTTATAGGAGACTTTAACTTCTTGAGCCTTGGACCTTAGTAGTATGTGACGCTGACCTCTTGCCCTTTTAGCAGGTTCTCATGCAGGTTCTCATCTGACGTCATCAGTCATGTGATCGGAAGGGATGTGATAAGGTTGCCAGGGTAGACCGCGTGAGCGGCCATTTGTTATGTCATTCCCATGGTGACACATAGTCCCACTGCGCATGCGCGTTTTCTAATGTGACGCACTCTTCCGCCAGCCATGTTGATTATGGGCGCCGCCACTTTGGTTGTTAAGGGTAGCACGTGGTCTCCTCGTTGGTAGGGGTGTGTTCTGAGGATGTGTTTGACTGTGCGGCAGAATGCCCCGGAAGTTATGGGTTACCTCCAGAAGAGCAGAATACACTGATTTGAAAGCTTTTTGGGGGCTTCCAGTCAGTTTCCTTGTACTATACGGTAGGGCGTAATAAACAAAGTTTTAGGAACAAATGCAGACCACAAAAAATAATCTATCCCGCATCCAGTTAAAGGCGTTATTTGTAATGGCGCTTTTTGGTATTACCGAGGTATTAGACAGAAAAGTCGCTAAGAGGGATCAGAGGGTGTGACACCCCACTCAAGTTTTCCAGTGAGGATATTTGCATATGGGTTAAAGTGTTAGGTACCGATGCCCTCTTTTTTATAATCATACACTTCTTTACACGGCGAGATTGAATACTTGGACTTAGTCACACAGATAGTCAAGCAAACAACTTGATGTCTTTTGTACTCGATTCGGGCTATTGGGAGCCCTGTGTGACCAGTTTGGAGTACCAGTCTGTAGGTCTCTAGTACTTGATTCGTACTGTTGGGAGTTCAGTCTGACCAATTTAGAGTACAGATCTGTAGTACTTGATTCGTACTGCTGGGAGCCCAGCCTGACCAATTTGGAGTACAGATCTGTAGTACTTGATTCGTGTTGTTGGGAGCCCAATCTGACTAATTCGGAGTACCGGTCTATAGGTCTGTAGTACTTGATTCGTGTTGTTGGGAGCCCAACCTGACTAATTCGGAGTAACAGTCTGTAGGTCTCTAGTACTTTATTCGTAGAGTTGGGAGCCCAGCCTGGCCAATTTAGAGTACAGATCTGTAGGACTTGATTCGTACTGTTGAGAGCCCAGTCTGATCAATTTAGAGTACTGATCTGTAATACTTGATTCGTGTTTTTAGGAGCCCAGCCTGAACAATTTAGAGTACAGATCTGTAGTACTTGATTCGTACTGTTGGGAGCCCAGTCTGACCAATTTAGAGTACATATCTGCAGTACTTGATTCGTACTGTTAGGAGCCCAGTCAGACCAATTTAGAGTACAGATCTGTAGTACTTGATTCGTACTGTTAGGAGCCCAGTCTGACCAATTTAGAGTACAGATCTGTAGTACTTGATTCGTACTGTTAGGAGCCCAGACTGACCAATTTAGAGTACAGATCTGTAGTACTTGGTTCGTACTGTTGGGAGCCCAGTCTGACCAATTTAGAGTACAGATCTGTAGTACTTGATTCGTACTGTTAGGAGCCCAGTCTGACCAATTTAGAGTACAGATCTGTAGTACTTGATTCGTACTGTTAGGAGCCCAGTCTGACCAATTTAGAGTACAGATCTGTAGGACTTGATTCGTGTTGTTGAGTACAGATCTGTAGTATTTGATTCGTGTTGTAGGAAGCCCAGTTTGGCCAATTTGGAGTACAGATCTGTAGTACTTGATTCGTACTGTTGGGAGCCGAGTCTGACCAATTTAGAGTACAGATTTGTGGTTCTTGATCCGTATTGTTGGGAGCCCAGCCTGACCAACTTAGAGTACAGATCTGTAGTACTTGGTTCGTACTGTTGGGAGCCCAGTCTGACCAATTTAGAGTACAGATCTGTAGTACATGATTCGTACTGTTAGGAGCCCAGTCTGACCACTTTAGAGTACAGATCTGTAGTACATGATTCGTACTATTAGGAGCCCAGTCTGACCAATTTAGAGTACAGATCTGTGGTACTTGATTCGTATTGTTGGGAGCCCAGCCTGACCAACTTAGAGTACAGATCTGTTGTACTTGGTTCGTACTGTTGGGAGCCCAGCCTGACCAATTTAGAGTACAGATTTGTAGTACTTGATTCGTGTTGTTAGGAGCCCAGTCTGACCAATTTAGAGTACAGATTTGTTATACGTGATTCGTGTTGTTGCGAGCCCAGCCTGACCAATTTAGAGTACAGATCTGTTGTACTTGGTTCGTACTGTTGGGAGCCCAGCCTGACCAATTTAGAGTACAGATTTGTAGTACTTGATTCGTGTTGTTAGGAGCCCAGTCTGACCAATTTAGAGTACAGATTTGTTATACTTGATTCGTGTTGTTGCGAGCCCAGCCTGACCAATTTAGAGTACAGATCTGTTGTACTTGGTTCGTACTGTTGGGAGCCCAGCCTGACCAATTTAGAGTACAGATTTGTAGTACTTGATTCGTGTTGTTAGGAGTCCAGTCTGACCAAGTTAGAGTACAGATCTGTAGTACTTGATTCGTACTGTTGCGAGCCCAGTCTGACCAATTTAGAGTACAGATCTGTAGTACTTGATTCGTGTTGTTAGGAGCCCAGTCTGACCAATTTAGAGTACAGATTTGTTATACTTGATTCGTGTTGTTGCGAGCCCAGCCTGACCAATTTAGAGTACAGATTTGTAGTACTTGATTCGTACTGTTGAGAGCCCTGCCAGACCAATTTAGAGTATAGATCTGTAGTACTTGATTCGCGTTGTTGCGAGCCCAGCCTAACCAATTTGGAGTACAGATCTGTAGTACTTGATTCGTACTGTTGGGGGCCCAGCCTGACCAATTTAGAGTACAGATCGGTAGTACTTGATTCGTGTTGTTTGGAGCCCAGCCTGACCAATTTAGAGCACAGATCTGTAGTACTTGATTCGTGTTGTAGAGAGCCCAGCCTGACTAATTCGGAGTACCGGTCTGTAGGTCTGTAGTACTTGATTCGTACTGTTGGGAGTCCAGTCTGACCAATTTAGAGTACAGATCTGTAGTACTTGATTCGTACTGTTGGGAGCCCAGCCTGACCAATTTGGAGTACAGATCTGTAGTACTTGATTCGTGTTGTTGGGAGCCCAGTCTGACTAATTCGGAGTACCGGTCTATAGGTCTGCAGTACTTGCTTCGTGTTGTTGGGAGCCTAACCTGACTAATTCGGAGTACCAGTCTGTAGGTCTCTAGTACTTTATTCGTAGAGTTGGGAGCCCAGCCTGGCCAATTTAGAGTACAGATCTGTAGGACTTGATTCGTACTGTTGAGAGCCCAGTCTGACCAATTTAGAGTACTGATCTGTAATACTTGATTCGTGTTTTTAGGAGCCCAGCCTGAACAATTTAGAGTACAGATCTGTAGTACTTGATTCGTACTGTTGGGAGCCCAGCCTGACCAATTTAGAGTACATATCTGCAGTACTTGATTCGTACTGTTAGGAGCCCAGTCTGACCAATTTAGAGTACAGATCTGTAGTACTTGATTCGTACTGTTAGGAGCCCAGTCTGACCAATTTAGAGTACAGATCTGTAGTACTTGATTCGTACTGTTAGGAGCCCAGTCTGACCAATTTAGAGTACAGATCTGTAGTACTTGATTCGTGTTGTTGAGTACAGATCTGTAGTACTTGATTCGTGTTGTAGGAAGCCCAGTTTGGCCAATTTGGAGTACAGATCTGTAGTACTTGATTCGTACTGTTGGGAGCCGAGTCTGACCAATTTAGAGTACAGATCTGTGGTTCTTGATCCGTATTGTTGGGAGCCCAGCCTGACCAACTTAGAGTACAGATCTGTAGTACTTGGTTCGTACTGTTGGGAGCCCAGTCTGACCAATTTAGAGTACAGATCTGTAGTACATGATTCGTACTGTTAGGAGCCCAGTCTGACCAATTTAGAGTACAGATCTGTGGTACTTGATTCGTACTGTTAGGAGCCCAGTCTGACCAATTTAGAGTACAGATCTGTAGAACATGATTCGTACTGTTAGGAGCCCAGTCTGACCAATTTAGAGTACAGATCTGTAGTACATGATTCGTACTCTTAGGAGCCCAGTCTGACCAATTTAGAGTACAGATCTGTAGTACATGATTCGTACTGTTAGGAGCCCAGTCTGACCAATTTAGAGTACAGATCTGTGGTACTTGATTCGTATTGTTGGGAGCCCAGCCTGACCAACTTAGAGTACAGATCTGTAGTACTTGGTTCGTACTGTTGGGAGCCCAGTCTGACCAATTTGGAGTACAGATCTGTAGTACATGATTCGTACTGTTAGGAGCCCAGTCTGACCAATTTAGAGTACAGATCTGTAGTACATGATTCGTGTTGTTAGGAGTCCAGTCTGACCAAGTTAGAGTACAGATCTGTAGTACTTGATTCCTACTGTTGCGAGCCCAGTCTGACCAATTTAGAGTACAGATCTGTAGTACTTGATTCGTGTTGTTAGGAGCCCAGTCTGACCAATTTAGAGTACAGATTTGTTATACTTGATTCGTGTTCTTGCGAGCCCAGCCTGACCAATTTAGAGTACAGATTTGTAGTACTTGATTCGTACTGTTGAGAGCCCTGCCAGACCAATTTAGAGTATAGATCTGTAGTACTTGATTCGCGTTGTTGCGAGCCCAGCCTAACCAATTTGGAGTACAGATCTGTAGTACTTGATTCGTACTGTTGGGGGCCCAGCCTGACCAATTTAAAAGTACAGATCGGTAGTACTTGATTCGTGTTGTTTGGAGCCCAGCCTGACCAATTTAGAGCACAGATCTGTAGTACTTGATTTGTGTTGTAGAGAGCCCAGCCTGACTAATTCGGAGTACCGGTCTGTAGGTCTGTAGTACATGATTCGTACTGTTGGGGCCCAGCCTGACCAATTTAGAGTACAGATCTGTAGTACATGATTCGTACTGTTAGGAGCCCAGTCTGACCAATTTAGAGTACAGATTTGTAGTACTTGATTCGTGTTGTTGGGAGCCCAGCCTGACTAAGTCGGAGTACCGGTCTGTAGGTCTGTAGTACTTGCTTCGTGCTGTTGGGGCCCAGTCTGACCAATTTGGAGTACAGGTCAGTTGGTCTGTAGTACTTGATTCGTGTTGTTAAGAACCCAGTCTGGCCAATTTGGAGTACCGGTCTGTAGGTCTATAGTACTTGATTCGTGTTGTTGGGAGCCCAGTCTGGCCAATTTGGAGTACCGGTCTGTAGGTCTGTAGTACTTGATTCGTGTTGTTAGGAACCCAGTCTGGCCAATTTGGAGTACCGGTCTGTAGGTCTATAGTACTTGATTCGTGTTGTTGGGAGCCCAGTCTGGCCAATTTGGAGTACCGGTCTGTAGGTCTATAGTACTTGATTCGTGTTGTTGGGAGCCCAGTCTGGCCAATTTGGAGTAGCGGTCTCTATGTCTGTAGTACCATATTAAGTACTGATGGAAACCCAGCCTGACCAATCTACAGTCCCGTTCGTAGATCGGTAGTACTTGAATCTGGCTGTTGGGAGCCCAGCCTAACCAATCTGGACTGGTACATTACGTATTACGTAAATAAGAAGTTGCGTCACGACAATTATATGCAACTTCTATATAGTCAAATATAAATTTCAAATAAGTCTTGAGGTTTTTAACTATAACCCTCACTGACAACGGCGTGACTAGAGGTTTCCTGAGGGGGGGGGGGGGTGGCGGGGCGGGGGCAGTGAATTTTCAACTAGGGGGGTACCGGGAGAGGTAAACCCTCTCCCAGTCCCTCCCCTTAGTTGGAAATTCACTACCGAGAAAAATGTTGAAAATGAAGCCATGAAAGGGGGCATAAAATTGATTCTAGTAACTGAAATGCCAACACATTTATGATAGAATTACCAGGTCATTATTATTATTTGGTATTATTCTGGGAATTAAATATGTGCTAAACAAATGCTCAAGCTGAGAACTTTGAGCAATTCGCACTGTCCTAACATTAAATGAGATCTTATGCAGGAATGATCAATTGTCGATGTTTCATCATTTTGTAACTGTGAATGATGGAATTAACTCAGGATAACGATTTTACATAATGTGATTTTCTTGAAGTGCATTTCGAGGATTTTTTTTATTACGATAAGTAAACATACTATAGAAATCTCGTACCGATTGACTCATGCACACTTATGAAGCTCGATATTGCGTACACTGTAGTTGTAAATAGTAACAGTTGAAATTTTTGCCGATTTGAAACCGAGTTGGGATTTTGGGAAGTAAAAGAGACATCAACATCACGAAAGAATCTCTAAAATCCAGATAGATGGAATTTCCAACTACTCATGACCCTTTCCTCCGAATTTCCAACTACATGAAATTTTTGCCAGGATTGGGGTGGCACACCCCACACTCCCCCTATCGCCACGTCCCTGCCCACCGACTAATATTCCAACCACATCACCAAGGCATGCCTTCAATGAAGGCATGCTGACACAGTTGGAGTATTTGATAAGTTGAGCTATAACAGACGGAACAAATCAGGTTTACGCACCCATCCCCTCCAGTCATCTTTGCCCCTAGGATTTAATATGTTCCCTGGTTTTCTAGGAACCTGAAACGGGAATGAAATTACTCTCAGAACCGGGAAATTTTCCGGGTAATATGAAGCAAATTTACGAGGGTAACAAGACGCATTTATTTTAATGATAATAAGCATATTTCACTGGCAATCTCCCATCTCCAAACGGAAAAGTTCTTTTCCGAAGATTAGTATGAAAAACCCAAACCCGCTTCAATCTCGTCTTTATTTTCAGAATCACTCACATTATCACCTCTACCTTCTCCAACCTCAACACCCTCTTCACTGCCGTCACCAGTCTCCTCTGCTTGCAGCAGAGGAGACTGGTGACGGCTGTGAAGAGGGTGTTGATGTTGGAGGAGGAAGTGAATAGTGATACTTTAAAGCTGGTCAAGAAGATCTTGCTGTTGAAAGGGAGGGGGTGGGGGTCCTCCAGAACTGGTTGAGAGCTACAGTGATTCGTTGAAAATGGTTCGGCAGGAATCAGGACTGTAAAAATTTCAGGCGTGGAAGGGCTGACGAAATCCTACAAAGTTTCAATTCAGAAAACTTCAATTCAATACACAAACAGTGCCACGCTTCATTCCCGGTTCCGTACTGTAGATTTCCCGGGTATCGGGGCCGGCTTTCGGAACCCGGGAATTCCCGTTCCCGGGATTAAACCCTATTTGCAACACCTTTGTCAATGGGCAAACGTTACAAAAGTTTGGAATAAAAATGTTGGAAAGGTGGGCGTAAAGATATGTTACGCCACAAAAAGGTAAAAAAAACAACCCAGAATATATAGCTGATATGACACACGTTGAAGACACTGTTCAATCAATAATGGCTATTTTTAGCTCAAATCAATGATATTTGTGTTAGATCACTTTCAATTCCAATTCCTCGGCAAGGACGCGTACAAACTGAGTTTGACTATAAATAAAATATTGACCGTTTATTCCACGTTCTTAATCGGGTACAAACTACGTTCAATGTTCCATAATCGAATAGAGTTCTTCAGCGCATTATCTATTTTTAGTTATTTATTGTCATCGAAAAACGTCACTCGACGCTTATCGGTGGGCATAGATTTGCCCTAAAAATCAGCACATGTTTTAAGAGGACAGTTCAGGCAGCCCGGTAGGTTATTGGTTACGCATTGAACTTCCTGCGTTGTGTCTTTGAGCAAGGCACGTAATCCTAACTACCAACGTGGGCGAACGGTGGAACTGAGTACTTAGGCGTACTTCACATCGATGGTGCACTTGTCGTCAACCACTGCTAACCCTGCTTGTGTGGAGTTAGTGCGTTGGGGATTTCGACAGCTGCTCGTCGCTGTTTGATGTTTCTCTCCGCGTACTTCGGCTTCCTCCACCAGTGTAGTACACTGTACACACTTGGTGCGGTTTTACAGCTGGTCTAAGCTCCTGCGAAATTCGATTCAAAAGTCAATATTCGGTTGGATTCGATTCGAAATCGGAAATTCGAATATTTTCGAATATACTTCGGTCATAACCGTGAATACTTACAGATTGTAATTGATCTCATTATTTTATATTGAGTATTGTTCTGGGTGGAAAACTAACTGACTTGTCGCGGTAACAGTGTTTATAGCGACATAACTACAACTGTACAGCAGTTGCAGCTACATCGCTACAGACACTGCTACCACCACAGCTCTTCATTTCAAATTATTGTGCATTATGACCAGTGACCATTTATAAAAATTTCAAGTTTCGAATTTTGAAAAGTTATTCAGCTGTTCAACTTCAATAAATGTTTTGTTCCACAATATGATCACATTATTTTATATTGAGTATTGTTCTGTTCGATCACAGTTATTGGATACATCACCAAAAGCAACGGTTTTCTAAAAGAATACCCCTGATATTATATAAACGGAAGTAGAGCCGGCTTTAATTTGCAAGCGGGTCGACACCATTCGGCGTAATTATCATTTCGTTATAGTCATTCCGCATTTTTATTTAAAACAAACGGCTTCACGACCGAATGGAGTCGATGCGATTTGAAATGAAGTTTTTTTTCCAAGTAAACATGTGATAAATGTGAGATATCAGCCCTATCAGCCAGGTTCGTTTAAAAATGTTTATTGCTGCAGTTTCGAAGCCACAATGTCAACAATTTGAATAGTTTCAATCGCCGCAAATGATGATTTCGCGCGCCAATGGCGCGCAGGGACGGTATGGGGGACAAGCCCCTTTCGACCCTCTGTGACTGTATAGGATGGCTCAGTTTCAATCAAACGCTAGTATATTGGTTTATATCTCCGTTTACAGCGTGGGAAGTGGTGAGGCGAAAAATGCACTTGCATAACTGTCCACACTAAAAACTAAAGTGTTAAAACTGACACTTTCAAGGTGTTAAACCCATTCTACCTCTTAGGGTTTGATTTTAACACTCAAAGTGCAATGCTTTAAGCACTTAGACATTACAATCGTCAGACATCTGAAACTTGAATGGATGGCACTTCCCATGTGTCTAGCATTGGTGGTTCTTCCAGAATCGTCCATAATTTGATTTGCACTTGGTGGGTGCATAATTAAAAGGACACAACGCAGATGACGCGGATCAGGCTCGAGCGTTCGAGCCTGATCCGCGTCATCTGCGTTGTTTCCTTTTAAGTGTCGCGACATTACACTTGTCAAGTGGTATTATTGTAACACTAGTCAAGTTCTGGGATATCTACATTTGAACAAAGTGCTAGTTCAGCACTTCGTAAGTGTTAAATACAGCACTTCAAGTGTAGTTTTTAACACTTTAGTTTTTAGCGTGTGTGTCTTTTAATAATCGGGGGTTTTATAAAAAAAAAACTTTTCTTTTGACGACGTATTCATTAAGTGTGATTCGATTCGAAGTTCGATTCGGAATTCGATTCGAAATTCGATTCGTTTTCTCCAATTCGATTCGATATTCGATTCGATCAAAATCGGCAATTCGCAGGTCCCTAAGCTGCTCGGTCGTCGACAAATAGGAATCCTGTTAAGAGTGAATGTCCGTTAGTCCTGGGTAACTCCTCAGTGGTTTTTAGTGTGACCGTTATTTCCAAGATCGCAATTTAGACACACTGTGCCGATGCGAGTCGATGGTACATATACCTCCATCCAATGCTGACACTATTTAAATTGGGCTAATTGGTTTGGATACTGGGGTTTAATGATACTTTCAACAGCCAGGGTCACATCGTGTCGGAAAGTTTTACGGGTGAAGGAAGCTGGGAGACCGGGAGAGAACCACGGAGTAGCAGCGATCAACTTCCAGACTCTGCCACTTACAAACCCTGCACAAGCAGAGTTAGCGGTTGTTGAATGAAAGTGCACCATCGACATGCAGTACACCTTGGCACACAGCGCCACCGTGCGCACGCGTGGGCAATCGGGATTAAGTGTCTTGCACAAGGACACAACACAGTTACTGCTGAGATCGACCTTTCTATTTAAAGTCCAATACTCTAACCAAAGCGCTACCGAGTGGGGTTAGTAAGTCCGACAGTTACACTCGACTGCTCGGTGGCTCTCTCCAGGAACTGCCGTTTCCTCCACCCGTAAAACTGTCAGGCACGATATTACCCTAGCTGTTGAATGTGCCTTCAAAACACCAATAATTAATCAATGCAAGGCCAAAAAATTTAAATAATTGATTCTCAGGAATTTTTTTTAAACGAATGAGGGAGAACGGTTTTTATTTTACTTTTTTATTCCTAATGGAATATTCGCCGATGTCTAAAATCCAGTTGCGAGAGCCTAAAATTAAATACTAGAGCTTCCACATTTGATTTCACTGATAGTTTTCTTTTGTAACAGTGATCATATAACACAAAATCAATATATAACAACTAAAATGGAGATCAAAAATAATAAGGAGTTTTTTAAACTGGTTGAGTCTTTGAAGCCACAATTAGGCCTTTCAAAAAATGAGTGTACCAGTACAAAAATCCAACATATCCTTACCCATATTTCGTATTCAGGCAAACGTGAACAATAGTTTGTTTATACGAATCGGTTCTATTACATATTATTGGAGAGTGCCCTGTTGGCACTCTCCAATAATTTGTAATAAAACAATTTTTGATGAACAAATTGATACCAGCAAAACTAATCTAGCTCTCAACCAGTTAAACAAATATTTATTTTGTACATACATACGAGAATCGTGTCGCATTTCGCGAAGAAAATAACAATAGTGCATCAATGTATACCACATATTGCATCGCAAATCGCGATGTGATATCGTTAAAATCACACCCCATGATAGTTTTATATACATTTTGAATTTTGCCTCCAATATAAATATGACGAATGCGGGCAGGAAAAACGAACGCGCCGCTGCCTGAGAATCACAAGATTAATTTTCTTTAGTCTACAGTTAAAACTAGAAGTCCTGCCACGAGCTGTGTGCTCACAGTTAAAACTAGAAGTCCTGTCATGAAATGCGCACAAATAGCACGTCGATTTGCGTGTTAACCTACGCGTTATGACGATAGTTAGGCTATCAAATTCTGTCCATATGGCCTGTGCACAAGCAATGTTTCAGCCAATGGACCTCCGGATAATCCGGAGGTCCATTGGCAGAAACATTGCATGTGTTTGCTATTAGTAACCAGGAAAACCCACTGTGCTAGGGATGCCATTCGATGTGGCAATTGCGCGCAATTCTTACGCGCAATTGTACCTAGCTAAGCGCGCAGTTCGTGACAGGACTTCTAGTTTTAACTGTATAACTGTATCTAGGCTTAATTGCGCGTAGGAATTGCGCGCAATTGCCACATCGTATGATATTCAAAGCACGGCAGGTTCTCCTCGTTACGCATAGCAAACATAGGCAATGTTACTGTCAATGGACCTGCGGGGTACCCGGAGGTCCATTAGCTGAAACATTGCTTGTGCACAGACCATATGTACAGAATCGACGTGCTATTTGTGCGCATTTCATGACAGGACTTTTAGTTTTAACTGTAGAGTCCTTTATTATGCCTTGTCTATGACCAGCGTATAAACCGACATTACAAAATAGTGCACTCTCAAACGATAGATTCTAACCAAGGGATGCAACCCGGTTGATGGATAGTTTCGTCGTCTATCGCTCTAATTACAGTAATCATGGATCAAAGGATACGATGATTACAGCATTTCGGTTTTTTATTGACGTACTTATCTTTGAAACGACGTATTAATCTTCCTGAAGTTACACACGAGAAATGACGATTATTGATTGAAGAAGGTCGTTTGATTTAACCTTTTCATCTTAAATTAGAGGAACATGAGGGTTTGACTTCACACCTCACTTTTCCGTTTCAAATGCAGCTAGTGTAACTCTTTCGATTAAAAAAAAAGGCGCTTTTTGTTTTGAGAAGGTTTACAAGATTCTATTGGAAATTGTATTACAAGCCTGTTCTATGAAATCCCCATTTACGTCAACACTTAACCATGCGGAAAATGAAAATCCCTTCCGCACACGTGTGCTGAGAAGAAATCGTTGACGGACTATTTTTGGACAATCACGTCATCTGTCAAAACTTAACATAACCGCGCCTACTTGGAACTTCCATTTGACCCACAATCACAGTAGCCGTGCAGTTTGAACGAAGCGATTGCATTCTAATAAGTTATCGTAAATACAGTAAACCAAATAAAAACATATTTGTGTTTTGATGTACTTCTATAGTTTGGATGGGAGAGTTGAAACCAATCATTATTAGCTGTATAATGATAACAAATTGAACAGAACTAGCTCAAATATGCATGTACTATGATAGTACAACATACGTACACCACATGTTTGGCCTATTTATAAATCTGCCAACAGGAATTCCCCCCAAATCGCACATGTGTTTGTAAACATTAACAGACGATTGAACACCCGATACTGAACCAATTGCAAAATAGTTTGTTGGATAGTTGTCAAATGAATAGCTGAGTGTTCTTCTAATAATTGTTTTTTTAATAGACGTGAAGGCGTGTAATCAACACAGAACGCACACGCCTGTGAATGGGTTAATCGATATGGTACGAGTGCCAGCGCGGGAGGATAAAACGTGATGCCGCAGGCCTCGTAGTTTATCCTTCCGCGATGAAACTCGTGCCATATCGATTAACCCATTCACAGTCGGGCATCGTTCTGTGCATATCTCTTCTGCACTAATAGCGTCTCATAAAATGTACTGTTATGTGGACGGAAAAAGCTGTCTCTTTCGCCATCAGATCTCGATCTGGTCGCGAGCCACTTAAACTTGTGAGCCAAAATTAGGGCCCTCCGAAGCTTCGAGATGGCAAATCTGCAAAAAAATTGATACCATTTGCCCTTTGTGGTCAGGAGATAGTAGTCAATGAAAAGTTGGGGTTTTGGGCACTTTTTTGAGTCAGTCCTGAGGGACTGCCGCGGAACGACACCTTCCAACCATCTGCGACAGGGCAACATGTGAGAAAAACTGTGACATGTTATTTGCCCGTTTTGTCAGGAGATATTAATCAATGGAACATTGGACGTTTTGGGTGGCTTTTTTTAACCCGTGGTGGATAACACCATTTTCTTGCATTTATTGCAATGGGGCATTACGTTCAAATTATTCAAGATATTACTGGCATCCGGCCAATTGACACTCCCGACATGTTGGCCAAAATGGTCAATTTGGGACCGTATTTTTTGAATTTTTGGTAAGTTTTAGCCCCCCCCCCAAAAAAAAAAAATAAATAAATAAATAAATTCGACATTTTTTTTTATTATTGATGGAGAAGAGCATATCTGACATGTCGGCGAATAAATTGCGTCATTTGCCGTATGTTGTCAGGAGTTATTATTCAATAAAAGGTTGACAGTTTTGTACAGATTTTGGAACTTGTCTGAGTCAAGCGTGAGGACACACAAAACAAAACGACAGCTTACAAGCCTTTGAAAGAGCAAAATGTTGGGAAAACCGAAACATGCCATTTGCCCTTTCAACGGAACGGCGGGCGTTTTTAGCGGCCATTTTGCGCCCATTATGGATAACACCAATTTTGTTTTTTTTTTTGCATTTATGGCACTGACGCAATACTTTCGAACTATTCAAAACATTACTGGCATTCGGCCAATTGACAGTCCCGATATGTTGCCCAAAATAGCTGATTTGGGCAGAAAAACCAAATAGACTCTTCCCCGAACCCGGGTCATATGTCTATTTTCTTCTTTTTTTTGGAAAAAAATAACTCGAAACCCTTCAAAATTCAATTTAAAGCAGAAAAAAAAACATGACGAAAATTGACCCTCCCCCTAACTTGTGTCAAGGGGTCATAACGGTCAGGTTGAATTTCTGTATTTTTTTGCATAAAATCACTTGAAATGTGTCAAAACTAATTTTAAAACAGGAAAACATCATCCAAATAAACGTTTCCCCCTAACCTTAGGGTCAACGGGTCATAAAGGTGATATGGTGAAGTTATAGTTTTGGCAAAACATCACTCGAACTCCCTCAAAATTCATTTAACCCTTTACCCAACGTAACGGCCAAAACCAGCCAGCGCTATTCACAAAAATTACCATTCAATTTTCATTATTTTTTTCATTTTTTGTCTCTGAAACATAGCTTATGACCCATCATTGGAACGAGCTCGTTGAGCTCGTTCCAATGAGGGGCCATAAGCTATGTTTTTGACGCGAAAACTGAAAAAAATAGTTATTCAAGAATTTTGCTTGCAAGTGTCGCCAGTCTGCTTTTCGTGTTAGATAAAGGGTTAAAGCAACAAAACATCACCCAAAATGACCCTAACTGGGGTAAAGGTGTCATAATCCTCATGGTGTATTCACTTCTTTGCATAAAATCTCTTGAAATCTCCGTTTTAAAGCAGAAACACATCATTCAAATCGACCATCTCTCGAAACCAGGAGTAAAGGGGTCATAACGATCATATGATGACATTCTTTTTTGAAAAAATCACTCAAAATCCTTCAATAGTCATTTAAGCAGAAAATAGCATCCAAATGGACCTTCCCCCCAATTGAGGCCAGGGGGTCATGAGGATCATGTGGTGGCTTTCTTTTTTTTTTTTTTTGCATAACATCACTCCAAATCCTTCAAAACTTATTTTAACGCAGAAAAAAAACATCACTCCAATTGAGCCTAACCCTAATCGGGTGAAAGGGGTTATAAGGCTCATATTAAGATTTCTTTTTTCATAAAATCATTTAAAACTCATTTTAAATAAGAAAAAAAAAAAAAACACCGCAAAATATACCCTCGCCCTAATCCGTGATTAAGGGGTTAAATGTATTTTTTTAAAATTTGATTTATTTTTTTTTTGGGGGGGGGGGGGGCGGAGGGGGTGGGGAGTTAGTTGCAAATACCAGTTCTCACCAATGCACTTTCTTTCCGACGAAAATGCTCGGTTCCAAGCAAAAGTTCCAACCGAAAGTAGAAGCTGCACAAACAACTTTTACACTGATGCACCCCGAGTGAAACCCGCTGGTCTATAAGCTTAAATGTCGCAAGTGTTCAGAGAGTGAAAAAATAAAAGGCGGAAACCCAGCCGCCCGTTGTTTTGAGGTTGTTGGTTTTTTTTGGGGGGGGGGGGTGGGGTGGGGGCTTGTCGCATATTAACCACTTCACTGCTACGCCCACTTTATCCATATATGGGGGACCTCTTGTATGCGAGGAAGTTAAATGACATTTTACGACATACTTGAAACTCTATCATCTGATTAATTGTTGGAAAGGGCTCTCTAAGCCCTTTCCAACAATTGATCAGATGGTAGGTTTGATCCGCGTATAACAGAAAGTACAGATAATCATCATAAAATAGGTGACAATAGTCGCTTTCGGCAGCGTATGTGTAAAAAAGATGGAGTTTTTAACATACCATATACTATTTTCCTTCAAAGTAGGCTGTAACGATGTCCAACAATAATCATTCCATAATATGGCTTGCTTATTGTTATTAATCTTCATCTACAATAACTCGGCAGTCTGTGATTCAACAGAACAATTTTGAGAACTGAGGACATTTCATGCGTGTGATCTGTAAACGTGGGAGTAAAATGAATGTACCGTCTTCAATGAAACACTACGGACATTAATTCAGTCTGCCTTGTAGTTATTTCGTGTAACTGAGTTGTCTCGATATTCCTGCTGTCTGTAATTTCCGCCCACAGGCACCATTTGTTTTGTTTTCAGTTGTCTTCAAGCAAAGGAAGAATCTTGTGTACGCAAATACCTGTGAATTTCTCCCCCGCCCGAATGTTCAAATTTCGTCGGATCCCCGCGTTCTCAAGTTGATGTTGTATCCTGTCGTCGCTCCAGTCCTGGTAGTTATATCACTGTCTGTGATTCCCGATTACATGCACCATTTGTTTTGTTTTCAGTTGTCTTCAAACGAAGGAAGAATCTTGCGTACGCAAATACCTATGAATTTCTCCCCCGCCCGAATATTCAAATTTCGTCGGATCCCCGCGTTCTCAAGTTGATGTCTCCTGTCGTCTCTCCAGTCCTGGTAGTTATATCACTGTCTGTAATGCCCGTCTACATGCTCCATTTGTTTTGTTTTCAGTTGTCTTCAAACGAAGGAAGAATCTTGTGTACGCAAATATCTATGAATTTCTCCCCGCCCAAATGTTTAAATTTCGTCGGATCCTCGCGTTCTCAAGTTGATGTTGTCTCCTGTCGTCGCTCCAGTCCTGGTAGTTATATCACTCTACGGCCAAAACGTATTGTCTATTTGCTCCTTCCAAGTATCCTTTGCGTAGCAGCTTCCAATTTTAACTATAAGGCCAAACAAAATTAAATAATTGATTCTCAGACATTTTTTTTTAAACGAATGTGGAAGGGCGGTTTTTATTTTTTATTCCTGATGGAATGGTCGCCGGTGCCTAAAATCCAATTGTGAGAGCCTAAACTTAAATACTAGAGCGTCCATGTTGATTTTGTCGATAGAATTTTTTTGTAACAGCGATAACAGAACACAAAATCAATACAGAACAACTAAAATGGAAATCAAAAGTAATAATGAAATTGTTTAACTGGTTGCGTGCCGAACGTCACAATCAGGCCTTTCAAAAAAATAAGGGTACCAATGCAAAAGTAACATTTTCCTTAGCCATATTTCGTATTTAGTTAATCATAAATAATAGTTTGTTTATACAAGTTTGTTCTATTACGAATTATTGGAGAGTGCCTGTTGGCGTGATGCCTGTGAGCGTGGTGCCTGTTGGCACTCTCCAATAATTTGTATAAATAGAACAATTTTTGAAGAACAAATTCAGACCACCAAAAATAATCTTGTCCCCAACCAGTTAAATATATATTTTTTTTGTATACATACAGTACGTAGAGCGTGTATTATCACTAAATCACCCGCAGAGTGGAGATTCCACCCAAGCAATAATTGCATAACCAACACAAGCAAAATTTCAGCCAATGGACCTCCGGGTTCAACCCGGAGGTCCATTGGCTGAAACATTGCTTGTGTTTTTGTCGATATGTACAAAATTTGAAAGTTATAGCTTGGGTGATAGCTCCACTCCGCGGTTGACTTACTTGCAATCCACTCTCCGCGTACTGTATGAGAATCGTGTCACATTTCGAGAAGAGAATAACAATACTATATCAATGTATACCACATAATGCATCGCAAATCGCGATGTGATGCCGCTAAAATCACATGGTTGTTTTGTTCATTTTGAATTTTGCCTCCGAAATAAAACTGACGAACGCGAGCCGAAAAAACGAATGCGCCGGTGCCTGAGAATCAAAGAATTAATTTTCTTAAGCCTAATTGGTCTCCGCGCTATCACTATCACTGTCCGTCAACTCCGCTGGGTCGTTTTCTTTGCTTTAACCCTTTACCCAACGTAACGGAAAAAACCGGCCAGCACTATTCACAAAAATCACCCTTCAATTTTCATTATTGTTTTCATTATTTATCTCCAAAACATAACTTATGACCCCTCATTAGGACGAGCTCGTTGAGATCATTCCAATGATGGGTCATAAGTTATGTTTTTTAACGCAAAAAAATGAAAAAGTTTTGTGATTCGGGAATTTTATTTGCAAGTGTCGTCTGCCTTTCGTGTTTGGTAAAGGGTTAAGGATATTAACCCTTTATCGCCAACTTCCCTTTTTTCAGCTGCTCGTAGCCTCGTTCCCATTTAACCACTCTCACCAACCATTTAAACATACAATGTTCATGTGTGAGATTCACCTGTTTTCCACTTACCCCACTCCAAGCACTAGCTTCAGTCGAATCTACGAGCTCTCGAGAGCCCCCTCCACTAACTTTTTTTAATGTGTTGTATGGCCCCGTTAAACTGCATCTACATGTATGGATCCCCAAGCCCTCACACCGTTCGCTTCACTTAACCTATTAGCTTCTATTGTACTATAAAGTCTGTCGCCAAATAAAACTACTCTTGGGTCCACTTAACCTAACAACTCATTCCGACACCCATATCCAGAACAGCCCCTGGCTGGAATTCCAAACTCTCTTTCGAGCTGACACTGACTTTCGAATATTTACAGCTCTCATAATAGTTTTATGGAAGCGACGGTCAGCTAGAGGACTACACGCCGATTTCATATACAGTACGTGGAGAGTGGATTGTAACTAAATCACCCGTGGAGTGGAGTTACCACCCAAAGTATCACTTTCGAATTCTGGACATATGGACAAAAAAACACAAGCAATGTTTCATCTAATGGACCTCCTGGTTTAACCCGGAGGTCCATTGGTTGAAACTTTGCTTGTGATTATTATGCTTTGCAACATATTTGCAATTATTGCTCGGGTGGAATCTCCACTCTGTGGGTGATTTAGTGATAATACACTCTCCCCGTACTGTATGGGCGATTCGGTTCACCTCAGTTGCGTCTCCGCGAATTTTTGGGTGCTGCACAGACGCACCTATCGAATAATGATGAATAAAATGGCGATCGCCCGAGACAATGTTTGATTAATAGATTGACAGAGCTGGCTGTCTACAAACCATATACATTTATTTACATATCTGCCTATCAATTTCGAATCGATCTTATCACGTGAACAGCAATTATGTCTTTTGTGGTAACCCAGTTCAAAACTGTTCTTCATTACCATCAGATGTGCTAGATATTAGTGTTATTTCTCAGAACCAGGATGAAAGGGAGAGGGTTGGGTAGTAACTCTTCGGCCCCGATGGTTCAACCATTGTAAAAAGGATATTGACCTCGTTTTTGGCCTGAGCCGTAGAAGAGGAGTGGACTGGATCACATTTAGGGGACCCAACAGGAAACCCAGGATATGACGTCATACTCACTTGACCCAGTGACGTAATGTCGGGTTCCACTATAGCCCACAGGAGAAACCAGGGAACATCATTATCATAGTGCTGGGTTGTGTTAGTTCGCATGCGCAGCAAGTGTTGTTAGGGTGATCCATTTTGTTTAATGGGGGCCACCATCTTGGTTTCTGTGGTTACACGTGGCGGCTATGAGTCGGGAGGTTTTCTGACAGGGCGGATGTGTTCGCGGGTGTATTGAATTGAATGTGGGTATGTCTAATTACCGAAATAAACTCGACAACTACCTAAAAAACAGCAAATATCACTGAAGCGGACTCCGGGAAAGCCGCCATATTTGATTGTACCTGGGACCCAAAGTACTACAATAGGGCAAGAGTGTGCTCTGGAGATGCGTTCGTTTCGACGGGCTGGAAATCTATTATTGGACCCCCCCCCCCCCCCCGACAACTATTTATCTTATTCGGCTTCTGTCTATCCTGCTTATCATATTCCGGCAATCGCCTGTTTTATCTGCTTCATTGTTTTTGTCTACCCTTATCGATTGTTTCGTTGTATACAAGCCTTCCAGGTGGAACAGGTTTTTATTACACACCTGTTCTATGTAATCCACATCTACAGCAACACTAAACCGTGCGGAAAATGGAAATCTGTTCCGCACATATGTGTGGAACGGAAATCGTTAACGGCCTATTTTTAAATAGAAGCGAAATTTCACTGGAATTTTCTACAAATCCAGTGCCGCAATTACAATTTGAATCGCTAGCGATAGCTAAAAATCGTCCCTTGGTTTCCAATGTGTTCTATGTGCCAGTAGGCACATAGAACACATTGGAACTCAGGGGACGAAAGAGTAACAGGGGTTCCCCTCGCAAATTTGGTTGGCGATAAAATGTGTTCTTTTTCTTGATAGTTGTCAAATGAATTTCTGAGTGTCCTTCTAATAATTATTTTTATAGACGTGAAGGCGTGTAATAAACATAGAACGACACGCGACCTGCGGCCTCTCGTTCTGTCCTTCCGCGCTGGCACTCGTCCATATCGATTAGCCCATTCACACACGCGTGTCGTTCTGTGCATATCGTATTATTGTTTTTGTCTTCCCTGCTCTATTCTATTTCTTCACTATTTCTGGACATGGTTTTACTTCTGCTTTAATGTTCTGGAGTACATTGGTAGAGCGGTAGATGAATTTCACATTAAAACCTCATCTCTTACTATCTACTACTGCCGACTCCAAGCTCTCTTCTGACTACTCTCATCTTAGCATCATATTTAGTTCCAGCTATCTCTCGTAGTCGATTCACCGAAGCCCTATATACTGTGGCACCATTATTTGATACAAGAGCCTGTATGATTCCAGCGATAAAGTACAAGAGTAAACTGAGCAGTGACTGGATTACGCATTGCATGGATGATTCGAATCTCGTCGCGTAAATGAGCTATCGAACAATTGCTCGAAAAGTGACTCCTCGATCGACTCTTCGACATATATCGGAAAAAAACGGATTCGGTAACACTAGACGTATACAAGAAAGGGATTCTGTTAAAGGGATTCTGTAAGCTTCATTCTCTAGGCTTCAGATACTACTACAGTACAGTCGCCGTGGACTGGTCACTTTCCACGCGTGGGCAAAAGTTCCACGGACGCAATAATATTAGATTCCAAACACTAATTACAGGAATAAGCATCAAAAATTTAATTAATGAAGCACCGGGTACAACCCGGTGCTTCATTAATTATAATTTTGCTAATGATGTTTTTATTACCTGGTAAACAGATGCGTGGACATAACTGCCCACGTGTGGATTACGACCAATCCACGGCGACTGTACTGTATCCTCTTTATAACTGCTACAACCAGTTTTCCCATCTCTGATCTACAGGTGATCTATCAGTTGCTTGGTTGCTACTTCTACTACAGCTGGGAATTGGGAACACGAAAGAGCCAAATAGCTTTTCGAGCTATCATGCAGTGACTAGAACCAGCAATGCTCTGACGACACGAATCTAATCGAACAAATGAGCTACTGAGCAAAGAATCGAAAGAGTGACTCGTCGTAAGAAACTTCGACCCATTGCGCTAAAAGCGGGTGTCGAAGACAAACCAAGGATGTGATGGGGTTTCAAAGGCGGAGTTTCTAGAAAAGTGGAAGATGGTTTCATCAAAAGAGCTAAAGATCTAATCGAGCAGTGAAAGGGAGAGGCAATCATCTGACGACTCGAGTCTAAATGAGCTATCGTGCAATCGCACAAAAGAATGACTCCTCATATGGCTCTGGTTGGAAAAAAAGGTAGCGCCACAGCAGGCCATAAAATTTGAGAGGAACGATTTTATCGTTCGACTGGTGGTTATCTAAAGGAAATAAGACATAACCGAAAAGTCGTTCGTCTAGAACTACAAATAGTTCGTCAAAACGTTGTGTCTTATCGCCTTATTTGATAGCACTGCTTTAAAGTGTTCCTGTGGAAAGACCCCCTCTCTTGAAAGCTCAAACTCCCTAAGACAGCTAAAACTCCCCTGTAGTTGTCGCAGATGCTTTCGAAATCTGTGAACTGTCATAGTAGGGCCATCGCGGGCGGGTCAAAATCCACGGGCTGTCATTTTTTCCACGCATATAAATGAGAGATGAAGCAATATTTCCACCAATGAAGCACCGGGGTTACCCCGGTGCTTCATTGGTGGAAATTTTGCGAGGTGTCATAGCGGATCATCTCTGAAATATATGCCTGTAAAAATGCCCACCCATAGATTTTGACCCGGATGTACTGTAATGATAATCGGTTCTCTTTATTATATCCAGATGAACGGTAAATTGGTTATCTCAAAATTCAAGATTTTATTCTCTGTCGTAGACAAGCGAAGTGTGTGATGGGGTGGGTGAGCAGAAACGTGTATGATGGTTTCGTGGAACGAACTAAAGAATTAACCAAGCCGTGACAAACAATACTTTGACAACTTGTATCTTATCACGCAAATGAGTCCCCGGCAAACCACCAGAGAGAGTGACTAAACGAACAACCATTCGAGTCATCTCCCAAAGAGTAGGATCTGCCGTCCAATCAGGTGTAAAATTGTGGTGCTGTAAGAGGGGTGCATGGCAACCCTGCTTCGCGACAAGACGCCCGAGGGTTTAAAAGTAGGTGAATCACCCGAACTAAGTCATTGCCTTTCTGAGTCAGAAACGCAGTCTTAGTTCGGGTGGTTCACCCACTTGACTAGCGATGGTTTCACATCATACCTGCGAAGTATGCCACCCGTTTAAAAACAAATTAATATTTATTAAAATTCTATAATTGCTATTCAAGTTATTATCATATTATTATCATCAGCATTTTAAGTAAAATATCATGAACGAAGGGCAAAAATTATCTCAATTTTTGACAAAACTAATTACCGTTGTTTCCAACTCGTCTAAAAAAATAACACACAGAAGCATATTAAAATCTACTGTTGAAGTTACTGACCCCCCCCCACCCTCCCCCTCCCTAACACCCTCTCCTCCATAATAAAAGAACAGACTACAAAAATTAAAATAATAAAAATAAAAATAAAACACAGAAATAATAAAAAACTAAGCGCAATAATTAACTTAATAGTCGTGGAATAGTAGCGGTTATCGAACGTATCCAAGATATTGTTAATAAGAAGTAGCACACCAAAATTCATTGAATTGCAAAACAATAACATTTCGTCCCCTGAGTTCCAATGTGTTCTATGTGCCTATCGGCACATAGAACACATTGGAACTCAGGGGACGAATTGTTCAAGTTATTATCAACATACGACACGATGTGACCCTAACTGTCGAAAGCGTCGATGAACCCCAATGAATAAATCAATATATAAATATTATCAACAACCGTATTCTGGGTGGATAGACGCATCAATGGACAGCTATAAATAGAGCTCTGTGAATCGAAATTTATATCCTCGAATCGAATCTCGAATCGAATCGGGGTCTGATGACATCGACATCGAATCCGAAATAGCGCGAAACTATATTCGTGAAATCACTTATTTTACCAGCCTAATTACCATACATAAGCTTACGACTTGCGCATGCTTCAGGTAGCATGAGTACCCGACTGCAGTGGTTACAAGTTACTTGGCTACAGCAGCACTTATAAAATGGAGTGCAGGATTCCCGCGCTCCACTACATATGAGTACTGTTGTGTGTTCTCCATCGTGGGTCCCAGATTGTGGAATTCCCCGCCAATTAGTGTCAGAACTTCAGAAACTCTCGATGTCTTCAAAAGAAATTTTAAAACTTTCCTATTTACTGAAGCATTCTCCTGAACCTCTGTAAGAGGCAACCAAAACAGATGTGACTCTTTATTTCAGAAAAGTGTATTTATTTCTGTCAAGCGTTTTAGAGCACTATTTGTGATTTTACGTTCTAGAAAATCAATTATTATTATTATTAACAATGTAATTTGTAAGACAAACAATCATGCCGATGAGCAGATTGAACCGAAAACGTAACAGTGAACTACTCTTTCATTTTCAGAACACGATTCCGACAGTAGAAGACATTTATTTGCAATTGTTCTCCCGTGAAAAAAACCAATTTATTACACGCCTCTTCTTTGAAATCCCCATCTACAGCAACACTAAACCATGCGGAAAATAAAAATCTGTTCCGCACACAAGTGCCGAACGGAAATCGTTGACGGACTATTTTTAAACTGAAGCGAAATTTCACTAGAATTTTCTTCAAATCGTGCACCTCAATTACAATTTGAATCGCTAACGATAGCTAAAAATCGCCCATTGAGTTCCAATGTGTTCTGTGCGCCAGTAGACACATAGAACACATTGGTACTCAGGGAAAAAAATAGTGCCACGGATTGCACTCGCAAATTTGGTTGGCGATAAAATGTGTTCTTTTTGTTGATAGTTGTAAATGAATTATCGAGTTGCTAATACGTGTTTTATAGACTGAAGGCGTTTAATAAACATAGAACTACACGCGTGTGTGAATGGAATAATCAATATAGCATTTGTGCCATCGCGGAAGGATAACACCCGAGGCCTGTGGCTTCTTGTTCTGTTCTCCAAGGCTGTCACTCGTGCTATATCGATTAACCGATTCACACGCTCGTGTCGTTCTGTGTATTTACTCATTTCACAAATATGCCAAGCAAGAAGCCGAATCGATGCCGATTCAAAACCAGGCATCGATATCGTTATCGAGTCGAATCTTCGAAGTTTGGCAGGGCTCAAGCTGGATAGATGTCCGATATGGACAGATAGAAAGATATATGGAGAGATGGTGATATTCCATCCCGCCTCCAACCGCCCCCCCCTCCCCCCAGAATAAAGAAAGATGCTGAAGTTCTTCAACAACCTATGAATACAATTCTCTTTAACCCTTTACCCAACGTAACGGCCAAAACCAGCCAGCGCTATTCACAAAAATCGCCAATTCATTTTCATTATTTTTTCATTTTTTGTCTCAAAAACATAGGTTATGACCCCTCGTTGGAACGAGCTCGTCGAGCTCGTTCCAACGAGGGGTCATAACCTATGTTTTTGAGACAAAAAATGAAAAAAATTAGTTATTCAAGAATTTTGTATGCAAGAGTCGTCTGCTTTTCATGTTAGGTAAAGGATCAAGATAGGAGAGAAATTTAAACAAGACTGCAGTATACAATGGACAATAACTTAATTGTAATTGAACAAATCAGGGTGGGTTTTAACATTTTTCAGGACATGACGTTATCAACATTCAGCAGCACACCGAAGCTTCAATAACCACTGTTGAAAACATTTACATTTCAAAGAAAACAGTATATAAACAGTGGACAAAGATCTGTTTATTTCTACAAATCAACGTGTTTTTCGAAATAGTCCAAACAAATCATCAAGACGAAGTTAAGTTAAAGCAAAGAACTAGTGAAATATCAAACAGTAAGCGAGGTTTTCTACCGACTAGGGGTGTTCGACCGAATCGACGATATACCAAGGAAGGATCCGTCATCAGATCTCATACTAACAAACTTTAACCTTCGTCTTGTATGCACGTGGAAATTTTGGTTTGGATCACTATCAAGTATGCTGTCAGTTTGTGTGGATTCAAGTTGTTCAAGCAAATGGATCCATGCTTCTGGTCATAAAAAGGACATTTAATTGTCTAACAGGTGGAGAGATAAGTGTGGGAGCCGGGATTCGAACCGCTGACCTCGAGCACACAAAGCGACCGATTTACCACGAGACTAAGAGATCCGGGCCAACCAGGCTGGTTGGTAATTGACCTTTATACCTCGACCGCTACACTACTCTCCCCTTCTTTTGAGATTCACCACATCTGAATCGCACACATGTTCCTCCCTCAGAGCGGTCGAAACACCCACCATGCTCTAACACAGCGTCCACAACGCCACCAACTGCTGAGGATCGGACGAGCCCCCAAATGTAACAGGAGGAGAGATAAGTGCGGGAGCCGGGGCTCGAACCGTCGACCTGTAGCACACAAAGCGTCCGATTTACCGCGAAACTAAGAGACCCGGACCAACCAGGCTGGTTGGTAAATGGCCTTTATACCTCGGCCGCAACAATTAAAGGTAGAGAAACTTCACAAACGCTGTTACAATGGCAACCCCAACAAAACCCAAAATGATGAGAATTCTCGTCGTTCTCGTAATATTGCACTGGAATATAATCCACAAATAAAATCCACGTAGCGTCACTGTTTCAAATTCCCGACTCCTCTATCGGGTTTTGTACTGTTGCCACGAGCGTGGTTAATAAGGCCTTGTTGTTTTTCTCCATGTTACGTCCACGTATTTAATTGAATAATTCTCAGACGCTTTTACTCTAACTCTCCAAACACGATTAATATTGTCAAATATACACATTGTCGAGTTTTATTCCTGCGAAGTCAAAACGAGACTGTCTTTTCTCTTACTTCACACCATTTAACCAATTGAACCCGAGAAAGGGCGCGGTGGCTCAGTAGGTAGAGGTGCAGGCTGCAAGCCGAGAGGTCCTCGGTTCGAATCTCACCTGCGGCAACCGTGTTGTGTCCTTGGGCAAGACACTTCACCCTCATTGCCCACGTGGGGGGCACGGTGACGTTGTGTGCTAAGGCGTATTGCACGTCGAAGGTGCACCTGTCTTCAACAAATGCTAACCCTACTTGTGTGGAGTTGGTATGTTGGGGAGCTGACAGTTGCTCGCCGTTGCTCGGTGGTTCTCTCTGGGTACTCCGGCTTTCTCCACCCGTAAAACTGTCGAGGTCATGATCAGCCATTGTGCAGAAATATGTGACCTTAAGCACAAACAAATAAATAAATTGAACCCGAGAGACCGCTTTTCCAGTCCAGGATCCTGATGCGACCTGAATTCATAAAGCAGATGGTTGCGACATGACTGTGTGTGGTAGATCAATCAATATTTTCAACGTGCAGCCTTTGGCCTGCACGCTGAAAATATTAGTTGGTCTACCCCCAAATTATGAATATGGACTCTGCATTGGCATGGAAGATATTATCAGTGTTCAAAGTATTAAAAACGATTGGGAATCTATGATTATTTCGTTTGGAGCGGATCAAGATTTGCGGACTTCCCAGAAAACGTCCTCTTTACCAAGCGAGGAATGTGTGTAGAAAAACGCGTGTTTTATTCTCCCGTCAACAGGTAGTACTTACAGCTATTAATGTAATTAAAGTACTGATGCTGGTGTAATCCAGAGATGCCATACTAATGTACACGGCGTTATGAGACCTATGCTGTATTACTGTAAACTTACGGAAGCCCATTGGGGCCAACATATGTTGTGGGAGCATTGCGAATATTCGCTTTCAACATTGCGAATATTCGCATTCAATTACGAATATTCGCATTCAACATTGCGAATATTCGCAATGCATTGCAAATATTAGCAATTGAATGCAAATATTCGCAATGCTGAATGCGAATATTCTCAAAGTTGAATGCGAATATTCGCAATGCAGAATGCGAATATTCGCAATGTTAAATGCGAACATTCGCAATGTTGAATGCGAATATTCGAAATGCATTGTGAATATTCGCAATGTTGAAAGCGAATATTTGCACTTCTTTTCGAATATTCGCACTGCTTTGCGAATATTCGCAATACATTGCGAATATTCGCAATGCTCGATGCCACCGCCACACATGTAGGCCATAATGGGCTTCCGAATAAATTATATACCACTTATTGTTTGGCATGAAGGAAGGGCAATAACTCTTAAGTTTTGTCAAACAGTGGTGATTATCGACCTTTTCCAAGACGGTACTAATTTACAAAAGGCATACCAACATATTGGAGAGAAATAACCTCTATGTTTGTTAATATTCGTGTGGACGAGAAACTGTCCAGCTAATGATTGCCTGAACAAAGACTTCCCAATGGTTTGACGAATAGAGCAGCTTCGCGCGGGAAGATAAAAAAGAAGGGAAACAGAAAAAATAAAAAATAAATCCAAAAAACCCCAAAAACCCAATATACCAAAAACAACAAAAAATAGATATTCTTCCTTCAAGAGGTAAATGGCCTTGAACATAATGAAAACACTTTAGACCCCCCAATCCAACAGTTTCGAAATCAGGATACTATTCACTTAAAATGACCCCAAGAGGGTCATTCATGATTTGCGGGGGCCATTTTGTTTCAGCCTCCTGGGTAGACAGCTAATATCATTTTAAGGTACAGTACGTGGAGAGTGGATTGTAACTAAATCACCCGCGAAGTGGAGTTATCACCCAAGCTATAACTTTCAAATTTTGTACATATCGACAAAAACATAAGCAGTGTTTCAGCCAATGGACCTCCGGATTTATCCCGGAGGTCCATTGGCTGAAACTTTGCTTGTGCTGGTTATGCTTTGCAACAAATTTGCAATTATTGCTTGGGTGGAATCTCCACTCTGCGAGTGATTTAGTGACAATCCACTCTCCGCGTACTGTACTAATTGTGGTTTCTGCAAATGTGTTCATCCATTTTTCGTCTGTCGTGGAAAGGAATCAGTGGGTACACTTTTCCACTGACTACTATAAAACACCCCTTTAGTTAATATTAATGCCCAGAAATCTAAGTCTAAATCTGAATCCAAGAAATCTAAGTCAAGTCCGCTCTGATGCAATATAGCTGGTTTTCTGACACTGATGGTCCAGCTAATGGTAAGGAAGGAAAGGAAAAAATATCGGAGCACCAGCTTCTAGTCAAATGTCGTCTTCCTTAACAGGCAGACGACATTTGACTAAACCACTATCTGGGCCAAAATAGCCGTTTTGTATGTGAAGTTAAAAAATCACTCTTATTTCCCGGATTTATACGAGGTAGAACGAGGTAGTACTGCTAAAAATAAAGGTGAGGACAAACATCCTCTTGTTCCGCACAATTAGCGACCATAGACGTCAGTGAAAGAGTGAGATCTAAATTATCAAAATTGTATTTGAGTTGTTTTTTTGTATTACACTTATGTGCTTAAGGCAAAAGAAAATTAAGCTTTTGATTCCCAGGCACCAGCGCATTCCTTTTCTCGGCCCGCGTTCGTCATTTTAATTTCGAAGGCAAAATTCAAAATGTACAAAGGTACCATTTGATTTTATCGGTATCACATCGCGATTTGCGAAGCATTAAGTCGTATACATTGATACAGTATTGTTATTCTCTTCGCAAAATGCGACACGATTCTCATATGTATGTACAAAATAAATATTTATTTAACTGGTTGAGGACTAGATTATTTTTAGTGGTCTGAATTTGCTCATCAAAATGTTCTATTACAAATTATTGGAGAGTGCCTGTTGGCACTCTCCAATAATTTATAATAGAACAAATTTGTATAAACAAACTATTATTTACGTTTAACTGAATACGAAACATGTGTAAGGAAAATGCTACTTTTGCACTGGTACCCTTATTGTTTTTGAAAGGCCTAATTGTGACTTCTAACACGCAATCAGTTAAAAAACACCTTATTATTTTTTATCTCCATTTCAGGTGTTCTATATTGATTTTGTGTTGTGTGATCGCTGCTACAAAAACCTATCAGCGAAATCAACCTGGAAGCTCCAGTATTTAATGTTAGACTCACACAATTGGATTTTAGGCATTGGCGACCATAAAAACCGCCCTCCCTCATTCGTTTTTAAAAAAAATGCCTGAGAATCAATTATTTAATTTTGTTTGACCAAATATTCCTACGTATTGCTTGTCAAGGTCACATTCTCGTAGGATTTTGATGTGAAAAGGCAAGGTAGAAAAAAAAATGAATTATATCACTGCAGCCCGTATCATAGTAAATTCCATCTGTATGACCCAAACATGTTTGGAATACACTCACTAATAACTTTCATTACTCACAAATCATCCAGATTTCGCAAGGCAAAATCAAATTCGAAATCTTTTTTCGACAAACGGATTCAGTGGGTTTCTGCTGGGGTGCGAGATCGAAGTTCACCCGATATTGTAAAAACTTTGTGCGTGTGTTGTCTTGCTTCATTTTTTTGTCTAAATAGACGAAATGAATTGGTGATTGTACAGAACTGGTTCCACAAACCATTAATGCATCCTTTCTGTCGCTCGCCAATGGATTCACGACAAGCGTTTTGAAATGCGGCAACCAGAATCGCACACGTCATGGAGCCGTTTGACAAAGTTCACTAAAACCAACAAATAGGACAAAGCAGAATATATAAGACCAAAGAAACTCCGGGATTAAACCGGAAATACACAAGCTGAAACCTTGCTCGTGTCTCTTATGTCTTTTCTCAGACGAGTCTGAGTGTAAACTTAATTCCTTAGAGGGCTCGAAAATAGGCAAAACTCCTTTTCTGCAAAGACGGTGAGAAATATATTACTTCCACAATGGCAACAGTACCATGAGAGGTGAGTAACCAGTAAACGTTTCTTACAAGTATCCAAAAAGTCAAAGCAACATCATTTTGTTCAAGGACAAACACAATGGAGGTCTATTAACCCTTTGAACTATGTGGTATCTTCCATTCCAGTTCAATGGCAGCAATTAGAAGAGTCCATATTCATTATTTGGGGCAGACCAATCAATATTTTCAATGTGCAGCCTCGGGGCTGCACGTTGAAAATATTGATATGTCTACACCACACATTTATTGAACAGCCATCCTTTATAATGACGTTATGGCGTATCACGTTCCTGGCCAGAAAACCGTAAAACCGGACGCTCGAGGTCAAAGGGTCAATCTAGAACAAGACCTCTATTGATATGTTGAAAACGAACGACACTGATCCCTATTTTGATATCCAGTGTTGTCATTGCCATTCGTGTAGGCATTAATAACACCTATTTCACGATGATTACTCGACTGCAGCCATCTGGAATCCTTTATCCACTTTAAAGGACCCGTCGTCGCAATTTTACCGGGAACTAGCAGAAAATGCACTCCGGACGTTTTTATTCGTGAGATGTAACCGTTGCTTCTGGAGACGTGGGTATGCGTGGGGAACCAATTCTAACCACTCAACATGAGCTGTAAATTAACATTTCCGTTTCTTTATGTTCTTCCCACTGAACACTTATGTCGACATATGTTAAGTTCAAGCTGCAAATTCTCCCCCTCCCCTCCCCCAAGGGGAAGTTTCTGCTTGAAATGCTGTTATTTTGATCTTAGTGTGCAGAAGGTTAGATGGAGATTTGGAGGACGTTTCGTTGGGCTCGTTCCAATGAGGGGTCACAAGCTATGTTTTTGAGAGAAAAAAAAATAATGAAATTTGAATGCTGAATTTTGTGAATAGCGCTGGCCGTATATGACTGCTACGTCGATTAAAGGGTTAAAACTCGAGAGATCTGATACTTCCGGTGTTGATGTTCAACCCTTTATCTAACGTAACTGTGGTGTCTTTCGACAGTATTTCGAAATTGAGGTGTCACGGGCATACAAGGGCACACATTCTGATATATGTGGGGGGAGGGGAGGGTAGGGGGCGTGGAGGTAACCGGTTCTCGTCAGATCACCGAAGTAAAGCAACGTCGAGATCGGTTAATCCTCGGATGGGTGACTGTCTGAGCGATCGATTCGGACTTCGCGTTGTGTCCTTGGGCAAGGAACTTAACCCCGAATGTCCATATGGGGGCACGATGACGCCGAGTACCAGGGCGTACTGTTCGTCGTTGGCGCGCATGTCTTCAATCTATCTAACACTGCCTTTGCTGCTGTGTAGAGTTACGATGTTGGGAGCTGGCAGCTGCTCGTCGTTGCTCGGTGGTTCTCTCCGGGTACTCCGGCTTCTTCCTCCCGTAAAACTGTCACGGTCATGATTAGCCATTGTGCATAAGTATGTGACCTTAAACACCAATAAATAAATAAACACTGATATATGGCGTCTATCGGAAAGTGAGTTGTCGTTCTTGGACTAACTTCTACTACCGGTTGGTATGTGCGGTATTTAGACATTACGTATCGATTTGATAGCACATTTTCAATTTTTTACTTGGAGAGAACATCCGGGGACCCCCTCCATCAACCCACTCCAGTCGGAGGGGGTTGATGGAGGGGTTCCTCAGGTATTCTATCCAATGAGAAATGTGCATGACAATCAATATGACATAACCAGCAACATCGACTTGTACATTGCCCATCTCCAAAGTGACGACATGACCGCTGACAACTGTGACGATGTAATTATGACACACAATATACACACATGATGGTAGCCTTTTCCATCAGTTTGATCTGAGTTTTCACAACGCTATTCAACTGTATCATAGTGTAAATCAACGCATAGCCTGGAACAAAGGAGACAGCTTACATAAGCTATAGCTTGCTGCTGAAACCTCTTTCCTCTTTCACATTTATGTATCTTGATGAAATGTATCATAATATTCTGTCAAATTAAGAAAATAAAATATTCTTTAAACTAAAGAACTCCGCATACCAACCGGAAATAATTCATATTGGTCTCCACAATACAGAAGAGCTAATGAAATCAGGTGAAGACAACGTATTTATCGATAGAGCCCATATCACTGCCCATGTGCCCGAGCGCTTCGAATACAATACACAAAGCACTGTTTGGACGCAGCGTTCCATTGAAAAAATGCGCAGTTTTTGCTCCATATTTCATTTCTTGCACTATGTGGAAATTTGTTAAATATTGATCTAAAAATGTGTCCTTGTCTCGAATTTTTCGACGGCAGTAGAGGGAAAATCAGATGAGGGAACCGTTGGTCACATCTTAAATGTAGAGTCCTGCCAATTCCGAATAAGACTGCAATGATTTGTTAGTAAAGATATTGCTGTCCTAGACTCATCCACTCTCTCCCAATCTTTCTCTCTCTGCCTCGCTCTCTCTCACTTCTTCTGGAAAAAGTGCGAGGAGAGGCCACTTGCCACCTGTGCCCCGGGTCCCTACGTCCCTGCTTATGACACCTCATGAGAACGAGCTATGTTGTTAGGGCAAAACATGAATTTTTTAGTTACACAGGGCATTCTTTTGCAAATGTCACATGTTTTATATTAGGCTAAGGTTTAATATTTTACCACTCACAGAAAGTGGTTGACAGACATAATTATGTTCCTTTGGTCCCTTGAAACTGGGCTCGAGCGAAAAATGAGTTTTGCGAAAGAGGAACATTACGCGCAAAAGAAAAATGCAACCGCTTTTCATGACCACCGCTTTTTGGTGCGCATTGAGTGATGTCATAATTATGTGCGATTTGATACGTTACCAACAAACACATTGAACGTTCACTGCCCTTATCTCTATCCAAACGAATTGCTGGAACGTAAGGAAAAAAATGTCAAAACACCATCTACCCTACAAGATGGCGGCAGGTCAATCAATGTGGTTACTCCTCCCGTCAATAACGTTTGGGTGTGTGAAAGCTATTATATTTTGTTAATAATCACGAAACTGTGTTATAAACATTTAGGTTTCTTTGCTGCGAAACAATGTGTATACAGGGGCGCAGGAAGCACTTCGGGGTGGGGGTGTCACACACCGGGAAAAGGGCATTTACTCGCATTAGCAGCCACACCATACAATGCCGAAGCGTGCATGTCTCGAAGGCCGAATGTCCGATATAGGGGAGTTTGATAGGTTGGTGGTGGCCACCTCCTCCCAAACTCCCCCGACTCCCTCATTGAAATTTGAAAGCTCCCAGCGCGGATTTGTGGTGTATTGTAGCCATACTTCAAGAATAAATCATTGACGAACCTGGGAAGTGCATTATCTGCCCCCTCTCGTCCCCGCGATCCGCCGACACGGAGGCAGCTGCCTCCTCTGCCCCTGTGCTCCCGGCATCCCTGTCTGTACATGATCAACATATTCATTTTTCACACATGTCAAAGTGTCTTTAAAGCGCGATTGGCGATTTCGAGGCGTCGGAAAAGTAAAACGTTTCGAGAAAAAAAATGTATTGTTGAGCATTATATGTTATTGTGATGAATTGACGGTAACGTGGTCTGAGGTTTGCGACTCCGTACATGCACTACATTCCTGGACATGCAGTTGATGTTCTTGCCTATACAGTACGCCGTTCCGTTCTTGTCCGCGAATTGTTTTGTTTGGAGCATAAACCCACATATTGCACAGTTTCTCTGGCATCTGTCAGATCCCTCCCTTGGTTGTTGAACATTTTATTATGCTTGCTATAGACTATAATGTCTCCCAAGTTTTTCAGTCTTTTGCACGGAAACAGGGGAGGTTTTTCGAATGCCAACTTCTTGCGTTTTGAGCGGTGTAAAATGGGCAGCCGGCCCCGTGTTATTTCCCCGGTGTCGAGGAGGCGTCGCGATTAAGTGACCACAAACGGGACTCTTTCGTCGGTTGATGTGTTTGATCGTCTTTCTAGGAACTGGTTCCGCTTAGGTTGGTTGACATTTTTTAGCTGTTCACTTACAAACTCTTCGTCGTAACCTCTGCTGTGTAGGTGTTGTTTTATGTCATTTAGGTGGCATTCGTATACAGCATTATCGAAACAAATTCTTTTTACTCTTGAAGCTATCACATTATAAATTATTGTGATGAGTTGACGGTGACATGGTCTGAGGTTTGCGGCTCTGAGCATATGTTTAAACGAGACGCGAAGCGTCGAGGTTGAACATACGCCCCGAGCCACAAACATCAAACCATGTTACCGTCAACTAATCACAATAATGTATATGTTCCAGTAAGACACTACCCATAGCCTAAAACCTACATCATGAAACACGAGAGGTTTATTTACTAAACTTGTGCTCGTGAAAAGTTGCCTTGTTCTCTTGTGTACCCCTCGATTACACTGGATAAATAATCAATAAACCAGATAAACTCATTCCATCTTAGTTCAAATCGTAAATCGGTTTGTAATTTAAACAACACTTCATCCGGAACATCGTCTGCTGCACACGTGGAACATCCAGAAAAATGAAGAGGCTTGCTAGTCACTCCGTTGATGAAGCAGTTACGAAACGGACGACGTCATTGCAAATATTTCGCGTTGTGACGTCAGACGGTAACATTTGCCACTTGAGCCGTAAACATAGAATATACTGAGCGAGCTCTCGTCCAGTCAGAGGAGGATGATTTTAGTCTTGTTGAAACCTTGTCTATTCATAGCGACAATTGCCCCTCCTCCTCCCCCTCCTTGCCCCTCTGAGACGGCGCAGGAGAGCCACTTTTCCATGACCAATGGGCGTTCCAGCAATCAAGTTGTATAGAGATCACTGCAACTCATCTGTCCGAAAAAAACGACATGCTCAGCCTAACATGTGAATTCAGAACAGAAAAATGTCAAATGAGATTTAATTTCCTGTACAGCGGTACACGTCCCACACAAACACATCGTGCACCTGCTCTACACGACAAGACAAAATCATCCATGATAAATGATTTGTAAGTTACTTCCTCCTGGAGACACCGGAGACTATTTCAACAATATTGGAGTAATCTGCCACAGTGTTTTCCGAAAGTTATTTCTTTTTATTTTAACAACCAAACTACCAACATCTGAAACCACCACGTGTTAGATGATCAATCGATTTTCAAAGACCTCTCATCCCCTCGACAAACTAAGACTCCAAAAAACCCCAACAATTATGGGAAAAAAAAACAACTAAAACATTCAATTTCAATTGGTCTGCGCTAAAATTGAAACATTGCGCCATTACGTGAGTTATTTATCTATTTATTGGACATTGACGATACTTTCGACAGCCAGGATTACCTCATTACGTGAGGATGGAAGCATAATGGTCTCCCTCTCGATTGCATCAAGTCAATCAACGCGGTAACTCCTCCCATCTATGACGTTTGGTGACGTGACAGCTGTTACACTGTGACTATAATCACAACGTAACGGCTTTCACATCGTCAAACTCAAACATCAAACGAAAGCCTAGCACGAGAACTGGTAACACGTTATCTAGTTCCAATCTCCGCACTTATTGTGTGTCAATATTATCCCTTTACCTCACGTATCGGCCAAAACCGGCCAGCGCTATTCCCAAAAATCGTCAATTAATTTTCATTATTTCTTTCATTTTTTGTCTCAAAAACATAGGTTATGACCCCTCGTTGGAACGAGCTCGTCGAGCTCGTTCCAACGAGAGGTCATAACCTATGTTTTTGAGACAAAAAATGAAAAAAATGAGTTATTCAAGAATTATTACCAATCTATTCAAGAGTTCATTCTAGAATATAACCCAACCAGAATAGATGTTTGAATCTTCATGAAATCTTACATAATACAGAACAGTCGCCGTGAAATAGTTGTAATCCACACGTGGACAGTGATGTGAACGCATGCCTTTATCAGGTAATACAAATCATCATCAGCAAACTTTTAATTGACGAAGCACTGGGTTCTATCGGCTGAGTGTTCGCATAATTAGTGTTCGGAATATTATTGGTGTCTTCCCACTAGACCAACTCCCACTAGACCAACTCCCACTAGACCAATTCCCTCTAGACCAGTTCCCAAAAAGACCAACTCCCACTAGACAAATTCCCTCTAGACCAACTGTTAAATAATGTATTAGAATAGATGAATACTGGATATTATTAGTTACACAGTTTGTTGGTGGCCTAATATGGTATATATGGTGTCAGTTAATTTCATATTGGACGAGAGCGAAGCTACAATACCATAATAGGCCACCAACAAACTGTGTAACGAATGTATCTTACCGACTGCTGCATCGATGCCCAGAACTAATAACAACAGTGATTAAAATTAAATTTCAGAATTCTCACAATGTGTTCACGTGTCTTTGCCTTGTTACAATTTATGGGAGAGTGCCTACAGGCACTCTCCCATAAATTGTAACAAGGCAAATTCATACTTACCAAACAGTTTCATTTCGAAGGTAACATGACACACATCCACATATTCTAATACACAATTTAACAGTTGGGTTAGAGGGAATTGGTCTAGTGGGAGTTGGTCTTTTGGGAATTGGTCTAGAGGGAGTTGGTCTAGTGGGAGTTGGTCTAGTGGGCATGAACCATATTATTGCATCCGTGAAAATATTGTCCAGCCGTGGAATGTGACCAGTCCACGGCAGCCGTACCGTATTCAGTATGGCATGCTCTTTCAGGCACAAAACAAGAGATGACACCCACCTCTTCTGCTGATGAGTTGTGGTACTTTTTTCTTTAATAATTAAAACTTCGATACAAAGATTATAACAACAAAAAGATTGGCCCCGATTATTTTTATAACTTATTATTTTGGTCATCACTCTGACTGGAACATTTGTAGAGAAATTGGAGATATTCCAAGTTTTTAACCCTTTACCCAACGAATCGCCCGCATCCGCCCGCGTAATATGCAAATTCAGCAGCTGAAAAAAAATTTTTTTTCGAAAGATTTCAACAAAACCATATCATGTGATCCCTCTTTGGAACGAGCTCGTCGAGTTCGTTCCAAAGAGGGATCACATAATATGGTTTTGTTGAATTTTTTTGAAAAAATTAAAAAAAATGATATTTAAAGTAATAATTTTTGATATCGTCTGCGTTGGGTAAATGGTTAACTGTTCCGTATCAGACTTTGACACACATTCGTCAATGCTTTGGAATTATTTATTTATTAGGGTTTAACGACACTTTAACAGCCAGGGTCATATTATGTCGGTGACAGTTTTACGGGTGGAGGAAGCCGGAGTACCCGGAGAGAACCACTGAGCAACGACGAGCAGCTGTCACTCCCCAACATCGTAACTCTGAACTCTGCCCCGCGACACAGGCAGGGTTAGATTGGTTGAACACATGCGCACCATCGACGTCCAGTACGCCTTAGTACACAGCATTGTCGTGCCCCCATGTAGGCAATCGGGGTTAAGTGCCTTGCCCAAGGATACAACGCGGGAGCGCGAATCATTCGCTGAAATGGTCACCCATCCAACTACTAACCGCGCTCGACGTTGCTTAACTTCGGTGATATGACGAGAACCGGTTACCGCAACGTCACAGCGCGCCCTCAATGCTTTGGAATATAAACATACATGTACACATGGACTTACACTTCCACACTCATGGATTTGTTGCTCATGCAGTTCATCATCCTTGGGATTGGAACTCAATGTTGTTATTATTTTGTAACCGGATTAGGAGGGGGTGGCGCACAGGTTTAGCACGCCTTTAGTTATTTATATTATGGTGAAATGACATCCCAAATGTGGAGTTTATTGCTGTTTGACCTACCCTTGTATCTTCTGTTGCATTCAATATGAAATATCACCCAGGTCTCTATCACTGAGTCTGAGAAGGAGAAGGCATTTGTGATCTTGGACAAAAATATGAGAAAATATTGAGGATATATCGGAGAGATGACAAAACATGGCCACACGGGAACCATAGAAGAGCTGGTGTTATTTAGTTTAAGATTCTGTGAATGTAATGTTGGGTTCAAATGTGACAAAAAAGACAAAAAAAAAAAAAAAATGGAACTAACATTTGCATGCGCATTTTCAAAAAAACTGATGGGCATATTTTCCCGCTTTTTACCCAACACCCACCCCTGCCTCATCAATAGTTCCATTGTCTCAAATTTTACACCAAAACATGCGTGAAGACCATTCATAATGCTTCACACTTGGCACTTTCAGAGTCGGCGAAACCAAGGAGGTACCGTGATACGTGCCCTTCCACTTTTTCCCACAGACGTTACTTGGTTACACAAATAGTTAAAATGGACGCATGCAAACATGTCACAAAATGAAGGCATTCCTATTATACATTATTTGCAAATCCAAACATTTGGCCAAAGAATCTTATCTTCGGTTGCTTCGGTCCGTTTCTTCTACTTCAACCATCTTCCAACCCGAAGGTTTGCCTTCGGGTTGGACGATGATTGAAGTAGAAGAAATGGACAGGACAGTGACCTCACCGCGGCATGCTCATCTAACGAGACACTTTTGTGTATCATGGTGTATTTACCGATATAAGATCGTAACTTTTCTCCCACTGGGCCTTTAAAATTTGTGCCCCTCCACTTTTTCGAGCTTCCGCCGCCTCTGTGTCATTCAGGCTTATTTCGTACTCAAAATTATTTATTTATTTATTGCAGCTTAACGACACCTTCGACAGCCACGAACATCTCGTGTCGGACAGATTTACGAGTGGATGAAGCCGGTGTACCCACAGAAAACCATTGAGCATCGGCGAGAGACTGTCAGACTCCCCAACGTACTAATTCCACACAAGCAGGGTTAGCATTGGTTGAAGTCAACTGCACCATCGACGTGCAGTACGTCTTAGTACACAGCGTCGCCGTATATCACCGGGATTAAGTAGCTTGCCCAAGGACACAACGCAGTCATCCCTGGCGGGAATCGAACCGTGGGACTGACGGTTTGAAGTTCATTGCGGTAACCATTGTGCCACCGCGCTCGCTACTCAAACTTATTTATAAATATGAATATGGAAAAACTTACGATATGAGAAAACACATCGAGTCCACCCACCCATCAAACACGTTGTTTCTGTATTTTCTTCCTGCCCGCGCCCCTACCCCTGGTGGTTTGAAATTTTCTATTTTACGATCGGCAACCGTGAGCATTTCATTTAACCCTTTACCTAACATGAAAAGCAGACGACACTTGCAAAAATAATTCTTGAATAACTAATTTTTTTCATTTTTTGTCTCAAAAACATAGGTTATGACCCCTCGTTGGAACGAGCTCGACGAGCTCGTTCCAACGAGGGGTCATAACCTATGTTTTTGAGACAAAAAATGAAAAAAATAATGAAAATTAATTGACGGTTTTGGCCGTTACGTTGGGTTAAACGGTTAGTACATCCAACGTGCTGAAAAAGAAAACTGCTATTTTGAGTTTGTTCGCAGACTCGCCTCCACCTGTACGGAAGGAAGCCTCTACAAAAGAGCTACATTCACACTAAAAACTAAAGTGTTAAAACTGACACTTTCAAGGTGTTAAACCCATTCTAACTCTTAGGGTTTGATTTTAACACTCAAAGTGCAATGCTTTAAGCACTTAGACATTACAATCGTCAGACATCTGAAACTTGAATGGATGGCACTTCCCATGTGTCTAGCATTGGTGGTTCTTCCTGAATCGTCCATAATTTGATTTGCGCTTGGTGGGTACATAATTAAAAGGACACAACGCAGATGACGCGGATCAGGCTCGAGAGTTCGAGCCTGGTCCGCGTCATCTGCGTTGTTTCGTTTTAAGTGTCGCGACATTACACTTGTCAAGTGGTATTATTGTAACACCTGTCAAGTTCTGGGATATCTACACTTGAATAAAGTGCTAGTTCAGCACTTAGTAAGTGTTAAATACAGCACTCTAAGTGTAGTTTTTAACACTTTAGTTTTTAGCGTGTTGAGCATCATTGAGAGAGAACAACAATTCTCTGCCAATTTATAGATTTCACGAGCCCATGATGAAAGGTTCTGAATCCGGACAATCTACGTCACCAGAAATGACGCATGTAGCGATCGTCCCGATGTACGAATTTGACCTTTTTTCACTGAGCAGTCTCATATACAAATGGTTTGTGTACTGAAGACAGGGTTTTATTATTTCAACATATGCTTCCTTCTGCCTGTGTCTGATGGAATAATTCCACTTCGTTTGAAAAATAAGGACGTACAAACCAAAGATAAAAACCAAGTGCCTTTGATGCACCAACCGTCTAAATTGAAACGTCCTCAGAAATTCTAAAGAGCAAGTACGTACCAGGACACAAGTGTTGTTTTTATATCACTTCCGATGACGAAGTTTGTCCGCAGTGATGTGCTTAAGGACAATCGAATGAGCAGGTTCTCATCATCACTGTCTTGAATTTCATAAATGTAACCTCTGTAAGAACGGATTTGTAATGTAAGCAGTGTGTTTTATTTTTGCATTGCTAACGGAAGATGATCTATAAATCGCAAGTATAGTTCGCAAGCAGTGTTTGAAGATGCTATATAAGTAAGAAAAAATAATTGACTATGTGTTGGCAGCAAAGTAGAGAGGTATGTGAATTCAGTTTACTTTAGACCATATACACGTAAGAGTTGCATGTTTGATCAGACTTTCAGTTCGGTCTTGTCGGCTTTGAAGTCTCGCGCAGCCTCCTTAGGTCGGAATGGGAGGAAGAATTCAAAAATTAAACGAGACTTACCTGTAAGGTGAGATTTGATTGTAATTATACCGACTCATGTAGATTAAGAAGGATAAGCTCCCGCCCACATTCTTCGACAAAAACGTTCACCCAACCCATCGATAGTGACCACAAGACCTCACGCGGTGAATAGGACGTCCGTGCACACGCGCTTATCTCGCGTAGCCTCCTTACTCTACATGAGTCGGTAGAATTACAATCAAAACTCACCTTTCAGGTAAGTCTCGTTCAATTTTGGGATTTACTTTCAAATTCCCGCCTCTGATATTCCATAAATGTTAGTTATATATATAGAGGATATATACGCTGTTTTAATGAATATCGGAAATTATCTCATGAGTGTGGACCTGAAAGTTTTATTTTTCACGGGCACTTGCGCGAGTGAAAAATAATACTTTCAGGACCACACGAATGAGATAGTACACGGTATTCTCTAAAATAGCGTAGATTTTCTTTTTATTATATGCTATGTGACATTTTACTACGCAATATTCAGCCCAATTCGACTGCAAACAGTTTCAAGACAATAACAAAGATTTGCGGATCGTTCCTTCTGTGTTAGTAAATATCGGAAATTATCTTATGCGTATGGACCTGAAAGTTTCAGTTTTCACGAGCGCTTGCGCTCGTGAAAAATGAAACTTTCAGGTCCACACTCATGAGATAATTCCCGATATTCACTAAAATAGCGTAGATGTTCTTTTTATATTCTACGTGACATTTTACTGCGCAATAGTCAGGCCAATTCGACTGCAAACAGAATAACGAAGATCTCCTGATCGTTTCTTCAAGGCGACGTCATGCACCGAAGCGTGACGTCATTTAGGAAGCTACTAAAGAATATTTCTCGACACCCATAGAGTCGATAGATATCGAGATATATCTATTAGATAATTTGCGATAATTCACAGGCTAGCATATAATAAACACAAATTTTTCATCAAAATGAAGGTTGTGATATACAGAACACGTAAAATATATGTAAAAAAGAGGCAAAATAAAATGTCTGTATGTTCAGATCGAGAAGTCGTAGCATGAGTGCTTCAGTCTTCCAACTCTCAATTTTCCAGAGCAAATGGGCACTGAACTTGGGATAGGATTTATACAGAGTTGTCAGTATGTGCGATACAAAACACTTCCGGTTTCGTTTGCAACATGAGCAGAGAAGGCACCCGTCTAAATAAATCACGTCAATCATTGGTCGAATGCACCGGAGTCGAGATCGCTTGGACATTCCAAGTTTCGCATTTAGATTTTTTACTGGGGATATTTAAACAATCGGATTCGAGCCAAAAATTTACAAAATAAAAATAACATTCTGACTGCTTTTTCCTTGACAAATACTTTCTACAACTGGTCACATAATGATGGAGTGTGCTAAACTTATTAGCTATTTAAACACTTTTTGCTGTGTTATTCCCCGCAGTTTAGTCAATATTTGAAGTGACACTGATCGGTATCTATTGGTTTCGACCAACTGAATGCCGTAAAAATTAAAAAGCAAATTAGTGTTGGTACCCGGCCAGCTAACCGTGATGTCTCGTTGGCAACGAAGAAAACGCAGCAATTATCCAGTTGAAGAGTGCTTTTAGTTCAATTTTCGTGTAGACTGATTGTTACATGGGTGGTGTGTGATAAACACAGAACCGCAGAAATGTTTGAATGGGTTAAGAATTATCGTACACGATTGCTTTGGCCCAGGATATCACGAGAGCCTTTGGCTCTCGTGATATCCTGGGTCAAAGCAATCTCGTACGATAATTTTTAACCCATTCAAACGTATGTGCGGTTCTGTGTATGTAGGTTTCGGTGAATCGAATTGGCAAAGAGAAAATCTTATAAATCACCAAGTTTCTTGTCTTTTCATCCATAAACGGCTCGGAAAATGTGAAAGTTTGTTTGGCCATAAACAACATTTCTATGAAAAATCACCAATTTGTACTCCGTGCTTAAATGGAAAACCGTCCTAATAGCTGACTGACCGAAATAATTCAATATAAAGTGCTCATTTCGCCATTATATCTGAATATAAGTTCAAATAGAATCGATATAGCCATCATATGATGTTTATCAGGCCTATAATCAAAGATTGTATTTTCGGACTCCTACCAATGCGCGTCCGCCTTTGCTCATAATGGAAGACAAAGATACAATTAAGCACGGTCACATGCACTAATCAGCAAATCTGATTGGTTGAAAATTGAGATAGCACCTGCATTTAGGTATGAACCATTTCAGGGATTTAATTTTTTTCACCAGTGTTTTGTGCGGATATGGCCTGTGACGCACACAAAACGTTGATAACATTTTGTTCGCTTTGTGGAACCAAATCCTACAATACCTATATCTCATTTTCGCGCCAAAATGAACATAGCACATTTCCGCACTCAGGCGACGTAGTGATTTCATTTGCCCGGTGCTCCGTGCATCATATTTTTGAAAAAACGGAGATGCTAGCGCTTGTGTTTGTGAGGGTGGGGTGTGGGGGTTCGTGTGGATGTGTTGGTATGCAGAAGTACTATGGTGTGTGTGTGGGGGGGGGGGGGGGTGTTGGTATGCACACACTATGGTGTGTGTGTGGGTGTTTTTCGAAGGATAAAGTGGTGTTTTAAAGGTATTTAGAATGTTGGTTTCTGATCTCCCTCCGGGAGTCGAACCCACGGCAACCCCGCCTGGCAATCAGGCGTCCAACACCTAAACCTCTAGTCCATTGCACACCGTCAAAGACGATGGCTGGAATCTAGATTTTGTTAGATGAAGTTCTCATGATTACTTGGTTCATCTTCCTTTCGGAAGCAGCATGAAAGTGTGGAACGCGCTGGCTACAGTACGACGAAAGTGCTGTAGTTGGTCTCAGACGAAGACTGGCACGGGCACGCGTGTGTTTTTTGCGAAGAACACTATCATGTTTTAGATGAATTCAGAATGTTGGTGTTTTATCCCCTGCCGAGTAAAGTCGTGTTTTAAAGGTATTTAGAATGTTGGTTTCTGATCTCCCTCCGGGAGTCGAACCCACGGCAACCCCGCCTGGCAATCTGGCGTCCCACGCCTAAATCACTAGTCCATTGCACACTGTCAAAAACGATGGCTGGAATCTATCTTCTTAGATGAAGTTCTCATGATTACTTGGTTCATTTTCCTTTCGGCAGCAGCATGAATGTATGGAAAGCGCTGCTACAGTACAAAGAAAGTGCCGTGTTTGGTCTCAGACGAAGACTGGCACAGGCATGTGTGCGTTTTTCGAAGAACACAGTCACGTTTTAGATGAATTCAGAATGTTGGTTTTTGATCTCATGTCGGGCGTTGAACCCTCGGCAACCCCGCCTGGCAATCAGGAGTCCAGCCCCTAAATCACTAATCCATTGCACACCGTCAAAATACGGTGGCTGGAATCTAGCTATTGGGATGAAGTTCTCACGATTAGTTGGTTCAGTTTCCATTCGGGGGCAGCATGAAAGTGTGGAACGCACTTGCCACAGTACGACGAAAGTGGTGTGGCTGGCTTCAGACGAAGACTGGCACGGGTCTGTGTGTGTTTTTCGAAGGACACAATCATGTGTCCTTCGAAACACACGCACATGCCCGTGCCAGTCTTCATCTGAGGGAGTTAGACTGTTGGTTTATGATTCTCTGCTGTGAGTCGAAACCTCGGCAACACCGCCTGCCAATCAGGAGTCCAACACCTAAATCACCAGACCATTGCACACAGTTAAAAACAATGCTGGAATACAGTTGGAAAGGGTTCTGCACCCCAGTCCACCCGACAAACTTTCGTCAGCTAATCTAACTATGATGTGTTAGGTTATAATATTTATTATTTATTAGATATGTTTCCCCCCACCCCCCTCCGCCACACCAGATTTCCCCAAGATTTGCCCATTATCAAACTTGGCTGATATGTCATTATATGTCTGATATGATGCCATTTTTGGTCGATATGAACCAAGCTACAGTTGTCCCCCTTGGTGCGTTACTTAGCACAACCAATTTGTTTACAAAGAAACGTTCAGAATTATTTGTCGAAAGCAATCGAGAAAATTGGCGTTACCAGATGTGGTGGAAGAGTTTGAAAGAGAGTTTGGTACGAAATGATGGAAATAAGTAATGATTGGGCGATGAAGAGAAGAAAGTTGCAAAGATAAGTAAAGTGCAGAGTTGTAAGCGGAGATTTGTCGAAGTGGGAGAAGGAGATAGTTCATCTATCCGAACGTCGTGGCTTCCCCAATGGGGAAGCCGAGAGGTTCGAACAGATGAACAGCCTCCTTCTCCCACTTCGATTGGGTGATGAAGAGAAGAAAGTTGCAGAGATATTCATCGCAAAAGTGCAGAGTTGTTAGCGGAGATTTGTCGAATTGGGAGATGAAAACTGTTCATCTATCCGAACCTCGTGGCTTCCCCAATGGGGAAGCCGAGTGGTTCGGATAGCTGAATAAGAGTAGAGGTAACTTCAGATTTTATGAAAAGAATAAGAAACAGTAACACTGTCAGAAAAAAATTTATAACAGATCTGAGAACATTTTGCAATTATTTGTTTTGGCTTAATAAATAAAGAGGTTATTACTTCGTTAGTTTCACATCAGCGGAGATGTCAGACCCTGGTAACTTTACACCAGCCTTTGACTTTCGGTCTTAGACTGATATAAAGTTACCTCGGGCTGATATCTCGGCGATCAGGCGTCCAACACCTAAACCACTAGACCATTGTACACCGTCAAAAACGATGGCTGGAATCTACCTTTTTAGATGAAGTTCTCATGATTACTTGGTTCACTACCCTTTCAGCTGCAGCATGAAAGTATGGAACGCGCTGGCTAAAGTACGACGAACGTGCTGTGGTTGGTCTCATTTCAGCGGAGATGTCAGACCTTGGTAACTTTACACTAGCCTTTGACTTTCGGTCTCAGGCTGATATAAAGTTACCTCGGGCTGATATCTCGGCTGAACTAAGAGTAAGGGAAGGGGGAAACTTCGAACTTTGTGAAGATAGAAACAACAACTCTGTCAGAAAGATGTAACCGATCTGATATTTTTTTGTAATTATTTGTTTTAGCGTTATAAATGGAGACTTAGTTAGTTTCATATCAGCCGAAATATCAACCCTTGGTCAGTTCACATTCATCGAAAACTAAAATGCAGAGGAGTAAGCGGAGATTTGTCGGAGTGGGAGAAGAGTATCTTCATCTATCCGAACGTCGCGCCTTCCACCTTCCCCTTCACAAGTATGAAGTTATCTCGGGCAGATATCACGGCCGATATGAAACTAGCCAAGTCATAACCTCTATGTCACAATACAAGCAAATTGCCTCAGTCTCCAAGAAAGGTCTGCAATATTTTGCGCGCTCATATCAACTTCGGCAGTCAAGGCGTCCAACAATGCAATTCAAGCTTCAGCTGTCATTTTATGTAAACAAAATTGCAAATTCATATCGTCTATAGTTCAACGTACTTACATGCTTACGAATTCCAAAGAATATTATGCTTGTTCGGATAACAACAACAGTTCGACATAATCGCGATTTTCTACAGGAATTTCGTTCTTGTACATGGATTTAATGAATACTGTATTGTTCGCCCTGTGCAAAAGTGACAGCGACTATAACGATCAATAATACTGTGAGTTAAGTGATTAAACAAATTCGTATTACACGCTCAAGTTGGTGAAATAATTGATTATTTCAAACATTCTGGAGTGCAGAAGGAAAATGTCTCGATGCGGTTGTCTCCCTTACATGATAAATTCGCCAATTTTTCTGTGAGGGGAAGATGGTACGCTTATTGGGTTTAAAGATGGACTGTATTGGAAATGTGAATTTGGTATCGGTTTCGGTACTTTTAGGGAGGCATACCGCGTGTCATTTTGGCATCTGACTTGATTTAGATTTGCTTATTGTTCCGGGGGTGGGTGGGGGTGGCGGGGAGGGTGGGTTGGGAAGGGTGGGGGGGGGGGGGGGTTGTTGTCACACCAGGAAAATACAGAATAAGTTGTTCTTGTATCTTTCTACCACAACAGCACAATAAATGCCACTGCCAGTAAGCTCAAAATTGGCATTTTTCTAACAAAAATCATATCTCCACTAATTGTGTGACTTTGCCAAAGAAACCTTAACCTTTAAAGGCCTATTTAGGGAGCATGCGTCCCTGACATGCCTTCACGAGAGGGTCCTGCTGACAATAGACAAATCACTTGGGCAGTGATTTCTAGTCAAGTCTTGGCTGCCTTCACAGGCAGACAAGACTTGACTAGAAATCACTACTGGGCAACTGGGCATGTGCATGTTGTATTCGAGAAGGAATTCAGGACAACTTCTCGAGTCCTCAAGGATTAACAAAACGAAAAAGAAAACCAGTCACTCCTAACATGAAAATGAACATTCCAACTACTATCAAGCCATAACAAGACCTTTTTAAATGGCGAATGTAAGAAAGTTTGAAATTACAGAAGGTTTCGATATTGAATTATTGGTTCGGTTCGCATTTTCGGTATCGCCGTGTATTAGTATCGGTTTGGTTGTTCGGTTTACTGTCCATCTCTAATAGAGTTTCTCTATTTCTTAACCCCATCTATACTGATAAAAAAATACCGAAATTTAAAGTAGGAAATTTAATCATAATGCAACTAGGAATTTAAGCTATTGAATAGCGTTTCACAGACCTCCACATTAAACAAAGGCATTCCCTGTTGCTTTACAGGAAGAAATAGCAGCTTCAAATTTTGATGTTTCGACTTCGGTGTACGCTCCAAGGAAAAGGAGCATAACACACGAGGGGGGATGCGTGGAAAACATAAATTGATATGTGCCGGAAAGGGCATGTCATGCTGGCCATCCGTGTGAGATTTCTTAAGATCCGATTACTATCTGCTGAAAAGTTCGACCCTAGAGACGTAAGGTTCCACGTTCGGACGGAGGTACGGACAGATGAATGGGCGGACGGAAAGATGCTTTTTTTAAACACGGACGGATAAATACTGACCTGAGACTGATGTGCAAATAAAAATATAAAACGATGGTTATGATTTGGATAATTATGATTTTTTTCACAACGTGTATTTACTCATCATCATAGTATATCAAAACGACTTAAAACAGAGCCTCGCATTGTATTGCATCGCGAGCAACGATCATACCCTGTCCGGTATGTTACAACATTTTCAAGCTCGATTTAGAAATGAATCGTCCTCAAATAAATATTCGCCTGGGAATGAATTAAGCACAGATCAAGATAATCGGTCACAGTGAAGATTTTATTTATTTTGACAAATAACTTTTCCGCATCTTTACTACATCTGAAAACTCACTTCAACACACGCCATAAAGCTTCGGCCGTTTCAGAAGTTGCTCACCTGGCGTATGCAAGTTAGAGCTGTAGGTTTTTAAATTTCTTGTTCGGTTTCGGTTTTGGTTTTTCAGGTGGAATAAAACCTCGGTTCGGTTCGGTTTTCGGTTTGTTCAAGGCCAAATAAAATTCAATAAAACTCATTCTTATGTCCGGAGTCATAACTGAATGGCAGTGAAATTGAGTGAAATTCAATGAATGCCCGAAATAAGCTATAATACATGAAGAATCAGGAAGGCCAATATAATAATTACCTAAATATACAGAACTTTTATTGTGCTTGGCCATTTTTCGAGGTCTGACACCTACACGCAACTTGAGGAAAGCTGCAAACACGACTAAACTGAAATGTCGGAAATTCTCAGAATGTAGCCTTTCCAGAGTAGTGAGAGTACCCAGACACTGCCATTGGCAGTGTCTGGGTACTCTCATTACTCTGGGATGGCTACATTCTGTGAATTTCTGCAGCAAGAGAGTATTTAATAAAAAATGAAAAACCTTAGATTACGGGATGTCGACGGATTCGGTTTCGGTTGTTTAAAAAAACTAAAAACCTCGGTTCGGTTTTGGTTAATCTACATACAGCTCTAGTGCGTACCACCTTTGAAGTGAAATTATTTAGTCTATTAGGATTTGCCTTGTTACAATTGATGGGAGGGTGCCTATTGGCACTCTCCCATAAATTGTAACAAGGCAAACATATGTAAACAAATTTTGATGATCAAAAATAATTCAGCACTCTACCAGTTGTTGCTCTGTATGATAGAGCTGTAGATTAACCGAAACCGAACCGAGGTTTTTTGTTTTTTTAAAAAACCGAAACCGAAACCGTCGACATCCCGTAATCTAAGGTTTTTCGTTTTTTATTAAATACTCTCTTGCTGCAGAAATTCTCAGAATGTAGCCTTCCCAGAGTAGTGAGAGTACCCAGACACTGCCATTGGAACTTTTTTTTTAACTGTCACAGAGCTTAATAATAGAGAAATTACAAGTAAACTACTTTAATTGGCCAATCCAAAAATTCTTCAAAAGAAAAAAAGGAAAAAAGAGATAAAAAAACACGCCGATGTCGATGTTTCAGCTTTCAATTTTTTCCTATAAGGCAATTAGGAATGCAACCAATTCAGTCTTGTGTGACGGACCTCAGAAAGCTCTGTCAAACAAGTCTTAACTGGTTAGATTCCACGGGAAGTGTTTGATACTTGAAATTGCGACTTCGTCGTCACTGTGGATTCAATGAATATATTTGTCTAAGTATTTTATCTATACGTTTTGTATAATGAAATTAAATTTGAATATATCAGTAGCTTTCATTTTCTTTTTTTATGGATAACCCGTGAACACATTCTGGTGAATACTTCGACTCTAAACGAGATTATTTTTTTTTATTCCAATAGGGAGAGATGTAACAGAAATCCTCAAAGGTAGGTGGTTATCGATCCGGGAGGTCAATCAAGCGTTCAGTGGTCACTTCAAATTTGGAAAACAATCCAACCATTGATGATAGTCAACAATGCCTTTAATGACGATAGTCTATGTTAGATATATTCCAATCAAAGGTTAATGCCCAAACGATTACAAGGTCAGTCGACGGTTATACAGCATTGTGATCCGAAATGCAAATAGAAAGTTTCGATCGGATCTTAACTGGATGAAAAGCATTTTTTTTAAATGATAATAAACGAAGAGCGAGAGCTGCCATACAAATAGAAGGTACCAGCCGCCCTCCTCCGTTCGAGCCTGCCAACTCGTCCTTTTTTTCAAATTCCACGTGGGATTGTGTGTTTCATTTTAAAGGTCGACCCCAAATGAGGGCTTCAAAACACATGATTGGTAACCCTGAAGACTTCCTAACCCTTAACCCTTTACCAAAAGTTACGACCAAACCCGGCCAGTGCTATTCACAAAAAATGCCATTCAATTTTCAATATTTTTCAATTTTTGCCTCAAAAACATAGCTTATGTCCCCTTGTTGGAACGAGCTCAACGAGCTCGTTCCAACGAGGTGACATAAGCTATGTTTTTGACGCAAAAATGAAAAACAAAAAAAGAAAAAAAGAAAATACTCAATAATTTTGTTTGCAGGTCTCGTTTGCTGTTCATGTTAGGTAACCGTAAAGGGTTAAAAATTGCATTAATTAGATTGGAGAGTGATCATCAGTCTTTTACTGCACTGACACGAACATCTCTGTTCTATTGTATTGGTGACACAATCAAATACCTCACACTCTAGGAAAAAATACAAGAGCTAAATCTATTGTTCTCTCATAATTTGTATTTGTTTTCAAGCCTCTCTTTCCCCCAATCCAACTTTATCAATGAACTAAACGCGCATTGCATGTACATTCATATGGAGTGGGCATGATAAAACAAGTCGTGAGGCTCTAGCGCAGGAAACAGAGACAGGTGGGGGTGAAAATGATTGATATACCATAATTTACAAATTCTTTGAAAATATCCTGGGTCAAAGGAGTTGCTTCTCAAGACACACCTGTATATGAGCTGTTAACAACTAAGGCACCCTCCTTAGATAAAAAGTGGTTTCTGGTGTCCCCCTAAAGTATAAAAAAAACTATGTAAACGCTTCAAAATTCAATCTTGGAGATATGTATTCAAGTCATGGTATCTCTTTTGTGAGGAGCTAAAGATAGCAAATAGCAAGAACTATCCATCGATGAGTTTTAGAATACGAAAAAAAATCAAGATACTTAATAAACACGAGTACATCAAAAATTGGAAGATGAAGTAATAACATTTATAACAAATTATAAACGAACTTTTGTATGGGTGAGTAAAATGTTTGTGAGCTGAATGCCCAACCTGACAACAGACCCCATTAACCCCAACCTTAAGGCATACACGCACACTCCTGTTACACAATATTTAATATGAACACCAAGGCCTCAAAAGTAGTCAAAATAGTGCAGCGAGACTCTCTCCGTGTCTGTGTGGAGTGCCATAATAACCTTAATTTTATAACTGAGTGATAGTTAGGTACTAATTGTAACCTAAAGGAAGAAAATAGAAAGAATATATGTTTTTATCAATGTAACCTCAAGGAAGAGGAAAGTACAACCCCCCTGCCCCCTCCCTCTCTCTCGATCTCTGTCGCTGTCTTTCATTTTGGTTCTTTAAAAATAATAGAAAACCAGACGTGCATTACATCGTGTTATATAATTAGACACTGCTTTCCCACACATGAATTATTGAAAAAATATATACAATTATACTTGAAAATAATGTTATAACTCTATGTAACACTTTTATGTCTGAAAATATAATTTTTTAAAAAAAAAAAACATTAGAAAAATAGTTATTCAAGAAATTCTTCCGCAAATGTCGTTTGCTATTTGTATCAGGTACACTCAAAAATCAGTTGGGGGTGAAATCAACCGAAATCAACGGGGTTGAGTGAATATGAACCCAATTGGGTTCATATTCACTCAACGTAGTTGATATGGGTTTAGTTTTAACCCAATTGAGTTCAAGTGTAGATAAATTATTGAAAAATAAAAATATTAATTTAATTCTACTTATATTTTCCATATTGAGCTATTTGATGGTGATTGTGTTATAAACCTGAATTCTCCATGCTATTACATGTACTCCTATTCTACAAAAGGATCGGCCTGGTCCACACATTTTAGAATACCAAGGACTCTCTTCTAATTAATTTAGTAGAGAATGTTTCATATGAAATATGAGCAGTTCAAAAAAATTAAAACGGAAAACGAATTCGGAATAATAAAAAAAATGAACAAAACTGTAACGTCTGGGGCGATTTGACACGTCTCTTATTTGTAGATATTTCACGTGGCGAACAACAATATGGACTCGTCACAATTACGCCGGCTATCAACTTGCACTGCAAATAATCATGTACACGCTATTGACTGAATCTATATCTGTGTCGGAAGAATTGCATAATCCAAAGATGTTGTCTTTGGACAGATAAAAAAATCCCATTCCAATAACTGTACGCATATGAAACAGTTACCAACAAAAATGTCGGATCCCGTCAGCTCCTTAAAGATTTTACATTCTGGGCGGTTGCTGCGAAATGATAACGATTTTTCGTGTGTGTTTTTTGAGGGTGATAGTAAATTTAACACAAGGGATATGGGATATATTAATTGAAATTTCGAATGTTATCGACTTTTTATCGTCGATGTGCGCATCATTTCACAATCTTCAGTTACTTCCCCGCACAGTAGTATAAAGATACAGAAGCTGATTTTTTACATTTTTTTTCCTCATCAGTTTGAACATTTGATTATTATTCGCTGTTGAAACCAATTTAAAAATATGAAAACAATGTTTTCACCATCTTTTCATGTACTGTAACTTTTTGTCTGTTCCTTATACCAACAGTGTGCGCATCGGGACATAATACAGACACTGTCATTTCCATTGAAACAAAAGTCTTGGAGGTGAGATCTGCTAACTTTTTTTCCCGGGAAACATAAAAAAACTTGCATATTACTGTAAAAACACATTCGCTAAATAAAGACCCAAAGTGGGTTCTTAAGTCTTTCAACACGAAAGGCCGCTTCTCCGGTCCAAGAACACGATACGTCATAATGTCATTAAGTAGGATGGCTTCAAAGTGAACGTGTGTGGCAGAACAATTAATATTTTCAGCGTGCAGCCTTCAGGCTGCACGCTGAAAATATTAATTGCTCTATTCCCAAATAATGGATATAGACTTCAGTCCACAAGTGTTCAAAGTATTGGTAGGTATGATATTAATATATATCCTTAATGACATATCTGAGAAGTGGTTGCTTCTAATTAGCTTGCCATAAAAAGCAATGTTTCCTTTTGTAATTGTCAATAAATGAAAACAACAAACAGCTCAGAGAGCTGTCTGTTATTTTCGTTTATTAACTCTTTTGGCACGGAATAATCTGAGAGACAGAATTCTTAGCGCCTAATATTCATCAGGAATTTTACAATAAGTATAGGTTGTTAGACTAGTATTATTTTAAAATATGTTCTAATGATCTCATTGACAGTTTTTCAAATGATTTTCTGTATATATTTAAATGGCACCTTTATACTTTCAAGGGACGATATCGTTGTTCATGTATAGGACAAAAATGGTGCATGAAACATAGGAATACGTATCTTTGTTCAACCCTTTACCCAACGAATCGGCCGTAATATGCAACTTCAGCAGTTGAAAAAATATTATTTTTCAAAAAATTTTAACAACACCATATCATGTGACCCCTCGTTGGAACGAGCTCGTTCCAACGAGGTGTCACATGGTATGGTTTTGTTGAATTTTTTTTAAAAATTTGAAAAAGATTATATTTAAAAGAATAAATTTTGATATCTTCTGCGTTGGGTAAAGGGTTAAAAGCACTTGGAAATGGACACACACAGTTGGCTAAAATGACTACTGCAGTACCTTTCCGCGGTCTGCCGTCTGTCGACTTTAGTCGCCTGTCGCGCCAAAATAGTTAAAGGCAACACAATGAAACTTGGCTTTAATTTCTACTGATGTCATTGGTGTTTCCTCAACAATTATTTGCTTCTTAATAAGCCTTTTTCGAAACTGCCATCTTGGCTTTTAATCTATGCAAGGTCAAAGATCGCAAGAAAAACGTTGGAAGCAATGGGAGAAAGGAGCGAGGCAAGTGCATCAGACCCCATTACGTTCGTCCAGCCAAGGTTACCATTTGTTAAAGGCAATGGCAATATTGTATGCGAACTTTCGTTATTTCGAATTGAGTTCCTATCGACTTAAATGGCGTTTGAATGCACACTGTGTCATGACTCTGTGGACGTGAGACTGTTTCGACAACTTTCGGGGATTTCCCAAGCCAGGAAACTCCGTGCAACGATGGTTTTCTTGTTGCCACTCAAAACAAGTCATCGCCTCCGTAAAACAATTCTTTAAACCTGTGATATTTCATCGTTTAAAGTCATATAGGGTTGCCCCTTCAGTTAATGCAAATAATGACATCGGTTCCACGAATTTAAACTTGGTATTTTACAAATCTAGTTGACTTGGTTGACACAGAACTCAACGGGACGAATATGGAAATCGCTTTGTTTACACCCCGCGACCTGTAAGTTTGCACAGATGAAAAGTCAAGATGGCAGCTTCGAAAAAGGCTTATTGGACTTTCCTCGCTCATCTAACTGGAAGGAACATAACTTCATCGAAAGTAGATTTTCATGACGATATATGTCAAGGATATACGCTCCTTAACCCTTTACCCAACGCAGACGATATCAAAATTTATTATTTTAAATATCATTTTTTCAAATTTTTCCAAAAAATTCCACACAACCATATCATGTGACCCCTCGTTGGAACGAGCTCGTCGAGCTCGTTCCAACGAGGGGTCACATGATATGGTTTTGTTGAACGTTTTTGAAAAATAATATTTTTTCAACTGCTGAATCTGTATATTACGCTGGCGGATGCGGTCGATTCGTTTGGGAAAAGGGTTAATAAGTATCTTAAAACAGGGAGAGGTGAGCGCTGGCTATCTAGAGAGTCAAACTTATTATAAACATTTTCTCCATCTCCGTGACATTGGACGTTGCGCTGGTTGCAGCTGGATTTTTAGTTTCATGTCACGAAAATTGAAAGGGCAGAATTAAACTTTTGAAACTTTGTTGTATGTGGTATTTCATGAAAGATTCAAATAAGATATCCCGGGAAATTTATATTCACTTCCAGAGTAGATGGTAAAATTTTCGAATGCACTCGTCTGCAGTGGGATGGAATTTGAAAACTGAAATCTCAGTTGAACATACTGGGAGGTAATGTGAAAAACACCATCTTCTGCCTCGCCTCGAATTTCGCAAAGTTACCCCAGTTGGGAGGTTGGACGCCAGCCCCTTTTTCTACGCCGAATTGGGGCTTCCATTTCTTATGAACCGGCAGAGTAGATAATATGTTCGCCATCAGTTGCAAAGCAATATTATTGACTTTTTGTTTTATGTTGATTAAAGCTAAGTATGGAAAGTGAGAACTACAGTTAAAACCAGAAGTCCTGTCACGAACTGTGCGCTTATCTAGGCTTAATTGCGGGTAGGAATTGCGCGCAATTGCCATACCGAATGGCATTCAAAGCATGGCAGGTTCTCCTGGTTACTCAGAGCAAACACAGGCAGTGTTTCTGCCAATGGACCTCCGGGTTACCCGGAGGTCCATTGGCTGAAACATTGTTTGTGAAAGGCCATATGTACAGAATATTTGATAGCCTTAGTATGCTCATAACGCGTAGAGTAACGCACAGATCGACGTGCTATTTGTGCGCATTTCATGACAAGACTTCTAGTTTTAACAGTATTTCAAAAAATGGCCACGTCGGTCATACAGCCGAGGTGATGTTTTAGAAACGAAATCATCCGAGTTGCGACGCGTGCTACTCATCTTGTTTGGAAAAGTGTACATTATCATTATATATGGAATGAATCGTTGGTTTTTTCTTGCACCCAAGAGCATGACATGAAGTCCAGACGCGACCAAATGCCGTAGATGACATTGATTATTTTTCAGTTATTGCAGACGACCTCAAGAGACGAACATGTTTAGGTGATGAGAAGATTTGTTGTCAAGCAGACAATTATTCAGTTCCTGGAAGGACACGACTTTAGTTTTGTGATGTCTGGGAACTTGTTGTCAACGCTTACTCCGACAATAGCTCTTTATCAGAATAAATCGTCGGTTCTAACAACGATTTCACACGTTTATATCTATTAATCCTAACGCCATGAATGGTATTGCCTTGTGCACTACCATAGACAACGAAAAGGGCGAGTCTATTTTGAGTTTTCGGAGAGTTTCAGTAATAACTTAATCCTACAGCCCTCTCGGGCTGTAGGATTAAATTATCACTGATCTTCCTGTCCACTTGGGTGTTATTGTTTTGTCTATTTCTGTACTTCTGTCAATACAAGGGTGAGTGGAGAACATTTATGATCACCCTAGAGATGGGCCGTACTCAGAGAGCATCACCTGTCCATTGAGTGAATCTACGTCGCACCACCTCGTTGTGTTGTTTGGGATAAATTTTTCTCCCCCCCCCCCCTCCCACTGCATGTGTAACATACGTCTGTCCAGGGTGAGATAGCAGGGAGAGACAGATGTATCCCACCCCACCCACGTAACGTTATACATTTATAACGTTATTATGATGTTATGCATATCGTATTAGTTTCTTGCTACCCCAAGATGCCACCGTTCCTAATTGATTTCGTGGTATATACCTTTGGTATATACACAACTTTTGGCATGCTCTTTCCGATGGTGTCATTAGTTTTTCAAAACAACGAATACCAAATGAGTTGATTATATGAGCACGTGACCGCCAATTACCTCTGCTAACGTAACCGCTGTATGGTGGGGGGAGAAAAATAATCTCTGATGGGTACGGGTGTGGGATGGGAAAATCTCACACTCGGGACAAGATACTTGGTCCAGAAATCGGCAAGCCTCGTGTCTGGCCCAAATATCTTGCCCTCGGGTGAGATTTTCCCATCCCACACCCGTACCCATCAGGGATTATAATAGTCATCTGGAAGTGTCGCTGACTCTACATTCAAAAAGATAACCGCCGGATATTTATAATATAAGTTAATGATGATAAAGCAAGACTTTCTCACATGCCCGCATCCAGAATGGTCCCTGAAAATATTATTATACACAACAGAACTGACCAGGAATGAATTTGTCCCCCTCCAAAATGTTCTGTTTCTCTTCAGGGCCCGCGTTCTCTAGTTGATGACGTCACCTGATATTGCTCCACTCTTGGTAGTTACCTCGCTTCGTTGACACAACATATTGTCTATTTGCTCCTTCCAAGCATGAAGGTTTACCAGTTACCACTTTTCGCCTTGATTGCGCTCCTGCGTTACCAACTCTCAATGTCTGGCGCGTATTATACTTGTTTCAACAGTACATCGTCATCTTAACCCCGCTCTTATCCTACATTTAAAACTGGAAGTCCTGTCATGAACTGTGCGCTTATCTAGGCTTAATTGCGCGTAGTAATTGCGCGCAATTGCCATATCGAATGGCATCCAAAGCACGGCAAGTTCTCCTGGTTACTCACTGCAAACACAGGCAATGTTTCTGCCAATGAACCCCTGTCCATCGGCTGAAGCATTGCTTGAGCACAGGCCATATGTACAGAATTTGATAGCCTTACTATGATCATAACGCGTAGATTAACGCGGCGATATATGTGCTATTTGTGCGCGCATTTCATGACAGACCTTCTAGTTTTATCTGTAATAACTTATTCTTCTCTCCTAAATGGTGTCTCTCCAAATAAAACTTCTTTTTGAGTTCACTCCACCCAATAACTTCCTGTAATGCACTCAAAAATTTCTCCCCAAATAAAACTACCCTTTTGTTACTCAGCCCAGCAACTCATTCCGACACCCATCACCGCGACAGCCAGTGGCTGGAGTTCCAAACTTTCCTTCAAGTGGACACTGACTACCGAATATTTACGGCTTTCTTAAATATTACACTAATATTCCCAAGAAGAGGTCGAACAGTCTCTCTTTGAACAGTGCACTGGTGATTATTGAGTATATTGAGTTTTATAGTAGCGACAGCAATTAGTCAACTACACGCTGAGTTCATATAATGACAATACGCTCCACCTAATTTGCGTCTCCACGGATGTTAGGGTGGTCAACTGTTCCACTGCCATACCTGTCGCGGGATGGAAAAAATGTCGATCGCTCGAGGCAATGTTTGGCTAATAGCTTGTCTGGGCTATCAACAATTCAAAAACATCCAGCTATTTACATGTCGACATATCAATTTCGAATCGATCTTGACCAGTGGCGGCGCAATGGAGGGGTATGTGGGGGTACTTACCCCTCCACGTTTTTCGCCAAGCGTAGTAAAACAATACTGTCATTTTAATTTTTGTTGTGTTGAACGTTGCGGTGTAATGGTCGGTATGCTTAATCCCATATTCCCAAGTGCACTAAATCAGAGAAGTTTTGAAATTATGTTTGCCCCCCCCCCCCCCACCCCCGTCCCCCCACACACACGCTAGCTGCAAACAACAAACAAGAGTCGAGGGTCCAAATTGCAACAAGGCATGCCGCGTTTAAACGGACTGAAACATAGTGCTTAAGAGTATTCGACGAATGCTAGAATCGAGAGCGTGCAAGGCATCCTTTTGGAATTCAGCCTGCAGCAATTTTTAAAAAATAAATAAAATTTAATATTTTAGAAAAATTCTCAAAGGTATAACTCAATGAAATCATGCAAATATGAATATCATTGGAACCGGCTTGTTCAGCTGGTTCCAATGATATCCATATTCGCATGATTTTGTTGCAAAACAGTTAAAAATGTTCTCAACTTAGGGAGAGGACCTCCCCGCCGAAACCCACCTCAGCTCGGCGCTGCACAATCCCCAACTGTACCCCCTCACTTTTGTAAATCTGGCGCCGCCACTGATCTTGACAACTGCCAACTTTTGCTGAACATCAAGTCCGAAGGGTAAAATCACATAAACGGGGAGATTATGAGCTGCTAGACGTTTGGTTTGTTGGATATAGTGTCACAGGAAGTGACATGAGAACAATATTAGGCGCGGTTTGGGTCCGTTCGCCTCATGTGACATTTTCTTATCGTCATTTTTCATTTGTTGACAAAAGCTGATGAGTAGTGATTCAATGTAATAAGGGGAGTAATCCAACACCTCATTGATCGCCAAGAAAATTATTGATTTCTTCTCTCCGAAATATTTGGGCGCATTTACAATTCCGAATAAAAAAAAGACATTATTGAGTGTTAAAGGATGGAAGGTAAAATGTTTCTGGGGCCTAACGCTCGATGTGTATTGCATGGTACCAAGCTTCATGCTCCCTCTAGCGGTAGTATGTTTGTTTTCGGTCGGACTCTTTTGCCGATGAAGTAAGTCAAGCTCCATAGAACGGGAAGTCAATTAGCGGAACATAACACTCCGAATTCCTTAACCCTTTACCTAACATGAAAAGCAGACGACACTTGCAAACAAAATTCTTGAATAACTATTTTTTTTCATTTTTTGTCTCAAAACATAGGTTATGACCCCTCATTGGAACGAGCTCGACGAGCGCGTTCCAAAGAGGGGTCATAACCTATGTTTTTGAGACAAAAAATGAAAAAAATAATGACAATTGGCGATTTTTGTGAATGGTGATGGCCGGTTTTGGTCGTTACGCTTTGTCAAGGGTTAAGTTCATACTCGAACTGGCTTTGAGTACAGGTCATAATTTTGTAATGGCATACTGCCGTGGGCAAGGAAAAGTGCTGAATCTCAATCAATCTACCTAGTGGTCGATGAACTGTTTTTTCGATGAGTTCTAGCTGGACTGGCAAATGGGTAAGCATGTATTCGAGTACCAAATAACATTGTTTGACCAGGGGTGGATGGAGCACCGCGACTCAGTGGTTAGATCTTTGGCCCTTCTACCGTAAGGCAGATGGTTCGATCCTGACCATCGGTAACTGGGCTGTATTCTTGGGCGAGGCACCCGTTTCCCATGTGGGGTCACCGAGCGTATTAATTGGTACTGCGCGTCCATATTACACTTGCCTTCAACTGCTGGTAGTTCTACTTGTGCAGAGTTAGCAAGGCGGGGAGTCTTACAGTTACGTCGCGCTGCTCGCTAGTTATCTCCGGAAATTTGTTTCGTTCAATCCCACTAACAAACAAATCAGGGGTGGATTCGGGGTCAGGGTCATTCATGAGTCCGTGTCACCAAATGCCTCTAGGAGCTTGAGGTTCTGCACGGCCATAACAGAAAAGTAGAATGACACACCAAAATATTGTCCCAAAGTACCCTGGTATCCCAAGGCAGTGCACCTGTATGGCGGGGTATGGATCAACACGTGACACACAATGTAATTCCTTTGTAAGAGACTCTCTGAGGCCTTGGAGGTCATTGCTTTGCGCATGAGGCTATTAGCATTGGGAGACACTGGAACTAAAATTTTGTGTGTACACTCTAAAATCAGTTTGGTTGAAAATTAAACCAAATAGACTGGGTTGAGTAAATATGAACCCAACTGGGTTCATATTCACCCAACCCGGTTGATTTGGGTTGCTTCTTAAGCAAGCCTGGCACTTTCAGGAGAGCGATTTATTCGCTCGCCTACTGCCCACCTTAAAATATTAAGGCGGGCGAAAAGTAGCCATCCTGGCCTTAGAAAATAATGATTACTATAACAGCCTTTTCCTAATAACCAAGGACCGGGGGTATGAGAGGGGCTGTGTAGCCGTCTCACAGGGACCTTGTTGGCAGCACCAAATGAAATGTACAAAGCCCACTTATTAATACTAAGACTTCAATTTGCCAGATTTCCCTTTTGTCAGCTTGAGGAGAGCTAATCGCCCCCCCCCCCCCTAAGCCGAGGGGAGCAATTTTTAGCCCTCCTGCATTTTTATGATTGCCAGGCCTGCTTAACCCAAATGATTTTAGATTTTAGAGTGTACAAACATAATTATGTCAAGATTATAATAAGGTTGTTGCGCAGAGTATTGTTGAAAACCAAAATACACGAATGTGTCCACATTAGCACTTATTGAAAACCTTACCAGATTACGTGGCCACTCCGCAGGCTTACAGTCTTGCACAGATTTTTTTGGTTTGGATTTGATGCCCTTTTGCAGTGACATAAGCGACTGAGTCATTGTGACATGAGCGACCATATTTGTCAGAGTAACATTAGCAACTGTTGACTAGGAAAGATTAGCCGCTTGAAAATCGATGAACGTTTCGCAAGTTTAACCCTTTACCCAACGTAACGGCCAAAACCGGCCAGCGCTATTCACGAAAATCGCCAATTAATTTCCATTTTTTTTTCATTTTTTGTCTCAAAAACATAGGTTATGACCCCTCGTTGGAACGAGCTCGTTGAGCTCGTTCCAACGAGGGGTCATAACCTATGTTTTTGAGACAAAAAATGAAAAAAAAATAGTTATTCAAGAATTTTTATTGCAAGTGTCGTCTGCTTTTCATGTTAGGTAAAGGGTTAAAAAAGAAATCGAAAACATAATAGTTGGAAGAAATAGAAATTTCAACACAATGCGCTTCTACCAACATAAAGCGGTAATATACATGTACCAAAGTTGCTTTACGGTTATAGATTAGGAAATGTTAACTGAGCGCACGCTAGTTCCACACCCGCGAGAATAAAACACCATGTATTATACAGCAGTGAAATACGGACTTTTTCTGGCTGGCTTTCGGCGTCTACCCATCTCAAAAAGACATCACAGATAGCCTTCCTCATATCATGTCTGTAGATGTTTAAAATTCTTGTGCTTGTTGTATATTCGGCACGAAGGCACCGAGCGAAATACACACACTAGCACGGTTGATAAATCCGATACTCCCAAGACGTGATTCTCTGTTAGTGGAGTGTTTTTCCAATTAACTTGATAAGAGTTCGGTATCGATCGAATGCTCGCGTGAATTATTTCACTCACAATTGATGATTTTATTGTCTATGGCCCGTCGTGATAAAACATCCAGTCGCAAGGGTAGCAATTAAAGACAGATTGTCGACGTTTTCCTAATGGTGTCTGAAAAACGCTGAACACACAGAAATATACACTTCTCAGTTACACAAAGATTATATTCTTCCCAACCACGATTCAGGAGCGCTATAACGCTCTACTGGGTGCAAAAGCACGTTAGGTAAACATACAACAGTGTTGGGGCAATTGGTACAGCTATAACACTGAAATGGCTTCTGATCTAGTGTATACTCACCTTCAGTATCTGACAACCGCAGTTTCTGGACCACCAGTTCCTACTTGTATGGTAGTTCACAAATGTCTATACTGAGATTCCAACCAACCCAAAGGTTTAGAGGGTTCCCACCTTTCCGGAAACTCCTTGAATATGGAGAAAGATAACCCCAGGGGCCCTGAAACTCCTTGGATCATGTGGTGAATAGAGTACCACCTTGAAATTGTGTCACTATTCATCGTAGTTGACACGGTGGGGTATTTAGTCGCTTTGCAAGCAATAAATATCAGCAAGCGTTTCGACAGTGATTTATTCATTGATTTGCTATTATAGGGTGCTATAATGGCAAGCCAAAAAATAAGCAGACTGTCATCTGCAAAATGAGGTCCTCAGAGGGTGAATTTAGTGATGCTACCCTGCATAGCAGGGTAGCATCACTACATTTACCCCCTGTGAACATCAGTCTCAACAAGGGTCTCAAAACAAAACAGAAAGAGGATAAAATGACCCACTGTATGGGATAGCATCATCAATTTCACCCTCTGGGGACCTCATTCTGCAAATGCCAGACTGCCTATTTTCAGGCCTGTATAAAAGTAACGACAAATTAATTTATTATGAAAATCCCAAGTCAGAAAGTCCTTCAAAGAAATATACAAAATGATACACAAAAATGTTGAATGTGTCCGAGAACAAGGTCATCGTTACCCACTTGCCTACGTAACGAGTTTCAGATGTTGTAATGCACTAAACACTCTCGCTATGCAACACGGTCGAATAACAATTTAACAATTTGTTAACTTTTATCCTATTGATGGACTGGTACCCGACTATAAGAGTTGTCTGGCCAGCCCGTCCTGTTGCAATAATTCATCATTACGTGGTGGGACTAGCTGATACCACAGGTAACTGCAGAATTATCGCATTTCATACAACAGATTCATGTGGGAAAGGTACCTCTTATGCCCTCCCTTCCTGGGGGTAGAAAACAGGTATCCCCATGGACCCGGCCCCTGCTCTAACCTTCATTAAGTTAACAGCTGACCAAATTGCTTTGGAGTCCACTAACAGGAATAGTGTATACAATGGTGATGCGCATACAGTACGGCCGTTGTGGACTGTTCACTTTCCACGGGGTGGACAATATTTCCACAAGCGCAATAACAGTAGACTACAAACACTAATTACAGGAATAATTATCAAAATTTTAATTAATGAAGCACCGGGTACAACCCGGTGCTTTATTAATTACAATTTTGCTGCTGATGATTTTTGTTACCTGCTAAACGCACGCGTGGACATCATTACCCACGCGTGGACAATATTTCCACAAGCGCAATAACAGTAGACTACAAACACTAATTACAGGAATAATTATCAAAATTTTAATTAATGAAGCACCGGGTACAACCCGGTGCTTCATTAATTAAAATTTTGCTGCTGATGATTTTTGTTACCTGGTAAACGCATGCGTGGACATCACTACCCACGCTTGGATTACAACCTGCTCACGGCGATTTTACTGTATCTTGATCAGCTGGTCGAGGACTGTACGTGTTTGAAACGGGTAACCTAAAAATATTTCAGACAAGTGTTTTTTCAGGAACCCGTTTTATTTAAAATTTTTTTTAGCAAAATAATTTGTTAGCTAAGTACAGTACCGTGTTCATAAAAGCGGATAGAGATTTTCGACCTGAGCCACAATCCTATTGAAATTCTCTGTCCTCTTTCCACCACGCAACACGATAGAGTCTAACCTATCGATAAAGAAATGCCTGATAATTTAATCTGATGTGCTATTTTCGTTTGTTTTTCTTTGACGCGGCATTGATATCGCTTTGTTTTGTTTAAGAAATCTCGACCCACCGGTGTATTAGGGCTCTGCGAATCACATATTTTCGAATCGAATCGAATCGCGAATCGAATCAAGTCTATTATTCGAAATCGAATCGAACCTCGAATCGAATACAGGCATCTCGAGGATGCCATTGAGAGGGCTCTGGGAGCCCTTTCCAAGAATGTGTTACACCACACCATTTCATTGTCAAAGTTAAGGAATTGTTCGCTTTATCACCATTACAAAGAATGCATGGGCGTGTAAATGCTGATGTGAGAGGGTAATACACCCACCCTCATTTTTAAAAAAAAACATTTTAATGCAATCTGTTCGCAGGGCAACGGTTGGGAAGGTTGAGTCCACACGAGCAGGGGCTGCATTTATAAGATGTAGGAATACTGCCCAACATGAGGGTTAATAATTCATCTCGTCAAGTCCAGTTCACTGAGTTGAGAACACACGCAAATCTATTTATTTTAAACTACAGGCCAACATGGGTGAGTTTGGACGGGTTGGTAAACAGGACAATTTCCGCTATCAGCATGGAGTACATAAGATTACATGTAGATCGAGTGCACGTTCTTAACCCCCTATACACTGATGTCAAAATATCTAAATTTCAGGCAGGAAAAAATTCCCATAATGCAACTAGAAATTTAACCAATTCAACCTCGTTTGACAGAGCTCATTGAGCTCTGTCAAACGGGATTGAATTGGTTAAATTTCTAGATGCATTATGGGAAAAACATCTTCCTGAAGTTTTGGTATTTTGACATCAGAGTGGAGGGGGTTAATGTTTAAATTCTAGTAATGGAGATCTAGTAATATAGGCGAACAACAAATATGTTACCTCAATTCTTTAAAGCTGTCGACAGGTGAATGAAGCTACCGTTCACTAGAGCTGATAGCCCTGGATTTTTTCTAATTCGGTGTCGGTTTGATTTCAGAAAAAAAGTCTCGGTTTCGGTTCCGTTTTTCTATGGGTTAAAACACAGGTGTTCGACATGTGCCAAAGATCATGAAAAATGGTGTATTTGAAGTTTGTTTTGGACAAATTCTGTATTTTCCCATGGTTATTTATATAAGAGAGACAAAGTGCACAACTCCCTAGCTTGGAAGATATCTACCTGTCTTATTCAAACTCACAGAAAAACCAAACGCGTGAATTTATAGTTATATTGAGGTCATTCGACAGCTAAGGCATTCAGCGTTACGTTGGTATACCACTTTTCCAATAAAATACTCTTTTAAGGCTAAAACGGGTCAAATATATCTTGGAGACGACTCACTTTTTTCTTGGTCGGACACGGCTGTGGACAGTGAGTAGACTTCCCATTGGTTGCCATATTTGTGACAGAAAAATACAGGGAATCCTTCATTTTATTTTTAACCCTTTGGGACTTTAATTACCCTGACGTTCAAACGTCACTGGAAATTCAGTTTCTTCAACGTTTTTCAAAATGCGACGCCAAACGTCGGAAGGTACAAATAACAAGATATTTTTCACATTATTGATTATCTGATTGAGGGCTAGGTTATTTTTGGTGGTCTAAATTTGTTATTCAAAACTTGTTTTATTGCAAATTATTGGAGAGTGCCCACAGGCACTCTCCAATAATTTGTAATAAAACAAATGTAAATGACCAAAACGTTATTTGTGTTTGACTGAATGCGAAATATAAGCAAGGAAAGTGTGGGCTTTTGCTCTGCTATCCTCCTTTTTTGAAAGCCCTGATAGTGGCTTCTAGCATTCAGCCAGTTAAGAAGTCTTGACTGCAGGATTATATTAGTATGTTAAGCTGCGATAGCATTTGGCTCAACAGTTGTCACTGAGCACTATTCGGGAGAAAATAGGATTTGAGGTTAAAACTTTAAAAAATCGAAAAATGATAACAAAACAAGTGACCACAACATATCAACGCGCTGTTTGATTTCGTACGTCATAAGACGTACAAAAGTATCAAACGATTAATTATCTACCATTGGGGTAGCGAGATCAGGTTTATCTACCATGAGATAGCGAGATCAGGTTTATCTACCAATGAGATGGCAAGGTCAAATTCAATGCGCCATAGTACAAGTATGGCGGCGGAAGGAATTTACGATTTGTGTTGAGAATTTGCAATACAAATTTTCAGTTTTATAACACTCAAGAGGTCCCGAAGCCCCGATATCGTATTGTATGATTGGAGTGGTGATGTTTAGATAGAGTGACAATCGTAGTTAGAAAATAAGTCGTTTCGTTCGATAGATTTGATTAATTGTTTTGATCGGCCCCAGTCAACATTCTGTCAACAACCGTGTCCGACCTAGAAAAGAGTGACTCGTTCCCGAGATAATTGACCCGTTTTAGCATTAAAAGGTATTTAATTGGGCAAATGGTATACCAACGTAAAGCTTAATGTCTTAGCTGTCGGTTGACATCAATATCTCGGCCAGCAATTCAAGCGTTTGGTTTTTCTGTGAGTTTGAATAAGGCAGGTAGATATCTTCCAAGCCAGGGAATTGTGTACCTTGTCTCTCTTATATACATAATCATGGGAAAATACATAATAATTTGGTTTCTAAATCGGTGGGGTCAGAAAAAACATACAATAGGGTAACAAATGAATAAGGTTCATCTAATTTGTCTTGTGTTCTCATCGTCACTTTTTCTCCCTTATTGACTCGTCCGGTGGAGTCCGGTAGAGTCCGGTGGACGAGTCAATAAGGGAGAAAATGTAACAACGAGAACATGACGTATTCACCCCATTGCCGGATAGGCTAAGACACGAGAGTCCATTGAGGCCACTAGACTAGTTCCCTCCCAGTAAGATAGTTTGATCAATTTATGCATAAACGCAGTAAAACCGTTCGACCGGCTTTTGTTTGCTGGGTCTTGCAGTTCGGTTCTTCGGATCCCAGCGGAACCGAACCGGAAATTCACCAAAACCTTCCAGTTCTCCTGTTCACGAAAAATGTACAGGCCTGGTGTACAGCTGGCATCCTTGTAAGCATGCGCTAGAAACTCAAACGCACAAATTTTGTACGCAGCCGTTCCAAAATTAAGACAAACTGTACAATGTATCCCTACGCCTCAGGAAACAAAACTTGGTGTCCGATAAGCTTCCAGTTCACTGATTACTGCGTCGTTCGAGATCTGAAAATGTTTCTATTACCCTAGAAATGATGCAAGGGAATTTATCCATTTTTTTGAGATTGAGTTCTGAGATGTCATGTGAGAACAGCACCTGTGAAAGGTAGAATGACATCTCAGTCAGAAGTTCCACCTTTCGCACGTACAGTTAAAACTAGAAGTCCTGTCACGAACTGTGCGCTTATCTAGGCTAAATTGCGCGAAGGAATTGCACGCAATTGCCATATCGAGTGGCATCCAAAGCACGGCTGGTTCTCCTTGTTACTCAAAGGAAACACAGGCAATGTTTCTGCCAATGGACCTCCGGGTTACCCGGAGGTCCATTGGCTGAAACATTGCTTGTGCACAGGCCATATGTACAAAATTTGATAGCCTTAATTGCCATATCGAATGGCATCAAAAGCACGGCAGATTCTCCTGGTTATTCATAGGAAACACATGCAATGTTTCTGCTAATGGACCTCCGGGTTACCCGGAGGTCCATTGGCTGAAACATTGCTTGTGCACAGGCCATATGTACAGAATTTGATAGCCTTACTATGGTCATAACGCGAAGATTAATGCGCATATCGACGTACTCTTTGTGCGCATTCCATGGCAGGACTTCTAGTTTTAACTGTACATGTGCCAAGCAAAGACATAAAGAAATGTGGGTCAACACGAAGGTTTGTATCCGTGAGACGTATTTCTCTAACATGGAGGTATCATCAGCCGTTGAGACAATTATGTAGGCCAAGTCGTCCGTCTCTTCAGACTTGACATTACTGATTCAACGTGAAGTGTGCTGTGATAGATATTGACAAACACGTCTTCCACGTGTCACTGCTGAGAAGATTTTTGTTTAATCTCATGAAATTGACGTGGCGTAAAAAGGTTATTTAATCTCGTCTTTCGCAGTTATCACGCCTTACATAGAGTTTCAATGGTACTCACTCCTCAGTGGTCCTCAGTGGTGATGATAAAAGAAAAATCGTTAAATTCCTAGACCGGATATGTTCGAGTGGCGAAGTCTATGATCTGGATACGTCTGTCTTTTGAAATTTGATACGGGATCTGAAATCCTCTCAATGTGGGATTGCCGCGACGCGTTGACCTAGAAAGGTTCTGAGTAGTGGTATTTACTACAATGGAACAATTCCGAGGCTTCTTTCAGACTTTTCATGGAAACTGAAAACCCGCATCGAGCATCTCCAATACATCTTAATCGGCATAGAAGGCTGTCGATGATCTTCCAAATTTCTCTCAAAGTGATGTTCTCCAATTCCTCTATAAGCTCACGACGCAGACTGTCGTCGTCACGAGGTGGGGGCTGTCTATTAAACCACTCTCCTGCCGCGCATGTCCCACACATGCTCTGTCGATTTGCGCCCGGGATGTTTGCAGGAAAATCAATCCAGGTCACGTCCTATTACATATCTTTCAATTCTCGCACTATTCTCGCTCCGTGAGGCCTGGCATTATCGTCCAAATTATGAAATCGGTTTCCAAGGAAACGACGACCGTAGGGGGTGGTAACCAACTCCAAAATAGGGTCTCTGTACATTTTTGCGTTCATGTTTCCGTCGACGATGTGAAGTGGAGTTGAGTGAACCATGATGCTTCCACCACCAAACCGGTCAACAGACTGAACATTCCCGAGAAGCGCAGCAGAGAGTGACCTAAACAGTCTCGTCAAAATCGAACTTAACGCGGTAGATCATATGTCAGATATGTACGGCAGTGAAGTGGTCAATCGTCAACAAATGCTCACCAGTTTTGAGGATGTATGACCGCTCCGATAAAGGAATGGGGAACTTCACAATGTGAGATATGCGTATACCCACTTATATTATAGGACAGTATACATTCCATTGATACAATACTGTATTTTAAAAAAATATAACAATTACAGTCCAGCTGGGATGAGACGCCCGATCATCTGGTTGCTTTTAACAGGTTATAGTCGTAAAAATCCTTTGTTATTAGTTACTCTCGCATTGGGTTTCGAATCCTACCAATACTTTGAGTCGGGCATTTATAGCTCTTTCTAATATATGTATATTTTTGTCAGGCAAGCCAGAAAGTTTGCCCAAAGCCTGCACGTTTCTTCTTCGGGCAAGCAGGGATGTCTGCCCAACTTGATATTTCATAATTTCTTGCCCAACCTCTGCCCGACGCTACCTATGACCGGGAGATTGTTTTGAGGGGGTGGGGGGGGGGGGTGGTCACTCCTACATCCCACCGCAGAATTTACGTCCCTACTTATTCGCTGTCTTCCTGCCAATCCCACAGACTCGGGTGGTAGTTACAGCGGAATTCGATGAGAGGGTTAGTTGGTGTATGTTTCCTGCAATAGTTAAATATGGTAAGTGAATTATGGTTTGTTTCGACAGAAACGGTTTGGAATACCGAATCTTCCTCGTATGACATTCTGAAATCAACTGGGTTATAAATCATCCCAAGTCAACTGGGTTGAGTGAATATGAACCCAATTGGGTTCATATTCACTCAACCCAGTTGAATGGGTTGATTTAAGAAAATATTTTATAATGATCAACACGTGTGAGTAGACGTGTAGTCCGTAGTGGAAGAGATTCGTATAGAAACAGAAGTATTTGGGGAAAAGAGGGACGGGTGGGAGGACAACATGATGAGAACGACTGATGACACATTGCAAAGAGTATGTGGAGTAACGAAGGCGGATCTCCACCCCACGTGGAAATAATTTTCCATCCAAACAATTACTCTCAAATCCGGTGAAGGAATGTAAACAAATTTTCTCCGATGTCTTCACTTTGCGGAGGTAACAGTAATGATTTTCCCAGGTAACACTAATGGTTTAATTAATTCTATTTCTTTTGAAGGGGTTCAATGGGCTCTGTCAAAAACATATAATTGGTTAAATTCTCAACTTAGGGCTGCACGATATTCAAAACTGAATACCGGTATCGGTATTCCAAAAAATACCGAGGTATACCGGTATATCGAAAACTGTTCAGATATATGAACACAAGTACCACAATCGAGACTCGAGGCATCACAGTCGGAACGAATTAGCATGCCTTGATGATGCGGTTCGAAAAACCTTTACCCAACGCAGACGATATCAAAATTTATTATTTTCAAAATTAGTTTATCAGATTTTCCCCAAAGATTTCAACAAAACTATATCATGTGACCCCTCATTGGAACGAGCTCAACGAGCTCGTTCCAAAGAAGGGTCACATGATATAGTTTTGTTGAAATTTTTTCAATTTAGTTTTTCAACTGCTGAATTTGTATATTACGAGGGCACACGCAGACGATTCCTTGGACAAAGGGATAATATTATTCATTCGGGGCTACAGTTAAAAAAACTCAAGACATCTTGAAAATTAAACTGTGGGTAAATAAATAATGACGATAAACCGATATTTTTGAAATTACACCGGTATTCTATCGATATTGGTTTGAATACCGGTATATATGGGTTTATCGATATACCGTGCAGCCCTATCTCAACTGCATTGTGGGAAAGCACTGCCGCTGAAACTTTGGTATTTCGACATCAGTGTACACAATCGTAAGTCGATGGCTCTCCGAGTTGGACGCATTGGTTCAGTCACTGCTTATCCCTTTTATCCAACGCACAGGATATCAAAAGATTTTATTTTAATTATTGTCTTTTCAATTTTTTCAAATGTCAACAAAATATTATCATGTGACCCCTCATTGGAACGAGATCATTTCGGTGGGGGATCACACGATGTGGTTTTGTTGAAATTGTTTGAAATTTTCAAGTGCTTAATTTGCAAATTACGCAGGCGTATGCCACCGAATCGTTAGGTAAAGGGTTAAATTTTACTTCCGCATTTCATGCGTTTTCACATAACATTAGTTATTGCTTGTGAGAAAACTCCACTCAGCGAATGATTTATGGTAAAATACTCAACAGAAACTATAGAGAGAGAGAGAGAGAGAGAGAGAGAGAGAGAGAGAGAGAGAGAGAGAGAGAGTGTGTGTGTGTGTGTGTGTGTATGTGTGTGTAGCCCAACTCTATCTTCAGCAACCCATCATTGCAATTTTACTGGAAATTACCATAAAGAGGAACACAGCCTTTTTACTCTTAACTGATTGAGCGCTAGAAGCCACTATTAGGGCTTTCAAACAAATAAGGGTGCCAGAGCAAAAGCCAACACTTCCTTACTCGTGTTTCATACTCAGTCAAACGCAAAGAACATTTTGTTTGTATAAATTTATTTTATCACAAATTTTTGAAGATTGCCTGTGGGCACTCTTCAATAATTTGTAATAAAACAAATTTGGATGAATAAATTCGGACCACCAAAAATAATGTAACCTTCAGTCAGTCAAGATGTCGCCAAAATATTCTCTCGTTTGATTGGCAGATAATCCAAATTATATGTGCGGCGTACATGGCACATTGACCAATGTCTGCATATAATAGGGTCACGTCCATCGTACATCAGTCGTGATATAATGCTTCGCATTGCTAATTTACGCCGGAAATTCCATGGCTTTGATCTCCATCAGCAAAATCTGTCTAATTCACTGCCGCAATTATCTATAATCTCAACACTCTGTATCGGGATGAAATTCTGGCGTTTCTACTGGTAACTGAAGGAATTTCTCATATGAAAGAATATGATAGAAATGGCTATCAGGAGTGGAATGCAGCTGTTATATTCTGGCTTGAGGAAATGTCAAACATGTCACGTCACCACCTGCCTCAAGAAATCACTCAGTCAAGCCTCTTCGTTGTACGGAAGAAACAGATTTGTCTGCAATTGCGAGTTTATCAACGACACTGGGATTCGCAGTTGTTAGCAGAACGGTAGGGTCGCAGGGGTTATTTTGGGTGTCTACAGGGCCGAATATGGGCCCCTTCTCCAATGGCATTTTAGCAGGATGTTCACCAATTTAAACCAAAAACTCAGTCCTCATTCAAATAAAAATTTAATTCTTTAATTCTTGGAGTTCTTACTTTGATTTTCACCACTTTTTACTGCATCAAAAATAGGTGCCCTAGCAGGCAGTTTTTAGATATGTTTGCAAGTTACATCAGAGGACCCTAGTCACTTGTTTCTAGGCAAGTCTTGGCTGCCTACACAGGAAGCCAAGACTTACCTAGATACAACTGCAAAGCCAGAATGTAGACTATCGTATAAATATCTTTATCATTAATAGTATAAGAAAAATTTATTTAACAGAGATTACAGAGACAGATCATTATTTCATGCGACTGTTTGTTATAAAATGTACTACATGTACTATACATGTAGTAGTTTCTGTATTAATGTTCTCAGTTCAATATGAAGGTAACATTTCTTATTCTTTGTGTGTTTCTTCTCTCTCAAACAAATTCCCAATTGGAGTCTTCACGACGTGAGTTTTCCCAATTGCATGGGTCCCGGACCCTTTCCCAAAGAGGGCAGGAGAATCCCTAGGCCGGATTTGGGCCTTCGTGTCGCACTATACACGGGTATCTGCCCGAGCTGCATACAGTTAAAACTAGAAGTCCTGTCGTGAAATGCGCACAAATAGCACGTCGATCTGCGCGTTAATCTACGCGTTATGGCCATAGTAAGGCTATCAAATTCTGTACATATGGCCTATGCACAAGCATGTTTCAGCCAATGGACCTCCGGGTAACCCGGAGGTCCATTGGCAGAAACATTGCCTGTGTTTGCTATGAGTGACCAGGAGAACCTGCCGTGCTTTGGATGCCATTGGATATGACAAGTGGGCGCAATTCCTGAGCGCAATTAAGCCTAGATAAGCGCGTAGTTCGTAACAGGACTTCTAGTTTTGACTCTAGATACTGGTTTGCAGGCAACATTCGCTCAGACGCGACCATATTCAAACAACCCATTATACCTATATTCACAGCCACTTAAACCACTACTTCCATCATTTATTCTTACAGGGTCATCACAAAGGGGTTCTATGGTATTAAATTGGTGCTGCGACGCCGTTCTTGGTGAGGGTTTTAAGTCGGAAATGATCACTAGATATGTGATCAGATTAGTTCCTTCTCCTGATTTTTGTTTTGGACGAACACCTCGTTCATTACAGTACAGTTGCCTTAGGTGATAAGTCTGTTGGGAGTATCACCTGATAATGAAGTTCGGTACGTTAAATTTATCACCACTACTGCAAAACTAATCTTCATTTGGAAGATTCGTTAGTGAATGGCCGTTCTAGAGATGTTGATGCTGAAGTTCCCGCAAGAAATTTGTTCAGGTTATTTTGGTATCTTTGTATCTCTTTCAAGTTTTGATTAGTTTTATACATCAAACGCGAATAGTCTAATATCCGTTCGGGATCATGTTCCCATGGGAAACCGGAAGAAGGATTTGATGAAGACCTTCATACGACATATTGGTTGGTGTTATTGTTATTCTCTATACCTCACGTGAACACAATTCTAACAGCGCCAAACCTTGTACCCAACAAAACGGTAGTACTGAAATGGTTAACCGGATAACATGTTTAAAACCAGTTACCTACCTAACCGATTAGAAAAACTGTCAACCGGTTATCCGAAATACCGATAGTGATCATCATTTCATGATTAAAACGTAGGAAATCTACCACTTCTTGTGTGTGATAGATTAAACCTCGAAGCCGCTTTGTACATATTAAAACATAATCGACTTTGGCGTTCAAGACTTCGTTAATGATCGGCAATTTCCGTGAGTATTGAGTAATTGCAGAAACTATTCCGTAGTATGTATACAAACGAACGTTGTCGAGTACTCGACAACGTTCGTTTGTATACACACTGCAGAATAGTTTCTGAGAATACTGCTATCCATTTCCTATAGTTTTGATCCCATATTCGCTGAAATGATGGCCACGGATAACCGCATATTATCCGGTTATAGCTATCGGTTAGTCGGTTGCGAAAATGAGACAACCGCTTCAGCCCTACAAAACGGTAGCTCGGAAATCATTTTATTTTTATAAACACAAGCAAAATTTTCGATGATGCACATTCGGGTTTAACGACTTAATGAAATTATGACGTATCAGATTCCTGAAACGGAAAAAAGGATCAAACAAACCCTGTTTACCCAAGCAAAACAAGCATACCCTCACTTCCCGGGGCAGGGACAGCGAAAGCTCGATTAAAATGGAGGGGCACAAATTTACAATGCTGCCATGGTTCAACCCAGTGTGAGAAAGGTTACAATCCTATACAGGGCTTGTACCAATGACTCGTTAAAGCCTCTCGTTTAGATGAATATGCCGTTGTGTGGTCACTGTCCTGTGCGTTTCTTCTACTCCAACCACCCTCCAACCCGAAGGCCAGCCTTCGGGTTGGAAGATAGTTGAAGTAGAAGAAACGGACCGAAGCGGTCGAAAGTGAGATTCTTTGGCTAAATATTGTTTGGATTCGCACATAATATTACAGGAATGCCTGTATATTGACACGTTTGCATGCGCCCATTTTAACTCATTGTGTAACCACAAAACATATCTACAGATATGGAAAAAATAGGCCGATGAAATCGTCAGATGTGTACCCATACACGCAACTAGCAGAAAGCTGTATGACGGAGGGCCACCACGGATGCCGACATTATGTACACCATACATTGTATGTGTACATAGAGAAATGGATTGGAGGAGTGCCTAATTTGATAGATAAAGGGTTAATATATCCGGATCAAATTATTAGATTTACATAAAAAACTATACAGAACAGTACATCAGTAACCTGAATACATATATAAAGTAACCTGATAATCGGAATAATATTTTTTGAGTTATCCCATGCCGAAGAAATGGATTGGAGGAATTCTCAATTTGAAGGATAAAGGATTAATATCACAGGATCAAATTATTAGATTTACACCAAAAACTACACAGCTCAGCACATCAGTAACCTGAACACAAATATAAAGTAACTGGACAATCCAAGCAATATTTTGCAAGTTATCGAATGCCAAAGAAATGGATACGGACGCCGGACGGACAGACAGACAGACAGACGGACAGAAAAAGGATAGACGAACGACGGATGGCCACCCCGGATGCCGACCTTATGTGTATCATACATAGTATGGGTACACATAAAAAGGGGAGGGGCACGTACCCCACCGGTTCCGCCGCCTCTGCCCCGTGGTTACCACGGAGAGTTCGTTGAGGATTACCTACCAAGTTCATGTTACAGCTATTGGAGATCCGTTTTCTATTTATCAAAACGTTTTTTGCAGAGATCGTATTTAATTTGATTGAAATTTAAGGTCACTTTCAGTATCTGGGTATAAAGTCGAGTTTAACCATTTGTTTATAGTCACCCAATGTACTGTTGATGACTTTGCCTTGGTTTTCTGGTCCATTAAACCAAGAACGTCGAAACTGTCACCACTGTAGTCAATCCGTATGTCACTTTCCAATGGGGACAATACCATTAAGGAATGGAGGGTTTAGAAGATTAATATGTACACTATTTCAGATTTCAAAAAAATATTACAAAACTAGAGAAACAGAATTTACTGCTAAAAGTAAATTCAAGTCTCTGTGAAAGGAGTTAAAGCATCAGAAATAAACAAAATAGAAAGATAATTTATGGAGGCTAATTTTGGGGGGTGAAATATTTTTAAAGAACTCAGAAATAGGGTTTCGTTAATAGTATTTAAAGATATTCATACAGGAATCAGATAAATTGTTCCAAGAAACCAGGAAAAGCATATATGTGTACAGCATTCAAAGGGTTCGACCAAGGTATCAGAAATGGACATTTTGTGCTCTGCCACTTTTGTGAATGATGTTTAGAGCAGTAATGTGAGTATGGAAAGTGTTATCATTATTTTTACATTGAACGACATAAAATCTTTGGAACCCACATTGAAGTCTTGAGAGGGTTAAAAGTATTGGACTGAATAATTTATACTTTATTTCCCTGTAAAGCAAAGGGTTTCTCTCAACTTGGTTTGAGGAACTGACATCTGATTAAAATGGCAGATAACATTTAATGTTTGACAGTAACTACACTTCTGTAATCTGATTGTCTACATTGTCTCCAGTGTGAATAAATATAACATAGTATTGCTTCAGGATAATTCGCTGTTACGGGCAATTAGCAGCTGTGAAAACCCTGTGGCCGGCTGTGCCATACTCAATTGCTCTAGCGACCTGAAAATATCAGTGGCCGAGAACTCGTGACTGTCCATCAAACATCTGCGAGATAGGGCCAACTAAACCTGTTTAGGAGATATTATTTTTAGGGGGTATCTCAAAATTAGGGTAGTATTAGGGTTAGGAGAGGAGTGGGGTTAGCGTTAGGGGTAGCCCCAGGGCAGGGCTTAAGGTAGCAGGGGGTTAGGACCCAGGGGGTGGGGGTTTGGGTCAGGGGTGGGGTTTTAGTTTTCATAGCCCCTAAACCAAAAAATAGCCCCTAATCCGTTTGGTCTGGTTAGGGTCAGGGGGTGGGGTTGGGTTAGGGGTAGCCCCAGAGTAGATCTTAAGGTTGGGGATGGTTAGGTCCAAGGGGGTGGAGGTTAGGGTCAGGGGTGGGGTTTTAGGGTTTAGGGTCAGGGTAGTTTTAGGGTTAGGGTGTGGTTTTTGAGTGGATTGTGTGGGTTAGGGTTAAATATAAGTGCTAGGGTGGAGGGCGTGGGGTTCCGGCTAAAATAAGAAGAAGAAGAATGGAAAAGTAAAAAAGAAACCAGACCAACTATTGTTTAACCCTCTGAACACTGAGGTCAGAATGTGAAAATTTCAACCCGAAAAATTTTCCCATAATGCAACTGGGAATTGAACACTGAGGTGAGAATGTGAAAATTTCAACCCACAGATTTTCCCATAATGCAACTGGGAATGTAACCAATTCAGTCCTGTTTGACAGAGCTCATTTCAGTGAGCTCTGTCAAACAAGACTTAATTGATTAAATTTCTATGCGAATTATGGCAAAAACTTGCTGCTTGAAATTTTGACATCAGGGCGCAGAGGGTTAACTAAAAGAGGGATAGAAATAAAGCAGATAGCTTGAGATGCGATGTTACTTTTGTGTTCGTACTCTTTTACATGTTTAGTCTTTTACATGTTTAGTTCTTTTCTTCTGATGTTCTTATAGTTTTGTTTTGTATTTATCATTGTCTTCTATCTATCTTTGAGAGGGGGGGGGGGGGGGGGCGGTGGCGTTGCGGTAACCTGTTCTCGTCAGATCACCGAAGTTAAGCAACGTCGAGCCCGGTTAATCATTGGATGGGTGGCCAGCCTGGGCAATCAATTCGGACTACCGCGTTGTGTTCTTGGGGAAGGCACTTAACCACGATTGTCCACATGGGAGCACGATGGCGACGTGTACTAAGGCGTAGTGGTACGCGTGTCTTCCACCAATCTAACCCTGCCTGTTCTGCAGTGTGGAGTTACGATGTTGGGAGCTGCTCGTCGTTACTCGGTGGTTCTCTCCGGGTACTCCAGCTTCATCCAACCGTAAAACTGTCACGGTCATGATTAGCCAATTGTGCATAAGTATATGACCTTAAACATCAATAAATAAATAAATAAATCCATTATGGAAATTTGTTCTCTTTCAGTTTTATTATTTTCTAAACTTGCTCCCGTCTTTGAGTACCATTCCAATAATAATAAGTTATGAAATACTTGCGAGCTGATGCTGTGACAAATATCTCAAGAACTCCACACACTTGACAGAGAAACATTTCAAAAGTCGGTGAAAATCCCTATTCCACAACCGATACATGTTTGTTTTCAGTTTTATTCCAAGAAGTGATTAATTCACTTTCCGGCTTCAGTCGTCTCTTGTTCATTATTTTCAACGACTTTCTATTCCAAAATAACGCATTTTCCACGCTTTGTCGTGAAGTGTGTCACCAACTAACCTCGTCTGTTTTTGAAAGACTTCCCAGTCAATTACAAATTGACAGAACAGAACGAATGTGGGTTGATGTTCAACATTACTGTTGTACAAAAAGTTGTTGCATTCCGCACTCGTGCACTGGCGTCACAAAAGCGGGCAGAGAATTTCGACTGGATCGCGACAGAGTCGCGATACAGTCGAAAATCTCTGCATACTGTTGTACAAAAAGTTGTTACATTCCGCACTCGTGCACTGGGGTCACAAAAGCGGGCAGAGAATTTCGACTGGATCGCGACAGAGTCGCGATCCAGTCGAAAATCTCTGCATTTTCTCTACAATACTGGAGAATCTCGCGCATTAATGTACGAGAATTTAAAATCCGATCTTGTTTTTATTTATTTTTTTTTCTTTCCTCAGGCCTGGAGTAACAAAAAGTGGTTTTATTGATGAAATCGAGACTGCGGTGGCCCAGTGGTTACGGCATTGGACCACGATTCGATCCACGTCAGGGGTAAGTGCGTTGTATCCTCGGGCAAGTCACTTAACCCCGATTGTCCACGTGGGTGCACGATGACACTCTGTACTTACTCATACTGCATGTCGATGGTGCACTTGTCTTCGACGAATGCTAACCCTGCTTGTGTGGAGGTAGTAAGCTGGGGAGCATGACGTTTGCTCGCCGTCGCTCGGTGGTTCTCTACGAGTACTCGGGCTTCCTACATGCGTAAAACTGTTCGACACGAGGTGACCCTGGCTGTCGAAAGTGATGTTAAACCCCAATAAGAATGATGAAACATTGATGCACGCGGGTCGCAACCGGATCGCGATCTTAATTTTCAGCGCCGCTCAGTGCTAAACAGGGGGGATTCAACGATTCCCTGGTTAACTCATAGAGTGCTGGGACCTGGGAGTCCCCTATTTTATGTTAATAGGGATTTATACTGGGGTACAGTTAGAGCTGTTTGACGGCCTTATATTATTGGCGATTTTTTATCCTCCTAATAGGGAGGCATCTTCAATCTGGGTTGTCCGTCCGTCCGTCCGCGGTATAATACGGGAGTGACGAGTTTTTTTGTGTCCAGTTAGGCGTTGTGAATTTATTTGATATATTATGGGCTTAATTACTAAGATATGAAACTTAAGAGGCAAACTGCAAATTTTCGGGGTTTTTATTAAGGGTTAGAGTCAGTTCCGGGCTGGGGCTAGGGTTAGTTTCTCTTCAGCATTAGGGTTGGGGGTGCAGCCCTGTCTATAACCCCCGATATTTTTCCAAACGAGGTTTTAACCGTTGTCCGAACGAATTAAAATGATCAATTTTTCCGTAATATTTTAAGCCCACAACTCCCATTTTCAGAAAGTCCGTCCTTCTGTCCAACTTTATTTGTCCGTCCGAAGCCCTAACTCTATAATGCTTTGGTGGATTTCCATGAAACTTTACACAAGGGTAAAGACCAATGGAAGATATTTTGCACATCAACACCATGTTCGAGTGACAAAGGTCAAGGTGACAGAAATGGGATAAATTAAATCTCTCACAGACTGTATTTGTTCGTCCGAAGCCATAATTCTGTAGTGCTTGGCTGACACGGTTGTCGTCTACTTACACACCTTTGCCTTTTACAATCCTTGTGTGCAGGGTTTCATTGTTTAACCCTTTACCTAACATGAAAAGCAGACAACACTTGCAAAAAAAATTTTTGAATAACTAATTTTTTTCATTTTTTGTCACAAAAACATAGGTTATGACCCCTCATTGGAACGAGCTCGACGAGCTCGTTCCAATGAGGGGTCATAACCTATGTTTTTGAGACAAAAAATGAAAAAAATAATGAAAATTAATTGGCGATTTTTGAGAATAGCGCTGGCCGGTTTTGGCCGTTACGTTGGGTAAAGGGTTAAAAGGTTAATTTATATGATTTAACCCTTTATCCAAGAAAGATTTAAAAAAAAAATATAGAACCTAAGTGATCACGCTCACATAACCCACGCGCCCCGATATTTCAAGCTCGGAAAGCTGTAATTTTTAGGAAAATGACCCGGAAATCTGTTACTTGTATTTTTCAGAGTCCAGGGCCCGCAATTTCCGCAAAAAATCAGCCGAGCAGAACGAAATGCAAACTTGATCTGTAAGTCATTGTGGTAGACTCACATACTAAAATGGCCGTAATTTCGATAATATCTGAAAGCGTGTAGAAAAAAAGTCCGGAAAACTGTAATTTTGATGAACTTTTCAAAGTCGAAGGGCCGTAATTTCAGTAAAAATCAGTGGAGCAGAACAAAATGCAAACTTGATCTGTATGCCACCATGTTAGACAAACATACCAAAAATCAGCTCAATATCTGGAAGCATGTAGAGAAAAAGCCCGGAAAACTGTAATTTTGATGAACTTTTCAAAGTGTATGGGGCCGTAATTTTGGTAAAAATCAGTGGAGCAGAACAAAACCCAAACTTGTTCTGTAGGTCACCATGTTAGACTAACATACCAAAAAATCAGCTCAATATCTGGAAGCGTGTAGGAAAAAAGTCCGCAAAACTGTAATTTTGATGAACTTTTCAAAGTTCAAGGGCCGTAATTTCGGTAAAAATCAGTGGAGCGGAACAAAATGCAAACTTGATCTGTAGGCCACCATGTCAGACTAACATACCAAAAATCAGCTCAATATCTGGAAGCGTGTAGGAAAAAAGTCCGGAAAACTGTAATTTTGGTGCATTTTTCAGAGTCCAAGGGCCGTAATTCCGGTAAAAATCAGTGGAGCGGAACAAAACGCAAACTTGTTCTGTAGGCCACCATGTTAGACTAACATACCAAAAATCAGCTCAATATCTGGAAGCGTGTAGAAAAAAAGTCCGGAAAACTGTAATTTTGATGAATTTTTCAGAGTCCAAGGGCCGTAATTTTAGTAAAAATCAGTGGAGCGGAACAAAATGCAAACTTGATCTGTAGGCCACCATGTTAGACTCACATACCAAAAATCAGCTCAATATCTGGAAGCGTGTAGAAAAAAAGTCCTGAAAACAAGTAGGACTGACTGACGGACTGACAGACAGACTGACGGACTGACGGACGGACCAGTCAAAAACATTATACCCCCGCAACTTGGTTGCGTGGGGTATAATAAACTAAATTCCACTCACTTGGGGGGAAAATTTTATCTCTATTTTCCAATAAAACCATTCAGATATCATTATCAAAAGAACCTGGACTCTTTGAGTCAATTTGGACTCTTTCAAAAAGAAACTGAAGTGATAGCGTCAATTTGGACACTTTCAAAAATAAACTGAAGTGTTTTTTTGTATAAAAAATACCTCCAAATTGATATCAGTAATACCACACCTGTTGATGAATCCAGATTACAGCACCCATCAAACTAATGTGTACAGCCAGAATACCATTTTCTATATTTTTCATTACTTTCTGCATACCATATTTATACCAAATTTGTCAAGTTTTTTAGTAGGTACTCCAAGCGCCTAGAGCCTTTGGGGATTAGGCGCTCTATAAATATTCTTCTTCTTCTTCTTCTTCTTCTTCTTCTTCTTCTTCTTCTTATTATTATTATTATTATTATTAACTTGCACATTACAGTACAAGTCGAAATACGATGTAACATAACTGCAGTAAACTAAGTATACTGCTGCTTGTGCACTGATAAGACGCCTCTTAGACGCCTCTTAGACCCAATCAGTCTGCTTGTTTTGCGCGTTATGTTTTTGGGGACAAAAATTCAAAACATAATGGAAGTATGATTTTTTTATATCAGGTAGGACAAGTAAATAAAATATTTGGATAGTAATTATATATTATTTATTTACTTCTCTGATACCAAAATAAAACTTTAAAAAGATTAACAAAACCCTTTTCAGAAATGGAAAGAAAGGATATTTGTCTCTTCAATAGTGACATTAAGGAAGAGTTTAGCACTTAGAGTTGGCTGCATTAATTCAATAATCCTCTTTTCATATACATATACATTAATTGACCTCCGAGAATTAACTAACTGAGAGAAGATAACTGCCAGTAGTGGTACAATGAACAAATGCCGACAGCTATTAATGTACTGTCAGATGCACGTTTTCTGTCCTCAGTCGGTTTCCACGGAGATTTTAAATAGGAATATCAACACCCTCCACCCCTAATTTTCCTGATTTAGAAAAAATATCGGGAAATGTTCACGAAATAAATTCGATAGGCTATCCAACATTCGATGGACTACAAGGGATCATAACCTATGTTTTTGAGACAAAAATGAAAAAAATAATGAAAATTAATTGGCGATTTTTGTGGATAGCGCAGAGCGGTTTTGAGCGTTACGTTGGGTAAAGGGTTAAAGCATGTTAGGTCTAGGTTAACTCCTCGCGTTATGCTGGTGTATATTTCTTCCCAGGACAAGTTTTCTCTAGGCTCTGAAATAAGTATAATTTCTGGACATTAAATCAAATTTAGCCATAAATTGAGTGAATTGTTCTACTAATGATTTATCGAATAAAACGTAGATGAATTCCCCCATCAAATCTAGTCATGGCTGCTTCACAACAGCCATAACTAGATGTGATGAACAATATCTTAAAAATACTCAGCTGGTTGAACGTTAAACAATATATTCATGCCTCGAGAGACACATATTATCCTTGGTGCATTCTGACGGAGATAATACATTTAACACAGGCAATTTACGCTCGTCCAGCGAACTGTGTTGCGATGAAATGGAGCTTAAACAATTAGGCTGCATTTGCCTACGGAGACCGTTTATTCCACGAAGAGAAGATCGAATCCAGTCGCCAATGAGCAAAGGTTTGTTGGAACACAAAATACCGTAGATGTGTGCTCAGGTAGCGTCTTCAGTCATTGATGCAGTTCGCGGAATTTGTCCATTTCCGATTCACTTTATATTAAGAATAATTGGAATAAAATTTATTAATAGGATAAACCCCAGTATCTCGATTTTTGTATTTTAAACGACTTCTACATACTACGGTGACCTCACAATCTGAAAATATAAAGGCACCATAAAATCGAATGTCCATTTATCAAATAACCTAATCGCTTCCCTCACTCGTTTCGTATTTTTCACCTTTCTGAATTACTAAATCATATTATAACCTCTTGTTAAATTCATCGGCTATAAGAGAATCACGTGATCTGGTTGACTGGCCTGCATATTGCAGTCTAAAAGATCGAGCGATTCCATTGGTGTAACTAAACACTACTGGGTCGAATTAATGCGCGTTTAAATAGGTCTATTTAAAAATAAAACAAAAGCCACGATGCCTGATTTTCCACCAAAATCAAAAGTAACAATGACTATGTGGGTAGTGGGACGGTAATAAGATTGTTCACTGGGCCGTTAACCCTTTACCCAACGAATCGGCCCCATCCGCCCGTGCAATATGCAAATTCGGTAGTTGAACAAATATTATTTTTCGAAAACTTTCAACAAAACCATATCATGTGACCCCTCGTTGGAACGAGCTCGATGAGCTCGTTCCAACGAGGGGTCACATGATATGGTTTTGTTAAAAGTGTTTGAAAAATTTGAAAAAATGATATTTAAAAAAATAAATTTTGATAGTGTCTGCGTTGGGTAAAGGGTTAAAACCCTTATCCATCTCGTTGTTTAAATCTGATTACTGACCCTCGTTCCTATTTATTATATATTTCTTCTCTGCACCTTTTTGAATTCATTTGTTTTTATTTATCACTGTTGTAAATAATATTCAGTTTATTCGTTATGATATATATGCAACCTCGCCCGATGTTGTTGTTATATTGCTTCAGTAAATTATCTATCTTTCTAAAGAATTCACTTGCACTGAAAATTCAAGACTCCGCAAAGCAAATACCTCAGAAGTATCAAGTGCTGATGGTTTGGATTACCCAGTATTAGCGTGGCAATATTAGCATTGGCGAAAATAAAAATAAATAAATAAATAAATAAATAAATAAATAAATAAATAAATAAATAAATAAATAAATAAATAAATAAATACAGATGAAGTTATAATTCTATTGCATCTACTCAAAAAAAGAATATTCTCTTTATGTATATGTGGTAAAATTATTGCCCTCATGAGATTTGAAGATGACAAGGTCTAACCGTCAACAAACTTCTGTGAATCGCATTGCATTTAAGACGGTATGTACAATCTGTGTTTTTTACCTTACACAGCATGTTCAAATCTATACAAGGCTAACAGTCAGAATGATTTCCCCTTTGTTTATTAATCTACCAAAAGGGCGGCCCACGACGACCACTTCACATTAAATAAGTACAAATTACACCATTTATTATTCGTTGAATGATTGTAAGTTAGGTATATAGGAAAGGTAAAATACATTGACTACACAGGTAACTGGTGATCTAATGTGATATATATGTCATGTCAGCAAAATCTAAAGTGGGTTCGAGCTTCGCTCTTTCGCAGTATAAAATTAAGTGATACCGCACACGCCATATTAGGCCACTAACAAACCGTGTAACTAATAATACAGGGGAACGTAATATGCAAACAACTTCATGTGTGTAAACTTCAACCGTACGCTCAAAATAGAGAATGAACTCGGACCATGCTGATGGGACCAGGAACTTTTTTTCATTCACACAGTCGCAAATACGCGCCGTCCTGTCTAGTGTCACATAACCTTTTTTTCGTTTTTCACTCTATATACACATTGATGAATATTCCCAAAAGAAAGACGGGATGCTTAAAGGATTTTGAGACTGAAAAATAAAATTGTGGAATTTTCCCCCAGTGACGCCAGTAAAAATAATGAAATATGAATTATAAAACGTCCATGTCAAATGTATTATTTATTAAACGTAAGAAGATATAAAATATATGATTTGTGAAAGTAAGGAGCTTCCCCTCTCCTTCGTCTCCACCGCTATTAATCTACTCAACTGCGTTGTAGTAGTAATTTATTGTGATCTATGCAGTCAAGGCACTCCTCCCGCAAAGGCAAGGAATACAGGGCGGACATATTATTCACCGATACAGTGATTCTCACTCAAACCTTTATGCATAACAGTCATGTGATCTGTTCATTTATCTAACAATCAACTAAATTTGCAAACCAAAACTCGGAAAAAATGTTTATAACAGCCCCCACCCTTCCTGTACCGATTCTTTATCAGACAGATTCAACTTCCGGTAAACACCGCACTATCACATATATGCATTGTTATTATGCATTAAAATATTAAATTCAAAATTTTGACCAATTCGGACACAATTAAAACTGAAAAAACGGGGGAAACGGGCTTTATGTAACGGGATTGTTAGACTTATGTATTATCATTACCAAATGCATATCCTGTATATCAGATTCTCTGTCGTGTTTACAATCGGATTACAACTCACCTTGACGGGCTTGTTGCGATCGGATTGTAAACACGAGCGCGAATCTGATACAGATTACAGGACATGCGCATGGTCATGATAATGTATATGCATTAAGAACATTCTGCTTACGCTCGGATGTAAACGTTAACCCTAGAAATTAGCAGCAGGTCATTCCAATTATGAAACTTATCATTTAACCAATTCAATCTTGTTTGACAGAGCTCAATGAGCTCTGTTAAACAAGATTGGATTGATTAAATTCCAAGATGCGTAAAGGTGAACATTTCGTCGCCCGAGTGCTAGAATGTTCTATGTCCCCTATGGGACATCAGTACTCAAAATAACTTTTTTCTTTGCGTAGCAAAATGCTATGCATTTCCAAAAAATGAATAGCATTTTGTAAAAATTACAAAGCTATTTTTGTATACCAGAGTTATGTTATGCTGTTTTATATTGAATTCTTCTAAGTAGACAGAATAGTTTCATCCATTTCTGGGCATTTCCAAATGATCTGCAACACATGAAACATTTACTATGTTTTTTTAACTGACTTGTATACTGTTATAAATGGCGTCTTGGTTGTTTAATAGAGTTCTCAAAATGGAAGTTGGTATTTTTAATTTGATGGGCTTGTAGTTATTTTTAATGGACATTTTATGCAAAATATTGTAAAAACAGGAAGTATTTAAACCAACAGAACTCATCTTACATATGAAGTTGCTAATGATGCTTGATGGAGAGTTAATCTGAGTTATGCCTGGAATGTTCCACAATCAGAAGTAAAGCATCAGTGAACTAGTTTTCAAATTTGTTTGCAAATTTTCATTTACATTTTGCGATACAAGATAATCAAATGCAGCCTAATAGGCTGCAGTTGATTACCTTGTATCGCAAAATGATATATATAATTAAACATCGTGTAGCTTTTTGCAAGTTTTGCATAGCAAAAAGCGACGCGACACCGCTTATTTTGAGCCCTATGGGACATAGAACATTCTAGCACTCAGGCGACGATTTGTAGTTTGAAATTTTGATTTCTCAACATCAGCGCGCAGAAGGTTATACAAATTACAAGAATGAGTTCTGTTCGTGTTGTCGAAGAAAGGTCTTTAGTTAGCCTCTTCCTGTTCACAAATATTTACCTCCATGTAGAACTGTTGAAGAAAGGTCGATAAATGACCGAGATTTCAAGACATCGACTAACAATTGCTGAACTCTACTTTCCTTTTTTCTATCTCAGAAACGGGAAAATTGATTATTTCTGAATGCTGATAAAACAGTTTTAGAAACCTTTTTACTACAATAACCCATATCGAGCCTTTAGGTCGTTTCTGTGATCTAAGCAACTCCGGTTAGCAGGGCTCAAAATAAGCGGCGTCGCGTCGCTTTTTGCTATGCACAACTTGCAAAAAGCTACACAATGTTAAATTATGTATAGCATTTTGCGCTACAATATAATCAACTGCAGCCTATTAGGCTGCAGTTGATTATCTTGTATCGCAAAATGTAAATGAAAATTTGCAAACAAATTTGAAAACCTGTTCACTGATGCTTTACTTCTGATTGTGGAACATTCAAGGCATAACTCAGATTAACTCTCCATCAAGCCCATCAAATTAAAAATCCCAACTTCCATTTTGAGAACTCCATTAAACAACCAAGACGCCATTTATAACAGTATACAAGTCAGTGAAAAAAAAAACATAGTAAATGTTTCATGTGTTGCAGATCATTTGGAAATGCCCAGAAATGGATGAAACTATTCTACCTACTTAGAAGAATTCAATATAAAACAGCATAACATAACTCTGGTATACAAAAATAGCTATGTAATTTTTACAAAATGCTATTCATTTTTTGGAAATGCGTAGCATTTTGCTGCGCAAAGAAAAAAAGTTATTTTGAGCACTGCGTGTTAGTAGTGGATCTGGCGACATTGATATGAAAGGACAAACAACCCAAACTGATCACACTTCAAAGTCAAAGACACAACTAAAACTATCAGATAGATGGGCAAAAGCTCTCCAAAAAGTCTTTTTAAGGGGGGTGAAAAAATTAGTAATCTCGTTTCGACGGTTCTTTATTAGGAAGCTTTCTAAAGCATTTCAGGAATGATTTTATAGGTTTGTGTTAACACAAAGTCAAAGGAAAGTTGAACACAAATATCTCCAAAGAAATTCAGAAAAAAACTTACAATAGGATACACAATGAACACTCTAAGATGAAGATCAAATTGAAAAAACAAAAGTATTGGCACATGAAGATAATTTTGAAAATATCAAAAAATATTTCACAGCCTATGCGCGGCGTGGACATTTATTATTAGGTCTACCAGTAAAGCCTTATTCAAAATGGGATTTTTGTCTATTGGGAACTTTTATGTTTTGGCCTATTACCCTACAGTTGAATTCGATAAACACCAACCACAACTATGTCTAACAATTTATTTATTTATTTATTTATTGGGGTTTAAGGTCACATACTTATGCACAATCGCTAATCGTGACCGTGACAGTTTTACGAGTGGAGGAAGCCGAAGTACCCGGAGAGAACAACCGAGCAACGATGAGCAACTATCAGCTCCTCAACATTCTAACTCTGTTCAAGCTCCGCTATTTTGCAGGGTTAGAACGATTGAAGACTTGCGCATCATCGACGTGCATTGCGCCTTAATACACGGCGTCATCGTGCCTCCACGCAGGCAACCGGGATAAAGTGCCTTGCCCAAGGACACAACGCGGGTCGTCTCGGACTTGGATCGAACTCGTGACCTCTAGCATAGAAGTCCAACAGTCTACCACAGAGCCACCGCGCCCTCCCCCCCTCCCCCATGTCTAACAAAAGCTGATTCGAAAATGATATCTTCTTGAAAAGGCGAATGTGTAGACCTGTGCCAGTAAAAGAATTATGCTTTCTCCAAGTGCTGGGCAATTTTACAATACAGCTAGTACCAAATTCATGACCTATTCTTTCCCTTAAAATCCCATTAATTGATAGAGGCAACCATGGCGGCGCACAGCGGTCGATTTATAGTCTTTCATATTCTTGGGATCTTTCCTACAAGTCATAAGTCCTTCCACGCAAGGACGTGACGACAAGGGGGTAGTGATGGGGTGTCTCCTCTACCAATCCTGGCCATAATTTCGTATAGTTAGAAATTCGGAGGGCAAGTCATGAATAGTTGTAAATTCCATCTATATGGATTTTAGAGCTTCTTTGGTGATGCTTATGTCTCCTTTACTTCCCAAAATTCCAACACTGTTTCAAATCGGCAAAAATTCCACCTGTTACTATTTACAACTACGGTGTTTTACACATACAGTATGCGGAGAGTGGATTGTAACTAAATCACCCGCGGAGTGGGGTTATCACCCAAGCTATAACTTTCAAATTCTGTACATATCGACAAAAAACACAATGAATGTTTCAGCCAATGGACCTCCGGGTTTAACCCGGAGGTCCATTGGCTGAAACTTTGCTTGTGCTGGTAATGCTTTGCAACAAATTTGCAATTATTGCTTGGGTGGAATCCCCACTCTACGAGTGATTTAGTGATAATACACTCTCCACGTACTGTAGTGTCAATTAGGTTTAATGCTCCAATTTTCACAGAACCTCAAATCCCTATATAAATCAGTTGACCAATCTTTTAGCCAGTACAGTTTCAGTACCAGTAACAGTTACACAAATGCATGTGTATTCCTCAATGAATGAACTACTCTAAACTAGTTCAAACAAGTAATTGTCATTCAATATTATTCTAACACTACCTGATAGTCCCACTGTGTGAATTACTCAAAGTTCTCAGCTTGAGCATTTGTTTAGCACATATTCAATTCCCCAGAATAATACCAAATAATAATAACAACCTGATACTTCTGTCATAAATGTGTTGGCATTTCAATTACCACAATCAATTTTATGCCTTTCATTGCTTAATTTTCAAAAGTTTTCTCCCAGAGAGAGAGGGGAGACCCCCTCCCGGTCCCTCCTCTTTTTGGAAATTCACTACCACCCCCACCCCCACAATCGTAAACCTCTAGCCATGTCCCTGCTTCCAGACACGATATTCGGCTCCTTAACCTATAAATATTCATAGCTTCTCTGATTTTATTATTCCGTCATCCATTTATTAAATTCAAAGCTGAATTATGGGTAATTTATTAGAGTATCATTATCGCAAAGCGATCTCATTCTCGATCTATTCTCGTTCAGATCGCGACAAATTTACACGAGTGGATTGCAATTTTATAAGTAACACAGTGCAAAATCAAGACAAAATTGAGGACAATCGAAAGTAGAATCTGTTTTTCAGCAGTGCAGTGCGTCTGTCGAGTTGCGGGTAGGTACAGAATAGTCTCCGTGGACTGGTCGTAATCCACGCGGGTGTAGTGATGTCCACGCATGCATTTACCAGGTAATAAATATCATCATTAGCAAAAATTTAATTAATGAAGCACCGGGTTGTACCCGGTGCTTCATTAATTAAATGTTTGATAATTATTCCTGTAATTAGTGTTTGGAATCTAATATTACTGCAACCGTGGAAATATTGCCCACCCGTGAAACGTGGCCAGTGCATGGCGACCGTGCTGTATGCCAGCGGAGACAGATCAAACGCAGTCGATCGAAAATCAATGTCAAAGCTGACAATTTACGTGATTGGGTGAGATTTACACGAAAGTTATCTCCCCTTGTTTTACGAAAGCTTTCCAGTAAACTTAACACGAAGAGTATTGGAATTTCATATAAAAATTGAAATTTCGAAATTTTAGGGAATTTGTATAATCGATGTGCGCATCATTTTACAAAGTTGAGGCATTTTACTGTAGGATAGTATAAATAAGAAGCTGGCTTTTTTACAATTGTTTTCCACTCAGTTTGAACGCTTCATTATAGTTTCTTGCGTTTCGCAGAATAGCATGAAACTGTTGTCTTGAGGGTTAAAGGTAATTGCTGGTTGTAGGGTCAACGTAAAGTTGAGTCACGTGACTTCGTGTTCAATTCTGGTCATGGTCAGTGATTGTATAGAAAATCAGTTCTTGCAACTTTCTGACATGGTATAACAGTAGAGTTGTGTCATATTAACATTTGGTGTGCCAAATACGTGTTATATGTAACACGTCATAGTATTTTAAGACTGATATTTTCGTATATGTAATAGTACATACAGATGGGGTCTGACATCTGCCCAGAGAAATGATGATAGCAAGTCTTTCAGCGCACGTTTCCAGAATTTTTTATTAAAAAAAAATTCTAGTTTTGCGAGAACGGCCATCATTTCAATGAAGAGGTAATTGTAGGTGAACTTGTTATAAGGCACACGTTACTCTGCCCATCTTGTATTAAAGCTCGAATCGGCTGTTATGAACTTTGTTTCTGTTTTATTACCGAATATCGTTTAGACCTAATATTCTCTACTGAAGCCCATTTAAAAATAAGAAATTTTTTCATATTCTGTCACTTTTTGTTCGTTATATCAACAATGTGCGTGTCCTGACATATAATACAGATACTGTCCTTCCCGTTAATACAGTAGAATCCTCTTAATTGAATATCCATTTTGCCAGTGAAAATTATTCAATTAACAGGAATATACAATTAACAGGAAAATGTCAGTTTCCTGTGTTCTGGAGGTAAAGTGAGCATTTATTCTATTATATCTTGTTTGACAGAGCTCATAGAGCTCTGTCAAACAAGATATAATAGAATAAATGTCTATTGAATGTAGTGATGCCAAAAAGGTTCATAAACAAGGGGAATTTGGTGCATGTCACAGTAATTTTTTCGACATATTACAAAAATTTATATACAATTAACAGGAGTTTACTCTACAACCCATATGTAATTAACAGATCAAATTTGTACTGAAGGTATGGTAAATGGTTTTGTGGTTGAAAATTATATTCAATTAACAGGGATATACAATTAAGAGATATCCAATTAAGTGGGTTCCACTGTATAAAACTCTGGGGAGTAAGATTAGTGATTTTTTTCAACGGGAATAGTAAAAACTTGTAAATTACTGTAAAAACACATTCCCTAAATAAATAATAATGCAATGCAATGTTAACGTCTGGAATCCACCGCAGTACTCTCTGACTTACATTATTACCCCGTATCACAGGTGACCACACCCTTTGTTCATTCTATGACATTCTCAGCTCAACTCAACGGAGCATACTGCCAGTCCTCCACAGACGGACACACAAAGAAAGCACCACAACAGGTCCCTATTTTACACCTAGGTACGGTGAGGATTGCGTAGTCCTGATGAACATTCCCAGCGTCCACAGCTGGCACGTGATGCAACGTCACAGAATCACACACTCAAACTTCACTGATCGTACACCAGCCACTACTACGGGAAGCACCCGAATCAATCACCGAATGGTCACCCATCCAAGAATTAACCGGGCTCGACGTTGCTTAACTTCGGTGATCTAACGACAAGCGGTCTCGCTTCGCCAGTGCTCCCCAATAAAGAGCCAAGGTGGACATTTACTTAGTGTTACCACCTCTAACATATATTCTTAACGACGGATTATCTGCAATTAATTGCAACTAATTAGCTTGCTATACAAAGGCCGGTTTCCTTTTGTAATTTTTAACAAGACAGTCTAGCGACATCCATATGCCCCGCCGACTTTAATGTTATGATAGGAATAATCTCATTATCGACATGGGCATGTATTCATACCCAGTAATGTCACTCACCAAATACCATTTAATTTCTTTAATCGCAACTGGGGATATCGTCCAAAAACCTGCAATTTTGGTAAATTCAAAGTCAACAAGGGCTATAACTCTGGAAAGATTATCCGAATCAAAACTGCCTTTCCATATGTACATGTACACATCATACTCATTCTGCACATCAAGTTTCATAAAAATCCAATAAAAAATGCAGGAGGTATTAAGCGGACAAGCATTTGTGATCGAAATTCTACTATTACCAAGGTTCATAACCACGCAAAATTCGTCGCATCGAACATTTCTGACCACAAGCACATATGCACTTAATACTGATACTTCAGACCAAGTTTCATAAAAATCCACTGAAAACTGTAGGAGGAGTTAAGCGGACAAAGTTTGTGACAGACGGACGGACGGACGGACGGACGGATGGACACCGTTTCAATACCCCCCTCCAGACTTCGTCGGCGGGAGATAAATCATTTAATTTGTTTAATCGGAACTGAAGATATCTTCCAAAAACCTGCAATTTTGGTAAATTCAAAGTCGACAAGGGCTATAACTCTGGAAAAAATATTCGAATCGAAACTTCCATTTTATATGCACATGTACACATGATACTCATATTGCCCACCAAGTTTCGTGAACATTCACTGAAATCTGTAGGAGGAGTTAAGCGGACAAGTCTTTGTGATGGAAATTTTGCGATTTGCATGGGCTGCTACCACGAACAATTCGTCGCATCAACATTTCATGACCAACATGCACATCTACACTTGATACTGATACTTCAGACCGAGTTTCGTAAAAATCCAATTAAAAATGTAGGAGTTAAGTGGACAAGCCTTTGTGATGGAAATTTTGCTATTTCCAAGGGCCGTAACCACGCAAAATTCGTCGCATCCATTATGCCTGACCACATGCACATCAACACTTGATACTGATACTTCAGACAAAGTTTCGTAAAAATCCACTGAAAACTGTAGGAGGAGTTAAGCGGACAAAATTTGTGATGGAAGGACAGACTCATGGACAGACGAACACCATTTGGGTTGCACGTTGAAAATATTGATTGGTCTACCCGGCATATTCACTTTTCAGCCATCAAACTTTTTGAAAATATGAGACATCATATCCCTGGGATTAAAAAGCAGCCTCTCAGGTTTACAGGGTTCAGTACGCGTGGCTATCTTCTGCAGACGACATGAACTTGATCAGAATGAAGTAAATAACGTCACTATCACATGAAAGACTACGCGACAGATACATGTACGTGGAGAGTGTATTATCACTAAATCACTCGCAGAGTGGGGATTCCACCCAAGCAATAATTGCAAATTTGTTGCAAAGCATTACCAGCACAAGCAAAGTTTCAGCCAATGGACCGCCGGGTTAAACCCGGAGGTCCATTGGCTGAAACATTGCTTGTGTTTTTTGTCGATATGTACATAATTTGAAAGTTATAGCTTGGGTGATAACCCCACTCCGCAGGTGATTTAGTTACAATCCACTCTCCACGTACTGTATAGTGCCGTCTTAAGTCGAAAATATCTTTGACATGCGCTTTTAGATAAATATAATTCAATGTTTATAGACTATTTCCGGTTTTATGCATTAAGTATAGACATTTCTAAACTTGTTATTTTACGGCATCGTGGCGCACTAAACGAGACGCAAAGTCGATCAAATAACCGACGAAAATAAACAAATTATGGTTTTCGATGGTTATTGAAGCTACTTTATTCCACCATGATAACATTATCATTGAAAGACTTTCTATAACTGAATTGCACATTTCCTTATACATCTCGAATAATAGACAAACACAATCACTCCTTATCATTCTTAACAAAACTACAGAACGAACAACGTTTACATGGAAAAATATTTATTTTTCGGGGTACGCACATCGGAGAGTTCATTGGGAAAATTGATTTCCACAGGATGTCGAGTGAATGGTCATTTCTTTGAAAACAAAACTTTAGTATTTGTGGTCAGTGGGTTTGGTTACTAATGCGGGTTGTGAACGTGGTTGTCTGCTAAAAGATAAATCAGATCCCCACCCTCTCCCTTCATGGCTTATCTCGTCGTGAAAATCTACTTTCGATGGAGTTATCTCTCCTAAAATTGTTAGACAGTCAAGGAAAGGCCAATTAAGAGGCATGTAATATTAGAAAAACCTATGACATCAGCATCAAATAAAACCAATATTCCTTTTGTTACTTTTAATAAACGAAAACAACAGACAGCTCTGGGAGCTGTCTGTTGTTTTCGTTATTAAAAATAACAAAAGGAATCGAGGCGTGTTGTGGAAAACTAATTAGAAGCCACCGTATAACCGTCCACTTTGGCTCTTTGTTTAACGAAAGTGTTTTTACAGTAATTTGCATATTTTGTATTCTCCCAAAATTGATTAGGAAAAAACATTGTAAAAATCCAGCTTCTGTGTGTTGATGCTACTCTACAAAATAAATTCCCCGAACTTTGTGAAATGACGCGCACATCAATGATACAGCTTCCTTAACATTTGGGAATTTAATTTTTTATAAATGAATTCCCTTACCCTAAGTGTTAAATTTCCTTTAGAAAATTAGGGGATCTACCTTTCCTGCACATCTCTTCCAATGACGAAAATTGCCAGCCATGCCAAAACTGATACGCTCTTATTTCGTTAACTTTACTCATTATTTTGATATATAACACCCGTTATTCGTTTTTCAATGGGGCTCTGCAAATCTCGAAATTCGGGTCGAATCGAATCACAAGACATATGCGGCAAAGGACCTCGGATCGAATAGCATTTCTAAACGAATTCACGACTCTTCTAATTGTAAGTTTTTTACGCTTTTACTCTAGTAAGTATTACCAGTCCCCATTCCAATGCTCTATCTAACAATCGTACAGATTTTGGCCTGAAAACCAAATGAAAGGGTACGTATCACATAACGTGTTCCGATTCCGTATCATATAGACGACTCATTTTGAATTCGTATCATATAGGTGACTCGTTTTCGGTAACGTGACAGTTACGGGTGATTGGCTAAAAATTATAGAAACTGCACAATTTGATATTACACCTACACGGTTCCTGAGGATGTGTCCACGTCGCAAACTCGCAAATTCAAGCGTATCATCATAGGAAGTGACACTGAGAGTGAATAATTTGATAACCACAATGTGGTGTCCAAAAATGGGTTCACAACCTGCCGGCAAAGCCGGCTCGTTGAGATCCCATTCTGGACACCACCTCAAATCGGATACAGATCACAGGACATGCACATTATCATGACAATTCATTTATCTAACAAATTTGTCACATCAACAGATTGAATTTTAAATTATTAATACAGTTTTGGGACATAATGTTGGGCGAGAAAAAGTTAAAAAAAACCATATTTTATAGAACTATATTGTTGTGTACTCTGACAAACAACGAGTAACGCGGTCACCGCAATTTTCAAACGGGGTAATCATTACTGGGTCCCTCCGGTCGTTACCCCTTCCGGTCGTTACCCCTTCAGGGAAGTGGGTGAAAGGGATAACGACCATATGGTCCTAGTTATAGGACATGGGAAAGCCTCCCCATATAACGGGCCGTTCTAAATATCATGGCTAAAACTGGCTAGGGAACCTCCTATCATAGAATCCTGGCTACACGGCTGGTTGGTTGCGGATAATGAAGCGCACAATTTCGAGCAGCTTTCGACTCAGTGGAAATTAGTCCGGCACAGGCTGGGCCTAACCTGGAAATTTTGGTGTGGACGCAATGTTTTTGTCGTTTCTAGGGTAACTTTTTGTCCTGAATTCGAATTCGTGTGATGCCAGTCTGTAAACTTTGGGGAATTTGAGTTATTTGCATGTTTTCGAAATGGCCGACAAAATGGCAGCAAAGTTTTTCGAAAACTTAGAATAAACAATTTTGTGAAATTTTATCGCCTTTCTAAATGATATTATTGTGGTAAGTTCATATTTACCTGTCCTCCTCATATTAAACAAAAAATATCGGGTTATTATGTATAAAGAATAAAGAGCGTTGCATAACCACCAAGAGTGCACATGCTTGTCACCAACGGACAACCAATGAGAATGCCAAACATTTTTGATGGCAAACTATCCAGAGGTTTTGTGAATGTCGATCTATGCCTTTGATATAAGATTAAAACAATACAAAGACTTTCAATCCACTCTTCCAAATGGTTTTTACCATCCACAGAGTAAGAAAGTAATTACAATGGCTGCCAACAAACGTTCAATCAAAGTTGGAGAGACATCACTTGTTGACACTTCTCTCATATATTTAAGAATCATTGCCCTCCAAACCTCTGACCAAACTTTACCAATGAAGGATATACTGAAATACGAGCTTGCACCTTTCCCTTTATTTATGTTTATCGAATCAGGTGATTTGCGTATTGTCAAATCCAAGTCTAATCTGAAGAAAAAGACTGCATGTGTAGTAACCTCACAAAGGTTACCTGTACCGTAGTGCACTGTGATCGACAACTGTGGAATCATGTAAGTACTGCACTTTAGAATCAAGTCGTCTGCCCATACAGAACGTGGCAAATGCATGTCCAGAAAGCACACGCTGGCACCTAACATCCCACTGCCAGCAAAGCACGCAGTTCTGTCGAATTCCGCAAACAAAACGCAACTCATAAGTCTCATATGTTCACACATCACCGAATACGTCGCGATTGGTAATCACGCGAATACACTACAGTTAAAACTAGAAGTCCTGTCACGAATTGTGCGCTTTTCTAGGCTTAATTGCGCGTTGGAATTGCGCGCATTTGCCATATCGAATGGCATCCAAAGCACGGCAGGCTCTCTTGGTTACTCATAACAAACACATGCAATGTTTCTGCCAATGGACCTCCGGGTTACCCGGAGGTCCATTGGCTGAAACATGGCTTGTGCACAGACCATATGTACAGAATTTGATAGCTTTACTTGGGCCATAACGCGTACATTAACGCGCATATCAACGTGCTATTTGTGCGCATTTCATGACAGGACTTCTAGTTTTAACTGTAGTCATAGCAGGTGAGAATCGTACACAACAACCCTCATTAGGTCAGGCGACGTGCAAGAATTTGGTGAGTTATACTCCGTGCACGAAGAGGCTGATGCTATCATTTGCCAGAAGTCAATTACATCCAGAGATCCTGCAAATACATTTGCCGCATTAATGTCATATCAGATGAAACGGACGTGTTTATAATCGTAACTTTCTTCTATTGGCTTATTGGCAATGGAAGCTACGAGTGGGGAAAAAAAGTCGTTGACATAGGTGACACATGCAAGAAAAATGCCACAATTGTTCCAAAACCGTCGCAGCACATGCACAATCGGGCTGTGACACTATCGCACAATTGTACGGTGTGGGCAACGTAGGACTGTTGAAGAGACCGCAGAGTTATTCACTGGACGGGCTTGGTGGTCATCGTGCAGACACTGTTTGTCCAAAGTACCCTCCTGCTCAGTGATGGTTATGGTTTTCCGGTTACAGAAATGGCAGAAGCCAGGATCAATATCGCGACATCCAAAATAGCCAAGACGCGATTATCTACTCCCAAGCTAGCAAGACTTCCACTTCCACTCACAACTGAGTCTTTCCACGAGAATGTGAAAGCCCCCCTCCCCCCCCCCCTTCAAGCCATGCACTGATACTCTTGTGACTCGGGCGTTCCACCAAAACTCGATCCACTGATGACAAGTCTAAGACTTTGACGCCAATATGTATTTCCGATCTGTGCATGTTGCCCCAGAATAAGTATTGAATTTTGTCAAGTGCGGTTGTATTTCGTCCAAGGCATGTTCATCCAAGAGATGCACGTGAGTCTCTCCGCAAACATTCAATGCATCATTGTATGTCAATGCAAAATTGACTCAAACGCGTGTCATAGTGAGCTGACTTTGGAGAAATCGAGTCACACGACAGCTCAGATGATGACGCTAATGACGAACACTTGAAATGAACTCGGTGCAAGATGGGTGGATTTTCGTGAAAGTAGTGGACATGTTAGTCGCCAGTTCGGAACTCAGTGGATTGGAATAAGCTTACGTTTTGCACACAAACTATATCAGGAACGTGTTGCTACATTGTCTGATTTGTTCTCCTAATTAAGTCTCCAACACATCTCACAGCTGGCTATGAAAATGATTTTCTTGGTTGTTTATACCTTCAAAGGTCAAATATCTTGAATTCCTTGGATTTTGTGTAATCTGTAGGTTGATTTCATTTTAGCACAGTGATATACCCTATAAATAACAGTACAATAGCACAGAAATGGTTCAGTCTTAATGTTCCGAAAATTCGGCCGCCATTTTGTCCGTGGAAATACTGCACAGGCGTGAAAAGTGACCAGTTCACGGCAGCCGTACTGTATAATACAGACACTGTCCTTTCCATCAATATAAATGTCCAGGAGATGACATTTGCTATTTTTCCAGGGGAGAATAAAAACTGGGCTCTCTGTGTTTTCATTTATTAAAAGTACCAAAAAGAAACATTGTTTTTTCCCACTGATGTCATACGACATGGGTGTTGTTTTCTCAACAATTATTTGCTTTTTAATTGGTCCAGCAATTTCACCATCTTTTTGATGATGTTCTGTAACTTTTTTTCTGCTCATTATTTCAGCACTGTCGTATCGTTTCATACAATGCAGACAACGTCATTTCCTTTGATATAAAACACTACGAGGTGCGATTTGCTCATATTTATTCCTGGGAAGCTGTGGGAAGAAGACAAATTTGCAAAGTGCAAGAAGTTAACTGTAAAAACCACCATCCATCAACAAAGAGCCAAAGGCGCTTCTAGTTAGCTTGCCATAAAAAGCCAAGTTTCCCTTTTTAACTTTTAATAAACGAAAACTACAGATAACTCCGAGAGGTGTCTGCTTTTTCCGTTTATTGAAAGTAACGAAATGAACCCTCGCTTTCTTGCTTCCGATATCGTATGTGTTTTCGCAACAATTACATGCTTCTTAACTGAACCTTCCTCTGGTGTCTAATAATTTCAGGGGAGATAACTTTATCGAAAGTCGATTATCATGACGATATAAGTCAGGGATGTTTATTATGAAATCTCAATCGCTGATTTGACTCCATAGAATACTAAGTGTATACTTTAACCACTCAGGAATGCTGAATTCCTTCGTATGTGTGGATTAAGACAACGCGAGATCCACACACAGGTAAACTAGAAGTCCTGTCATGAAATGCGCACAAATAGCACGTCGACCTGCGCGTTAATCTACGCGTTATGGCCATAGTAAGGCTATCAAATTCTGTACATATGGCCTGTGCACAAGCAATGCTCCTCCAATGGACCTCCGGGTAACCAGGAGAATCTGCCGTGATTTGGATGCCATTCAATATGGCAAATGCTCGCAATTCTTACGCGCAATTACGCCTAGATAAGCGTACAGTTCGTGACAGGACTTCTAGTTTTAACTGTAGTGTAACTGCTACAAATAACGTATAAAACACACGGGCGTCTCCGCTAGACTCAAGTACTTTATACGAAATTTGCATAATATTATTCATTTATTTATTGGAGTTTAAGGTCACATACTTATGCACAATGGCTAATCATGACCGTGACAGTTTAACGGGTGGAGGAAGCCGGAGTACCCGGAGAGAACCGCCGAGCAACGACGAGCAACTGTCAGCTTCTCAACATTCTAACTCTGTTCAAGCTCCGCTCAAGCAGGGTTACAGCTGTTGAAGACATGTGCACCATCGACGTGCAGTACGCCTTAGTACACGGCGCCATCGTGCCCCCATCTAGGCAACCGGGCTGAAGTGCCTTGCCCAAGGACACAACGCGGGTCGACCTGGACGGGGATCGAACTCGGGACCTCTAGCACAGAAGTCCAACAGTCTACCAATGAGCCACCGCGCTCCCGAAATTTGCATAAATGAGCCACATTACTGTAAAAATACATTCGATAACCAAAGAACCAAAGTGGATACTTAGTGTCGGGACGTGTGGTACTCGTAGATATTCTCAATGACGGGTTATCTTTGAACTATGTGCTTGTCATTAGCTCTCTGAGCTGTCTGTCGTTTTCGTTTATTAAAAGTAAGAAAAGGAAACTTGGCTTTATCTTCTACTGGTGTCATATGACATAGATGTTTTCTTAAGAATTATTTGCTTTTTAATTGAATCCAATAATTTCGGCGGGGAGCGTGTTGGCTCAGTAGGTAGAGGTGCAGGCTGCAAGCCGAGAGAGACGTCCTCGGTTCGAATCCCACCTGCGGCAACGGCGTTGTGTCCTTGGGCAAGAAACTTTATCTCCATTGCCCCCGTGGGGGCACGTTGGCGTTGTGGACTAAGGCGTACTGCACGTCGATGGTGCACTTGTCTTCAACCAATGCTAACCCTGCTTGTGTGGAGTTAGTATGTTGGGGAGCTGACAGTTGCTCGCCGTTGCTCGGTGGTTCTCTCCGGGTACTCCGGCTTCTTCCACCCGTAAAACTGCCACGGTCATGATTAGCCATTGTGCATAAATATGTGACCTTAAACATCAATAAATAAATAAATAAATAATAATTTCGGCGTAGATGACTTTATCGAACGTCGATTATCATGATGATAAAAGTCAGGGATGTTTTTTTATAAAATCTCAACCACTGGTTTGACTCAATTCAGTACTGTGTAAATACTTTAAAAATACTGAGTTCTTTCGTATGTGTGGATTAAGATAATGGGAGATGCACACAGTGTAACTGCTACAAATAGCGTATGAAATACACGGACGTCGACACTAGACTCGAGTACTTTATACGAAATTTGCATAAATAAGCCACATTCTGTATGTTTCCCATTATCTGAATTCATACAGATGCAAACCTTTTCCATCTACGTCATCACAGCATTATCGCATTCACGACTCTGGCAAATGCGAAGGCTCTACTCCCACATAATGAACGGATAATCGCTAACGGAATGGCTCACGGAACGCTTTTAACCCTTTACCCAGCGTATTGGCTAAAACCGGCCAGCGCTATTCACAAAATTCTCCATTCAATTTGTATTACCTTTTTCATTTTTTGTCACAAAAACAAAGCTTATGTTCCCTCATTGGAACGAGCTCAACGAGCTCGTTCCAACGAGGGTCATAAGCTATGTCTTTGTCGCAAAATATCAAAAACATTAGTGCTTCAAGAATTTTATTTGCAGGTGTCGTCTGCTTATCGTGTTAGGTAAAGAGTTAACTAACACGATTAAACGGTCACACAGTTCCTTCTGGGGAAAAAAGTGAATATTTTGAAATCTGATATGTTGTCGAATAAAAATTTCTGTGAGTGTCAGTGTGCGTGTTGCAATATTGACTTTCAGAGTTATTAAATAACATAAAAAAGCAAAGCAAAATTTTCTGTCATATAGAAAAACATGTGATTAAATTAGAATACGGAAAACCGTTTGATGGAAATAACATCGCTGCCTAAATACATACGAATAAATCTCTAATTGTCAGAATTCGTGCATTTGCAAAAACCTTGAACCACCACTTTAGACTTCACATAAAACACTTGCAAGATATATTGGTAGATTATTGTCATAGAAGGGATTTTTAAGTCTCTTCTCCCAAAACAACCGCCATTATTGTATACAAAAACTGTCACGTGTCCGGCGAAACGTTCGAGATTCAACTCGATTTTAAATCTTCTCACTGATCCGATTCGATTCAAAACCATCTCGATTATTAAAAAAATCGAATCCTGGAGAGATTTGGATTTCATACATGTCTTAACTATGCTACAATTCAATAACCACTACATAGTAGCCAGCTAGACGACCGAGCAGCTTAGACCGCCAGAAAGACATTTATTTTGAAATAAGACACATTTGGTATTCAAGATACACTTTGTAAACAATAACGGTAAATAAACAAACTGTAATGCTTATATACCCATCCTTGTCGTACAACGCCACCCAAGAAGAACTAGAGATAAAATACCTTTTTATATTTGAAAGTTAAAAACTCTAGAAACCTGTGTCCAATAGCAGCTGCGAAGTACGTCTCAGGGAAGTTGCTGGACTTGCAACTTGAAATCAGAAAGGTGAAAATAATTTTACACCTGTAGCCTTAAAACACAAATTGTCAGAAAAAATCATGAATTCAATGTTGTCTGGTCAAAGCAATGGCGAAGGCGAGAATTGAAAATACTAATTTTACCACCTTCTACAAACTATCACATGCCCCAAATCTACAAAACTATTGGCTCTTACAATAACCTATTTGCAACGTCACTGGTTTCTAATTTTCTAATTGGCTAACAGTTTTCAAATTTTCTCATTGGTCCAAAATTACCAAACTAAAAGATGTGAACGTTTAACACAACGTGAAGACAAATGTTTTCCGCTATTCTACGAAACGCGGAAAAATAATATTCTTTACTGTCGACTTTCTTAAGATAACAACTCACCCTGTAGTTTTCTGATGAATAAGATTGAAGCAGGCATGTCAAAGTACCGCCGGTACTAACATAACCGGTACCGGTGTGACAGGAATGATAGTCCGTAGGAAAATTAGTCCTTCTGGATTATTATTCCACGGAATTATAGTCCTAGGTCTAACATTTCTAGGAATAGTAGTCCGGCGGACTACTATTCCTAGAAATGTTAGACCTAGGACTATAATTCCGCGGAATAATAGTCCAGAGGGACTAACGTTCCTAAGGACTATCATTCCTGTCACACCGGGATGGGACAGAGTCTGTCCCACCGAAACCGGTTCCGGGACAAATCAACAATTGGATGACATATCGCAATCAGATGGGAGAAGTTCGCATTTAACCCGCCCCGGTTCCGAAAATCGCACGACAAACATGGCAGCGTGCCAATTATTCTGCGGCGACATCAAAGTAATCATAAAGCACGATAATCGCGCTTTATGATTACTTTGATGTCACCCCAGAATAATTTATTTTATATTTTAAGTAGCCGATGACGGCGCTTTCGTTGTCTTTAATGCGACATTTAGGGGGCGCGGTGGCGTCGCAGTAACCGGTTCTCGTTAGATCACCGAAGTTAAGCAACGTCGAGCGCGGTTAGTATAGATGGATGGGTGACCATTTCAGCGACTGATTAGTGCTCCCGCGTTGTGTCCTTGGGCAAGGCATTTAACCCCGATTTCCTACATGGGGGCACGATGACGCTGTGTATGTACTAAGGCGTCTTGCACGTCGATGGTGCGCATGTCTTCAACCAGTCTAACCCTACCTGTGCTGCAGTGCGGAGTTACAATGTTGGGGAGCTGGCAGCTGCTCCTCGTTGCTCGGTGGTTCTCTCCGGGTACTCCGGCTTCCTCCACCCAAAAAACTGTCACGGTCATGATTAGCCATTGTGCATAAGTATGTGACCTTAAACACCAATAAATAATAAATAATGCGACGTTTGAAAAGTCAAAATGGTCGGCCTTATCGAGGTCGTGGTGCAGACGGAACAGGGACATGAAGAGTGTTTTGATGTGTTAATTCAAAAATAAGGTAAAAGTATGTCATTCAAATGTGCCGTACACGATTATTAGCCTGTCTACCCTCGTTCAATTAGGAATTTCTCGATAAAATAATTTTGTCCCGGTACCGCCGGGACAAATGCTTCAGAGTCGGTACCGGACGGAGCATGAGGGAACCGGTGGGTCCAGTACCGGTTCAAGTACCGGTTGACATGCCGAGATTGAAGGTATCAAGTCTAACCAGATAGCACAAATTGATTCAGAAAATTCGTAAAAGGGACATTTCAAGCGATAGTCGAGATTGCGTTCGACTCGTTTGCACAATATATCGTTCATTAAGTGCACCAAGGCGCCATCTGCACAAAGCATTGCAGATAGCGCCTTGTTGCACAAAAAGGACGATAAATGGCCTTTTCTTCGACCACTTTTGTGATACCTGTCAATTATCTAATAGTCTAGTATACCTATTGATATTGGGCTCACGACGCAGATTGGCAGCACCAGTCGACCGCAGTATCGTAACAATTGAAAAGTGGATTCGATTTTGTTTCAAACCTATTGATTGATTTGATTCGAGATTCGATTCGAAAGAAACATCGTAATTCGCCGGCCCTATATCACATTATACCAAATTTGTCATTGAATTTCTGTATTTATCACAATAAATAACCGTAAAACAGCAGTTTTCAATTCCAGACCGTTGAGCGAATTATTAGCGAACTTTGTGCAATATTTGCATAAAAACACATTTTCTCTAATTTAAGATAACCATGCTGTTAATTATTATTTCCCAACAGCGTGAAAATTTACATAATAATTGTAAAAGGTGTCCACTAAATGTTAAAACTCAATATTAACTAACTAGAGAACTGTAATTTGTTGGACAAATTACGGGCTTTCCCAACTTTCCAATGAGAAAATGCAGACTACATATCGCAAAGTAAAGTGCCTGAAATTAACCATTTCCAAAATGATAGACAAAAAGCATCCAAAGTTTCCTATTTTTGGCATTCTATAACGGTACTCTTATTCTCGCCCTCATTGTGCTTGGCGGTTAAATCGTGAGATTAAAAAGTAAACAGTAACTTTCTTCTGCAATCATTGCTACATCTATCCATACCAAAATAATTGCTACAACAACCTTGCAATTAGAGGAAATGAGTACAGATGTTTGCAAAATTCACTGAAAATCAATTTTTGTCAGCCAATACTATTCTGTACGTGGCCAAAGCATATGTTGAGTTAAGCCCCAAAGCATAACTTACAGCAGCGGATTTGTTCATTAAGCATCTCTATCTATAGCAAAACAATGTATCTAAAATTAACCCTTTCCAAAATGACAGGAAAATGTAACCGAAGTTAGCTATTTTAATATCTACGAATGGAAATCTTACCCTCATTGTGCTTGAGGGTTAAAGATGAGATTAAAAACTAAACAGTAACTTTCTTCTGTCAGCGTTGCTGCATCTATGCGTGCAAAAATAACAACATTGCACTTAGAGAAATTAGCGCTTGAAGTTAGTCAATTTCGCAGATAAAAGGTTATATTCCTATCATATGTGGCCCATAGGGGTTAATTTAGGGGGCGCGGTGGCTCAGTTGGTAGAAGTGCAGGCTGCAAGCCGAGAGGTCCTCGGTTCGAATCCCACCTGCGGCAACCGCGTTGTGTGGGAGCACGGTGATTCTGTGTACTAAGGCGTACTGCACGTCGATGGTGCACCTGTCTTCAACCAATGCTAATCCTGCTTGTGTGGGGTTGGTATGTTGGGGAGCTGACAGTTGCTCGCCGTTGCTCGGTGGTTCTCTTCGGGTCCTCCGGCTTCCTCCACCCGTAAAACTGTCACGGTTATGGTTAGCCATTGTGTAGAAATATGTGACCTTAAACACCAATAAATAATAGTAATAAAAAGGGGTTAATTTTAAAATATTTGTGTGGTGATTTTAGTGTATCATATTATGCTCTAAATGTGTGAACATCAATCACAGACTGAGTGTCTGATAAGAGACATGGCGGAATCTTGAATCTTGGTATTTGAATGAACATGTACAAGTTGAGGGTATTCCAAGTCAAGGCACGACAACTGGGTGAGGGTTAAAACTTGGAATAAAACATATAACAGCAAAATTGTTCTTGGATGAATGTCCTATCGTCTCCTGGGAAACGTTTTGAGAAAATATGGCTCCAGTGCTGAGAAATTGCATGTAAATTTTGGCGAAAATAACAATTATTCCGACAGTACCCTTATAGGAAGTCTCAAATCTGCCAAGGGTTAAACTTTTAATAATAACATATAGAACAAAATTTGCCATACTTTGACTGCTGCATGCAGCTATAGAAGACATTCAGAGTTCAATCAATTTAAAATGGAGTAAATCGTCACCTAAACTTACCAAAATCTGAAAAAAATTGGATTTTTTTTGGACGGTACCTACTTTTATGCAACCAGAATGGGATAGGGTTAAACTTTACAACCAAACTTACAACAGAAAATATACTTGGCAGTCAATTGTGAATACGTACATGAAAAGTGTTTGAAATTAACCCTTTCCAAAATGATAGAAAAAGCAACCAAAGTTGGCTAATTTTGGCATTTTCAAATGGTACTCTTATTCTCGCCCTCATTGTGCTTGAGGGTTAAATCTGAGATTAAAAAGTAAACATTAACTTTCCTGCACAATCCTTGTTGCATCTATCCATACCAAAATAATTGTTACAACAACCTTGTAATTAGAGAAATTTGCTCTTGAAGTTGGTCAATTTTGAAGAAAAAATCTATATTCATGTCATTTTTGGCCAATGGAGGTTAAAGTTGAAAGATTTGAGTGGTGTTCGTGGTGTATTATATTATGCTCTAAATGTGTGGAAAATTTGAGCTAAATAGCTGTAAACAATTTTGAGACATTTGGAAAATGGTGAAATTTTGACGGTTTTGGCAGAATATTTTGAAAATACGCGTTTTCAGACATGATGATACCACATTTCACTAGATTTTATGACATTACATAAGTATGCCAAATTTGGTCAAAATCGTACAGCTTGTTTTTGAGCAGTTCAACAGACAACAAAATTCATGGAGGAAAAAAAAAAAAGAAAGAAGAAAAAAAAATAGAGAAGAAAAATTTTGAAAAAGAAGAATAACAAGAGTCTTTCCCAAACTGGGTTTGGGAAAGCCTAATAAAATAAAAGTAAATAAATGTAAATTCGATGTTTTTTTGTAAAATGTTAGAAAATACAGTGCTATTTATTTATTTATTTATTTATATATTTATTTATTTATTTATTTATTTATTTATTTAAGTCTCTTTCAGCATCAAAGCCTATATCATTACCTCAACACAAGTCACTCCGTAAAATTTGTTTCGACTCCTGCAGCGAAAATCAATTTTTAGTTCTGAAATAATTTAAAGTACTCGTATAGACTAGGTGCAACCAGTACACATTCCATTTTTAATAGTTCTGTAATTGCTAGAGTTTAACCGTTGTGGACCTAGTTCCAATTTTGGAAACTTTCTTGCCTCACATGTACATGTCGAACGCATGTCCCTACATAAAGCTGTTTCGCAGTCTCGCTGGTGGAAGTTAAAATACATTAGCAGTGGTGCCCAGTGAAGTCTTCGCTGCCAATATAGGCCACTAAGACTTCACTAGACACCATTGCTCTGTCAATATGTTACCTTGTTATGAGGTAGCAAACATTAAGTCGAATTCTCCGGGCTTTTAAGGACACTTTTAGTGTTCACAGTGCAGTCTCCGTGGAGTGGCCGTAATCCACGCGTGGACAGTGATGACCACGCATGCGTTTACCAGGAAATAAAAATCATCATCAGACAATTTTAATTAATGAAGCACAGGGTTGTACCCGGTGCTTCATTAATTAATATTTTGGTGATTATTCCTGTAATTAGTGTTTGGAGTCTAATATTATTGCGTCCGTGGAAATATTGCCAAGGCGTGGAAAGTGACCAGTCCAAGGTGGCCGTATTGTAGGACAGGAAGCAGATGGAGATTTTGTGAGAATTATTTGGCTTACGGGAATCGAGAATCGATTCTGATTCTCGCATGAACTTTAAACCTCTTTAAGTATAAAGTCAGGTTTAGCGAAAGCCAATCGTTTATATCTATGCTGCCCAGTTTTAGAAGACGTGCACCAGGAGTTTTGACTATTGGGAATGTTTTACCAGTAAAGTTGATTCTCGTTTTTTTGGCTTACGGGAATCGTTTGCGAGATTCTAATTCTGATACAAAATTTCAGCCTTGTAAGTTTAATGTCAAGTTTAACAAAAGACAATCGTTTATATCCATGCTGACCAGTTTAGACCGAAGAATCAGTTTTTGGCGACGTCGAACGCAATCCTTAGCCCTTTGAACCCGGGAGGTATCTTCCATATCAGCTCAAGGACAGCAACAGGAAGAGTCCATATTCATTATTTGGGGGTATACCAATTAATATTTGCAACGTGCAGCCTTGTGGCTGCTCGTTGAAAATGTTAATTTGTCTACCATAACGCATGCACTTAGCATCCATCCTATTTAATGAAATTATGAAGTATCATGTTCCTGGACGAAAAAGCGGCCGCTCGAGTTCAAAGTCGGAGTACGCAATATTACGCACCGTAGTCGCAACGCACGGCAATTTTCGTACGTAATATTACGTACCAAAGTCGTAAAGGGTTAATGTAAATAAAATAATGATTAAAACATTTCGTTATCTTCACTTTCTGTTATTTATTTATTATTATTTATTAGGGTTTTAACGACACCTTAGCAGCCAGGGTCATAGCGTATCGGTGACAGTTTTACGGGCGGAGGAAGCCGGGGTACCCAGAGAGAACCACCGTGCAACAACGAGCAGCAGCCAGCACCCCAACATCGTAACTCCGTACTTCAGTACAGGCTGGGGTACAGAGGTTGAAAACATGCGCACCATCGACGTGCAGTAGTCTTAGTACACGCCGTCATCGTGCCCAACGACGCAACGCAGGAGTCGGAATCGATCGCTCAGTCACCCATCCAAGGATTAACCGGGCTCGACGTTGCTTAACCTCGGTGAGCTGACGTGAACCGGTTACCGCAACGCCACCGCGTCCCCTTTCATCGTTAAGGAAGCAATAATAATCGTCCAAATAACTTGACAAAATCATTTTATTCATTCGGTGAAATCTAAACTTGAAGATGCGTCGAGCTATCTTTCGTCTGCAAATGAAGCAAAGACTTTCCGCTGACAGAAAGGCTCCTCTGAAATCAGAAAAGTGCATCAGCTGGTGGATAATTGGAACTATAATCCAAGCTTCAAGCGATCCGATATCACTTATATTGGAACGGTAATTAATAATTCCATTCCATTCTTGTTGAGTCCCATACCGGAAGCTACGATTTACTGCAACTCTAGTAGAAATGTTACTGTGCTCCTAATTATACAAATAGCTGACTTAGCAGTTGTTGGGAAATGAAGAAAGCAATTAATTGAGTTTATTATCACCTGCTGGCAAATCGTTCAGTTCATAAAAATAATCAATGAAAAACTTTTTTACTCATCATTACGAGAATCTTGAAGATGAGTGAAGTGTCGTTCAGACGTACGCTTACTCTCAAAACTGATTACGGATGCAATCAAAACACGCTGTTCTCAAAGCACTCAATGGCGCAGAGAGCAATTTTTTTCTTCTGATGGGTCGAGAACATAAAACATTCAGATAGCATTTAGCAATGTAAAGCATCGCCGCGTGCCACGTATGGCACGCGGCGATGCTTTGCATTGCTAAACCCTTTTTAAACAAAATGTCCCAAGGGGCCTTAATCGCTCACCGGCCAAAGTGGCTCAAAGAAGTGTTTGGGGTCACATTCAGTTAGACATAGTTCATCAACACTACAAAGGAATGAAGCCATGCAAAGGCAAATTTCCCATAGGAAGCCAAATATCAACACATAGACCAGATTTGAACAAACTTGAATCGGACCCTCCTAAAGATGTTGTATACCAAATATGAAAACATTCTGACTACAGGGTCTAAAGAAGAGGATTTTTTAAAAATTCCCTATATTGCACTAAGCTGATATTCGGACTCCCATAGGGAGCCCAAAAATTTACCCAGGTAAGCAATTTGAACAAATCTGAAACTGACCCACCTCAAGATGTTGTATACCAAATATGATTGCATTCTGATTGGTGGATCTAATGAAGAAGATTTTTAAAGAAATTTCCTCATATTTCACTAAGTTAAAATTCAGGCTCTCATAGGGAGCCCAAATATAAACCCTGGGATTCGATTTGAACAAACTTGATTCTGACCCCCCCCCCCCCCACCCCCTCCATAGATGTTGTATACCAAAAATGAAAAGATTCTGACTGGTGGTGCTGAAGAAGAAGATTTTTAAAGAAATTTCCTCAAATTGTACGAAGTTAAACTTTGGGCTTCAATAGAGAGCCCAAATACTAACTCAGGGACCCGATTTGTACAAACTTGAATCTGCCCCCCCCCCCCCACCCCCCCTTCCCTTCCCTATAGATGTTGTATACCAAATATGAAAGCCTTCGGACTGGTGGATCTGAAGAGGAAGTTTTTTTTTAAAATTTCCTCAAATTGCACGAAGTTAAACTTTGGGCTCCAACAGAGAGCCCAAATACTCACTCAGGTGCCCGATTTGTACAAGCTTGAATTTGACCCCCATGTAGATGTTGTATACCAAATATGAAAGCATTCTGACTCTGACTGGTGGATCTGAAGAAGAAGATTTTTAAAGAAATTTCCTCATATTTCACTAAGTTAAAATTCGGGCTCCTACAGGGAGACCAATTATTAACCCAGGGACTCGATGTGAACAAACTTGAATCTGACCCCAATAGATAGATATTATATACCAAATATCAAAAGATTCTAAATGATGGTTCAGGAGAAGAAATGTTTTTTAATTTTAAAAAAGAAATTATGGGTACTATCAGAGTAATGCCCCTTGTGGTCCCCCCCCCCCCCCCCTGTGGACGCGGAAAGTTTATTTGTACAAACTTGAATTGACATATGATCAGGAACATGCACACCAACCACGTGCGACGACGGACGGCAAGTGATAAGTTAAGCTCCCTTTGGTAAGGAGCTAAAAATATTCACAACCTTGGCCCTATAATAAGTAAGAGTGTATAAAACCTGAAAAATCCTCGAAAAATAGAGGTCTAAAAAATGAGACTTTCTTGATTAAAACGGGCAATTGTTTGTTTGTTTAATGGATTTTAATGACACTTCCAACAGAAAGGGCCAAATAGAGTCGAACAGTTTTACGAGTGGAGGAGTCCAGCGTACCCGAGGAGAACCACCGCGCAGTGGCGCGCAACTGTTAAACCTATTAGTGCACAGAGTTAGCGGCAAGCAAAAGCAAGCGTACCATCGACGTACAGTTAAAACTAGAAGTCCTGTCACGAATAGTGCACTTATGTAGGCTTAACTGCGCGTTGGAATTGCGCGCAATGGCCATATCGAATGGCATCCAAAGCACGGCAGGTTCTCCTGGTTACTCATAGCAAACACATGCAATGTTTCTGCCAGTGGACCTCCGGGTTACCCGGAGGTCCATTGGCTGAAACATTTCTTGTGCACAGGCCATATGTACAGAATTTGATAGCTTCACTTGGGCCCTAACGCGCAGATTAACGCGCAAATCAACGTGCTATTTGTGCGCATTTCATGACAGGACTTCTAGTTTAACTGTATGGGGCGTCTTACTTAGTACACAGTGCAACCGTGCCAACACGTGAGTAATCAGGATTAAGTGTGTTGCCCAGGGAAACAATGCGATTACCGCTAGTCAAGACCGAACCATCAACTTTTCGGTTTGTAGTCCAATGCTCTAACCATTGAGCCACCACGCCCCCAAGCAGGAATTGGAAACTATTTTCGTCCGTTTCTCCTTGGTTCTCTCCGGGTACTCTAGCTTCCTTCCCCACCCGTAAAACAATCCGACGCGAGGTGACCCTGGCTGTCGAGAGTCTCGTTAAACCAGGCCTGACACTCTTAAAAAATGCAGGAGGGCTGAATATCGCCCCCTCGATTGGCCTAGGGAGCGATTAGGTTTCTTTAAGCTTACAAAAGCTAAAAGTGGCAAAATGAAGTTTTACTATTAATGAATTCTGCCTCGATGGCTTTGTACATTTTATTTTGTGCCACTATCAAGGTAATCTCCGTGAGATGGCCATACTGCCCCTCCCCCCACCCCCACACCACCAGGCCTTGGCACGGCCCGGGGTGTGGGAGGGGCAGTGTGGCCGACTTACAGAGATCACTAACATAGGCAAGATCTGAAAAGATGTGGGTTTTATGAATAGGCGGTTATGGTAATTATTATGTTCTAAGGCTAGGAAGGCTAGTTTCCGCCCTCCTTAATTTTGTTAAGGCGAGCAGTAGGCGAGCGAATAAATCGCTCTCCTGAAAACGCCAGGCCTGGTAAACACCAATAAATTAATAAATAATATCAAACAATAAGACTTATATACAAATTGCCGAAAAGCTTGAATTTCATTCCGACAAAAGATTTGGCATTGGAGCATTGACTCCTCCTCCCCCCCCCCCCCCCTTCATGCATCTGATAAAACTTCGGATAACTCTGTTTCATAAAAGAGATAGTAAGCAGCTAATTTCAGAAGCATCTGCTCGGTTGACCCTTTACCCAACGTAACAGCCAAAACCGACCAGCGCTATTCTCAAAAATCGCCAATTAATTTTCATTATTTTTTTCATTTTTTGTCTCAAAAACATAGGTTATGACCCCTCATTAGAACGAGCTCGTCGAGCTCGTTCCAATGAGGAGTCATAATCTATGTTTTTGAGACAAAAAATGAAAAAAATCTAGTAATTCAAGAATTTTTTTTTCAAGTGTCGTTTGCTTTTCAAAGGTAAAGGGTTAACAGAACTAATAAATTCTACAAGCATCTGTTCTCATGTTATATATGTCATTCGGTTGAAACTGCACGTTATGATTTGACAAATGAACTCGAGAATGACAGAATACGTGTATTTTATTTATATGACGGACTGTGGTAAGAGTTAAAATTGATACTGTTATCAAGTTAGGTCATTTCTGAGGTATCCTTTAAAAGGGAACAAGCGATTTTTTTCCAAATGATTAATGAAACACGATGAAATTTATTGGTGCTATGAACTAAGCACTGTTTTTTTTAAGTTGCGACGTTGTTTTACCACAATATATCGCTCCTTGCTTCACGATACATTGTTCATCATAATATTTATGAAATGAACCAACGAGTAGGACCAGGAGGTTTAATTCCTGGGTCTAGGTTTCTGTTTCGGATCGGATTCCGGAAAAACCTTGGTTTCGGTTCATTTTTTCTCTGTGTTAAGAACAAAGAGTAAGTGACGCTTCAGGCTCCTTAACTTGAAAAAATTTAACAATCGTTTTACGATTCCACTCATCACAAAAGCCCTGTATGCAAGTATCTCCATTGGGTTCAGACCAACTTCCTTTTCGTCACTCTCATGGGTTCTCGGGGACCAGCTGCTCAGCTCGTTGAGTCCGAAAATAGGGTAACAAACGAATAAAGTTCATCTAATCTGTGTTGTGTTCTTATTGTTACATCCCCCCCCCCCTTATTGATTCGTCCGGTAGACGTCCGGTAGACGAGTCATTGAGAGAGACAATGTGACAATGAGAAAACTATATTTATACCATGATAACCATGATAACCTATTCTACTATATATGAAAAGCCTATGACATAAATTTTAGCTTTTTCCACCAACCGTGGTGAACACGCCAGCAATGAGATTTCAGTAGTTAAATTTTACACCTACAGTAGAACTACCGTGACATCCAAGTTGACCTTTGGTGACGTCGACCTGAATGCTAACTTGTCTAAATTATCGCACGGCGCCTCGCGAAGTGGGAAATGAAAGTGGCAATTATTTAGTACGTTTTAAAATGAGTTCAACCCCATAGAACACCAAAAATTAACAAACAGGCATTGTCTCATGTTACTAAAGCATCCATAACTCGAAATATTATGTTATTAAAATGAAAAGGACCCCGTTTCTTTTTCCATTTCGGTTTGGTGATAAAATTGAAAGTGGAAGTACCGCCCACTGATGCTCATGTAAACAAAAACATATTCTCATGTATGTACGTCTGCTGTTCAGTAAAATCGAGAAAAAATAATAGCGACTCTTAAGAATTTGACGATCATGGTATAAATAAAATATACCCAAAGTAGCTTGGTGTACCAAATGTTCACCACTCGTGAATATACCAAGTTACTATGGGTATATTCTATATATTCAACCCTTTGTCGGATAGACTAACTAAAGAGTCCATAGATGCTACTAGTCCAGTTTCCTCCTAGCAAGATAGTCTTCGAAACGGAAAATCAAAACCCGCTCAGCTCTACCAATGAGCTCATTTTATTTCAAACAAATTTAATTTGAAAAGGTGAGAACAAAGACCTCATTTTGACAACCGTAAAAATGACGACGTGATTGAATTCTTACCTTTACACAAAAATAAAGGCAAACGCGTCTGGCACCGGTAAGAGGCACAATATGTCGCGGTGAACCTCCTCCGAGGGCCCTAACAGAATCACGACAGCGTTGTATAGCTCGTAGTATATTTTTTCCCTGCACGTGCCTTTCACATTCAATATCATTTTGACATTTTGCAAACATCCATTTAATACCGTAGAAGTTGCTTCTTTCACATTCAATATCATTTTGACATTTTGTAAACCACTATTTAATAGCGTAGAAGGAGGTTTTTTTCTATCACGAGTTTCAGATCTGCGAATACTAAGAGGTACCTCGTTTAATGACCTTCTTCTCAAGAGAAATGTTTGAACTAGAAGTAGTGGAAAACGGATCGGCTACACCCACTTTTCTGTTTCTGTTTCGTGCACAACATTGGGTAACACCGGCTAATAGTAAGATGGGCCTTCCGCTGATTTGCAGTCACGGGTAATCTAACGAGGAAGCCCACATCAATCCACCTGCGTACTCCCTTCCACATTCTCCCCCCTAGCCACCCAGCATTCAGAGACAAACTGTTTTATAATTTCAGCAGGCGCTTTCTCAATTTTCCCAACTATATAATATTGACTCTTTCCCTCATGTCATCCACTTATCTCTCATGTTTTCATCACATAATTCCACTAGTTTCTCAAGAAGTCTTATTCTACTACAGTACAGCCGCCGTGGACTGACCACTTTCCACGGGTGAGCAAATATTTCCACGGACGCAATAATATTAAATTCTCAACACTAATTATAGGAATAATCATCACAAATTTAATTAATGAAGCACCGGGTACAACCCGGTGCTTCATTAATTACAATTTGGCTGATGATGATTTTTATTACCTGGTAAACGCATGCGTGGACATCACCGCCCACGCGTGGATTACGACCTGTCCACGGCGACTGTACTGTAGGCATGTATTTGCAGCATTTTAAAATGAAATGTGTCAGGGTTTCTGTTACTCTGCACATTTGGCACCCTGGTTCTTCAGCCCCTCGCCTTTCCTGATCACCCCAACTCGAGTGAATTTGATCTCACTTTGAACAATGACCCCCTCCCCCCCCCCTCCAAAAAAAAGAAAAAAAGATCCAAACAGGTACTCCTTAAAAGTTTCCGCATCTTTCTTGCATAGCCTGCCCAACGAGCTTTTGGCCGTAATGTCACTTCGTCACAATGCAACTTTCTGGCATCCTTCTCGTGATGAAGCTGCTCCCTTGCCTCAGTCCCAATTCTAGATCTTAATTCTCAATAGATTAATTCTCTATTAGCTGCTTAACCTGCCCTCTTTTTCCCGTCTGGATGCTGGAGCCTCACACATAGTTAACCCTTTACCTTACATGAAAAGTAGACGACACTTGCAAACAAAATTCTTGAATAACTAATATTTTCATTTTTGTCTCAAAAACATAGGTTATGACCCCTCATTGGAACGAGCTAGACGACCTCGTTCCAAAGAAGGGTCATAACCTATGTTTTTGAGACAAACAAAAATGAAAAAAATAATGAAAATTAATTGGCGATTTTTGTGAATAGCGATGGCCGGTTTTGGCCGTTACGTTGGGTAAAGGGTTAAACGTATATACACAACTCAATTTCTGGAACATCTAACAAACAATAACACCTCCCAATCGATGACGTTTGATGACGTGAAAAGTTGTTACGTTTGTAACTGTAGTCGCAGTATAACTGCTTTCTCTTCATCAAACACCATGGCGTTTTAACAGGTAACGCTGTATAAAGTTTCCATTAAAGTTTCCAATGATACAAAAAATATGACACAAATATTCAATCTCTACTGCCGTACAAATGTGCACGTCATCAACATATTCATTTTTCACAAACATTAAAGCTTTTTCTTTAAAAAGCAACTGCGAGACGTCAGAAAAAAATTAAAACCTGTCGAGATATTTTTTGGCTGATGAGCCTTGTTTATTAATTGCAACATCCACCCCTCCGCTATAATAAGCCTTTTTCGAACTGCCATCTTGTACGTTAATCTACGCGAGGTCACAGGTCGCGAGATGTAAAATTTTCAAGAAAACACGCCATGAGCAATGAGAGAAGAGAGCGGATGAAGAGCTTTGGACCACATTACGTTCAGTAGTGAGAATTCAAAAAACATTTAGCCAAGGTTACCATTTGTTTAAGGCAATAGCAATATTGTATGAGAACTTTCATTATTTCGAATTGAGTTCCTATCGACATAAATGGAGTTTGAATGCACGCTGTGTCATTACTCCGTGGCCATGGGCACTGTTTTCAACAACTTCCGGGGATTTCCCAAGCCGAGAAACTCCGTGCAACACACGTGTCCTTGTTGCCATTCAAAACAACTCCTCGTCGCCGTAAAAAAACTCTGTAAACCTGCGATATTCCATCGTTTAACACCGTCTAGTGTTGCCCTTCAGTTAATTCGCATGACATCGGTTTTTACGAATTTAAACTTGATATTTCACAAAACTAGTTGATTTGGCTGACACAGAACTCAAAGCAATGAACACGGAAATCACTTTGGTTACACCCCGCGACCCGTGACATTGCATAGATTAAAGTCCAAAATGGTAGTTTCAAAAAAGGCTTATTGTGACGGTTGCGACACGTTTCTCCATTGACCAATTAGCGTTCCGGCAATCCAATTCCAAGATCAGTGCTTTCAATATCAGCGATATGGCAATGGTTTAAGCTATCTCTTCAATACAGCATCACTTTTTATCTTAAACTTTTGGCTCATCATTCCTTTTTTTTCTAATAAGAATATAGAGTTTTCAGTAAACTGTTCAATTCTCAATTTTACAGACACATTGTTGATGAATACTTGCGTTTCGCCTTATATTCTACAAATTCGGCAAAACAAAGGTATTAATCCTTGATTTCATAGTCCGGTTTTCCCGGACCGGGTTAAGATAGGTCTTAACTCCATAAACGAAATGAGTGTTCAGTGAATTTGCAGTGTACACCAATCAATATTTTCAACGTGCAGCCATGCGGCTGCACGTTGAAAATATTAATTAGTGCATCCTCATATTATGAATATGGGATCCCCAAGAGATACCATTGAGAAGTTATGGAAGATACCACCAAGGCTAGGGTTAATTGTTCAGCATCATCAACCATGGCTACACCGTTGCTGTCTTGACAGAATATTCAACTCTAAGATTATTTTTTTAACACTCCACACCATGTGACAGTTACCGGATTTTAAGATTACTTTACAACACCTTTGTGCACTTATGAATATTTACCTTCCCGGAAGTTCTCGATAGATTCATTTTATAATTATATTAATAATTAACAACATGACATTCTTTAGCGTTACATTTTATTATCAAATCGACATCAAAGACTGTCCGCCTGCTAATTACCGATAAAGGACCGATAACGGAGCGTGGCGTTCGCGAAAATTGTGTTATTACTCTTATCGTAATCAGTGCATCAGCTAGTCCGTAGGCCTAAAAAGGATTTTTTATAGGGTCTTGCTGTCTTCATCTGTGTTCGAGTTCAATTCAATCGGATTGCGTTAAATTTCATTTTCTTTCCATTTCATAATCGTTTCTTGTTGAAGGTTGTGACATCAGTTCAAGGGCTGGGGGTGCGGTGGCTAAGTTGGTAGAGGTGCGGGCTGCAAGACGAGAGGTCTCCGGTTTGAATCCCACCTGCGGCAACTGCGTTGTGTCCTTGGACAAGACACTTCACCCCCATTGCCCAAGTGGGGGCAAGGTAGCGTTTTGTACTAAGGCGTACTGCACGTCGATGGTGCACCTGTATACAACCAATGATAACCCTTCAAAAGTGGCGTTGGTATGTTGGGGTGCTGACTGTGGCTCGCCGTTGCTCGGTGGTTCTCTCAGGGTACTAAGGCTTCTTCCACCCGTAAAACTATCATGGTCATGCTTAGCCATTGTGCAGAAATATGTGACCTTAAACACCAATAAATAAATAAGTTCAAAAGCAGCAGTTGGAATAATCCATAGTCATTATTTAGGGGTAAACCAATTAATATTTTCAACGTGCAGCCTTTGGGCTGCACGTTGAGAATATTGATTGGTCTATCCCACAAACGCACTTAGCACCCACCCTACTTAATGAAATTATGACATTTCATGTTCCTGGGCCGAAAAAGCGGCCGCTCGTGTTCAAGGTGTTATCCTGCTGGACATTTTCAAGATATTTTTCATCACGTCTAGTCATGGCTGCCGAAAAGCAGCCATGACTATATTTCATGAAACATTCATTTAAATTTAACTCAAGAAATCATTGGTGAAAAAATCTATTCAGTTTATAGGAGGAGAGGGGATTTTGTTTAAATGTGCCCATATTATACTTAGTTCAGTAGCAAGAGAAATCTCATCCTGGGCAGGAAAATCCGCCAGAAACATGCAAGGGGTTAAAATGATATCTGTTGAGAAAAAAACATTGATGCATACAAATGAAAACACATTAATGGATATAATGTATTGAATACCTAAAATCTGAAACAATCTTGTGACTGAAGAATGATACCAATTCTAATGTAATAAAACTATCTGCTTCTTTTTTTCTGTTTCAGTTTCTTTTTCGTGTTATTGTTTTTCCTACCTAAAATATTCTTTCCTTCTAGAGCTGTAGGTTAACCGAAACCGAACCGAGGTTTTTAGTTTTTTTTTTTTAAAAAAAGCCGAAACCGAAACCGTCGACATCCCGTAATCTAAGGTTTTTCGTTTTTTTATTAAATACTCTCTTGCTGCAGAAATTCACAGAATGTAGCCATCCCAGAGTAGTGAGAGTACCCAGACACTGCCAATGGCAGTGTCTAGGTACTCTCACTACTCTGGGAAGGCTACATTCTGTGAATTTCCGACATTTCAGTTTAGTTGTGTTTGCAGCTTTCCTCAAGTTGCGTGTAGGTGTCAGACCTCGAAAAATGGCCAAGCACAATAAAAGTTCTGTTCATTTGGGTAATTATTATATATTGGCCTTCCTGATTCTTCATGTATATACCTTATTTCGGGCATTCATTGAGTTTCACTCAATTTCACTACCATTCAGTTATGACTCCGGACATAAGAATGGGTTTTATTGAATTTTACTGGGCGAAAACCGAACCGAGGTTGTTCTCCACCTGAAAAACCCAAACCGAAACCGAACAAGCAATTTAAAAACCTACAGCTCTATTTCCTTCCGTTTTTGTTTCCTCTATTTCCTTCTTTCCGCTTATTATATGACATGGGGCATTTTAAAACAGAATACGACACTTGAAAAAAGTGAATTTATGTACTCCAGATCAGATAACTTCTGAAACTAGAAATACCCATTTCGAACTCGTGGTAATATCAAACAATGTCGGGAAATCTAAATTCAATTTTATTGAAAGTGGCATTCAAGAAGGCCTATTTTCTAATCTTCAACTGGCCAATTATCTTTATGAAATATGTCGTGTAAAGCATTTACAACCAGAACTCGAATGGAATGTGAGTCCAGAGTGTTCAACGTAAAGTCACGTGAGCCTCGTTTGAGATCAGCATAATATGAATTTAGAAAGTTCATACTCTCGTCTCCCGGAGTGCAAGAATCGATGACAAACTTCGACAGTATTAGAAAGTTATCTCCGGTCGCCATATAATAAATTGTGTGGCAATGTCTGAAAACTAGGAGGGGTCTTAACACTTTGACCCCTGGCTGAATATGCCATGCCAGTTCAGAGCCATCAAATAGTAGAGTCTGTATTCGTTATTTGACGGAAAGACCAAACAATATTTTCAACGTGCGGCCTTGGGGCTGTACGTTGAAAATCTTGATTGGTTTACCAGACAACTTCACTAAGCAACTATCTATCGGTCGTATCGCGATACTGAACGAGAAACACGTCCTTTCCTGCTCAAATGCATAACCGCTTATGCACTTATATTTCTTATTATCAATTCGTTGTCCGCTACTATGTTAATACTAATTTACACAGCCTTTAATCCTTTACCCAACGTGGACGATATCAACATTTATTATTTTGAATATCCTTTTTCGAAATTTTTCAAAAAAATTCAACAAAACCATATCATGTGACCCCTCGTTGGAACGAGCTCGTCGAGCTCGTTCCATCGAGGGGTCACATGATATGGTTTTTTTGAAAGTTTTTGAAAAATAATATTTTTTCAACTGCTTAATTTGCATATTACGCGGGCGTATGCGGCCGATTCTTTGGGTAAAGCTTTTAAGGGGCTAAGGGAGTATAATAAACTTGAAACGAGGATTGTAAAGCGTAGCCGGTCGCTAATGACTATGTTTAGTCATCAGTTCCCGTAGACCGGTTGTTCACGTGCATATATTCTGCACATGATGTCATTTCGTCTTCCTGGAAATCTGTTTACATTTCCCTAACGAGTTTACATGTATCGTTCATTGGTGTTCGTTGAGACAAATATAAAGTGTTCTGCGTTTAACTGCTTAATAAATGGTATTTCACATTGATTCCTTTCACGAAATAATATAAATCCAAAAGTGTCGAAAATCATTTTTATAATTTCTGAGTATTGATTTTATTTTTAGGGTTTAACGACACATTAACAGCCAGGGTAATATCATATCGGTGACAGTTTTACAGGTGGAGGAAGCCGGAGTACCCGGAGAGAACCACCGAGCAACGACGAGCAGCTGTCAGCTCTCCAACATCGTAACTCTGAACTTTGCACCGCGGCACAGGCAGGGTTAGATTGGTTGAAGACATGCGCACCATCGACGTGCAGTACGCCTTAGTTCATAGCGTCATCGTGTCCCCATGATGGCAATCGGGGTTAAGTGCCTTGCCCAAGGACACAACGCGGGAGCACGAATCAGTCGCTGAAATGGTCACCCATCCAATTACTAACCGCGCTCGACGTTGCTGAACTTCGGTGATCTGACGAGAACCGGTTACCGCGACGCCACCGCCCCCCACCCCTGAGTATTGATGATAATAATAATAATAATAATAATAATAATAATAATAATAATAATAATAATAATAATAATAATAATAATAATAATAGGAAATCATGCTATTGTATAATTAATATTACGTTTAACACAAAACGATGTAGGACAGAGAGTCAATGGCGGCTCAATACGTCTGGCTATTGATGACCAAAGATTGACAATGAATAAAATATTCGATTCAGATGTAGTAATTAAATATGTAAAGATTATTAAAAACATGTTTTGATACTTACACTCGTGGCAAACGCGCCTGGTCCAAAAAAACAAACCCAATTTGTGCAAAAATCTTGTGGTTACTGAATTTAACGAATTACCTCTCTAAGTTTTAATCTGCCATGCATTTTCTTTACAATTCTTAAAATACCGCCATGGCCGGTGAAACAACAGTCCTCAGTGACCGTGATACAAAATATTCCACGAAATTAAAGACAAGAGGTTATTGATGAAGAATCAGTTAAGTGACGGTGGTGTATCTAATTAAAAAAGATGGTTAAATATTTTTGCACTGATTAAAGGAGCTTTGCTGTTCGGGCAGAAATATCCGCCGTCAGCTTTATAAAACTATTCACAAATTCGAGTTTTCAAACACGTATGCAAGGGAACAAAAATTAATGTCGAAAACACAAACATCTTGAAAAAATCTTTACAACAATATATAGCATTAGAATCGTTTTCCTTCAATAGAAAGTGGGACTAAAATCACTTAGAACTGCGCCTGGCTTTCAAAAACGATTTTTCGAGTGGTCCTTAGCCCCACTTAACAAAAACGAAATCTTTCTCAAACAATCCTTGAAGAGAAATTCTTTGTTTTGAAATCACAGGATTATGTTATGGAAACCCATTAGTCACAAGATTCAAACAAAACAATACACTACAACAAAAAAAGATGAAAATGTGCGTTAAATCGATAACATCGGGAAATTTGAAGCTAAAATGATTTGATGATTTACAAATTAAATATACAATGTATGCAGCGATGATTACCACTAAATCACACGCGAAGTTAAGTTTCATCCAAGAAATGCATTCTTCGACAATGGCGGAGTCTGGAAGAGGCGGGAGAATGTAGAAAAGTGTGGCACAGGGAAATATAGCACAGGAAAATATGGCACAGGGAAATAATGGCACAGCGAATTTGTCACTTTTTGAGTGGTCGGAAAATGTGGCACAACAGAATAGGGAAAATGAATTTTTCATCAAATCTAGTCATGGCTGCTTCAAAGCAGCCATGACTAGATGTGATGAACAATATCTTGAAAATATTCAGCAGGTTAAGAGCTAATTTGGAGGTAATTTTTTTTTTTTTTTATGTGGGTTTAACGACACATTAACAGCCAGGGTCATGTCATGTCGGTGACAGTTTTACGGGTGGAGGAAGCCGGAGTACCCGGAGAGAATCACCGAGCAACGACGAGCAGCTGTCAGCTCCCCAACATCGTAACTCTGAACTCTGCACCGCGGCACAGGCAGGGTTAGATTGGTTGAAGACATGTGCACCATCGACGTGCAGTACGCCTGAGTACACAGCGTCATCGTGCCCCCATGTAGGCAAGCGGGGTGAAGTGTCTTGCCCACGGACACAACGCGGTTGCCGCAGGTGGGATTCGAACCGAGGACCTCTCGGCTTGCAGCCTGCACCTCTACCTACTGAGCCACCGCGCCCCCAATTTGGGGGTAATAAAATAAATATAAACACTAATGAAATAGAAAAACATGAGACTTTTTTCTAAGGGGTATTTTATAGGGGGGAGGGGGGGGGGGGGTCATTAAGAATCTCAACAGAAAATGGCGTGTTTCTTTCCATCGGTTACTTATTTTCCTGTTACTTCTTTTGTGTTACTTTATTTCCTGTTGTTTCTTTCTCGTTTCTTTCTATCCAACTTTCATAACAAAAAAAACATTACTTTTGTCAATCAGCATGTGTGGTCGTCTCGTTCTGGAGACTGGGTCGACTAGATCAAAACATAACGCATAGGGTGTCTTGTTTAATTTGTTCTTACCGATTTGGTCTCGTCACGACCCGACAAGTATGTCGCATTTTGGTCAAAGGAGAAATGTACAGATGTGAGCCGCCCTAACATGCAACTGTAAATTTAACCCCTTGAAACTGAGAGGCCGTTTAATGGCACAGGAAGACGATGAGTCAAATTTCCTACTGGGGTGGCTGTTAAGTGAAAGTGTGGGTTAGACCAATCAATATTTTTAACGTGCAGCCCTAAGGCTGCACGTTAAAAAATATTAATTGGTCTGCCCCACAAGTAATGAATATGGACTCTTCTAATTGCTGTCGTTGAACAGAATGGAAGAGATACCGTCAGAATTCAAAGGGTTAACCAATGCAGTTTTGCTGGACACAGCTTATTGAGATCTATCAAACAATATTGACAATACTGAATTGATTTCTAGTTGCATTATGAGAAAATATTGAGGGATGTTTATAATTATTTTCTTTTCCATAATATCGAAATCTGCTGTCACTTTTCGAAAAATCGCAGCTATTCCGTTCCTAAACAGCTATGAGCAAATTCCCGAGCCACCAGTGAAATTCCGACACTACACATGTATGTCCTGGAACCAATGTATTCCAATATTCTAATACTAATATTCCCTAGCCTATTTTTATATTCAATCGGATGAAATGTTTCAGTCGGCTGGAAAATTGAACCTGAACGGTTGTCGCAGAAAAAGCATTTGGATAATCCACATAAGGACTCGGACAAGTGAAATACTGGCGCAACATGACCGAAGAGCGAGTTTGTTTAGCATAATTATGTGGGTTTAAAGTATCTTTTAACATGTATTCACACATCGAAAGTGCAACACAGATATTAAATAGCACAATATTAGATCGTTTAAACTCATGTTTCCCACTTTAAAAAACTCACCACCAGGCGTTGGTTATCAGATTCAATTTTGCCAGTAAATCTGAACTTTGTTTGTTTAGGCCATGGTTGGTTAATTTTCAGTTTAGCGTTATTCCAGGTTATGAGAACAAAATGCGGAATGAGGTTATTATTAATTATTAATTATATCCTTGTGGGGAAGTGGCGCAATATATCCCTTTCCACAAGATACATATTTTATCATCTGGCAAGTATACACTGCTTCCTTGCATGTGTAGGTTGCCTCAGATAGTAGAACTTATAATAATCAGGGCTATATACAGAACAGCCTATAACAAAATGTACCATTAGTCAACATTATACGCCTAACAACACCAGATTATTGCCTCATTATTGCCAGATTGCTGCAGCAATCTGGCAATAATGAGGCAATAATCTGGTATTTCAATGGATGCAGAAGAAACAAGAAATCGTGTATTCGTCTGGCCCTATGAATGAGGTGATCCATTTGAGGAGCCAATGATAAAGAAAATGCTTTATTATTTCGGGCAAAAAACAAAATGAGGCGAATGACGCTAAACCGAAAATTAATTAACCATGGCCTTTCAAAGTTAAAACCAAAACAATGCTCAACTAACCGGGCGTCTTTGGAAATCCAAAATGGGTTCCGAATAGGAAGAAGGGTCACTGACCACTTATTTGCTCCTACGCAACTGATAGAATCAACAAAGTCAATAAGAAAAAGATGCTTATGGCCTTCCAAGATGTGCAAAAAACCACGAGACAGGGTATGGAGGGAGGAGATGTGGCGGAAACTCAAAGGCCATGGATATGAAGGAAGTTTTGGGGGAATCACAAAATCACTATACAGGGATGTGCAAAGTGTACCCAACCTAGAAAACATCACAACAAAAAGGGCCCCAATTGAGATAGGCCTTAAACAGGGAATGTATCTTGTCCCCCATTCATTTTGCACTGTACATAAAATATTTTGATGGCAAGCAAGGATGGGGTCTAAGCGAGAGAGACAAAAATTGTAGGAAAGTACACTGCAAAATATATAGGTTCTCTTTAGAACCAAAACTGGTTCTAATCTTGTCCCTGAGATGGAACCAGTTCTGTTTAAACAGTATTTATTTCAAATCAAATAAATTTATAAAGATTAACATTAAATATTAACAGAATTAAACATAAATTGGGGGGGGGGGGGGGTTCAGCCGTAAGTTTAGAGCTCATACGAGGTTGTCTCAAATCATTATTAAGCAAAGGTGATATGAACAGTTGGCATATCGAACCAGTTTTGGTTCTATACAGAACCAAAACTGGTTCGATATGCCAACTATTCACATCTCCTTTGTTTCAAAATGTTTGGCGACTGCGTTGAATAAGCTCCAAGTTCACTGCTGAATCTACTTCAGTTCATGTAATATTCTGTTAAAACTGAATGCTAATCTTGGTAAATTTATTTGATTTGAAATAAATACTGTTTAAATAGAACTGGTTCCATCTCAGGGACAAGATTAGAACCAGTTTTGGTTCTAAAGAGAACCTATATTTTTTGCAGTGTACGGGGATAAATGGAGACTTGAATTGAACCAAGAAATACCCGTGGGCTGCAAGGTAGGTGAGTGAAGTTGGAGAGAGGATACGTTTTTTATTGGTGAAGGAGAAAGCAAAGATATAACAGTGTGATAAACAGAAAATGTGAATACTTAGGGATGAACTTATGTATATTCACAGGTAGAGGAATATACAGAACCCACACCAACAAACTTGATATAAAATGGAAAGGAATACTCAATCAGTTTAAAATTTCTTTGGAAAAATGGCTTTAACAATGTGTTCGTTGGAAAAAATGAACTGTTTGGGTGATGGTGGGATCACCAAGTTTAACTTATGAAACGGATGTGATCCTTTGAACCAAACGATAATGAGGAACTAGGGAGATTCTCCCAAATCGCGCGGGGCGGTGGATAACCGGGTCAAGTAATGCAGCCGCATTGGAAGAGGTTAGAGGGGAATTCGGCTGGATACCATACAACCGCCGTAGACTGGTCACTTTCCACAGGTGGGCAATATTTCCACGGACGCAATAATATTAGATTCCAAACACTACTTACAGGAAACATCGACAAAAGTTTAATTAATGGAGCACCGTGTACAACCCGGTGCTTCATTAATTAAAATTTTGCTGATGATGTTTTTATTACCTGGTAAACGCATGCGTGGACATCACTGCCCTTGCGTGGGTGGCGACCAGTCCACGGCGACTGTTCTGTACCTGTTAAAGATAGAATAGATGTGAGGAACGATGTTACTTGAATCACGTGGTAAACATTCCAAACAGCAAAAACAACATGTAACTATGAATGGTATTCCAACATTCAGACAGGATTGACAAGGGAGGATAGGGAGTTGATGGAGAATTTTTCCATTGAGACTGAAGATCAAGACAGGGGAGTGAAGTGGGGGTGGGGGCAGTTTTATGAATGGAATGTTTGTTCTCGAGAACTGCAAGAAAAACTGGCGGGCTGGAGTTAGCTCCTGAGACTGGTTATATACTATTAAAAAAGTAGGGGATATTTGATAAAAGTGAGATATATGAAGAAATATATTTATATTTTCATCAAAAAGACAGTTGAGACATTGCACTGTGACATCTGGTGAATGATTTCAGCAATAGCTGGGTGTCTGACAAGCGCACATTCCACGCACTGAGCTGTAGAAGACATGGACGGTCAGTCAGAGAATTTACCACATTCAGTCCAAGACCTCAGTACCTTGTAAATCCTCTTCGGTTCGCGAGACAAGCGCGGATCCGTCGTGGCATACTCCTCATCAAACGTCCATTATCAGCTTGACTGATGTTATTCCATTCTTCCTGCAGTGCAGCGGCGAGTTCCCGGACATTGGTAGTGGGCTGTTGGCGTTGTTGTAGGTGCCTGCCAAGCATATCCCAGACGTGCTCGATTGGCGAAAGGTCTGGACTTAGTGCTGGCCAAGGCAGTGTAGTGATGTTCTACTCATGGAGGAACTCAAAAGCGACACGGGCCCTGTGTGCTCTGGCATTGCCATCTTGGAAAATGAATCGACGGCCGTGACGTCGCACAAATGGCACCGCATGAGCTGCTAACATGTTGTCACGGTAGTACTGCCCTGTGACACGCCCTTGGATGACATATAATGCTGTTCTGCTTGTCATGGTTATGCCTCCCCCACACCATAACCGATCCACCACCAAAACGATCGTACTGCCTAACGCTTACGTCATGGCATCGTTCGTTTCGCCACCGCCGCCCTCTGTTTCGCCTATCGTGGAAGTCAAAAGTGAACCTCGTTTCATCGGAAAACATGTCGTTGCTCCACCGACAATTGTCCCAGCGCTGTCGTGCTCCACACCAATTACGCCTTGCTGCGATGTGACGCTCAGTCAAACGTAGAATTATTTGAGGTCGTCGAGCGTACAAATTCTAGCTGTGTAGGCGATTTCGGATAGTTTGACCACTGACTCGCATATCTGTCGCACGGTGCAGATGCTGTCCATTTTCTGAGGCACTTTGACGCAGGTTACTTTATGTTGTGATTCGGATGAAACTGTAGTGGTTAGCAGATGTCGCCCTTAGGCGGCCTGACCGACGTCTGTCATCAACATTGCCTATCTGACGATAGCGTGACCACAACCTGCTAATCACCGATTGAGTAACGTTGAAAATTTGGGACACGGCAGTCTGGCTGTTGCCAGCTTCCAACATGCCAACGAAACGTAAACGTTCGTCACGTGTCAGTCTTCGCATACCTCACAAGTTACCTTTCGACCAGAAACTATTGATGAACGAGTTTGTACCAAGAAAGGAGACCTCCGAAAAGCTCGTCCAGTACAAATAAAAATTTCAAAACGTACCCCACAGACCTTAATGCGGCGCTCGTTCGAAACATCTGCACGAAGTTTTCGTGGGCTGGTGACATTCATGATCCACATTAATTGTAACATACTGATGTGTCCAATCACGCGTATCCAATACCATTTTCCGTAAATATCACCATCAGACTGGATATCCCCTGTTTTTTTAACAGTATATAAAAACGATGCGCTACCTTTTTGGGAGTACCTTGGTTGATCGTTTGGATGGTCACTGTGAGATCAAGGTGACTCGAGTTGAGGTGGAAATAAGGGGATTGTATAGCGGATGAATTTCCGTTTCTTTACCAAGCCCCGCATGCAACCGACTGACTGAAAACGAAGATTCAATATGTACAGGAGAACGTATTTTTTAAAAATACGTTTTACCAAAGCTTAATCACATTTGATAAATAACACTATCCCGGTAATGTAAGACTTAGACGTTATAATGAAGCCAATCTGGTTTGTTAGACAATCAGGTTTGTCGAATGGAGTATCTTTCAACGAATCGATATCACTTTCCTGAATTACTGCCCGATGGCTATCATAAACAACTTTGACAGTTCGTGGACAAGTGCTGGAATGAAAACACAAATCGATTTGTGACCTCTCGCATCTCTCTATCAGTGCGCTCTGGGAATGAGAACTCCAATCTGCGCCAGAATAGTAATTCGAACAACCGGTTTTTAGCTTTTTGAGGTGTATTTGGTTCACACTACAGTATTTTCTATAAACCATCGCGCTGGCAGGGCCACTGCTTTTCAGAAAATATTTGTGGAACGCGCACTTGATGCATCATCTTGTTCTCACAATATTCCTAATTTTTATCAGGATGGTTGGGCACCTGAAAAGACTACGAAATCGTATTAAGGACATGGTATGAAAAATATAAATCCAAAATTTGGACTTTTAATCTCAAAATTGTGTTTTAAGGCCACACAAAATAAATTAATTGATTGCCAGGCAATTTTATTTTCAAATCAGTGAGAAAGGGAGGGAGGGTTTTATTTTTAATATTTATTTTTCTTTTGCAAAAATTGAGTAAACATGGAAAGATTTTCGGCTGTCTTTACTCACAGAGAAACATAAAAAATGCATATTTATACAAACAAATTCATTTTCTCAAACGAAGCACACGTGAATGGACTATTTCTGGTTACAATACACTAAAAAATTGCATTGACGACAGTGTTAACCCTTTACCTAATATGAAAAGCAGATGGCTCTTGCAAAAAAAAAAAAAATTGAACAACTAATATTTTTCATTTTGTGTCTCAAGAACATAGGTTATGACCTCTCATTGGAACGAGTTCGACGAGCTCGTTCCAATGAGGGATTATAACCTATGTGTCTGACGATTTTTGAGAATAGCGCTGGCCGGTTTTGGCCGTTACGTTGGGTAAAGGTTTAACATTTCGCCGTCTTCTTAGTTCATTGAGGTTATTTGGGGGGGGGGGGGGAAGTCTCGAATCTACTTTGTATATCATCTCATTAAAAACGGAACAGGAAAAATATATATGTTACCATGTGTTTTTTGTGTTTAAATTTGACGATTCCACAACTACCGTCCAGTTTCACACTGAATTGAAAAGTCATATTTTACTTGTACACCTCACCTTATTATTCAATTCTCACAATATTAAAATGACAGCCAGTGTAAATATTTACAGTCTTTTCTAGAATAGGCACTGTGGCATTTTTATTGAGGGTTTCAAAATCAATAAATATTGCCCCAATCAGCTGATCTCCTTCATTTTATGCTCAATTAAATGTTGAGGTAAAATCCGTTAGAAGGCGCTTTTGCCCCCATTTAGTGTATTGTAACCTAAATTCTACCAGTGACCTATAAGACCTATAAATAAATCTGTAAATTATACATCGGGGAATTCCGTAATGCGTGCGTTCGATCCCAAGTCGTTTATTATTACCGTATGAGAAAACACTGCTTTTCTATGACCAATTACAAAACTAAATAAAAACAATTACGCAGTTTGCACGTTCCACGACATGCGATTGAAAGAGAAATGAGAATCGGTTACAATATTATAGCGAATCGAACGTTCTCAATTTTTTCTTGATATTGCATTTGCCCGTTGATAAATATAGATAGCGTCTTCTCATTACACTTCGTTGACAAACATTCCAGTGGATGTCTATTTGAAAATGCCGGGCTGAACAATTGCGAATTAACAATTAACAACTATTTTCAAGATGTGAATCCAACTTAACGTAGGAGAATCTGTGTTATCGAAAGCGATTCCTATTGAAATTCAAGTCTTGCCCCATTGTTTTGATTTTCAAGTTTCATGTTCGAAACGAACGTTCGATATTACTATTGGGATTCCTCAATTCCATCAATTGTTAATGGTTATTTGGCTAATGTAATTCTTGTTGTGTTTGATTTTTAAGGTGTTGTGATCAGTTTAAATTTTTAATTGTCACATAATAAACAAATTACTACAACAGTCAATAAGCCTTTTTCGAAATTGCCATCTTGGCTTTTAATCTATGCGAGGCCACAGGTCGCGAGGTGAAAGCCTTTCAAGAAACGAATTATAAGCAACGAGAGAAGAGAGCGGGTGAAGTGTTTCGGACCCCATTGAGTTCATTAGTGCGAATTCAAAAACATTTAGACAAGGTTACCATTTGTTTAAGGCAATGACAATATTGTATGAGAACTTACATTATTTCGAATTGAGTTCCTATCGACTTAAATGGTGCTTGAATGCACGCTGTGACAAGACACTACGGCCGTGAGCACTGTTTCGACACCTCGCGGGGATTTCCTATGCCAAGAAACTCCGTGCAACGAGTGTTTACTTGTCCTCACTCAAAACAAGTCCTCGTCTATGTGAAAAAAATCTTTAAACCTGTGATATCCCTTCCCTTTCAGTTAATGGGAATGATAACATCGGTTCTACAAATTTAAACTTGATATTTCACAAATCAAGTTGACTTGGTTGACTCAGAACTCGACGCGACGAACATGGAAATCGCTTTGTTTACACCCCGCGACCTGTGACCTTGCATAGATTAAAAGCCAAGATGGCAGTTTCGAAAAAGGCTAATACTCGGAACTGATAATCAGTGTATAAGTTGCGTTCTATAAGGTCTGTGTATTTTATGCGTAATGCGCATGAATAACAGTCTGAGATGTTCTCATTCACTGAACCCAGTGATATAAGCTATTCCCATCTACAGTACAGACGTCGTGGACTGGTCGTAATCCACGTGTGGGCAGTGATGTCCGCGCGTGCGTTTACCAGGTAATAAAAATCATCAGCAGCAAAGTTTTAATTAATGAAGCACCGGGTTGTACCCGGTGCTTCATTAATTAAATTTTTGGTGATTATTTCTATAATAAATGTTTCGAAACTATTATTATTGCGTCCGTGGAAATATTGCCAACCCGTGGAATTTATTTATTGGTGTTTAAGGTCACATACTTATGCACAGTGGTTAATCATGGCCGTGACAGTTTTACGGGTGGAGGAATCCAGAGTACCCGGAGAGAACCACCGAGCATCGACGAGCAACTGCCAGCTCCTCAGCATTCTAACTCTGCACAAGCTCCGCTTAAGCAGGGTTACAGCGGTTGAAGACATATGCACCATCGGCGTGCAGTACGCGTTAGTACATGGCGTCATCGTGCCCCCATGTATGCAACGGGGATAAAGTGCCTTGCCCAAGGATACAACGCAGGTCATCCCGGACGGGGATCGAACTCGGGACCTCTAGCATAGAAGTGCAACATCTACCACTGAGCCACCGCGCTCCCTACCCACCCGTGGAAAGTGACCAGTCCACGGTGGCTGTACCGTAGGTCCTGACAACATTATCCCTGTTCATCAAAATGGCATATGCATATTCTTTGTTACAAAGTTATTGGCGGTTAATGGTAAAGGAAGGGTTACAACGAAACGTTTAACCGGTAACAGTATTTACCAGCCAATTTAACCCTCTGCAAACTGATGCAAAAAAATGATAATTTCAAACGGCAAATATTTCTAAGGCAAACACTCGCAAATTGCAGTGTTCAGTGTGAGTAGATGATCAGCATACAAGCTGCATGTTTGTATGGGACCAAGTATACGTTATTCATGGACTCTTTGAGACTAAAATGTCTCAGTTTGCATTCTGTTTGCTTCCTAACCGACAGCGTGACACGTATCTGCGTATATTTACAAAACTTAAGGTATTGGCTGTTAATGGCAAAGGAAGGGTTAAAACGAAACGGTTATATTTACCAGCTATTCCACGCAACTTAACATTCTGCAAACTGATGCAAAAAGGGGAAATTTCAAACGGCAAATTTTCCTGACGAGGCTTCTACTTTCGCCTATAGAGCACGTTCGCCTACAAAATTGTTTTTGTTAACCCTTTACCCAACGTAACGCCAAAACCGGCCAGCGCTATTCTCGAAAATCGCCAATTAATTTTCATTATTTTTTCATTTTTTGTCTCAAAAACATAGGTTATGACCCCTCGTTGGAACGAGCTCGTCGAGCTCGTTCCAACGAGGGGTCATAACCGATGTTTTTGAGACAAAAAATGGAAAAAATTAGTTATTCAAGAATTATTTTTGCAAGTGTCGTCTGCTTTCTACGTTAGGTAAAGGGTTAAAGTGTAGGCGAAAGTGCACTAACGTAGATTTGGGGATTAACGGTTATTACCTGATTTACCCATCGAAAATGGATTTACCCTCAACAATTTGAACATGTGTCTATTAAGTGAAATATAAAAACACACATCTCAGAATCTCTCACATCAACCAATGCCCCTAACTGAATTACGCCCCATCCGACGAACTTTGGACAAATTAAATGTGCTCTAAATCCAAGCAGAATATAATTGGACTTTCCTCGCCAGTCTATTAATTTCAGGGGAAATAACTTTATCGAAAGTCGATTTTCAGGAGGAGATAAATCAGGGATGGGGCCACACCACAGGCGTTGTATAAATGAAGCATGAATATAGTCGTAAGATGATTCCAAAAAAAGGAAATAAAATAGAAAAAAAAATGTTAAGGATAACCACTCGAGAAATATGTAGCCCTTTTCAATCTGGTATACACATGCTTTATTGTATTATTTTCCTAAGTGTGATTTACTGGGATTTCCGGGTTTGATTATAAAAGATAACTTCACAAGTGAATTATGCAATCAACAATTGTGTCATGTATCCGTGAGCGCAAACGAAGACGCTTTGCCGTGGTTGTAATGGGGACTTCATTGTTTTTTGTTTTTTAACCCTTTACCTAACATGAAAAGCAGACGACACTTGAAAAACTATTATTTTCATTTTTTGTCTGCAAAACATAGGTTATGGCCCCTCATTGGAACGAGCTCGACGAGCTCGTTCCAATGAGGGTCATGACCTATGTTTTAGAGACAAAAATGAAAAAATAATGAAAATTAATTGGCGATTTTTGAGAACAAGGCTGGCCGGTTTTGGCCGCTACGTTAGGTAAAGGGTTAAATAAAATAATTATCGTTAATAATGAAAAGTAATAAACAGAGTAATCGCTTGACTGGACTGGTTACGTGAAATAATTCATTCGAGGCGAGGGACTATATTGTAAAACACTCGTGCTCATTCGCGCACTCGTGTTTGTACAACGTTCCTCACCTCTCATGAACTATTTCACGTAACAAGTCCAGTCGAGTGATTACTCTCTGTGTAACGTGAACTGATGAAAAAAGATAAGAAAAAAGTTTTAGTCAAGGAGCCTCAATCAAGAAAAATCACCCTTTTCAGGCGGGAATGCATGATATGTTGCATAAAAAACCTTTAGACACAGGGACAGAGCGCACGCAGCGTGCGTTGTGGTGGAGTACATGTTTTACCCTTGCAAGCCACAAAGCACACACATGGCTGGTTATTTTCGTTACCGGAAGAGATTTTCCTTAAACTTAGCTCCCATTAATTTTCTGAAGCTGTACGTTAATTTAACACTGAGGATATGGGAATTTCGAAATGTCAGCGAATTTGTATCATCCATGTGCGCATTATTGCACAAACTTCAGGCATTTTCCTGTAGAGTAGTATACAAAAATACAGAAGCTGGCTTTTTCACATTTTTTTGTAAATCAGTTTGAAGTTTGACAACTAGTCACTGTCGAAAACCTTTAAAAAAAAGAAAACGGCGTTTTCACCATCTTTTGATGTTCTGTAACTTTTTCTCTGTTCATTTTATCAACAGTGTGCGCACCGCGCCAGCGCGTAACCAGGTTATCAAAGTTAGGGGGAAAAAGTATTATCTATTGACTAAAGTGAATTTTTTGATCTGATTGGTTGATAGATACGTGGTATGAGACCATATTCATTGAAACCCCCGATACGTCCGCCCAGCCACTGACAAATTTCCCATACCCAGTGGAAGCCTCGTTCCGAAATCTACAAATTGTCCATACCCCGTATAATTTTTTTATACTAGTCATGTCGGCATATTTTCACAAAAACTCTTTTACACAAAAATTCCACAGAAACCTGTATGGTTCAACAATGGAAGATAAAAGATCGCATGCTGTGTGTGTTCAGACATGAAATAGATTGTACTTCTAAAACGGAAAGTCAATAGATAAATTCGTTACCCCGTGTCTGATCACGTGGTACGGGTTTTTACCTACCCGAAGCCAGCCGTATCCCATGAGGCTTCGGCTTCGGCCTCATGGGATACGGCTGGCTTCGGGTAGGTAAAAACCCATACCACGTGATCAGACACGGGGTGACTAATAATATCTAGGGATGGGGTGGGGGCTAGTTCAGCTATCTGAACGTAGCGACTACCCCCCCCCCCCCCTACGGAAGGGGATAGCCGCTTCGCTTACATCGCTGAACTACTAGGGGGTAATACATAATAGGATGCGCAACATCATCCCAGCCACATAGCGGCAAGATGGGGGCGAGCACAAGAATGGGACACCCCCCCCCCCCCCCCATCTTGAAATTCGAGAAATAAAACGCAATGTCCGTGACTATGAGTCCGTTTGTGTCCATAATGTATAAGTTGTGAAAGGCATCAATAATTAGTCCACATCACCTGGGGAGGGAGTGGGGGGGGGGGGGGACTGGCATCGCGACATATAATGCAGCCACTGTCCTTTCCATGAATATAAAAGAGTGGGAGGTGAGTTTTGCTAATTCTTTTCCTGGAAAGAATAAAAAAACTGAAAAATTGCTGCAAAAACACATTCACTAAACAAGGGGTCAAAGGGTATGCATCGTGTTGATAGATGTGATATGGATAAACATTCTCAATGACGGATTACCTGCGAACTAATTGCTTCTAATTGGTTTGAGAAGCCAAGTTTCTGTTTGTTACTTTTAATAAGCGAAAACACCAGGCGGCCCCGAGAGCTGCCTGGTATTTTCGTTTATTAAAAGGAACAAACGGAAACTTTATTTTAAAAGCACCAAATGGAAACATTGCTTTAATTTCTTCTGATGTCATAGGTGTTTCCCCAACAATTACTTGCTTCTCAATTGAACCTTCTTCGCTCATCCAATAATTTCAAGAGAGATAACGTTATCGAAATTCGATTTTCATGACGGGGATGTTTTTCCTGGAAGAATGCATTGACAGCCAATGAGCAAAAATGAAAACAAGAGCTATTGCTGAAGGCAATTCATATCCCCACTGCAGTGCTGGACCAATGAAGCATAAATGAATAAAACAAGTAATAAAAAAAGAAAGTTATGAATATTCTCTGACGGACGGACGGACGGACGGACGGATGGACGCACGCACGCATGTAATCCAGTATATCCCACATTTTCTTCGAAAGTGGGGCTATAAAAACCAAACTGGAAAAGAGAAACGGGAAGAATTTAATACTACAGCCCGATGGGAACGTAAGGTTGAATTATTATTGAACAAAACAGAAGACTCGTGCATTTTCCTATCTACAGTAGTACTTACGACGATACCATTCAGAGTGTCAGATTGAAAGGTTAACACTGCTCTTCTCAGTTTGCAGATTTCACTTAATGTGAAATAGTCCTTCGCCCCGAATGACTTATTTCACGTAACAATATAGTCCCTCGCCTCGAATGACTTATTTCACGTAACCAGTCCAGTCAAGCGATTACTCTGTTTATTACATTTCATTATTAACGATAATTATATTATTTAACCCTTTACCTAACGTAACGGTCAAAACCGGCCAGCGCTATTCTCAAAAATCGGCAATTAATTTTCATTATTTTTTAATTTTTTGTCTCTAAAACATAGGTTATGGCCACTCATTGGAACGAGCTCGCCGAGCTCGTTCCAATGAGTGGTCATAACCTATGTTTTTGAGACAAAAAATGAAAATAATAGTTATTCAAGAATTTGTTTGACAAGTGTCGTCTGCTTTTCATGTTAGGTAAAGGGTTAAAAAAAACAACAAAAACAATGAAGTCCCCATTACACCCACGGCAAAGTGTCTTCGTTTGCGCGCACGGATACATGACACAATAGCTGATTGCATAATTCACTTGTGAAGTTATCGTTTATAATCAAACCCGGAAATCACAGTAAATCACACTTTGGAAAGTAATAATATTGAGTGACTGTATGTATCATTTGGACTGAGTTCGATTTTTTGTTGCCTTTATTCGATGTCAAGTCTCAAATACAGGCCCGAAGCTATAACGAAATCAAAACTAAAAAGATAAATTGTTAACTGTTACTCGCATTTTGCGTAACCCACGCATCGCAGCATGGAAGACTCTTATTTTGTCATTTGTTGGAAAAAAGTACCACGTGAACTCTAACTGTAATGAGATTCAGTTAAAATTTGACACTACAGCCCTATGGGGCTGTAGTGTTAAATTCTGACTAAACATCTCCACAAGAGCAAAACAGATTCACCCAAATATTCCCCCGTCATGTTCCATTTTTACTCGTACATCATCATTATGTTTGATTAGCGCGGTCATAGCAACCATATGGTATTACCGTAATGAACTAGCCCACACAACTGATGGTTCAATTACTTCTCAGGCAATAATATTAACACCTTTAGCGGTCATTTAATTTTGGTGATAAACTGACATCACCAGGTGTGTGAGTGTGACTGAGTTAGTGAGGATTGCCTCGTTACTCGTCAATCACACTCACATATTTTTTTTTTGGTAAAGTAGTAGTTTGTTTATTATTTTATTTTAATTCAATACCCTTTTCTTTTTTTTCTTTTAGGTTCTGTCGCTTTTATCGCCACGATATAGCCTTGGTTGCTGGTGTGGCGTTGGGTACGAATAAATGATAAGTGATCCATGTATCAATGTACCTGTGACGTGTGTGTGTGGATATGTATGCATGCAATCATTGTACCGCCATTGAGCACCTTGTGTGGTCCTAGGCTTTAAAATTATTATTATTATTATTATTATTATTATTATTATTATTATTATTATTACATCTTCTTTCTCTGGGAGACTTCGTTTACGCCTTTCGGCTGATTTTCAACGTCTTCCAAGGGAAGTGTTTTGTCGTCAGTGGACCCAGATCGGTGAAATTAGCAGTCATACCCAGCTTTACACTTCAGTTGACTAGTTCAGATGGTCGGTTGTCTCCACTTTTCAACTTTCAGAACCCATCAGCTAGTTGCTTCAAAGACAATCGGCCGAGTTGTGAGAAAAGTAATCAGATTGTACTGAATTTTGGACATCAAAGGAACAAAAGTCAAGACTTGGGTCTGAAAGATATTTCAGCCAGACAGTAGACACAAGATGCTATTTTTCGAAATGATGCACTTCTCGGTCATCTGTCAAACCAAAAAGCGTACACAGAGGGGCAAAAGTCAACGGAAACACTGTTTTAAACATTTTTAGCATGATTGCACTGGAGAAAATAGTACATTTGAAGAATGACAAGAGAATAAAAGACAGACTGTAAACTTACAACATTCAACAATCATTATACAGAAAATACATTAAATTTCGGATGACATGCGCGTCCATAATGTAACTTTTGAACATTTTATTTAACGTTAGGAATTGTAAAACTTTCCCATCTCCGTAATGGTAATTTCCAATCCCCAAAACGAAATTGTCAGGGGAGATAACTATACCCCGTTTTTCTCCTAATTTGAAGATAAAAGATGGCCATGTTGCATTTGTCCAATGACGAGTTACATTTTGTTTTTCACAAAGGCCTTGTCTATTCACGCTCGGCGTTTCTATTTTCATATAATATCGTACCTTCTTCTATCCCCAACCATCTAGCAGGGAGGGCTTGATTATAGTGTGTAACTGAGCCCTTTTGCCTCATTGTTCAATTTCACAGATATGACCCTCACTACGGTATTCTTAATACCTACCTTTCTTTACCCTTAAGCTGTAGTCATGGTTTCTCCTTCTGGGTACCTACAGATACCGTCATAAATGTTTTTACTTCCCCTGTCCTTAGGAATTTGTTGGAGGTTTAGACTGCGTTTTTCTTTTCTTATGCCCTTATTTTTTATTTTATTTTTGTATGTTTGCTTCGCAGTACATTGGGCTTAACTGTGATACTTTGTTTTTATGCCGATCAAGACGTTGTTTAGTTGTAATGAAAGAATTGGGAGCGCGGTGGCTCAATGGTAGACTGTTGGACTTCTATGCTAGAGGTCCCGTGTTCGATCCCCGTCCGGGACGACCCGCGTTGTGTCCTTGGGCAAGGCACTTTATCCCCGTTGCCTACATGGGGGCACGATGACGCCGTGTACTAAGGCGTACTGCACGTCGATGGTGCACATGTCTTCAACCGCTGTAACCCTGCTTGAGCGGAGCTTGAACAGAGTTAGAATGTTGAGGAGCTGACAGTTGCTCGTCGATGCTAGGTGGTTCTCTCCGGATACTCCGGCTTCCTCGACCCGTAAAACTGTCACAGTCACGATTAGCCATTGTGCATAAGTATGTGACCTTAAACACCAATAAATAAATATAAATAATGAAAGAATTTAGTATTATGAAAAAAAGATTCACCTATATATTTATTTAAGTCCACTTGCAGTTCCCTTGGTTATGTTTTGAAGACAAAACAAGCCAGGTTTAACCAATCAATCTATAACTGTGTTGCTACTTTAGAGGACTTTCAAACAGTTCGTCCCCTGAGATCCAATGTGTTCTATGTGCCAGTAGGCACATAGAACACATTGAAACTCATGGGATGAGTTGCTGGCTGTCGAGTTTCATCATACCAGTCACGCAGAACCTCTGGACCGCAGAAGAACAGTACTGCACTACTTTACCAGGTTCTCACGGAAAAGATTCACCCATTCGGCTGTAACTAATTTTTATTCGACATAACAGAGTTAATGCAAGCGACCTGGACACTTTTATTCACAACACCAACAACTTTCATTACCGAATAACACAATGGCGTACTCTTATTTAAATATGTATTGGAGCTTAACGACACTTTTGACAGCCAGGGTAAACTCGTGTCGGACAGTTTTACAGGTGGAGGAAGCCGGAGTACCCGGAGCGATCCACCGAGCAACAGAGAGCAACTGTCAGACCCCACAACGTACTAACTCCACATAAGTAGGGTTAGCATTGGTTGAAGACATGTGCACCATTGACGTGCATTACGCCTTAGTACACAGCGCCACCGAGCCTCCACGTGTAAAATCTGGATTAAGTGTCTTGCGCAAGAACACAACGCAGTTACCCCTGGCGGGGATCGAATCGCGAACCTGTCGGTTTGACGTCCATTGCTGCAACCGCTGGGCCACCGCGTTCTGGAATGGCGTACTCTCAGACTTGACACCAGACCCTAACTCTGAATATGCTCTATTATACAGCACATTGTCTACAAATGTGATTGTGCACAAGAAGTCATATTTAAACGTATCAACACAAATGGATTAGACATGGCATCCTGGGATCGATATACGCTCAATTACAGCGAATCTCATCCTTCTCCCGTCTCCGGTAGAGATTATCATGATGAAATATTAATGATTAACAAATTGAAACAATTATTCTTGGAAATTAGATCATTAATGGTTTGATAGATGGTTACATCGCTGTATGTGGCAATCAATCTATTCAGTTCCGTATTAAACGTATTTTGCAATGCAGCATTGCCAGACATTGTTCGTCTTACGTGCTTTAAGATGTCTCCTTCTGTAGAGTGTCTCATCAAACACAAGTATCCATGATGCTAGATTTATGGCTGTTGGTAAAATTAGTTTCTTTATCCTTTTGGGGTTGGTCTAAGCTGAAAAAATACTTGTAGTTAAAGATTACATTACAATATTCCCCCAGGCTCCAGACATGTGTGATGGACAGATGTCCCGCGTATTCGTGGGAGGACCTGTCACTGGAATTAAACCATATAGAAGCAGATGGAACGCACTCGGTCTGCTTTCAATGTTGACGAAGCCGTTCTCTGACATTGATTCCTGACAACAGCATGACAAGAAGAGCGTAGGGTGTGTCCAACCCCAATACTTTTTACTGCCGGGACATCTGGTTTGGTGTCTTAATCATTGAGTCGAGCTTGTAAGTAATAGTGGCGTACTTACAAGTTTGAGAGGGGACCACATTTCAATCGCAGGTCATCATGATTGTAGCGGCGAGTTAAGGGTGAATACGATAGGGGGTATCCCACTTTTGTCAGCTGGGTCCGGGGGGATCTCGTGAGAAAATGTTGGAATATGGAATGTCCGCCTGGGACTCCACTGGCTTCTTTGCATATGACCGCAATATTTTCCAACCAAAATATTCAAGCATTCAAAGAAAAGAAGCCAATTTATATCGGCTCACGCAAGACCCGCGTAGGAGCTCGGCATATAACTGTTAACACGGTGTACGGTATTATCGGCGATAACGCATGGAATCCTCCACCAAAGGTAGTCGCCGATAATATCGTACCCCTTGGTATCGGTACTTGTAAAGAAATTGAATTACAAAAAAAACAAAAAAAACATCAGGAACGCGACGCCCCCCCCCCCCCCCCTCTGAATCCGCCTACGAGTAATCATGCACTTTCTTTCTAGACTAGGTTTGATACGTAAACATATGTCACACGCTGTAGTTTCAGATTCTGGCTGCTGGGTCTACACACGTGTAAAGTGAACAAGAAGTCGAGGAGTCTGTGCGTCACGACTACTTTTTCAAATACCCTTTGAGTTTTCGAATTATAATCTCGGCTGACTAACAACCTATCTACGTCATCAAGGCATGCATACCTGCGACGAGTATGCCTTCATAATGTAGTAGGAATATTTTATCTGCCAGGCTCTAACCATCACACCCGGTCACAGCAGGTTTATACCCCATCTCCTAAATCGTTCATCTTTGCGGAGCCCCTGATTCACGGAACGCTCTCCGTTAAATCTTGCCAATAAATATCGTCGCTGGCTTGTGACATCACTCAAGGGAATATATATTTTCAGCAGATATATATACACCAACTTAACTTCAGTTAGAGACTCTTTCCGGATCCGGGTTACCGTCTTTTTTACAGGTCCGGATTTATTGGTTGTTTTCAAGCGTTGAATGACATAATGAATCGTTTACAAATTTGAAGCCAATCTTACCTTTTTAAATACCACGCATAAATAATCAATTTTTCCTGGAAAAATCTTGTGCTTTAACCCTTTACCCAACGTAACGGGCAAAACCGGCCAGCGCTATTTACAAAAATCACAATTCAATTTTCATTATTTTTTTTATTTTTTGTCTTAAAAACATAGCTTATGACCCCTCATTGGAACGAGCTCGATGAGCTCGTTCCAATGAGGGGTCATGAGCTATGTTTTTGAGACACAAAATGAAAATATTTAGTTATTCAAGAATTTAGTCTGCTTTTCGTGTTAGGTAAAGGGTTAAAACAATCCGATGTGGTTCAATAATACTGCCATTTTGTCTATTATGTTTCGAAAATAATCATCCTTTCAATTGATCGAATTCATCTTAGATTTGTAGGCAATATCAGGATTTCTTTCACTACATGCTCTCGTAAACTGTGACGGCCGAATTGTTCTAAACTGTGTCGTGCTTTCTTTCTAACAGCCAATCTTTCAACTCAAGTACAAAATACAAGCACACCTGGTTCAAAGATCCTCACATATTGCGGTCAGCATTTCAAATCAATTCAACTGCACTACCGTGAATACAAAAACGGATCAAGAATTTCGACCGCGTCTCGACCAAGTCGCGATAGGTTCGAAATTCGTGTCCTGCTTTTCTACTACCAACCTGTGGAATCCCATCTCTTAAAAGATGAAAAGCCACAACATTGCATCTCCAACACCATTTTTGTTTGGTTTTCGTGATACAGCCAGAATTTTGAAATCTTTTATTTATGAAATCTGGACTGACGGGTGTAAATATATCGCAATCTATTACGACCCATATCGCGATCCGATCGAGAAAGAGACAAACTCTGCGATTACAGTACAGTGTTTTTACTGCATGACTGCAACTTACTTATCCGTGTTATCAGTGTTAAATCCGTAATATATGACCCGTGTAATATAATCGCGTGCAATGACGTTACGGCGTTCTTCGTGTGATATGAGAACGGCGTGATAAAATATCGATTCTTTCACACAGTTGTGATTGAAGTACACTATTAACACGTTTTATTGTATATACCTCTGCTAATAATATATGGAAATGGCGAAAACGTAGACGTGGTGTTTTTCGTCTTGATTGATTGTTTCTGTAATTGACTGGTAAGTAACAACTCAAATATTTATAGAATAAGTAGGTACTGGGGTACTAATCAGATTTAAACCACAAGTAGGATAAGGGTTTTAACCACGAGGCTCCAACGAGTGGATAAAACCCTTATTCTACGAGTGGTTAAAATCTAATTACCGGCCTTAGCACATATTTGTTTTATTTATACCATGCTCTTAACAAATAATCGACTTTGACACTTAAAATAGAGAAAAAACGATATCTTCTGTCGCAAACACATGAGTTTGTTTTGTTTACATCTGCGCCGATGGGCAGTACTTCCGGTTGCACGTGAATGCTTGATTGACAGCAAGACACATCATCATAGTTGATTGAATTTACCTTGCTTTTTCAGTCAAATTATTGTTAACAATTCAATTTTATTTTAAATATTTAATTTTTGGTATTTTAAATTTAATAAGTCATTGCATGTAGTAAGTAGTACCGCTAAACGTCGTATGTTTGAATGAAACAACTTTGAGTGTGAATGTATCGAAGTGGGCAGATTGGGTCATGTCAAAGGTCAAAGTTGGTTGCACTTCCTACTGTAGGTGGAAAGTGTTTTATCCCATAAATGCCGTTTATTTGAACAATAAAAGCCTTGGATACATTTTTGCTTTATTCACCTAGTAGGATGATAAATTTTCCCCATAGGTTTAACACTGAAAGAATTTAATCCCCTAGTAGCGACGGACTTGTTAACCTCTGGCCTCTACCATATTTGTCTAGCATAATTAATAGTTCGATTGTTGATTTCTTTAAATCTTTTTGAAAGTATTACACAATGCCAGTAGAAAACACCACCCACTGCTCATATAATAAAGTATTTTTGCAAGTTTAGCTCAAGTTTGTAGGGGAATTATATTTAGACAGAAATGTATTACTGCGCCTTGTTTATGTTTGCCAATTTTGCTGGTCGATCGAATTGGACCAATGTGCTTCTCGGTTCTCACTGTTTGTAGAGAATTATAGCACGATTTTGCCGCAACTGCCCTGTAGAAGATTATGGGATAAACAAAATAAACATATAGTGTTTTCAAATAAAAAAATTATTCTACTCGTAGAATCAAGAATGAAACCGACTCGCCAGAGGCTCGTCGGTTTCATTCTTAATCCTACTCGTAGAATATTTTTTTTATTTGAAAACACTTGTGGGTATTGGATTGAACGGTAGACGGAGGATAAGACCAAAAGTATATCGGTGACATTTCTGCACTTTTCCAACTGAGTTGTAACCCAATTTCCTCGCCCCGAGAATGCAAGAGTTTTAATTGAAAGTTCGATGCACAAAATCACTTGCCTTCGCTTTCCGTGTTGCCCGTAGATTCTTCTTTCCTTTGATCATCCAAAATGAAGAAGAGTGTACAGTAATCAGAAAGATTGCAATTCAAGTGCCTCCACATCGCCGGAAGAACTAACCTATTCCATAACGGAACGCTCTATACGGCTTGCGTTGTACTCAAAAGTGCTATTCAAATATTATTATCTTTTCAATTTTTGCCTCGAAAACGTTGCATATGATACCTCACAGAAACGAGCTCACGAGCTCGTTCCAGTGAGGTGGTCATATTTAGTTATTCATTTTATACGCGTGTTTGCTAATCGTTTTAGTTGCGAGCATGGTGGTTCGTTGGTTATCGCATTGAATTGCAGAGTGAAAGGTCGACAATGTGATCATGACCAGCCTTCTACAGTACGTGGAGAATGTATTATCACCCGCAGAGTGGTGATTCCACCCAAGCAATAACTGCGTATTTGTTGCAAAGCACAAGAAGCACCAGCAATGTTTCAGCCAATGGACCTCCGGGTTACACTCCGGAGGTCCATTGGCTGAAACATTGCTTGTGTTTTTTGTCGATATGAACAAAATTTGAAAGTTACAGCTTGGGTGAAAACCCCACTCCGCGGGTGATTTACTTACAATCCACTCTCTACGTACTGTACGCAGTGTCCTTTGGCAAACACTTAATCCCAATTACCCAAAAGTTAGTGTATTAAGGTATACTGCACGTCGACTGTACAACTGGGTTCAGTCAATGCTAATCCTGCTGTGCTGGGATAGTAAATTGGCGAGCCCTACAGTTACTCGCCATTGCAAGGCGATTCTCTACAGATAACCCGGCTTCTTTCACCCTTAAAACTGTCCTACAAAATATGATCCCTGATTTTGAAAGTATCGCTAAACCCAGTGAACAAGCAATCAAATAAACAATCGCGTCATTAAGGTAAAGTGTTAAACAGCTGATGATAAAGCATATTCCACGAAATAAATCACCGTCGTTTCCATTTATTGCACTAAATAACGAGATGTGTTCTTATTGTAAGTGTCTCAGAAGACACTTTGTGAATTCTTTACAAGACAGTTACGTATTTATTCCTTAATAGTACCATCGACGCACAAGAGTGATGTTATTGCCACACAGTTGTACATTAAACATAACAAATGCGAAAATAGTTTTCCCCAGACATGACGCAGTACATAAAATCAGAAAATGTCTTTGTAACACATCTCCAGACGCTATTCAAAAGACAAACACACAAAGCCATCATGTTGAAGAGTGGCGAGGAATTGATCGCTTTGCTGGAGTAGTTCCGTACAATAACCCCAATGCGAAATAAAAGAATGCAGAACCATATGCAACCTTTTCAATCATTCACATCTCTTTCATTCCATATTTTCGTAATAGACTTCAATTCATCTTCAGTTGTCTGGATTACGAGTCCTTGTTTTATTATCTATGATAGATCACTCAATATTTCTAACTTTACCGGTTCAGGCGCGTAGCTAGGGATGTTCTTGGGGAGGTGCCAAAAGTGGCGATCGACAGTCACCAGCTCTGTGGGGCGACAACCATGATTAGTGTTCAACTGATTACCAAAGATGACTGCTGACCGATTACAGGTTATTTGAGGTCACAACCGGCCGATTCTGATGCCGTTTCCGATTGTAATACCATGCACTACTAGACAAGTCGAGGCTCGAAAGAACTACATTAAATTGGACTTATTTTACGGGTTTACAGTCCGTTCACTACTAGATAAGTCAAGACTCGAAAGAACTACATTAAAGTGAACATATTTCACAGTGTTAAACTCCGTTGACTCAGGTCTAGTAAAATTACCAGCCGCACACACTTGGGCGGTAAACGTGGCTCTCAGAGCCACGTTTAACCCCCATGTGCACGCAACTGGTAATTTTACTGCGACCTGAGCAAATAGAGTGCAGCCTTCACTTTTCCGGTATGAAATGGCGATTGCCGCAAGAACACTCAATTGTAAGATTTACATGTCGTTTAACTTGTATATCCCGTAAAGGGGAGATTAAGAAATACACATATAAATGGTGGTTTTTCAACTTTATTCGTTGAATGGTATCATTGACATCATTTTGCATTAACAATCGAACAATTCCAAAAGATAATAAAATAAGGTTTATGAATCATCACAAAATGCTTGGCAACAACCTGTTGAACCGATGTTCCAGGAGCGGTTGCCGTTGTCATCCGATTGCCCTCAATTGGCCGATTGTTGAGGCGGGTTCCGATCATCGGTTAAACAATAACCATGCTTCGCCCCCGGCTGAAAAAAATGAAAAACGGAAAAATGGTTTGCAAATGGAGTTGCGTAGTTGCTTCTGGGAAAATATTATATGAAATTTAGGATGTAAAATACAAGTACGTTTGAACTACTTTGTGTGAAAAATTACTTACAAAATAGTCCGATAAAGTTGTTAGGCGTTTTGTATTTTCCAGGTATATATTATACCTATATATGTGAATCTGTTAGTATGTGATTCTGGTAGCAATTAAACAATTATGAACCCGGTGTAACAAATAGGGCCTGTGGTACCAGGACCATGCAGTCAGTTTCTGTGAAGCATCTAGACACTTTTGATACATTTGTTTATCCCATAAACTGACGTTTATTCGAACAATACAAATCCTGGATAATTTTTTGCGGTATTTACCTAGTAGCAGCTGCAAGTAGGGTGAAAAATTTTCTCCGTAGGTTTAGCACTGAAATAATTTATTCCTATAGTAAAGACAGCCTTGTTGACCTCTGACCTCTACCGCATTCGTGTTGTCATGACCTGTTTTACGTTTGCGGGAGACACAATGAACCAACGTGTATCAAACGTTGACAGTCGCTGAAATGTTTAGTTTTCGAATATATGACACATTTCAACTCTGGTTAACAATAAAACAAACGAACAACAATTAACAAATAAAACACAAAGTAAATCAATCGAAACCCAGCGTTGAAAAGCATACACGTTCGATTTTGAAAGGCGGGGGCATGATGAGTGATGTTTCATTTTCCAAATTAGGAAAGTGTATATAAACAAATGCACGTGCTGTCTGCCTTGTTTATAAAACTCAAGTTGAATCGACGACGAAAAAAACCAATAATTAACGAAAATAAGAAAGATAAACATTGTTCATTTAATAAAGTATTTTTGCAACTTTAGCTGAAGTTTGTAGGGGAATTATTTTTAGACAGAAATGTATTACTGTGCCTTGTTTATTTTTGGCAGTTGTATTTGTCGATTGAATTGGACCAATGTGCTCCAAACTTCTCGCAGTGTTTTGTGGCGAGTGACAGCACGATTTCTGCGCGACTGCCTTGTAAATGATTTATGGGATAAACAAAATAAACGTATAGTGTTTTCAAGTAAAAAAATTATTCTACGAGTAGGATTAAGAATGAAACCGACGAGCCTCTGGCGAGTCGGTTTCATTCTTAATTCTACGAGTAGAACAATGTTTTTACTTGATAACACTATACGTATATTCTATATATACCGGAGGCTATAAAAAAGAATCGAAGAAGTGTTTAGGCGTTTCACAGAAGCTACATTCAAACAAGAACATTTACGTTTCAAAACAATTTATCCCGATACATCGTACTGCACGTGGCTGTTTTGTTTGAAAGTCACTGCCCCAGCCACGCCACCTCCGTATTCCCTCCATTCTTCGTAATTACAATTGTCTGAATTCATAGCCACGGTGCCACCGTTTTCCATAAATTCTGCACAATTATCATTGTCTGTATCCATAGCCAAGGGGCCACCGCGCTCCCTACACTCTGCATAATTACCATTGTCTGACTTCAAAGCCACGGAGTCACCGCGCTCGCTACATGCTGCATAATTAACATTGTCTGAATTTGGGCTGTCATGATTAATCGATTGTCAATCGGTCTCGCCGAAATCGATTAGTATTTTTCGTTGTTGAAGAATCGGTAAATTTTACCCCGTTTTAGACGGGGAGGGGGGGGAGGTGTCATCTAGGTACGATTAATCAAATATTTCGATTTTTTGCGACGATTAATCGATTCCTAAATTAAAAAATTGTGACAGTCCTAGTCTGATTTCATAGGCACGGAACCACCGCGCTCCCTACATTCTGAATAATTACCATTGTCTGAATTCATAGCCACGGAACCGCACCGCCCCTACATTCTTCGTAATTACAATTGTCTGAATGCACTAAAAGAAAATATTTCCTCACTTCTGTTAAGAGTCAGCATTGAACCTGTAGCGAAAATCGTAACCCCCCAAAAGCTTGTAACCGTTCCTGCAGGAGTTAATCAATTATCCATTTCCCCAACGCAGAGGATATAAAAATGTATTGCTTTACAAAGCTTTGAAAAAAATCAACAAATCCCTGTCATGTGACCATACTGAATGTGTATATTACGCGGGTGAATGTTGCCGACTTGTTAGGTAACGGGAGTATCTTTCAATACTATGTATGTAAACGAAACTTACTGTCTCTCCATTATGTGAAAACACTGGAAACGGTTTTCTGGAATGTCCGAGCCTTTATTATCGCTTTCAGGTAATGCATGGTTTGGAAGATATTTCACCAATTTACACATGTGATGCAACCGATCAAAGTAGTTTCACAGTCTTTGGGTACTCGCAACAAAACCATGTATTTATACAAGAGATGACCTTTCATTTTTTTAAGGATCCCACCCACGAATAAAGCACAATAAACTAGTAATGTGTGAAAGTTAATCATCTTTTGCTCTGTCATATTATTTTTTGATAGCTTTGAGCTTGTGGCATTTTAATGTTTTATGCAATATTTCATCTTTTCTTAGTAAAGGGTGTCATAAAATACACACCCCCGCGAGCTCAAACCGGACGTTATTGTGTGGGGTCTTCTTTTGTTTCCCTTTCTCGCAGAATTACTATTACAGTTAAAACTCGAAGTCCTGTCACGAACTGCGCGCTTATCTAGGCATAATTGCGCGTAGGAATTGCGCGCAATTACCATATAGGATGGCATCCCTAGCACGGTGGGTTCTCCTGATTACCCATAGCGAACACAGGCAATGTATCTGCCAATGGACATCCGGGTTACGCGGAGGTCCATTGGCGGAAACATTGCTTGTGCACAGGCCATATGGACATAATTTGATAGTCTTACTATGGTCATAACGCGTAGATTAACGCGCAAATCGACGTGCTATTTCTGCGCATTTCATGACAGGGCTTCTAGTTTTAACTGTATTATTAAGTTCTGTATAGATCACCTTTTGGCAAAAGTTATTGAAAATACCTCATGATGCCCCACTGAAAGCAACTGTCCCCAAAACTACTCTGAGTGGCGAAGGTCGCATTCTTTCTAAAGCATATCTGCTCCCCAATCACGTAAGCTTTAATCTCCAATACAACAAGAGGCCCCAGGGGGCTTGAGGGCGCTCACCTGACATGGTAGTCTAAATATCAAACCAGGGACTTGAATGAGCTGCATACGCTCCTCCTAAGAAAAGCATATACCAACTAGATGAAGCGATTGTGCCCACACAATACACAGGATTTTCCTTCTATTTTCAGTTCCTGCACTTTTACGTCCCAAAATTAGAGATAAATGCATAAAAACAGATTTTTTTCCCAAACAAAATATTTTCAGCCTAAATTTTTTTTTTCTTCTTAAAACGCATAAAAAACCAAAAAACTAATTTCCGGATTTTGGTCCAAAATTTTCTAAGTTGTCTTAAAAATGATCGAAACGCATAAAAAACAAAAAAAAATTTCCGGATTTTGGTCCAAAATTTTCCAAGTCCCACCCACACTCCAAATTTTCAGTGTAAAAAAAATAATTTGTTTTTGTCTTAAAATTGACCGAAACGCATAAAAAAACAACAAAAATTTTCGGATTTTGGTCCAAAATTTTCTAGGTCCAACCCGGACACCAAATTTTCAGTGTAAAAAAAAATGTTTTGTCTTAAAAATGACCGAAATGCATAAAAAACAAAAAAAAAATTCCTGATTTTGGTCCAAAATTTTCCAAGTCCCACCCACACTCCAAATTTTCAGTGTAAAAAAAATAATTTGTTTTTGTCTTAAAATTGACCGAAACGCATAAAAAAACAAAAAATTTTTTCGGATTTTGGTCCCAAATTTTCTAAGTCCCACTCGGACCCCAAATTTTAAGTGTAAAAAAATTTTTTTTTTTTGTCTTAAAATTGACCGAAACGCATAAAAAACCAAAAAAAATTTCTGGATTTTGGTCCAAAATTTTCTAGGTCCAACCCGGACCCCAAATTTTCAGTGTAAAAAAAAAATTTTTTTTTTGTCTTAAAACTGGCCGAAACGCATAAAAAACAAAAAAAACAAAAATTTCCGGATTTTGGTCCAAAATTTTGCAAGTCCCACCCACACTCCAAATTTTCAGTGTAAAAAAAAAAAATTTTGTCTTAAAAATGACCGAAACGCATAAAAAACAGAAACAAATTTCCGGATTTTGGTCCAAAATTTTCCAAGTCCCACTCGGACCCCCAATTTTCAGTGTAAAAAAAAAAAATTTTTTTGTCTTAAAATTGACCGAAACGCATAAAAAACAAAACAAAAATGTGGATTTTGGTACAAAATTTTCTAGGTCCAACCCGGACCCCAAATTTTCAGCGTAAAAAAGAAAATTTTTTTTTTGTCTTAAAACTGGCCGAAACGCATAAAAAACAAAAAAAACAAAAATTCCGGATTTTGGTCCAAAATTTTCTAAGTCCCACCCGGACCCTAAATTTTCAGTGTAAAAAAAAAAAAAAATTTTGTCTTAAAATTGACCGAAATGCATAAAAAAAACAAAAAACAATTTCCGGATTTTGGTCCAAAATTTCAAAGTCCGGAACGGTGCCCAGAATTTTCAGCCTAAATATGAACCCAGGAACTTGGCTTGAACAAACTTGAATCTCACCCCCCTAAGGATGCTGCATACCAAATATCAAAAGATTCTTATTGCTTGATCTGAAGAAGAAGATTTTTAAAGAATATTCCTCATACTGCACTACTTGAAACATTTGGGCTCCCATAGAGAGCCCAAATATGGACCCAGGGAATTGCTTTCAATAAACGTGTGAAACAATCTTCCAAAGATGTTATATGTGAAATTTGAAAGCTTTTGGAGCAGTGGTTTGGGAGAAAAGTAGTCTTACATGTTTTTCCCATTACCCACAGTGTTAAAAAATACTGACTCAGCACTTTTTCAAAGTCCCCCCCCCCCCTAAAAGTACCCCATGATCTAACCGATAGTAATTTTTTTTGACCATTCCATTCTGTTGGTCCTAAGGAAGCTTCACAACAAATAAGAATTCTCAGTGTCGTGTAGTTTTGGAGATATGGGCGTTTTAATTTTTTTTCTATTTTTAGCTCCTGCAGTTCCCATGGGGGCGACGGGAAAAATGTTTTTTGCATAAATTAAGTACTTATGACCCAATAAACCCTCGTATCAAATTTGGTCCAAATCTGCCTCTCGGTTTGGAAAATAGAAATTGTGGGAGGGGCAAATATTATTGGCCCTCCCGTTACGACGCCAAGTATAGCCCCACAACCTTCTCTTGAACAAATCTGAGTTTACACTTCAAAAGGAAACTGCACACCAAAAATCAAGTCTCTGCTACTGCTGGTTCACGAGAAGAAGATTTTTTAAGATTTCAGCACACTTTTTGGGTGTGGCCCTACCAATGGGCGAGGCAATTTGATTTGAACAAAATCAAATTCCGATGTCATAACAAACTATTATCTCAAATATCAATTAAGTTGGTTCAGCGGTTTCGGAGGAGAAGATGTAAAAACCATGTTCACGGACGACGGACGACGGACGTTGAGTGATCACTATAGCTCTCCTGACTGAAAGTCAGGTGAGCTAAAAATAATATACCAATTATAACAAGAGCACATGTATCGCTGAAGCAGCACAATGTCCCCTTCCGGACTAATGAGCATTAATAATTATACAAATGTTATAACCTAGATGTGATCAGCATGAATTCCGTTGAAGCATTTCCAAAAATAAAATTTGGGCTCCCATAGAGAGCCCAAAATATCAACCCAGGGACTCAATTTGAACAAACTTGAATCTGACCCCCCCTAGAGATGTTGTATACCAAATATGGAAGAATTCTGACTGGTGGATATGAAGAAGAAGATTTTTAAAGATTAATCGTCATATTGCACTAAGTTCAAATTTGGGCTCCCATAGGGAGCCCAAATATGAACCCAGGGACTCGATTTGAACAATCTTCAATCTGACCCCCCTAGAGATGTTGTATACCAAATATGAAAAGATTCTGACCAGTGGATCCGAAGAAGAAGATTTTTAAAGAATAATCCTCATATTGCACTAAGTTAAAATTCGGGCTCCCATAGGGAGCCCAAATATTAACCTAAGGACTCGATTTGAACAACTCTGAATCTGACCCCCCTAGAAATGTTGTATACCAAATATGAAAGAATTCGGCCCAGTGGATCTGAAGAAGAAGATTGTTTTTAATTTTAGAAACAAATTTAGGGTGCTATCAGAGTTATGCCCCCTGTGGTGCCCCCCTGTGGGCGTGGCAACTTTGTTTGAACAAATTTGAATTGACATATAATAGGGAACAAGCACAGCTAATTTTGTTGAATTTGGTCCAGTAGTTCGTGAGAAGAAGTCGATAATGTAAAGTTAACGCCGGACGGACGACGACGGACGACGGACAGAAAGTGATTAGTAAAGCTCCCCTTGAGCTTCGCTCAGGTGAGCTAAAAATTAGATTGGGGATGGATGTCGCCACCTTTTATTTGCTCGTTGACGTCCAATCGCTGTCTGATTGTTGAACACCTACCATACAGTTAAATAGGGTCGCAAGGCGCGACAAAACCATTTATTCAACAGTAGGAAGTATTGGTCACATTTTGGCAATAGTCGGTCCCAAATGACAGACTGTCTCCATAATTGGACCAACTCATGGCCGTCCAAGTCACTGATTAAGTTAATACTTTTAGAAAACAAAGTTGCTGTGCTACACAAACGCTACACAAACAAGGCAAGGGGCAATAAAAAATCATCTTTCTCTTATGCGACACGTACAACTTAGCCAGGGACAATCATCTTTGTGATTCATGTGGGGACAAAAGAGGAGAGAAAAGGCTTATAGTTAAAACTAGAAGTCCTGACATGAAATGCGCACAAATAGCACGTCGAGTTGCGCGTTAATCTACGCGTTATGACCATAGTAAGGCTATCAAATTCTGTCCATATGGCCTGTGCACAAGCAATGTTTCAGCCAATGGACCTTCGGGTAATCCGGAGGTCCATTGGCAGAACCATTGCCTGTGTTTGCTATGAGTAACCAGGAGAACCCACCGTTCTAGGGATGCCATTCGATGTGGCAATTACGCGCAATTCCCAAGGGCAATTATGCCTAGATAAGCGCGCAGTTCGTGACACGACTTCTAGTTTTAACTGCATATGTCGCCACAATGTACAACATTTCTATTAAACTTTTTCACCAAATGTTTCAATGCTTCAAGTGATGGTATTAAAATCATGAGATTACTTCATTTGGAACATGAAAGATTCATCGCTTGTTTGGATAAGATTGTTCTGAACTGCTAAGGACTCGTTTAAACCATCACCTCCCAAGTCATGTGTCATGTGTCGTTCCAAATATGCTGTGCTTTGAAGCTGGAGCAGAAACGTAAGCAGGGGGTGGGTGGGTCGTGGAAGCACGGCCTCATACAGAGAGTTTTTCAAAGGCATGCTACATAAATACAATGAGTTTCATAATTTGTGAGAGTATACAGATGTATCATGCCGTTCCAAATATTTAGGAAATCCTGCACTCTAAAATCAGTTGGGTTAACATTTAACCCCCCAAAGACTTGGCTGAGTGAATATGAGCCCAATTGGGTTCATATTCACTCAACCCAGTTGATTGGGGTTGATTTTTAATTCAAATAATTTTAGGGTGTGTAATATATTGTCTCAGATCGTTAACAAATGTTGCTGAATTTGGCCAATGAATTCAACATACAGGCTACATACAGGGATGTGGCTAGAGGGTTTCAGCTGGGTGGGTGGGGGGGGGGGGGGGGGGGGGGCACCGGTGTAAATTCCAATTGTGAGTCGTTTCGATAGGTGATTGCACTGCAGCGCCGGGTGATATCTTTTAACCCTTTACCCAACGACTTGCCCGCATCCGCCAGCGTAATAGGCAAATACAGCTGCTGAAAAAATATTATTTTTCGAAAAATTTCAACAAAACCATATCATGTGATCCCCTCTTTGGAACGAGCTCGTCGAGCTCGTTCCAAAGAGGGGTCACATGATACGCTATAACTTTCAAATTTTGTACATATCGACAAAAAATACAAGCAATGTTTCAGCCAATGGACCTCCGGATTTAACCCGGAGGTCCATTGGCTGAAACTTTGCTTGTGCTGGTTATGCTTTGGAACAAATTTGCAATTATTGCTTGAGTGGAATCTCCACTCTGCGAGTGATTTAGTGATAATAAACTCTCCACGTACTGTAGCCTGGCTTTATCCACTGTAAAATAAGAGTGTATTACCGATGTCACTGTAAGTTCCATATTGACGATGTTTGCTTGCGGTTCGCGCTCAATTCCTCGCATTGTTTTGATAATTCAGCCAGTATTAAATGTGCCAATGTACATATACCGAGACATTTATTGATAAGTTTTTTATATTCGATTTTTATATTTGTGATTTTATTTTCGACTCGAATTTATTGTTCGACTCGACTTCGATACGAACAAATGAATATTCGCCAGGGCCTACTGGAAGGTTTACAAAAAGTACACTCTCCCTCTCACACACACGCACCTTTTTATACATTCTCATCGAGATCTGCGAATCCAGGAAATGCCATTTTTTTAGGATTAATTTTTTCAATAGTTTCCCACCGGGCCAATCGCGTCTTGCCCTTTTGTGCCTCCTCTTCCAATGGCTTTTCGCTACCTCTGAGCTGGTCTCATCACATCAGTAATCATTCTATAATATGCGAAAGGTTTGTTTGTGGCTTTGTTCCTTCTGCTCATGTAATCACCATTAAACTTGGTACGTCCACTCGGCTCAGTCCAGAGAATGTAGTTTGGCGGTTGGGGTACTCGAAGGGGAGGGGTAAATGGGTGGAATTGCGAAAATGGGTTATTTTGTTCTGAAAACTACTTATTCGTTTTTGGACGGTGGGGTTGGATGTACTAATAAATCAGACTAAAATCTCTATTCATTAGAGGTCTTCCCTCCGAAGGTTATCTGGAACATACAGTACAGTCGCCGTGGATTGGTCGTAATCCACGCGTGGGCAGTAATGTTCACGCATGCGTTTACCAAGTAATAAAAAATCACCAGCAGCAAAATTTTAATTAATGAAGCACCGGGTTGTACCCGGTGCTTCATTAATTAAAATTTTGATAATTATTCCTGTAATTAGTGTTTGTTGTCTACTGTTAATGCGCATGTGGAAATACTGTCCACCTCCACCCCGTGGAAAGTGACCAATCCACGGCGAGTGTACTGTATATGCTGATTGCGGTTTATGAAGTTCACCAACAAACTATAATTTGTGAAAAGTTTGTTTGTGTTTAAGTAAGTTTGTGTGTTTATTGAATCCTTCCGCCTAGACTATCCATCCAAATTCCACTACACTGGACATGGCTCAGTCCAGAGAGTATCACTACGGATCGGGAGTTCCATTCGGGGGGAGCAAAGAAGCGGAATAGGATGAAACTGCACAATGATTTTCTGAAAATCTACCTCTTCGTCCCTTGACAGATGGGGTAGCTAGTATAAATGCTCGAAGGAACATGGTTATGGTTTGGATGAAGTATTTCAGAGCACAGTTCGCATGAACGGAATTTCTGCATGGTCGAGATAACGTTTCCACGCAGGAAGTACCTCACATCAAAGGCGGTGTAAGGAGAGTGCGATCCAACAGACTTCTGTGTAAGCGCCTTCGAAAATTCGAAATTCGATTTGAAAGTCAATATTCGTTTCGATTCGATTCGAAATTGGAAATTCGAATATTTTCGAAGATACTTCGGCCATAACCGTGAATGTTTACAGATTGTAATTGATCACATTATTTTATATTGAGTATTTTCTGAGTAGAAACGCAACTGATTTGTAGCGGTAACAATGTTTGTAGCGATGTAAAACAGTTGTAGCTACATCGCTACTGACACTGCTACTGCCACAGCTGTTCATTTCAACTTATTGTGCATTATGACCAGCGACCATTTATAAAATTTTCAAGTCTCGAACTTTGAATAGTTATTCAACTGTTCAACTTCAATAAATGATTTGTTTCACAGCATGATCACATTATTTTATATTGAGCATTGTTCTGTTCGATCACGGTTATTGGATACATCGTCAAAAGCAACAGTTTTCTAAAATAATACCCCTGATTATTATATAAACAGAAGGAGAGCAGGCTTTAATTTACAAGTGGATCGACTCCATTCGGCGTTGAAATATGATTTCGTTTTAGTCATTTCGCATTTGTTTTAAAGCAAATGGCTTTACGACCGAATGGAGTCGATCCGATTTGAAACGAAGTTTTTTTTCTAAGAAAACATGTGATAAAAGTGAGGTATCAGCCCTATCAGCCAGGTTTATTTGAAATTGTTTATTGGTGCAGTTTTAAAGTCAACAATTCGAATAGTTTCAGTCAATAGCTAGTATATTGGTTTATATCTCAGTTTATAGCGTGGGAAGTGGTGAGATGAAAAATGCACCCTACATAACTATGTGCCTTTTATAATCGGAGGTATTATTTTTGAAAAAAAACTTATCCATTAACTGTGATTCCAATCGAAGTTCAATTCCAAATTATATTCGATTCATTTTCTTCGGGAGCGTCAAACAATCTTGCGCATGTACCGGGTAACCTAGCAACAGCTGGTGATCGAGCCTTTTCGATGGCAGCTTCATTTTCTTTAGAACCAACTTCCGAGTGGGCTTAAATCATTCCTGAGTTTTCTAACTTTCAGATCGGCTTTCAAATACAAATTTCTTCCAGACCGTATACAATCTTTCAATGAAGGCCGCTGACCGCTGGTTCGTCTGCTTGAGACACGGTGAATATTTTGTGTGTGGAAAGCCCAAGAGATCTATGAGGATTTTCGGCTTTAAACTACATTTATTTATTTTTATTACTTTCCAAAGTGTGATTTACTGGGATTTCTGGGTTTGATTATAAACATTAATTTCACAAGTGAATTATGCAAACAACAATTGTGTCATGTATCCGTGCTCGCAAACGAAGACGCTTTGCCATGGGTGTAATGGGGACTTCATTGTTTTTTTAACCCTTTACCTAATATGAAAAGCAGACGACACTTGCAAACACATTCTTGAATATCTATTTTCATTTTTTTGTCTCAAAAACAAAGGTTATGACCCCTCATTGGAACGAGCTCGTCGAGCTCGTTCCAATGAGTGGTCATAACCAATGTTTTAGGGGCAAAAAAATGAAAAAATAATGAAAATTAATTGGCGATTTTTGAGAATAGCGCTGATCATTACTTTAGGTAAAGGGTTAAATAATATAAATATCTTTAATAGTGAAAGGTAATAAACAGAGTAATCGCTTGACTGGACTGGTTACATGCAATAATTCATTCGAGGCGAGGGACTATATTGTAAAAATCTCGCGCGGATTCGCGCACTCGTGTTTGTACAACGTCCCTCACCTCTCATGAATTATTTCACGTAACCAGTCCAGACAAGCGATTACTCTCTATATTCATTTATTTATTATTATTATTATTACTAGTTCATATTATTCCAGTAAAGCAAACCCTTACGGAGGTTGACATACACGACTGAGACTGCCGAGGTTTCAATGAAGAAGCTCCAGAATTGAACACATATTACCGCATATAATACATATTTCTCGCGTTTCGCAGAATAAGGAGAAAACATTGTCTTGTCGTTGCGAGAAGGGTTAAGATTTTTTATTAAGCCTTGAAACTGAACACGGGAATTTGTTAAACAGTGGGAATGTGGTTCACTGCGTTGCGCTTGTCAGGAATGTTGGGACTGAAAATGGGTTTTGTCATTTCTAGACTCACACACTTCGGGAGATGACGTTCAGTTTCCTCTCTATGTGCTTTTAATATCCCGGTCAGTAGAGCAGCTTTCTCACGCGTATGTCAGAACGCTTCCTCGTAGTAACCTTCCATTTGACATCGGATGCAGGTTTCCAGGGTTTTTTCCTCCTAGTTGTGCGGGGGTTGTTTATCCCTGGTTGTTCCTGGTGGGCATGGGTAACAATAGCGAGGTTTATGTTGTAAAATAGATTTGTCTTTGTCATTCATTTATACTACTGATGCACACGTCTACATACATTTTATGACTTCATTAAACCCTCCTAAACTTGCTGTCTGGTGGAAAATGAGATTTGCGGGTTGTTTCTTGTTAGAGTGTAGCTAACATCAGACTAATAGTGTTCAACCGATTACCAAAAATGGCCGCTGGCCGATGAGAGGTTATTGGAGCTCACTATTGGCTGATTTCGATTTCGATTGTAATACCGCGCACCACTAGCCAAGTCGAGGCTCTGAAGAACTACATTGAATTGAACGTATGTATTTTACGGGTTTACAGTCCATTCACTACTAGATAAGTCAAGACTCAAAGATCTACATTAAATTGAACATATTTCACAGTGTTAAACTCCGTTGACTCAGGTCCAGTAATATTACCATTTGCGCACACTTGGGCGGTAAACGTGGCTATCAGAGCCACTCTATCAGAGCCACGTTTACCACCCAAGTGCACGCAACTGGTAATTTTACTGCGACCTGAGTCAATGGAGTGCAACCTTCATTTTTCCGGTACGCTCAATTGCTGCCAGTGCGCTCAATTGTAAGGTTTACATACTTGTATATCCCGTAAAGGGGCGTCTAGAGATATTAAGAATACACATTGTGGTGGTTTCTCAACTTTTTTTTTATCACTGGCATCCTTTTATATTAACAATTGAACAATTGCAAAAGATAATAAAAAGAAGAAAAAAAGCGGTTTATGTATCATCACAAAATGCTTGGCAACAATTTGTTGAACCTATGTTCCAGGAGCCGTTGCCGTTGTCATCTAATTGTCCTTAATCGGCCGATTGTGGTGGCCGGTTCCGATCATCGGTTGAACACTATACAATAAAATTAAAATGAAACATGTTTTGGCTAGAAATGGGAAACATTTCCCTCGTCAGAACAGTATCTAACAGTTGTTTTACGCATGACTTGGCCACGTTTTAATACGCTATTTTTGGTTCTCATTCGTGAAATAATTTTGGTGTCTACTTAAAACTGAAGCCATCATCTATCCTTTTTGCACGCGATGTTTAAATCGGAAGTTGTTCGAATATTTACCTTAATACCTAACGTGACAGTTCTTAAATATTTGAAGCTGTTTTAGATGGAATTTTCATGTCCGATGGGATCTTCTTCAAATATTGATTTTTTCCAATAGCCATAGTCTGCGCTAGAGACAAAACATAATGAGATTTATGTCTTTCAAACTTCACCGTCTCTAAGGAGAGAAATAAAAGAAAACGAGGTGACAGTCTATTTTTTAACAGAGTATGAACAGCATGATAAGTTATCTTTTGGTTACCTCGGGCTGATGAGATTAACTGATGTTTCATTGATGAACCATCTTAGTGCAACGGACCTCATTTGTCTTGACTACTCAATGACGACAACACATAACTGAAAACTAGCAGAAAGGCCTTGTGCTGCTCACAGACCGGACGTTTATTAAAGTACTATAATCAAACCATATAAACCCTTCATTGACGGCTCGGCCGGCCAGGTAGAAAAACCAGAGATAAAAAATAATTATTTTGTTTTGAAAAAAAATCACTCTGGAAAACCCTGTGTTCGGATTGCCAAGGCAATCTTGCCGTCTCCGGGGTTGATGCCGAACCTCATCAATACAATGAAAAAACAAAAACAAAAAATATTAGAAACAAATAATGATGCATTGACAAATGTTGGTGAAGTTTTGCTCTACGCCAAGCCCCCCCCCCCCCCCCTCCAGGCATACCCCTAAACAGTTGTTTCCAACTGTACTCCTTAACCCTTTACCTAACAAGAAAAGCGGACGACACTTGCAAAAAAAAATTCTTGAATAGCTAATTTTTTTCATTTTTTGTCTCAAAAACATAGGTTATGACCCCTCGTTGGAACGAGCTCGACGAGCTCGTTCCAACGAGGGGTCATAACCAATGTTTTTGCGACAAAAAATGAAAAAAATAATGAAAATTAATTATCTATTTTTGAGAAGAGCGCTGGCTGGTTTTGGCCGTTACGTTGGGTATAGGGTTAAAAATGTGATGTTGCACGAGAGTAGCGGACCGCCAGAATGATTTTCTTCCCCTCAACGACCCAATTATCATCAACCAAACAAAATCCAATGCTCGTACTACCCTCCCGCCATGCATATCTTGCATCCTCGGCACACCAATTAAAACCGTACCACCTGATCCGTTAACGTGCGAAGGACTGAGCCACCAAGACAAATATTTTCCGCTACACTTTCAGTGCCATGGAAAAATTTGATTAGTGATGAAACCGGAACGATACTCTCAGTGAGACAATTATCAAACACCGGATTTTCTGAACATGGACAGTGGATAACTGACACGAGGCCGATGGAGAGAGCTTTCAATCTCGTAACGTCTTTTGAATGCACAAGCGCGCCATCTACAATGGTTTAGCACTGCAGATGGCGCACTGATGTGCTTCTTCACGCTCCTTGGCCATTCTATGCTTTTCCACTGAATATGAGATGCCGCCTGGGTGATAATTCTCTTTGTTGAGTGTTTTTTGGTCCCCAGCTGGCTGCGTTATGATGATATGGTGATCCCTATCTTAACGGATGCATACTCTAAAATCAGTTGGGTTAAAAAATAACCCAAAGCATATTCACTCAACCCTGTTGATGTGGATTAATTTTTAACTCAACAGATTTTTAGAGTGTATTATGGAACTGATTTCTCCTGGGTCACTAATTATCAATTTGAAGTTTCATCCGTATATATTGCACATATGGCGATATATAAACAAACCGCACCTAGGCATATGTATCTCAGTTCTAATGACCTGCGACCTAAGTGTATCGTCAAACCGCCATCAGTTTAAACGATGCCTTCAAGGGATAGATGGGTTGGGTGGGAGTTGTTTATTTTGTTGGTCGAACTGTTTTGAGTAATAACCTAACTGAGACAACGATTATTTTTTCAGCCATCCCTGGCTAAAATTGTTATGAAAATCGACTTTCGATATTATTAACTCCCCTGAAATAATTAGACGCTTGAGGAAGGACCAATTAAGAAGAAAGTAATTGTTGAAAAAACACCTATGTCTTATGAGTAAACAACAAAGACAAGATCCTTTTGTTACTTTTAATAAACGAAAACAACAGACAGCTCCAGGAGCTGTCTGTTGTTTTTGTTTATTAAAAGTAACAAAACGGAAATTTGTTTTTTTTTATGGCAAGCTAATTAGAAGCAACCAGTTCACAGAAAATCCGTCATTACGAATATCAGTATCACACCTACCAACACTATGAGTCCACTTTGTCTCCTTGTTTAGTGAATGTGTTTATACAGTAATATCCATGCTTTTATTCGGGGGGCGCGGTGGCGTTGCGGTAACCGGTTCTCGTCAGATGACCGAAGTTAAGCAACGTCGAGCCCGGTTAATCATCGGATGGGTGACCGTCTGGGCGATCAATTCGGACTCCCGCGTTGTGACCTTGGGCAAGACACTTAACCCCGATTGTTCACGTGGGGGCACGATGACGCCGTGTACTAAGGCGTACTGCACGTCGATGGTGTGCATGTTTTCAACCAATCTAACCCTGCCTGTGTTGCAGTGTGGAGTTACGATGTTGGGGAGCTGGCAGCTGCTCGTCGTTGCTCAGTGATTCTCTCCGAGTACTCCGGCTTCCTCCACCCGTAAAACTATGAAGGTCATGATTAGCCATTCTGCATAAATATATAACCTTAAACACCATTAAACAATAAATAAATAATGCTTTTATTCTTCATAGAAGTAATCAGCAAATTTCTTCTCCTAGATGTTTATATTAATGGAAAGAACAGTTTCTGATTTCAATATTATTTATTTGCAACACATAATGATAAAGATTACAATTAGTACTGTACAATAAACTACAAGGAAAGGGCATAGCCGAACAGCCTGTCAACCTGTCCTTCCCTTAAGAGAATTTACAAGTTATTCATGACAGCAATGCTCGCATGTTTGGCAGCTTAAATCGGGCAGCCTATATGTTCAAACGTGAATGGACAATGTCAACAGATTATGTGTCGTAATGTTACAATCTTGGCACAACTCCCATCGATACATTTTATGCGAGGACGGCACAACACGAAGCGAGGCACCCGCCCACGAGCCGCGGGCCCACAGGCGCGCTCACACGGGAACCCCGGCGCTCGCATACACGTGTATGAGAGATCGGGGGAGGGGAAGGGGTTCCCGCCCATTCCCAAGCATAGTGTCTGTATTATATGTCACGATGCGGACACTGTTTATATAATGAACCAAAAGGTTACAGAAAATCAAATGATGGTGAAAACTCCATTTTGATTTATTATAAAAGAGGGTTCCAAAAGAGTATTATAGTTAAACATTCAAACCCATTGGGAAAAATGTTTAAAAAGCTAGCTTCTGTATTTTTTATACAACTCTACAAGACAATGCCTGTAGTTGGTAAAATGATGCGCACGTCGATGATACTTACTCGCTAACATTTTGAAATTTCAGTCTTAACATGAAATTCCCAAACGCTTAGTGTTAAATTTACTGATTACTTTAGGATATTAATGAGAGCAAACTTTCCTGTTAATCTCTTCCAAAGACGAAAATTATCAGTCATTATCGACTTTGTATGCTTCTCCTACCCCCGGTGAAGATGGATAACCACAAACCATATATGGCTGCAATATGCCCGACCGTCTAATCTGGATAGACAGAGCCTTGACTGAGGAAAGTTTACTTGGAGATCAAGACCAATACTATATTTAACGGCAAAGCATAGAGAACGGATGCGCGAAATCAGGCCGTGAGCGCAGGATCGGGTATATCTAGACGTTATTAGTTGGTTAGTTTCATATCGGTCGAGATATCAGCCCGAGGTAACTTCCTTTCAGCCTGAAGGAAAGTTTACTTGGAGATCATGACCTATACTATATATAAAAGCAAAGCATAGAGAACGGATGCGCGAAATCCGACCGTGGGTGCAGGATGGGGGATATCCAGAGGGTATTACTTGGTTAGTTTCAGATCGGTCGAGATATCAGCCCGAGGTAACTTTATTTCAGCCCTAGACCAAAGGGCTGATATCTCAGCCGCTATGAAACTAACGAAGTAATAACCTCTTTATTTATTAAACCAAAGCAAATAATTACAATGATTCTCATATTTGTTACAGTTTCATAAAAGTGTTATTGTTTCTCATTTCTCTAACATAGGTCAACATTTTCTCTTCTTCCAGTTCAGCTATGCGAACGTCTCGGCTTCCCTACTGGGGAAGCCGCGACATTCGCATAGCTGAATTACAGTTAAATCTAGAAGTCCTGTCATTAACTGTGCGCTTACAGTTAAAACTAGAAGTCCTATCATTATTGCGCGCAATTGTCATATCGAATGACATCCAAAGCACGGCAGGTTCTCCTGATTAGTCATAGCAAACACAAGCAATGTTCCTGCCACTGGACCTCCGGGATACCCGGAGGTCCATTGGCAGAAACATTGCTTGTGCACAGACCATATGTGCAGAATTTGATAGCCTTACTATGGTCATAGGGAACGCGCTGGCTCAGTAGGTAGAGGTGCAGGCTGCAAGCCGAGAGGTCCTCGGTTCGTATCCCACCTGCGGCAACCGCGTTGTGTCCTTGGGCAAGACACCTCATCTCCATTGCCCGCGTGGGGGCACGGTGTAATTAGGCGTACTGCATGTCGATGGAGCACTTGTCCTCAACTAATGCTAACCCTGCTTGTGTGGAGTTAGTATGTTGGGGAGCTGACAGTTGCTCGCCGTTGCTCGGTGGTTCTCTCCGGGTACTCCGGCTTCCACCACTCGTAAAACTGTCACGGTCATGATTAGCCATTGTGCATAAATATGTGACCTTAAACATCATTAAATAAATATAAATAAATAAATAATACTATGGTTATAACGCGTAGATACACGCACAGAACAACGTACTATTTTTTGCGCATTTCATGACAGGACTTCCTAGTTTTAACTGTACCTTTTCTCCGAATTCGACGAATCTCCCCTTACGTTTGCGTTGAATTTTCTCTTCAGCTCTCTTCTTTCTCCTCTTCATCTACTTAAGCCTCACGTATTGCCACCATTAATTCCTCAACACAGAAAAACTTAGCTTCCAACTATTCAGTTGTGCCATGTAACGCCCATCTTCTCGATTGTGTTCGACGAATAACGGTGAACGATTTCCATGTAAACAAATTGGTCGCGTCTAGTAACGCGTCAAGGGGTATAACTCTAGCTGGTTCATATCAGCCGAGATTGCCGTTATATCAGGCTAGTTTGAAGTCATATCAGCCGAACTTAATAATGGGCAGTTCTGGGAAAGAAAATTACATCTAATAATTAAACACTCTTACAGTTAAAACTAGAAGTCCTGTCACGAATAGTGCGCTTATCTAGGCTTAATTGCGCGTTGGAATTGCGCGCAATTGCCCTATCGAATGGCATCCAAAGCACGGCAGGTTCTCTTGGTTACTCATAGCAAACACATGCAATGTTTCTGCCAATGGACCTCCGGGTTACCCGGAGGTCCATTGGCTGAAACATTGCTTGTGCACAGGCCATATGTTCAGAATTGGATAGCTTTACTTGGGCCATAACGCGTTCATTAACGCGCATATCAACGTGCTATTTGTGCGCATTTCATGACAGGACTTCTAGTTTTAACTGTAGCAGCTATCTGCTAGGCTCTGAAACATGTTTCCTTGGACATTAGATGAAATCAAAATAACGTGAGATATGACTTTTTGTGTTTCCGGCACACCTCAGTCAATACTGTGAGCACATTCAGATGTCAAAACAACATAGGACATTAACTTCAATAAGAGATTGACCAAAGTTATATGTGCACGATGCTGACCTCAAATAATTGCACATTTTAGTTAATTATGGGCAAGAACACGCTTTTAATCCTAACTTTATTCAGCAAACTGCGACCGACTCTCTGTTATGTAAATTGACCGTGGTGTTTCGTTTATCATGAACCGGTAGAATCGACGATGCTGTTCTGAATGGCAACAGCGACAGATGACCGTCGCATGCACACCTGTGTATGTGAACGATAATTCAGCTTTTATAAGCACTGGCCTTACAACAACAAAATTATATTAATCAAAATGTGAAAATACACTGAACACAATGTACAACCATGCCGATGAAACGCAGCTGTCACATATGGCAGTAGACCAAACATGGACCCTAAAGTTGTTGAACAATTTTTCTGTCTGGTTTCTCCTACTCCTAGTGAATGTGGCTGACCACTGTCCACAATCTAAAGAACGTACCACACCAGAAAATGTTTTTTTCTATCCTCATGGTTCAAGTTTGGACTAACAGGGTAGAGGAATTTTGTACACATTTCGTATTTCGAACTCCCCCAACTGAATGTATTGGGGTATTTGCAAAGCAGAATCTTTTAGAAATTAAAGGGCAAACACGTTTACTTGACTTCAGATAATTAATAGATTAATTAATGATTTGTGCATTGGCGTAAAGCAAATAATTTATTAACCCTTTACCCAGCGTAACGGCCAAAATCGGTCAGCGCTATTCTCAAAAATCGTCAATTAATTTTCATAATTTTTTGTCTCAAAAACATAGGTTATGACTGACCCCACGTTGGAACGAGGTCGTCGATCTCGTTCCAACAAGGGGTCACAACCTATGTTTTTGAGACAAAAAATGAGAACATTAGTGATTGAAGAATTTTTTTTCCAAGTGTCGTCTGCTTTCCATTTTTATTTTTTGTCTCAAAAACATAGGTTATGACCCCTCATTGGAACGAGCTCGACGAGCTCGTTCCAATGAGGGGTCATAACCTATGTTTTAGAGACAAACAAATGAAAAAATAATGAAAATTAACTGACGATTTTTGAGAAAAGGATTAACCCCTTAAAACCGAAATATCGCTCTATCTGTCTGCGAACATGATACGTCATAATTTCATCAGTAGATTGGCTGGCCAGTTATATCCCTGTTGGGATCATGATATAGCCAAATATGCTAAAACAACAGTATAAACATAAATATAATACCCCCCCCCCCCCCTCCAAAAAAAAAAAAAAAAAAATAAAAACCCCAAAACGGGAATAGAAGAGTTAAATGCGTTCGTTCGAATAAAAAAAACCCATCTATTCCACTGAACATGCGCTCTTCACGATATACATATCAACAGCAGTACCAGTTGTTACCAACAGTCAGTCACTGTCGTATTTTAACGGTTTACGTCGTGTCTTTATCTGGGCAGGAATTGACGAACTTCTCGGGTTACCCGATCTTTTGATCTAATTAGCGACAGCTACTGCTGCTTATTAAGCGACAACAAAATGCCCCGTGACTACATTTAATGAGACCCGATGGGACGAAATATAACACTTTATTGTTGATCCAAAAAAGGGATGTGACATAATCGGGCAACCACACAAAGAACAGCATGAACGTGTAATGACGTGCCAACACTAGCATCTGCGCGGCGAAGGCGTTTTTGTTGTGAAACGACGAAGCTATAGAAAGATGTGGTACGAAGATGAGAGAAACAAAAGGCCCCAGACAAACGTTCCGCCACACCCAGCGGCATAGATATAACGTTTCAGGTGTGAGAGGGTCTCAATACTATGAAATTCCGACAAATGTAAAGCATCGTGCTGTGAAGTTCTACACCTCGTCGTATCAAAATTTATTTATTGGTGTTAAGGTCACCCATACTTATGCACAATGGCTAAGCATGACCATGACAGTTTTACGGGTGGAAGAAGCCGGAGTACCCGGAGAGAACCACCGAGCAACGTCGTATCAAAAGAGGTCATCCTTCGTTTCCACTTATCTTCCTAAAAGTTAATATGAGTATATGAAGGGCTCATCGCCGCGTGTCTGTGGGGGCAATGCACATGTGTTTTGCAACGTTAATATAGTCGGTAATTTTCACCCGCGCCTTAAAGCTATCTAAGCAACAAGAACGGCATGAAGGCAACACAAAAACGCCATTACAACAGTACAGCCTCCTTAACTCAATTGATGCCAAACAGACGTGGAGTCATCATGCCTTGAGATAATGTCTACTAAATATAAGGAACTCCTCAGTAATTCTATTCATGATTCCATTCTACATCGACCACAAAGATGCCCGTATATTTTCACGACAATGCCTGTGTTGAAAGCGTCGATAAAATGATAATGGTGGAATGAAAGGATGCCTTTCGTTGTTCGAACTCTGTGGAATTCTTCGTGAGACGGTCAATTCGTTTTCTACAATTCCGGATCAGAAACTTACTTCGACTGCCATTTATAACCGTTGGTCACATTGTGGCGATAGTCGGCCACAGGGCCGACTATCGTCACAATATGACCAACACACCCGGTCTCTGGTATCAGTACCTACAATTGACAGCTACCACCACGACTGAAGGCGTGTACACCCTGAATGCGATCATAGCGTTCTGAGCGTTATGGGCCTTGCTCTCGACTAAAGACAAACCGACAACAATCGAGTGAACAGTGATGTGTCAAAAGCGAAACACACAATATTATTCAATACAATATTGACGCAATGATTCGTTGCGTCAAAATTATAAACGATTTTACATTTCGGTTTGCAAATTAGCAAACCGGATCCTGATTCTTATATTTTCGATTTGGGTAGCTCAAGCTTTTTTGGCGAAAGGACGATAAATGTCTTCTGTCTGTGAAATCATGCCCCGGAATTAAAATGTTAATTGCCTGTTGCGTTTTCGTTTTAATTGACTTGACAGCATGCTTGTCTGCATTAAAAGTTATATTGTTACAACGGAAGTTACTTCCAAATGCTTTTTGACTGGCTGAGACATATGTTGTAACCTTTAGTCCTCAGTAACTTTTAAATGTAAAACTGCGGTTAACTACGATGTAAAAACAGGAATCCACAATAACTGGTTAAAATGCTTATTGCTTAAAAAGGTCTTGCTTATTTATATGATTATATGGAGAGTAATCTCTTAACTGGACTGGTTACGTGAAATAATTCGTGAGAGGTGAGGGACGTTGTACAAACACGAGTTTGTGTGTTTTACGATATAGTCCCTCGCCTCGAACGAATTATTGCACGTAACCAGTCCAGTCAAGCGATTACTCTATTTATTACTTTTCATTATTAACGATAATTATATTATTTAACCCTTTACCTAACGTAACGGCCAAAACAGGCCAGCGCTATTCTCAAAAATCGTCAATTAATTTTCATTATTTTTTCATTTTTTATCTCTAAAACATAGGTTATGACTCCTCAATGGAACGAGCTCGTTCCAATGAGGGGTCAAAACCTATGTTTTTGAGACAAAAATAAAAATATCAGTTATTCAAGAAATTTTTTTGCAAGTGTCGTCTGCTTTTCATGTTAGGTAAAGGGTTAAAAAAACACAAAAAAACAATGAAGTCCCCCATTACATCCACGGCAAATCGATTGTTGCACGTACGGATACATGACCCAATTGTTGATTGCATAATGCACTTGTGACGTTATGGTTTATAATCAATCCGAGAAATCCCAGGAAATCACACTTTGGAAAGTAACAAAAATATTTCTTTACTAGCTCATTTAAATGTTTGAAAAGATAAAAATATGGTTAACTGAATATTTTGAAGTAAATTATTACACAAAAATTTTAATGAAAATAAAAATACGTATGTATCATGCATGGATTATTTATTTAGAGTGTTATTGATGAAGGGGTGTGATGCATTTTTTTAGATGTCCGTTTAATTAAAAGAAATATTTAATTTTAGAAAACGCTTTGCAGATCATACTGAAACTGGAATTTTATATAAGAGACCAAAGTAATACCAGTAATTACAGCCAAGTGTACCAATTTTCTGAGCACATATTTATTTGAAGAAAGGAGAAAATGTTGAGTTTGAAAGCTATACTGGCTGTGGGGTTAACAGAACGAAAGGATTTGGAAATAAATCCGTTATCCTTATGTATTCAGGGGTGTATGGGAATTTACACCAATCTGGAACTCATACACCCTTCGGCTGCACCTCAGGATGTATGAGTCTCCAGACCGGTGTAAATTCCCATACACCTCGGAAGACACAAGGATAACTAATGTTATAAAGTGAAGTGTCGGGAATCCAGCGGTCCTCTCCATAAGTACTATTCTAGCAATGTACAGTACGTGGCGAGTGGATTGTAACTAAATCACCCGCGCAGTGGTGTTACCACCCAAGCTATAACTTTCAAATTTTGAACATATCGACTAAAAAACACAAGCAATGTTTCAGCCAATGGACCTCCGGGTTTAACCCGGAGGTCCATTGGCTGAAACTTAGCTTGTGCTGGTTATACTTTGCAACACATTTTCAATTATTACTTGGGTGGAATCTCCACTCTGCGGGTGATTTAGTGATAATACACTCTCCACGTACTGTTCCTTGTGCTTCCTGTACGCGGATACTCATTCAACGTGCAAGGATTAAGTAATTTGAGGAAATAACAATTGATTTCACGAACATTACTAAAAGCTATTTTCGATTCGATTCGGATTCGGAATCGATGTCGAGGTTAACATTGGACCCCGGTTATGATTGGAAATTCGCTTCGATGATATAAATTCTTTTCGCAACGCATCATGTATATAAATGCCTTTATAAACGATTATCACAACAACGTAATCGAGCTGTCTAACCAGAAACAAATCTGAACATGTGCCAGGTGCGATCGGCCGTTTTGGTTTGCTTTGCGTGACATAAGTGTCAGCTGCACATGACCTAAACAGTGACAAGTTTCTAAATCACATTGCAAAGACGCCATTTTGCCAGTGTAGCGAGACTGTGAAGACGGGGAACATTTTTTCGAATGTCAACAGTTTAGTATTCCTAGACTTCATGTAATGTGTGAATTGACGAATTTCAATATATAATCAGTCAATATTCGTCTATATGGTGACATGCAGCTCCCAAACCACACGAATAAACTCATATTTAACCCTTTAAATAACACATCGACCCAAACGGCCAGACAATTAACCAGAATAAGCCTACCACAACCTAAAATATCTCTGAAGTTTCTCAATAAAACCATACAAATATGGATATCATTAGAACCAGCTCGTTGAGCTGGTTCTAATGATATCCATATTTCTTGGGTTTTATTGAAAAATAGTGAAATTTTGTTTTCGAAAAATGTGAAATTTAATTTACTTTTCAAAAAACACTGTGTTAGGTAAAGGGTTAAGATTGTTCAAAAATATATCCATGCAACTCGTAGATTTGATTGATGTTAAGTATTCTGGAGCAGCAACAGGGTGAGCAACATGATCATTTGCGCCCATCACGCGCGTAGTATGGACCCCAAATATGGTTTTCTTAACGGCTGATATTGGGGGCGCGGTGGCTCAGTAGAGAGAGGTGCAGGCTGCAAGCCGAGAGGTCCTCGGTTCGAATCCCACCTGCAGCAACCGCGTTGTGTCCTTGTGCAAGACACTTCACCCCATTGTCTACGTGGGGGCACGGTGCCGTTGTGTACTAAGACGTAATGCACGTCGAATGTGCACTTGTCTTCAAACAATGCTAACCCTGCTTGTATGGAGTTAGTATGTTGGGGAGCTGACAGTTGCTCGCCGTTGCGCGTTGGTTCTCTCCGGGTACTCCGGCTTCCTCCATCCGTAAAACTGCCATGGTCACGATTAACCGTTGTGCAGAAATATGTGACCTTAAACACCAATAAATAAATAATAAATAAATAATGACCGCTGATATTGATGTGGGCATCGTGGCGAAGGACAAATTCATAGTTTATGGTACGACGTGTATCCTCTGAAACTTTACTCGTAACTAATAATTATTTCCTTCGTCACGATCACTATAATTATTATTATTATTATTATTATTATTATTATTATTATTATTATTATTATTATTATTATTATTCGACCGAGCCAAAATTAGCATGGAATGGACGTGACAGACAGCACAACCCCCTCCAATAAAATAACTACTCAATTTTAGTTTTTTGTATTATGTTTCTTTAAGTTACAGGGCAGATATTTATTAAATAATATGTTACAGGAGAGGAGAGTTACCTAAGTTGCATGCACTTGTTCTCCAATCCGTTTTGTACCCTTTTTGAGACAAATAAAATATGTTTAATCTATAAGCGTCGCGAGAGTCAAGTCGCGACGCATTTGAATGTCGAAATAAAATAAGTATGAAACCTTATCAAATTTAGGAATACATGTTAACTTGTTTAGCTGTAAGTACATTACAATGATCGTGCCACGATGATACTGATTAATGCTTATCTGCGGGCTATAATGGAAAGATCCACGCTATCTGTCAAAGAAAATAATCTTGTCATTAATGGACAGTGGTCGAGACAGAAAAATCGATAGCGATTTCCTTAACCTATCCTGTTGGTCTGCACCGGTCCATCTGAAATGGCACACACAGCACTTTGTAAAATTAATAAAACAATAGTGTGTTAATATTGGAATGAATTTTGTTCTTATTAATCGATAACAGCAAGTCTTCGATGGTCAGATAACACACGCACGGAAATACAATCTGTGTTATGATTTTGTAGTATCATATTCTGAATGTAAAATATTCTCCAAGTTCCGGTGAAGATACACGATTTTTCTTTAACCCTTTAGCTAACGCAGACGATATCAAAATGTATTATTTTAAATATCATTTTTTTAAATTTTTCAAAAAATTGACAACCAAACGATATCATGTGATTCCTCCCCTCGTTGGAACGAGCTCGTTCCAAAGAGGGGTCACATGATATGGTTTTCTTGAAATGTTTTGAAAAATAATATTTTGTCCCCTGCTGAATTTGCATATTACACGGGCGGATGTAGCCGATTCGTTGGGTAAAGGATTAAAGGTTGAAAAATGGGCATATTTTCCAACGGGGAGGTAGTGGGGAGTTTAGAATTTATTTTAACCTTCAGCCAGTACGAAAAGAAGACTACAGTTGAAAGAAATCGCATTATGTGGGAAAGGGTCATTTTTAACTCCCAAACATTGCTTATAACTCATCATTGGAATATGCTGATGATGATTTTTATTACCTGACAAATTCTTGTGTGGACACCATTGTCAGCTCCTGGATTATGAATAGTCCACGACGGGTGTGCTATAAATGTTAAAAAGTACTACTAAGCAATATACCCATCACAGAGTAACACAATTACAGATTGCCGTATACTTTGATCGCAAAAATGGCCTCTATTCCGATCGCATCACAATTTCGTCACTTCGGAGTTACGCAGTGGGCTGGGGTTTCCTAAATAAATTTATTATGTAATCAGGACCTAATTTAAGAAAAGGAAAAGAAAATAAACAGATGACTTCTAATGACTCGAGATTTCCTATAAACTGTCTGTACCGAGATCACTAAAATCGAACTGAACCGAGTTTTACCGAGTCTGAGATTTATTTTTAGTGAACGAATATCAGAGAATTTTCAACCCTTTACCCAACGTAACGGACAAAACCGGCCAGCGCTATTCTCAAAAATCGCCAATTAATTTTCATGATTTTTTCATTGTTTGTCTCAAAAACATAGGTTATGACCCCTCATTGGAACGAGCTCATCGAGATCGTTCCAATGAGGGGTCACAACCTATGTTTTGGAGACAAAAAATGAAAAAAATTAGTTATTCAAGAAATTTTTTTGCAAGTGTCGTCTGCTTTTCATGTTAGGTAAAGGGTTAAATCGTGACGAATTTGAGATTATTTTCATCACATAATGTGGACTTTAACCCTTTAGCTAACAAAACAACTGAACTGGCCAGCGCTATTCACAAAAATCGCCGAACAAAAAACATAATTTTATTATTTTTTCAGCTTTTGCGTTGAAAACATAGTTTACGGACCTTCATTGAAACGAGAATGTCGAGCTTGTTCCAATGAGAGGTCATAGCTATGTTTTCAGGAGAAAAATGAAAATGTTTAGTTATTCAAGAAATGTTGTGCTTTTTTTTAAAAATTGTTGTTCTATTGAGTGAACAGTTAATGAAATATAAGGGAAGACTAATTCATTGCTACTTCTCCAACTCACTTACAACGTTACTACGTCAACGTTGACTTATAACGTCATTCGCGCATTAGACGTGTTGTGAACGATATTTCCGGTAATGAGCTATTAGATGGTGATTATGCGATAATATAAGTTACATGGCGTGTAGCTGGCTGATACATTTCCATGCAAGGCGATAAGAGTTCAGATCAGGTGAGGCGAAGCCGAACCTGATATGAACTCTCATCGCCTTGTAAGGAAATGTATCAGCCAGCTTCATGCTATGTAATATATTTATTATGTCGAAAGTCCATGTAAATCAAGGGATTAATACATTTTCAAGAGAAACAAAGAATGACCGGGCGTTTATCTTTTAAAAGCTGCAATTGACAACACCGCGCAGAATCTCCAACAGTAACTGGCACCGGTATATATCCATGGTGACAGTAAACAATCTTCGCTGTTCGAAGTGCGATATTTCGTCCCCTTAGTTGCAATGTGTTCTATGTGTCAGTAGGCACATAGAACACTACTGGCACACAGAACACATTGGAACTCAGAGGACGATTTGTTTACAAAATAAAACTTATCACTACAAACATATCTGAAATACTGTTACAGTACGCGGCGAGTGGATTGTAACTAAATCCCCCGCGGAGTGGAGTTATCACCCAAGCTATAACTTTCAAATTTTGTACATATCGACAAAAAACACAGGCAATGTTTCAGCAAAGGGACCTCCGGGTTTAACCCCCAGGTCCATTGGCTGAAACTTTACTTGTGCTGGTTATGCTTTGCAACAAATTTGCAATTATTACTTGGGTGGAATCTCCACTCTGCGGGTGATTTAGTGATAATACACTCTCCACGTACTGTACATACATTTCATGTCATTACAACCTGAAAAGGGTTTAAAAAAGCACTTTCAATGTACTGAGTAAACTGTAAATAAAATGTTCGCTTCCGAGTCAGCATAAAAAATCGATAGACTTTGAAGTTTGGTCGGTACAGGCTAGAGTAATAAAAACAACAAAGAACTTTTGGAACTACAAATAATATTTTCTGTCTATTCTTTTAAATATATAATGTTTTAAATGAATAAATACAGTACCTCGAAACTATTTTTAGTACTTAAATTCTCTTATTTTGTTTGAATTCAAATTTTGAAAATTCGAAGAGAGAGGAAATGTTTCAATTTGATCAAAATAGTAATGACTGCTATTAACCTGATATCAAATAATATCGGATGAGTTACCTGATACGGCGGAACACTTAGATGGTATTCAAACGTTCGGACTGGACAAACTAACTTTGAGACATAATAATGTTTAGACCTCAACTGAAATTTTCATCAATGAACTCTATATTGGCAATGGATTCCCAGGTGATGGTTATTTTCCCATGAATACCAGTTAATCAAGCGATTTATTCCATGAATACCAGTTGATCATGTGACATTTGTACATCGCGCATTGATATTACGCACTACATTAGAGTCTGTATCTGCGTATCGTGCATTTGAATACTATTCCCGAAGAGAAGAGAATTTTCTACTTAGAACTGTTTATAAGTATTTTTTTAATATTAGCTTTATCTCAGGGAAGTTTTTATATATTTAGTTTTGCATGTTTGTTTGGGGAGGATCGTAGGGTGTAATAAGGAGGTTTAGTTGATAGGTTTTTCCAATTTTGCTGTTTGTTTATACCGTAGTTACCTTTTTTCGTGTGTTTGTTGCCTTGGTGTTTTGTCGTTTTCGGTCATTAGATACTATATAATATTTATAATCATGAATGGTAAGTGCAGGGCGGGTGTTCAGACGGAGGTAAGTATGGGTATTAAGGGAGGTCTGGGGAGGTGAGTCGAGGGGTGCAGGTGGGGGAGAGTGAGGATACGGAGGCGTGCAGACAGTGTAATATGAGGTATGGTGGTGGTCGGCCAATGGAGAGTAGTGGGGTATGTGCGAATTGCAGGGATATTTTACAGTTGTTAGAGAAGTGTGTTGGATTCGAGCGGGAGATTGCAGAGCTGGTAGGGAGGTTGGGGAGGGCCGGTGTATCTGGAGTTACCCCGTTGAAGGTTACCTATGATGGTGAGGTGGAACGTCGTTGTGGACTCAAGGAGGAAACTGGGAAGCAGGAAACATGGGGGAATAATGTTTGATGTGGGGGTGTAACTGAGGAGGGGGGTTCTAGTAGGAAAATTCGGAAGGTGGCGTCAGGACAGGGCTGCGTCGAGTCCGGAAACCGGAGTCGGCGTAAGGCTGCCAAGGTTGCTAGGCGGTGTTTAGAAAACAGGTTTAGTGCTTTAGATTCTGATACCCCCGGGGACGAGAGTGAGGGGGAAGTTGTGGGGGGGGGGGTGAGATGGTTGTTGATGTTAATTGGCCAGACGGGGTAAAAAGGGCGGTGAAGAGAAAGAGGGGGCCAGGGGCATGCAAAACGAGAGGAGGTGCAGATGATATAGGAACTGGGGCCAGAAGAAGAAAATTAGTTGTAGCGGGGAGCAGCATTGTACGTGGGATTGACAATGTGGTTTGTGGTCCTGATAGTTTCAATCGAACAGTCTTGTGCTTTCCGGGGGCGAAGGTGGAGGATCTCAGGGACCGGGTAGATGGCATTGTGGCAGGGTTAGGACCGGAACCGGTAGTGGTGGTCCACGTGGAGACCAACAATATCAGGGAGAGAAGGTCAGTAAGTTTGGTGGAGTCGTATAGAGGCTTAGTCGGCAAACTGCTAAGTGGGAATGCAAGGGTAGTCGTATCCGGGGTCCTTCCTGTCCTTGGAGGTGGGGACGAACGGAACGCAAGGACTTTGGCGCTAAATGAAGAGTTGGAGGAGTACTGTGCTGATCTGGGAATACCCTTTATCGACCACTGGGACACGTTTTGGGGCAACGGGAGCATGTACGGGCGTGACGGACTACATCTTAGCAGGGTGGGGAAACGGGTATTGAGGGATAAAATTCTACGGGTAGCAGAGCCTTTTTTGGAGAGGAGCGGGGTGGGAGGTCAGAGGCAAGTATAACTAGAGTGGACATACGTGGGGTGAACAAGAGTGAGGGGGACAGAATAAGTTTACCAAGGCTAGAGCCAGAAAACAATGGCCCCCAATGAACCTCGGTACCCTGAAAGTGGGTTATAGCAACACCAGGGTCTCCACCGGAAAGTAAGTGAAATTGCTACTTTGATCGAGGCAGAGGAGTTTGATGTCATGGGCTTAAGCGAGACGTGGGTAAGACAAGAGGAACGGGTAGACCAAGTAAGCGGGTGTGTGTGGATAGGTGTAGGGCGAACGGAAGGCCAGAAAAAGGGGGAGGGGTAGGCATGTACATTAAAGAGGATTTAAAACCGTCGCTGATCGCAGATCTGGAAGATATCATCACCTCGGCTGAGGTGTCAAAAGAAATTGGGTGGGTAACGATCAGTCTGTGAAACAAAAGTATTGCCCTTGGGATTGTGTACTGTGCGGTGGAGGGAAGTAAAGTAAATAAGATTAAAGACGACAACCGGAGAGTGCGAAATAGCAGTTCTTATTAGGTCGATAAGAACGACAGGGGGTCGAGTTCGAATGTATTTTGGAAATGAAATGGGTGAACAAACGTAAAAAGGGGAGTAACCCACAGAGTATTAAATTAGATAGTAGATGGCAGAGTTACAGAAGAGCGAGATCAAATCGCATTAGAACTAGTCAAGTACTGGGAAAGGGTAAACGATAAGCGATGGGGCATGTGGAACCCACCAGAGTGTCCGAACCAGGTCGAGGAAAATCTATCGAACTTCGTGTGCAGCGAAATCAAAACTAAGGAGGTGCGAAGGGTGATCTCAAAATTAAGGAATGGAAAAGCGGGAGGGGTGGACGAAATTCCTAACGAGTTTATCAAAAAAGGGGGAGAGGAACTCTTGGAAAGCCTAACTGCCCTATTCAATTTAGCCATAGAAAAACAAGAGGTCCCAAAGGAGTGGAGGGAAAGTAAAGTGACATTTACTCACAAAAAGGGAGGAAAAGACGTCATGGATAACTTTCGAGGCATCTCTGTCAGCAGCAACATTGGAAAAGTCTTTTGTAAAGTCATGTATGGGAGATTAGAGGAGGTGATTGAAGAGAAGGGTTTTTTGGGAGAAATTCAGAATGGCTTCAGGAAGGGAAGGAGAGTTACTGACCATGTTTTCATGCTATCCCAAATGACAGAATCCGCGAAAGCAAAAAAGAAAAAGATGTTTATGGCCTTTTTGGATGTTAAAACGGCATACGATAGAGTATGGAGGGAGGGTATGTGGCGCAAGCTGGAGGCTCTGGGCTTGGGAGGCGAGTTTGTTGGGATTATGAAAGCATTATATAAAGGTGTACAGAGTGAACATAGCCTGGGGAAACATTACAACAAAACGTGTGCCTATGGAGATAGGCCTAAAACAGGGGTGTATCCTTTCGCCAATTCTTTTTGCATTGTACATCAAAGGTTTAGGAGATGAACTCCTGCATAGCGACGAGGGGGTTGCAGTTGGTGACTTGAAGATCCCAGGGCTATTTTTTGCAGACGATATGGTGCTAGTGTCAGAAAGCGAAGAGGGGCTAGCGAAGATGCTGGGAATTGTTGGGAAATATGGGAGCAAATGGAGACTCGAACTTAATGAAAGCAAGAGCAAAGTTATACCCGTGGGCCGCAAAGTGGACCCCACTCGAAGGTGGAGAGTGGGGGAGTTCTGCATTCCGGAAGGTAGCAGCAGATTTCTTAGTGTTGGAGAGACTAGTGACTATGAGTACCTGGGGTAACTATAAACATCACAGGAAGAGCCATCTACCGAAACCACACAAATAAATTGATTCTGAAGGGGAAGCGAATCCTTAACCAAATGAAACTTATAGGGAGAAACAGTTTCAATAAGGTTTTCGTGGGGAAAACCATTTGGGAAATGGTGGGTCTGCCAAGTATAACATACGGTACGGAAGTTGTACCCCTAAACCAGACGGGTGTTAAGAGCTTGGGAATCCTGCAGAACGATGCAGGCCGATGAATAACAGGGTCGAGTAATGCCGCAGCGCTAGAAGTAATCAGGGGTGAGCTTGGGTGGATGAGGATCAAGGACAGGATAGACCTATTGAAACTCGGTTACCTTAATTATTTGGTAAATCTCCCCGATAGCCGATGGTGTAAAGTAATGTTCCTGAGAACTTTCAGCTCAAATATCAAGACAGGGTGGATGGTCCAAGTGAGCGAGCTAGTAGAAAACTACTCATTGGAGATCTCGGACCTTGACATTGGGGCAAACCAGGGTAAAAGGATCGTCAGAGAAAGGGTCATGGAGGATTGTAACCGTAATTGGCGAGAGGGGGGCAAATCAAAAAGATCTTTGGGTGGCCTGCGTGATAAAGAGAAGCTTGGTTTTGAAGAGTACCTTGATGGCACCTTTGGGGGTCACTGTTGTTCAAGCTGAGGTCGCGGTCCCGGGAGCTGAGGGGAAAATTGGGAAAAACAATGAAAAGGAGCGCCAGATGTGTAACTTGGGCGTGGTGGAGACCCTGGAACACTTTCTTCTAGAATGCCTAAAATACCAGTCTAAAAGAACAAGATTCACGGGGAGTATAATGGGGAAATGAGATGGTAGAATGAAGGACATGTGGTTAGGGGGGGGGGGGGGGGCGACTCAAAGGAGAGGGTTAATATGCTAATCGGAGAGATTGGAAAGAATGGGGCAAGGGATGTCATCAAGCAGTTCGTCTCCGAGTGTTGGGAGGAGAGAAGAAGCGTGGGAATAGGGAGGCAGTTGGTAGAACAGGGGTAACCAAGGCCTTCTCATACGAGAACCGCGACAAATCAGCGGCCGGCCAAAGTGTTATTATTATTATAATCTATAATTTATGTCCACATTCAATAAATAGACGGTTCCCTAACGCAAATGTGAGTTGTATTTTAGGCACGATATTAACAGTTTACGGGAATTATTTTTGTATCAGAGGCAACGTTGTTTTGTTTCTTTTTTTAGGAATAGAACTTGACCGAATTATAATTACTCAAGGCAGTGTCTTGTGGATAAGCCAACTCGATATCCTGTCCAGACATAAAATAATGATGTTTTATGAAGGGAATAAACATACGAATTGATTCATGGCTGTTCGAAATCGGCTCATGGTACATTTGCGTGTAATCAATTTGTTTCATCACCTCGTGGATTTCGAACAGTTATGGTTCAGTTTTTAAATATAGCATGTGACATTCAATGTTCTTCGATTTCAGTTTTCACAGGTGGATTCAACAATGTTGTGGTGAGGAAACCGGGCAGGGGATTTCGACCAAATGACGACCGGATCGAAATTGTGTGTCCGCTTAAGTAATTACAGTAATGTAGAATAAATACGGAAATTAGTACTGAAATGGTTAACCGGATAACCGGTTTGAAACCAGTTACCTTCTTAACCGATCAGAAAAGCCGTCAACCGAAATATCGACAGTGGTCATTTAAAACGTAGTAAATCTGCCGCTTCTCATTTGTGATAGATTGAACCCCGAAGCCACATTGTATATATTAAGAAATGATCGACTTTGGGGTTCAAGACTTCGTTAATGGTCGGCAATTTCCGTGAGTACTGAGTAACCGCAGAAACTATTCCGTAGTATGTATACAAACGAACGTTGTCGAGTACTCGACAACGTTCGTTTGTATACACACTACGGAATAATTTCTGAGAATATTGCTTTCCATTTCCTATAATTTTTACCTCATATTTGGTGAAATAATGAGCCAACCATTTCAGCTCTAAAGGAAATCATAATATTTTTGAACAGTACGGTACACATATACTATAGTACATATACCTTAATTACTTTACGTTCACAATCAATAGTTATTTGCCGGAAACATCGACCTGCGTAACATTGGGGCAATATCGTTTCAACGCTTTTTGTTCAGTAATAACAAGGCAGATTTTAGATCTCTACTGCCATAACTCAGCGCTATCTCTCTAGATATCGAGAAATTTAAATACCAAATCTATAACAAATAAGCCGTTTTCTCTTTCTTATTCACTCTGCGGGAAGATTAACAGCAACATTTATGGCTCCTATGGTTGTTTTATGAAGTGCAGACGTCTAAATCAAATGGATGTATCTGTACAAAGATATGAGGCTTCTTCAATAGTCTTCTGGTACAACAGTCAGAGAACTAATCAACCAATCCGCAGCCGTGAATTCTCGCCATCGTTCTCGATTGAACTGGTCTTGCAGAAAGCTCATTGGGCATAAATACTGTTAACCCTTTGAACTTTAGTGGTATCTTCCATACCAGTTCAATGGCAGCAGTTAGAAGAGTCCATATTCATTATGTGGGGATAGACCAATCAATATTTTTAATGTGCAGCCTCCAGGCTGCACGTTAAAAATATTGATTGGTCTACCCCACACATTTACTGGACAACCGTCCTATTTAATACGTTATGACGATTCATGTTCCTGGCCGGAAAAACGAGCACTGGGGTTCAAAGGTTTAAATAGAAAGTTGCCACACCTGCCGAACCTAGTGGTTCTCTTGTCTTTGGGCCCCCATTTCTTCTCACATTGCGTACCAAATTACTAAACCCCCATGTAGTGAACTCCTTGAATGGTAATCCCTACTCTTATAGTTACAATACATTATGAGAAACATGAAGTAAGAAAACGTTACTTCTAATGCAATTGTTTGATCTTCTGAATTAGTATCCAACATATTCCTAGCACTGGCCTGGATCACCCCTCGTGCACCTTTTGGTCTTTGTAGTAGTTTCCTCATAGTGTGTATTTTAATAAAAAAAATAAGTACATGTACCAGGAGGTGTGCCATTGTTTCAGCTGGCTGCTGAGTCATCTTATCTTGTCCAATTGTTTCCCTCCTCTTTAGCCACGTTAGGTAAAAACACATACTTGTAAAACAGCCTGGTTTAAGGATGCGCAGTGCACAGCTTGGGAGACAACAGGTAGACAGCCAATCTGGCTATAGTGTCTCCCTGCAGTATACATTGATATTGTCATGCTTGAGTAGTGTTAATTTACAGATTTTTTTTTGTATCCTTAAAACACTCTTTGCTACTGTATGTATCATTTCTATTTGTGTCATGTATATTGCAAAATAAAGAAATCAATCAATCAATCAATCAAAGAATTATCAACTTGTGCAACAAAAAACAATTCTAAACTAGATATTGTGACAATAAATAAGTTTACCAAATCTGGTTGAAATCGTACAGCTTGTTTTTGAGCGATGTTGAAATATGATGAAATATTTTGAAGGTTTTTGCAGAATATTTTGAAAATACGCGTTTTCACAGATATGTCGATACCTCATTTCACTAGATGTTATGACATTACATAAGTATGCCAAATTTGGTTGAAATCGCACGGCTTGTTTTTGAGCAGAACAACAGACAAAATTTACGGCGAAAAAAAAAAATAGAGAAGAAAAATTTCGAAAAAGAAGAATAACAAGAGTCTTTCCCAAACTGGGTTTGGTAAAGCCTAATAAACTAGGATGGCACCATACCTGTTTACAGTTTCCACAATGCACACATATTCAAAGCAAGCAGAACACCGCTAGCGCCAATCCATCAATCGTGAACACACCAGGTCAAAAACCAAAAAATCCATAGATACCAGTAAGTAGTCCACTGCTTGGATTCGAATACGATCTTTATTCTCGAGGATTAATTCACACGGCGTTAGCCGAGTGAAATATTCCGCCCACGGGACGGGGGCTGGGGGGGGGGGTGGGGATGGGAGGGGGGTGGTAAATCGTACTTGAATCCGAGCAGTGTTTTGTATTTATTTTATTTTCTCCTTATTTGTTTTCCAAAACAACCCTTTGCAGATGATGCAATTCAACCAATTTGTAAACAATAAAAAAAATTCCGTCATCGCTGAGAGTAGAATACGATGCTGAGAGCGAAGCACCATTGCCGAGTATTCGACGTGCGGGGGTGGGAATACGATTTGTTGTGGGGGAAGAAAACGAATGGAAATAAAATCCAAATAAATAATTTAACTGGGTAGGCCAAAAGATACCAGAAAAAAACGTGAGGTGGTGCGTAAAACACCGAAAATCATTAAAGTGCTTGGTAAACGAACAAGGCCACATGCACAGAAAAGGACACCTCACATCCAATGAAATTTAACACTACGAGAGACTAAAAGCACTGGAAATTGTTATCACAATTAAGTTTACATAAACATTATATATATTGTTATATCCAACTCAATAATGATATTTTATTGCTTTGTTCGTATAGAGTATATGGAAATTGGATTGTAATTAAATCACCCGGGGAGTGGTGCTGACACCCAAAGTATTATTTTCAAATTCTGTACATGTGGACGAAAACACAAGCAATGTTTCAGCCAATGGACCTCCGGGTACAACCCGGAGGTCCATTGGCTGGAACTTAGCTTGTGCTTCTTATGCTTTGCAACAAATTTGCAATTATCACTCGAGTAGAATCTCCACTCTGTGGCTGATTTAGTGATAATACATTCTCCACGTACTGTACAACAGTATTAGCTATGTGCCTGGAATCGCCAGAAGACAACATGTTCCATCAACATTCTTGAATTATTTCTTGAAATAGTTTCTTTTTTGCTTTAAAAAAGTAGTTTTTGACTACCTTATTGGAACGTCGATGCGTTGGCTTTAACAATTGGGAAAAAAATAACGAAATCTGAATGGCATTTTGAGAATAACGCGTTTGGTTATGGTTGATGAAGTGTTCAGTTGAATAACGCTGCTTGGAGCCTGGTATCATAAAGTGTACATCACTGGTAAACTCGTAAAGAATCTTCTCACCACGTCAGTAATCAAGTTTGAATTTATAACTTATCTGCCCCCAACCCTGCTCTAAAAACTGGAAAGGGGTAAAGTTACATATTGAGGTCACGTGCTTCCTTTTGTAAACTTCACCTAGCTGCACAGGTTGTGTTTTATCGATTTTGTGTGTTTTTTGCAGAAGTTTTCTGCATATTTTAACGATTGTAATTATCACATGACCAAAACAATTGTTATTGTTTGACAGTTTAGAATTTAGTGATATCATGGGAGGAAACATACAATGTAAACAATGACTTCACTCTCTAGGGATCACTTTAACCCTTTACCCAACGAATCGGCCACATCCGCCCGCGTAATATGCAAACTCAGCAGCTGGAAAATATTTTTCAAAAAATTTCAACAAAACCATATCATGTGACCCCTCTTTGGAACGAGCTCGTCGAGCTCGTTCCAATGAGGGGTCACATGATATGGTTTTGTTGAATTTTTTTGAAAATTGTTTAAAAATGATATTTAAAATAATAAATTTTGATAAATATTAATGATGTCGTCGAAAATATAATAAAAATCGACCTTCACTTAATATTTATATCTTCATTTTGAGTCAGACGATAATATATAAAAAGGAAATTCTCTCTCTCTTCTCTATCTCTCTCGACGATGGTTTGCAGCCTATTTAACCCGTCCTGTCTCGTTCGATCGGGCCAACAGCAGCTCATAACATTCGCGCGAGAATAGGAATCGATTCTCGTAAATGATTCTCGCAGGAAAAACAATGCGAATCAAATTTGATTCTCGTAAAATGTTTATTTGATCCTCGCCATATATTCTAAAAAATATCCTTAAAGGACATGAGAATTCTACTTGTATTTTGTTCCCCGTGATAAGGTAACACTTTGACTTCGCATTGAGCAATTTCCATCAGAAAGACAAACAAAGACAATATGTAGGAATATGTTTTCTCTCTGTAAGACAATAAAACACAACAAACTTGGAAGTAGGCCCTTAAATGTTACTCACTTATAACTGTATAAAGAAGAGGTTTGTTTTTTACTATTGCACTCACAGGGTACAGCAGTACCTATTCTAAATTATTTAAGTACTAAACATTGATTCTCGTAGCAAGAGTTTTCAAGAATCAAAAGCGACTCTCGCGAATCAGGACAAGTTTTAAGGTTTTAAGGCCTGGAAAGTTGGCATCTAGGGTTAATTTGATCTGGAAAGGAACACGGGATGGCTCGCAATCACGTCCGACATCTTATTAAACTTTCGATCCGTGCAACATCGGGGACAGTTTCGCTTGTCTTTCATCAAGCGCCTACATTGTAAGGACACAATTGCTATACTGCCTCTGGCTAGAGCTTGTTATCGAGACATTACATATTTCTGCGAGTTCCAAAGTTCCTAAATCACATTTTAAACATCAAATCATTTCAACATTCAACATCAAAACATTTTGGTTCGTTTTAAATAACGTAGTCTTATTGTAAATGATACATTTGAAATAAGAACTAAGGCGCACAACTAAATGGGGAGGGGGGGGGGGGGGTGGACGGTTGCTCGGTAGTTCTCTCCGGGTACTCGGCTTTCTCCACCTGTAAAAATGTTCAGCACGAGGAGACGCCGGCTGTCGAAAATGCCTATAAAGCAGCAATAAATAAATAAATTTGAAATAAGAATACAAAATGTACACACACTGCTACTTTGTCCTGCTGAACTGTCTGCAGGTAAAACTAGTAGTCCTGTCACGAACTGTGCGCTTATGTACGCTTAGCTGTGCGTAGGAATTGCGCGCAATTGCCACATCGAATGGCATCCAAAGCACGCAGATTCTCCTGGTTAATCACTGCAAACACAGGCAATGCTTCTGCCAATGGACCTCCGGGTTACCCTGAGGTCCATTGGCTGAAGCATTGCTTGTGCACAAGCCATATGCACAGAATGTGATAGCCGCCCTATTGACTATGGTCATAACGCGTAGATTAACGCGCAGATCGACGTGCTATTTGTGCACATTTCACGACAGGATAGGTTTAACTGTATTCACACAGTTTATTATGTTTAATGATAAGCCGGCCCATTTTAAACCGTTTACCAAACACATACAGTATCAAATATTGGTATTTTAATTCTGTATTTTTCCGACCGGTTTGTTCACATAATTTAAACAAAGCCACACCATGATATGGTTTTGATAAAATACTTTGAACATTTTTTGCACTGCACAATTTGAATATTACGAGGACAGATGTGGCAAACTCGTTATCTAAAGGGTTAAACCGAGTCATGGGGGAGGGGGGGGGGGGGGAAGAAGGATTTGAAAATATATCAAATCCAAAAAAAATGTATTCAGTGCTGAAGCCACTAGAAATCCGTTGAGAACTCAGTGATAGATTCGTATCGGTGAAAAACTAAATGACTGTAATTTGAAATGTGTAACAAACCAGGACAGGTACATGCGCCTTCAACCAACGTAAAGCAATGGACAAACATGGATGGACACTTAAAACAGATTTTGTCGTGAAAGTGGTGATAACAAGTGCACGAAAAATGCATTCAAACTCCACATCAGACAATTAATTGGCATATTACATACTCCCGTCTATTTCCGGAGTTGTACCAACGCAGGGATGCTTTCACGTGTTTCTTCCGCCACGTCAGATTTATGTCCACATGAGGTGCTTTTATCGCATCCTTTATCGAGTCATTATTTTGTCAATACCTTGTCACCGGGCATTACAAATAATTGATATGTAACTGTTGACACCCACAAATACGAGCTTTTATATCGAGTTATTCCAAGTGGTATTTCGACTGAAAGATCTGTTAGAGATGTACAGAATGCAGCAATCAATATATTTGCAGAAGCATGACTCAAAATAAAAGGATGCAAATATCTTCTTTCTAAACGTTCTGTAAGTTTACCAGCACAGAACAGCTGTTGTTTTGTGCATTCACAACACGACGCAGCTGTGCAACTGAAAAATATTTCATGCACAAATGCTGGTGTAAGGAATTTCTGCATACCCTTATCCGTTTTGTAGAACCAACCAACATCTGTCATCAATAAAAGAGGTGGTACAGTTTTCTTAAATAATTAAAAAAAATCTGCTGAACGGACTTTACTACTCTGCACTGAACGAACGAGAACGAATGGGGAGTTTAATTGGTTTGCAGGGGATGTTTTTTTTAAAATGACAAAATTTAAATTGTTTCCGAAGTGCCATGCGGGGTGGAGTTTTGTTGTAATTAACTATATCAATCAAGAAAGCCGAGGATACGTCACATTCAAATTACCACCCATATTTTCAAAAGCTCACAATGTATATACTTTTTGAAAGATCGGAGTCCGGCAATTCTGGTAGAAGACACCACAAAATGATTTCGAACTAAAATCAGTTGAGTTAAAAATCAACCCAAATTAACTGGGTTGAGTGAATATGAACCCAATAGGGTTCATATTCACTCAACCCAGTTTATGTGGGTTGATTTTTAACCCAGCTGATTTAAGAGGGATACACTTTCAACTGAATAACACAGGTTAATGCTTAAAACAAAGTGTAAATATTCACAAAAGTGTCTCAGTGTAGGTAAAATGCCCAAATGTTCTGGAATTCATCTCGAAAATACCATTCTTCTCTGGTGAATTTTACAACATCACTTCTCCATACTCACAACCGAAAGACAGTTGGAGGCCATATTTATTAAAACGAAAACACCCCGATGCATATTCTCTTTCCAAATTTCATCTCAGAAACAAGTCTTGGTTAAATATTCACCCCCCCCCCTCCCTGCGTGGTGACCCTGGACCCCAGTTGAAATTCTATAGCTATACACAATTTGAATCAACATCTTTACTCATTAGCCGACTTTGCTGCCATTTCACCAGTTATGGTTATCACTTTGTACAGCCACACTATCACAACATCAATTAATGGCCCAAATGGTCGTTTGGATGAGGTATCCACTGAACCCCGATACCTTCCCTTGCATCAAGTTCGGACAGAGCATTCTAAAAAGTCGTCATTACCATCTACAGTTAGGCTATGGAACAGTTTTCCCCGCAGTGTATCAACCTTAGCAACATTGGGTGAATTCAAAAAACGTTATGCAATTATGAATGCCCATTGTTAAACCCCCATGTTAGTTCACTGCTGGAAATAGGAAAATAAATATATTGCACACTAGATTATGGAACTGCTACAGTAATCTTAACGGTGACAAATATTTGTTTATTTATTAGGGTTCAACGACACATTAACAGCCAAAGTCATATCGTGTCGGTGACAGTTTTACGGGTGGGGAAAGCCGCAGTACCCGGAGGGAACAACCGAGCGACGACAAGCAGCTGTCAGCTCCCCAACATCGTAACTCCGCACTGCAGCACAGGCAGGGTTAGATTGGTTGAAGCCATTCGCACCATCGACGTGCATTACTTCTTAGTACACGGCGTGATCGTGCCCCCTAACGGTGACAAAGCTGCAAACTATATCTCTGATACTCCAAGATGTAGGTGTGACCCCCCGGTTGAAAGTAGTTTTTGTCCTCTGCTTGAACAGCGATGGAATAACATGTTAAGACAAATTGCCATTCTAAATGCAAATACTGTGGTCGAACTCTTGTATGGCAAACCAGACAAGCCACTGAAACAAAACTATATCATCTTTAAGGCTGTTCAAAAATACATCTCTGTGCATTTTGAAATAATCTACATCCATACAATTACTTATACAGCACGGCTGCCGTGGACTGGTCACTTTTCACCAGTGGGCATTATTTCTACGGACGCAATAACATTAGATTCTAAACACCAATTATGGGAACAATTATCAAAAATTTATTGAATAATGCATCGGGTACAACTCGGTGTTTCGTTAATTAAAATTTCCCCGACGATGATTTGTATTACCAGGTAAACGCATGCGTGGACAACACTTCCCATGCGTGGATTTCCATCAGTCTTAGACGACTGTACTGTAATCCCGTGAGGCGGACCTCGAGCCCCGAACTCCAAAGAAGGAGATATATCTATTTATTTATTTATCTATTTATTGGTGATTAATGTCATATACTTATGCACAATGGCTAATCATGACCGTGAAAGTTTTATGGGTGGAGGAAGCCGGAGTACCCGGAGAGAACCACCGAGCAAAGACGAGCAGCTGCCAGCTCCCCAACATCGTAACTCCGCACTGCAGCACAGGCAGGGTTAGACTGGTTGAAGACATGCGTACCATCGACGTGCAGTACGCCTTAGTACACGGCGACATCGTGCCCCCATGTGGACAAGCGGGGTTAAATGCCTTGCCCAAGGACACAACGCGGGAGTCCGAATTCATCGCTCAGACGGTCACCCATCCAACGATTAGCCGGGCTGGACGTTGCTTAACTTCAGTGATCTGACGAGAACCGGTTACCGCAACGCCACCGCGCCCCCCAAAGAATGAGATAAAGGACCCACAATCGGTAATTGTGTTCTCGATTACTTGCGCTTTAAACCACATAGTCCAACCTGGGTACTTGGGTTTTGCTTCCCAGAGTAAGAAAATTATTGAGATCTGCGAGCCCAGAAATAACCATGAGGTATCGCTGTAGTAAATATTTGCATTAGAGTTACCCGCCTTGAAATGTTGCTCTCGGAAATGATGCAATCTCTAAAAATAAGCAGCCTTGGGAAAATATATTGTTTCAAGAGACATATGAAACATTCTATTGACATCTTGCATTATTGTTGAATATTCCAGATAAATGAAGAGTGTGGTTTGATGACTTTTTGGACCTAAAAGTACAATTGACATTTGGTGTGGTTTTGTTGGGAATTTCCTGAAAATATGTGCACGTGAGCGGTTCTTCCCTTCCTGTCAGTTGTTCTCTCTTATTTGTTGCATGACCCCCTGTTTTCAGGTCAGAAAAAGTTGTCTGAAGGTCTATACTTGACAAAGATATTTGAATGCCAACAGTAGTATGTCATGTACCTTTGAGGGAAAGTTTGGATGATCTCATGGATGATCTCATGTGACGTCATAGTCACGTGACGTAGTGGCGCCATGTTGTGTTGTCATGGTAACCCGCGTGAGCGGCCATGTTGTGACGTCATCTCCATAGTGATACGTGGTGTGAGTGCGCATGCGCAGCGCGTGTTGTTAGGGTGATACGTGTTTCCGTCGTCCATTTTGTATACTGGAGGCCGCCATCTTGGTTTCTATGGTAGCACGTGATTGCTATGTTACCCAATTGTTCTGTAATAAGACGGGGTATGTTCGGAGGGTATGTTCGATTGTAGAAGAGTAAATCTAATTACCACAAACAACCCGACAATCCATCCAAATCACCAAAATCCACCCAAAATCACCGAAATTGACTTTATTTCCCCAATTGATCGGCTTAGCACGTAGTGCTATAGTACCGAGAGGGTATCGGGGGTGCATTCGATTGAACAGGAGTAATTTTCTGGTTCGGATTTTCCCTATTAAGAGTAGCACGTAATACCGAGGGGGTGTGTTCGTTTGAAGTGGAGTAATGTTCCCATTTTTTTGGATCCCATGACGTTTTATTTCCTTATTAAGAATAGCGCGTAGTGCTATAGGACAAATTTACCCAGAATCCTCTGCTTCTACTTGGAACTATATTTTTATAAATTCCTACGCTCTATTTTTAGTAACATCCTTAACTGACCCCCTAACTAATTGTTAGTGTCTATATTTAGCAATTTCTTCAAATGACCCCCCTAACTACATGATTTTAAATAATAAAATTAATGAGGATCAAGATGTTTTTACACTGACCAATCAGAGCGAAGTTAATCCACCAATCAGATATCTGGATTCCCATTGTGTTTCTTTCCCATTGACTTCTATACTAATTTTCTAAATTTCCCAACTTTAACCTATAATCCTATAGGAAACAAACACAAACACCCATCGAGAATGAAAATATAGATGAAAAAACGTTGTGACGTCGTGACGTTTTCAAAAACGTCCGTCACGTCTAAATAAATTCCGGAGAAGAATAACGTCGCGTCATTCTGTTTCGATCCTTCGAACTGAACACATCGCTAGAGAGTTTTCTATAGCAATTTTGCCTTTGCAAAAAATTTATGAAGATGTCTGAAGCTGCTATTGCCGTTACCAGAACTGATGTCTACGCCTGTGAAGAGTGTGGGAAGACCTTTACTGCAAGAACGAATCGAGATCGCCATGTACGCACCCAGCACGCCACCGGAGAGAAGACCCACGATTGTACCAACTGCAACAAGAGTTATGCTTCCAAGCAGAAGCTAGATCAACACCTGAAGAAATGTTTGGAGATATATACATGTATGGAATGCGGCCAGGAGTTTAACCAACTACTCCATTTTAATCGACACAAGAGCGTTGCCCACCGACCAGTTCCTGTACCATCTAAAAGGAAGACTGATGAACCGAAGAGAGGACCACCTAAACAACCACGGACCACGACGACCACCCATTATGATGTTGACCCAATGGAGTTTGAAAAGAATATGATGTCTGAAGAAGAGCCAGATGAGATATTGACCGTGTACGAAGATAACTGGAGTTCTATTAGAACTCGCCACATGATGAACAGAAGAGTCCAGGACCAATATAACTACCGGATCAACGATGTGAACCTGAAGATGATGACTGATGAATTGATGACTACCATATTTCTGCCACAACAGCTAAGATTTAAAATTAATCTGAGTTTTGGTTTTATCCTGCGACACAATGAAACGAATGAACTGAAGTATTACCATCCATCACAAAACAACGCCCGGGTACTTGATGTTCCACAGCTTGTATGCTGCCAAGACGACTTTGAAGAATTCCTTGATGATGTCATGGAAGAAGATATCCTGGAATGGGCCAAATTAAAACGACCCAACACCAAATGGCTTGTGGAGAGAGTTACCAACGTCACATTTTATGTGAATAAGCTGAAAGACCACCCAATTGGAATGGCAGAAGATCTTCCTGACTACATTCTCCAGAACAAAGCAGTAAATGCTTTGGTGAAAGATAGAGCTCGCCATTTTACCTATGAAGACAACCTGTGTATTTTCCGCTGTTTAGCTTTATGGAGTGGTTCCATAACAGACAATTTGAATAAAACAACAGATGCCATGTACAACAAGTATACCCAGAAGCCAAAGAATGAATTCCGTGGAGTAACGTTAGCCGAATTACCTGACTTGGAGAAATGTTTTGAAGTAAATATCCAAGTATATGAACTTGTCAAGAATGATGATGACCAAATTGTTGCCAAATTAGTACAGAGATCTCACAGAAAGTATGAAGATACCATGTATGTGAACATTTACAAGAACCATTTTAGCTACATCATCGATATAGACCAATACTGCAAATCCTTTGAATGCCGCAAATGCGGCAAACTATGGAAGACCTCCCGGGCAATAAATCGTCACGAGAAAACCTGTACAGATGAAGTCAATTACCAGAATGTTGGCGGTGTATACCATCCATCCCAGTCCATATTTGCTCTGTTAGAAGATGAAGGTATAGAAGTATCTGAAGAGAAGAAGTTTTATCCATACCGTGCAACGTTTGATTTTGAAAGTTACTTTGTCAAATCCAGTCTACCTGCTGACAGTGATAAACTGATATGGGAAGCAGAACACCGACCATTGAGTGTGAGCATATGTAGTAATGTTCCAGAATACCAAGAACCGAAATGTTTTATTACAAATGGAAATTCTCAAGAACTTGTTGAAGAAATGATGACATACCTCACAGCTATTTCATCTCATTGCCACCAACTGATGCAGACCTATCATGCTTGGACCTTGTTTAAACTCAGACAGAAAATTGATGAAACGCTGGACGCGGAAGCCAGAGCTACTGGAGAAGATACATCCAAGATGCACCCTTTACAAAAATTGGAGAAGAAATTTCAAGACTACCTGCAAGAGATGCCCGTCATCGGATTCAACTCTGGAAAATATGATATGAATGTAGTCAAGCGTGAACTGATGACATACCTGAAGAGACAGAATCCACTCAAGTTTGCAGTGAAGAAATCGAATAACTACATGTGCGTCTCGACAGAATCTTTCAAGTTTGTTGATATTTGCAACTACCTCGCTCCAGGATTCAGCTATGACAAGTTTTTGAAAGCATTTGGCTGCTCCGTGACAAAGGGATTTTTACCATATGAATGGATCGACAGCTTGAACAAATTGGATCAAGACCACCTACCAGACCATGAAGCCTTCTACAGTTCTCTCAAGAAAGAAAATATTTCCAATGAAGAATACCAGTACTGCCAGCATGTATGGAACGACCTGGAGATGACAACTTTCCGTGATTTTCTGATCTGGTATAATAACCGAGATGTAAAACCATTCCTTGAAGCAGTTGACAAGCAGTTTGCTTTCTACCAAGAACGCCACATCGACATGTTTAAAGATGGTATCAGTGTTCCGGGCCTCACGTTGAAATACCTGTTCCAGACCATGAATGATGAAACTTACTTCACATTATTCAACCAGAAGAATAAAGACTTGCATCACTTGGTGAAAGATAATATCGTTGGTGGACCTTCAATTATCTTCAACCGATACCACGAGAAAGATGTTACCCGAATCAGAGAAACAAAATATGGCAAAGAAGCAAAACCATGTGGAAGTATTATAGGCTTTGATGCGAATGCATTATATCTTTGGTGCCTAATGCAAGAGATGCCAACGGGTTGGAGTATTAGACGTCGTGAAGAAAACCAGTTTAAACCAGAACATCCAATGAAGTATGGTAAAATGGCTGAACAATGGTTAGAGTTTTTATCCATGAGAGATGACATCCACATCAGACATCAGTTTAACGGAGCTGAAAAAATGATTGGTCGAAGACAGTTGCCTGTTGATGGTTGGTGCAAAGAGACACAGACTGTATACCAGTTCCATGGCTGCTTCTGGCACGGACATACCTGCATGAAAGATAAGAATGGCCTTCCTATCATCCATAATGAAGTCAGAGATAAACCGATGAAAGAACTACTACAAGACACCCGTACCAATGCAAAGTACATCACCGATTTGGGCTATAAACTTATTGAAATCTGGGAGTGTGAGTGGAGAGAGATGAAGAAGACCGATGCCACACTCAAAGCCTTCCTGAAAGAGAACTTTTCAGACAAAATAGATGGTGCGATGACAGAGGAAGAAATAATGAACAAAGTGAAGTCCGGTGAACTGTTTGGTTTAGTCGAATGTGATATACATGTACCAGATCACCTGAAAGAGTACTTTGAAGAGATGACACCTATCTTCAAGAATACAGATATTTCCATAGATGATATTGGTGAACACATGAAGGCCTTTGCCGAGAAGAATGGAATCATGAAGAAACCCCGTAGAAGTTTGATCGGAAGCTATGGAGCGGAGAAAATGTTATTTGCAACCCCTTTACTGCAGTGGTACCTCCAGCATGGTATTGAAGTTGATCACGTCTATCAAGTTATCCAATATAAACCAAGAAGATGTTTTGAAAAATTTGGAGATGAAGTATCTGAAGCAAGAAGACAAGGAGATGTTGACCCTGACAAGTCGATCGTTGCCGACACCATGAAGCTGTTGGGAAATTCTGGATATGGCAAAACCGTCACCAACAAAGAGAAGCATCGACGTGTGTGCTATTGCGACGACGAAGAAGTTACGAAAGCTGTAAATGACATGTCCTTCAGAGCCTTGAATCCATTAGATGATACATTATATGAAGTCGAACTCAACAAGAAGACCATCAAGTTGGATCTGCCACTTCACATCGGATTCTTTGTTTACCAGTATGCGAAACTCCGGATGCTTCAGTTCTATTATGATGTCATCGATACTTTTATCAACCGCCAAGATTTCGAATATGCTGAAATGGACACAGATTCTGCATATATATGTACCTCGTCACCATCCATAGATGAATTAGTGAAACCAGAGAAGAGAGTAGAATTTTACAAAGAGAATCACAAGTGGTTTCCATCCGAGTGTTGTGATTTCCACAGAGATGATTATGTGAAAACCAAATTAGAAGGCAAAGAATGGCTGTCACCCTCATGCTGCCAAGAAAGAAAGCGTTTTGACAGGAGAACTCCAGGCTTGTTTAAGGTAGAATGGCAAGGAACCGGCATTGTTGGACTGTGTAGTAAAACATATTATTGTTTCGGAGCCACCAATAAATTCAGTTGTAAGGGAATCAGCAAACGCCACAATGATTTGACGAAAGACAGATATTTGCAAGTTTTGAAGACTCAACAAAGTGGATCTGGCATCAACCGAGGATTTGTGATGAATGACAACACTATGTATACCTACCAGCAGAGCAGAGATGGACTATCATATTTCTACCCAAAACGAAGAGTTTTAGAAGATGGAGTTAGTACCATACCACTAGAGATCTAAAGAAGAACCACTTGAGTGAGTGTCATATTTTTCTACAACCTGAACCAAGTCTAGCTTTTGCCTACAAAAAATTCCTAAAAAAACCCGAAATGGTTTTTAGGTGGTCTACTCAATCATATTAGGCTCATCAAATTTTTAAAGTCCTTTATGGCATTCTCTAAAGTCCTTTATGGCAGTCCTCATAAAGTCCTATATGGCATTCTCTAAAGTCCTTTATGGCAGTCCTCATAAAGTCCTATATGGCATTCTCTAAAGTCCTTTATGGCAGTCCTCATAAAGTCCTACATGGCAAGTTTTTTCTCAAAGTAAAAAGTCCTTTATGGCATTCTCTAAAGTCCTTTATGGCAGTCCTCAAAGTCCTACATGGCAAGTTTTTCACAAAGTAAAAAGTCCTTTATGGCAGTCCTCATAAAGTCCTATATGGCAGTCTTCAAAAAAAAAATTCTAAATGGCAAGTCTTACAAGGCAATACATTTTTTTCTAGTGTAAAGATTTTTTCAATTTTTTATTTATTCTAATACAGAGAGTTTTTTCATCATTATCATCATCATCATCATGTTCCTGATATACTTTAGGCTAACCCTGTTGGAAGTGGAGGATACTTCTTTAGTTTTTAGTTTCATTCAAAACTTTTTAGTTCAATTTATTTTTAAAAAATGTTGATTCATGGTATCTTTTAGGTTACACCTATTGGAACCAGATGATACTTCTTTATTCAAAATTTAGTTTCATTCAAAACTTTTTTAGTTCCATTTATTTTAAAAACATGTTGATTCATGGTATCTTTTAGGTTACACCTATTGGAACCAGATGATACTTCTTTACTTTTTAGTTTCATTCAAAACTTTTTAGTTTCATTCAAAACTTTTTAGTTCCATTTATTTTTAAAACATGTTGATTCATGGTATCTTTTAGGTTACACCTATTGGAACCAGATGATACTTCTTTACTTTTTAGTTTCATTTCATTTTTTTAAAAGTTGATTCCTGGTGTCTTTTAGGCTACCCCTATTGTATAACCAAAGGAATAAATCATCATCATCATCATTACTAAGAAATTCTCTGTTGTGAATATTTAAAAGAAATGAGAAATTTTTATGATAGAAAAACTAAATTGCTAAGTTGGACATGTTGTTTTCGTTTTTCTTTTTTGATGAACAAAAAAAATTCCTTCAAAGCGGATACGAACTGTAGGGGGTGGGAATGCACTCGAGCTATTTGACTTATCTCCATTGGACAGAGGTTTGTAGCTTGACCTGTCCCAAGCCAGTATAAAATGCAGAGGGCCATATCCTACAGTTTAAGGATCAAGATTGCAGTTTGATCGCCAAACTGACCAATCAGATCGAAGTTAATCAACCAATCAAATTTCTGTATTCTCATTGTGTTTCTTTCCCATTACTTTCTATACTAATTTTCTAAATTTTCCAACTTTAACCTATAATCCTATAGGAAACAAACACAAACCCCAACCAAGAATCAAAAACTCAATCAAAATTTGTTCAACTGGGGTGATGTTTTCAATCACGTCCGTCAAAGATATATAAGATTAGGCAAAGCATGGACTTGGCATCATTCACGATCGAACCATTGACCAGAGAAGATGTTCCGAATTGGCACCAAGCAGACTTATGCTAATGTCACCCAGTACCAGGGTGAACTGAAGATTCATCTCAGAAGATACTTTGAGGGAAAAGACCAGAAACCTTATCCTACGAAGACTGGTATTGCTCTATCTTTAGAAGAATGGAATGCCTTGAAATCTCAAATAGAAGAAGTAGATGCAGCCATCAAAACCCAACAAACAACTTTAACTGAAGACACTAAACCTACTAACCATGAAGACTTCAAAAAACCAAATCAAGAGCCACCTTTGAAGAAGAAGAAGAAGATCACAGTGAGAATAACCCAACCACGACCATTGATCGTTGATGAAATTGATAGTGAACTCAGGCAAGTTCGCTTGCAGCATGAACTTTGCTTGGCATATGCTCATTATGTCGAAGAGAACATTGACGCTGTAATGAAAGAAAAATGCTATGGATGTACAGTCGATCACCCAAGTCAGATTCAGCATAATGTATGCCTAATGATGTCTGAAGAAGAGAAGATTATAACATGTTTTAGTGACGCACTTGAAAGAGTTAACAAGAATGATGTTCATCTACTGTGGCACCATAATACTTCTGGAATGAATCCACCACCAGTACAGAAAGAATATGAAGATATGTTCGAGAAACCTCTCACAAATGAACAGAGACGTTGTATTATGGATTTGGTGATTGAATTTATGACCATCAAGAAACCTGTTACAATTGGATTCTAATTGAAGATGTAAATAGATGATTTTTTTATAAAAAAAAAGAAGAAAAAAGAAGAAAAAAAGTATAAAATGAAGAAACAAGAAAAAAAAAGGTGGTAATGACGCTTAAGTTATTTGATGTTTATCTTCTTGACAAATATCAAACAAACTTAAACTGTCCCCAGCCAGTAAGTCAGAGGGCCACCAATTTTAAATATTTTTTGGATGGCGGTTCATATTGACCACCTCTCCAAAAGGTATAAAAGGGGGAGTAGTCCCCACGTTCAGTGGGGGCCACCTCCCCAAAAGGTATAAAAGGGAAGTAGTACCCACATAGAACAACAAAGATGGATCCTCGTTGGAAGCATCCATTCACTTGTTTATTGTGTGGTCCCACGGGTAGTGGTAAATCATCCTTTGTAAATCGGGTTATTCAAAACATTCAAAATATTATATCACCTGTCCCAAGTCACATCATTTGGTGTTATAGTGAATGGCAACCATTATACAATACTTTACCCCAAGTAGAATTCGTAGAGGGTCTCCCTCAAGAATTAAAATCTGATAGTTTAGTCATATTGGATGATCTGATGCTCGATGCAGATGTTCGAGTGTCTAGATTATTTACTAAAGGTAGTCATCACCGTAACATTAGTGTGATCTACATTGTTCAAAATTTATTCGATAAAAATAAAGTTCATAGGACTGTAGCTCTCAATAGTCATTACATGATCTTGTTTAAAAATCCTAGGGATCGTTCTCAGATCTCACACTTGGCAGCACAGATGTATCCTGGTCATTCCAAGTTTCTGAGAGAAGTTTTTGAAGATGCCACTTCGACACCATATGGTTACCTTTTAATAGATCTCAAACAAGATACTCCTGAGCACATGAGATTAAGAAGTCAAATTTTTCCTGGGGAAACCCAATATGTGTACCTCCGAAAAGTATAAAAAGGGAGCAAAAATTCTGACTCGAGTCAGAAGCATGTCTGACCGTCTAAAGCGCAACATCGCTCTTCTCAAGGTTCTTATTAAATCGAAACCCGCACTCATCAAATCCATACTAAAACATGCAGACAAAGAATTGATAACTTGTTTGTGTGACTGTGCCTCGAATATACTGAAGGGAGCAGTACCTTTGACCAAAGCTCAGAGAACCAAACTCGTTCGTCAGAAACAACTAGTTAGGGCAGTGGCAAACAAAGGTACCTCTGACAAAAAGAGGAGCCAAATCTTGCAGAAAGGGGGATTCTTGGGGGCATTGCTACCTCCTGTACTATTGGGTGCTGTTAAAGGTATATTTGGATGATGGAATATGCAAAGAAGATGGCTTTGGTAGAACCAAGGTTATTGGAACGTCTACAAGAGACTCCAAGACAACCGAATGAACTGGCTGTTTCATCACTGGATAGAGAAATGAGAGATATTCTCGATGCCCCTTTTCTTTCGGCTGATGAAAAGATGACTCAATATAATCAAATTTTACAAAGATACTTGACATTTCAACAAAAGGTAATGGCTCCTCGACCAATTAAAGTCGAATTCGAGAAAGATAATAAAGACGAAGACATTCTCGATTCTGTACCTATGACAATGAAGAGAAAGGGAAAGTTGTTGTTGAATCGTATTAGAAGTGACCCAAATATATCTTGGAATGAGAAGGGTGAATTAGTCTACAAAGATCAAACAGTGGTAGGGTCGAATGTAACAGATCTTCTAAACGATTTACTTAGAAGACGAAAATCTTTCCAACCAAAGGGATGGGAAATGTTGGCCGAAGCTTTGAGAGATAGTAACATACCCCAAGAATTAATTGGTCATAAAGAACGTTGGGATTTTATGAAACAGGCACCGATAAAGTCGGAACCAAAACAACCAAAGAAAACAGAAACGCCAAAGTGGATCGAAAAAAAGGTATAAATAGAGTTGATACTTGAACAGGGCAGTCATGGAAGCATTGTACTATGATTCTGAAGTGCCTGGTAGTTTTGGTGGTGTAGACGCTCTTCGTAGAGCGTCCAAGAAAAAAACCAAACAAGTTGTAAAATGGTTAGAGACTCAAGACACATACACTCTTCACAAACCTGTTCGTCGTACATTTCGTAGAAGAAAAGTAATAGTTAGTGGTATAGATGCACAATGGCAAGCTGACTTGGTAGATGTTTCAAACATATGTAAATTCAACAAAAACATAAAATTTTTGTTGACATGTATAGATGTGTTTAGTAAATATGCTTGGGTGATACCATTACAAAACAAACTTGGTGATTCCATCGTGAAAGCTTTTAGTAAAATTTTCAAACAAGGTCGTAAACCAGAAAAATTACAAACTGATCGAGGCAAAGAATTTCTAAACAGAAAAGTTCAGAATTTTCTCAAAGATCACAAAGTCGACTTTTTCACAACACAAAATGTGGAAACAAAATGTTCCATAGTAGAAAGATTCAATAGAACTTTGAAAACCAAAATGTGGAAATATTTTACCAAGAATGATACACTAACTTTTCCACTTCAAAACTTGGTGAAATCATATAATCATTCTCATCATCGCAGTATAGGTATGGCCCCCATTGCCGTGAACTTTGAAAATCAAGAAGAGGTTTGGCAAAGGTTGTATGGACAACCCATAAAACACAAGACTCCAAAGTACAAAGTAGGAGACAGAGTGAGAATCAATAAAGTTAAGAAAACTTTTGAGAAAGGTTATTTGCCCAATTGGACCGAAGAGTTATTCAGAGTAGTAGCCATCAAGAAAGGACATCCAGTCACATACATGTTACAAGATGATAATGGAGAAATATTGAAAGGGTCATTCTACACTGAAGAGCTTCAGCGAGTTTCACATAAAACTATTTACAAAATCGAACACGTACTGAAGAAACGTGGTCGAGGTAAGAAAAAGGAATTGTTCGTAAAGTGGATGGGATACCCAACTTCGTTCAATTCGTGGATTAAACAGAGTCAGCTCACCTATAAAAGGAAGTTAACCTCTGAAGTTTCTTCAAAATGGAAGAAGGATCGAACGGTTCTTGGCCTCTGTTTGGTAAATTTTTGTAAAAATTTCACAAATAATCATTTTGTATATCATCATCATTACCAGTGTCGTTAATCTCACTCTCGAAAACACAGACAGCAAGTTGTGGACTGCTCTCTTGAGTAGTAGCATAGGATATTTGTTACCAAATCCAACCATTAAGAAAAAGTAATGTTTTATTTGACTCTACCAAGTAATAGTTCTATGAACGTGTTTCCGGAAAACACGTTGACTACGTACACCACTCAGTTATCACAAGCAGTGAATCTCACGGGAGAATGGGAAGTAGGTCTGGCAGAGATTCAGTATCCAAATACTTGGTTCAATATTCGTGGAGAAGAAGCTTTCGTTACAGTGTTCTGGTCTTCGAAAAAGAATTACCGACTTACTCTCAAGGAAGGTCGTTATTCGGATCCCATTGATGTAATACGAGCTATCAATGGTGTTAAAGAATTACTCTTGCCTCGTCACGATAAGGTAGCTTTTGAACTGGATAGAGTGACTGGTAAAGTTCGTATCACGGTACGTGATGGAGTCGTGGTCACATTGAGCCCTACTCTTCAAAATATTTTGGGATTTAATGAGTGTGTTTTTAAATCAGGAACTTACAATTCTTCCAGAGTTGCCGATGTCAACCAAGGATTTTATTCACTCTATGTATATTGTGATTGGTTCGTGACCAAGTCGTTGGAGATACAAGAATACCACTTCTTCGTATCGTACCTGTACGTGGGAAATATGGGGATATCATCTCTAAAACATTTGAGAATGTGTATTATGTACCAGTAGAACGAAAAAAATTCAGTACCGTCCAGGTGTATATAAGGGGTGACACAGGAGCCATAGTACCATTCGAGTTCGGGAAAGTGACAGTGACACTTCATTTCAGAAATCGTAGATCTCTTCATTTCACATAAACATGACTTACTGTTGTAAGTCCAAATTATACGAAGAATATTACACGAAACAAGCTGGAAATGGTCTACCGGCTTTTTCTGGAGCTCAAATACAGAGAGGATATGGTTTGGGAAGTATATTGGGAGGACTGAAGAATATGGTGTTACCTTTATTGAAAACTACAGCCAGGACCGTGGGAAAACAGTTATTGAGAAAAGGAGCAGCCTTTGCCGAAGATGTCATTGAAGGGAAAAATGTAAAAAAGGCAGCAATCAAAAGAGTCAAAGAGGCTGGTGCAGGAGCTTGGAATGAAGTGGTTGGTGGTTCAAAACCACCCGGTAGGAAAAGTATAAAAAGGCCCGCACCACGCAAAACTAGCAAATCGACAAAAAGAAGGAGAACTGTTCAGACCCAAGACCATCTCGGTGCATGATGTCTCTCATAAATGAAAAATCTTGTGAGTGTGTCAACAGCGAACTCGACTTGTTTTCCATACCACCAACACAGACTAGTGTGGAACATGGGCAATGGGTAGAACACAGGCCTTTGGCGACTATAGGAAACAGTGGTCCAATAGAATTCCACATTGCAGGATTAGGAGATGATTATTTGAATTTGGCACAGACATACTTGTATGTTAAAGCAACGGTTGTAGATTCCAATGGGGCATCAATTGCACCCGATGCCAAAGTGGGCCCGGTCAATTTATGGATGCATTCCTTATTTAATCAAATCGATATCAGCTTGAATGAAAAACTGGTATCTCCTTCCAACAACACTTATCATTACAGAGCTTTCATAGAAACTTTGTTGAGTTATGGACCAGCTGCCAAGAAGTCACAACTGACTAATGCATTATGGTACAAGGATACGGCCGGACACATGGAAGATTTGACAGATGATAACAAGGGATTTCTTCTTCGAAAGAAATTTATAGAGAAAAGTAAAATCGTGGACATGACTGGAAGATTACATTTGGACATGTTTTTCCAAACTCGTTACTTGCTGAATGGAGTTAATGTTCATGTTAAAATGAATAGAGCCAAAGATGCTTTCGCATTGATGGCCGATACCGCTACATACAAGATCAAAATTCTAGATGTATCCATGTTTGTACGCAAAGAGAGACTCCAATCATTCGTGAGAATGGCTCACGAGAAAGCACTAACAAAAGCAACTGCAAAATATCCTATCGATCGTGTGGAAACCAAGGTGTTTTCAGTGCCGAAAGGAAATCTGAGCATCACTCAAGAAAACTTATTTTTAGGCCAACTACCTAAACGCATCGTAGTGGGATGTGTAGACAACGATGCTTTCAATGGAAACTTTTCAAAGAATCCATATAATTTCAAGAACTACAAAATCAATTACTTGGCATTGTACGTGGATGGGCAGCAGATTCCAGCCAAACCATTACAACCTAGATTCGAACAACAAGAAGTGGCGAGATGTTATGCAACTCTGTTCCAAGGAACTGGACAAATATATGAGAATGAAGGAAACCATATCAGCCGAGAAGAGTACATAAATGGATACACCCTATTCGTATTCGACCTGACTCCAGATCTATCACATGGACAACACTTCGATCTGGTGAAGAGAGGAAACTTGAGACTAGAAGTCCATTTCGAAAACCCATTACCAACCACAATCAACGTACTGGTGTATGCAGAATTCCAGAACATCATAGAAGTGGATAAGAATAGACAAGTAATCTTCGATTACTCAACATGAACACGTTGCAGTTAGAGAATGCACTTCGATCAGATAGTTGTTTGAAGAGAATATGTTTGGGTGTATTTTCAAGAAACAAATTACCAAGAAGATTACCAGATCACAGACCAGTGGCTTTGATAGCCAACACGGATCCAGACCACAGAAAAGGAGAACATTGGGTGGCTCTCTTTGTGAGTCACCACAACGCAGAATACTTTGATTCCTATGGATTACCACCACAACACAGACCATTCGAGAATTTCCTGAAGAAGAATTCCAGATATTGGAAGTATAATACGAAACGCCTTCAAGGACCATTACCAGTGTGTGGACAATACTGTTTGTTTTACTTGAAACATCGCTGTCGCGGTGTACCGATGGAAACCATATCCAACATGTTTACCACTGATCTAATGGATAATGATGTGTTGGTTAATGACGTCATAGAGGAAACCAGCCACTAGACGTCGCTGCATTGAAGGAAAACTATAAAAACTGGTGCACTTGGTGTTCAGCTCATTTGTGTTCCGACAGCCAAAGAAGAAGGATGTCTACTAATGTGACCGTCTTCAAACTTAACAACGATTTACAGATTCAACTATTCAAGAACGACGTTGGGTTCCAGTTTACCACCAGAGATTGGGAACAAGTGACCAAAGCAGTGGATATTGCAAAGAAGAGAAGTCTTGAAATAGGAGAACCCAAACCAAAAAGAGAAAGAAAAGCAAAGAAGAATGAAGATAAAAAGGATTGAAGAATGTTCACTATTCCATGTTTGATCAGGATGGTACTGAATGATTATCAATCAAGAAACCAAGAAACAAGAAATCCAAGAGACTCTGTAGAGAGAATGAGCGTTTCATTCGAAACGTATTTTCGTGATGTTCCGCCACCGGTACCTGAGCAGTTATTACGTGGAGAAGATAAAATAAGAAAGACACCAGAACAAAGGCCACCAAAACACATCAAGTATGCATTGGAGGAAAATCGTCTCAAGACATTTCAATTCATGTTACAAAGTGAAAGTGTGAAAACCCCGAATGAACTGACAAAAGCTGGATTCTTTTATTTGGGGACAGGAGACAGAACTCAATGTTTTCATTGTGGTATTATTGTTCGTTTCTGGGAAACAGAAGATGATGTTATAGAAGAACACAGAAAATATTCTCCAGACTGTTATTACATTCATAATTTACCACCTGAATTCATGGACGTTGAAAAAGAAGAAGAAATGGCCATCAGAGAAGAAGAAGAAATGGACACATCATTTCAAGAAGAAGAAGATTCACGGAGGACAAAATGTAGTGTGTGTTTATTAGCTGAAGCCAATGTCGCTCCGCGACCATGTAACCATTTGTGCCTGTGCAAAGACTGCTGTAAACCACTGAGAAGATGTCCAATCTGCAGAAAGACTGTTTATGAATATCTGACAATCTACATACCATAAAAAGATGTATTTTTGTTGTTGAATAAAAGAAATTTAAATTTATATTTAGTGTTGTTATTTTTTTAAACTTTCCATCAAAGTACAAAGAAAAATCAAAATGAGGGATAGTAAATTAGACCTCGTACGACACATCTGTTGGGTAGATCCTCATATGAGTATATGGTGGAACTTAGCTTCATGGCCTTCATGTACACATATGGGTCCTACTTATAATTTTAATAATGGATTCTGGGTAAATTTGTCCTATAGCACTACGTGCTATTCTTAATAAGGAAATAAAACGTCATGGGATCCCCCCAAAAATGGGAACATTACTCCACTTCAAACGAACACACCCCCTCGGTATTACGTGCTACTCTTAATAGGGAAAAAACGTCATGGGATCCAAAAAAAAGGGATTCTGGGAGAATTCTAATCCAGAACATTACTCCTGTTCAATCGAATGCACCCCGATACCCACTCGGTACTATAGCACTACGTGCTAAGCCGATCAATTGGGGAAATAAAGTCAATTTCGGTGATTTTGGGTGGATTTTGGTGATTTGGATGGATTGTCGGGTTGTTTGTGGTAATTAGATTTACTCTTCTACAATCGAACATACCCTCCGAACATACCCCGTCTTATTACAGAACAATTGGGTAACATAGCAATCACGTGCTACCATAGAAACCAAGATGGCGGCCTCCAGTATACAAAATGGACGACGGAAACACGTATCACCCTAACAACACGCGCTGCGCATGCGCACTCACACCACGTATCACTATGGAGATGACATCACAACATGGCAGCTCACGCGGGTTACCATGACAACACAACATGGCGCCACTACGTCACGTGACTATGACGTCACATGAGATCATCCATGAGATCATCCAAACTTTCCCTCAAAGGTACATGACATACTACTGCCAACATTAAAATGATGCGATTATAAATTTTTTTCGCCTGAACGTTATAATGGACGCCTGTGGAAAAATATTTAGTACTGTGAAACCTTTAGGAGATATGTTTTTTTGCCACTTCTGACTTCCAAACCTGATTTAATTATTATTTGTTGAGCTTATTTCACATTTAAATATTCATTGGCGGACTACACACCTTACACTGTTCAATTGGTTTGAAAAAGTTATATTTTTGACACAGTCTGCAATAACGGCTATATAATACCAAAATAAGGCTGTTGATACATAGAGAGTAATCGCTTGACTGGACTGGTTACGTGAAATAATTAATGGGAGGTGAAGGACATTGTACAAACACGAGTTCGCAAATGCGCACGGGTGTTTTACAATATAGTCCCTCGCCTCGAATGAATTATTTCACGTAACCAGTCCAGGCAAGCGATTACTCTGTTTATTACTTTTCATTATTAACGATACTTATATTATTTAACCCTTTACCAAATGACACGCCGAAAAACCGGCCAGCGCTATTCTCAAAAATCGCCAATTAATTTTCATAATTTTTTTCATTTTTTGTCTCTAAAACATATGTTATGACCCCTCATTGGAACGAGCTCGTCGAGCTCGTTCCAATGAGGGGTCATAACCTATGTTTTTGAGACAAAAAATGAAAATAATAGTTATTCAAGAATTTTTTTTGCAAGTGTCGTCTGCTTTTTATGTTAAAAACACAAAAACAATGAAGTCCCCATTACACCCACGGCAAAGTGTCACGGATACGTGACCCAAATGTTTATTGCATAATTCACATGTGAAGTTATCGTTTATAATCAAACCCGGAAATCCCAGTAAATCACACTTTGGAAAGTAAAAGAAAATTCACATCTTGAACAATTGTAATCTCCAGTAGCACACTATAACCTCTGACAACTGACAACTAACAGTCTATCTTACCCTATTAACATATTTATTTAAACCATGGTTCCTCCTCAAAAAACTAGGGACAGGGGGATTCCAATCTTCCAATCCCCTCCCAAATCACCCCATTTAAACACACAGTCTGACATTCAGGACTCTTATGCAGACTTCCTAAATGTGTGACTGCAAGTCTGTCTGTCTGTCTGTCTGTCTGTCTGTCTGTCTGTCTGTCTGTCTGTCTGTCTGTCTGTCTGTCTGTCTGTCTATCAGAAAAGGTGTTTTTCTTCTTTTTTTTTTGCTTCTCATTTGTCTGGTTCAATTAACTATCTGTCAGCCTCAACCATCCCCCCCCCCCCCCCCACCAACACTCACACAAATGAATTAAACATCAAAGACCACTCTATTCTTGAATTATATCGTCTCTTGTGTTCCAATGTGTTCTATGTGCCTACTGGCAACCTACTGGCACATCGAACACATTGGAACGCAGGTGACGATATGTCTGATTCATCCTCTTTGGAAACCTATTTTCTACAATTTCACTCTTTTTATCAAAATGGATGTATGTAGGGCTTAAAACTAATTTTGAGAAAGTGCACTTATGGGTACTTGCAGCACAAGCATTGCACTATAGAATCAATAATTGATGGTTTTAGGCATTTTAACGATGTTATGAGATTCCACAGTAGCAGTCCCAGTCATACTGTTGGAAACAATCTGTGTTTTATGTTTTTTGTCAGTGCCATACCAATGACTCTAGGTGCCTTAACTGAGAAAACTTTTTTCCTAAAAAAATTGCAAAATATTCATCAAACACAATATGAAATGTCTTCAGAAGACATAATGTAATATATCACATGAAACGTCGTTAATTTCGACGTAACAACCCATGTCTTATTTCCTGATTATCAACTAGTGTCTAATCGTAGCGTGGTCCCATAGCAGCAGCAGCAGCAGCAGCAGCATTGTATTCTTGTGCGTAGTTCACATGACGTCAATTACGACAACAGGTGCAAGTAAAGCGCATTCATGGCGCCATAGCGTGAAGCGCCCGAGCCAACGAACTGATTATCGGTGTTTTGGTAGAATTTAACGACAATGAATTAAATAAAAAGTGTAAAAAACATTCGAAAATTCATGTGATACACAGAATCTTTAACACGTGATGTTTGGATATAAGATTTTTTGAAACTCGTTTGATGAATTCGATTCACAACTCGCCTAAAGGCTCGTTGTGAATCAAATTCATCAAACTCGTTTCAAAAATTCTAATATCCAAACATCACTCGTTTGAGATCCTCTATTTATAAATTATCACAAATGGGAAAGTTAATATCACAAGAGGTTTCTTTTGTGCCAACATCAATTAATTCAGGAATCATATCATAGTGTTTGACGAAAAGGGGCACATCGGGGAGCCACATTCAGGGCTATATTTTACTACATCAGTAGAAGAAAAATTAACATCATTTGTTGGAATAAAAAGGCACTGTCCTTTGATATTGGTGAAATTTATAGCTAGAACCCCAATTTGTGAAACAAAAATCGATATTCATATTGTTTCGAAGGGGTTGGAACACTATTTCTGTTGTCGTATGGTTAAATGAGACAGAGGTTTTCCCAAAATATGATGTGGTGATGCAGATTTTAGTTTTATTTTGGGATCGGGGTAGTTTTTCAAAGGAATCTGTGAATTCTTATCCCTCTCAGCATACTTAGTAGGTTACAGGCTAAAAACCTTTCGGGGGCAATGCCAGTTTTTAAGCCCAATTGATAAAGTTTGGACACTTTTCTTTAAAAGAACAAATTTCTCATAATTTTGACTCAACAGAAGCCAAAAGTTGAATTTTAATGCAGAAATGGCTCCTTTATCTCATGGAAGTGGTAAAATGTAACTTTAGTAGAGTTGGGGAGGATTATAGGTACCGTTGCAGTAAATATTTGAATTCGAGTTACCCGCCTTGAAATGATCCACTCGGAAATGAATGATGAAATCTCTAAAAATAAGCAACCTTGCGAAAATATATTGTTTCAAGAAACATTTGAAATATTCTATTGACATCTTGCATTATTGTTGAATATTCCAGATAAATAAAAACGGTGATTTGATGACTTTTGGACCTAAAAAATACAATTGACTTTTGGTGTGGTTTCGATGGGAAATCCCTGAAAATACGTGCACGTGACGGGTACTTCCCTTCCTGTCAGTTGTTCTCTCTTGTTTGTTGCATGAACCCTATTTTCAGGTCAGAAAAAAGTTGTCTGAAGGTCTATACTTGACAAAGATATTTGAATTCCAAAATTAAAATGATGCGATTATAATTTTGTTCGCTTGAACGTTATAATGGTCGCCTATGGGAACATCTTTAGCGCTGTAATACCATGAACACATCATGCGTCAGTTGACAGATTGAATGTTTGCTTTGCTTTAAACAGTTTCCCATCTTTCCCATTGAAATAATGGCATTCTTCGTTATAAAGTTTGATCTGTCGTTCCCTGTAGCTGTTTGCACATGTATTCTTTATGTTCAGTTTGTCCATGTATTGTGCAAAAGAAGATCTTAACCCTTTACCTAACATGAAAAGCAGACGACACTTGCAAAAAAAGTCTAATTTCTTTTCATTTTTTATCTCAAAAACATAGGTTATGACCCCTCATTGGAACGAGCTCGACGAGTTCGTTCCAATGAGGGGTCATAACCTATGTTTTTGAAACAAAAAATGAAAAAAATTAATGAAAATTAATTGGCGACTGTTGAGAATAGCGCTTGCCGGTTTTTGCCATTACGTTGGGTAAAGGTTTTAATAAGTTATTCTAACGTGTGTTCCAATACTGATGCTGGCAACCTTTAATCGGCAAATAAATATGTTTAAGCTAACCCCGACATGACCTTTATCAGGATATGATACCTAATTCACGTACCGCCGGCGTTTAACAGAGATATGAGTCGGTGATGGGTACTGACGAGTAGTTATAGAGTAAATCGTATGAAAGAGATGAGGAGCGTAATTCTTAGTTGACGATACACAGTCCTAACTTTTCTTCTTGACACTGGTGGGGTTCGCCCCGACAAGGTTTTTAAAATGCGCGCTAAATGACGCCTTTGGGGGTATTTTGAAGCTCGATTGATCAATTTACATACAATACGATGTGCTAAATGTAATTAAATTAGTTTCTGCTCCATGTAGGTCGTATTAATCGACACCATTTAACCCTTTGAACGCGAGCGGCCGCTTTGCCGGCCAGGAAGATGATACGCCATGACGTCCGTAAATAGGATGACTGTTCAGTAAATGTGTAGGGTAGACCAATTAATATTTTCAACGTGCATCCCCGAGGCTGCACGTTGAAAATATTGATTGGTCAACACCAAATAATGAATATGGACTCTTCTAATTTCTGCCATTGAACCGGCATGGACGATACCACTAGAGTTCAAAGGGTTAACGTTAACTTTTACAAGTCTCGTTTAGCCCCAATAAACAAACAAACAGATTGTATTTCAGGTCGTCCCGCTAGACGTTTTAGCTTCACTCGACTCTGACTCTTCCTGCATGGCTATCCTACTGGTTTTCGAGTAAAAGGGAGGACCGTCAGTGTACTTTTTGCAACTGCAGAATCAAAGTTCACAATCACCTGTTTCCTGAAATTTTCTCAGACAGACCAATGCCACATGCCTGTGACCAAAATAGATTTACGCTTTCTTGGTAGAAACTAGAATCACTTCACATGTAACGATGACAAAGAGGTAGACAAGAGTTCACTGCTCGGATTCGAGTACGATTCTTATCATCGAGTGAAGCGCGGAGGATTATTTCACGAGGCGCTAGCCGAGGGAAATAATCAGCGCCGTCCGCAAGAGGATAAAATCGTACTCAAATCCGAGCAGTGAACTTTTGTATTTATTTTATTTTCTTCTTATTTGTTTCCCCAAACAACCCTTTATAAATGATTCAACTCAACCGATTTGTAAACCATAAAAAATACTCCGTCATCGCCGAGAGTGAAATACGCTACTGGGAGTGGAATACTACCATTTTCGACGAGTGGGAGTGGGAATTGATCAAGTAAGCATGAGCAAACAAAACGACATAGGCATCAGACTTGATCGGACTGATCTTGTCACGCCAATAAAGTGGGTATCGGAACCCAAATTGATTGACTGCGGTACAAAATCGTTTATTAAGTGACAGTTGATATTTTTTAAACAATGGATTAGACACCTAGTGGGTGCACAAAAAAAACGTTTTGGGCATGTTTGTCCGGCATGTTTAGCGCAAAAGCACACTAAGTTTTGATCATGCGTTTGTAAAATTGTCACTTTTTTCAAGTCAGTGCCGGCACTTGAGCCTCTTTTAGACAGGCATAAGATAGATTTGGAAAAGTTGAGAATCTCTTGTTCCGGCGAACCAGCTTTGATGAGAAAAATGCATCGATGCTGATTAGCTATCTGGGGTGGTCATCTAATAAATATTGGTTTTTACCACCAAGTGGTTTTCCGCGATTGTGTTTTAAAGTCGAGACCATGTATCTTGCCATAACATGTATTAAAGTCGTGACCTCGTCTTTGGGCATATATCGACGACTCCATTTTGGCGTGTCACGACTTTAATACACCATCTCGGAAACCCACTTGGTGGTGATAAGCAATTAATCTCACAATATTTCTCCCTTTCTTGCTTGTTCGCATATATTGATTTTTTGTGAATAAAACTTATCGTCGCCCGAGTGCTAGAATGACATAGAACATTCTAGCACTCAGGCGACGTTATGACGTCATGGTATTACGTTCGTGAGTTGCGCATGACTTAATCTCCATTCAATGTTCCACTTGTGCCATACTCACCGAAGTTTATAGCAGTATTTCAGCTGCCTGTTTCTTTATTTTATTTTTCAGCTTTAAAGCATGGTAGACCTAAAGAAAAATACCATCATCTCAAAATATCATCTAGTGCAATTTATTTCGCTGTGTTTAGGGGGGGGGGGGGGGGGGCAGTAGAGGATTTGCAGACGTCATGTCCCATTTTCGGTTTAGCCCTTTTTTACACACACCCACCACCTTGTGCAATTTTTCTATTGCCATTTTCAGACACCCACCCCTGCTTTCCCATTGAAATTAAGGATTGTTTTGACAAACATCATAATAGGTATGGAAAGAAGTATAGTTTGCTGATTAGTTTGATTCCACCAGTGATTCCAGGTATTTGTAACAACCTTTTATTACCCGGAAAGGTTAGTCTCACTTCCTGTTTGCAAAATGAAGCTTCAGACATCTTAAAAAGCACATCCAGAACACCTCAATCTCCATGGAAGTATGAATGCTGGTCTGAGATATGCCCAGTCCCATTTTCCCGATTTGACGTAAAGAAAATATGTTTAAATTATTCCCCAGATTTGTACCATAGGAGTAAGCTAAAGATGACGAAACTTCAATCTATTCTGATCCATTTATGCATTTTTTACTTGATTCTGGCAGGGGTTTGCATGTTTGATTCCATAAGTGACTCCACGTACTAGAGCTGTTGGTTAACCGAAACCGAACCGAAGTTTTTAGTTTTTTTTAAAAACCGAAACCGAAACCGTCGACATCCCGTAATCTAAGGTTTTTCGTTTTTTATTAAATGCTCTCTTGCTGCAGAAATTCACAGAATGTAGCCATCCCAGAGTAGTGAGAGTACCCAGACACTGCCAATGGCAGTGTCTGGGTACTCTCACTACTCTGGGAAGACTACATTCTGTGAATTTCCGACATTTCAGTTTAGTTGTGTTTGCAGCTTTCCTCAAGTTGCGTGTAGGTGTCAGACCTTGAAAAATGGCCAAGCACAATAAAAGTTCTGTATATTTAGGTAATTATTATATTGCCCTTCCTGATTCTTCATGTATTATTGCTTATTTCGGGCATTCATTGAGTTTCACTCAATTTCACTGCCATTCAGTTATGACTCCGGACATAAGACTGAGTTTTATTGAATTTTATTTGGCCTCATGAACAAACCGAAAAACGAACCGAACCGAGGTTTTACTCCACCTGAAAAACCAAAACCGAAACCGAACAAGAAATTTAAAAACCTACAGCTCTACCACGTACTAACCTTGTTGGCATGGTGTATCTATCTCTTGTTTATTTTTGCCTAATTCTCAATTAAAACTCATTTGAAACTGGTATTTGTCAATTTTCAAATATCTCAAGTTACCAATGACACATGTGGTAAAGTCTTACTTAATACACAATAATAGCAAGTTAAACTATACTGAATATTATATTGTGACTAAGTCATGCAACAATATTTGTAATTTGAAAGCGTGTTGGAACTGTTAACCAAGTTGAAACAGGGCAGTAGTCACAATCAATTCACTAGCACTCCTTCTCCGTCGTAACACTAAAACAACAGAAAATATTCTCAAATATCCTTTTAACAAGTGAAGCCCTTGAATGAATAGAATATTAGTCGATACTAGCACATTTTACATTAATTCATGTTGTATCTGGTGCATTATAATGCACCCCCCCCCCCCCCCACCCAAATTGTCTGACATATTTTCTACACTGAGAACCAGACACCCACCCCTCCAGCAACATGTCTTATTTGTGACATCTGCACAGATTTCACCTTATATTAACACTTATAAAGGCCCCCTTGTGTTACAGTCAACCTATTAGGGTTGATTTACAGCATTATCTCAGCGGTTTGGAACATTAATAATGATATATTGCAGACAATTACGAAAGATTTGAGAAACGCACCTTTTTAGCGCATGCATGAGAACCCACACCACAGATAACGTCTCGCAAATTTTTGGTGCCCCCCCCCCCCCCTGCTGTGTTGGTGATTTATTTACCATTTAATTACCTTTGTCAAAACTGTGGCCTCGAAATGTGTAATCAATTTTCGATAAGTGCAGGTAAAATCAATCTGAATGAAATGATCACACGTGCGATTGGTAGCCTCAATGAAGATTTGTATTTTGTCTAGACCTTTCTACTTGTATTAGGTGAAATACGTTCTTGTAAGATAAACAGACAGAACGTGATGTGTGTTTGAGTCGGTGGGTGTTTTACATAACTCGTTGGAATGGCGTAATTATATTTCACGAGAGCCAACGGCTCTCGCGAAATATGACTACGCCAATCCAATGGCGTAATTATATTTCACGAGAGCCAATGGCTCTCGCGAAATATGACTACGCCAATCCAACGAGTTATGTAAAACACCCACCAATTCAAACACACATCGCGTTTTGTATTTATTACACACCCCGGTGCGTTAAAATGTATTTAAATAAACAAATTTTAATTCCGAAGTTCAAATCCAAAGGTGAAGAGTCCGTTATTTTTGTTTGAAGCTGTACTGATCAAATGGATCGATAAAAAACAAAACGACCTTTTGGGAACCAGTCTAAATTATGTTTGTTATTTTTTTTTATGGGGCGTGCTTGTTGAAATTCGTATCGATGTTTCTCTTCGTTTGGTGTCAGTTCACGCATAACCATTTGGTGGCTATTACTGATAGTAAAAATATAAGTACAAATTTGGGCAGATTTGCAAAACAGCTGAGAGAAACACCGACAATCGTTAATTGTTTAACGAAATTTGGAAACTTTTCGAAGCGTAGCTAATGACTCGACCGTAAGGGAACTAGTCCAAACGGTGCGAGAGGAAAAGGTTCCGGCTTGTACATCACAAGTTAAATACGAAACATTTATTGCACGCCTGTTCTTTGAAATCCCCATCTACAGCAACACTAAACACTGCGGCAAATAAAAATCCGTTCCACACATATGTGCGGAACGGAAATCGTTGACAGACTATTTTAAAACAGAAGTGAAATTTCACTGGAATATTCTACAAATCGTGCAACGCAATTACAATTTGAATCGCTAGCAATAGCTAAAAATCGTCCAGTAGGCACACAAGAACACATTGGAACTCAGGGGACGAAATAGTAACATGGGTTCCCCGTGCAAATTTGGTAAGCGATAAAATGTGTTCTTTTTGTTGATAGTTGTCAAATGAATTTCTGAGTGTCCTTCTAATAATTGTTTTTATGTACGGGAAGGCATGTAATAACACAGAATGGCACGCGCTTGTAAATGGGTTAATCCGTATGGCACTCGTGCCATCGCGGAAGGATAAAACTCGAGGCCTGTGGCCTCTCGTTTTATCCTTCCGCACTGGTACTCGTGTGTCGTTCTGTGTATTTATCTCATAGCGGTGATTTCGTTAAATACAAGAGTTTAAAGTTTAATGGATGTGTAAGAAATAAAAATATGTTTAAGGGTAGACCACGCGTGAAAAATATTATTATTTATTAAATGACTATCTCAAATAGCTAATCAGTATTTGTTTTTATTACACATCCATTAAACGTTAAACTCTTGTATTTAACAAAACCACGGCTATGATATTAATGATTCTGTATTCAACAGGTGATATACAAAACCAGAACTTTTTTACCGCACCGTTTAGTTACGCTTCGAAAAGTTTCCAAATTTCGTTATGCAATCATCAACCGTCTGTCTCAAAGTGCGAAAATGAAAACGTCCAAAGCAAAATAAAGTCGGTTCACAAAAAATTAGCCAAAAATGAGATAAAAAAAACCCCAATCATTTCCAACCAGAACATTAACCCAGTCCCGTGGCCGTCTCGTTTTGTGGACCCCATTATATCTAAATTGGTCAACTTTATTTCGGTAAATCTTCGTACATCTTGACATGCTTCGAACTTCTTTTAAAAACATTTCTCCCAGCTGTTTTGCAATTCTGCACATATTTGTACTTGTATTTTTACTAAAGTAATGGCCACAAAATGGTTAGGCGTGAATGGGCACCAGCCCAATCACGCCTAACCATTTGGTGGCTTTTACTGTTAGTAAACAGCGATAGGAATTTCAAGAAACACTGGTTTCGAAAAGGTTGTTTTGATTTTTCTATCGATCAATATGATCAGTACAGCTTCAGTCAAAACAAACTCTTCACCTTTGGGTTTAATTATCGGAATTAAAATTTGTTTATTTAAGTGCATTTTAATGCATGGGTTGTGTAATAAACACAAACGCGATGTGTGTTTGAATCGGTGGGTGTTTTACATAACTCGTTGGAATGGCGTAATCATATTTCGCTGAAGCCTACGGCTCTCGCGAAATATGACTACGCCGTTCCAACTCGTTATGTAAAACACCCACCGATTCAAACACACGTCGCTTTCTGTATGTTGATTTCACAACACGACCTGAAGCTGAGATATCACCACCGTATGGACTTTGCACACTGAAAAATAAAAGCGTTAATTTTCACTCCATCACATTCAGCGTATGACAGCATTCAGTTCAAATTCTGATTGAATTGCATCAACGCTGTCCAAGTTTGAAATAAAAATATTTCACTCGAAATGTCATGACATTTTAGACGGGCTCCCTGCCATGTCTGACTCCAACCTTATTCATTATTTATTTCTTCTTAGTGCATTTGAACTTTCGATTTGCTCTACATTGTACTGTATCGCTCCTTTGTATCGAAGTTCAAAGACAGAGGCGTTGGAAGCATTTCAAATTGGGTGGGGGTGGGAATCGTCAGAGAAGTGCACCCACACATTGATGTTTATCAGTGGTCATCCACGTGTGATATTGACATGGTAAGAATTCAATAAACAGTATCTCTAACCCGCCTCCACATTTGAGAAAATTGCATATTTTCTTTGGTTCCCCATATTTAACAAATTTCCTCATCAGACCGAATTTGTGTTAAATATGGAGCAGAAAATGTGCACTTTCATCGATTTTACAGGCCGCAGAAAATACAAATCATTAGAGGGAATCTTCGGTGACATCTCAAAGAGAGAAATACATTGTTCTGATGACCGCATTCCAGTGGCGGTATAATGGTGAAAACATATATTGGTAAAGGAAATGCTGACCTCTCTCACCATCTCTGTCTGTCTGTCTGTCTGTCTGTCTGTCTGTCTCAGTGGCGGTGCTACGGGGGGGGGGGATGGGGGGTATTTGCCCCCCCCCCCCCCAAACGAAGGCTTTGCTCCCCCCCAACCATCTCGCATGCATTTCCATCCACCCTCACACACAAACACATTCAGTCACTCTCTCACACACACACACACCCCTCTCTTTTTTTATTCCCAATAATTTCCCATACACACTTAGCCCAAAGCCTCAGGCTAGCTGATGAACACATCCAGGCAGTAGAGATTTAAAGATTCGGATGCAGATACTTATAAGTTATAATTAAGTTATGAGCCAACAAAGGCATGTCTATCCATATCCCTTGTCTAGAAAATTCATGGATTTCGCATTATGACAGACGGGCATTATGAGTCTCTCTCTCTCTCTCTCTCTCTCTCTCTCTCTCTCTCTCACGCACAGACCCACCAGACGCGGATCCAGGATTTTTTGAAAGGAGGACCGCTAATTACCATTACATTTAGTCGAAACTTGGACCCAAAGTCCGTAATAATTTTTTGGTTTGGTACGTCCACAGGACGTACCAAACCAAAAAAGTATATTACGGACTGGGGGCGGGGTGGCTCAGTTGGTAGAGGTGCAGGCTGCAAGCCGAGAGGTCCTCGGTTCGAATCCCACCTGCGGCAACCGCGTTGTGTCCTTGGGCAAGACACTTCACTAACATTGCCCACGTGGGGGTACGGTGACGCTGTGTACTAAGGCGTACTGTACGTCGATGGTGCACCTGTCTTCAACCAATGCTAACCCTGCTTGTGTGGAGTTGGTATGTTGGGGAGCTGACAGTTGCTCGCCATTGCTCGGTGGTTCTCTCCGGGTACTACGGCTTCCCCCACCCGTAAAACTGTCACGGTCATGGTTAGCCATTGTGCAGAAATATGTGACCTTAAACACCAATAAATAAATAAATAAATATTACGGACTTTGGGTCCAAGTTTGGACTACCTCATAACAAAGTAATGATATGATCCTTTACGTATTTGCCCCCCTTCATGGGAGTCTGCCCCCCTAGATGCCCCCCCCCCCCCCCCCCACAAAAAAATTTCTGGCGCCGCCACTGGTCTGTCTGTCTGTCTGTCTGTCTGTCTGTCTGTCTGTCTGTCTGTCTCCGTCTCTCTCAACTATTAATGGAAAAAGAGTTGGGGAACGTGCCTCTGTACTCCACTCAGTTCATACATCGCGACTCTTTATCTGATAGCGCCGGCATACAGTGGTTTTAAAAAACATATATATCTAATATATAAATGCAAATGTCTGTATCTATCTCTCTCTCTATCTATCTTTGTTCCGGGTGAACTCCTCCGTTTCACGACCGATTGATCTCAAATTTTGTACACGGGGGTAATTCCTCCCTGCGAGTAACATGGGATGGGTGCCGTTCCCGTGCGGGTTACCTTGTCCTTGAAATTGATGTACTTGACCTTTTATTTCGAAAACGGCTTAGTCGATCGGGCTAAAATTTCATATGTGCGGGTATATTGACTCATCGATCATTTTGACTTTATCGGAGTGCTCGTGCGGGGTGAACTTGACCTTGAAATTGGTGACCTTGACCTTTTATTTCGAAAACGGCTGGGCCGATCGGGCTAAAATTTCATATGTGCGGGTAGATTGACCCATCGATCATTTTGATTTTATCGGGGTGCCCATGCGGGTGACCTTGACCTTGAAATTGGTGACCTTGACCTTTTAATTCGAAAACGGCTGGGCCGATTGGGCTGAAATTTCATATGTGCGGGTATATTGACCCATCGATCATTTTGACTTTATCGGGGTGCCCGTGTGGGGGTGACCTTGACCTTTAAATCGGTGACTTTGACCTACTATTTCGAAAACGGCTGAGCCGATCATAACCATCTTCTCCCGTGCAACACCGGGTCACACCCGCTAGTATTATATATATACATGTATATATATATTCATATATATGTACCGCTTATCTGTATGTTCCTGGTTATCGCATCATAATGACTGAGAGCGCTGATGCAGCAAGCTTGACGTAAAAAAGCCTTTCATCTGGCAGAAAAATGTTTGCCGTCTCACATTATTGAACATAATTATAATTGCATAGTTGTGTTAATGTCGCAATAAACAGTTTACGCCACATGATAAAACATCGTTCATTTTAGAATGGGGGTTCGATCTACATCTAGTTCGCTGACTATCCTCGTACAGGTACATTGCAGCTCAAAATGGAAAGAGAATGTCGACCGGAACGCGACGTAGTCGCGTTCCGGCCGAAATTTTCTATCCGAGTTTATACCCACAGCACTGTCGAATCTCATCTATCTTAGTGACATGCGAAAATATTGAATATCTGGGTCTGTATTCGGTTATTTTGCTTGATTTCATTTTTCTTTTGATCCCGCAATATTTTTTTATTGATACGTTATCAATAAAAACGGACCCACAGCTATCAGAAAGAGGCCGCCTAATCAATCGCAGTACTCGAAAACAACAAGATTAGTGACTTGATAAATCAAGGACTGCTTCGTCGCAGAGATAATTTTATAAATTTGTGAGTACAAAGTAAAGACAGAAGGCGAAGACTGTCACAGTTTATCAACAGTCTAAGTGTTTTTGTTTGTTTTAATTATTTGTTGAGGTTTAACGACACTTTCAACAACATGGAGTACATAGTGACAGACCGTTTTACGGATAGGGGGAGTACCCGGAGAGATCCATCGAGAAAGGGCAACTGTCTGACTCTCCAACTCCAGCTAATTCTTCACCGAGTTAGCGGTTGAAGTCAAGTGCGCCGTCAACGAGCAGCACGCCCAAGTACACAGCACCACTATACCCCCACATGGGCGGTCGGGATTAAGTGTCTTGACCAAGATCACAACGTTGTTTACCGCTGATCAGGATCCACCTGTCGATCATTCGGTTGAAATCAAATGCTCAAACCACTAAACCATCGCGCTTCCCAGCAGTCTAAGATTTATTATGAATAATTCGCAATATCAAGGTAGGTGTGCTAGTTCTTCTTGATACGAAAATAGAATAATTGTATTCGACAATACAATATGAATGCGTGAAGAAATTGGCCCTCAAGTACATGGTTACATGAACTTACATCACAAGTGATGGCTCAGCAACTATGGCTATCTTTCCGCCGCCAAGTTCGATCCCCGTCCGGGGACGACCCGCGTTGTGTCCTTGGGCAAAACACTTTATCCCGGTTGCCTAGATGGGGGCACGATGACGCCGTGTACTAAGGCGTACTGCACGTCGATGGTGCACATGTCTTCAATTGCTGTAACCCTGCTTGAACGGAGCTTAAACGGAGTTAGAATGTTAAGGAGCTTACAGCTGCTCGTCGATGCTCGGTGGTTCTCTCCGGGTACTCCGGCTTCCTCCACCCGTAAAATTGTCAAGGTCACGATTAGCCACTGTGCATATGTATGTGACCTTAAACACCAATAAATAAATAAATAAATAAATAAATAAATAAATAAATAAATAATGAATTTAAATAAATAAATAAATAAATAAATAAATAAATAAATAATCTTTTCGCCATTCCAAATAAAAAGGTAGTTGAGGGAGTATAATCGGTCTTTTAATATCAAACTTTCGTCCAGCACAAAAGAATGTATTGTATTCAAAGTGTATTCACACTATAGAATATATTGTATTCAAAGTGTATTCAGGAATACACCTCAAGTTTTCTTGTACTTGTATATGAATACACTGTATTCCTAAGATTCATTGAATACTGAATACATATGAACACTAGCAAAACTGCATTTGAATACGTCAGAATACGAATACCCTAATCCTGGATTATAACTTGGGTGCAATATATTCCCTGTTTTTCTAAGAATCGGGAACGGGAATGAATTTACTCTCAGAACCGGTTACCGGGACATTTCCCGGGTAATATCAAGCAAATTTACGAGTGTAACATGACGCATTCATTTTAGTGATAATGGGCATATTTCGTTAGCAATCTCCCATCTACAAACGGAAAAGTTCTTTTCCTAAGATAAGTATGAAAACCCAAACTCAATTCAATCTCGACTTTATTTTCAGAATACACTCGCATTATCACCTCTACCTCTCGAACATCAACATCCTCTTCACTGCCGTCACCAGTCTCCTCTGCTTCAAGCAGAGGAGACTGGTGACGGCTGTGAAGAGGATGTTGATGTTGGAGGAGGAAGTGAATAGTGATACTAGTAATTCTGAAAATGAAGACGAGTTTGAACTTTGAAGCGGGTGAAGAAGATCTTGCCACTGAAAGGGTGGTGTCCTCCAGAACTGGTTGAGAGTTACAGTGATTTGTTGAAAATTGTTCGTCAGGAATGAGGACTGCAAAATTTTCAGGCGTGGAAGGGCTGAAGAAATCCTACAAAGTTTCAATTCAGAAAACTTCAGTTCAGCACACAAACAGTGCCACGCTTCATTCCCGGTTCCGTGCTGTAGATTTCCCGGGTATCGGGACCAGCTTTCGGTACCGGGAACCCAGGAATTCCCGTTCCCATGATTAAACCCTAATAGGAATACATATGAATACTTGCAAAACTACATTCGAATACGTCTGAATGCGGTTGCCCCAATCCTAGATTACTTCGTATAAACACATAACACAAATGGAAGTATCATGGTTGGAAAGAAATATTTTCCGACTTTATACATAATAAAAGAAAAGCTAAACTCAGCGGATGTAAATTTGATCATCAGTGAGATGTCTAACAGATAATTTCGCACCGTTTCATGCTCCAGACGTTTATACAGAAATCAATTTATGTACAGGTGACAATAGTATGACTGGGATGGTCACGATTGGCAACTATGCACAAATTTGTGACCTTAAACACCAGTAAACTAATTAATTAATTACTATAGAAGAGCGACGCAATAATATATTGGATACAAAGTAATTGTCTGTGTTTAACGCAATAATAGCTCATATTAACGCAATGTTATGTAGCAAGAAAGGAATAAAACATCGTAACAACGGAATGATATTTCATTAAATGTTTTCGCCTGTACTCCAAACAGCCCCAAAACATTTGGTACATAAATCTCGGCACCAATTCTCACTCGATGTCTGAAAATTCTAGCTCTGTCGTTTACATGTCAAAAAGATATACAGATTAGAATGTTTAGTGTCAAACCGTTCTGAATTTTGATCTTTATGTTAGGTTGAAGAGATGCTGTTATAAGACCAGGGATGTGACGACAGGGGGGTGGGTGGGTGGGTGGGGGGTGGGTGTGTGTGTGTGGGGGGGGGGGGGGTCTCACCCCCCATCTAGGAGTATTTTGTTCAATAGTCGGAAATTCCGAGGTCAAAAATCAAATAGTTGGAAATTCAATAAATTAACATTGTTCATGAAAAATATTAAAATTCCAACTAATGATGAGAAATTTTGATCTTTTATTTCCATCTGGAAACTTGAGTTTCAAATTTCCTACTCTAAAATTGACATGGCCTCAAAATTTCGACTCTGACATCAATCCGGTAAATTTGCTGACCTAGATACATTATAAATAATGCTTTTCCGTTTCAGGACTAGTGAAAATTTTCAGAAGGGTTCATAACCCTTTACCCAACGCAGACGATTTCAAAATTCATTATTTTAAATATCATTTTTTTAATTTTTTTTTTTAAATTTCAACAAAACCATATCATGTGACCCACTTTGGAACGAGCTCGACGACGAGCTCGTTTCAAAGAGGGGTCACATGATATGGTTTTGTTGAAATTTTTCGAAAAATAATATTTTTTCAGCAGCTGTATTTGCATATCACGCGGGCGGATGCGGGCGATTCGTTGGGTAAAGGGTTATAAGATATCACCCAGCGCTGCAGTGCAACCACCTATCGAAACAACTCACAGTTGGAATTTACATCGGTGCCCCCCCCCCCCCCACCCCCAGATGAAACCCTCTAGCCACATCCTGTATAAGACTCGTTGTCGAAAAAAGGTCCCCAGAACCTAGCCTAGCCTCGTAGTCCCTGAGTTCCAATGTGTTCTATGTGCCTGCTGGCACATAGATCGCATTGGCATCCAGGGGACGCCGTGGTCCGCAGCAGTATTTCATCAAAGAAGACAAAGATACACAGATATGTAATGTACATTCTGATATGGTTACTTTGCACGACAAGATTTATTTTATGCGCATCGCTCTGTGATTAGAAAAGCGGACAGAGAATTTTGACCGGATCGCGACTGGGTTGGGATCTGGTCGAAATCATTTTCCGCTTTCTTGCGCACAACTGAGTCCAAACGTAAAAACATTTTTCGGTACTAGTGCTGTTTGTTTTTCACGATTCAGTACCGATTTTCGCAATTTTTCTTTTGTGAAACACCTGTCTACGGTTGTAAATGTATCACGAAAATATCGCAATCTCATTCCGATCCGAGAGAGACAAACGCCGTGTTTGCGACCGCAGCACTGCACCCAAACTATATGACATAACTCTTTGAAGACAAAGGATGAAAGAAAACGCTCCTGAAAAGGTTTCGAAATTAAATATGAATTTCTTGAAATCGGATGTCAATCGAACAAATACTCGCATCTTTGTGGTAATTTCCATTTGGATTGAAATGACAAACATCGAAAATGTTCCCCGTTGTTTACTGGACCTCGCGACTGGCACTTTTATCACAAACGAGGGAAAACATTTTGTCTGTTCCAAAGTATTCAATCTCAGTGGAAGATATTAAATCCTTAAGAACATGAAGGTCAAATCAACTTGGCAAATGTTACCAGTCGAGTTTTGGCTGCCAAATACCCAGCCAAGACGCAATGACGTTGATCATTACCTATTGACCCCATATCTATACTATATTTTAGAATGACTGTATGTATGTATGTATGTATGTATGTATGTATGTATGTATGTATGTATGTATGTATGTATGTATGTATGTATGTATGTATGTATGTATGTATGTATGTATGTCTGTCTGTCTGTCCGCTATAGAAATGAATATGGGTCCACCCCGAGTGTCCAAAATGGGTCTACTAAGAGTACCTTTTATGGCGGAGGTCATCGTCAGGTTTTAAAAAGTGTGTGGGGTGGGGGTGTAGAGGGGCACCAACAGTTATGACCAAATTTTTTCTCACCGATATAGGTCTTCAAAGGTGTCTTCTAGGGATAATTTTTTACCAGAAATCTAATGGTGAGGTTTAAAAAAGTGCCGGGGTGGGGTGGGGTGGGGGTGTAGAGGGGCACCAGCAGTTATGACCAAAATTTTTCTTACCGATATAGGTCTTCAAAGGGTTTACTAGGGATATTTTTTTACCGGGAATTTAATGGTGAGGTTTAAAAAAGTGCCGGGTGGAGGTGTACAGGGGCACCAACTGTTATGACCATTTTTTTTCTCACCGATATATAGGTCTTCAAAGGGGTCTACTAGGGGTAATTTTTTACCAGGAATCTAATGGTGAGGTTCAAAAAAGTGCCGTCGTGGGGTGGGGATGGGGGTGTAGCGGAGCACCAACAATTATGACCAAAATTTTTCTCACCGATATAGGTCTTCAAAGCGGTCTATTAGGGGTAATTTTAAAACTCTCTTCAGCCCTAGCAACGCCGGGTAACCCTCCTAGTATCATATTTTTATACGATGTAACTTAAAAAATAAAGACCACAGGTTGATATCATCATTTTATATAAGCCTATTTATTTATTAGTGTTCTTTGTCATTTTAGCATCTGCGGCTATAAACGCTATACACGTATCAAGTTAAGTTTAACCAATTGTTTACACTTATGTAGCCCAACTTTGAGGACCTCCACCCCAGGGGGTGGAGGTCCTCAAAAGTGGGTTACATATGTATTTTACGATAAAACAAGACTTGTTGACCTTAGCGAAATCACTGCTCCATTTCCAAGATATCCCATGGAGATATATCCCCTTACATTCCTGGACTCTGTACATCCCATACATGTTTTTTTTGCCCTTCATCTCAATACCATTTTGGGGCGCGGTGGCTCAGTAGGTAGAGGTGCAGACTGCAAGCCGAGAGGCCCTCGGTTCGAATCCCACCTGCGGCAACCGTGTTGTGTCCTTGGGCAAGACACTTCACTCCCATTGCCCACGTGGGGGCACGGTGGCGTTGTATACTAAGGCGTACTGCACGTCGTGGTGCACCTGTCTTCAACCAATGCTAACCCTGCTTGTGTGGAGTTGGTATGTTGGGGAGCTGACAGTTGCTCGCTGTTGCTCGGTGGTTCTCTCCGGGTACTCCGGCTTCCTCCCGTAAAACTGTCATGGTCATGATTAGCCATTGTGCAGAAATATGTGACCTTAAACACCAATAAATAAATAAATAAATAAATAAATAAATAAATAAATAAATAAATAAATAAATAAATAAAATACAATACCATTTTTGTAACGGAGACTTTCGTCGCTGTCATTTTGGGATGCGACAGAAACGCGAGCGGATCAAATACAAGTATACAGTACGTAGAGAGTGTATTATCACTAAATCACCCGCAGAGTGGAGATTCCACCCAAGCAATAATTGCAAATTTGTTGCAAAGCATAACCAACACAAGCAAAGTTTCAGCCAATGGACCTACGGGTTCAACCCAGAGGTCCATTGGCTGAAACATTGCTTGTGTTTTTGTCGATATGTACAAAATTTGAAAGTTATAGGTTGGGTGATAGCTCCACTCCGCGGGTGATTTACTTGCAATCCACTATCCACGTACTGTAAGTTTGGTTATCCGACCATCTTCGTGATCAAGCTTTCTCCACGTGGACTATTCAAGTACAATTCGTACTTGTTTTTGCTGCCCGCGAACTCAGGACAAAAAAAACGTAGTTGTTAGCGTCCATGAGACAAATACCGATTCCAGCAATGATATTGCTTGAATGTCCCCATTAGCAACTCCGACCGTCGAACATTATAAATTTGCTGACACTGAAACGTGATCGGAACCTGGGAAAAACTTCCCTTTATGTCGTTACTCTCTAGCTATCCAGTTACATCCCAACAGTCCCATACGTTAATGCAATATCTGTATATATTGGCACAAATTAAAAGAAATGAACCAGTAGATGTTCGATCAATATCCTGCATAGAGCGTAATATGACTAGAGACCATGTAATGGAGCTATGATTCTAATTGTCTGGGGACAAAACGATAGCAAGATTTTTTTTTTGTACTTCAAATTTTGATCAACGCGTCAAAACACTGATTTGTCTACCAATGTGTCCAGAACAGTTACTATTTTCACACTTCTTTGGGCGGGTAGGGATAGGGGTTGGGGATCACGTTTGCCCTACGTGTCTTAGTAAGTTCGGTGTTCACTCTGGGTCGAAACTGTCTGGTGCCAAATGTCAAGCCATTCTGGATATTTCAGTGCCAAGAAAAGGGCATTGGTGCAAATGAGGGTGTTTCTTCGCTGTCTTTAGCATATAAATTGATCGAGTTTTGAAAAGTGAATTGAATTATTTCAAGATTGTGGACAATTTTTCACGACAAAATGTGCGACTGAACACTAAAGGTCTGATAAAATTCTTGGTGGGCGAAAAGGACGGCGATCAGTTAAGTTAAGCATATCTATGCACTATTTCAATTAATGATTAGGCTGAATGCTGTCGGTGCGCACACCCGTTGTTGCATTTAGGTAATAACAGATTAAACTGACTAATTACCTTTAATCCACTAATTAGATAAATACTTCATACCGTCGCGAGAGACTCGCGACGGAATGAAGAAATAGAGAGTAATCGCTTGACTGGACTGGTCACGTGAAATAATTCATGAGAGGTGAGGGACGTTGTACAAACACGAGTGCGCGAATGCGCTCGAGTGTTTTACAATATAGTCCCTCGCCTCGAATGAATTATTTCACGTAACCAGTCCAGTCAAACGATTACTCTGTTTATTACTTTTCATTATTAACGATAATTATATTATTTAACCCTTAACCTAACATAACATGCAAACCGGCCAGCGCTATTCTCAAAAATCGCCAATTAATTTTCATTATTTTTTTAACTTTTTGTCTAAAACATAGGTTATGACCCCTCATTGGAACGAGCTCGTCGAGCCGGTTCCAATGAGCGGTCATAACCTATGTTTTTGAGACAAAAAATGAAAATAATAGTTCTTCAAGAATTTTTTTTTGCAAGTGTCACCTTCTTTTCATGTTAGGTAAAGGGTTACAAAAAAAAAACAAAAAAAAACAATCAAGTCGTCATTGCACCTACGGCAAAGCGTCTTCGTTTGCGCGCACGGATACATGACCCAATTGTTGAATGCATAATTCACTTGTGAAGTTTCGTTTATAACCAAACCCGGAAATACCAGTGAATTACACTTTGGAAAGTAATGATTTATCTTAATTAATTATTTCCTCATTGTAAAGTTGATAACCTACACTGTATTATTGAAGAGAAAACAGTACCTCATTTACTGCACACTGGCCGCTAACGTTCATAATTTGTCCAAACACTATTCTAACATCTTAATAACAAAATCACCAGGGGTCGCGGTGTGTTTTTTGTTTGTCATTCATCGCGCTCTGTACTGTTGTAATCGCTTTCTTTCACAATGGATGATACTTTTTTTCGTGCCAAAACTTTAGGAAACGAAGAAATGTTTGGTGCAAAATCAAAATTTTAGTGCAAATGACTAAACTGGCGCCTGACGGCGTGATCAACGCTTACGTCTTACGTAGACATACACATATGTGACTCGACAAGTATGTCACTCGAAGACAAGAATACAAGACTTTTGTTTAGCCTTTTGGCTCTATCAGTTTACATTATTTATGCAGCCCACCTATACAAACGTCTATATATCCCATTTCATACCGGTATTTTAACGTGGTTGTTTGTTGATTTCTTGTTCTCTTCCAAATGAGAAATAATATATCGACCCTTTGGGGAACTACAGTTAAAACTAGAAGTCCTGTCACGAACTATGCGCTTATCTAGGCTTAATTGCGCGTAGAAATTGCACGCAATTGCCTTATAGAATGGCATCCAAAGCACGGCTGGTTCTCCTGGTTACTCATAGCAAACACAGGCAATATTTCTGCCAATGGACCTCCTGGTTACTAGATTAACGCGCAGATTGACGTACTATTTGTGCGCATTTCATGACAGGACTTCTAGTTTTAACTGTATCTGGCTATAACTTTCGCTGGGATGAAGAAAGAGATCTTGCATTTCGGCACTGAGTTCAATCTCTCCCTCTTTATTGAGAGTAGTCCCCGCCGCGGGTAAATATACGTTTGAAAAGATGCATGGTGCCATTATGAGCTAAAGTGATGACATCATCGTCGGCGTAATCACTACCAGCCTTTATCGTCAAACATCCTACAGTTAAAACTGGAAGTACTGTCATGAGCTGTGCGCTTATGTAGGCTCAATTGCGCGTTGGCATTACGCGCAATTGCCATATCGAATGACCTCCTGGTTACTCATAGCAAACACATCCAATGTTTCTGCCAATGGACCTCCGGGTTATCCGGAGGTCCATTGGCTGAAACATTGCTTGTGCACAGGCCATATACACAGAATTTGATAGCCTTACTATGGCCATAACGCGTAGATTAACGCGCAGATCGACGTACTATTTGTGCGCATTTCATGACAGGACTTCTAGTTTTAACTGTAACATCCCATGGAGCCAAAAACAATATAGTAAAGTCCAGTGATTTATCAGAATTAAAATGCAAATCCAAGTCAGGACGTGGTTGAATTTATAGAATAAGTAAATTAGCCTTGACGACATACGAACCCAAAGTAGTTGTCTCCCATTGTAATACTCGATAGACCACTGCCGTAAATTCCCAAGCGCTGATAATCTGAACTTAAATTTACTTTATTTCCGGCTCTAATAAAACCGGAAACGGTGAAGTAAACATGGGAAGGGTGTGGGACCGAGGCGCAAAGGAAATCAACAGCAGTGACACAACTCGGCGGCGGGGTGGGGGTGGGAGGGCAAAAAGGAAAAACGTTCAGCAAAAACAGATTGTACTTGTCGGGGAAGAAATGAGGAATATACTCTTTTTTGAATAATGCTTTGATATGTTGAAGTATATGCTGTTGTTTATTCGCAAATAACACTTGATCGCCGGTGCATTAATATTCTAAGTATATTTATTCCATTTCCTCAAATTTATCATTAATCCCAGCAGTATTTTCGAAAACTCTTTCTAGGGTAATTGAATCAGAGCAATTTACGACATGTTCAGTGTAAATACAAGACCCACTATCACCGGATGCATAATCTGGAAGAATCCTGGAAATTGAACAACTCGCGGCAGTGGTCTATCAAGTATTACGAAGGGGGGGGGGGGGGGGGGGGGGCAACTGATTGGAGTTTGGAATACATACATTTTTGCATAATAGGGAATTTGGCGGGAGACAAGCAAACAACATAATGGAGAGTAGTGTCGATGAGAGAGGGGAAGTCTTTATCAATTTATTCCTATAGCGTGATCAATAAATTCCGTTGAATCAAGCAAATTCATAGTTGTTGGCGAGGTCACACCCTGAAGCATAGACCTATGAGGTAGGGGTCGATTGGGGGCTGCAGACCCACAAGCACACCCCCACCCCCATCTGCATAACGGCGAGTCATTGTGGCCCAATTCGGGTAATATTGTCGCTGTAATTTGGGAAAAAAGGCCCAGGAATTCACAAGTTAAACCCAATGACAACCGGTAATTGAAAATGAATGAGAAAAGTTTATCCACTACATTTTAACGAGAGGGCGTGTGGATCATCTCCCGACAACGTCACGCCTACAGTTCTTATTTTCGCGTGTATTTATTAACCCTTTGAACCCTGGTGGTATCGTCCATGTCAGTTCAATAGAAGCAATTGGAAGAGTCCATATTTATTATTTGGGGGTAAACCAATTAGACTAATTAATATTTTCAACGTGCAGCCTTTGGGCTGCACGTTGAAAATATTGATTGGTCTACTCCACACTTCAACTTTGCAGACAACCTACGTAATACGAGTATGACGTACCATGTTTCTGGGCCGGAAAAGCGGCCTCTCGGGTTCGAAGTGTTGAATTAAATGCAAGGAAAACAGCAGCGTTAGCAATTGCGGAGACCTACCCTTGGTTTTACCCGAAGCTGAGACAGGTCTTTTAGTCTGATCAATCATCGCCCTCAACTTTGTTTGTGTAAGGGAGACCAACACAATTCCGACAGACATTAGCAAGCAGTGCGTTATGTATTGCATCTCTAATGTCTGTCGGAAATTTCAAGAGAAGTTGGGAACGGGAGGACCCCAACTCACTCAGTAAATCCTTCGAAAGCTGGTGTCTGAAATAAGTAAGTGAACTGAATTGACTCTGACTATTAAAAGACGATTTTTTTCTAACAGCGTGAAAGGGCTACCGGGGAACAGAACTCAGTTTCCGACAAAATCATTGATGGTGGGAGAGGTGCCCCCTTATTAATAATCACATGTTGGAACCGGCCATATTTTTAATAATGCTGCTCGTTTTCGCCCGTGTTGAGAAGTCACACATGCCGAACTCTACATGAATACTACAATCAGAATGACTTCCTATACCATTTTGTGTTCACATTAAACCCAGGAATAGTGGGCGACAGATTTTGTCGGCATTTACGCCCCCTACGTTTCCTGGATTTGGTGTACGCAAAAACATTCATAGGCTGTCACTGTGATTCTTCATATTTTCTTATGATGTTAATATTGAGTCGGCCGGTGCAAGTTATTTTTAAAAATCATTTTAAAACCTCTTTTCCTACCATGGAGCAAAATAATGAAACAAAGAGAAAAGGAAAGAAAAAGTTTATTTAAAAGTTTATTTTCACGAAAAATGTTTTGGTTCATCAGAAGTATTCGTCAACACAAAGAAAACAATTCTATTTCTTTTTAGAGGGGTTTAGAGACACTTTTGATAGCCAGGCTTACCTTGTGTCGGACTGCTCTATGGATGAAGAAACCGGAGAGAAGCACACAGCAGCGGCGAGCAACTCTCAGACTCTCCGACGCACTAGCTCCGTTCATGCAGGGTTAGCATTGGTTAAAGATAAGTGCAAACTCGACGTGCAGTACGCCTTAGTACACAGCCTCACCGTTCCACCATGTGTGCAATCGGAATTAAGTGCCTTGCCCAAGGACACAACGCAGTTACCCGTGGTAGGGATAGAACCGTGGACCTTTCGGTTTGAAGTCCAAAATCGAAACCACTGAGTCACCGCGCACCCTGCTGGGATAGATACAATTTTGTTGATTTCTCAACAATTTGGTGAAAAATGGACTGTTTTTATTCCACATCCATTCAACTTTAAACCTTTGTATTTAGCCGCTATGACAAAAATGATTCTGTATTCAATGGGTGATGGACAAGCCGATGTGACAGGAATGGAAGTCCGTAGGAAAATTAGTCCCTCTGGACTATTATTCCGCGGAATTATAGTCCTAGGTCTAACATTTCTAGGAATAGTAGTCCGCCGGACTACTATTCCTAGAAATGTTAGACCTAGGACTATAAGGTCTGATACTTATAGAGCAAGCACTACTCGTAGAGTCTCGTCACGGTAATAGATTCTGTGCAAGCACGGCATGCGCATAACACATGTGTATATCTCTTTAGTGCGCATGCCAGGGTCTGTTTGTTTCTATTACTTCAATCATCTCCAACTCGAAGGCTCGCCTTCGAGTTGGGGATGGTTGAAGTTGAAGAAAGAGACCAAACAGGTCAAAGGTGGAATTCGTTGGTCAAATGCAACCATTTTCTTACAGTTGAAGAGAAAAGATTATCTGTGCGTTGAATCATTTACATACTCAATAATTGCAAAAGTAATCCTGAAGCATATCTGCAGAGAAGTGGAGGGCGGGTACCCCTTGCGCCCTTTCCCTTCCCTAGGTTTTGCCGACTCTGAATAGAGGCGTTACTTGAGCACTTTACTGGGAGTACACAAAATCAGTGCATGGCGCAGTCTACTTCATTCTGGCTGGCATTTGTTTGTTTGTTGATTTCAATTTACGGTCACTTTCTGAATCTGTGGCTGTAGCATGTACATTTGTAATATAACATTTATATAAACAAAATATAATTTGCATTTTGACTGAATATGAACATGAATGAACAAGTAAAATATTGGTTTTTGCCCTGGTACCCTCATTTTTCTGAAAGCCCTGATAGTGGCTTCTAGCACTCAACCAGTTAAAGTATTGTCGATATCTTGGGGACCCTGTCACCACCCTCCTGCAGAATTTGAAAAAAAGTGGCACTCTTTTCGTTGCGTCCGACACTATTTTACTCAAAATGAAGTTCCAGGTTAATAACGAGGGGCCAGATACAGTATCGTGATCACTGAAGTGACATCTTCTCTAGGAGATCGCGTTCGGGGTGCGATAAAGAAAAACTAACGAAAAGAGTGTCTCAGATTTAATGTTCTCGCATTTTCTTTCCACGGGTGAAATTCTAGTTGTGTGGGAACAAAAGCAACCTGTACATAACGACATAAAATTTCAGAGAAACATAAATCAAATTGTTTATATTTGCTCAAATATTCGAGTGGATCAAGTACCTTCAGTTGTAGGCAGTAGTCACAATTATCACACCCATTCCTCCATCAGCCTTACCCATGAAACTGACATTTTTTAAAAACCAGAACCCGCTTTAATCACCCGAAATTCCATGTGATATTTTGTCCAGAGCATACAGTATCAGTGAAAAACAGTTTTAACCCTTTGAAAAAGAGAGGCCACTTTTCCAACCCAGGAACATGACAAGTCATAATTTTCATTAACTAGGATGGCTGCTGGGTGTGTGGGGTAGACCAATCATTCTTCTCAACGTGCAGCCCACGGGCTGCACGTTGAAAAAAATATTGATTGGTCTACCCCCAAATAATGGATTAGGGTTCAAAGGATTAAAGAAACTACAAGACAACTTTCTCTCTCCACGTATAATACAAACTCATGATTTTGATGGCTGCAACGCCCTCCCAGAGATCTCTAAATAATCAGAATGTGGGCTGGCACTGCCAATATGAGGGGAAAGTGGAAGTATTCTTATATTTATCCTTCCTGAACTAAAATTACGTTATATCAGTTATAAAACGCGACATTCTGCGTCTCCGATGCATTTTGAAACTATGCTCTGTGCGTGTGCTGTGCTGGGCAACCAATGGCAGCACACAGACAATTCACGTGGCAAACAGTGTGCGTAACGATAAATAGTCCTCATGTAACATTACATGTTCATAAGATCCGATCGTGGGCGACGTCAGCTTAACATTATACGGGCATACACCGATACAATAATTTGTTTTCCTGATTGCATTTTCCCTTCACAAAAAGGGTATTTGACATCGTCTGAACGGCAAGCCATGGCGGTTGCATATAAGGGTGGGAAAGGGTTAATAATCAGGGAAGTAAATCCGTTGGAGGGGGAGTGGTAGAGATCGTCGCACACTAGAACAGGGAGGTTTCCATTTTTCTGATTCGGTTTCAGGAAAAAAAAGATACTGTTTCGGTTCCGATTTTCTATGTGTCAAGAACATATATTAAATATCACTTCAGGCTCCTTAACTTTGAAACAAATCATCAATAGGTTGTAGGACGATACCATTCACAACAAAAAGCCATGTCTGGACGTTTCTCCATTGGGTTAAGCCTAACTTCCCTTTCATTATTCTCGGGGGATGTAAAGATTGGTTGCTTTACCTATTGAATCGGAAAATATAGAAAATAGGGTAACACATGAATAAAGTCTATTTATCCCATAAATAGCCGTTTATTTGAACAATAAAGACCTTTGAAATTTTTTGGCTTTATTCACCTAGTAGGGTGATGAATTTCCCCCGTAGGTTTAACACTGAAAGTATTTATTCCCCTAGCTGCGACGGACTTGTTGACCTCTGACCTCTACCACATTTGTCTAGCATAATTAATAGTTCGATTGTTGATTTCTTTAAATCTTTTTGAAAGTATTACACAATTCCAGCAGAAAACACCACCCACTGCTCATATAATAAAGTATTTTTTCAAGTTTAGCTCAAGTTTGTAGAGGAATTATTTTTAGACAGAAATGTATTACTGCGCCTTGTTTATTTCTGCCAATTTTGCTGGTCGATCGAATTGGACCAGGGTGCACCCCACTTCTCGCTGTGTTTTGTACCGAATTATAGCACGATCTTTCCGCGACTGCTCTGTAGAAGATTTATGGGATAAACAAAATAAACGTATAGTGTTTTCAAGTACAAAAATTATTCTACTCGTAGAATTAAGAATGAAACCGACTCGCCAGAGGCTCGTCGGTTTCATTCTTAATCCTACTCGTAGAATAAATTTTGTACTTGAAAACACTATACGTTTATTCTATATCTATTCTGTGCTGTGTTCTCATTATCGCATTCTTTCCCTTATTGACTCGTCCGGTGGAGTCCGGTAGAGTCCGGTGGACGAGTCAACAAGGGAGAAAATGTGACAATGAGAACCCGACGTATTCACTCCTTTCCCGATATACTAAGTGACGAGAATCCATAGGGCCACTAGTCCAGTTACCCACCAGTAGGATAATTTGATCACTTTATACAGAAACGCAGTGAAACAGTTCGGCCGATTTTTGAAGGGTGTTGAAAACCAAAACCCACCCAGTTCTATTGCACAACCCACAAATTCCCTGTCTAGTCGGACAGTAGTTTGACAGAGACCTTTTGCACGATAACTGACATGCAAATGCTCCACATATGTATAAAACTGTCAGTGTGTATAAAACTGTCAGTGCTAGTTGCAAGTTAAATCGTATGCGAGTCAGACAAGACCTAGAAATTAGGTACGGCAATCGATAATGCTCGTGTTAAGTCGTGGCAGTATGAACCATATTGATAAATTGTCGTGACTAATTAAGGTGATTGCAGACTCCATGTTTTATGATTTTGTTTATACTGTTTGTATTACTGGCATTTCGATATCGCGCTGCTCTTTCTGATTTCCGATTGATAAGAACATTTGTTCTAAGCACTGACTGACCCCGAGTTACGATTATCTTTCTCTCAATTCTGAATCTGAGGCCCAAGTTTTCAGTTATGTAAACTAAACCAGGGGCGTAGCTAGGATTCCCTACTGAAGGGAGAGGACATAATTTTGGGGGGTTGTGGGAGTGGAGGGGTCAGTTGATATATGCCGCAGGTATATCCGAAGATCGTATGCCGTGAGTTTTGGTATGGGAGGGGTATCCCTCTCATTGGTGGGGGTTCGGGGGCCTCTCCCAAGAAAATTTTGAAAATCCAATGGCCTGAGAGTGAATCTGGTGCCCTTTTGTGTTTTAATTTGAATTTTTTTCAGGAGGTCAGGTTGGGCCATTATTCACATACTAATCATGAAACTTATGGAAATGAATACCGATCTCAATATTACAGTTAGGTAGGCAGGCAACGAGACATGCAGGCTGGTAGGTACCACTTTGTAGAACAGCGATCGCGAAACATAAACGGAAAGCGAAAGTTAGAATCGTTATTTTATCTGGTCGGGTAAATTTCCTTAATTTTTCCACTTTTGGGGGATGGGCAGTAAGGTTTAGCCTACCCCCCCCCCCCCCCGACTATGCCACTGAACTATTTTTTCGAATTTCAACCTGTTACATTTTCAACAAAAATTGGATAAAATTGATATTAGACAATTCATTCATGTAGGCTCAATTCATATTTAATTGAGTAATTGACAATGGTGAATTGTTAGGTAAGTAGCGAATTTTGTCCCGAACATTATCCATAGTTTTAGCTTTTGAAGACTTAACTTGTTACTATTCACGTTCTAATTAAAGTGAATAGTAACAAGTTAAGGCTTCAAACACTAAAACTATGAATAATAAGCCTGGCTGTTTCAGCGATGGCGCTACAGAAAATATTTATTCATTGGTGTTTAAGGTGTTCACTCAGTCTTGTAAGGGGGGGGGGGGGGGGGGGGGCATCACAGTGTTCCGTAACTTCCGTTCGGTGCAATATGAAATAACTTGTCTTTTAAAATTCGATTCGAGATTCGATTCGATATAGATATCAGAGACACGATTCGATTCGAAAACAGCGTGTGATTCGTAGATCCCTACCTAAGGGGAGATCATGCCTGACTGATAATCAATATAAATATTGACTTTCAACAACGTTATCTCTCTTGAAATTATTAGACGAACGACGAAGATCAAATCAAGAAGCAAGTAATTGTTGAGAATACACCCATGACATCAGTAGAAAATGAAGCAAGGTTTCATTTTGTTGCTTTTAATAAACGAAAACAACAGACAGCTCGTAGTTGCTTCTAATTAGCTTGTCATAACAGCCAAGTTTCCCTTTGTAACTTTTAATAAACGAAAACAACAGACAGCTCGTAGTTGCTTCTAATTAGCTTGTCATAACAGCCAAGTTTCCCTTTGTAACTTTTAATAAACGAAAACAACAGACAGCTCTCGGAGCTGTCTGTTGTTTTCGTTTATTAAAAGTTACAAAGGGAAATTTGGCTGTTATGACAAGCTAATTTGAAGCAACTACTTCACAGATAATCCGTCATTCAGAATATCTATCAGTATCAGACTTACCAACACTAAATTAGTAACTGATTTGGTTCTTTGTTCAGGGAAAATCTTTTTACAGAAATTTGCATATTTTTGTTTTTCCCAGGAAAAAAATATTTAGCAAATCTGATCTCCTATCTCATAAACTTTTTTATTAATGAAATGGACAATGTCTGTATTATATGTCACGATGTACACACTGTTGATATAATGAACAGAAAAAAAGTTAAAGAACATCAAGAGATGGTGAAAACGTCGTTTTCTTATTTTTAAATGGGTTTGAACAGAGAATAATAGTCAAACGTTCAAACTGATTGCGAACAAATTGTAAAAAGTCACCTTTTGTATTTTATACTCATTTCCGGGAAAATGACTTGCGCACATCGATGATACAAATTCACTAACATTTCGAAATGTTAAATGAAATTTATGTTGGCAGTGTTTTAGAAATTAAAGGGAGCTAACTTTTCAGTACATCTCATCCAATGATGAAAATTGTTAGGCACGGAGGCTTAAATTTTTCTCCCCCACCCACACACCCCCCCCCCCCCCACTATACGTGAAACATACGCGTGTTCTGGGTGAGACAGCAGCAGGGTATAGATATTTCTATCCCACCCACCCCACGTGACATACTCATTTGCATATATTATTAGGTCGCCGGAATTATTGCATCATCGTCTGCTTCTTAAATTGTGTTCGTTTATTACCTATTTATCTGTTCCTTGTTGATATGGACTCAATATTTAATAATTATTCCAATTTTAAACTTGATTTGTTTCAACCCCATGTTTCTCTACAGATTTAATAATATCACTGCGCGAGGATCGGGGATCATAATAATCCCGGACTCTTAACAATTGAATGAACGCCTATCCATAAGATAAAAAAAAATGTTTTGTTGACAAAGGCTAACTGCGCATAATCACGATATAGTCATACATTTTGGTCCCCAGAAAACCATTATTACCACTACATGATTTAAAGAAAATCCAACTACTGCTCAAACTGTCTCTTATTCTTTACACATGTCTTGAGGTCATACACGTAGAAGAGACGATGAACAGTTCGACCTCCTCCTTATACGCAAAGGTCTATGTGATGATTAATAAATCGAAGCGATGAAGGACGAAAAAGCGCATGAGAAAACAAATCACCCGCTAGAAAACGTTTCAAGGCCTAAAATAAGTTAAAACTCTGTTTCACCCGCATGGTCCTTTTGCTTGCCGCTTTCTCTCTTTTTTTATAACCAATGCAGACTTCAGAAATACAAATTAAATGGTTTATGTCTGATATTTCACCCAAGTTAATAAAACTGGTAAATTTGTCCCTTGAGTGCAACAAGGCTTTGCAATGCTTTAGCATTGCAAAGCCGTCTTGCACTCAAGGGACGAAATAAACCACCACTCATGCTGTTCTGTAGATTATGAGGCCTAAAACATAAACCAAACCACGAACATGAACTTTTGATGGCAAAGAAAGAATTGGAAAAATAAAAAAATTTAAAAAAAAAACCCCACCCGCTCACGTGATATTTCACCAAAATGACATGAGAAACAAAAGAGCAACTTTGTGGAGCCTTATATCGACGCGCCCAGATTCCAAAGTATCAGTCGATCGGGTTAATTACTTTCCATTGAATCTGCCAATTTGTCATGTTCGGCTCAATAAAAGTTGTCAATTTTGGGGACAATTTGAAAATGTCTATTGATTTTATTATCAATAAATGTGACACGTTCTCGAAAGGTTTCCTTTCGCCAGCATAGAAGAAGTGGAGAGCATTTTGTTTTATCTTTGTCAAGGAACGTCTTTTTTAAAAGGAACTGATCAGATGGCTTCTATCGTGTATGCCGGATCCATTAATATCACACAATCACCACCAAATAGCCACATGCGGAAAATATCGTTCACAACATACGTAATACGGGAAATAAGTTAGAAGGCAACGTCGGCGTGGTAACGTTGTGAATGGGGTTTTTAAAGTGGAATTGAATTAATCTCCTTTTATTGTCCATTAGCTGCCGCCCACCTGTAATTAAGGTTTAATTCCGGAACCGGAATTTCAGAGCTCTGTAGTTCCGGGTTCTGAAAGTCAATCACGAGATCCGGGAAATTCATAGTCATGGCATCAATGATTGCGTATTATAGTTTATGAGATTACAGCGAATATCAGTTTCTTCCGAAACCAACACCGCTGTTGGATCTACGGTTTAATCTCACAAACGGGAATTTCACCGTTACCGGTTTTGAAAACGAGCGCTAATGCCCAGGAAATTCATAGACCAGAATCGGGAATCAAAGGTTGCGGAACGCAACCTTTGATTTCCGGTTCTGTCCTTTGAATTCCCCGGGTATTCGGCCTGATATTCAGAAATGACAGCGGGAAAATTTCCGGTATCGTGGCGGACTTTCAAAAACGAGAACCAGAAAATTCCCGTTCCCGGGATTAAACCCTGTGAGTAACACAAATTGCAGACGACATTTGCAGAAAACATTTTCGGAATCACAGGTACTCGGCACAAGCTGTGAAATCGAAAGAAAAATAATATTTGATAGCATTGTTGAATCGATGCTGACGTGCCCCCATAATGGTATATAAATATTAACAAGGTTTTCGAAAACGACAGCACTCATCTTCGTTATACCTCCCTCAAATTTGATTCACATAACGTATCCAGCAGTACCCAGATCCACATTTATTCATTTCCGGCAATCACATTTGCCGTTTATACACTTTTTTAGCCGTCACTTCGCATCTAAAGATACGGCGAATTTTCCCCATTCTCCCATTGGCTTGTTTTAAATAGTAGCCAATGGGATGTTTTTGTGAGCATCTCAGCTTCGATGGCCGCCGTTGGCTTCGTGAGTTTTCAAGAAAAGGTTAGAAAATGTATAAACGGCAAATGTGATTTCCAGAAATGAATAAATGCGGACCCGAGATTAGTAATTGATATAGGTATACGGTTAATGTGTTAAATCTGCCCTCCATAGACAGTGGGACCTCGAATTATTTATAATAAATCGGATAATTGTCGCTCGTAAACCACTTTCCACTGTGCACTTTCTTGTCCGACTGAATGTTTTCGGCCTTTTCTGCGACTTCTCCCAGTTATCATGAGCAACCCATGAACACCCAACGGTCGTGCAATACACCACTGTAAAGCTTATTCACCCCCCTTTCCATTGACACTGGGTACTGCTGGATACGTTGTGTGAATCAAATTTGAGGGGGGTATAACGAAGATGAGTGCTATCGTTTTCGAAAAGCGAGTTGTGTACCTTATTAATATTTTTATACCATTATGGGGGAACGTAAGCATCGATTCAAAAATGCTATCAAATATCATTTTTCTTTCGATTTCACATCTTGTGCCGAGTACCTGTGTTCGAAATAACTAAATATTTCCCTTGTTTGTCTCGAAAACAACGCTTGTTCATTGGAATGAACTCGAGGATATATACAGTTAAAACTGGAAGTCCTGACACGAACTGCGCGCTTATCTAGGCATAATTGCGCGTAGGAAGTGCGCGCAATTGCCATATCGAATGGCATCCCTAGCACGGTGGGTTCTCCTGGTTGCTCATAGCAAACACATGCAATGATTCTGCCAATGGACCTCCGGATTACCCGGAGGTCCATTGGCTGAAACATTGCTTGTGCACACGCCATATGGACAGATTTTGATAGCCTTACTATAGTCATAACGCGTAGATTAACGCGCAAATCGACGTGCTATTTGTGCGCATCTCATGACAGGACTTCTAGTTTTAACTTTATTCTATTGAATATTTTAAATTTTGATATCACGATTTGCACATCTATTGCCAAATTGAAGCATTGTGAACATAACCTACTCCAAGAAGCCAAATTCTAAAATTACAACTGGAAAGGTCGCATAGTGTTCCAATGCCCCACATACTGGTACCGTGTCGATAGCTCAATAATTCAGAATTACTAATACCGATGAACGAAATGGACTTGTCGATTACACATGACCGGGATCGACCTCACTAATCATATTTGTCCTTAATAGAGAGAGCACGGCTATCGACCTGCTCGATTGTTTAAAAGGTAATTGGCGAAGAGAATAAAAAAATACCACTCCCAAAACCGAATTACAATTGACAATTATTGTCGTAACATCACAGACCATCCTTAAGTTTCTGTCAGTCCATCCATGACATAAGTTCCCTCACATATTTTATTGGAAGTAGAGAAAGTTTTCAGAAACTGAAGTCAGTGTCTGGAATTATCAAACAGTAAGTGTGTTGTATTTTAGTTCTTCACACAAGGATATTTAGGTATTTATTTATTTATTGGTGTTTAAGGTCAGATACTTATGCACAATGGCTAATCGTGACCGTGACATTTTTGCGGATGGAAAAAGCCGGTGGACTACTATTCCTAGAAATGTTAGACCTAGAACTATAAATCCGCGGAATAATAGTCCAGAGGGACTAACGTTCCTACGGACTTCCATTCCTTTTACACCGGCGTACCCGGAGAGAACCACCGAGCATCGACGAGCAACTGTCAGCTCCTCAACATTCAAACTCTGTTCAAGATCCGCTCAAACAGGGTTACAGCGGTTGAAGACATGTGCACCAACGACTTGCAGTACTCCTTGGTACACGGCGTCATCGCGCCCCCATGTAGACAACCAGGATGAAGTGCCTTGCCCAAGGACACAAGGCGGGTCGTCCCGGACGGGGGTCGAACTCGGGACCTCTAGCATAGAAGTCCAACAGTCTACCGCTGAGCCACCGCACTCCCGGATACTTAGGCGTCAAAATAAAGAGATTGGCAGAAAAACAGGGTTGAGAAAATACATTGGCGAAAAATGCCGAGAGGCAGAAAGGGGAGGAGGGTGTGATAGACGAATGTGCCCCCTCCCCACACAAACACTTTTTCAGACATTCCTCGTGATTAGAAGACCAGTTTCAAGAGAATGTGATTTGTCTCTTTTGTGGTAGACGTTAACTGTAGGACTGCGACCACAAAAGCCGACAGAGAATTTCGAGCGGATCGATACGGGATCGCGATCCGCGCGAAAATATCATTCCGCTTTTCTTCCTGCAGAATTATAGAATCCTTCCGAAAAAAAAATTTTGGGGGGTTTAACGACACTCTCAACAGCCACGGTCGCCTCACGCCGTAGAGTTTTATGAGCAGAGAGAACCACTGATCAGCGACAAACAATTGTCAGTCTCCCCAACAGCAGGATTAGCATTGGTTGAAGACAAGTGCACCATAAACGTGCAGTATGCCTTGTCTCCACGTGGAGATCAAGTGTCTTGCCCAAGGACAAAAAGTAGTTATCGATGATTAGGATCGGATCGTGGACCTTTCGAGTTGAAGTCCATTGCTCTAACCATCGAACCACCTCACTTCCTATCCGAACATATATGCGCGGACATGGATTCAGAGATGGTATTTTCCTTGCTTTTCCTTATTCAGTCTTGATTTCGCAACATTTTATTTTCGAAATCTCGTTTTTTCGCATTTTTGTCACATTTGTAGTCACATCGATCTGTGTGCTGTGTCCATGGCGATATAAATGATATGAGGCTACCTTTTAGTTATTAATATAGGAACAGTACGTGGGAAGTATATTATCAATAAATCACCCGCAGAGTGGAGATTCCACCCGAGCAATAAAATACAAATTTGTTGCAAAGCATAACCAGCACCAGAAAAGTTTCAGCCAAGCCAATGGACCTCCGGGTTAAACCCGGAGGTCCATTGGCTGAAACATTGCTTGTGTTTTTTGTCGATATGTACAAAATTTGAAAGCTATAGCTTGGGTGATAACTCCACTCCGCGGGTGATTTAATTACAATCCACTCTCCACGTGCTGTATATGTAATATACTATAGTTGCACGTGGTAGCAGATATTGAGGTAGGACTGTAGATAGGACGGTAGAACGGGAGGGAGATGTCGCTTTTCGCATCCCCATTGCACTTGAGATCATAGCATTACCTGTGTTTCTTCCATTAGGGTCTGGCGAACGTTCGAGATTCGATTCGATTTCGAATCTTTTCACTGATTCGATTCGAAACCATCTCGATTATTCGAAAAAATCGAATTCGTCAGAAATTTGGATTTCATACAATCTCTTTATTAGGGACTTTCTGAAGACAAAAAACTCAAATTCAGTCAGAAAATTCATTAAAATGACATTGTGTTACGACTCCTTTGCACGATATATCCCCCAATAAGCTCAACAAGGAGCCATCTGCAATGCTTTGGCATTGCAGATGACGCCTTGTTGCACTGAAGGGACGACAAATGACATTTTCTTGACCACATTTGTGATACGTGTCAATTGTCTAATAGTCTGGTATACCTATTGATATTTGGAGATAGACAGCACCAGTTGGTCGAAGTATCATAACAATTGAAAAGTGGATTCGATTCGAGATTTTATTCGGTTTCGAACCTTTTCGTTGATTCGATTTGAAATTCGATTCGAGAGAAACATTGTGATTCGTCGGTCTTATAACTGCGATGAGGGAACCTTCCAATTAATAACTGAGGTGTATGCAAGCTAGAAAATAAGCAGACTGTCATCTGCAAAATGAGGTCCCCAGAGGGTAAATTTAGTGATGCTACCCTGCATAGCAGGGTAGCATCACTAAATTTACCCTTTGTGAACCTCAGTCTGAATCAGAGTCTCAAAACTAAAGAGAAAGAGGTACCCAGAGGATAAAGTGACCCACTGTATGGGATACCATCATCAAATTCACCCTCTGGGGACCTCATTTTGCAAATGTCAGACTGCTTATTTTCAGGCCTGGGTGTATGTAATATATTACAGTGGTACATGTTACCAGAAATAAATGTAGGGTTGTCAATAAAGGGAAAGGGGGAAGGTTTTCGCATTTTGTGACATTTGACGTCATCACAATCTCTGTGTGTGTTCGTGGCCATAGAAATGCCCGAGGGCTACCTTGTAGTTATTAATGGAGGTGAATGTAATATACAATACATGGAGAGTGTATTATCATTAAATCACCCGCAGGGTGGAGTTTCCACCCGAGCAATAATTGCAAATTTGTTGCAAAGTGTAACCATCACAAGCAAAGTTTCAGCCAATGGACCTCCGGGTTAAACCCGGAAGTCCATTGACTGAAACATTGCTTGTGATTTTGTCCATATGTACAGAATTTGAAAGCGAGAATTTGAAAGTGATACTTTGGGTGATAACTCCACTCCGCGGGTGATTTAGTTACAATCCACTCTCCACGTACTGTATTTTAGGGGAAAATGTTACCACATAGATATATAGTAGGATTTGTGAAACGTAAAGTGACGTAACAACGTCGAAAATTACGTTAAATGAAAAACAAATCCAAAACAGATATTTTTTTTATATTTTGAGCTCTTCAACATTCTAAGATTTCATGAAAATCGGACGAACTTTAATTTTTGCGACGATAGCGTCCGACCGTTACCTCATCGGCAACCCAAAACATTTTTTTTCGTCGGCTAAAAAGTGAATGGATTTTGAAATATGGCTTTTATTGGAGAATATATTTTATAATTTTGAGAACGAAAGTTGAATAACGTGCTGGATATTAAGCGTTAAGACGTCGATCTGTTTCTGACGTTATTTTGGTTAAAGGTTGAACTTTGAAATTGTGGCAACAGCATTTGGTAGAAAAGTCATCAAGGTTATAGCTATTTTTGTTACTGACAGATAGCCATGTACGTTATAAATATACAGAACCGCACGTACGTTTGAATGGGTAAGAATTATCGCACGAGATTCCTTCAGCTCATCAGCTCAGGATGTCACGGAAGCCGAAGGCTCGAGTGATATTCTGGGCCAAAGCCATCGAGTGTTACAATTTTAACCCTTTCAAACGTTAGTGTGGTTCTGTAGTTGTCACACATCTCCCATGTAACAACCAATCTACACGAAAATTGAACTAAAAGCACTTTTTAACTAGATAATTGCCGAGTTTGCTTCGTTGACAACGAGATATTGGCGGGGTACCAACCCTATTTTGCTTTTCAATTTTTACGGCATTCAATTGGTCGAAATCAACTGACACTGATCAGTGTCACAGTCACGATGATCAAACTTCAAATATTTACTAAACGGCAGGGAATAACACAACTATTTATTTATTTATTGATGTTTAAGGTCACATATTTATGCACACTGGCTAATCATGACCGTGACAGTTTTACGGGTGGAGGAAGCCGGAGTACCTGGAGAGAACCGCCGAGCAACGACGAGCATCTGCCAGCTCACCAGCATCGTAACTCCACACTGCAGCACAGGCAGGGTTAGATTGGTTGAAGACATGCGTACCATCGACGTGCAGTACGCCTTAGTACATGGCGTCATCGTGCCCCCACGCGGGCAATGGAGATGAAGTGTCTTGCCCAAGGACACAACGCGGTTGCCGCAGGTGGGATTCGAACCGAGGACCTCTCGGCTTGCAGCCTGCACCTCTACCTACTGAGCCACCGCGCTCCCAAATAACACAACAAAAAGTGTTTAAATAGCTAATAAGTTTAGCAGACTCCATCATTATATGACCAGTTGTAGAAAGTATTTGTCAAGGAACAAGCGGTCAGAATGAGGTTTTTTTATTTTGTAGAATTGTCCAGGTCGGTATCACATTTTTAGATAGGCTTTCTGTCAGGGATGGAATTTACAGAAAGTTGAATGTAGAATCTTGATGCTGGCCATGAAATTTAAAGTTTAACTCTTTACCCAACATAACGACTAAAACCGGTCAGCGCTATTCACAAAATGCACCATTCATTTTTTATTACTTTTTCATTTGTTTGTCACAAAATCATAGCTTATGACCCCTCATTGGAACGAGCTCAACGAGCTCGTTCCAATGAGAGGGTCATAAGCTATTTTTTGGACTCAAAAAATAAAAAAATAGTGCTTCAAGAATTTTGTTTTCAAGTGTCGAATGTTTTTCGTGTTAGAAAAAGGGTTAAGAAAAACGCCTAAATTGGACGCTGTTTAGGATAAAGGTATTGAATTAAAATTCTAAAACAGGCGTGAGAACTCGAAATAAAGGTCTATAAATTTTCTAAATTCCAACAAAATCGAAGTGAAAGTATCCTAAATCGGGACTGAGTGAAAAAAACCCCCCAAAACCAGGAGGCCTCTCTGCCAAGACGGCTCCGCCCAGGGTCAGCTTTTAGAGGAAGCTAAATACAAGACAAGAATCCAAGTGTTATTGCTTGTGACCTTAACCTTCATCATAAATCGTGACTGAGTAAAAGAAAAGGCGAGAGATCCCAATAAATCATTTCAACTTTGTTGGATGAATTAATTAGATGAAATTTTCTCTTATGTTACCCTATTTTAATTTTTTTTTCTCACTGAGAATAGCACTGGCCGGTTTTGGCCGTTACGTTGGGTTAAGAGTTAACAGGTATAAAAATCGCGACATCGACGCCGTAGCTGCGGCGGGTGGTGCAATCTGCGGGTGAAAAAATGATTCTCAGAAGCAATCTGCAGATAATAGTGAAATAAAAAAAAAAAAAAAAAAAAATTCAAGTTCTTCAAGGGCCATAACTCCAAGAAAAATACTTGGAACAACACATGCATTCAACAAGATACACTTACATGCCACATATAAAGTCATTCCATCAAGTATTTCAAAAGTTATTGAGTTTTGAAACTCGTTGGTCACAGACAGACAGACCGACAGACTGAAACTCGTTGGTCACAGACAGACCGACCGACCGACCGACCGACCGACCGACCGACCGACCGACCGACAGACAGACAGACAGACAGACAGACCGACAGACAGACCGACAGATCGACATTGCCACTTATAGAGCTGCTAGTCGCAGCTAAAAACTGGGACAGTTTGATCAAATTCATGAAATACCTCTAGCTCAACTGGTAACTCTTGAAAACATCCCAACCCTAGAACAATGGTAGATCAAGTGTGTCTCGGATGTATGTGCTCCGTTACTTCGATTGACTTCCGCCGCCTCCGTGCAAAATCACCTCGGTGCGAAGACAATTACGAAGCATATTACGACGAAAGAGTTGTGGCTTTCATGACTACGAAAACATCAAAGTCAATCGGGAATATAATGAAGAATTCAAAATAACAATTGTATTCCAATAGTTATTTCTGGAAAATCGTCTTTCTTTGAACTTTCACAAAAGGCTGCACCAACTGTTTAAAAGGGTTCTTGCCTTTTATCTACACGGCCAGTTAGTCCATTGGGTTTTCGGCTTTTGTTGTCAGAGAAACATGCTAAGTTCGTCACAATCGATGTATCAATCGGTCCATTCAACAGTATGAAATAAAAAGAACGTCCTGTCTTTTGTTGTATGTTTGAAACAATTGTTCAATTGTCCTGACATTTTGTTGAGAAAAAAGCAATGTCCCAGCCACGTTCAACGATGGTGCTGTGTAGAAAATGAAAGTACAGTTGACATCCAAAATTGTTTATGGATCCAATACCTTTGCGGGACATTTGGTGCCTGGGACTCAGGTCCGGAGGTGTTCGGGGGATCAGGCAGGCGCCTGGTCCCCCACCCGCTTATAAACTTGCTTAACGAACAATTTCCAGCTGAAATAAGTTGGAGGTATGCCACGGGACTTTCTTCATCCCAGTTTGCTCTGTTGACAACTCCAATGACTTACAATGCTATCAGCACATTTCCCAAGAAATTATGTCAAGGATGAGATTCAGGAACGCAAGAAGCGTTTCGAACTATGGGTGAACAGACATAGAAAGGCACCTAAACACTACTATGTATTAATGTTGGCACAGGTCAGGGGTGGACTGGGTCACGAAAAGGTACCGGAAAAATGCACTGAGGGGCCCCCGGAGAAATGTATGATTTTTTTCAACTGAAATAATGCGGTTGCCTTGTAGCTGAGCGATCACGGCAGTCCACAGAGGACATTTCGAGGGAATTTTCGTGTAATCATCAGCGCTCATTCGACAAAAAGATTGTATCGGGGGTGGGGGTGGGGTGGGGAGGGGGCATCGTGAAAACCATAGCTTGGCCCAATGGGAGAAACGTTTGATATTGTAGATTAAAATAATATGGACATTTCGATACACGGGCAGTCTATGCAAGCAGACATCCATTTCGCCTCTTGGTCATTTTCACAAAATTTCATGTACCAACTGGTGTTGAGGTGTATTAATTTTGGGGTCCATTGGGACACTCAATGAGAGGGCTCACTGGAAATTTCCCCGGTGGACCAACGACCAATCCGCCTCTGGTACAAGTGCTTAAGTGGCATGGTAGGAAAACAGTACTCAAAGGTACGTTTGGTAGAGCTGTAGGTTTTTAAATTTCTTGTTCGGTTTCGGTTTTGGTTGATCAGGTGGAGTAAAACCTCGGTTCGGTTCGGTTTTCGGTTTGTTCATGAGGCCAAATAAAACTCAATAAAACTCATTCTTATGTCCGGAGTCATAACGGAATGGCAGTGAAATTGAGTGAAACTCAATGAATGCCCGAAATAAGCTATAATACATGAAGAATCAGGAAGGCCAATATAATAATAACCTAAATATATAGAACTTTTATTGTGCTCGGCCATTTTTCGTGGTCTAACACCTACACGCAACTTGAGGAAAGCTGCAAACACAACTAAACTGAAATGTCGGAAATTCACAGAATGTAGCCTTCCCAGAGTAGTGAGAGTACCCAGACACTGGCAGTGTCTGGGTACTCTCACTACTCTGGGATGGCTACATTCTGTGAATTTCTGCAACAAGAGAGTATTTAATAAAAGACGAAAACCTTAAATTACGGGATGTCGACGGTTTCGGTTTCGGTTTTAAAAAAAAAACTAAAAACCTCGGTTCGGTTTCGGTTAACCTACAGCTCTAACGTTTGGGACTAACGCACCTGTGATTTGAGAAAAATGCTCTTTTTATCTTCATATTTAAATGGTAGAGTGCTGGAAGCCCACATTTGAGCTTTATCGAAAAGTAGTTATCTAAATTTGAGGGATTCATTTTCTGGGAATGTCCTTCATATTGTCTTTGAAGTCAAATTATTTCATCGTTAGGAGTGTGCATTGTTATAGTTTAGGGGAGAGTTCCAATAGGCACTCTCCCATAAGCTGTAACAAGTCAAAGACATGTAATAACTTTTGGCAACAGACAATAATTTAGCACTCTGCCAGTTAACATATTGTGAACAAGGTTTTAGTCAAGTGGGTAAATTTGTCAAATATGGAGCATAAAATGAACACTTTTCTCGATTTTAAGGCTATAGAAGAGACAGATCATACGAGAGAATCTATGGCCTCTGTACCCACGTCATGCTAATGAAGTTCTGATGGATCAAAGCTAATGAATTCCCTTCCAATCTGTCTAAAAGAAATGGATTCCCTAGATCAATAAAGTCAGATATTAAAACATACCTTTTCCTAGAGCTGTAGGTTTTTAAATTTCTTATTCGGTTTCGGTTTTCGGTTCGTTCATGAGGCCAAATAAAATTCAATAAAACTCATTCTTATGTCCGGAGTCATAACTGGATGGCAGTGAAATTGAGTGAAACTCAATGAATGCCCGATATAAGCTATAATACATGAAGAATCAGGAAGGCCAATATAATAATTACCTAAATATACAGAACTTTTATTGTGCTTAGCCATTTTCGAGGTCTGACACCTACACGCAACTCGAGGAAAGCTACAAACACAACTAAACTGAAATGTCAGAAATTCACAGAATGTAGCCTCCCCAGAGTAGTAAGAGCACCCAGACACTGCCATTGGCAGTGTCTGCGTACTCTCACTACTCTGGGATGGCTACATTCTGTGAGTTTCTGCAGCAAGAGAGTATTTAATAAAAAACGAAAAACCTTAGATTACGGGATGTCGAGAGTTTCGGTTTTTAAAAAAAACTAAAAATCTCAGTTCGGTTTCGGTTAACCTACAGCTCTACCTTTTCCATAAGACATTGTGTACAGCCATAGAGCACGATGGGTGAATTTAGTGACGTAAAATAGTATTATTATTATGAGTGTAACACTGCACAATCACACCACATTCGCATACTCTCCAACAACAACGACTCTACAACAGCTACAAACACACACTCACGTGCAACCACGCTAGAGTGGACAGGCAATTGCGACAAATTACACAAAATATGTTCAACGCACACACCCCTACCCCCCCCCCCCTCCCCACACACACACAGAACGGATGACCCGACCGATACCTAATAATCACACTGCAAAATCGATTTACACCACGCGCACACACTTCATCAACATCGACTCCAGAAGAGTTACAAACAGGCACACGCAGTCACGCCAGCGTGGATACGAATAGGCAATAACGACGGGCACAACCACAACTTCCCCAAACAGACGCACTCAATGGTAGCTGGGTTCTACTCGTGGCTTGACCCTACTCTGACCGATTCCAAAGACATTTATAATCACAGCAAGGAACATCCAAGTTTCTTGCTGTGATTATAAATGTCTTATGAGTCGTTCAGCGTAGGGTCAAAACCTAATTTGTTTTCAGTTTTGTACAGCCATAGAACACAATGTGAGAATTACTATTATTATTATTATTAGTGGTAGTAGTAGTAGTAGTAGTAGTAGCAGCAGTAGTAGTAGTGGGTGGTAGTAGTAGTAATAGCAAGAAACCAAAAGAGAAATATATATTTCCCGTGACTGAATTTGAGTCGTGATTGAAACCACCCAATTGGATTCTCTGGTGATAGTATGACGTAGAAATGTATTGATAAAAATAGTGCTGGTCAAATCTCTCTCTCTCTCTCTCTCTCTCTCTCTCTCTCGTGGTCTTTGGACGTTTTCTGGAAAGAGTTTGGGAGGCATGTGTGGCCCTCCCTCGGTACCTACGTCCCTTCAAACAATACATGAGACAAATATTTTTGAAATTTCTGAATTGCATCTGATATTTAGACAAATAGGTTTCCCGGATAGCTTCAGATTGCATTATGCCCGATTTCTACAAGGTATCCACAGGGGAGGCACCAGGACGCACGCCAAGGGAAGATGTACCCCCAACCCAATGTTTTGTACTTCGCAGTATGCCTTAGAGGTTGTCGGTGTTTTGGTTTTCCGGTTCGGTTTCGTATTTTTCTTTTGTGGGAAACCGGAAAACTGACCTACGCGTAAGACCTCGGGAACGCCTGCCGAACGGTTTTAATGTCTGTGCATAAACCGATCAAATTATCTTACTGAGAGGGAAATGGCCTCTGGACCGTATGGACACTCGTCACTAAACGGCAAAGGTGTGAATACGCCATGTTCTCATTGTCTCATTTTCTCCCTTATTGACCCGTTAACCGGAAAGAGTCCATAAGGGAGAAAACATGACAATGCGAACACAATATAGATTAGGCCTACAAAAGTTAAAAATCTGTTTCTCAGGCCCTCCCGCATTGTCTTTTTGGCTGACGCATGCTGTCTTTTTATAAACCAATAGAACCTTAAAACATAAAAAAACCCAAATGGTTTATGTCTGATATTTTACCCAAGTTAATAAAACTGATAAATTTATTCCTTGAATGCAAGATGACTTTGCAATGCTTTAGCCTTCTTGCTCTCAAGGGACGAAATACACCACCACCCATGTTATTCTGTAGATTATGAGGCATAAAGCATAAACCAAGAACATGAACTTTTGATGGCAAAGAAATAATTACAGAAATAAAAAGCAATATAAAAAACCACTCGCCCGCAAGCAATTTTACAAATAATGGCCTGAGGAACGTAAAGTCTAATTTGTACGGCCTTAGATGAACATTATTCATTTTATACTCTATTTTACGTTTTTTTCTACTCAATAGGCTCAGCAGCTGATCCCGTAGAACCCCTCAGAATGGTGAAAGGGAAGTTAGTCTGAACTCAATGGAGATACAGACAGGGCGTTTTGAGCTTTGTGGTATCGTTTTGGTGATTTTGTTTTTCAATTTAAGGCGCTTGCAGTCTTATTTGCTACAGTTAAAACTAGAAGTCCTGTCACGAACTGTGCGCTTATCTAGGCTTAATTGCGCGTAGGAATTGCGCGCAATTGCCATATCGAATGATATCCAAAGCACGACAGGTTCTCCTAGTTACTCATGGCAAACACAGGCAATGTTTCTGCCAATGGACCTCCGGGTTACCCGGAGGTCCATTGGCTGAAACATTGCTTGTGCACAGGCCATTTGTACAGAATTTGATAGCCTAACTATGGTCATAACGCGTAGATTAACGCGCAGATCGACGTGCTATTTGCGCGCATTTCATGACAGGACTTCTAGTTTTAACTGTATCTATTCTCAACACACAGAAAAGTTGAACGGAAACCGGATATTTTTTCCTGAAAACGAAATCGAATCTGAAAAACCCAAACACCCTTGCTTTAGTTTGCCGGCTCTATATGATGCTAGTACCTTTGTTGTAACTCCTCCGTCTACTCGCCCTCTCGGGAGTCCTAACCTCAGCCCTGGGGCCTGGCCGCTCTTAAATAGAGCTGTAGGTTTTTTTAATTTCTTGTTCCGTTTCGGTTTTGGTTTTTTCAGGTGAAGTAAAACCTCGGTTCGGTAAGGTTTTCGGTTTGTTCATGAGGCCAAATAAAATTCAATAAAACTCATTCTTATGTCCGGAGTCATAACTGAATGGCAGTGAAATTGAGTGAAACTCAATGAATGCCCGAAATAAGCTATAATACATGAAGAATCAGGAAGGCCAATATAATAATTACCTAAATATACAGAACTTTTATTGTGCTTGGCCATTTTTCGAGGTCTGACACCTGCACGCAACATGAGGAAAGCTGCAAACACAACTAAACTGAAATGTCGGAAATTCACAGAATTTATTTTTTTTTTAGGGTAGTGAGAGTACCAAGACACTGCCATTGGCAGTGTCTGGGTACTCTCACTAGTCTGGGATGGCTACATTCTGTGAATTTCTGCCGCAAGAGAGTATTTAATAAAAAACGAAAAACCTTAGATTACGGGATGTCGACGGTTTCGTTTTCGGTTTTTTAAAAAAACTAAAAACCTCGGTTCGGTTTCGGTTAATCTACAGCTCTACTCTTAAATAGCCTATCGCCTATATTTTAAACTCAATCGTGTGGAATATGTCAGTTGGTCGGAAAGCGAACCTACGGTAGCTACGGTTCGCTATTCAACGGACGGAAATATCCCAGACGATTGGATTTAAAAGTACCAAAACATCCATTCTTTAAATCAATTCAACAAATGTTTTCACAATCGGGAATTGATTGGACCGAGTATTAAATTGATATTACAATACTGTTAGACACGTTTGTAAACTAAATACTTGTAGGAATGATCAAAGACTCACCACGGCTGTAATGTTATCTTTGCGCCGCGTAGTTCCACCTATTGTGTTAATATCATGGCGACTACGATACTCATTAATTGGAATATGTATAACTAGGGTATGCCGGTACGAAATAATAACTAATAATATATTTGTAAGTATGGTTTAATATATTCTCTGGTTTTCTAGGAACCTGAACGGGAATGAAATTAACCACAGCAACGGGAACCGGGATTTTTCCCGGGTAATATCAAGCAAATTTATGAGGGTAATATGACGCATTTATTTTAATGATAATGAGCCTATTTCCTTGGCAATCTCTCATCTTCAAACGGAAAAGTTCTTTTCCAAAGACAAGTATGAAAACACAAACCCGCTTCAATCTCGTCTTTATTTTCAGAATCACTCGCATTGTCACCTCTACATTCTCCAACATCAACACCCTCTGCACTGTCGTCACCAGTCTCCTCTGCTGTAAGCAGAGGAGACTGGTGGCAGCTGTGAAGAGGGTGCTGATGTTGGAGGACGTAGTGGATAGTGAGTGATGCTAGTGATTCTGAAAATGAAGACGAGTTTGAACTTTTGAAGCGGGTGAATATGATCTTGCTGTTGAAAGAGAGGGTGGGGTTTGGGGGCAGAGTCACCCAGCACTGGCTGAGAGCTACAGTGATTTGTTGAAAATGTTTCGTCAGAAATCAAGACTAAAAATTTCAGACGGGGAAGGGCTGAAGAAATCCTACAAAGTTTCAATTCAGAAAACTTCAGTTCAATACACAAACAGTGCCACGCTTCATTACCGGTTCCGTACTGTAGATTTCCCGGGTATGGAGCCGACTTTCGGAACCGGGAACCCGGGAATTCCCCTTCCCGGGATTAAACCCTATTTGTGAGTAACGGGACATTACATTCCATGTACGGTAGTCTGCGCGTAAACTCCACGATAAGCGGGTAAACAAACTGCCCATAACCTAAGATTGATTTACCTTAATTTTTTGAGGGGATTGACGTCTGTATCAACATCTATGACTTTTTAAGAGCTCAGCTAATATTATTTAAAATGTAGCCGATAATCTCAGCAAAATGAGAAACTCCACATGACTCCCTAACCAGACACTGGATGCCGGCCCCAATTATACAGTAAAGTATAGTTAGTTTAAAGGCTTTACCGTCTATCTGTGAGGACAGTTCACAATAAACGCTATCACGCGTTCTATCTAATTCTCTGAATCTACACCCAGGCTCTGGTAATTGCATGTGATGTAAATTTATTAATTAGAATACCGTGATGTTATGGTTAGTGGCAGATATTTGCCGTTAATGACAAATTGTTTGCTTTCGTCTGTGAGTATTTTGTATCCCAGCTTAACCATGGGGTCAATAACATTTCGAGAATGGATCGCCAGGAGGCGACTAGCTTCTTTCAAGTCTGTCTCGGCGTTTTGCGATTTAAAATCTACAACGCCTCTTCACAAACACCACCATAGATAGAAGAGTGACGAGAGATGAAAACGTTCGGTAAAAGAACCTATCCTCTTTTAATTTTAACAGGTTTCTTCTTTGAACGGCCTAGCATTAGGCACCACCTAGTCGTAGGACAGAACAAAACACTAGGCGAATTAGTAGTACCATGGGCTACCCTTAGACCAACATGGTTACAGACAGTCCATCATATACTACCGTACTAAACAGACAATACCGCTTTGTCTTGCATTACGTAGTACCCATAGTACATAGGTACTCCGTGGCCTCAACATTATATTCAGTGATTTCGTATTTCATCCTGAGCATTGGTCTCATTCTAGTTAGTCCATGTATCTGTGTTTATTGTACAGCTTTGCTCACATTAACTCTTTTGTCGCGGAATAAACTGAGAAACAGAATTCTTAGCGCCTAATATTCATCAGGAATTTTACAGAAACTATAGGTTGTTCGACTAAAACGTTATTATTTTCAAAGATGTTCTATTGACAGTTTTTCAAATGATTTTCTGTATATATTTAAATGGCACCTTTATACTTTCAAGGGACGATAATGTCGTTCATGGACAGGACATAAATGGTGCATGAAACATAGGAATACGTATGTTTGTTCAGCCCTTTACCCAACGAATCCCCCCCCCCCCCCCCCCGTCGTAATATGCAACTTCAGCAGTTGAAAAAATATTATTTTTCAAAATATTTCAACAAAACCATATCATGTGACCCCTCGTTGGAACGATGAAAAATTGCAAAATGCGATGAATGTTTTGTTACTTTATCGCAACGCTCGCATCGAACGTAGTGAGTAAATACATTATTACTTAGTTCTCGTTTTTGACATCACATTCTTCCTGCAAAATGATGATGGTGGGATCACGTGCTCCCACCATGTGTCCGTCCATGAACACAATGCACACAAGGGCGATGCGGTGTTTGCACAGAATATTTCTCTGAAAATTATTAACCCTTAATAATTTAGAAAACGTTTTTGCCCGGACAGCTCCCACAGCTTACCGTCCACTACTCCGTGCAGTAGCGGCGCCTGAAAAAATGTTTCACGGGGAGGCAAGTGGGCAGGGACGTGGCGACAGGGGTGGGTGTGTCACCCCCAATCCTGGTCAAAATGTCCTATAGTTGGAAAATCGGAGAGCAAGTCATGAGTAGTTGGGAATTCCATCTATATGGATTTTTGAGCCTCTTTGTTGATGCTGATGTCTCCCTTACTTCCCAAAATTCCAACTCGGTTTCAAATCGGCTAAGATTCCAACTGTTACTATTTGCAGCTACAGTGTTCGCACTATCGCGCTTCATAAGAATGTGATGTCAATCGCTACGAAATTTCTATAGTATCGTTTACTCGTATCGTAATAAAAAAAATTTCCTCGAAATGCACTTCAAGAAAATCACATCATGTTAAATCGTTATCCCGAGTTAATTCCACCATTCACAATTACAAAATGATGAAACATCGAAAATTGATCATTCATGTATAAGATCTGATTTAATGTTAGGACAGTGTGAATTGTTCAAAGTTCTCAATTTGGGCATTTGTTTATCACATATTCAATCCCCAGAATAATACCAAATAATAACAACCTGATAATTCTATCACAAATGTGTTGGCATTTCAGTAATTATAGAATCCATTTTCTGCCCCCTTTCATGGCTTCATTTTCAATTTTTTTCTCGGTAGTGAATTTCCATTGAGGGGGTTTTCCCCTCTCGCTCCCTCCCCCTAGTTGGAAATTCACTACCCTACACCCCCAATCGGAAACCTCTAGCCACGTGACATTTCAGGATCATGGAATTGCATTCAGATACCCTAGACTTCCAGAAGCGTATGCGTCGTTGCTCTTGTGGAAAAATTGTCAGAGTCAGTGGTACGTGATACCGCATTGGTGTCGACTGAAAAGGAAGGTGCAGTGTGTGCCCCTTCCTACTTTTTCATACATTTTGGCTCCTCTTCCAAACGTTTGCTGATTGAAAAATAACCCAAGGTGGGTTTGTTAATCAGCATTTAATTATTATTATCATTTCATCCTTTGCATGACCAAAACAGCACACGGCATTTGCAAAACCATTTCTGAATGAAATAACTAAACATTTTCATGTTTTGACACGAAACTATAGCTTACAACATAGCTAGTTCAAATCAGAGGTCATAAGCTGTTATTACAAAATGTTGGTGGCTCTACCAACCCAGGCCCACAGTTTAGCTCCGCCAGTACAGCAGCAACATCAACAACAGTAGTAGTCGTTGCACGTGGATTTGGAAAATTACACTGCAAAAAATATAGGTTCTCTTCAGAACCAAAACTTGTTCTAATCTTGTCCCTGAGATTGAACCAGTTCTGCTTAAACAGTATTTATGTCAAATCAAATAAATTTATAAAGATTGACATTAAATATTAACATAATTAAACATAAATTGAAGGGGTTTCAGCCGTAAGTTTAGAGCTCATACGAGGTTGTCTCAAATCATTAGTAAGCAAAGGAGATATGAACAGTTGGCATATCGAACCAGTTTTGGTTCTATACAGAATGGCATATCGAACCAGTTTTGGTTCTATACAGAACCAAAACTGGTTCGATATGCCAACTGTTCATATCTCCTTTATTTCAAAATGTTTGGCGACTGTGTTGAATAAGCTCCAAGTTTACTGCTGAATCTACTTCAGTTCATGTAATATTCTGTTAAAATTGAATGCTAATCTTGGTAAATTTATTTGATTTGAAATAAATACTGTTTAAACAGAACTGGTTCCATCTCAGGGACAAGATTAGAACCAGTTTTGGTTCTAAAGAGAACCTATATTTTTTGCAGTGCAGATACAATGTTTCTCGTTGTTGTCGATATTGTAATTGCTAAGCACGTTGAATGGTGATGCAACTCCCAAAAGCATACTTTTATACAGAAATGCCTTACCACATGTCATCAACAAACATATCTCGATGGAATTTTTTTGCAAAGAGGTTAGAAGGTTTCCAATTAAAAGCCAGGGGAAAATCGAAGAGAGGAAAAATCGAAAAGTCTGTAACGAGAACCTGATGAATGTCTGTGTTGCCTAATTAAATATTTTGATGGCTATCCAATGTGTCATGCAATTTCAATAATTGCTTATCGATTATCCATGCACATAACATGGAGACTAATTAGTATGGGCATTATTATCGTTACATAGAATATATAGAATAAAACTCTCTTTGAATCTATACGAGGCCGCATGCAACGCTGTTGCAACATGCGGTTGTCCACTTCCTCTGGTGATGAAGTACCATTGGGCGTTAAATCTCGCACGTATGCTTGTTTGGCAGTGTGTGAGAATAGGTGCATGGTGAGAGAGGCTAAGTTTAAGGGTGCGCGCGTGTGAGGGAGTCTGTCTTTCCAACCGTGTGAGACCCTAGACAAGAGTCTCCACAATGATTTCCTTTCTTTTCTTCATGTCCCCGCAAAGAAAACAATGGGTTAAGGTTGTCTTCTTGATTTCGTGTGGACTTATTTTGTCATAGTTTGCTACCGACTGATAACAAAAGAAAAACAAAAACTTAAGTCCCCACAACGACGGATAGACTGGGAGTGTGTTGGGGAGAAGGGGAGAGAAGGAGAGGGAGAAAGAGAGCGACAGCGCGCGCGAGAGAGGTAGGGAGAGCGGGAGAGAGAGCGAGAGAGAGAGAGAGAGAAGAGAGAGAGAGAGAGAGAGAGGGGCGGAGAGGACACGAGGGAGAGAGGAGTGGGTGCATGCAAATGACAGAGAAAGGACATGAGAGAGGGGGAGAGAGATGGCAGAGTGAGAGAAGGAGCGAGATAAAGAGAGAAGACAGAAGACACAAAGAACATGAGAGAGAAGTCATGGAGAGAGGGGTATATGTACATGAAAGAGGGAGAGGGTGTGTGTGTGTGTGTGTGTGTGTGAGAGAGAGAGAGAGAGAGAGAGAGAGAGAGAGAGAGAGAGAGAGAGAGAGATATTTGACCCTTTCAAACTGGTGTGAATAACATTGTGCGTGAAACAAGTCAATATGACGGTAGGATTAGATTATTACTGAATCTTCCTGAATTATAAATTACATTTCACCTGGTATGAACGTGCAAAGCCTTGTATTAAAATTTATCAGCCAGCTACACGCCATGTAACATATTTATTATGTCGAATGTCCATGTAAATCAAGGGATTAATATATTTTCACAAGAAACAAAGAACGACCGGACGTTTATTTTTTAGAAAACACTATTGACAGCACCACGCACAATCATCAACAGTAACTTGCCGGTACGTATCCTTGTTGGCAGCAAGGCGACGGGTACACCATCGCATACGATTTTCTAGTCCGTCTATCGTACACGTATTTCCCTGCGACTCGCACCGTTGCACGGTCACACTATATGTACGTTTCCGTGGTGTCAAAGCTCTCCGAACGGAGCACGTATAAATTGAAATATGAAAATGGGGCCAAGTCATGGTTGGACCCCTGTACTGAGTATGCCGTTTGACCTTTTTACCCATACCAAACTAGAATTTGCAATAAAAACATTGAATTAAAAGTCAAAATATTGGGAGTGGCAGTGACTCAGACGTTAAACCAATTGAAAATTAACTCCTAGCACTCTGGTAATATTTCAAATTTTTCGTCATTAACTCCATATTGCCCACGCAGCAAGAAAAATTTAACAATTTATATCTTGTTGGACAGAGCTCAATGAGCTCTGTCAAGCAAGATATAATTTTTTAAATTCTCAGCTGCATTGTGGGAAAAATTTGATGCTCAAAACTTTGGTAGTTTGACATCCGAGTGCAGAGGGTTTATCATCTACATAATATTCATAAGTTCACTATCGTACTGGGGAAAATATAAGACACGAGTAACAAAGATACACACTAGTACTGAAATGATTAACCGGATAATCGGTTTGAAACCAGTTAGCTACCTAACCGATTCGAAAACCGTCAACCGGTTATCCGAAATATCGATAGTGACCGTCATTCCACGTTTAAAACGTAGTAAATCTGCAGCTTCTGTTGTGATAGATTACACATCGAAGCCGCGTTGTATATATTGAGCAATAATCGACTTTGGCGTTCAAGACTTCGTTAATGCTCGGCAGTTTCCGCGAGTAATGAGTAATCGCAGAAACTATTCCGTAGTGTGTATACAAACAAACGTTGTCGAGTACTCGACAACGTTCGTTTGTATACACACTACGCAATAGTTTGAGCATACTGCTTTCCAATTTCTATAGTTTTGATCCCATATTCAGTGAAATAATGGCCACGGATAACCGAATATTATCCGGTTATAGCTCTCGGTTAGTGGGTTACGAAAATGAGCCAACCTTTTCAGCCCTAATGCACACCTACCTTCTACACTTCCTGGAATCCGAAAAATAACGTAGTACATGCATAATTATGTGTTTTTTGATTTGGCCTTGACCTTCAAAATATTGAAACAAATGTATACGATTGGATTCGGTCCATCAAAACATGGTGCACCTTCCATTTTATTCGGTCGGACGTAGACGAAAATGTTATCGTACACGTAGGCGTGAACACCCCAACGGACAGCTATAGTTTTCATTTCAATCCGATGACGTATACGACTGCCGTATCAAAAATCGTCGCTGATCGAACTGCGATATTTGTTTACAAACTAACACGTGTCTCTAGAAGCACATCTGAAATACACACCATTAGATACATTTACCATTATTACCACCTGAAAGGGGTTAACAAAGTACTTTTAAACGTTAAAACAATCACATTTTATCTGTTGAATAATCTGTACAGAAAATGTTCGCTTCAGCATACAAAATCGATAGAATCATAAAACAATAAAGAACTTTTGTGACTACAAATAACATTTCATGTGAGTTACCTGGCACTCCGGGACCCTTAGATAGTATTCCAGCGTTCTGATTGGACAAACTTCCTTTGGGGCTTAGTAATACGGAATCACCCCCACAACTGCACGATATATTCGCTCATTTTTGTATACAATAGTGTGTGAGACGATAGGGCACGCGATATCTTACTGGTAAGCGCATTAGACTTTAACCCCCTGATACTTTTATATGTCTTATAACGAACGGAATCAAACAGTACCTTGATACTTTGTGGTCATTTGTTTTGTTATTATTTTTTGATTGTTTAAAGTTTTAACCTCAATTCCTATTTTCTCCCGAATTGTGCTCAGTGACAACCGTTGAGCCAAATGTTATCGCAGCTTATAATACTAATATAATCCTGCTGTCAGAACCCCATAAAGGGTTGAATGCAAGAAGTCACTATCAGGGCTTTCAAAAAAAAATGAGGATACCAGAGCAAAAGCCAACACGTCCGTTGCTTATATTTCATATTCAGTGAAACACAAATAATATTTTTATATAAATTTGTTTTATTACAAATTATTGGAGAGTGCCTGAGGGCACTCTCCAATAATTTGTAATAAAACAAGTTTTGAATAACAAATTTAGACCACCAAAAATAATCTAGCCCTCAACCAGATAATCACTTATGTGAAAAATATCTTGTTATTTGTACTTTCCGACGTTTGACGTCGCATTTTGAAAAACGTTGAAGAAAATGAATTTCCAGTGACGTTTGAACGTCAGGATAATTTAAGTCTCAGAAGGTTAAAACAGCCCCATCTGCGTTGTGTACTGCGACATACTTACTGTACGTCGATTAGTCATCTGCCTTCAAACGCTGGTAAATCAGCCTCTGCCTCGTCTGCCAATTATTCGTCGCTGCTCGGCTGTTCTCTACGGGTATGCCGGCTTCCTCCATCTGTAAGCGTGGCTATCAGGATATGACCATGGCAGTGGAGTAACTAAGGTATGGCAGGTGTTTACGTACCCTGGGTGCCACATGAAGGGGGACGCAACTGAGTAGTTTCTACTAAAGTCAGACAAGCCATCTTCGAATTGTGAAAAAGAAGTTTCTTCCGATGTATGATCTGTCTGATTGTCATGGGTGAGAACTGAGAAGCGCTAGGGTGGCCGGATTGTTAAACAACTTATATAAATTAAGTAAAAATACAGTACTGGGAGCAACGAAACGGAATACAACTTAGTACCACTATTGAATCCCAGTGCCAGCTGACTGTAAGACCATTCTACTGCGCGAACTAGGGCTGTTGTGTTGCTTTTCTGCCTTCCCTGTTTTTACTACGCCTGTCATGGTTTTTACGTCTCAACGGAATTTCAGCCTATTTACATATCAACAACTAAAGCGAGCTCGCACGTTAGTTGTGGCTATTTATTTTTGAGGAAATTCTTTTAAGATAGAAACAGCATGCCGTATTATGTACATATATATGCGTATGCCACAGGCGCCATTTTCCGCAGATTCGCAGCTGGAGCCTGGTTGTTGAAAGTGTCATCAAACCACAAGAAACAAATAATAAACAAACGGACTACTACCCGGCGAGGCAAACGCTATTTTGGGATGTAATCATCACCCCAATCCATCCTCGAAATTGACGCCCCGTCTCCATTTTGTAATTGCGTTTACATAAAGTCTCCAGCAGTTAAAACTCACCGGGGGATCATGTTGCGTTTTCATCAAACATGGACGCGTCATCATCATCAATCGTAGAAATTAAATTATTTATCTTTTATAGCTATGGTTTAGCGTCTTTAAAGCTTGTATCTGTGTACAATAAAATACGCAAGTCAAACGCCTCCCAGTGCAATGCATCTGGTTTATTCTCCAATATATTGATAATGTCACAACATTTCACAATTCCCAGGGAATTTACCAGATATTGCAATTAGTGGAAACTGGGATGAACGTTCACTCAAAACGCATGCGATCGAGATAGCACTCACGCGAGTAGTGTACCCGTGCATGTATTTGGGAATAATATTTTGACCTTTTGAAGACGGGGAGCCTTTTGTTCGGACCAGGAACATGATACGTCATAACCTCATTAAGTAGGATGGCAGATAAGTGAATGTGTTGGGAAGGCCAATCAATATTTTCAACGTGCAGCCCGAAGGCTGCACGTTGAAACTATTAATTGGTCTACCCCTAAAAAATGAACATGGACTCTTTCGACTGCTGCCTTTGAACTGACTTGGATTATACCACCAGTGTTCAGAGGGTTAACCTATCATAAAACAGGATTCGTAATATTCATATTCTTGTTTTGCATGTGACCTTGTGACTTTGTTACTTGTAAATATGGGTTTGATGTTTATAGACACGCACACAAATACATGTGTATATTGACATTGTCTTACTTTAGTGGATGTGAGTGGCGGAAAACGGTATGTGTTAATGTATGTGCGTGAGACTAGGTGGTGTGCGGGGCTCTGAAAGCACTAACTGGGGCAATGTCGGTATGTGCGTGAAACTAGGTGGTGTGCGGGGCTCTGAAATGACTAACTGGAGCAAGGTCGGTTAGCATTATCTCCCCTTTCAATTTAGTAATAATAATAATAATAATAAGGACATTTTATAAAGCGTAAATACACAAAGTGCTCTAAAACGCTGTACAGTTAAATAAACAATGAGCTCGTGACTATCAAGGCAATATACAGACTGGGAAAGGTGTGAAGGCCAGCAGGTAATATACTGTCAAAAGCCTCTCTGAAAAGATGTGATTTGACTTTTTGTTTGTATAGTGGAAAAAAGTAAAATACATGTAAGCTTTTCCCCATGATTCCCTTTAGTTTTAGTAATAGTACAACGCCTTGCTGTTGCACAGACCTTTGGATTGTTTTACCCTTTGCCTTACACAATTAGAAGATGGCCCTTGCTAGAAATTTCTTGAATAATTGAAAATTTTCATATTTTGCCTCAAAACATGAACCCTTAAATGACCGAGTTCGTTGAGATCATTCGTAGTGTTCACACTGCCGGGTGCCAACAGAACTAAAACAATTCATTTTGCACCAAAGATACAGCATTTGGTACCAAAAATACATTTTGGTAAGTCTCATAGGTTTTGCGTGTGTCGAACGGTAGCTCAGTGGTTGCAGCATTGGACATCAAACCGAAAGGTATAGGGTTCGACCCCCCACCAGGTTATCTGCGTTGTGTGCTTAGACAAGGCACTTATTCCCGATTGCCCACATTGGAGGCACGGCGGTGTTGTGTACTAAGATGTACTGCACGTCGATGGTGCACTTGTCTTCAACTAATGCTAATCCTGTTTGCACGGAGTTATTACGCTGGAGAGTATGACAGTTGCTCACCGTTGCTCGGTGCTTCTCCCCAGGAACTCTGGCGTCCTCCACATGTACAACTATCCGTCAGAGGTGACCCTGACTGTCGAAAGTTACACCCCAATAAAAAAAAACATCAGTGCGTCGTTTTGGATAAAAGTCCGTCTGACGACACGGGCGAGACAAAATTCACGCCCGTCAAGTGATCTATAAATACAGTACAGTCGCCGTGGATTGGTCGTAATCCACACGTGATGTCCACGCATGCGTTCACCAGGTAATAGAAGTCATCATCAGCAAAATTTTAATTAATGAAGCACCGTGTTGTACCCGGTGCTTCATTAATTATATTTTTGATGATTATTCCTAGAATTGGTGTTTGGAATCTAATATTATTGCGTCCGTGGAAATATTGCCCACCCGTGAAAAGTGACCAGTCCACGGCGGCTGTACTGTAGCAAGAATAATCAGGCGTCCTTGGTATGTTATGGGTCAACTGAATTAACATTTTCCTTAATTCATCTGATTCTTCTGAAAACATTTCTTTGTTACTTAATTTTTTTATGTCGCTTAACCGTTTACCTATCATGAAAAGTAGACGACACTTGCAAAAAATTCTTGAATAACTAATTTGTTTCATTTTTGGTCTCAAACACATAGGTTATGACCCCTCATTGGAACGAGCTCGACGAGCTCGTTCCAACGAGGGGTCATAACCTATGTTTTTGTGACGAAAATGAAAAAAACTTATTGAAATTAACTGGCGATTTTTGAAAATAGTGCTGGCCGGTTTTGTCCGTTACGTTGGGTAGAGGGTTAATCTTTTTTATAATCGTTTTGGTAGATAAAAAAAAAAATTTGCTACTTGTTTATTTGGAGTGAGTAAACAGTGAGTAAATGATAAACCTGAAATTATTTTGCAAAATTTAATAATATCCATTTACATTTTTATTGTCTATATTTTTATCATTTGTGGGAGGTTTTGCTAAGTGCCAGTACAAAATTAAAATATCGTTCTTTGAGTGTAACAAGGTACCATCTGCAATGCAGATGGTACCTTGTTGCAGCCAAAGGACGATACATGGTTTTATTATATGTTAGCCTGTGAATTATCGCAAATTATCTAAAATATATTTCTCGACATCTATCGACACGATAGATATCGAGAAATATTCCTCAGTAGCTTCCTAAATGACGTTACGCTACGCCGCATCACGTCGCCTCGAAGGAAGATGAGCTGATCTTTGTTATTGTTTTGAAACGTACGCATTAGGGGTCGAATTGGGCTGAATATTGTGCAATAAAATATCTCGTAGAATATAATAAAAAAAAATATACTCATATACTTCACGTGACAAATTTGCATTCTTGATTACGGAACTATTTATAACAGAATGGCTACCGCTTCTCGTTTCGCGTCAATAGATACGGCCGAATTCATCGAAGCAAAAGAAAATAAACACACTCTGAGGAAAACCTCAGGTCATCTAAACCCTCTTCAACGATTCGTGTCAGAGAAGCACATTAGGCGTACAAGTTGACGTAGCTACTATCACTCCGCACATTACAGGGCACTTGCACGCTTGATGAAAAACGTCAGCTTTTTCGACGGCGATAAACACATTAATCCTACGAGTACGGGCTATGGTTTTGCTTTTCGTGGTATATGCTCAAAGTATATACCGACACATCACCCGAAAATTTATTTATTTATTAGGGTTTAACGACACTTTAACAGCCAAGGTAACATCGTTTCGGTGACAGTTTAACGGAGGAAGGTGGAGTACCCGGGAGACCCACCGAGCAACGACGAGCAGCTGCCAGCTCTCCAACATCGTAACTCCGCACTGCAGCACAGGCAGGGTTAGATAGGTTGAAGACAAGCGCACCATCGACGTGCAGTATGCCTTAGTACACGGCGTCATCGTGCCCCCATGTGGACAATCGGGGTTGAGTGCCTTGCCCAAGGACATACGGCGGGAGTCCGAATCGATCGCTCAGACGGTCACCCATCCAAGGACTAACCAGGCTCGACGTTACTGAACTTCGTTGATCTGACGAGAACCGATTACCACAACGCCACCGCCACCCCCCCCCCCCCCCGATCACCCGCAAAACGGTTTAGCTCATTATTTTGCAGATCAGAAGGATGATTTAGAAGCTATAAAATTGTCGTATATAGCCTTGCTTGATAGGAGGTTGAAAACGAAGCTCCGGTAGTGTCATAAAAATGATCCATCATAACTTGATGGGTGAGATGAAAAAATCTCACCCTCGTGGGCCAGATTGTTGGGCTGGACACTCGGAAAGCCTCGTGTCCGACCCTAAAATCTGATCCCTCTGGGGAGATTTTTCTATCTCATACACCAGGTCATTATGTATTATATAAGTCATGCCTAATAATAGCCACTAATGAGGGTGACATTTTCTATTGCGACATGATTTGCCACTTTTACGACCATTAAACTCAAACGTTAAAATCGATAGGGCACAATCGTTCAAAAACACCAGGAAGTAACCACTGAGAAACGTTGTTACTTCACTATAGTCAAGCTTTGCAGCTTATCATTGGCACTGACTATTAGCTACAAAAGTGTTTTGATTCTCAGGCGATCCATCATTGAGTTTGAACCTCCTTACTGGACAGTGTCTTCCAATATTAGTACAAAGTCAGAGAGACCCCAAATGTTTTACATTTTTGATTGATGCATATTTATTTAGTTGCGTCTTCAGTACGTTTACCTTCTTACAATGTATAGGCTCTCTCCCATAAATTGTAACAAGGCAAATCCCCATAGATTAAATACTTTTACTTCAAAGACAATACGAAGAGCACCGAAAGGATATGAAGCCTTTGATTTGCAGTACCTACAGTTTGTTTTTAGAGGAATGTTTTATATTTCAAATTAAAAATGAATTTATTTGTATAAATATGCACTTTCTAAATTTCTGTGTGTAAAAAGACATCCGAAATCCTCTCCATGTTTACAAACTTTTTACAAAAGAAAAATTAAAAAATAAAACCCTCCCTCCCTCATTGAGTTGAAAAAAAAATGCCCGAGAATCAATATATTCGTTTTGTGAGGCCCAATGAAAGAAATAAACAATGACACGACGAGTGAAAATTAAAAAAACACTTTCAGTGACAAGATTCAATAGGTTTTGAAATGCTGTTTCAAATAAAATATTTTATCGAATGCTGAAAGACATCTATATACATACGTCACCGGGGACTTTTTTTACAGCGAGCGCTCAAGACAAGAATGCATTGCTTTAACAACGTAAGTCGAAGCCTTATAGAGACAGCGAGACTCATTACTGGACTAGTTTGGAAAATGCCAATAGAAGCTGGAGACTCGTATAGGATTATCTGTAAACTCAACACGTGGTCTTATTTTCCATAGCACAACGTATGATTTCCCGGTGGAACTACTTTCTCGAGAATATTCTAATGAGCCATCGTAAAACTAATTTTGTTAAAAATCACAATATGACCCTTTGCATTTAGTTTTCCAACAACACCAAGTCGTTTGCAGGAGTCAGTAAAAATACCCAACTCACAAAACAACAATGAGTAATTCATTAGTTGGTACTGTTGTAGTACTGAAGGTCCTCCGCAAGTATGTAAATGTGCATCTCTTGGGGCAATGTTTTGCCTTAACAAGTTATTAGAGCTGGGCGGTTTTTCGTTTTCCGATTCGGTTCCGGTTTTTACGGCAATGAACTATAATCCTTACATGGTAATATTCCTGTAGTTGGATTATTTTTTATATTATGCTAGTAAATTTGTTTATCCAATCAAATGAAGTTACTAAGAGACATAGACTCCGCAATATTAGGTTCAGGATGGCTGAAAAGCACCCAATATTAATTTAATATTAGGTGCCCATCAGCCATTTTGTTTTATCATTATATCCACACGCCTCAGCTTTTAATCTACACGTACGTACATGCTGCAGCGCAGTCGTACAGGAGACCCACCATATAAAATAGCCCCGTCGTATAAACATTGCATTCGATTGAATGAAACTGTTATAATAAAATGCCAAACCAGCCCAAAACATTGGCGGTTACAGAACAAGTCACGAGTGATTTATTAGAATGCGGAAGCAAAATTACTCCCCTTGTTACGTATGTAAACATCGTCTGCTTTGTTTACATTTTTCTAGAAGTGCGCATCATTTAACTATTCGGTGAGTTAACTTCCCCGGTGACATTTTAGCATGCCGTGCATAATAAATACGTTACAGGGCGTTTAGTTGGCAGATACAGTGTCATATACGGCGAAGAGAAAACAATATTAGGTGAGGCTTGCCTCACCTAATATTGTTTTCTCTTCGCCGTATATGACACTGTATCTGCCAACTAAACGCCCTGTAACTTATAATCTTTCGGGACTTGAACCATCACATTCGGAACAAATCAGGTTTATAGCACCCCGACCTCAATCTGTCATCTTCAAGGCACCATTGATTCGATTCGAGTTCGAATAATAAACGTGATTCGATTCGAGATTCGATTCAATTCGAAAATGTGTAATTCGCTGAGCCCTAGTATGGAGGTGATGCTCCCCCTCCTGTTGGTTTGGGTCTGTGGAAAAGCTTTTAATTCCTTTGAAAGATATTCCCCCAAATGCCGTCATATGAAGACTGTTTTGGGGCGCCAAAGATGGTCAGTTTTCACCAAGAGTGGTATGTCATGATTATCTTGTGTCATTTCGTCCACAGATGACCCAAGTTGATTGTAGAATTCAGGTTTTTAAGAAACCGTGCAGAAGAGATGGACGGTATTAGGATTTTGAGTTTGGTATACGTTTCGGTATTTTTAGGGGACGAGGGGGGGGGGGGGGGGGGTATACCTCGGTTCGGTATTCGGTTTCTGACTTGGCTGAGATTTACTGATAGTACCAGAAGGAAATTCACATTAGAAAAATTCAGATCAAGTTGTTCTTGGATCATTCAATCACAGTACTACAACTACCACTGCCTATGAGTTCAACAATGGAATATTTTAAAAAAAATTGCCCAGCACAAATCATTTGTGACTTGTTCTAAACGCACTAATCTTTAAAGGACTATTTCAGGTATTCGTGATCTCTGAGCATGAGCCGTCAGCATGCCATCTTTAGGAGGTCCTGTTGACAATAGACATATCACCTGCGCAGTGATCTTTAGTCGAGTCTTGGCTGTCGAACTCGTTCTAGTGTGGAAGCTAGAGCAGGGTAGTTTTCCTGTTCGGTTCCGGTTTTTGTGGCAAACCGCAGGACACAGAAAACCCCGGTCGACCGGTTTTACTGTGTTTGTGTGATAAACTGGGACGAGACGAGGCAATGAGGGGGAAATGTAACAATGGGAACACAACACAGAGAAGATGACCTTTATTCGTTCATTATGTTTTTCTGACTCAATAGACTTAGCAACTGATCCCATAGAACCCCTACAAATGATAAAAGGGGAGTTAGGATGAACCCAATGTAGAAACACACTACGGGTGCGACGGTATGCTTCCCTAACGATACAATACGCATCACAATTCAGTATGCACGATACGATATGTACCATGATACACATGAGCTCATGGCATGCCACTACAGATGTCAGCGACTTTGGGGACTGCATGTATTCATTTTCAGTAGGTTACTTGTATTACAAATTTGGATGCACTCCTGAAACAATAGGTACGTGTAACTCAGTCAATTTTATAACCAATCACATTAAGTAATTCCAGGGTTTGATTTTATGACCCATTTTCCAATGCTTTTTTCTCTCACAAAATATGTTCCAAACATTTAATCCCTTATATTTTGTTTGACAGAGCTCAGTGAGCTCTGTCACACAAGATATAATGGATTAAACAAATAAATATTTAGTAAAATAGATGGAATTCGCCAAATTTTGGTTAACTGATTAAACCCTTTAATGGCACATTTATCACTATCAATGCAAAAACAGGGGTTCTCTGTACCAGTTTTCAAAATCCAAGAAGATGTTTTCTCTGATATTATTTATTGTATCGCGATACACTGTGAACAACGATACGTATTGAATCTTGAGCAATATATCGCGATTCAAGGATATCACGATTAATCATTGCTGCCCTAATACACACGGACAGGACTTTTTGTGGTGAGTGACGTTGTACAAACTATAGATGATTTTTCGAAGTTAAGAATTGTTATTTGTTATACAGTACGTGGAGAGTGTATTATCACTAAATCACTCGCAGAGTGGAGATTCCACCCAAGCAATAATTGCAAATTTGTTCCAAAGCATAACCAGCACAAGCAAAGTTTCAGCCAATGGACCTCCGGGTTAAACCCGGAGGTCCATTGGCTGAAACATTGCTTGTATTTTTTGTCGATATGTACAAAATTTGAAAGTTATAGCTTGGGTGATAACTCTACTCCGCGGGTGATTTAGTTACAATCCACTCTCCACGTACTGTATGTTCTTAACACATAAAAACACTGGAAGGAAACCCGAGTTTTTTTCAACCCGAAACGAAACCGAAAAATCCAAACCTCACAGCTCCACATATTATCTTCCTTGCTCACTGGCAGACAATCTCCGTTTGTGGTCCTTTAGTAATATAGCTTGAATATGACAAAACATCCGAAGAGTTAATCTTCACTAGGAACACAGTGTCATTGCTATCATTGAGTCGGTGGCTTATATAGCTTTATCTCTTTTACCATAGTACTTACTAACTGAATTCTACTCCCCACCACCCCACCCTCTCACCTATACCACGATACAAATACACAACGATAACAATCAACACCAGGGTCCGACATGAGGTGGACCTGACTGTCGAAAGTGCCGTTAAACCCCAATAAAAGCTGCAACACAGACTCGATGTTTACCTTTGTGTATGAGTCAATTGCACTCAGGGTTTCGATGTTGGAACGGTTAACACGGGGACGTGGCGACAAGGGGACAAACGTTCCTATAGTTTGAAATTCGGAGGTCAAATCGTGAGTAGTTGGAAATTCCATCTATCTGGATTTTAGAGCTTCTTTGGCGATGCTGATGACTCTTTTACTTCCCAAAATTCCAACTCGGATTCAAATCGGTAAAAATTCCAACTGTTATTATTTACTACAGTGTACGCAATATTGAGCTCCATAAGTATGCATAATGTCAATCGGTACGAGATTTCTATAGTACGTTACTTATCGTAATAGATAAAATCCTCAAAATGCACTTCAAGAAAATCACATCATGCAAAATCGTTATCCTGAGTTAATTCCATCATTCCCAGTTACAAAATGATAAAACATCGAAAACTGATCATTTCTGCATAAGATCTGATTTAATGTTAGGGCAGTGTGAATTGCTCAAAGTTCTAAGCTTCAGCATTTGTTTAGCACACATTCAATTCCCAGAATAATACCAAATAATAATAACCTGATAATTCTATCATAAATGTGTTGGCATTTCAGTTATTAGAATCAATTTTATGCCCCCTTTCATGGCTTCATTTTCAAAATGTTTCTCAGTAGTGAATTTCCAACTATGGGGAGGGACCGGGAGCGGGTGTAGGGTAGTGAATTTCCAACTAGGGGAGGGACCGGGGGTTTCCCCCCCGGTCCCTCCCCTAGTTGGAAATTCACTACCCTACAACCCCCCTCCCCAATCGGAAACCTCTAGCCACGTCCCTGGGTTAACAGCTGTTCCTTGGAGGTATAGAAAGAAGGTTAAGATGAAGAAGAGACGGATCGAGTGCTCTTTTGCTGTTTTAGCCGAGTCTTTGTTCCAGCCAATAAGTGAAACTAATCCTAAGGTAAAGTTATCTACAGATCAATACAAGACTTTCAGTAATATGTCAAGTAAATTCCCCAGAGAACAAATAGTGATGTATTATCTATCTGTTGATGTCGCCACTACTCTATTATATGGCAGTATTCCCATTCGTATCCTAAAATTCACGAAACAACCCAATTATGATCGATACAAGGGCGTGGAGACCAAATCGATACGGCCCAGGGCGAATGTGTTTACATTTGGTTTTATAATTCTGCAGTGCCTGAGATAGCGTTCTCGGAGGAGGTGGAGTACGACCATACACTTACGCAATGCAAAGCAGATGAGGGTATTATAGAAGATGTAACCCCCGACGACCTGGAATAAGGTCACCACGACTGTCTGCAAGTAGTATTTCATTGAATCTGACCCTAAGCAATCATTTTCTGTCTCTCAATGGTGGAGATGGACTACAGTTAAAACTAGAAGTCCCGTCATGAATTACCGCACATGGCACGTCACTCTCGCGTTGACTCCGTGCTATGGCGATAGTAAGGCTACCAAATTCTGTACATATGCCCTATGCACACGCAATGTTTCAGCCAATTGACCTCCGGGTTTAACCCGGAGGTTTATTGGCTGAAACATAGCTCGTGCTTTTTATTGATAACCAGAAGGAGCTGTTGTGCTTTGGATGCCATTCAATATGGAAGTTTCGCGCAATTCCTACCCGAAATTATATCAAAATAAGCGAATGCTTCATGGCATTACGTGTAGTGTTAACAATATTATTTTTAAGGGAATCAAATATAGACGGAACCGAAGTTTTATCGACACAGCGTTTCTATCTCAGCCCCTGGGAATGTTCAGTTGGAATCGATTGACAGAAAATGTTTTCGTAGCTCCGGAGTACAAATGCCTGAACTTGTGAGAAGCAAAAACAGAATTTATGTAAACAAATTAGAATCATGTGCTCATGAACTTGTATAAGATGTCTAGATACACCAGGTACGAACAGGGGGAAATTTTCTCCTGCTCCACCTCCAGCCGAGGAATTAGTTTTCTGTTTTACTTTCTGTCACATGTACAGTTAAAACTAGAAGTCCTGTCATGAAATGCGCACAAATAGCACATCGATTTGTGCGTTAATCTACGCCTTATGGCCATGGTAAGGCTATCAAATTATGTCCATATGGCCTGTGCACAAGCAATGTTTCAGCAAATGGACCTCCGGGTAATCCGGAGGTCCATTGGCAGAAACATTGCCTATCTTTGCTATGAGTAACCAGGAGAACCTGCCGTGCTAGGGATGCCATTCGATATGGCAATTGCGCGCAATTCCTACGCGCAATTATGCCTAGATAAGCGGGCAGTTCGTGACAGGACTTCTAGTTTTAACTGTACCCTAACTACTGTATACTATTAAATCAAGTCAGAATGGCTTTAAAAAACGACCAGAAAACCATATGTGATATAACGGTTGTTAGACGGTGGAGAAAAATATTAGTTCCATGGAATTCCACTCCCTCGACCATCCAATAGGCTAAAAAGGTAATTTGGAGGCTGAATTCATCACGGGAGCCACCTTTTATCGAATTTTTGATGCAGGCAAAATTTAAATCCGACTAAAGCTGCTCGATGGGCGGCATCATGGGCCTGACCTCTGGATCGAACCGCCCACTGGAAAATCTCCATGTACATCAATCCATTAATGGCAAAAGCATTGTGTCGTGCACGGGTATCGAAGTTCAAGAAAGGAAATCTAGTTGAGTTCTGAATAAGAAATCAAGTCCTGACTGCGTTTGTTTTTTCTTGGGGCGGGGGGGGGGGGGGGTGGTAGCGGTTCGGTTCGGTTCCGGTGTTTGCGGGAAACCGGAAAACCGAACGACAAGATCAAGCAAACACCGATCGAATGATTTTAATGTGTTTGTGCATCCACTGATCAAACTATCCAATTGGGATATAACTGGACGAGTGATCCGTATGGACTCTCCTCACTCAATCTATGTGGCAAAAGGGGATGGATACGCCGTGTATCCATTGCCAAAATTTCTACCTTATTGACACGTCCACCTTTTCTGACTGAAAAGGCTTAACAACTGATTCCTTAACCCTTTATCCAACGTAAAGGCAAAAACCGGCCAGCGCTATTCACAAAAATCACCATCTAATTTCCATTATTTTTTTCACTTTTTATCTCAAAAACATAGCTTATGACCCCTCATTGGAACGAGCTCGTTGAGCTCGTTCCAATGAGGGGTCATAAGCTATGTTTGTGACGCAAAAAATGAAAAAAAAATAGTTATTCAAGAATTGTATTTGCAAGTGTCGTCTGTCTTTCGTGTCAGGTAAAGGGTTAAAACTCTCAAGTTCCTGGGGAAGATAGGCTGAACCCAATGGAGATACTTACAGATAGAGCTTTTTGTATTGCGTGGTATCGTACAAGCTATTGATGATTTTTTCCCAAGTTAAGGAACATGAAATGTTACTTACTATATCGTCCTGTGAGAACCACCAGGTTCTATCTTCTACTGGAAGGTAGAACATAATGGTTCTCAAGCGAGCATATGTTCTGAACACATAGACAACTGAACTGAAAATTTAAGCACTCTCCAAAGGTTGTACCAAGGCAAATTCGCATGAGCCAACTGTAACATCAGAAATCAATCTAATGTTCTTCCAGCTAACAGAAGGAAAGTAGCGTTACATATGGGCCAAAGACTGGATTGTGAAACACACCTGGTAGTAGAGTTTCAGTCCAGACACTCTATGTCATAGGAAACGATTATTCTTAATAAGGTAGCTCTATGTAATTGCTTTGCTGGAGTTATTCCACATTCCTGGATTCCATGACATTTTCAGACTGAAGAGTCCATGTATCAAATACAAGTTATTATTGTCACCCTACTAAGGCATTTGTTATGAGATAGGCATTTACTTCTTCAGTTTTGTTTTCGAAAAATGGTTGCCAAGTATCTGAACAAATAATTGCATTTTGCACACAAAAGAAATGGTCATTGAAATGACAATAACGAACGAGTCGTTCAAATTAGATACTTAATGCTCAAAAGTCTCTAAAAGGCAAACCCATACCCCGTCACAAATTCCATATATATATATATTATAATATCAGTTCCATTGAATTCCACTCCCTCGACCATCCAATAGGTGGTTCTATCCCCATCGGCGTCAGAGTCTTTCATCCTAAAAATGCATAACAGAAGTGCCGAATTCTGTATTCTATACCTCAAGCAGGGAATTTCAAAAGAGATTGATTCTCACTGATTTCATCTGCATTACATGGTATAATTCATTGTAAACAGCTAATTCTGGGGGATACCGAGTAATTTCGTGTGGACTGTGCCAGCTCCACGGACGCTCGACCTGCTAGCATGCCTTTTGGGGGGCTTGTCGGTAGCCGAGTGGTCTATGGCGCTGGTCCAGTTTCGCTCTGCGATTGGTGCCGCAGAAATGTACTCTCGTCAAGGCAGTGGTTCGATCCCCATCGGCGTCAGAGTCTTTCATCCAAAAAAATGCATAACAGAAGTGCCGAATTCTGTATTCTATACCTCAAGCAGGAAATTTGAAAAAGAGATTGATTCTCACTGATTTCATCTGCATTTCGTGGTATATTCATTGTAAACAGCTAATTCTGGGGGATACCGAGTAATTTCGGGTGGACTGTGCCAGTTCCATGGACGCTCGACCTGCTAGCATGCATTTTTGAGGGCTTGTCGGTAGCCGAGTGGTCTATGGCGCTGGTCCAGTTTCGCTATGCGATTGGTGTCGCAGAAATGTACTCTCGTCAAGGCAGTGGTTCGATCCCCATCGGCGTCAGAGTCTTTCATCCTAAAAAATGCATAACAGAAGTGCCGAATTCTGTATTCTATACCTCAAGCAGGAAATTTGAAAAAGAGATTGATTCTCATTGATTCCATCTGCATTTCGTGGTATATTCATTGTAAACAGCTAATTCTGGGGGATACCGAGTAATTTCGGGTGGACTGTGCCAGTTCCATGGACGCTCGACCTGCTAGCATGCCTTTTTGAGGGCTTGACGGTAGCCGAGTGGTCTATGGCGCTGGTCCTGTTTCGCTATGCGATTGGTGCCGCAGAAATGTACTCTCGTCACGGCAGTGGTTCGATCCCCATCGGCGTCAGAGTCTTTCATCCTATATATATATATATATATATATATATACAGTTAAAACTAGAAGTCCTGTCATGAAATGCGCACAAATAGCACGTTGATATGTGCGTTAATGTACGCGTTATGACCCAAGTAAAGCTATCAAATTCTGTACATATGGCCTGTGTACAAGCACTGTTTCAGCCAATGGACCTCCAGGTAACCCGGAGGTCCATTGGCAGAAACATTGCTTGTGTTTGCTATGAGTAACCAGGAGAACCTGCCGTGCTTTGGATGCCATTCGATATGGCAACAGCGCGCAATTCTAACGCGCAATTAAGCCTAGAAAAGCGCACAGTTCGTGACAGGACTTCTAGTTTTAACTGTATATAATATATATACAGTACAGTCGCCGTGAACTGGTTGTACAGTGAAAACTAGAAGTCCTGTCATGAAATGAGCACAAATAGCACGTCGATCTGCGCGTTAATCTACGCGTTATGACCATAGTAAGGCTATCGAATTCTGTACATATGGCCTGTGCACAAGCAAGTTTCAGCCAATGGACCTCCGGGTAACCCGGAGGTCCATTGGCAGAAACATTGACTGTGTTTGCTATGAGTAACCATGATAACCTGCCGTGCTTTGGATGCCATTCGATATGACAATTGCGCGCAATTCCTACGCGCAATTAAGCCTAGATAAGCGCATAGTTCGTGACAGGACTTCTAGTTTTAACTGTAATCCTCGAGTATGCAGTGATGTTCAAACATTCTTTTATCAGATAATAAAAGCCATCATCAGCAAAATTGTAATTAATGAAGAACTGGTGTACCCGGTGCTTCATTAATTAAATTTTTTGATGATTATTCTTAAAATTAGTGTTTGGAATTCAATATTATTGCGCCCGTGGAAATATTGGCCACCCGGGGAAAGTTACCAGTTCACGGCGGCTTTACTGTGTACAATTCTGGCGATACAGATTATCCAGATGGAGTAAGTTTTGGTATGAATTCTTCTGACATTTTCAGGGGCCGTACAGGAAATGGGATATATTACATGCTTTTAATACTGCAACGAGTATTCAGAAATAGCCTGTTATGTGTGAATTATTTTGACACATTCAGCAATACTGAAGACTGATATCATCGACGATCTTATAACTTAAAGGGAGTCAAATTCACAACGTGTCTCTTGTCCAAACTATAATACAAAGCCGTTGGGTATAAATTTCCAAAATTTAAATACAGATGCGCAGAATGGCACACACTTCCTTTATCTCAAATGTATATAGTGAGAAATAGGCAAACACAGAATATCAGAAAAGATTTAGGAGATAAACAAATTTTGTTGAGTTAGACATTCGGGAATTTGACAATGAAACTATTTATTAACGAGCCCAAATTCCCGAATGCCTAACGAAAGAAGAGACGTTTATCTCCATTGTGGGTCCTGTCGTCGTTAGAAGAGAAACTATTCTCCAAGCCCGTCTTATTTGAAGAAAAATAATAAAAAAACCCCTGTCATTTTCGATCTCGGTATATTTGCCATGATCGAATTTATACAGTTAAAACTAGAAGTCCTGTCATGAACTGTGCGCTTGTCTAAGCTTAATGGCGCGTTAGAATTGCGCGCAATTGTCATATCGAATGGCACCCAAAGCACGGCAAGTTCTCTTGGTTATTCACAGCAAACACAGGCAATGTTTCTGCCAATGGACCTCCGGGTTACCCGGAGGTCCATTGGCTGAAACATTGCTTGTGCACAGGCCATATGTACAGAATTTGATAGCCTACTATGGTCATAATGCGTAGATTAACGCGCGGATCGACGTGCCATTTGTGCGCATTTCATGACAGCACTTCTAGTTTTAACTGTAAGGTTGCCTTCGAAACACGGATGCTAACAACCGTTGACATGGAAAACTACTCCGGGCTGTGTTCGATCTGTGATAAGAGAGGTTTAGCGCCGTTGCTAGCGCGTAGCGTGGATACAGAGATGTTCTATTTGACCCGCTTTCGGCAATTAGAACACGGTAAGAGTGGATTTACCTAAAATCAGAGCACGGAGCCGACCGGCAGTCAGCCAATCAAATTACGGCTTCAGAAAGAACAACGATGTCGAATTTATCTGATGAATTACAATTGGGTATAAAGCTATTGTTTCGCGACGATGAGAGTTTTTATCACCTCATCAGTCAAGAGTTATGAGGAAATAGACGCTGTTGCGGGCCGTTTGTTTTATCCACCTTCTGTTGAGTTTGCGCGCAGACGACCGTTCATTTACTGTGACGTCCCTTTCCTAACAAAGATATATAGTCATTCGTGCTCCAGTTCTAGATATTCCAATCAATACGTATTTAATTCGACTTGAAAACATGCGTCTTATTAACACTATTGGTGGGACTACATGGCGTAATCATAAAACAACAGCTACATGTATGATGAATCTTCATTCACAATTATTTATTAACCAAACGTGTCTAATAATGTTGGTAAAGTCATTAAAGATTCCGCCATATCAAGTTTTATTAAGAAATATTCCTTGTGTTGATTTAAAGAAATTAATGTTTATGGTATTCTTTTTAGATTCAATCGTCCGAAATATTTCAGTTGGTCGGAAAGAGAACCGTAGGTTCTCCTTTCCGACCAACTGAAATCTTCTAGACAAGATGAGTGAATCAAAATTAAGGTTTAATTAATGTCGGAAAACCGTAGGTTCTCCTTTCCGACCAACTGAAATCTTCTAGACGAGATGAGTGAATCAAAATTAAGGTTTAATTAATATCGGAAAACCGTAGGTTCTCCTTTCCGACCAACTGAAATCTTCTAGATGAGATGAGTGAATCAAAATTATGGTTTAATTAATGTCGGAAAGCCGTAGGTTCTCCTTTCCGACCAACTGAAATCTTCTAGACGAGATGAGTGAATCAAAATTAAGGTTTAATTAATATGGGAAAACCGTAGGTTCTCCTTTCCGACCAACTGAAATCTTCTAGACGAGATGAGTGAATCAAAATTAAGGATTAATTAATATAGGAAAACCGTAGGTTCTCTTTTCCGACCAACTGAAATCTTCTAGACGAGATGCGTGAATCAAAATTAAGGTTTAATTAATATCGGAAAAGGGACTTTCACAGCTCCAGGTGCTAAAAGTCAATCACGATACCCGAGAAAATCATAGACCAGGTATCAATGATTGCGTATTATAGTTCATGAGATTACGGCGAATATCTATTTCTTCCGAGACCAGCATAACCGTTGGAACAATGGCTAAATCTCTCGAACGGGAATTTCCCGGTTACCGGTTCAGAAAATGAGTGCTAATGCCCAGGGAAATTCATAGACAAGAATCGGGAATCAAGGTTGCTTCCCGATTCTGTCCTATGAATTTCCCAAGTATCGGGACTGATATTCAGAAACGACAACCGGAAAATTCCCGTTATCGTAACTGACTTTCAAAAACGTTCTCGGAGTTATTTATTTATTGATGTTTTAGGTCACATATTTATGCACAATGGCTAATCATGACCGTGACAGTTTTACGGGTGGAGGAAGCCGGAGTACCCGGAGAGAACCACCGAGCAACGACGAGCAGCTGTCAGCTCCCCAACATCGTAACTCCGTACTGCAGCACAGGCAGGGTTAGACTGGTTGAAGACACGCGTACCATCGACGTGCAGTACGCCTTAGTACACTGCGTCATCGTGCCCCCACGCGGGCAATGGAGATGACGTGTCTTGCCCAAGGACACAACGCGGTTGCCGCAGGTGGGATTCGAACCGAGGACCTCTCGGCTTGCCGCCTACACCTCTACCTACTGAGCCACCGCGCCCCCTTCTCGGAGTTAAACCCTAATCAAAATATTGCCTGTTTAATGATAAATTTATTCCAGGCCATAACAACGTCTCAACATGATTTGTCTCGTAGATGAGAGCTTGGGTGATTATGTGCAATAAAGTGACAAAGTGAGGGTACTTTTTCAACTGTTCATCCCACATGATTATTGCAACGTCAGTGTTTCGCACACACTAATTCGAGCAACTAATTGATTTATTGTCAACATACATTCACATATGTCTAGAAATTTACACTGTGCACGCGCACAAAATCATTTCAAGGTAAAAATATCGCTGTCGTCAATTGTGTACTCGAAGACAATTCAATGGTGGGTATTGTGAAACTTCGACAGAGTAATGCGTTCAGGTAAAAATATGATAGTAACAATAGAAATGCCATTGTTGTTGTCCGGTCGATTTAGTCGATATGCAACTGAGCTTGATACAACGAGAGATTGTTACCACAGATTATTCTTCTGAAAACCTTACCTGCACAGTAAGAACTATACATGTGATTTCGTCAACAAACAGACGACTCAAGGAGCGAGAGATATTCACTCACGCACTCGCCATTCTCGTTCGCAACTCATATTGGACGAATTACCATCGGCCCTTCATTTGCTAACATCTCACTCTGTACAAAAAGCTGTTACACAAAGAAGCAATGCCATCGCTGCGTTTTATTTTTTTATTTATTGGTTTTAATGTCACACACTTATGCACAATGGCTAATCGTAACCGTGACAGTTTTACGGGTGGAGGAAGCCGGTGTAAAAGGAATGGAAGTCCGTAGGAACGTTAGTCCCTCTGGACTATTATTCCGCGGAATTATAGTCCTAGGTCTAACATTTCTAGGAATAGTAGTCCGGCAGACTACTATTCCTAGAAATGTTAGACCTAGGACTATAATTGCGCGGAATAATAGTCCAGATGGACTAATTTTCGACGAGCAACTGTCAGCTCCTCAACATTCTAACTCTGGTCGAACTCCACTCAAACAGGGTTACAGCGGCTAAAGACATGTTCACCAACGACGTGCAGTACGCCTTAGTACACGGCGTCACCGTGCCCCCATGTAGGCAACCGGGATAAAATTTCTTGCTCAAGGACACAACGCGAGTCGTCCCGGACGGGGATCGAACTCGGAACCTCTAGCATAGAAGTTCAACAGTCTACCACTGAGCCACCGCGCTCCCCATCACTGCGACAGGTTTCTGACCAGTTTGCATTTCCAAGAGAGAGTGATGGCTCCAGTTTATTCAAAGCGTTTTTCATTTTACAAGGATTGGTGAGAAAGTTATACAACTTATATTAACACCTCCTCTTGGCCGAATAGTGCTGGTATGTGAGATAACCCCCGTAACGTTAATTTCGGGACCTCGTGCTCTTCTCGAATACTATGAAGGAAGCTTTATCTTAAACGGAGTATGTCTCTCTCTGCATAGGTGACAGCCATTTTACGCCCCCCCCCCCCCCCCACGAAAGGTAAAGATACCGAAAAACCGAGCCTATACCGATACCATGGGGATACCAAAACAACGAGCCGAACCACTCGTTGAATACCAATACTGTCTGCATTTTAATTTCGCCTACATTCGCTGTTTATAAGTCCCAATTGAGGCTTGATAACAGTTGAAAGGTTCATTTTCATGACAGGGATGGTTGATTTTCTTTTCAATTATCTAAATTCTCAATGAGCTGGGCAGCTATCCTGAATTCCCACTAGATTGCAATCTGTACACATCCAATTGCTTAACCCTTTATCCAACGCAGACGATATCAAAATTTATTATTTTAAATATCATCTTTTTAATTGTTTCAAAAAATTTCAACAAAACCATATCATGTGACCCCTCGTTCGAACGAGCTCGACGAGTTCGTTCCAACGAGGGGTCACATGATATGGTTTTGTTGAAATTTTCTGAAAAATAATATTTTTTCACCTGCTGAATTTGCATATTACGCGGGCGGATGCGGGCGATTCGTTGGGTAAAGGGTTAACAGTGATTTCTAACATCCAGCCAAGACCTGAGTAGAAATCACTGCCCAGGTGTTTTGTCTATTGTCAGCAGGCCCTCCTAAAGACGATATGGCCAGGGCACATCTCTGAGATTGCAATAGTCTGAAATAGGTCTTTAAACATTGAGGTGCATTCAGAACAAATCACAAAATTACTGCATATATGATTTGTGGTCGTAAAAGAATGTCACTGTTGAGCTAATTGGCAGTGTCATTTACAACATTGCGGTAGAATGATACCTCAACTTATTCTGTTTTTCCTAATGTGAATTCCTCTTTGGCACTATCAGCAAATCTCAGTCAAGTCAGATACCGAATACCGAATCGATATCGATGTATACCCCCCCCCCCCCCCACCCCCACACAAAAAATAAAACAAAAACCGATACCGCCCATCTCTACCGAAAGAACAGTACGCCGCGACATCATCAAACCCACAATTTATGTTGACAAAGAGAGTGTTCAGACACCTCGAGAACTTTCCCCGACCGAGAATTGATCCCGGGACCTCTGGCATGAGAGACCAATGCACTTAAACACTTGTCTAGTCTAAGTGCTTCTAATGTAAGCCCTGTACGAAAACAAACACTTTTTATTGCTCTGAGACCGATGTTTGTTTATTTACTTTATGGTGCCGGCAGTTTTACGGATGGAAGCTCGCATGCTACAGTTAAAACTAGAAGTCCAGTCACGAACTGTGCGCTTACCTAGGCTTAATTGCGCGTAGGAATTGCGTGCAATTTACATATCGAATGGCATCTAAAGCAATGCAGATTCTTGTGGTTACGCATAGCAAGCACAAGCAATGTTTCAGCCAATGGACTTCCGGGTTACCCGGAGGTCCATTGGCTGAAAAATTGCTTCTGCGCAGGCCATATGATAGCCTTTCTATGGTTATAACGCGCAGATTAATGAGGCAGATCGACGTGCTATTTGCGCGCATTTCATGACAGGACTTCTAGTTTTAACCGGTGGAAAGGACTACTTACCAACGGTGAGTAAATGTCTGACTCACCAACTTTCTATCCCGGCACATTCAAAATTACCGTACAACCGCTGTTGACTGGTCACTTTCCACGGGTAAGCAATATTTCCACGGATGCAATAACATTAGATTCCAAACACTAATTATAGGAATAATGATCAAAGAATTTAATTAATGAAGGATCGGATACAACCCAGTCAAACTACCTTACTGTAAGGGAACTGGACTAGTGGCCACTGTGAACACCCGTCTCTTAGTCTATCCTGCAAAGGGTGAATACGTCGTGTTCTTCTTGTTACATTTTCTCCCTGGACTCGTCAACAAGGGAGAAAATGTAACACTGAGAAATAATATGAGGTTATATAATAAATAGAGGATATGGAATGAGTGTTTTTCTCATATTATATTTATGAAACGAGTCTAAGAATTTTCCGTTTTGGCGAGCCTCTATTCTATTATCATATGACACATACACGCACAAATTAGCCACTTAGTATGACTTTTTAACCCATCACCTAACTTGAGTTGCAGACGGCACTTGAAAACAACATCCTCGTGTAACTAAAAATTTTCATTTTTCTTCCAAAACATAGGTTATAACCCCTCATTGGAACGAGCTCGTCGAGCTCGTTCCAATGAGGGGTCATAACCTATGTTTTGGAAGCAAAAAGAGAAAATATAAAAAAGTGAATGGCGTTTTTCTTGTAGGTAAAAGATTAATACCATATAAACCACTCTAAATAGGACAGATGACGTAAATTCTCCCTACTGAAATTATGCAAATGTGACCCAGTTGTATTTTGTTCAGCCAATCAAAATGTCCATATTTGAAATTGACCAATGAAATCTTTCAACCCCAATTATACAAATTATGAAAATATGGCCCAGTTGTATTTTGTTCAGCCAATCAAATTGTCTAGTTTTCAAATTGACCAATGAAATTGACGGAAGGTTTTATTTATCACTGATTAATATGAAAACAAACTAGCAAATGTTTTAAAGTGAACAAAATGGACGAGTCATATGATAAATAAACGTTATTCGTTTGGTGCCCTATTTTATGTTTATTCTGACTCACTAGGCTCAGAAACTGTTCCCCTAGAACCCCAAGGAATGAAATGAAATGAAAGTTTATTTTGCAGTATACGTTTACATGGAACTGTAACAGGAGGAGAGATAAGTGCGGGCGCTGGGGTTCGAACCGTATACCAGCAACTGTTCCCCTAGAACCCCAAGGAATGAAATGAAATGCAAGTTTATTTTGCAGTATACGTTTACATGGAACTGTAACAGGAGGAGAGATAAGTGCGGGAGCTGGGGTTCGAACCGTATACCTCTAGCACACAAAGCGACCGATTTACTACGAAACTAAGAGATCCGGACCAACCAGGCTGGTTGGTAAATGGCTCTTATACCTCGACCGCTACACTACTCTCCCCTTCTTTTGAGGTTCACCACATGTGAATCTCACACAGGTTCCTCCATCAGAGCGGTCGAAACACCCGCAGTGCCTCCTACTGCTGAGGATCGGACGAGCCCCCAAATGTAACAGGAGGAGAGATAAGTGCGGGAGCCGGGGTTCGAACCGTCGACCTCCAGCGCACAAAGTGACCGATTTACCACGAGACTATGAAATCCGGACCAACCAGACTGGTTGGTAAATGGCCTTTATACATAAAAAAATGACCCGAAATTGACGGTTTTCGAGTCAATCCACATGTACGTAAAGAGGATAATTAATGTCAGGTAATCGACCGCAGGAAGAATACTGTATGTGTACTATATCCGACCGTACTTTCCATATGGTCGACCGCAACATAAACACTTACGAACAGCAACATGGAATTCTCTGATTCCTCATAACATCCGCGAACCGATTGGTCAAGGTGTGAATTTCCAAAAATTGAGCCGAGACTGATTAAGTTTTACCCACAAATCCTACCAATTCCACATAGGGTACCGCTAACCTGCTCGCTAGCACAGGAAACCAAAGTGACTCCAGAGAGTTATCTCCTCGGTACAGTTAATGGTATACTGGGACGATCTAATCCCTTTATAAGAGCACCGATTTAAGAATATGACGTGGAAGACAATTCTACTAGTTTCTTTCTATATTATTTTGAATGTTAGTTTACCCGTGTATAGACCCTACGCTGGGAAGCCATGCGACTCTTTAAGCGCCGTGTGATGCTTTCATGGCGCCACGTAGCGTTTGAAAGCATCACACCATATGTTCAAATGGTCAAATGACTTGCAGAAAAGTAGAGAAATAAAGGTACACAACATGGAAACAGCATACCCCTGGGTGCTGTCTTTCTGCTATTCCCATATTAAAATATAATTAATCCTGACATCAAAGTTGCAAACAATATTCATCTTTACGGGGTTCATGGCGGTCACTTGTATCACATACTTATTTAATTATTTAACCCCTTATCCAGCGCAAACAGAACACTGTTTTCACAAGAAATGCTCTTAAATAGGATTTCCATCTATTTTGGTTATCAGTCCTTTGACTTTCAATCCCCGCCACAGGGACAAGACCATGACACTCAACGAAATGACTCAATGAGCTCACTACAGTGAGAACCCATAGGCCCCCATATCGGAGGCAAGAACAGAAAAGAAGAAACCCCGCGTTTCGATCTTTGCGAACAGTGCAGGTTAGAAGCGGCTATTGCGCTAGGTAAGGGGGTCAAAATTATGCAGAAATTGCATTACAGGAATTGCATTACCTAATCAACAAAGCCTAGGTTCTAGAGGTTTGACATCTGAATGATGAAAGGGAAGTTAGGTGGTATCCTACAAACTCAGGGATGTGGCTAGAGGGTTTCTGCTGGGGGGGGGGGGGGGGGGGGGGGGCACCGATGTAAATTCCAACTGTGAGTGGTTTCGATAGGTGATTGAACTGCAGCGCTGGGTGATATCTTTTAACCCTTTACCCAAACGAATCGCCCGCACCGCCCGCGTAATATGCAAATACAGCTACTGAAAAAATATTATTTTTCGAAAAATTTCAACAAAACCATATCATGTGACCCCTCTTTGGGACGAGCTCATCGAGCTCGTTCCAAAGAGGGGTCACATGATATGGTTTTGTTGAAATTTTTTTTTAAAAATTTAAAATAATGAATTTTGAATCGTCTGCGTTGGTTAAAGGGTTATGAACTCTTCTGAAAATTTTCACTAGTCCTGAAACGGAAAAAGCATCATTTATAGTGTATCAGGGTCAGAAAATTTACCGGATTGGTGTCAAGAGTCGAAATTTGGAGGCCATGTCAATTTTAGAGTAGGAAATTTGAAACTCAAGTTTCCAGTTGGAAATAAAAGATCAAAAATTTCTCATCATTAGTTGGAATTTTAATATTTTTCATGAACAATGTTAATTTATTGAATTTCCAACTATTTGATTTTTGACCTGGGAATTTCCAACTATTGAAAACAATACTCCTAGAAGGGGGTGGGGGAGACACCCCACCCCACCCCCTGTCGCCACATCCCTGTACAAACTATTGATGCTTCTGTTCCAAAAGTCCAGATAAAGGGACCAAAGTAATAAATGGATGCCAACCGAGTATGTAGTGTTTTCTGAAGCTAGCAAAACTGATGAAGGCCTTTGGCCGAAAGCTTTTAATAGAGCAATTTCTTCATTTATTGATGCTTCTTTTCCAAGTGTTATTTACTCTTTGTTCTTAACGCGTAGAAAAATTGAACCGAAACTAAGGCTTGCTTCCCGAAATCGAAACCGAATCAGAAAAATTCAATCCTTTCAGCTCCAGTACAGAGGAAATTAAAAGGAACATACTCCCCGAACCAAGACGGTATTTAGGCAGGTCCCTGCTTTACAATCTCTATTCTAACCATACTTCCTGAAATATACAGAAGTTGTAACTCGATTCTGAGGATCACTGGGTACTTCGTATTTCTGCGTTATTCATCAAATTGCTGGTGTCTGGTTGTCAATAAAAGGTCATGATCCGTGAAATTGCTTTCCGACATTCAAAGTGCAAAAAGCGGATACCTGTTAGCAAGGAATTAATTCCAAGCACATTTCAAAAAATGGGTACGACACGCGAAATTGTTCAGCCTTTATGGTTTCCTTGAGAGTCTTTGAAATGGCATGTTTCTGATCTCGGTAATTATATTTCAAGCGAATTACAGAATTCAGTGCTTTAGCTTTTGACGTGCAAGCACCAATACGTTCACACCGCCCTTTTGATAGACGGCTTTGGTGAGGCATCAATAATTAATTATATTAAAGATCATTCGATGTTCATTCGAAAACATATGTGTAACTTCAGAAATGAAAGGGAATAAAATCGATTTCCGGTAAGCAAACTTTAGTGCAATAGTGGTGTTCATCTGATATAGACGTCTTCTTCCGAATCCACAGGCTGTAGCGGGGTCTGGGTTTTGAAACTGACTGGGAGGAGGGGGAACTCCTCAAAAACATTTTTATGCTTCCTGAATCTCTGTCAAGTATTGTAACTCTACAGGCTACATGTATGTATATATAGGGTTTTGAAATTGACTGGGAAGAATATAGCTCCTCAAAAACACACTTTTATGTTTCAGAAATCGCTGACAAGTCCTGCAAATCTATGGGCTGTAAATATGGTGTACACCCTAAAATCAGTTGGGTTAAAAATTAACCCAAATCAACTGGGTTGAATGAATATGAACCCAAATGGGTTCATATTCATTCAACCCAGTTGATTTGGGTTGATTTTTAACCAAACTGATTTCAGAGTGCATATTCATGAACTCAACTGAATCATTCAACCCAGTTGATTTGGGTTAATTGTTAATCTAACTGATTTTAGAGTGTACTATATTTTGGTCTTCAAACAAATTCATTGCAGTAATGGAATGCACTATGAGGGGACTTATAGAAGTGCAATATTTGGAGGCACTCCCCTCATCAAACCATTGAACCTTCAAAATACGATTTCCAAGAATCAATAAGAGTTTTTATTCTATTTTGTTGAGTGTTCCTGGTCATATTTTCCGTCAGTTTCACTTAAGAGATGGCAATATTATCTTTCGAGTTGACTGCGCAGTTAGTTTGTTTGAATCTTCCCTTTACTTTGACTCTCTTGGAATCATTAACTTTGCTTTTCGAGAATCAACTATGGAGACCCAATACGTTACATTCGTTATTCATTTAGTGTTTTCAAAATGTTCCATGTTGCCTCTTTTTTTATCTTCTTTGCGTTTTTGACGTTAGCCACTAAGACTACCATAGGCTTGTGCAAAATTAAGTGCAAGATATCATCTTTCTCACTTTGGAATTCTACATTTTTGTGAATGGATAAGGCAGCTCTGTACATATTCATTTGTGTTTGCTGTTCTTTTTATTGGAAGATATGAATTTCGATGACAACAGCAAATGTAGCTCTGTTAACAAAAAGAAAAATTCTTTCAAAGTTGAACAAAAGGAAACTCAGCGGTATTTTGTTCCGAAGCTAAAGATGCTTTCTCAACATTTACCTGCTTCTGGGGGTGCGAGGGGGTTCAGTGGTTCCGGTGTAACAGGAATGGAAGTCCGTAGGAAAATTAGTCCCTCTGGACTATTATTCCGCGGAATAATAGTCCAGAGGGACTAACGTTCCTACGGACTTCCATTCATTTACACCGGTACTGCACTTCAAACCGAAAGGTTCACGATTCGAACTCCCACGGGGATAACCGCTTGTTCCCTTGGACAACGCACTTAACCCCGATTGCCCGCATGGGGCGGGATAGCGCTATGTACTAAGCCGTCCTGCTTGCCGATGGTGAACTTCTCTTCAACCAATACTAACTCTGCTTAAGTGGTGTTAGTGCACTGGGGAGTCTGACAGTTAATCGCCGTTATTCGGTGGTTCTATCCGGGTACTCCAGGCTTCCTGCACCCGTAAAACCCTCTGACACAAAGTAGCCCTGGCTGTCGAAAATGTCGTTAAACCCAAAATAAAACACTTGCTTCTCAACTGAACCTTCTTCGCGCATCTAATAATTAATTTCAAGGGAGATAACTTTATCGGAAGTCGATTTTCATAGCGATATAAGTCAGCGATGTAACCGGTATAAATGGACTCTTAGTGTTGGTATGTGTGATACTGATAGATATTCTTATGTGAACTATTTACTTCTAATTATCTTGCCGCAAAAGCCAAGTTTCCTTTTAGCGGGGGAGGAATTCGTCACATACAGGTGAATTGTGCACTTGGTGATACCTTCTTGAAATTTGGCACACTGTTAGTGTAGGCTATGAGGTTCTCAAAAACGATCGGCTACAAGTTGACACCGACCGGTGGCGACCAGTAGCGGCACAATCCAAAATGGCCGCCAGCGGCTGAAGGGAACCTCCTTTTCGACGGTCTACCGACTATACATCCGATTGTAAGGGCGCGAAAGTGAACTCTGATCCACGCACGTGTTGGAAACAGACGTGGGAGATGATGTAGAATAAAACGAGATTCTCTATACGGACGCATCAATTTCTTGGAACTTGAAAAGAGCGTTGTTTCTCCGGGATCAGCGTCATTCAGGCAAACCTGAATGACGCTGATCCCGGAGAAACAACGCTCTTTATGAAGCAGTCTCTTTGCCATACAATCTCTTGTTTGGCGTAATTCCGCAAGCAATTCTGATTTGTCTGTCGAAATTAATTCGAGAACGCGATTGTTCACAAAAATCATTCACAGAATGAGTGAGAATCCTCTTCGTGTACGGACTAGTACTGACTGGGAACGTTGTTGCTTTTGCCAGCAAGACAGTTCCAAGAAATTGATGCGTCCGTATAGAGAATCTCGTTTTCATGACGCCTATAAAGCTATTGAGGAAGACATAACGCGCTTCCTAGATAATGGCGTTGAGCTTCCATATAATTTGACCATTGATTGTTTGATGAGAGAGAGTGATGAGTGTATGTCGATGTCACTGTTGACGAATAAGGCAATATATCATAAGACATGCCGTGACAGTATTCGGACTCACATCGTACAGCGCGTGCTACACAAGCGAGAGCGAAATGAGGCAGTGGCATCCTGCTCCACGCTGAGTCCTAAAAGAACACGGACAAGTTTTGAATCTGGCTGTGACAGGAAACTGCCCCAGTGTGTTTATTGTCACAAACGCGAAGGTGACAGCAGTGAGCCTATTTGCAGATCAATGTCTGATAACAATAAACTCAAAATTATGGCAAAGGAAGCCGAGAACTGGGTTGTTTTTTCTCGGGTCAATGCAGCATTTGATTCCGCTGCTAGTGATCTTTACTATCACAAAACCTGTTATTGTAAGCTTGCCAATGAAGCACGAGCGGCTAAATCTAAAAAGTCGAAGAACGCCGAACATTCCGCGTCAGGCCTGCCCTATGACCCTCTCGTTATGGCAGAGCTCATAACATTTGTTGAACACAACGATTCCGCGATGAAGCTTGTCGATCTCAAGAATCTGTACAGTCGGAGGTTGAAGCAAGTCGGTTCTGATTGGCTTAGTGAAGAAATACATTCCACACGATTCAAAGAACATTTGTTGCAGAAATTGGGCGATGGCTGGGACGCCTTCACACAGGGTAGAGATGTGTTTATTTCAAGTAGGTTTCGAGTTGGCTCCTTGTTGTCCGAATCTTTAACTCGTATAGTGTCTGAGGAAGAGGCAAAAAAGATAGTTGATGTGGGTCTTCTTCTGCGTAAACACATACTCATATCTCAAGCTCCTTTCACGGGATCATTTTCATCTTATTGCTTGAGCGAGCCTGTACCCAACTCACTCCTGACTCTTCTTAGAGTTCTACTTGAGGGCACATGTAGTATACAGAACTTAGGCGATGATGAGACTGTTAATGCCAAGACTCGAGTGGCTTGTACTATTTCACAGATGTTGATCAGCAATTCAGCGAAACGCTCCGAACATGCACAAAATGTTCACCAGAGACGTGACAGAGAAACTCCAATGCCTCTTTATGTGGGTTTGAAGTTGCATGCCCATGATCGTATGAAAAATCTTATCAGAGATTTTCATCAAATGGGACTCTCTGTCTCTTATGATCGCGTAATGGATGTTCGCAGGAGTTTCGCGAGAGCTGTTTCACTGCGGTTCAAGAACGAAGGTGTTGTAGTCCCAGCTAACTGCAAACGTAATGTTTTCTCGATAGGAACCACTGATAACATTGATGTATCTGGTAGATCTGATATGCATGGTACGTCCATCACACTCATTGGTCAACTGAGCAGGGACAATGTGGGTACTGATCCCCCACCACTGAGTTTAGATGTTCCAGAAGACACACAAATTGAACTCCCAGACGACTATGCATTTGTTCCTTTCGTTGAAGACTTTGGTGGGGACATCAGGCTTGAATCTCCAGATGAATGTAATGTACGGCCCAATGAATATGCAGATTTGAACGTGGGAGAGAATGACTGGTTGTCTCATGTGTCACAGATCAGCAATAAAGGGAAGGTTGATGGCAGCTGGCAGCTTGATGAAGTCCCTGTGACCTTTTCAGGCTTCTTTTCAAAACATGAAGATCAAGACAATGTCAAACCTCGTGCAGTTATTGGGGTATTCCCTGTTTTCAGTGAGCAGAAAGCGGACTCACTCAGTATGCAGAAGCATGCTATGTATGTGGTCAGGGAAGCTACTGCTTTCGTAAACCCCGGCCAGATACCTGTCATTGAAGGTGACTGTCCGTTGTATGCCAGGCAGAAAAAATGTCAATGGCTGTTCCCAGAGGAGATAGGTGAGGATCGAATGGTGTGTATGATTGGATTCCTGCATCTTGAAATGTGCACCCAAGAAGCTGGTGGTAAGCTTATGGGTGGTTCTGGTTGGGAGCGAATGTTTCACCTCGCAAAGATATTCACACCCGGTGTAGCATCATCCCTACTTGGTGGGAAACATGTCAAGAGGACGCGACAGGCATATCTTCTCACTCTAGCTTGGCTTGAGATCCTCAGAAAGAATGCTTATGAGATTTACTGTCAGCAGACTGGGCCCCATGAGTCATTTGAAATGTGGGAACAGAGGATTCTTTCACAATCTCCAACTGCGCGCTATTGGGGTGAAATCGTTCGGAACTTTCTCTTGACAAGCTGTCAATTCGTTCGGAACCAACGAATCGGTAACTGGCCTGGTACACTGTGTTCTATCGATGAGTTGTGCAGTTACTTTTTTGCCCTAGGACATACAAATTATTGTCGGTGGGTCCCCGTATTTCTGAGAGACATGTCTCAGCTACCCAGGCGGCATCCTTCAATCCACAACAAATTCATGGAAGGCCATTTTGTGGTCCAGCGTAGTGAGAGGAAGTTCAGTATGATGGGTTTAGATCAGAGCCAAGAACATAGTATCCAACTACTCAAAGAAGACAGTGGTCCAAAAGGTCTCTATGGCCAGGCTGAAGAGAAAGTCGTTATTGAGCTTTCAAGGTCAGAAGTTCTGCGTGTTATAGATGAGTATGAATATGCAAGTTTCCACACAACATCATCAGATAACACGGAACACCCGGAAAGTTCGGTATCAGAGCAGAAAAAATTTCTGAATCAATTGAAATCTCTCCTCGATCTGGTGAATCAGGGACTCATTATCAACCCTTATGATGAAACTAGTGGTCAGCTGGTGACATTAGATACTGGTGAATATATGGACCCCGAAGTTAGTAAGAGTTTACGGTCATTACCCGAAAGGGGCAAGCATTTATATTCCACTTTCTTGAAGGAAAGGCTTGTGGAATGCACCGTACCCCTGAATGATGTTATTCCCAAGGCAAATATATATACCTTCCTTAACCCACCCCCAGCCAACCTGGACAAAGGCCGAGACAAACTCATGTCAAGTAAAGCAACTGCCGCAATAGTTACCCAGATGTTCGTTTCACTGCAAGCCCGGCCTGATTCAAACATGGATGAGTTTTTCATGCACGAGAATGCACGTGATCCGCCAGCATTATCCGATAGAGGTAAGCTACGGAGTGGGACAAAATCTCAAATTCTCAATTGTTTACCAGCTATTCCTGCACAAGGGAAGAATTCAGCAGCTAGACAAGCTTCAGTTGTCATCTTGGATATGCCTGCTGTAGTCCATGTAATCAAACCACAGAAAGCGGATCTGTTTGGAGAATATGCTCGATTGCAATTATTGCCATACATCGAATCTCTGATTAACACGAACACCACAAGGGTTGATGCGATCTATGACTGTTACCCCGAAGGCAGTTTGAAGAATCAGACGCGAGCAAAACGCCTCGGTGAGACAGCAGTTAGGTTGATACGGGTGTCCGAGAACGTCCCTTTACCTAAAGGGAAGAATTGGCAGGCATTCTTGAAAGTTAGTGAGAATAAAGACGAATTTTTCAAGTTCCTGTCTGCTGAACTGCTGAAATTAACATCAACATCCGAGTACCAGTTGTTAACGACATCAGGAGAATATGTACTATGCAATAAGGATGTTAGCTTATGTGACATATCTCCATCGAACCACGAGGAAGCAGACACGCGCATGATGCTTCATCTCAACCATGCAGTCTCACAAGGTCACAAAATAGCTTTTCTTCGCACGGTTGATTCTGATGTCGTCATTCTGTCTTTGCACCATTTCGCAACATTCCGTGACCTTGGACTCAGTGAGCTGTGGATTGGGTTTGGAATTGGAAAGGCATATAAAGATATGCCAATTCATGAGATAGCTTCACAACTTGGACCTGATTACTGTAAGGCCCTGACTTTCTTCCACGCCTTCACAGGTTGTGATGTAACATCCAGCATGCTCGGCATTGGGAAGAAGACAGGATGGAATGCATGGATGAATTTTCCCGCATCAACTGAAATGATGATAGAATTGACTGAGAATCCGCAAGTCTTTTCAGAGGATTCCCCTCATATGCAGCATATCGAAAAACTCACCATACAGATGTACAGTAACAGTTGTGTCAGTACACGTGTCAATGATGCGAGACGGCATATGTTCACACATGGCCTTAAGTCTATGGAAAACATCCCGCCCACCAAAGCAGCTCTGTATCAACATGTAAAAAGGGTAATTCTTGTGTCATCTTTCATTTGGCATCGTGCTCTGCAGAAACACTTATGTGTGCCAGACCCATCACAGTACGGATGGGAGTGGAATCCACGTCTCAATATTCTGGTCCCATTTTGGACTCACCTAGGAGACGCAAGTGCTGCATGTGCACTGATGCTCCACTGTAGTTGTGCCAAGGCCTGCAAGGGCAATTGCAAATGCTTGAAAGCTGGATTAAGGTGCACACCTTTGTGTAAGTGTGAAGGTGGCTGTTGTAACAATATTGAGTAGTATACTGTCATGTTAGGACCAGTCATCTCCTATTCTGGTATTTTTTTTTCCATTTTCGGCCAGTTAACACATGTCATGTTTCTAGTTGAGTTGATTTTGCTAACAAATGTTCATCCCATGTGGCTTGCTACATTGTCCGGGGTATAGGAATACAGTTTTAGATTTCGGAAAATAGTCTGTTATTTACTGCACAAGACGGTGTTAATTCATGCATAGCATGATACAATATCCCCAACTATTTTGCCTCTGTACAACAGTTGATACCTTCGTTCACCCGTGTGTTCATCTATGGTATCCTTGTCTTTCTCTGGCCATAGGCCACATGTGACTAGTCAGTTCCTACTCCATAGCAAATCAACTTGGAAATCCTTCATCTTGTAGCGCACTCATGTCTCAATGAATCCATACCTGAGTTGATCTAATAAATCTAACGTAAGGTATCAAATTGCCATACCGGATCATATTTCGATAAGTTATTCGCTAAAACATTTCGACCACTCATCGACATCAAAGGTCATGTTTTGGCTCCCAGTGGTGGCTATATCTCTATATCCCTGGTAAAGTAGCATACCATGAGGGATGGGCATTAAGTGTCGGCAACATTAATCCTGACTTGGAACACACCACATCTTAACTGGCCGAAAATGAAGAATACTACTTGTAGTCAAAAAATATTCCTGTACCTCGAATGACTGCAAACATACACTCACCCCTTCTAGTCCCATTTTGCCAATGTTCTATACTGGCAAGATAACATTGTATAATTAACAACGGGAACTAATGCATCCCGAGTTCATTCCAGCACTGCCCTTGCTGGCAGACGTGTCGCTATGGTGTTGAGATTGAACCAGAACTCCTCTAGAAATTTGATAGTTTTATTTTCTTAGAAAATAAATCTATCGAAAATGCCGGAAGTTGAGAATAGACTGTCACTTTAATTGGATTATCAAATGTCCAAGTATCCCCACTGCTGCATACTATCGAGTACCCTTGTTCATGTGTTGACAGGAATCTCTCATACCATGTTCATTTGACCATTGCATTCCCGAGAAACATTCAACACTAATTTATCTACGGACGGACGATCATACTGACAGTCAGACACACAGACGCACACATCGACGGAAATTCTGATCCCATTATCCATTAATCTTCCCCCCAACTTGTTCCAAGGGCTTCACTCCATCATTCACATCAATTACAGCACATGTATGGTGTTAGGTTTGGAGCTTCAGTTGTGCGATCGGCGAAAATAGCTTTTTTTAGATCCGCTTGGCGGCCATTTTGGATTTCGCTGCTAGTGGTGGCTAGAGGATGGTGCCAACTTGTAGCCGATCGATTTTGAAATCTCTGATGCCTACCCTTACATCATGCCAAATTTCAGGAAGGTATCACCAAGTGCACAATTCTAGCGAATTCCTCCCCCGCTATTTGGTCCCTTTTAATAAACGAAAACAACAGACAACTCCGAGAGCTGTCTGTTGATTTCGTTTATGAAAAGTAACAAAAGGAAACTTTGCTTTATTTTCTACTGATGCCATATGTGTCTTCGCAACAATTGCGTGCTTCTTAATTAGGCCGTCCTCGCTAGTCTAATAATTTTCCAAGGGAGATAAGTTTAAGTAAAGTCGATTTTCATGACAATAGATACGGACGCTTGGTGTTGGTAGGTGTGATACCGATAGATATTCTCAATGATTTTCAACAACTAGTTGTTTCTAAGTATCTTGCCATAAAAAAACAAGTTTCCTTTGGTTACTTTTAATAAATGAAAACAACAGACAGCTCCGAGAGCTGTCTGCTGTTTTCGTTTTTGAAAAGTAACAAATAGAAACTTGGCTTTATTTTCCACTGGTGCCAAATGTCTTTTCTCAGCTCTTACTTGTTTCTTAATTGGATCTTCCTCGCTCGTATAATGATTTCAAGGGAGATAACTTTATCGAAAAATGACGATCTAAGCCAGTGATGCAACCAAGTACCCCTCTCGATCGCATCAGGATAGGATTTTAATCCAGTCGCGACTCATCTTTACTGGTGGATTGAAATTTTGTGAACTAAATTTTGACAACTAAAAACCGAAACTAGACGACAAGAGAGCCTCACGTGCATTGTTTTCGTGTTTCTTTTTCTACATTAAAATTTACAGTATTAAGAGAAAATGACCAGACCTCGACCCTGATCCGATCAGGTCGATTTTCTGTATTCCCTTTTGCTATCACAATACTTTACATTTCCGTTATTTATAACTAAATAATACATCTATTATTGAAAATATGAAAAACCCGCTGTCCTCTCCATTGTTTTTCTTCCTTTTTGATAAAAGCTTCAAACCAGGCACAGTTACCATGCGTGTTGTAGTTGTACCATTGATTTGCGAGCATTCAGAGATGTCAGATTATGTCTCTTAACAGAAACCGATCGATAAGTCCGTGTCATCTTCGCAATGCCAGCCTCAGGTGGGAATTCCTATATTACATGCCTGAACGATAAATACAAGCAAACTATTTCATTCCAAATTTTTTTCTACAAATCATGAGCTGTTGATAGTTTTTGCATAAATAAATAAATAGAATACTCCGGTGATTTAAATGTCGTGTCAGCTGTTCTGCATGCCCTGGGGGAGTTCTATTGGATATTTAATAACGGATGGAACATCTTCAAAGTGTCGATATTTGTGAAAATATAACGGAAACAAGGACAAAACGACGCTCACGTTCATTTCGCAAAATGGTATGCAGTGTATTGACGGTAATATAGTATGCGAGTGTTGTCAATAGACCACAGATAATGTGGCCGATGGGGGGGGGGGGGGGGGGGGGAGGGGGGATGAAAACCTGATTTGTCCGAACTGTGAAGACTAAAAAGGATAATAGTACAACTATATCACCCAGACATTCCTTTCATCAAAGGCATGCTTCCCCCGAGAAGGAGTCCTGGGCACTCACTCGTGAAAACTTTCGAAAAGCTAGTACTCTGAGAGTGAAATGAGGGTAAAATTTGCTTCCAACGGAAGATAATTTTCTCCCCCCACTATACGTGAAACATACGCGTGTTCCGGGTGAGACAGCAGGGTGGGACATTTCTATCCCACCCACCCCACGTGACATACTTGTTTGCATATTTTATTAGATCGCCTGTGTAACAGGAATGGAAGTCCGTAGGAAAATTAGTCCCTCTGGACTATTATTCCGCCGGACTACTATTCCTAGAAATGTTAGACCTAGGACTATAATTCCGCGGAATAATAGTCCAGAGGGACTAACGTTCCTACGGACTTCCATTCCTTTTACACCGGAACTATTTTATCATCGACTGCACAATTGTAAATAAACAAAATGGCTTCACGATTGTGTTCGTTTATTACCTATTCATCTGTTTGCTTGTTGATAAGACTCAATATTTAATTATTATTCAAATATTAAACTTGATTTGTTTCAACCCCATGTTTCTCTGCATATTTAATAATATCACTGCGCGAATTTATAGATCGATCAATAATCTCACAATGCCCTTTACATTAGAGTTTGACACGCGCAAATTCATTAACCCGTTAACGGACAGTGTTACAAATAATTTTTTAGTATATACCTATGGTATAAACCTAATTTCTGTCCGATCTTTTCAATAAAATTGCTCGTTTTTCGAAAGGATTACGACTTGAAAAGTTGTGTATGTCAGCACATGACTGCCAATTATCTATAATGACGTGTGTGGGGAGAAAAATCATCCTCGATGAGTCTGAAGGTGGGAATGGGGAAATCTCACCCTCGGGGTAAGATATTTGAACCAGTCCCTCGGCAAGCCGCAGGTCTGGTTCAAATATCTTGCCCCTCGGGCGAGATTTCCACATCCCACCTCCAGACTCATCGGGGATCATAATAATCTCTGTCAGAAAGAGAAGGAAATTGTGGTGTGGACACACATGCTAATGCCAATATCGTCCTCACGATGAACATATTCTCAAACAGATCTTATATAGGCAAAATGATTGGTGATTGTTGGAAGTTTCCTAAATATGCAACGCTTTAAAAATACCCCCATACGTTTTCCAGGTCCCATGGTGTCAGTGACCTTGTCACCAAATGTCTGCATGCCAGTATTCTCTCCCGATTTTTCTTATAAATGACTTATAAATCAAATGTGAAGAAGATACGTTCATTACTCAAGTTATCATAAAAAAGTATGGATGGAGGCTAGGACAGACGGACAAACCATTCACATGTGCCCGGTTTTCAAACCATAACAATAGCCCATATTGACCTTGTTTGTGCTTTATTTCCGAACGAACTATAATGAACATTCACCAACACTAAACACTGCATCTCTGTTGTTGCCTCAGTTTGGGTGTGACGTGATAGATGGGTGAAAATATCTGAAATGGGATTTGAACGGGGCGGAAGGCATTGTGATTCGGAGGAAAGGGGGCCGAGCTCCTCACAGCTCCACCACAGATATACATGTACAGTGTGTAAAATTTCAAAAGTGACTCTAACTGGCTAACCGAACACTCGGCTACATAAAAAGTCTTGGGAAACTCCCTTTTTATCATTACAAGTATTGATGTATTGCTTAGAATTGAAATATATACAGCCTCTGAAGGCAAAAGTCTAAAAATCTATCAAGACATAAGAAAGGCTGGTTAACTAGTACAGTGCTAGAAGCCCATATTTGGGCTTTATTCTGAACTACAGGTACCTAAATCTAAAGGCTTCATATTCTGTGGATATCCTTCATATTATCTTGGGGGAAAATTACTTCATCTCCGTCGATTTGCATTGTTACAATTTATGGGAGAGTGCAGGCACTCTCCCATAAATTGTAACAAGACAAAAATGTGTGAATAAATCTTGATGCTGAGAGAAAAAATTACCACTCTACCAGATAAGTTACTCAGACTTTACTATTGAAGATGCAACTTTTGGCTAACCGGTCGTCCGTTCGCATAGATATAAATTTGCGTAACCACCACGTGAACAAAACGAGCGTTCTCGTCAAATTTTGCACACTGCATGTAGCAGCCGTGACGCAACTTGTTATTTAATTAAAACGCACTGTACTCCACATTGGTCTTGCTGGGCCCTGCAACTGTCCGAATCGGTGTCATAGCCATCCATTTGTAAGGCGTAGGTATCCAGTCTAGTCTGTTTAAGAGAATAGGTGATCTTCAGCAAGAGAAATCTAGGAATCCAATTCAGACGTAAATAATCCCGTTTGGAAACAAATATTGTTGGTGACCATCCACTCCAAATCCCCATGAAGGCACCTTATTACGGAAACAGGATGGAACTTCCACCCAGTCTGCAACACATATTCTGGGCAAAAGGATGGGAAGAAATGTAACGTCCGGGTTTTACATAGCAATAGGTGTGCATATGCTAAAACAGAACTCTTTTATATATTTATCAGTGGTAGATTATACAAATGCTGTATACTGCAGCTGCAGAATAGAAGAGCGTTCTATTTACAGCTTGTTTACGTTGCTATTTACAGAGAATTACAAGCTTTTAGAGTGCGTTCGCGAGAGACCGTATAGTTGACAACGCATATAAAATGGGTACGTGACAACCGTTACTTATTCGAATAAGGAACTGGGAATAAGTAACAGTGATCATGCTCATTATAAAATACATGTCTACATCTGAGTGAAAGAAACACAATAGTCAAAATTCTAATTATCAAGATGCTATGAAATCACATCGCATTTAATTGGTTTCTGTCTCCGGATCAAGGAGTTCCGCGGTATCCACTGACTATAGATGGAATTTCGCGAGAAGAGTCGGAAATTGATAGATAAATCATTTATTTAAATATGGTGAAAAAGTCGTGAATATTCCGTTAGCGTGAAAATAAGGCTAAGGTATTTCGATTAGTCTAAAGATCCTCGGCCTTTCATTTCCATTGCCAAATTTTTTCGTCTTTGCATGGGAATTATGGGAATATTAGCCCCCCCCCCCCCTTAATTTCCTAAAGCTGCCAGTAAATTTTACACTAAGTGTATAGGAATTTCTGTTTAAAATTAATATTTCTAAATGCTAGCGAATTTGTATCATCGATATGCACGTCCTTTCACAAATTTCAGCCATTTTCCTTTACAGTAACGTAACAATACAATACAGAAGCTGGATTTTTACAATTGTTTCCCAACCAGTTTGAACGTTTGACTATTATTCTCTGTTGAAAGCCATTTAAAAATAAAAAAAAACACCGCGTTTTCAGCATCTTTTGATGTTCCGTAACATTTTGCCTGGCCGACCCGGCGTACATGTGCTTGGCACGGTGTGTCCAAATCAGTGGAATTTAGTCACTATGAGGGCGGGTGGGGATGGGGGTGGGTGGGGTGGGGGAATGATTCAGGATGGTCAATTCAAAAGTTAGTGGACAGAAATAAAAAAAATTCAAATAATGAATCTTGTTATTTGAGCAGAAAAAATAAAACTTTCTGGGGTATGTTGAAGTAGGAATTGATCCTTCAGAAGACAGGAAATTGCTCCTTTTAATGCCAAATTTTAAAAAATGAACCATGGTCGGCCCGGCGCACATGTGCTTGGCAAGATGTATCCAAATTAATGAACTTTAGTCACTTGGGGGCGACGGGGGGGGGGGGGGGATAAAATGATTCTGGATGGAAAATTGATGGAATTATGTCAAGGTTGGGGAGGTGCACCCCCCTACATGCCCCCCCCCCCCCTTGATGCCCGACCCTGGTTGCAGGCCTGTTGCCTGCTCATTACATCAACAGTGTGCCCAGCGTAACATATGATACTTACACACTGTCCTTTCCATATAAAACTCTTGGTATGAGATTTCCTATTTTTTTCCTGGGAAGAACAAAACCTTGAAAATTACTGTAAAAACACATTCGCGAAACAAAAAGACAAGGTGGACACTTACTAAGTGTTGGTAGGTGCAATACTAATATTTATTCGTAACCCTTTGAACGTGTAAGACCGATTTTGCGGTCCAAGGCGTAATTTCGTCCCATTTTTGTCTCATTATAAGAGGTCTGTACATTGGGCATTGATGACAAAATAAGAACTGCAGTCTGCAGCCAGACGGCTGCAGACTGCAGTTATTATTTTATCCTCCCTGTATATTGATATTGTCCTGACCCATCTTACTGTAAGTATACACAGTGGCGATGCCATTTCAGGAAACGAGGATTCAAAGGGTTAATATAGGACCACATGTGAAGTAATTGCTTAAGATTAGCTTGCCATAAACCAAGCTTCATTTTGTTACTTAAAATAAACGAAAATAACAGACAGCTCCGACAGCTGTCTGTTGTTTTCGTTCATTAACAGTGTAACAAACATAAACTCGGCCTTATTTTCTACTGATGTCACAGGTGTCTTCTCAATAATTACCCTGTGGGATACAATAGTCCCGAATGCAGTTTGTCCTTAACTATCGACTAATTTTATCCGTGCGGAAACGAAACATATACTATTTTAGAAACCACACAAAAATGTCTCTCGGGGCGAATATCCTATGAGTTTGCGGGTTTATTACTCTTTCTTACAAAATTCCTTGTCTCGTCGGGGGAGCGCGGTAGACTGTTGGACTTCTATGCTAGAGGTCCCGAGTTCGATCCCCGTCCGGGATGACCCGCGTTGTGTCCTTGGGCAAGGCACTTTATCCCGGTTGCCTCAATGGGGGCACGATGACGCCGTGTACAAAGGCGTACTGCACGTCGATGGTGCACATGTCTTCAACCACTGTAACCCTGCTTGAGTGAAGCTTGAACAGAGTTAGAATGTTGAAGAGCCGACAGTTGCTCGTCGATGCTTGGTGGTTCTCTCCGGGTACTCCGGCTTCCTCCACCCGTAAAACTGTCACGGTCACGATTAGCCATTGCGCATAAGTAAGTGACCTTAAAAACACCAATGAATAAATAAACAAATTGTCTCGTCGGGCGGATTACTGTTGAACGATGGTTGACAGGTACGCATATTACTTTCACAGGTCGTTGCTAGTTTGGTAATAAATGATCAGGTGAGGCAATCGGCGATGTCATGGTAAAGGCGTCTTACCACAACCCTTCCAATTGTCATGGTTTATGTTGCCATTTGTTGATTTCTGATCTGAATATCTCCTCACCGAGAAGTACAAGTATGTGTGGAACCGTCGGGCAAATTCATGTCAATGTACGTCAAACATTGTGTACTCCCCCCACCCCCCCCCCCCCACCCCACCACCCCCCAACCCCCCCCCCCCCCCCCATCCTCTTAATGTCAGAAGATGGTTACGTGGACAGGGACAGACCCCTCCAGTTGCGAAGGTGGTGAATATTTGAGATATCGCAGCCTTGTAGAGTGTGGATTTGTACCACTGCGAAGCGGGGAAGATTCATCCCATCCCGATAGATATTTACAAAGCGCAGGAATTTACAGTTGAAACTAGAAGTCCTTCATAATTAGCGCAGGAAATGCTCGTTAGTTAATACGCTCCGCAGAAAAAATGAAATTGTCAGAAATTAACAAGAATGTTTGCGTAATGCAATGCAAAATATAATGCGCTATTAGCGAGGTCGGTTGTGAAATCACGAACTGTATCAATCAAACAGAAAGATAGTATTGAGACTACAATATGTGGTGGGTGGATCACTACTAAACCGCCGTGGGATATATTTTTCACTGAGTGAGTATTTACAACTTCTGAGGACAAAATACAAGAAACACGTGCAAACTTTCATCACAAGGACAACCGTGTTTCACCCGGAGGTCCATGTGATGAAAGTTTGCAAGTGTTTCTTGTGCTGTTGTGAACAATTATAAATAGTTTTCGAGTGGGAATATATGGCGCTGCGATTAAGTAGTAATATTAGTTACCCCGTGTCTGATCACGTGGTACGGGTTTTTACCTACCCGAAGCCAGCCGTATCCCATGAGGCTTTTGGCCTCATGGGATACGGCTGGCTTCGGGTAGGTAAAAACCCGTACCACGTGATCAGACACGGGGTAGCGAATTTATCTGTTGACTTTCCGTTTTAGAAGTACAATATATTTCAGGTGTGAACACACGCAGCATGAGATCTTTTATCTTCCATTGTTGAGCCTTACAGGTTTCTGTGGAATTTTTGTGCAAAAGAGTTTTTGTGAAAATATGCCGATATGACTAGGATAAAAAAATTATTGAATTTCTTTTTTTCTTTTTTGTTTCAAAAACGTAGCTTATGAACCCCACATTGGAGGGTACTCGACAAGCTCATTCCAATAAGGGGTCATGAGCTAAATTTTGGAGATAAAAAATTAAAATATAATACATGTACACTGTAAAACTGGAATGACGCGTCTTCTACGGGGTATGGACAATTTGTAGATTTCGGAACGAGGCTTCCACTGGGTATGGGAAATTTGTCAGTGGCTGGGCGGATGTATCGTGGGTTTCAATGAATATGGTCTCATACCACGTATCTATCAACCAATCAAATCAAAAAATTCACTTTAGTCAATAGATAATCCACTCTCCTCATTCAATATAGGCATTCGAATTTTAATATCCGTACATGAATCTCGGTAGATGTTAGAAATGATGTTAATGAGCTCTATGTACTAATACAGAATTGCACAGAGTTGGACACACTGTTTTTATACCATGATTACCTGTTCTACTATATATGAAAAGCCTGTGACATAAATTTAAGCTTTACACACCAACCGTGGTGAACACGTCAGCAATGGGATTTCAGTAGTAAAAATTTACACCTACAGTAGAACTAAATCCAAATTGACCTTTGATGACGTCGATCTGAATGAACTTGTCTAAATTTATCGCACGTCGCTTCGCGAAGAGTGAAATGAAAGTGGCAATTATTTATTACGTTGTTAAATGGGTTTACCTCATAAGATGACAACACTTAACAAACATGCATTGTCTCATGTTAATAAGGCATCCATAACTCGAAATAGTATGTTATTATGTTATTAAAACTAAAAAGGCTCAGTTTTATTTTCCATTTCGTTTCGGCGATAAAACTGACAGCGGAAGTACAGCCCACCGATGCTCGTGTGAACAAAAAAAAAAGAAGATTCGCTCGTATGTACGTCTGCTGCTCAGTAAAATCGAGAAAAAATAATAGCATTCTTAATAATCTGACGATCATGGTATAAATAAAATATACCCAAAGTAGCTTGGTGTACCAAATGTTCACCACTCGTGATGAAATGGTGTTAACAACGCGCAAATGGTGGTGAACATTTGGTACATTAAGCTACTGTGAGTATATTCTATATTTCTACAGGAACTGCGTTACGCTAATGGTGCAGTTTGACAGGGACAAAAGCATATTATATTACTTCAAAATAATACACAATGCAGTCATGCTTCTTCAAGTTGCAACTTTACATTGACTGTTACATGCATTTTAAGGTAGGATTCTGCAACTGTTGCCATTTCAAGACACTCTGAAGTGCACTCGACTATGAAAATCGCAAGTGCAAAACGTCCAGACATCAAGTGCAGTCTCTCATTAAAATTGAAACAGCTGCCCCAACAGTAGCTGACCTCTGTGGTTCAGGTCTTGATGGGACGTGTTTGTAGTTACATAGATTTCATACAACTAAAATGTATGTGTGTGGAAGTAGGGTACAGAGCAGGGTCTTCTGAAGCTCTGAAATTCCTAAATATTCTGTTTTCACAGTTTTCATAGAGAAAAATACCCGTAAAAAAGATTCTGAAAACATAGTTTAAAATTTTGTGGTTTCTTTTGCAGCGAAATTATTAATGAAGGTAAATATAATGAATAACAACACAGCTGATGATGAAAAGGTAAACTGCAAAACACTTTTCGCTGTTTCTTGGCCCGTAGAGGAAGCCAGTTATCATCAGGGACCTTGCCACATGCGTATGTGTGTGTAGGGGTGGGAAGGGGGGTATCTCACTACTTCTCCCACCATCATTCGTCAAATTTACATAGTTGGAATTCGAAGTTCTAAATTAGAAAAAAAGTTGGAAATTTCAGAAATGGCGCTAGTGGAATTTTTCCAAACGGGTTTAAAATTTGCCCCAAAAAGGAGGTTTTAGATTGAAAAGTGGTGAAAGTCCTCCAAATGTTCAAGGAAAAGTAGTAAAAATCCACCCAAATATTGATTTGTACTAGGAGTGACCATCGAGACCGGATAATTTACAGTCAATGAGGGTGTAAAATGGAGTTATGCATATTGACCCTTTATCTGCGGAATGTACAAATTCAGCAGTTCAAAAAAAAAAAAAAACAAAAAAAAAATAATGAAAAATTCAAAACATTTCAATACAACCATATCATGAGGCCTATCATTTGAATGGGATAGCTGAGCTTTTACTAATGAGGAAGGGGGGGGGGGGGGGGGCGATTACATGATATGATTTTGTAAACATTTTTTGAAGAATTTTTAAAAAAAAAAATAATAAATTTTGATATTATGTGTGTTTGAAATTTTGACTGGGTGGGAAATTCTGTAGTAGTAGTGGAAATTTTGCCTACGGTGGGAGGAGGAGGGGGTGCAATTTTAAATGTAGAGGTGGATGTGGACCCCCCCCCCCTCCCCCATCTGAGACCTCTTAGCAACATCTCTGATTATCATGAACAAAATATTGATTAACCCTTTAAACTTGGATGGTAACATGAAAAGCAGACACTTGCAAAAATAAAATTCTTGAATAACTATTATTTTCATTTTTTTGTCTCAAAAACATAGGTTATGACCCCTCACTGGAACGAGCTCGACGAGCTCGTTCCAATGAGGGGTCATAACCTATGCTTTAGAGACAAAAAATGAAAAAATAATGAAAATTAATTGGCGATTTTTGAGAATAGCGCTGGCCGGTTTTGGTCGTTACTTTAGGTAAAGGGTTAATGACAGCAATCGGAAGTGTTCATATTCATTATTTTGGGCTAGACCAATTAATATTTTCAACGTGCAGCCTTTGGGCTGCTCGTTGAAAATATTAATTGATCTACTCCACACATTCACTTAAAAGCCATCCTAATTTATGGAATTATGACGTGACGTATTCAGGGGCTGGAAAAACAGCCTATCGGGTTCACAGGGCTAATATATTTAATTATTTATTGGTGTTTAGGGTTACATACTTATGCATGGTGGCTAATGGTGACCGTGACGGTTTTATGGGTGGGGGAAGCCGGAATACCTGGAGAGAACCGCCGACCATCGACGAGCAACTGTCAGCTCCTCAACATTCTAACTCTGTTCAAGCTCCGCTCAAGCAGGGTTACAGCGGCTGGAGACATGTGCACCATCGACGTGCAGTACGCCTTAGTATACGGCGTCATCGTGCCCCCCCCCCCCCCCCCCCCCATGTAGGCAACCGGGATAAAGTGCCTTGCCCAAGGACACAACGCGGGTCGTCCCGAACGGGGATCGAACTCGGGACCTCTAGCACAGAGGGTTAATAATATTTGAATTTTGTGGTAGCTGGGAAATGTTTTATATTTGTAACCAGTGGATATTTCCATCCTTCTACTTTTGGCACTCCCATTTGCCATTTGAAAAAAAAACAATGTAGCGGATCATACGTCCACTGTAACTTTAATGCACACGTTTAACACAGCACCTAGTTATTATTTGTCTCAGTAAGACTCGGCCCAGCCCAGGCCAACTTGGACGCTAATGAGCCCAGGTAGACTTTCGTGGGGCGAAGTCTCACATAGATTATGTTAAGGTCAACTTTAAAGCTCCGATGTCGTTCGACATCAATATATATCGCATGGGTGATGATATATCGAGTTTTAAAAAATCAGTGGTGTCGCTTATTGTGTTCAATTTAATACTGGCCATCGTTGATGTATCCTAACACCGCCCAGTGGTAGCTGGATGGCCAGGAAGACTGAATGGTCACAGGAGCGGACTTGGCCAAAAAATGTTGCCGGGAAACGTAGCAAGAGGACCCGTGGCCAGGACAAGATTTTGATTTTTCGAACCGAAAGAACGCTGCTTCGTTGCATTTGAGACATAAATGGCAGTCCATATTGAGGGCATTTTCGATGGCATTTTATATCATGTTTGTCGCTCATTTGGCCAAAAATTGTTGTACAAAAGTGGGTCCCGGACTCATCACGCCGAACGTAGTACGGCCCAACGGGAGAAAATTTTGATTTTTCGAACCGAAGGAACGCTGTTTCCTTGCATCTGACCGATCGATGACAGGCTAGACTGCTCGTATATCGCAATACCATATATGTAGACTGCCAATGGCACTCCATACAAAGGGCATTTCGATAAACCAACAGTATATGCAATCAGATCCATTTTGCCTTCTGGTCGTTTTCACGAAATTTCATACGCCAACAGGTCGTCATCTGAGTTCCAATGTGTTCTATGTGCCTACTGGCACATAGAACACATTAGAACTCATGCGACGAGGTGTTGGCCTGCGTACATTTTGTGAGCCCTAAGGGCTCCCAATAGGGAGTCCTCCAGGAAATATCCAGGTAGCCAATATGGTCAGTCCGCCTCTGAATGGTCATACATTGTATACAGCACTACACCAACCAAAGGAACGTAACGTGGCCTTCAACAAACATAATTTTCACAATGTTCACACAGCAAACAGGCTTGGCAATTTCAGGAGAGCGATTTATTAGCTCTCCTTACTGCCCTCCTGAAAGAATTAAGGAGAGCGAAAAATTGCCCTCCTAAATATTTTGGTCCGGGATGATTGAGTTTACATGTATTATGCTCACATTAAATTTTTGTTGTAAAGCAAAAATGTAATTTAACTTCGAAGTCACATAACATCACGTAATTTCATTTTGAAAGTGGTTTAGTGGTAAAAGGTAATGGCTGCAACCATACCCAAACACAGTTGCAATCATTTGATCATTTGAAGCAAAATGGGTCACAGCAATATTTTTTTTTTTGTCAGTTTCAAGTTCAACAACTGACATCACAGTTTGAGGGGTAATTATTCAAGGAATATTGACACTATAATATACTACCATTACTACTATCCTGTCACTTGAAGCACTTGTACCAGGATGTGACTGTAGATTCAAGCAGACCTGTTGTCCAAGAAAGTCATACGCCTACAACTACCTTGGGGGGTTGAATGTGGTAGTGGTAGGCGTATGAATTTCTTGGACAACAGGTCTGGATACACACACAGGTCGTGTCAAGTGTGTGTTCGGTTGTTGAGTGAGACATCTGATGTCTAAAGAGATTTCGCTTTACCTTAGTAAAGTTAATAAAATCACTGATGTAGTCTGTTGGTTTCAGTTTCAATGAGTTCATTCAACTGGATACTTAAAATGCTGTGTAAAGCTAATTGCTCTCCTAAGCTGATTGAGGAGAGCAGTTTTTTGCCCTCCTGCATTTTTCAGAATGCCAGGCCTGAGCAAAGGAGAGAGAGTGGTACAGTGAAGTCAATGTCACAGGATATCTCTGAACTGAACAACTTTGTTGTTTGAATATAACTTCCAAACAGGAAAGCATGTCCCAAACCTTCTATACAAATGTAACCTGTTAAATGTACTAGGGCCCGGCGAACCTCGATGTTTCTCTCGAATCAAATCTCTAATAGATCAATCAAAAGGTTCGAAAGTAAATCGAATCTCGAATCGAATCCACGTTTTAATTGTTACGATACTACGACCAACTGGTGATATTTATTTCCGCCGTGAACCTAATTAATATCAATAGGCATACTTGACTATTAAACAATTGACAAGTATCACAAAGGTGGTCGAAGGAAAAGCCATTTATCGTCCTTTCAGTGCAACAAGGCGCCATCTGCAATGCCAAAACATTACAAATGGGGCCTTGGTGCTCTTAGCGAACAATATATTGTGCAAACGAGTCGTAACGCAATCTCCACTTTTAATGTCATTTTTACGAATTTTCCGACTGAATTTGTGCTACAGGTAAAACTAGAAGTCCTGTCATGAAATGCGCACAAATAGCACGTCGATCTGCGTGTTAATCTACGCGTTATGGCCATAGTAAGGCTATCAAATTATGTACACATGGCCTGTACACAAGCAATGCTTTAGCCATTGTACCTCCGGGTAACCCGGAGCTCCATTGGCAGAAACATTGCCTGTGTTTACGGCGAGTAACCAGGAGAATCTGCCGTGATTTGGATGCCATTCAATATGGCAATTGCGCGCAATTCTTACGCGCAATTAAGCCTACATAAGCGCACAGTACGTGACAGGACTTCTAGTTTTAACTGTATCTAGTTAGACTTGATACGTTCAATCTTATTCATCAGAAAGGGGAGCACGGTGGCTCAGTGATAGACTGTTGACTTCTATGTTAGAGGTCCCGAGTTCGATCCCCGTCCGGGATGACCCACGTTGTGTCCATGGTCAAAGCACTTTATCCCGGTTGCCTACAAGGGGGTACGATGACGCCGTGGACTAAGGCGTACCGCACGTCGATGGTGCACATATCTTCAATCGCTGTAAACCTAATTGAGCGGAGCTTGAACAGAGTTAGAACATTGAGGAGTAGACAGTTGCTCGTCGATGCTAGGTGGTTCTCTCCAGATACTCCGACTTCCTCCACTCGTAAAACTGTCACGGTCACGATTAGCCATTGTGCATAACCATGTGACCTTAAACACCAATACATAAATAAATATATTAACTATTTGAACACGAGAGGCCGTTTTTCTAGCCCCTGAATACGTCACGTCATAATTCCATAAAGTTGGATGGCTTCTGAATGAATGTGTGGAGTTGACCAATCAATATTTTCAACGAGCAGCCCAAAGGCTGCACGTTGAAAATATTAATTGGTCTAGCCCAAAATAATGCCATTTGCATAAGTATGTGACCTTAAAGACCGACAAATAAATAAATTCATCAGAAAATGGCAGGGGAGGGGGGGGGGATGTTACTTCAGAAGGTCGCAATAAAGAAGTGTATGAGATCCAAATTTCTCAAGAATTCGATTTTTTTCGAATAATCGGAATGGTCTCGAATCGAATCTAATCAGTGACAAGATTCGAAATCGAATCGAATATCGAACGTTCGCCGGACCCTAAGTTGTATGTTGATGACATGTATACAGTACACCCTAGTTAAATGAATAAAAAATCTTGCGATATATTACCCTGACAATCAGGAAATGACCATTGTTTGTTGCCCAATTTGTCCTCAATACATCGAATACCGGCATTTGCTCTATTATCTGTTGTTGAACAGACCTCATGGAAAAATGTGTCACCTTTTGTGGGACGTTGGGGTGTTACGTTTCTGTAGCTTAGTGCTTGTAAGGGTTATCAATAGGTTTTATTGAAAAGAGCCCTGTACAGATTTGATGAACAGTCAGTTTATTCGTCTATCGTTAGCCTCAACAGAAATAAGGGAGGCATTTTTCGTTCGCGTTCATTATTGGATGTTCGACAAATAGCAGGGACGTATACTCTAATTACATTACTTTTGGTATTCATGAGTCAGCCTTTATTTATTTATTTATTTATTTATTTATTTATTTATTTATTTATTTAATTAATTTATTTATTTATTTGTTTATTTATTTGTTTATTTTATTGGAGTTTAACGAGACTTTCGACAGCCAGGATCACCTCGTGTCAGACAGTCGTAGCGGGTACATGTAGAGGAAGCCGAAGTACCCGGAGAGATCCGAGAGAGCCACCGAGCAGAGAGACTGTCAGATTCCCCAACGTACTTACTCGGCATAATCAGGGTTAGCATTGGTTGAAGGCAAGTGCATCATCGACGTGCAGTGCGTCTTAGTACACAGCACCACCGGGCCGTCGGGTGGGCATTCTGGATTAAGTGCCTTGCACAAGGACTCTACGCAAATACCCTTGCCCGGGATTGAAATATGGACATCTCGTGATGTCATGATACTCTAACCACTGAGCCACCACCCTCCCGGGTCAGCCTTTCAGGAACCATCATCCACTTTATAGTGAAGATAAAACTGAATTTTCCAACAGTGAATTACGAAACGACACCTTATCCACTAATAATGGCATAATGATAAAATGAGTACACCTTATCCACTAATAATAGCATGAACAGCCCTGGCGTTTTCAGGAGAGCGTTGTATTCGCTCGCCTACTGCTCGCCTTAAAAAAATTGAGGAGGGCGAAAAATAGCCCTCCTAGCCTTAGAAAATAATGATTACCACAACAGCCTATTCCTAAAACCCACAGGTTTTCAGATCTCTGCTATGTTAGTGGTCTCTGCAATATGACCACACTGCCCCTCCCACACCTCCGGGCCTTACCAAGGCCCGGAGGAGTGGGAGGGGCAATGTAGCCGTCTCACAGAGACTACCTGCTTAGCAGCGCCAAATAAAATGTATGTACAAAGCCCACTAGACAAAATGCATGAATAGTAACTTCATTTTGCCACTTTTAGCTTTTGTGAGCTTGAGGAGAGCTAATCGCTCCCCTAGGCCATGTGAGGAGAGCATTTTTAAGAATGCCAGGTCTGCATAAAATGAGTACGACTATTCCAGGTTGTTACCAGCAAGAGGTGACCATGGCTGTCAAAAGTGGCGTTAAACCCCAATAAATAAATAAGTTGTTCACTTCAGTCTTTTAAATCACACAAGTGTGAGTGCCTGTGTGTCAGTGGGTACAACATTGGGCTTCAAACAGAAAGGTCCACGATCCGATCCCCACCACAGGTAATCGAGTTGTGTCCTTGGGCAGGACACTAAATTCCGATTTCCCACATTGCATGTCGATGGTGCACTTGTCTTCAACTAAAGCTAACCCTGTTTGTGCGGAGTTTGTACGATGGTGAGTCGGACTGTTACTCGGCGCTGTTCCGTGGTTCTCTCCGAGTACTCCGGCTTCCTGCTCACGTAAAATTATCCGACACGACGTGAACCTGGCTGTCAAAAATGTCGTTATAACCCCAATAAAAAATAACACGAGTGAACATCATGATATTAGTTGACCTTCATCATACTCACGAACTCAGAAAAGTGCTTGCCCGAAAAAAATAAGGTAACCACTTTTTCAGTTTGCCTTAATTTTAAATTTGTACTGGCCTGTGCCAGTACATGTACACCAGGCTTGGCAATTTCAGGAGAGCGATTTTTAGCTCTCCTTACTGCCCTCCTGAAAGAATTAAGGAGAGCGAAAAATTGCCCTCCTAAATATTTTGGTCTGGGATGATTGAGATTACATGTATTATGCTCACATTAAATGTTTGTTGTAAAGCAAAAATGCAATTTAACTTCGAAGTCACATAACATCACGTAATTTCATTTTGAAAGTGGTTTAGTGGTAAAAGGTAATGGCTGCAACTGTGTTTGGATATGTACTTTGTATACCCAAAACGCAGTTGCAATCATTTGAAGCAAAATGGGTCACAGCAATATTTTTTTTTCTGTAAGTTTCAAGTTCAACAACTGACATCACAGTTTGAGGGGTAATTATTCAAGGAATATTGACACTATAATATACTACCATTACTACTATCCTGTCACTTGAAGCACTTGCACCAGGATGTGACTGTAGATTCAAGCAGACCCGTTGTCCAAGAAAGTCATACGCCTACCACTACCACCTTCAACCCCTTTGGGGGGGTTGAAGGTGGTAGTGGTAGGCGTATGACTTTCTTGGACAACAGGTCTGGTAACACACAGGTCTTGTCAAGTATGTGTTCGGTTGTTGAGTGAGACATCTAGATATCTAAGAGATTTCGCTTTACCTTAGTAAAGTTGATAAAATCACTGGTGTTGTCTGTTGGTTTCAGTTTCAATGAGTTCGTTCAACTGGATACTTAAAATGCTGTGTAAAGCTAATTGCTCTCCTAAGCTGATTGAGGAGAGCGATTTTTTGCCCTCCCGCATTTACAGAATGCCAGGCCTGATGTACACCCCCAAACACAGCCAACGCCTCACTCATCAACACAAAACAAGGACATAAAATACCTTACATAATCTACTCATCGAACGTATATTGAAAAACATAGGTATTGTTTGCGTACACTCACCTGCAGCCTCCCGCAACAGAACATCACCGACAGAACTTGTGCAAACGGTAGCCACATATACACCATGGATATAATCCCTTTTCACCTCTGAACATGTATCATAGTACCCTGCTGGTATATTCCTGCAGGTGCTGGGAATCACCCGAACATATCCCGGAGCGCAAGTCACATTTGCGACCCCAACTTCACTGCTGTTAACTTGGCGATGACAGTCTGAAAATATTGAGCGAACAATTAAATCCATGGAACTAGAGGCAGAAACATGCTTCTTATTCCATAAGTTGTCGTATTACGGTTCCGACGGCATAACTTCCACCGTGAGAGAGAACAGTGTTCCTGATAAATAATTATCGGTGGTCACTGGAGGAGACCACGAAAATGTCACCGGGTCAAAAACCTATCCGTACGCGTCCGTCAATTTTTATCCAACAGTTGCATCTGCTTTACAAACTATTCATCATGCTATTGTAAGAACGCGATCGATTTTTTCCACTTCAGGCATCGTATTGAAAATAATGATCAATTCTGCTCTGTGGTTGCAATATAAGTAAAACTGATCACGTGGATTTTCTGAAAAGGTATCCTCAATTTCGCCCATGTAAACAAATCTGGGCGCTAATCTTTCCGCCTTTCCAAATTCCCAAACCAGCTCCCGTCTGCTTCCGTAAATCCTTCAGGTGTCGTCATGACGACCTACTTGTGTTCCGGAGTTTCCCGCTAATATAAGACTAATCTGGCTTACCAGTGTCAGTTATTACGAGCTAATAATTACTCGACAGATCAATCATCCTCCCTGTTTAATGGAGAAGTGTGTTGACCAGCCTCCCTTTATGTTTTAATCCTGCAGGTCCAATATTAACCCATCAAATATTGAACAATCTGCAAAAAGATTTCCATTATCCGCCACCACGTAAACAATTCGCCGCGCTCTCAACCTGTATGTTACCTTCCGCTCTGTTAACCTTTTGCGACTACGGTACGTACATGTAATATTACGTACCGAAATTGCTGTGCGTTGCGACTACGGTACGTAATATTACGTATTCCGACTTTGAACCCGAGCGGCCGCTTTTTCGTCCTGGAACATGATACTTCATAATTTCATTAAATAGGATGGATGCTAAGTGCATGTGTGTGGTAGACCAATCAATATTTTCAACGTGCAGCCACAAGGCTGCACGCTGCAAATATTAATTGGTCTACCCCGAAATAATGAATATGGACTCTCCCTGTTGCTGTCATTGAACTGATGTGGAAGATACCACCAGGGTTCAAAACGCTAAGGATTGCGTTTTACGTCGCTAAAACCTGTTTCTTTGTTAGAATGAATCTGTGAACCCTTATCTAACGTAACGGTATATTTGGTTAACGTTATTCGCAGGGGCCACGGTACCGTGAGTTGGGGAGGGGGAGAGGGGGGGGGGGGCAACTTCCCCAATAATTTTCCAGTCGATACATTTTCGTCTGGATTGGAGTCTCAGATATCAATCCTCACGTGTTAGTGATCATGTTACCCGTGGGAGCAACGGGGAATGAAGCAGTGCTCATCTACTGTGGTAGACAAGCTTGTAAAATAAGACCCAAACACAAGTAATTTGGGATGGAAGTACTCTAAAATGGGCAAAATGCGTTTGAACAATTGAGTAAACTTGACTTTAGGTCCATGTTGCGGCCATGATTAATATAAACACAATAAATAAATATATAATAAATGAAAAAAAAAATAAAACAATAAATAAAATAATAAATAATTAAATAAATATAAAATAAATAAATAAATAAAATAAATATAAATAAATAATAAATAAATAAAAATAAATAAATAAAAAAAATAAAATAAATAAATTAATTAAAAAAAAATAAAAATAAATAAATAAATAGTGATCGGATACTGCTTACCAGGCAAGATATGAAGCTTGAATAAATGGCACACACCCAGTAGATCGTACAAATCAGGGGTCTGCATTTGGGGGCAGGCTGGGCCAAAAATTGTTTTTGGGAATCGTACCAAAGGAGCCCCAGACCCGGGCAGATTTTTTATTTTTCGAACCGAAAGAACGCTGCTTCCTTCCATCTGAGCGATGAATGGCAGTCCACATAGAGGACATTTTCGATGCCATTTTATGTGTCATCTTTATCGCTCATTTGGCAAAAATGGTTGCATCAAAGAAAGCCCGGACTCATGGGGCCCACCATAGTTCGTACCGATCAATGGCAGTCTAGACTACTGGTGTATTGAAATGCCCTCTGTGTGGACTGCCAACGGCAGTCCACACAGAGCGCATTTCATTAAACCGGCAGTCTATGCAATCAGATCCATTTCGCCTTCTGGACATTTTCACGACATTTCATGCACCAACAGGTGTTGTTGGGCTGCGTAAATTTTGAGGGTTCTGATGGGCTCCCAGTGAAGTACCCACCGGGAAAATTTCCGGTGGCCACACGCCCAGACCGCCTCTGTCTTCAGTGCCCGATTCGGGCTGATGGGGCCAGCATTACGAATTTGGAGTACCTGTACGTCAAGTGTTAATTAAATAACAATTTGCGTCACGACTTCTACATGTACATATTATTTAGCCACAAATAAATTTCCGAGAAGTCTCAGATTTTAAATAAAATCCCGAGTAACTAATTTTATAAATATATCATCAAGGCATTCCTTCTATGAAGTGATGTTTTGAAGACGCTGTTGAAATATGTACCAGTCGGAACGTAAGTCATTACTGCAGAATAAATCAGGTTTAAACTCCACATTCAGTCATCTTCGCGACGACCCTGGCTAATTACGCCAAAAATGTTATTTTTAAAAAAATTGCCACAACGACAAAGCTTTTGACCACTCAAAGAAAGGATCTCGCTGTGCTCTCTCAGATGTGAACCATAATCTATGTTTTTGACGCCAAAATGAGAATGTTTAGTTATTCTAGAAAATATATTTGCAAATGCCGTCTTCTAGTAGGGAAAAAAGTATAAATAAATAAATAAATAAATAAATAAATAAATAAATAAATATATATAAATAAATAAATACTGGAGAACGGTAATTGCTTTCTTCGCTATTGTCAAAGAATCGCTTATTTGTGATAAACAGAATGGATATATTTTTAAATGCCCAAGACACAAATTGTGACAAATCTACTTATACTTATTTTTGTTTTCATCTGGAGAAGACAGTATCGTAAATTTATCAAACGATGCGTCGTACACTCCAAGTTCAAAATAAGGAGCGTGTATGCGTTAGGCCTAAAAAGTTAAAACCCTGTTTCTCAGGCCTTCCCGCATGGTCTATTTGGCTGCCGCGTGTTCTCTTTTTTTATAACCAATGCAAACTTAAAAAATAACAATTAAATGGTTTATGTCTCATTATTAACCCAAGGTAACAAATTTGTCCTATGAGTGCAACAAGGCTTCGCATGCTAAAGCACTGCAAAACCTTCTTGCACTCAAGGGAAGAAAAACGCAACCACCCATGCTATTCTGTAGATTATGAGGCCTGAAATATAAAACAAGCCAAGAACATGAACTTTTGATGGCAAAGAAATAATTTCAAAATAAAAAAATAAAATAAAAAAAATACGCCCGCCCACATACAATTTTACAAAAATGGCCTGAGAAACAGAAGATCTACTTTATGGGCCTTAAACTTATTTGTTTTTGTTTTGTTTTTTGTTTGTTTTGTCAAAACTTATTGAATGTAATTCAAGAGCAAACATACAAGATTTAAATTTTTAAGTAATATCCTTGGCATCCCTGAAAACACTATTTATTTTAAAAAGAACGCACCTATTTCGGTTATCACATGTGCTCGACACAAGCAGAACGGCCAATAAAATGATTCAGCGCAGAATCAATAAACAATTTTAATGAATATATTTTCACTACTCAACTTGTTCCGAGTACATTTGGTTAAAAAAGCATACCTGACATCACTTAACAGCACATCAAAGTCACTTTTGAAGATCCACCCCTTTATACCAAAACGATTAGGTGACCACACATGCAAATCAAACGAATTGAATATCTAAAAAAATCCTTTTTTTCCCTCAAAAACATAGCTCCTTTCATTGAGGTATTATAAGCTATGTTTTCGAGTCAAAAATAAAAAAAAAGTAACAAAATGTAAATGGCAATATTCGTGAATAGCGCAGGACGTTTTGACCAATACGTCATTTAAAGGGTAAAAGTATATTTTGAAAATGTATTCAAAGGGCTAAATTAAAACAGTCTTTTAACCCTTTACCCAACGCAGACGGTATCAAAACTTATTATTTCAAATATAATTTTTTCAACTTTTTCAAAAGATTTCAACAAAACCATATCATGAGACCCCTCGTTGGAACGAGCTCGACGAGCTCGTTCCAACGAGGGGTCACATGATATGGTTTTGTTGAAATTTTTTGAAAAATAATATTTTTTCAACTGCTGAATTTTCATATTACGCGGGCGGATGCGACCGATTCGTTGGATAAAGGGTTAATAATCTGTAAAAAACTAGTCTCCAAATAATCAGTAAATACAGATTACTAATCTGTGAAAACATATTATTAATCTGTAAAAACAGTTTGTAATAATCTGTTGAAACAGTCATCTAATAAATTATAAAACCAGTCTCATAATAATCAGTAAATACAGATTACTAATCTGTGAAAACATATTATTAATCTGTAAAAACAGTTTGTAATAATCTGTTAAAACAGTCATCTAATAAATTATAAAACCAGTCTCATAATAATCAGTAAATACAGATTACTAATCTGTGAAAACATATTATTAATCTGTAAACACAGTTTGTAATAATCTGTAAAAATAGTCATCTAAAAAATGGAAAAGCAGTCTCCCAATAATCTGTAAGCACGGATTACTAATCTGTAAAAAAACAGTTTATTAAAATGAAAACATCCTGACCCTAATAGACTGCCGTTCTGAATGCGCTTTAAAATAAATTTTAGTACTGACGGAAAAATAAACGCAAGGTCAGTTTTGGTAAGGCCAAACATAATTAAATATTTGATTCTCAGACATTTTTTTTGAAAACGAATGAGGGAGGGCGGTTTTTATTTTTATTTTTTTATTTCCTTATTTCTGATGCAAAAAACAAATATTCGAAAAACAAATATTTTTTCCGCGTCCGCCGGGGCCACTTTGGTACGTTTCCCTGCAACTTTCTTTGGCCTAGTCCACCCCTGCGGTTGTTCAGTTAACGCTCTTTTCAGATTAAACTCTTGCGTTCCGTATCAACTGAAACAAGTTCTTGAACTGTTTTTCAATTTATGGGTACCAGGCCTCGCGTGAACAGCGGTTTTGTTCCCCGAAGGCGCGTAGAGAAGTTAATCCTTATCGCGATATTTTAGCCTCCAAGCGACAACTTAACGTCACGACGGAGCACTGTCAATCAGGATTGAATTGGTTAAGTTTCCAGTTGCGTTGTAGGGGGAGGGGACTGTTGGGTAGTTGCGTTGTAGGGGGAGGGGGCTGTTGGGTAGGGGTGGAATGTTTTTGTTTTCTCAGATTCCCACCCGGAATGTAATTGTTTGCCAGCCCTGTTCGGGACCCCCCCCCCTCCTCCCCTAGTGAGTTTTTGGTAAGGCTAATGGGAGACCCACCACTTTTGGGGCAATTTTCGAAGAAAAAGTGCTACCTGGCAGAATAAGGGTGTTTTATGGTGCCTTTTCATAATGTGAGTCCCACATATTCTCAAAGTGTAATCAGTTCAGGCCATAGTTTTTCTTTCACAATCTCTTCATACTCAGATGGTTGATTTGATTCATTTAAGGGCTGTGTTGAATATGAAATAACCTTTTAATGACTAAAGGCAGTGTAATAAGCAAACGAAACCAAAGAATACATGTGAAAAATATGAGAAAATATTTTTCTTACATTGTAACTTTTTTCCTCATTCATTACCGGACCCACCCCCAATTATGTTAATGAAAGCCAGAATTTTGGGGTATAGTTGAAAAAGTATCATCCCCAACCCACCCCACCCAGGAACCCAACTCTGTGAAATAATGCTCTAATATGCCTCAGTTTATGATTCCATAATTAACCCTTTAACTAACATGAAAACAGAGGACACTTGCAAACAAAATTATTGAATGACTAACTTTTTTCATTTTTTGTCTCAAAAACATAGGTTATGACCCCTCATTGGAACGAGTTCGACGAACTCGTTCCAAAGAGGGGTCATAACCTATGTTTTGAGAAAAAAATAATGAAACTTAATTGGCGACTTTTGTGAATAGCGGTTTTGACCGTTACGTTGGGTAAAGGGTTAAAATTAACTTTGGTATCTGAAATTTGTTATTATGGAGTTTGGGTGGAAAATTTACATCACTGTGGCAAAAAGTTGCTTCGTAGCACGGAAACCACCCACCCACCATACCTAGTACCCTGGCATTGTGTGAAAAATCTGCCTTTTGAAATTGCGGTATTTTGATATCAGTGTGCAGGAAGTAAAGATACGCCATCATACATGAATGCCGAGGTAACAATATTATCAGCTTGAGACCGTAGGATCAAACTTGGAATAAACAATATGTCATTTGCAGAACGAGGTCCCCAGAGGGTGAATTTGCAGATGCTATCCCATACACTGGGCAAGAATCCCCCAATTTTTCCTCTGGGTACCTTTTTCTGTTCAGGCCTGAGACCTTGATTCAGACTGAGGTTCACGTAGGGTAAATGTATCAATGCTACCCTGCTGTGTTGGGTAGCATCACCAAGGTCACCCTTTAGGGGTCTCATTCTACAGATGACAGTAATTTGCAGACTTGGCTGATTTCAAAGCTCATATAAAATCAAACACGTAATAAGCAGTTGATTAATTATAAGATGGACATTCCACTTTGAGTAGTTGTTAATTAATGTTTTTGGTTTGTGACAGGACGTCCGTCTACATGCATTGGACTTTGAACATTGAGTAGTTGCTGATGTCTTCGGTTGTGACAAGATGGCCGTTTACAGACATCAACCGGGGGGGTCAATTCCCAAAAGAACAATTCCCCTTAGACCATCTACATTGATTAAGGAATGATTAAGGATAATTAAGAAATCATTTATTTACTGATAAGCACTTTATTTGATAAAAAAACTATTTATACGCATAACATACAAACAAATATAGGTTTATAACATTTCAGTTTATAAAATATCAACAAACCAGAATATAAGCAGACTATCATCTGAAAAATGAGGTTCCCAGGGGGAATTTGGTGATGCTACCCTGTACAGCAGGGTAGCATTACTAAATTTACCCTCTGTGAACCTCACTCTGAATTTAGGTCTCACACATAAACAGAAAGAGGTACCCAGAGGATAAACTGGCTCGCTGTATGGGAAAGCATCAGCAAATTCACCCTCTGTGGACCTCATTCTGCAAATGACAGACAGCTTATTTTCAGGCTTGAATATCAATAACATTAAATACATTCATAAATATTTATAAATATCTCAAATTATTGATATAGAATTATTTTAAAAGTAGAACGCATGAGTTCTAAGGGGAATTGGTCTTTGGGAATTGGTCTCGTGGGTATTGGTCTAAAGGGAATTGGTCTGGTGGGAATGAACCAACCGGGGTCTAAATTGAAAGCCTAAAGGAAAAAATATTGAATCCTTTTTTGCCGTATACGGAATATACAGATCTTTGACTTGAATGTTGAAACGAATTCTGTTGTCTTCAATAACTGGAAATCCGAATGAATTACGATCGCAACAAGCTTTCATTCTGCGGCTAATATATCGAGCGTCCCTAAAGTCTATATTTTTATTGTAAATTATCAATGCAGAAAAATCGAATATTGGGGTCAATGCGGTTGCATTGAAGTCAATAAGAAAAGACGAGTTTACCAAACTAAGATAAAAAAGAATCTCTGTCGGACGGAAGACTTGTGAAGTATCTCAGTTGATTCATCAATATCTTCTGTTGGAGAGTATATTTGCAATCGCGTGGGTGCGGTGGCGTTGCGGTAACCGGTTCTCGTCAGATCACCGAAGTTAAGCAACGTCGAACCCGGTTAGTCCTTGAATGGGTGACCGCCTGAGCGATCGATTCGAACTCCCGCGTTGTGTCCTTGGGCAAGGCACTTAACCCCAATTGTCTACAAGGGGTCACGATGACGTTGTGTACTAAGGCGTACTGCACGTCGATGGTGCGCATGTCTTCAACCAATCCAACTCTGCCTGTGCTGCAGTGCGGATTTACGATATTTGGGAGCTGGCAGCTGCTCGTCGATGCTTGGTGGTTCTCCCCGGGTACTCCGGTTTCCTCCACCCGTAAAACTGTCACCTACACAATATGACCACCTTGGCCGTTAATGTATCGTTAAACCTTAATAAATAAATAGACAAATAATTTGCAATCGTTTCGCCTTCGCAGGGCCGTCATGAAGATTCCAATTAGGAGAGGGATGTAAACGTTGTCTGCAGAGCAGGAGAGAGAAATTTCGGGCCCTTGGTTATTTCTGTGACGGCCTCCTTTTGAAATGTATATGCCGCTTGTGCCGAAGGTACAAGCGATGGTTGTGGAATTTGAGAGCGGGGGTGGGGGGTGGGGGTGGAGGGAGGGGGCTCCCCCAAGATACTTCTGGCGGCATTTGGGATGAAAATTCACTTTATTTTTTGCCCTCAAAATAACATTTTTAGCAGCATGTTTCAAATTTGCAAGTTCATCAGTGAGTATCCAGTGACCTTGAGTTACAGCTTTTGACTGCCACTCTTCAATTATTTGTGATAAAGCAAATTTATACAAACAAAATATTATTTGCGTTTGACTGAATGTGAAACATGAGTAAGGAACATGTAAGCCTTTGCTGTGGTACCCTCAATCTTTTAAGTTCTCTGATAGTGGCTTCAAGCACTCAACCAGTTAAGAAACTACATAACTATTAGCAAGAGAGATTTGATATATTCGACACCATAAGCCAGGACGCCCGACATGCATGGGTCGGCAAGGAAGTGAAAAAGGTTCTGGCATGGGGACTGATATGGCATGCCGACGATATACCGCGAAGCGCAAAGCTGATCGAGTTCCGGAAATTGGTATGCATGGAACAGGTATAAATTTGTGTTGTTTGGAGCTCTCCTGGGTGTCTGTTTTAATTTTGCAATGCCTTTCGGAAATTTCTGTTGTCACCTGGCTTCACTATCAGTTGTGAAAGGTGTGAGAAAAGAACAAGAAAATTTATGTTCTTAGAAATGATGTCAAGGCTTCAAATTATTAATACATGGATATTGGATGGACAGTTGCTTGTGGCAGGAGTGGCGCAGCATTTTTGAAAGTGTCCGTGGATGGGGGCGGGGGGGGGGGGGGGTACTGAAGTGTAAGCGGGGTTTCCGGGACTCTTTTATGGAAAGTTATGTACAAAAATGCTTCCTAAGAAGCCACCTGTGTGGTTTAGGGAATTAGTGGCCCCTCAGCTCCCTTAAATCGCCGAATCGCCCAGATCTCACACTAGTCCTGCACTATGTACTATATTTAGGGTCATACCTACTCCCCTGTCGAACCTGACTCGGATGATCGTCAACCCAAAGATTATTATTTATTTATTTATTTATTTATTTATTTATTTATTTATTTATTTATTTATTTATTTTTATTATGATTTAACGACACTTTAACAGACAAGGTCACAACGTCTCTGTGACACTTTTACGGGTGGAGGAAACCGGAGTACCCGGAGAGAACCACCGAGCAACGACGAGCAGCTGCCAGCTCCCTAACATCGTAACTCCGCATCGCATCACAGGCAGGGTTAGGTTGGTTGAAGACATGCGCACCATCGACATGCAGTACGCAATAGTACATGGCGTCGTCGTGCACCAATGTGGACAATGGGGGTTAAGTGCCTTGCCCAAGGACACAATGCGGGAGTCCGAATCGATCGCTCAGAAGGTCATCCATCCACCGACCAACCGGGCTCGACGTTGCTTAACTTCGGTGATCTGACGAGAACCGGTTACCGCAACGCCACCGCCCCCACAACCCAAAAGATAACTAGCAGAATAACAAGCAATTGTGGTCATTTTCGATAACTATTTTTAGATATGAGATCATTGTTGGCAAAGAAAGTCAAGGTTCTGCACTAGGGCTCTGCGAAGACTTGCCATTCGATCCGATTCGATCCCGAATCGTGAAGTGGTATTCGGTTCGATTCGAAATCTGCTGCCCGATTCGGTTTCCTTCGAATCCTTTTACTTTAATCCCGCTTAATATCAGTCATCTCACAAAACGTATAGCTGAGATAAAATTTGTACATAAATACTGTTGAAAATAAAGACTGAGTGTAATTTCCACTGTATTAACATAAAATGCATCTGTACCCATGCCACAATCCATGCTAATTCTAGCTTCTCAAGTCACTACCACTGCTGAAAGTAAATTTAATGTTTCCAAGCAATATCGATGATGAGCTAACGGTTGCTAGTGGCTAGACCCGTGCAGTGCCCAGTACAGAATTCTCGCACCCGTTATTGTTTTGAACAAAACAAATTTATTGGATAATATTCCAACTACATTATCTCAGCAATTTCAACGACGAGCTGTTGCTAGCGGCTAGTCCTGTGCAGTACACAGTACGGTCAATTCACGCACTCATTTCTGTTTTAGAACTGTAACCCTTACTGTGTAATATTCCAACTACATCATCAAGGCATGCCTTCGACGAAGGCATGCCTTGATGATGTAGTTGGAATATTTTATCAGTCGGGACTTCAATATGCCTGCATTCGATTCAGGGCTTCATTCGATTTCGAATAACAGACTCGATTCGATTCGACATTCGATTCGAATCGAAAATATGCGATTCGTAGGGCCCTATTTAACTGAACCCCTCTAGTCCCTTTAGCCATCCCTCCCCCGGCTCCGCGGGCCAAGTGTGGTATTCCTATAACACATTTAAACTGATATTATTTGCAAGGACATTTCCCCATGTATTGCCTCTACTTCTCCTCCCCCCCCCTCCCCAACGGAATGTTCTAGTGCCTGGTATAAGCATGCACTAAAAATAGCTGTTCTTTTCTGTAAAATTGCAACTAGCCAACAACAAGTTTGAGAACATCTCTAACACTTCCTGAAGGTTTCTGGGGATTGGTTTCCGAAGCTGAATTTATCAGTGCTAATACTAACAGATGCAAGGTTTTGAGACTTGAAAACAAAATGAAATTTTACCAGCTAAAATTTCTATGACAATGGTATTCCTTAAAATTTGGTGGTAAAACATCTCAAGATCTCCCCGGAGACTTAATTATTCCCGCGCAAAACTATCAGGTAATTCCGAATACATGTCTTTTTTCTTGAATTCAATGCATTGGGCCCAAGTTAAGGAGTCACAGGAGACATTGCAAGATGTTATTCCAGCAGTAATGTCATTTCACAACTATTCAGCTTGAAACAGTAGACGTGTTGCCCGCGATGTGACATAGTGTTTGTTGGCAATATTGCTACGCGCCTTGTAAATATGAAACATTGTGTTTGGTGTAATTAACCCCTTAATAAATCAAACACAGTAATTACGTCAATTAATTCAATAATTAGTTTAGTGTCCGAGATATGCATGCAATAATTGATTTTTTGACACGCCTGATCTATCAAATCCCCATCTACAGCAACACTACACCTTGCGGAAAATGGAAATCCGTTCCGCACACCTGTGCCGAACGGAAATCGTTGACGGACTATTTTTGAACGATCAGGTCTGTCAAATCCCCGCCAACTTGGAATTTCCATTTGACCTACAACCACGGAACCCGTGTAGTTTAAACAAAGCAATTGTGTTCTAATAAGCTATCGCAAAGAGAATAGACTAAATAAAAACATCTTTGTGAAAAGAATTACTTGTAAGGTTTAGAAGGGAGAGTTGAAACCAATCATTATTACATGTATAATGATAACAAATTGAATAGAACTAGCTCAGATAGGTATGTACTACGATAGTACAAACATACGACCTATTGATAAATCTGCCAACGGGAATTCCCCCTAGAGCTGTAGGTTTTTAAATTTCTTGTTCGGTTTCGGTTTTGGTTTTTCAGGTGGAATAAAACCTCGGTTCGGTTCGGTTTTCGGTTTGTTCATGAGGCCAAATAAAATTCAATAAAACTCATTCTTATGTCCGGAGTCATAACCGAATGGCAGTGAAATTGAGTGAAACTCAATGAATTTCCGAAATAAGCTATAATACATGAAGAATCAGGAAGGCCACTATAATAATTACCTAAATATACAGAACTTTTATTGTGCTTGGCCATTTTTCGAGGTCTGACACCTACACGCAACTTGAGGAAAGCTGCAAACACAACTAAAGTGAAATATCGGAAATTCTCAGAATGTAGCCTTCCCAGAGTAGTGAGAGTACCCAGACACTGCCATTGGCAGTGTCTGGGTACTCTCACTGGGATGGCGACATTCTGTGAATTTCTGCAGCAAGAGAGTATTTAATAAAAAACGAAAAACCTTAGATTATGGGATGTCGACGGTTTCGGTTTTAAAAAAAAACCCTTAAAACCTCGGTTCGGTTTCGGTCAACCTACAGATCTAATCCCCCCCCCCCCCCCCCCGCCCCAAATCGCACATGTGTTTGTAAATATTAGCAGACGATATTACCCGAAACTGAACCGATTGCGAAAAAACTTGTTCGTAGTTGTCAAATGAAATGCTGAGTGATGATGAATGAATGGTTTCGCGCGCAGAGATCGCGCATGGACGGTTTAGGGCAATCCACTTTCGACCCTGCTTTGACGTTTTGAATTCTTGAAGTTTTCCGCAGACCACAACCATGGCAGGAGACAGCAGAGGAGGAACAGTTGAGGGAGTAGGTTTTAGTGTTTTTTTAAGGTTCTCGATTAGTTATTATCCTTCCTCGGGTGAGGGCCAATGTGAGAGGGGGTCCTATTAACAAAGGTGCTACCTCTCTCGAAGGTGATGGGGTGACGTCTTTCTTGTATTTTCAGGCAAGTATAGTCTGCCACCTCATTTGTAGAATTATTGGTGAATCCGTCATCGGCAATAATAGTCTGCCTCATGTTGGTCTCGTGGAGGAAGAACAGTTACGGACTCGGCGGATAGGCCATCGTCAACCAGCTCTCACAGAAACACAGGGGCGCCACCAAAAGAAGACTCGAACCTCCCTGGTTCAGGGACAGGCCTGCTTGTTATCCTATTTAGGGGTGGGTGGGTGGGGGGGGGGGGGGGGCAAAAGTGCGCCATGGGGACGTTTACAAAAAGGGGCATAAGCGGGACGCAGGACAAACGCTCTCCTCCTAGGGGTGGTCAACCACCTCCTGGGATAGAGTGAAGGACGATACACAATTCATAACGGTTATAATGGTTCCATAACGGTTATTGGGAAAGAAGAAGAATAAAAAAAAAATCAAGTGTGTGTTTGTAAAGTACGCTTTCGGGTGATATATTTTTTGTGGAGTTTAGTCTTTTCGCACGTATAGTCTATTATTTGGCGTTTATCGTTCGTTAGAGCCGTCATGGGCAAGTATAGTCTGCCGCTGGCTCTTCTGTTGGTTTGTTGGTCCGTTCGGTGGTTGTGGCATTGGTTCGTCGTGGTGGCTGTGTTCGTGATTCGCAGGTGTGGTAAATCGTTCAGTGGCAGTGGCGAAACGCCCATACAACGAGATAAGGGCCCGCGACAATTGCACGTTTTTAGGCCCCCAACAATTCCAGCATTTTGGGAAAAATCGTTATTAAGGGTCTCAAAACATAGTTATAGTTGAAGCATTGAGGTTGGATGCTTCAATATCAGCTTGCATAAAGAATCGGAGCGATATTCTCTGAAACCAATTACGGGGTTGTGTAAGTGGCGCATGACAATATGAGACAGTAGTTCAAATGACGAAACAATTTCAATTTTAATTCATTTACAAATGCGGATACATTTTTTACATCCAACAGTCGAAGCAGTATCCCAAACCAACCAATGCCAACATGACTCCTTCTCGGTTAAGATGCGGACTAACTAACGAAGGAACAAACACAGAAACGAACGAACGGACGAACGAAAATCACCATCAAGAAAATATTAATTAATGAAGCACCGGGTACAACCCGGTGCTTCATTAATTAAATTTTGTACTATTACTCCTGTAATTAGTGTTTGAAATCTGATATTATTGCGTCCGTGGAAATATTGCCCACCCGTGGAAAGTGACCAGTCCACGGCGGCCATAATGTAACCACCCACCATGTCTAGAACTTCTTAAGCTAGTCAAGGCCGGATGGATTTTATTCTGAATAGAATGTTTGTACCCAGACAGTATGCTAGACTATAACATAATGAATTGAATAAATATAGTTTGTGGCCTGGGGGCCCCCAATATTATTGTTACGCAATTCAGTGGTCTTGGCGCGGTCGGTGTCCTCCTAAAATTAGAAAAAAAGTGGAAGGTGATACGTACCACACCACCCCCCCCCCCCCACCTCCTGGCTGCTGAGTGTCATTCTAATAATTCTTTTTATAGACGTAAAGGCGTGTAATAAACACAGGACGACACGCGCGTGCGAATGTGCCTGCGGTCTCTTGTTTTATCCTTCAGCGCTCGCACTAGTGCCATATCTATTAACCCATTCACATGTGCGTGTCGTTCTGTATATGTAGTGTTGACGCAGCAAAAGGTTGCATGAAAATGATAACAAATGCCTTTTTGAACTGAATTCTGAATCTTGACTGCGCTCGAAGAAAATAATCCGGCAAATATAAATTCACACAGCTACCATCGTGCACATCGAGTAAACGGCTTTGATAAGTAACTGTCATAAAAAAGTGCAAAGAGAATAATTTCGATCAGATCGCGACTGTGTCGCGACCTAATCGAAATTCTCTCTCGTTTCTTCCAACAACACTGTAAAATCGTAACACTAAACGCGAACACATTGTATTTTGGTGTTATTTTTGTTCCTTTTTTCTACTCACACTTGATTTTGCATGGTCAAAGTTCACTAAGGGACCGCTTACCTATCTACATATTTGCACATAAAAGGTAATCGTGTACATTTTATGTAGTGTATTGGGTGGAAACAACACTTCCGCTAACCTGGTGCAAGAAGCTGGAGTACTCGGAGAGAATCACTTGGAGAGAACCCGGAGACAATCTAACCCTAATTGTGCCGGGATAGTAAATTGGTCTCCCCAATTTACTTTCCCGGTACAAACAGGTGCAAAGCAGGGGCACAAATGAGTAGGAACGAACGGGGGGATCAACTGGAGGGGAATGAAAAGGAAAAGGAACACAGCAAGTGGCAGTTAGGTTTTTTATTAATGTTTTTAGAGATCTGCACGGGGAGATGGTGGTGAGCGTTTTGAACTGAGAAGTTGGTGGACTTCTTAATTCACAAATTATAAATATATGTATTTAGTTTCCTGTTGATAATAAATTGGTTGCAAAAGAGAAAGTCTTGAATATGGTTAGAATTGGTTAACCCTTTACCCAACGCAGACGATATCAAAATTTATTATTTTAAATATCATTTTTTTTTTAATTTTTCAAAAACTTCAACAAAACCGTCGAGCTCGTTCCAATGAGGGGTCACATGATATGGTTTTGTTGAAATATTTTGAAAACTAGTATTTTTTCAGCTGCCGAATTTGCATTTTACGCGGGCGGATGTGGCCGATTCGTTGAGTAAAGAGTTAACCCTTTACCCAACGCAGACGATATCCAAAATTATTATTTTAAATATCATTTTTTATTTTTTTTTCAAAAAAAATTAAACAAAACCATATCATGTGACTCCTCATTGGAACGAGCTCGACGAGCTCGTTCCAAAGAGGGGTTACATGATATGGTTTTGTTGAAATTTAAAAAAAAAAATCAGCTGCTGAATTTGCATATTACGCGGGCGGATGTGGCCGATTCGTTGTGTAAAGGGTTAAATTCAAGTGCAGCGACGATGTTCGTACGTATATGGACAACGCTCTGTGCGTCTTTGGTAAACATTCCTATACCCTTTGCTGATCTTATCGGTGCTGGAATAGTAAGCTGGAGAATTCGGAAGTCACTCATCGTTGTGCAGTGGTTCTCTCAGGGTACTTGTAAAGTTGTTCAATATGACATGACACAGGTTGTTGAAAGTATCGTTAAACCTAATACGCAAATAAATATAAAAATGTACACATTATGCCCCCACAAAGTAGATCTTCTGTTTCTCATGCCATTTTTTTTTTTGTAAAATTGCATGCGGGCGGGCGGGCGGCGGGCGGGCGGGCGGGCGGGCGGGCGGGCGGGCGGGCGGGCGGGCGGGCGGTTTTTTATTTCATTTTTTATTTTTGTTCTTTTGCATCAAAAGTTCATGTTCTTGGTTTGCTTTATCTTTTAGGCCTCATAATCTACAGAATAGCATGAGTGGTGGTGTATTTCTTCTCTTGAGTTCAGTAAGGCTTCCCAGTGCTAAAGCATTGAAAATCCTTGTTGCACTTTTGGGACAAATTTATCAACCATATGAAAATATTAACTTGGGTAAAATATCAGACATCAACCATTTAATTATTATTTTTATAAGTTTGCATTGATTATAAAAGGAGAGCATGCGGCAGCCCAAAATAACCACGCGGGAGGCCTGAGAAACAGATTCTTAACAATCTTTGGCCTCAATCTATCATGTTCAAATATGTTGATGACTGGGGTGATTATTATTAGTAAATATAGTCTGTTTCTATACCCGTGCAAATGCGTCGCGATCAGATTGCAGTCCTATCACGATCCGATAGAAAAAAGACCGTCCCACCAGGGGGAGGCCACCAAAAATTTGCAAGACGTGACGTGGGGGTGGGTGGGTCTCTTGAGTGCGCCAAAAATGTGCATTTCCAACTTGGGCAATTTTTTGAATTTTTTAAAAATATATCAATATATCAGCTAATATATACCATCATTTGTGTTCCAAACCTTAAAGATGATGTTGTACATCACACTCTTAACATAAATACAACATCAGGAGGCTTTATATGTGAGAATATTGGGCTTAAACTGGGAAAATGTCACACGTTAGTAGGGGGTGGGTGTCTTGTTCGAAATGTAGAAAATGTGCAGACAATATTTTGGGAACAATTCAAATGAAAATTTGTTCCCGTATATGTACACCTACTCTGGCCAAGCCTGATAATGAACAGCTTGTCATTTGTAGATTGGGGCCCACAGCAGCCCACAGAGGTTTAAATTGGTGGTGCCAGTTTAACCCTTTACCTAACATGAAAAGCAGACGACACTTGCCAACAAATGATTGAATAACTAATTTGTTTCAATTTTTGTCTCAAAAACATAGGTTATGACCCCTCATTGGAACGAGCTCAACGAGCTCGTTCCAATGAGGGGTCATAACCTATGTTTTTGAGACAAAATTTGAGACAAGAAATGAAAAAATAATAAAAATTAATTGGCGATTTTTTGAGAATAGCGCTGGCCGGTTTTGCCGTTATGTTGGGTAAAGGGTTAAGAACATTATGAACCCCCCCTAAAGTCAGCTGTGTCTACTAAGTTTATAAGTTTATTTTGGATTTTAATGGGAGAGTCGGGGTGGGTGTTTAACAAATTTTTAGTCCCCCCCCCCCCCTGGTCCAACAACTCTTATGAAAACACAGTAAAATTTCGAAGACTGAACTATAACGACAGCTAATTTTACATCTAGCGGTAAGACGCTCAAGGGACACTTAAAATATGAACAACACACAAGTCTCAATTATACACTCTGAAAACTAGAGAATGTTTCTTGATAACAAAAAGCCATCTTTTATACTGTCGTCATTTTTTATTGATTCACCTCGTAGTTTTTCCATTGATATTGCAAATAATTATATTTCTTGTGAATCAATATTACAATTTGCCTTGTTTGCTGTATAATAATGTCACTCAAGCAGAGAGAGCAAAACACAGACCAGAACACAGGTCCGTAACGAGGTTTGATGCAGAAAAAAACTACATACAGAAGCAATAGTAGAACCCAGTCATGGCGAATTTGAAAGAGTCATGCATTTTAACAATAATTAACCCCTATGTAAACCATTACCGAAAGTGACAATATTTGTCCTTAAAATTATACAAACAACGGCATGTTTTTTTAAAGTGGGTGTGTGTGTGTGTGGAGGGGGGGGGGGGGGGCGGCGGCGTGTACTCCTAATTGAGAAGAGATCTTCAAGCTCGCCGCTAGAGTTTAGCTTTTTTCTGTTTTCCGGTTCGATTATTGTTTTTTTCCGGCAAACCGAACACCAAGACCCATGAATAACCGACCGAACGGTTTTATTGTGCATGTTCATAAACTGATCAATCTATCTTACTTGCAAGGAACTGGACTAGTGACCATTTAGCCTCTCCGTCAAAAGGACGAACACGTCGTGGCCTCGTTGTCACATTTTCTCCGTTATTGACTCGTCCACCGGACGAGTCAATGATGACGAATATGTGACAACGAGGCCACGACAAAGACGAGATGAGCTGTATTCTTTGGTTAACTTAAGTTATTTATTTGTTTTTGATTATTTATTAATTTATTTATTTATTTATTAGTGTTTAAGGTCACTTATTTCTGTACAATGGCTGATCATGACCATGACAGTTTTACGGGTGGAGGAAGCCAGAGTACCCGGAGAGAACCACCGAGCAACGGCGAGCAACTGTCAGCTCCCCAACATACCAACTCCGCACAAGCAGGGTTAGCATTGGTTGAAGACAAGTGCACCATCGACGTGCAGTACGCCTTAGTACACAGCGCCACCGTACCCTCACGTGAGCAATGGGGGTGAAGGGTCTTGCCCAAGGACACAACGCGGTTGCCGCATGTGGGATTCGAACCGAGGACCTCTCGGCTTGCAGCCTGCACCTCTACCTACTGAGCCACCGCGCCCCCTGTTTTTGGTTCAATTGGCATTGCAACTGATCCCCCATAACCCCTAAGAATAATCAAAGGGAAGTTATGCGGAACCCACAGGGAGATACTCATAGGGAGGGCTTGTGTGGTGAGCGGTGTCCTAAATACTAAACCACAAATTCTTTGAATCCTAACAAACGTCTATTTCTGGGTGTCAAATTTTGCCACCAAATACTGTAGTTTTGGTGCCAAGTGAATTTTTTAGTGTAATCGTCACCATTGGCACCTGACAACGTGGACACTCTCATATTGTCTAGACCAAGGTTTTGGCCTTTTGACCTTATTTACTTGAGAGTAGTAGGAGATGTGGAGATCGTGAATCATTGGCAGGACCTGGTGCAGGACCTAGGAAGTGACGTCATGTCACGTGACCCAGTGACGCCATGTAGGGTGGTCATGGTAACCCGCGTAAGCGATCATCTTGTGACGTCATCCCCATAGTGATACGTGATGTGAGTGCGCATGCGCAGCGCGTGTTGTTAGGGTGATAGTGTTTCCGCCGTCCATTTTATATAAAACTAAAACCCTTTGAACTATAGCCCTAAGGAAGGTATAACACACATTTGAATGCAATTCTTCCAAAAGGGAAGGAGAGTACCTTCGAGTGTATATGTCAAATCACGGGATCGGACAAGAATCCCACTTATGGAATGCCTTATATAGCTTGTCTGTATGTATACAGGGGAAATGAAGCAATCGGATTCAACCTTGATCAATGTTATAGTCGAGACTGAGATAGGTATAGCTAGGAAGTAGTGTTGCAAGTCAACATTAATGGATATGATAGTATAGCCAATAGTACTGGTACAAGGTCGCAATGGCACAAGCCTGGTGTAGAAGCTAATGATAGGACAGATAGACCATAGACAAGTACTGGAATTGGAGCTTTGGAGATAAGATGGAAGTCCTGCGTTAGACTACCTGTATAGGAACTGTATAGGAGCCATATAGGAGATAGGAGCTGTATAGGAGCTGGATCATAGGGATCCTTAAATACAGAAATAAGGCTAAGAGGGCTGGTAAATTAGACCTCATTGAGGGATTATGTCATCGCCCCCATGCCCTCAAAAGAAATGAGGCTAAAAGGGATAGTAGAATAGACCTTATTGAGTGATTTCTCATGGCCCTCATGGCCTCATACGACGATAAAAGGTTTTCTCCAGAAAGTATCCTTGATAGGTATCCTCAAATAATACAATACCAGGCCATAGGTATCCTCAAATACTGAAATGAGGCTAAGAGGGATAGTAAATTAGGCCTCATTGAGGGATTTTTTCATGGCCCTCATGCCCTCTACAGAAATGAGGCTAAGAGGGATGGTAAAGTAGACCTCAATGAGGGATTTTTTCATGGCCCGTATGGCCTCAAACGAAATGAGGCTAAGAGGGATAGTAAATTAGACCTCATTGAGGGCTTTTCTCATAGCCCTCATGGCCTCATACGACTAAAAAGGGGTACGCAAGGCCATATGTTTTCCAAAAATGGGATTTTATGGAATATGGCTGTTAAATATCGAAATGAGGCCCTCTTAGCCTCATTTCGATATTTAACAGCCATATCCCACGAAATCCTATTTTTTATTAAATTATGCCTCACTGAGTGATTTTTTCATGGCCCTCGTGACCTCAAAAGAAATGAGGCTAAGAGGGATAGTAAATGAGGCCTCATTGAGGGCTTTCTCATGGCCCTCATGGCTTCATACTACAAAAAAGGGATTCCATAGCCACAGGCGTTTTCAAAAAAATGGGATTCCATGGGATATGGCTGTTAAATACCGAGATGAGGCTAAGAGGGATAGTAAATTATACCACATTGAGGGAATTTTTCATGGCCCTCGTGACCTCAAAAGAAATGAGGCTAAGAGGGATAGTAAATGAGGCCTCGTTGAGGGCTTTCTGATGGCCCTCATGACCTCATACGACAAAAAGGGATCCCATAGCCACAGGCGTTTTCCAAAAATTGGATTCCATGGAATATGGTTGTTAAATACCGAGATGAGGCTAAGAGGGATAGTAAACTATACCTCATTGAGGGATTTTCCCTTGCCCCTCATGGCCTCAAACGAAATGAGGTTAAGAGGGATAGTAAATTAGACCTCCTTGAGGGAATTTCTCATAGACCTTATGGCCTAATACCACTAAACAGTATTCCATAACCAGAGACGTTTCACAAAACTGGATTCCATGGGACGTGGCCATTGGATATAGAGTTGATGAGAATCGTATAGGACTTCGTTGTAATAAGGGGAGATAACTCTGCATAAAGATTACAGGGGATGAAGCAATCTGATTAGTTAGTTAGCGCCAGGAAAGTGAACTGATTGGGTGATCTAGATAAATGAAATAACAAGAGTACGCGGAATAGGGTCAGAACTAACAAAAGCAGACCAGAAAAGCTAAATATAGTAATAATAAGTAAAGCTGTTCCAGCTGATAGGCTCTTCTACTCTACTGGAGTATACTCCAGGACAAAGGAACATTGTCGGGTAGACGGAAACTACTGCACACACAGATAGAAGCAGAGAATTCTGAAAGAATTCGAAAAAGTACAACTTGTCGGGTTGTTTGTGGTAATTAGATTTACTCCTATTCAATCGAACATACCATCCGAACATACCTCTGTCTTGCTGTAGGCAATTGGGTACATAGCAACCACATGCTACCATACAAACCAAGATGGCGGCCTCCAGTATACAAAATGGAAGACGGAAACACGTATCATCCTAAAAACACGTGCCGAGGAAGCGCACTCACATCGCGTATCACTATGGGGATGGCGTCACAAGCTGGCCGCTCACGCGGGTTACCATGAAAACACAACATGGCGCCACTGGGTCACGTGACATGACGTCACTTCCTAGGTCGTACACTAGGTCCTGTGAATGAGGCACAATCTCCACATCTCCTACTACCGACGAGTTTTCGGAAATTCCTCCATAAAGTAGTGTTCAACCGATGATCGGAACAGGCCACCACAATCGATCGATTGTGGGCAACTGGATGACAACGACAACGGCTCCTGGAACATAGGTTCAACAAATAGTTGCCAAGCATTTTGTGATGATACATAAAACGCTTCTTTTCTTCTTTTTATTATCTTTTGCAATTGTTCAATTGTTTATATAAAAGGATGTCAGTGATAAAATAAAGTTGAAAAACCATCACAATGTGTATTCTTAATCTCTCTAGACGTCCCTTTACGGGATATACAAGTATGTAAACCTTACAATTGAGCGTACTGACAGCAATTGAGCGTACAGGAAAAACGAAGGTTGCACTCCATTGACTCAGGTCGCAGTAAAATTACCAGTTGCGTGCACTTGGGTGGTAAACGTGGCTCTGATAGAGTGGCTCTGATAGAGCCACGTTTACCGCCCAAGTGTGCGCAAATGGTGATTTTACTGGACCTGAGTCAACGGAGTTTAACATTGTGAAATATGTTCAATTCAATGCAGTTCTTTGAGTCTTGACTTATCTAGTAGTGAATGTACTGTAAACCCGTAAAATATGTTCAATTTAATGCAGTTCTTTGAGTCTTGACTTATCTAGTAGTGAATGGACTGTAAACACTGTAAAATACGTTCAATTTAATGTAGTTCTTCAGAGCCTCGACTTGGCTAGTGGTGCACGGTATTACAATCTAAATCGGCATCGGAATCAGCCAATTGTGAGCTCAAATAACCTCTAATCGGTCAGCGGCCATTTTTGGTAATCTGGTTGAACACTATTAAACAGATTGTGATGATTCAAAAACCGCATTTTATTATCTGTTGCGGGGGCGCGGTGGAGTTACGGTAACCGGTTCTCGTCAGATCACCGAAGTTAAGCAACGACGAGCCCGGTTAGTCTTTGGATGGGTGACCGTCTGAGCGATCGATTCTGACTCCTGCGTTCTGTCCTTGGACAAGGTACCCCGATTGTCCACATGGGGGCACGCCGACGCCGTGTATTAAGGCGTACTGCACGTCGATTGTGCGCATGTCTTCAACCAATCTAACCCTGCCTGTCCTGCAGAGGAGAGTTACGTTGTTGGGGAGCTGGCAGCTACTCTTCGTTGCTCGGTGGTTCTCTCCGGGTACTCTGGCTTCCCCCACCCGTAAAACTGTCACCGACACGATATGACCTTGGCTGTTAATGTGTCGTTAAACCCTCATAAATAAATAAATAAATAAATAAATAAATAAATAATTATATGTTGCAATTATTCAATTGTTAATGTAAAATGATGTCAATGATACCATTCAATAAAGTTGAAAAACCACCACAATGTGTATTCTTAATCTCTCCAGACGCCCCTGTATGGGATATACAAGTTAAACGGCATGCAAAGCTTACAATGGAGCGTACTTGCGGCAATCGCCAGTTCATACCGGGAAACTGAAGTTTGCAATCCATTGAATCAGGTCGTAGTAAAATTACCAGTTGCGTGCCCTTGGGTGGGTGGTAAACGTGTCTCTGAGAGCTACGTGTACCACCCAAGTGTGCGCGACTGATAATTTTACTGGACCCGAGTCAACGGAGTTTAACACTGTGAAATATGTTCAGTTTAATGCAGTTCTTTCGAGTTTGGACTTGACTAATAATGCACGATATTACAATCGGAATCGGCATCGAATCGACCGATTGTGAGCTCAAATAACCGGTAATCGGGCAGCGGCCCTTTTTGGTAATCGGTTGAACACTACCGCAACATTGGAATGAGTTCGATATTCTCTATAATCATCTCATCATTCTTTTGATATGAACTGCCTTAATAAAAAGATTCTTCACGCAAAATCCCTGTCAACGATTCTTTAATGATCTGAAAACAATTGGCATTGCAGTAAATTTATTCTCTATCACGTCGCGACCAGAGATCATCAATCAGAACAGTGTTGGATATCCAATTACTACAATTAATAACGATTACATCAAGATTCAAGGCAAAGAATCCGATTTCTTGATCAAATATGTTTGCCCAACTGAGAGGAGTGTTTGATTTATATCTCTACGAAGTTGGATAACATCGTGACATTAGTGGTATGTCAGTCACGCAGTGAGAACGCATAGGATACAACGAAGAGTGTCACCACTCCTTTGTTTACTTTTAGTGCTGATAAATAAACAAGGCCCCTTCTTACAAATAAATAGATAACTTCATTTATCTATTTATTTTTTTTTTTGTGTTGGAAGACCACTTTCAGCATATCTATCTATATCTTACCCCCTACAAGTATCTGGGAATTTCATTGGTTGAAAGACGTCACCTGCAGACTGCATATAAAACCATATACTGCCTGTCAACATTAATAATATACACTGACAGCTATGGGTAATCTCCCCTTTGTTCATTGATTATTCAAAATGGCGGCAGCCGATAAACGCTTCAAGCTGAAAGATTGAGTGTTGGAAGCCCATATTTGGTCTGAAGTGCAGGTTAGGCAACTTAAAAGGCTTCATATTCTGTGGATGTGTGTCATGTTACCTTCGAAATGAAACTGTTTGGTATGTATGAATTTGCCTTATTACAATTTATGGGAGAGTGCCTGTAGGCACTCTCCCATAAATTGTAACAAGGCAAAGATATGTGAACACATTGTGAGAATTCTCTCATTTAATTTTGATCGCTGTTGTTATTAGTTCAGTCCATCGATGCAGCAGTCGGTAAGATATATTCGTTGCACAGTTTGTTGGTGGCCTAATATGGTATATATGGTGTCAGTTAATTCCATATTGGACTTGAGCTTGCTCGAGTCCAATATGGAATTAACTGACACCATATATACCATATTAGGCCACCAACAAACTGTGTAACTAATAATACAATGACAGCATCACGGTATTTCTTTAATGGGGTTTAACGACACTTTCGAAAACCAGTTTCGCCTCGTGTCAGACTGTTTGATGGTTAGGGGAAGTTGGAGGAAAGGAAGAGATCCACCGAGCAGCGGCGAGCAACTGTAAGATTCCCCAACGTACTAACTGCACACAAACACGGTTAACATTGGTTGAGGACGAGTGCAACATGGACATGCAGTAAACCCTAGTACACAACGCCGCCGTGCCCCCCTCCCCCACCCACGTGGGCAATCTGGATAATGTACCGTGCCGAATGCTACAGCGTAGTAAACCATGGAACCGTGGACCTTTAGATTTGAAATCCAATGCTGTCACCACTGAGCCACCGCGCTCCGGGCAACACGTGTATGAAGTCAGATTCAGACAGCCATTTACGCCTGTGCTGCAGAATTTAGTAAGGGACTTCTGCCCTAGGGGTTTGATTAGCGGATCCTATTTTATCGTTAAAACCAAATTTCTTTAGCACAGTAAACCAACACTGCTCTGCTTCATGGAGTTCCAATAAAAAAAATAAATCTTCTCATCAGTTATGATTTATTTAGGGTTTCAATGACACTTTCATCCCAGGGTCGTATTGTGTAGAGCTGAACGGTTGGCTCATTTTCGTAACCGACTAACCGAGAGCTTTAACCGGATAATATCCGGTTATCCGTGGCCATTATTTCACCCAATATGGGATCAAAACTATAGGAATTGGAAAGCAGTATTCTCAAACTATTCCGTAGTGTGTATACAAACGAACGTTGTCGAGTACTCGACAACGTTCGTTTGTATACATACTACGGAATAGTTTCTGCGATTACTCAATACTTACGGAAACTGCCGATCATTAACGACGTGCTGAACGCCAAAGTCGATTATTTCTCAGTATATACAACGCGTCGTCGAGGTGTAATCTATCACAAAGGAGAAGCGGCAGATTTACTACATTTTAAACGTGGAATGACGATCACTATCGATATTTCGGATAACCGGTTGACGGTTCTTCTAATCGATTAGGTAGCTAACTGGTTTCAAACCGATTATCCAGTTAACCATTTCAGTACTAGTAATGTGTTGACTGGCTTACAAGTTGAGGAAGCTCGACTTCTCTGAAAGAACGTAATTGTAACTGTTAATTTATTTGATTCGTGTTTCACTTACATATCTGGGATTTGAGCAACATCAAACCAGGCCGAAATAACCCGCGAACGATCGCTTACGTTATGTGGGGTTACGTAATTTGAAAAATACGGGAACGCGGTACAGGTTCTGATAAAACAACAAAACATAAATTGACTTACTAAACCCGCATGTTTTGCAGTAAGATAAGATAATCTTTCGGAACAAACTCGACACAAAAGTAGAGCTGTAGATTAACCGAAACCGAACCGAGGTTTTTAGTTTTTTTAAAAAACCGAAACCGTCGACTTCCCGTAATCTAAGGTTTTTCGTTTTTTATTAAATACTCTCTTGCTGCAGAAATTCACAGAATGTAGCCATCCCAGACTAGTGAGATTACCCAGACACTGCCAATGGCAGTGTCTGGGTACTCTCACTACTCTGGGGAGGCTACATTCTGTGAATTTCCGACATTTCAGTTTAGTTGTGTTTTCAGCTTTCCTCATGTTGCGTGTAGGTGTCAGACCTCGAAAAATGGCCAAGCACAATAAAAGTTCTGTATATTTAGGTAATTATTATATTGGCCTTCCTGATTCTTCATGTATTATAGCTTATTTCGGGCTTTCACTGAGTTTCACTCAATTTCACTGCCATTCAGTTATGACCACGGACATAAGAATGAGTTTTATTGAATTTTATTTGGCCTCACGAACAAACCGAAAACCGAACCGAACGGAGGTTTTACTCCACCTGAAAAACCAAAACCGAAACCGAACAAGAAATTTAAAAACCTACAGCTCTACACAAAAGCTGAGCATTGCATTCACATATGACTAGAGTAGCATGCTGTTCACTTCATAACAGAAGTTCCGTCAAAAAATATCAACAACAAACGCGCGATCTCTATCCTCCTCCGCGTCTTATAATCACCAGTCAGATTGTTTCAATTCCCGTAATCTGTACCTACCCATACAGAGTTCTCTCCCCTATTTATAACCAGGCACTGAAAAGTTCGTAAGGCCAAGAGCCAATCGAGCAGGGACAAATATTGCTCGAACGACTCAAATCTTATCGAGTAAATAAGCCATTGAGTAATTACTCGAACGAGTGACTCATCTGGGTATTGGAGGATACCTTTGACATGGTAATGTAGTTCTGATCGTCATTCCATATTTCAAGCGTAGCAAATCAACCGCTTCTCCTTTTTGATAGATTACACCTCGAAGTCACGTTGTATATATTGAGAAATAATCGACTTTGGCGTTCAAGACTTCGTTAACGATCGGCAGTTTTCGTGAGTAATGGGTAATCTCAGAAACTATTCCGTAGTATGTATACAAACGGACGTTGTCGAGTACTCAACAACGTTCGTTTGTACACACACTACGGAATAGTTTGAGAATATTGCTTTCAAATTCCTATAGTTTTGATCCTATATTATGTGAAATAATGGCCACGGATAACCGGATGTTATCCGGTTATAGCTCTCGGTTAGTCAGTTACGAAAATGAGCCAACCGTTTCAGCCCTGGCTGTGACATGGTGATGTAGTTCTGGAGGATGCCTTTCAGAGGATACTTATCTGAGGATATCTATACTAAGACACTTATGGCTCATGGCGTCTATTCAGTTCCTTGCATCCAGCCCACCCCATGGCATTCATAGCTCCAAGGCCACTACTGCTGATTTGTCCATTGTCACCATCGGCTGTGCTATCATTTACTATTCAATCTTTTCTGCCACTACTACTGTATCCCTACTACTGGCTGCCACTTAGTGCCCTCTGCAAGAATCTCTCATACGTAACCTTGACTACTATGGCCTTCAGTATAACTAAACGATAATCAATATTATACTTAACTTCCACTACTACTAGCAGTCGAAAATAGTCTCCTTACTCTTACGGCTCGAATCTTATCGAGCAAATAAGCTCTTGAGTAGTGACTTGAAAAGGCATAGCTCCAACAACTCAAACTTCATCGAGCAAATGAGCCATAGAGTAATTGCTCGAACGAATGACTCCTCGAGTAACTCTACGACTCATCTTAGAAAAAGGAAGTTCCATAACCACAGACTCATTTTTCTAAAAAGGGTTTCTCATGATGCGATTCCCTTAGAAGAATGCTTTTTGGAGGATACCTTTTGGAGGATAATTGTCGAAGAAACCAGCGATTCCTACATCCGGGTACTTCGCTTGTGCAGCTGAAAAAGAGAACATAAGAAGATATAACGTCCAATGCATTTCCATTTTGTCACAATCACCTGTATACAGTTACTAGTCAGTAGTAAGTGTATGAAATTCTAGCACAAGTTGGGGCGCGGTGGCGTTGCGGTAACCGGTTCTCGTCAGATCACCGATGTTAAGCAACGTCGAGCCCGGTTAGTCCTTGGATGGATGATCGTCTGAGCGATTGATTCGGACTCCAGTGTTGTGTCCATGGACAATGCACTTAACCCCGATTGTTTGTCCACATGGGTGCACGATGACGTCGTGCACTAAGGCGTAATGCACGCTGATGATGCGCATGTCTTCAGCCAATCTAACCCTGTCTGTGCTGCAGTGCGGAGTTACGATGTTGGGAAGCTGGCAGCTGCTCGTCGTTGCTCGGTGGTTCTCTCCGGGTTTTCCGACTCCCTCCACCCGTAAAACTGTCACTGACACGATATGACCCTGGATGTTAAAGTGTCGTTAAACCTTAATAAATAAATATAAATCTAGCAAAGGGCATCTATTGGTAGCCAATAGTATTTGTACAGTAGTAGTGGTGGTAGCAGAAAAGACTGATATCTCTTTTCTGCTTGAGCTCCGAGAATAGTACTGCTGATGTGTCCATTGACACCATCGACCGCCATAGGGCGGACGATGGTGACAATGGACACACCAGCAGTAGTATTGCTGGAGCTATGAAGGCCATGGGATAGTCTAGATGCAAGGAACTGAACAGATGCCAGGGGCCATAACTTCTTCAGACAGATAGCCTCCAATATGTATCCTCTAAAAGGTATCCTCCAGTAGTACATCACCATGTCATAGGTATCCTCCAATACCCAAAAGAGCATAAGGGTCGTAACAGGAGTCACTCGTTTTTTAATTACTCGATGGCTTATTTGCTCGATAAGATTCAAGTCGTTTGAGCAATACTTATCCCTGTTCGATCGACTCTCCGCTGTAGGAATCATATAGAACTTCGTTATACACAGATGAAATAACTCTATATGGGTAGGTACAGATTACGGAAAATGAAGCAATCTGACTGGTGATTATAAGATTTGAACGAGGGCAGAGGTCGGAACCACAGATAGCTAGGATTAGACAGCCTTCCAGGATAGTCAGAATAGAGGCTGTACTCTGTAATAGGTAGAAACCGATGATTTGGGGTTATTAGATTTACTCTTATACAAAAGTGCGCGCCTTAATGTTGGGCAAAAAAAACAAGGAGGGAGAATTTGGACCGTTTCGGTCTATTTAGGTAATTATATTTACGCCTATTCAACTGAACAGATCCTCAGAATATGCCCCCGTACAATTAGACGCCTTCCAGGCGCAACCACGGCTACTATATAAACCAAGATGAAAGTTTTCGGTATATAAAATGGACGACGGAAACACGTGTCACCCAACAACAGACCAAGAACACTATGAAGTCACAAAATGGCCGCCCACTCAGGCTACCATGACAACCTAATATGACGTAACTGTTTACGTGACTATGACGTCTCTTCCAGGGTCCCTGCCATGAGGCCTGTTTCGCCGCTCTCCTATCACCTAGGCGTTTTAGGGACTTTCCGATCGATCTGGACCACAATAATTCTGGGGAAAGGATTTTGTTCCCACAAAACTCTTGACTCCCCATAATGACGTTTTCCATTGCTTCACAATTACGGTTGCTCCAGTCTTCCCTCCCTCTCTAGTTCCCTCCCCCGCTCTATCTCTCTTCCTCAATACATTTCCGAATAAAGAACTCGTTATTGTTTTAAGAGAAAAAAAAGTCACTCTTTCCATGTACTGCATTTTCTATTTTACTAGAAAAAAATGTCACATACAAGAGACCAAATCCGTCATTTCCGCGATTCAAAAGTATAACATTTCAGACGGAGACAATCATGCTCTCAAAAGACATAATTAATTTGTCGCCACAAAGTATTATTTGTTTCGTTAGTTTTTGGAAACTTAAAATCGTTAGCTATATCGCGACCACAGCATACGGAATTAGCAGATTGTCTATGTTATGCTGTACCTTTTAAACGGCCCTCAATCAAGGTATAAATTACTGGGTGGTGTTATACCAGTAAAGTAGAAATTGTCCACTGCAGTAAGAAAGCCTGATGCCCATTTGCAGATCAAGACCGTTGCCAAAAAAGGGGCGGCTATAATCAGCTATAAGACAAAATTAAGAGCATCGTCTTAACTAAAACCCCTCCTTTTTAGTGGTATTTAGGACCACACCAACAGCTAAGGCTATGCTGTGGCGAGAAAACGGTACAATGTAAAACATGTCATTGCCAATTACGAAGAAAAATGACTGATTAAAAGTAGGAAATAATTACAGAAGAATGTCAAAGACAGGGTAGTTTGGACAGTAATGAGTGATGAAAAGCCTTATTAAAAATGCAGTGGCATACCATGGTAAACCATGGTGTTGTTCCAAAACTCCACGATAAACTTTAGTTTACCGTGGTGTTTTGGGACAATACCATGTTTTATCTCCGTGTACCATGTTACTCTTTTATAAAAAAAAACCTCTTCATATTGCGGTAAGACCTTACCAGCACCATCCATACTCACGGCGTTAGACTCTACATCTCACTTGACCTCTGTTTACAACATATAAAATCGTGTAAATCAAAATGGAGAGACAAAGATGCCGGTTGTTGCAAATTGCTTCGTATTTCACTGACTTTCTGACGAATAACACAACTATGCAAACTCCTAAGCGACTTGCACTGACAGTATTATATCAATGCGTCCAGAATGTTAGACTTTGGTAATGTCAGTTCATATTTCGTTTTGAAAAGAAACGAAAATACGCAACTGGGTTCAGACTATACGCAGTTACAATTCAATGTGTTCTTTAACCCTTTACCCAACGTAACGGCCAAAACCGGCCAGCGCTATTCTCAAAAATCGCCAATTAATTTTCACTATTTTTTTCATTTTTTTGTCTCAAAAACATAGGTTATGACCCCTCGTTGGAACAAGCTCGTCGAGCTCGTTCCAACGAGGGGTCATAACCTATGTTTTTGAGACAAAAAATGAAAAAAATTGGTTATTCAAGAATTTTTTTTGCAAGTGTCGTCTGCTTTTCACGTTAGGTAAAGGGTTAAATAAAGTTTAGTTTTCAAATTAAGATCTGCCACTTTATTAATATTACAATTGATCCTTACCATAAAAGTTAATATTAACCCTTTACCTATCATGAAAAGCAGACGATACGTGCAAAAAAAGTCTTGAATAACTAATTGTTTTAATTTTTTGTCTCAAAAACATAGGTTATGACCCCTCCAACGAGGGGGTCATAACCTATATTTTTGAGACAAAAAATGAAAAAAATATTGAAATTTAATTGGCGATTTTTGAGAATAACGCTGTCCGGTTTTGGCCGTTACGCTGGGTAAAGGGCTAATCTCCTCTATTACAACACAAACGTACAGAGACGGGAACACGACACATCAAAGAATGTTACACACTAGACGCTATGTGAGTGCAGCATTCAGTACGGTGAAGTGATAACCAAATCTTACGTAGTGGATCTGATTTTTTGTTTTGGCATGGTAGGCTCCATCATCCTCTGAAAAAGAAAAAGTATGTAACCAAATAGGAGTTATTATGTGAAATAAATTACAAGAACATTGATGCAGGAGTTTTCTCCTCATACACACCATATTCTTAAGAGCCACTGCCTCAGTGTGCTTTCATTATAGGACGGAGACAAGGAATAGTTCAATGCATTGACAGTGTTATTTCATCCACGATGGAGTGCTATTGAGAGACAAATCGGAAAAACCAGCGGAAATATCGCAGCCTGTTGCTACATCATTCTGAGGTACCATACCGACTCTTGTGTCAGTAAGTTATGTGACACTGGGTGGTACTTTGATGAATGGGGTGATCTGATTGAATCTGCTAAGACTTAGTCGAGGACCGAGTTCGGCACAAGAGATAACTAGAACTAGATCTAAAAGTAGGACACTAATGCCAGAATGCTGCTGGAATTGATAGAAGATTCTGGGCCAAATAATGTCTATTTCGTTACTGTTAGGTAGTTGTCATGTCGGGGCAGACAGATAAACCCGAGGACTTTGAAAGCATTCGAGTCAGCAAAGATATTCCCCTTGAATCGAGCTGTACCTATAGAGCCACTTGCTACTCATACTCTATCCATTAGGGTACTTTTTGGTTTTTGTCGAGTAGGATATGGTAATTCATACCTTAGTTCAATTAAACATACTTCTGAAAGGCCTTATAGTCCTAAAACGGTACATGCTACTCATACCGAGGCCCGTCTGGAAGAATACGACCCAGATAAAATTGGAGTAAAAGGGGCCCGTTTCGTTGATTTGTGGTGGTTGTCGTGTCTTTTCCCGTGGTTAGATACACTGCTATGCAATTTAACATACCTTCCGAATATACCCCCTTACTGTTAGAGACCGTTCAGGTCCAAATCAGTCACGTACCAACTAGATAGCGGCCCCAGTATACAAAATGGACTACGGAAACTCGCGCCACCCTAAAAACACGCGACGCGCATGGGCCAGTACTTGGAAAAACCGTGGTACTGACGCCATAACATTGTCGCTCAAGTGGACTACCACATCCTCCTCAGGACGTAACTTAGTCACGTGACTACGACGTAACATATGATACACAGTATGAGATTCAGCAAATGAATCCCGAGGATTCAATTACAACTACTTTTATGTTTGATATTGGTCGTTCCGACATCATTTCGAAAAAACTTAACTGACCACTAAGATGACATTATATTAGAAAGAACACTGATTACCTTGTATTCTTGTTACCTCCGTTTCTAAGTATATGTATTGTATTGTTATCGCAAACGTGGTCGCTTTGTCGATTTGTATGAAGTATTTATTGGTGTTTAAGGTCACATACTTATGCACAATGGCCAATCATGACCGTGACAGTTTTACGGGTGGATGAAGCCGGAGTACCCGGAGAGAACCTCCGAGCAACGACGAGCAGCCGCCAGCTCTCCACATCGTAACTCGGCACTGCAGCACAGACAGGGTTAGATTGGTTGAAGACATGCGCACCATCGACGTGCAGTACGCCTTAGTGCACGGCGCCATCGTGCTCCCATGTGGACAATCGGGATTAAGTGCCTTGCCCAATGATACAACGCGGGATTTGTATGAAGTCGCAACACATTTGCGTCGGTGAGTTGATGTTAATTTTTACCCGTAAAGTAATTTTAAAATAGTTTTCATTAAATCTAGTCATGGCTGCTGTCAAGCAGCCATGACTAGATTTGACGAAAATTCATGCAAATTTGACTCAAGAAATTATTGGTAAAAAAGTTGATACAATTTACAGGGACAAATGAGGTTATACCCACTTATATTTTTAACGGCAAGAGATTTCCTTCCTGTGCAGGAATATCCGTTAGCAGCATGCAAGGTGTTAAACAAATTAATGTTTGAAGATTCGAGCCTGAATTAAGTTACCAAATTAAGAAATAAAATAATATAAAATAAAATAAAAAGCAGCTAAATTTTAAAAGATATCCCATGAGATGCAATGTTTTCGCGTTTATTCTTGTTTGTTAAGATTTTATGGTTTTATGGGTAGAAACGTAACCAGTGAATAGATACCAACTCGCAACGAAGCCACGGCCTGGTCAAAAATATCTGTCTGCTTTTGTAATCAATGTGCTGAAAATTGTAAACATTGGTATTATACGAAGTTTGAAAGATTTTGTCTTCAAACAAAATAACGAAGCCTATGTATTTTTCTTTTCCAAACTAGTCATATTTCATAGTTTTTTATTCATGTAAAACTCCCGAAGAAGATATATTCAATTGAGATAGTTATAACACAGATATTTGCATTTTATCATATGACTCGTCCGTTTTGTTCACTTTAAAACATTTGATATTTTGCTTTCAAATTAATCAGTGATAAGTAAAGCATTCCGTCGATTCCATTGGTCAATTTCAAACTAGACATTTGATTGGCTGAACAAAATACAACTGGGCCATAGTTTCATAATTTGCATAATTGGGGTTGAAAGATTTCATTGGTCAATTTCAAATATGGACAGTTTGATTGGCTGAACAAAATACAACTGGGTCACATTTGCATAATTTCAGTAGGGAGAATTTACGTTGTCTGTCCTATTAAGGTTGGGTTATATTTCATTAACCCTTTACCTAACATAACGACCAAAACCGGCCAGTGCTATATACGAACATTTTTCATTTTTTGCTTCCAAAATATAGGTTATGACCCCTCATAGGAACGAGCGCATCGCGCTCGTTCCAATGAGGGGTCATAACCTATGTTTTGGAGGCAAAAAATGAAAATGTTTAGTTATTTGGTGATGTTTTTTCCAAGTGTCGTTTGCAACACACGTTAGGTAAAGGGTTAAAAAGTCATACTAAGTCGTTAATTTGTGCATATGTGTGTCATATGATAAATAGAATATGAAATAAGTGTTTTCCTCATATGATATTTATGAAACTCGTCCGAATTTTCCGTTTGGGGCTCGCCAGAGCCTCGCCCAAACGGAATTTTTTTAGACTCGTTTCATAAATATCATATGAGAAAAACACTCATTTCATATCCTCTATTTATGAAATGGAAACGCTAAGAAAAAATCCCTCTACCTATACTATTCAAAAAAGTAGGGGATATCCAAACCGATATTTTCGGAAAATGATATAGGATGCGCGCAATTGGGCATATCAATATGTTACCAAGTTTAGTGTGGATCATGAATGTCACCAGCCCACGAAAACTTCGTGCAGGTTAATGTCTGTGGTGGTACGTTTTGTTACTTTCGTTTGTACTGGACAGGCTTTTTCGGAGGTCTCATCGTTCTTTTCTTGGTTTTAACTCGTTCATCGATAGTTTCTGTTCGAAATGTAACTTTTGAGGTATGCGAAGTCTGACACTTGACGAACGTTTACGTACTGTTGGCATGTTGGAAGCTGGCAACAGACAGACTGCGGTGGCTCAAATTCTCAACGTTACTCAATCGGTGATTAGTAAGTTGTGGTCACGCTACCGTCAGACAGGCAATGTTGATGACAGATGTCGGTCAGGTCGTCCAAGGCCGACAAATACAACCATGACCGTTTCATCCGAACCACATCATTACGCAACCGCCATCAAAGTGCCTCAAAAATTGTACAGTAGCTGAACCGAGCGACAGATGTGCGACTCAGTGGTCAGACTATCCGAAATCGCCTACACAGCTGGAATTTGTACGCCCGACGACCTCGAATAAGTCCACGTTCGACTGAACGTCACATCGCAGCAAGGCGTAATTGGTGTGGAGTACGACACCGCTGGGACAATCGTCGGTGGAGCAACGCTATGTGTTCCGATGAATCGAGGTTCACTCTCGACTTCCACGACAGACGAAACATAGTGTGGCGGCGGCGGCGGCGGCGGCGGCGGAATGAACGACACCATGACGTTAGGCAGCACGATCGTTTTAGTGGTGGATCGATTATGGTGTGGGGAGGCATAACCATAACAAGCAAAACAGCATTACCTGTCACACAAGGGCTATCACAGGGCGGCTCTACCGTGACAACATGCTAGCAGCTCATATGGTGCCATTTGCGCGACGTCACGGCCTTCGATTCATTTTCCAAGATGACAATGCAAGAGCACACAGGGACCGTGTCGCTACAAAGTTCCTCCAGGAACAGAAGATCACTACACTGCCTTGGCCTGCACTAAGTCCAGACCTTCCACCAAACGAGCACGTCTGGGATATGCTTGGCAGGCGCCTACGACAACGCTAACAACCCCCTACCAATGTCCAGGAACTCGCCGCTGCATTGCAGGAAGAATGGAATAACATCAGTCAAGCTGATATTGTATGTTTGGTGAGGAGTGTGCCATGTCGGATCCGCGCTTGTCTCACGAACCGAGGAGGATTTACAAGGTATTGAGGTCTTAGACTGAATGTGATAAATTCTCCGACTTACCGTCCCTGTCTTCTTCAGCTTAGTGCTTGGAATGCGTGCTTGCCAGACACCCAACTATCACTGAAATCATTCGTCAGATGTCACAGTGCAATGCCTGAACTGTCTTTTTGATGAAAATATAAATATATTTCTTTATATACCTCACTTTTATCAAATATCCCCTACTTTTTGAATAGCATATAATAAATATAAACAAGGTATAACAGTCGCAAATCCGGAAGCTAGAGAAAGACTCGCCTCAACTTTGATGAAGTTCAGGTTTCAGTCGATTCCGGGAAGGTATGTTATAATTTCACACCTGTCGTGTCGTAATATGCAACCGGAGTAAACCACCGAACAGCGCTTATAGGGCATGTGCAGTATTTGCATAAGATTATTAAGTGCCTGCTTCTTTTATTCTCCCGTCAAATTACACAATTGTGTGTATTTTAAATATTGACTTACTTTTCGCCCAAGTTCCGTAATAATGTTCATCACGCTGTAATAACGTAGAGTAATTATTGTCTTTGTTAGTGTATTAAAAAGTTTTTATCCAGACGTTTTTCTACAATAATATTATGAATACTATTAGTTATCCTTGTGTTTTCCAGGGCGTATGGGTATTTACACTGTTTGGGAACTCATACACCCTGAGGCGAAGCCGAAGGGTGAATGAGTTCCCAGACCGGCGTAAACTCCCATACACCCTGGAAAACACAAGGATAACGGATTTATTTCCAAGAATTTTGGTGTACTTAATATTAATATTTTAACCTACATTGTTGGCAAAAACTGACAGAAAATTTGTACTTTGAAAGTTTCTTAAATAAAACCAGACAAATGTGGATGTCATTGGAACTGGCTCAATGAGCCAGTTCAATGACATCCATATCTGTAATATTTTATTGCACATAAATGTTAAATTTCCTGTATTTTCATTTTTGTTCTAACATAACCGAGCAGAAGGTATGAATTAATAATTAAAAAATGTGTACTTTTTTAGCCAAATAGCATGCTATTGTGTATTCTTGTTTTCACACCGTGGTTAACCACGGTGTGAAAAAGCTAGTGTGGATTGCAAGTTACACCGTACCTCTCAGCCAATCGAAACGCAGTATTTTGTTTCATTTGGAAATCCTATCTGCTACACAGTTTGTCCTGATATGGTATGCATATTATAATTTACTGAATCTGTATATACAGTTAAAACTAGAAGTCCTGTCACGAACTGTGCGCTTATTTAGGCTTAATTGCGCGTAGGAATTGCACACAATTGCCATATCGAATGGCATCCAAAGCACGGCAGGTTCTCCTGGTTACTCATAGCAAACACAGGCAATGTTTCTGCCAATGGACCTCCGGGTTACCCGGAGGTCCATTGGCTGAAACATTACTTGTGCACAGGCCATATGTACAGAATTTGATACCACGTAGATCAACGCGAAGATTGGCGTGCTATTTGTCTGCATTTCTTAACAGGACTTCTAGTTTTAACTGTACCGTATATACAATGCATATTAGACCACTTATTTATTTATTTGTTTAATTTTTATTTGTTAGGGGTTAACGACACTTTCAGCAGCCAGAGTTACAACGTATTGGACGCTTTTACGAGTGGAGGAAGCACGAGTAGCCAGATAGAACGACCAAGCAGCAGCTAGCATCTGTCAGATATCCCATACTAACTCTGCACTAACAGAGTAAACAGCAGTTGAAGACAAGTGCACCATCGACGTGCAGTTCGCCTAAGTACACAACTCCACCGCGCCACAAAAGGATTAAGTGTTTTATCTAAGGAAACGACGTAGTCACCACTGGTCAGGATCAAACTGTCGACTGTTCGGTCTGAAGTTCATTTCTCTAACCACTGAGCCACCGCGTCCCCTTTCGTTTAGTAAAGTTAAAACCGGAAGTCCTGTCATGAAAAGCGGACAAATAGCACGTCGATCTGCGCGTTAATCTACGCGTTATGACCATAGTAATGCTATCAAATTTTGTACATATGGCCTGTGCACAAGTAATGTATTAGCCAATGGACTTCCCGGAGGTCCAATGGCAAAAACATTGCCCGTGTCTGCTATGAGCAAACAGAAGAACCTTCCATGCTTTGGATGCCATTCGATATGACAATTGCGCGCAATTCCTACGCGCAATTAAGCCCAGATAAGAGCACAGATCGTGACAGGACTTCTAGATTTAACTGTATGAGTGACGATTTAAGTTGAATAATAAAAGTGCATTCCTCGAACTCTCATCTCTCAGTATACAACAGTTTATTCAACTTGAAGAATGGGCCGATTCCTCAGACTATTGCGAAAGCCTACAGTGGCTATAGTGAAAAGCCTTGAAGGATTTCTGATATATCCATTTTCCCCTTCCTAACCGGTCCATATGGTGATGATCGTAGTTGTTGCGTGACCGAATTTACAGGGACGGTAAATTAATAAATGAGAAAGATAAGTAATTAACACTGGTATTCTTTGATAATTCACATCCAATATTTGCCAGACAGATTATCGGATAGTTGTATTAGGATGACGTATGGAATGATAATGGACCTCGAGAGATCGATATTTACTAAAAACAGAGTGCTGTAGATAACACAGGATAACTGAAGATAAATAAGTATTTTTATGTAATAATTGTTTCAATTTTCTCTGCTTTTTACGTCAGCTTTACGTAAGGATTCTTAACCTTTTCACACGAAACGCAAGTACTGTTTACGTAAAGAACAAAAACATTGAAATGAAGAGCTGGTGATGTGATTACCTCCCTTACAGAAACTTTTAGACTTTAAATCTACTTTAAAAAATGTGTTTCCATCTGTATTAATTGGATTTATTACAATTCCACCAGCAAATTTAAAAAAATTACTCTTAGTATTTAATTCAGAATAATAAATTGTCATCTATTTTTTTTGGATGATAAATTCCAGTTACATCAAACTAAACTTTTGGAAAAATACATTTTTATTTAAAGAACAGTAAAGAATTGATATTAATAAATAGTTGGATGTTGGACAGTTTTTGGACTTGTGAAATTATTCATTTTCATACGCAAAAGCGCTGTGGGGCAGCCAGAAAATTAAAAACAGTCCCTCGATACTTTTGGGAAAAATTATATGATGGATTACATGCCATTTCAGAAGTGAAACACTCCTGGTTCAATTCTTTAATAAGAGCATTTCGGCAAAATGTGTGAAATTTGTGAGATGATGCGCACATCTACGATACAATGTCGCAAAAATTACATAGAGAGTAATGGCCTGACTGGACTGGTTACGTGAAATAATTCATGAGAGGCGAGGGACGTTGTACAAACACGAGTGCGCGAATGCACACGAGTGTTTTACAATATAGTCCCTCGCCTCGAATGAATTATTTCACGTAACCAGTCCAGTCAAGCGATTACTCTGTTTATTACTTTTCATTATTAACGATAATTATATTATTTAGCCCTTTATCTAACGTAACGGCCAGCGCTATTCTCAAAAATCTCCAATTAATTTTCATTATTTTTTCATTTTTCATCTCTAAAACATAGGTTATGACCCCTCATTGGAACGAGCTCGTCGAGCTCGTTCCAATGAGGGGTCATAACCAATGTGTTTGAGACAAACAATGGAAATAATAGTGATTCAAGATTTTTTTTTGCAAGTGTCGTCTGCTTTTCATGTTAGGTAAAGGGTTAAAAAAACAAAAAACAATGAAGTACCCATTACACCCACGGCAAAGCGTCTTCGTTTGCGCGCACGGATACATGACACAATTGTTGATTGCATAATTCACTTGTGAAGTTATAGTTTATAATCAAACCTCCAAATCCCAGTAAATCACACTTTGGAATGTAATAAAATGTGTATAAGAAATTCCCCACCTTTAGTGTTAAATTGTCGGACTGCTTTAGAAAATTAAGGAGAACTAACATTCCCGTAAATCTTTTCCAATGATGAAGAAGGTAAGCCATGATGTCTATCTCGATTGATCAGTCGGTGTGAATGGGTTCATGCTGCTTCCATGTTTATATAATTCGTGTAATAACTCGGAATTACTTTTTATAATGCATTTTGTTCAGTTTCGGCTTTTTCGTTTTGTTGCAAATCATTTTCTGGATCAATTCTGCCGCTGTTGAAGAGTTGCTAAGTGCTGTCTACACGCAAACGCGCCTTCTATTGACATTCTCCCTTAAAGACTGTTGCTTCAAATGCAACAGTTCACTTGAACTATTACAAAAAACTTTAATTTCCGGCATTTGAAAGAATTTTGCTCGTCTCTACATGTGGGAAGTATATAGAGAATATATCCATAGTAGCTTGATGTACCAAATGTTCACCACGAGTGGTGAAGTCGTGTTAACCGCGAGCCTTTGGCGTGCAGTTAACACCACTTCACCACGAGTGGTTTACATTTGGTATACCAAGCTACTCTGAGAGTGAAACGAGGGTAAAATTTGCTTCCAACGGGAGATATTTAGAATATACCCATAGTAACTTGGTGTACCAAATGTTCACCACGAGTGGTGAAGTCGTGATAACCGCGAGCCTTTGGCGAGCGATTAACACCACTTCACCACGAGTGGTGAACATTTGGTACACCAAGCTACTTTGGGTACGTTTCATTTATACCATGATCGTCAGATTATTAAGAGTCGCTAATATTTTTTCTCGATTTTACTGAGCAGCAGAAGTACATACGTGCGAATCTGTTTTTGTTTTCAGGAACATCGGTGGGCGGTACTTCCGCTGTTAGTTTTATCGCCGAAACGAAATGGAAAAAGAAACTGAGCCTTTTTCGTTTTAATGACATAATAACATACTATTTCGAGTTATGGATGCTTTATTAACGTGAGACAATGCATGTTTGTAATTATTTGGCATCTTATGAAGTAAACCCATTTGAAAACGTGATAAATAATTGTCACTTCAATTTTACTCTTCGCGAGGCAATGTGCGATAAATTGAGACAAGTTTGTATTCAGATCGATGTCACCAAAGGTCAATTTGGATGTAGTTCTATTGTAGGTGTAAATTTTTACTACTGAAATTTCATTGCTGTCGTGTTCATCACGATTGGTGTGTAAAGCTAAACTTTATGTCACGGGCTTTTCATATATAGTAGAATAGGTAATCATGGTATAAATGCAGGTTTACGAGTGCAGACACTTTCTCAACAGTTGGGAGCACGGTGGCTAAGTGTTACGGCATTGGACTTCAAACCGAAAGGTCCACGGTTCGATCCCGCCAGAGGTAGCTCCGTTGTGTCCTTGGGAAAGGTACTTCATCCTGATTGTCCAATTGGTGGCACGGTGGTGCTGTGTACTAAGGCATACTGCAAGTCGATGGTGCACTTGTCTTCAACCAATGCTAACCCTGCTTGTGCGGAATTAATACGTTAGGGAGTCTGACAATTGCTCACCGTTCATCGCCGTTGCTCGGTGGTTCTCTCCGGGTGCTCCGGCGTCCTCCACTCGTAAAACTGTCCGACACGAGGTGACCCTGGCTGTCGAAAATGTCGTTAAGCCCCAATAAACACATAAATAAATTCTCAACATGTAATAAGTTCAATTCGCCCTCTCGGTGGAACAAGGTGCTAGTTGCAATGCTAAAACATTCAAGGTGGCGCCTTGTTCCACTCAAGAGACGAATTATGATTATGTTATCTTATGAAAAATGTTTGCTGGTGCAGACAGTGTCGTGATCGGTAAAGCATTACTTTTCTCGAGCAGATCACGACCTGGTCAAGATATATTTACACACGTGTTTCGAGATTTCATAGACAAAATAGTCGGGGGGGGGGGGAGGGGGGTATAGGCCCACGTGTGACCCTCTGAATTAGCTTACGTATTTTTTCTTTGCTTAGGACGCCTACTCGAAAAATGTTGATGTTATCGTGAAAAAAATTGACGCGTGGCCGCTGAGGCCACTGGAATCCAAGATGACAACCATTTTTACGATTATGTTCCCGGACATTTCAGCCACTATAAAATGATAAAAAAACAGACAGATGGTGAGCTGCCCAAGAATTGTTTTGATAGGATACCAACCGTTATTTTGAGAAAAAATACGACAAACACAATCAAGATGGCAACCAAAATGGCGATCGAAAGTTAAGAAATTTGGCAATATCCCATTAAATGTTCCCATTTCTTCAATTGCACAGGGAATATCAACATAATGTTTGTCTGGGCCTTTGTATGTTAGGAACAGTCCTTTTCCGATATTTTGATAATCTGGCACTTCTATGAGACCGAAATACGAAATTCACCAAGGCGGTATAAAGCGCCCAAATATCACTAATGGTATCGAACGATACTAGTTAGAGAGAGGGATGGATCGGCCATCATTTGCCAGATTCAGAAAGTGACGTCATTAAGGCATGTGACCAGCGACATCATGGTGATTGCCATGGTAGTGCGAGTGAGCATTCATGTTGCGACGTCGTCACCATGGTGATATGTAGTGTCAATGCGCTTGCACTCCACCCATTGTTAGGGTGGCGCGTATTTCCTTCTTCCATTTTGTTTACTGGAGGCGCCACAGTCATTGTGTCTATGCTGACACATAGTTAGTCTGTGGTCGAGTGATTTCTAACAGGGTGAGGCGTGTTCTGAGGGTGCTTTTGAATTCATGGAAGTATACCTAATTTGCAGAAATAACCGGATAATGACTGAAACTTACCAAAATGGACCCAGACACATTTTAAAGACCCACCCTCATGGGTTGATGGAAGTAGAACGAATGGCATAGAGAAATGAACCCTAAAATCAGTTGGGTTAAAATCAACTCAAATCAATTGGGTTCATATTCACTCAACCATGCTGATTTGGGTTAAACCTTTGAACCCGAGCGGCCGCTTTTCCGGCAGGAACATGATACGTGATAACGGCATTACATAGGATGGCAGTTCAGTAAATGTGTGGGGTAGACCAATCAATATTTTCACCGTGCAGCCCCGAGACAGCACGTTGAAAATATTGCTTTGTCTAAGCGAAATAATGAACATGGACTCTTCTGATTGCTGCCATTGAACTGGCATGGAAGATACCACTAGAGTCCAAATGGTTAAACCCAACTCATTTTAGAGTGCAGATCTAAATTATGGCAAAATCCCACCTTTCAAATGCGAAGTGTGAGAACACTGAAGCTGAGGTTCTGTTTTGGTTTGTTGTCCTGATATCGCAATATTTTGTTTACGAAATCTCGTCTCAATGGTTTAAGTGCGTCGCGAGCGGATCACGACAGTGATCACTTTTAAGCACAGTCCCCTGTTAATCCCGCTTGTGCTGAGTTAGTAAGATTGAGAGTCACTCGGCAGTGGTGTTCAACCGATTACCACAAACGGCCGCTGACCGTGTACAGGTTATTTGAGCTCACAATCGGCCGATTCCGATTGTAATACCATGCACTACTTGACAAGTCGAGTCTCGAACGAACAACATTAAATTGAACTTATTTTACGGGTTTACAGTCCGTTCACTACCAGATAAGTCAAGATTCGAAAGAACTACATTATAAATTGAACATATTTGACAGAGTTAAAATCCGTTGACTCAGATCCAGTAAAATTACCAGTCGCGCACACTTGGGCGGTAAACGTGGCTCTCTTAGCCACGTTTACCACCCAAATGCACGCAACTGGTAATTTTACTGCGACCCGAGTCAATGGAGTGCAACCTTCACGTTTTCGGTATGAAGTGGCGATTGCCGCAAATACGCTCAGTTGTAAGCTTTACATGTCATTTAACTTGTATATCTCGTAAAGGGGCGTCTAGAAAGATTAAGAATACACATTGTGGGCGGGGGGGGGGGGGGGGGGGGAGGGGATCAACTTTAATGAATGGTATCATTGACATCGTTTTACATTAACAATTGAACAATTGCAAGAGAAAATAAAATGCGGTTTATGAATCAACACAAAATGCTTGGCAGCAATCTGTTGAACCGATGTTCCAGGAGCCGTTGCCGTTGTCATCCGATTGTCCACAATCGACCGATTGTCCACAATCCGACCGATTCTGGTGGCCGGTTCTGATCATCGGTTGAACCCTACTGGGCAGGACACTTAATCCTGATTACCCCGTGGGGGAAAAGTACCCCTGTGTACTAAGAGATATACTGTGTGCCAATGGGGAACTTGCCTTCAACCGATTCTATTTTTCTACTGGGTTAATATGTTGGAGGGTTTGAAAAACGCTCGCCTCTTCTCGGTGATTCCTTCTGGGTACTCCGCCTAAAAAACTGTCCGACATGACATGACCTGGCTGTTGAAAGGGAGAGACTATGACAAGCATCAAGCTAAGACCACTGTTAATTTATTCTTCGTTTTGAGTCAATCGCGTGCATTTATTATGGACATGAAATAACTTTGCCTCTAGTTAATCAGGGACCACGTATTTGATTGCAACAGCATTCATCAAACTGAGGTCGACGACTGTTGGGGGCGAAAACGGCCGAGGTGTTTCATTTATAGCCGTTTGGTGAATCGACAATGACGTCCGAATGTCACCGACTACCATAAAGCCGCAAAATATTTTTTTCGGCGCGGTACGGCCTTAGGATCCAGCTTTTGACTAATATGGTAGACGAATTTTAAACAAATTTAGCATTTTAGGTTTTGAAAGTACCAAAACTGAAAAATTTGGTTCATTCACAACTCGGGTTATTTTAGAACTTAAATAACAAGCATGGATACTCGACTACAGACGGGGGAAATCGACCGTGGTGTTTCGTTTATACCCGCTTGGCAGGTTCGATGGTAGCGTTGGTAATGTCACTGAGGACATGTGGACGTCGAATGCACACATGTGCACGCAAAGAACACGACTGTGTTTGCAAGCACTGATCTGAATACAGACGAAACATTAATTAATTTTTAGACCATATGAGGGGCAAAATAAATTTTGATGTGGTACGTCCAAAGGACGTACCACACCAAAATTTGTTTTTAGGCCTTAGGGTTCACGTTTGCATTAATGTGGTAGAAGAAGTTTATATAATGTTAGCATTTCGGCTTTTGGAAGTACCTAATTTGTGACTCAAATTTTTGAGAAACAGATGGCGAGCATCGGTTACTAATTACTCGTTAATCATTTGTCTATCAGGACTATGGATTGACTTAAAACAAAGAATTTATTGACAACGGCCTAATGATAATTCGCCATATATCGAAACATGCGTCTGAACAGTGTTTGTTTTTCTAACTTGATCCAGAAAGAGTGTAGTGCTACCAATATCGGATTATTTTGTGTATCTATGAGCAATTGTTCCAGAAATAACTGGTTTGATCAGGTCCGCCCCAATCGCCTTAGTACTAGCGTCATTGCGTAAGTAATACTCAACAATATTCTTTGATTTCGGTAATTACAAAATCCATTTGATATATTTTATAAAAGCTTGTAATTACGTTTTCGTCCAAGTGGAGAAGTTAATTATCAGTCTTCCTATTCATCTGGCAAATCTATCAACAATTATTGCCAGCATTTAATCGCAAATAATCGACTGATCATTGTTGCCAACTAACGTTGCCATGCAACGTCAGTTTAACGTAAAGTCAGTGAGAAATAATGTGATGCTCTTTCAAAGTACTTGAATACGGCAGCGTGGAATCGACTCTCTATGTTTTCCTACCATCTTGTTTAAACGAGATAGCTAAGTCGTTTAAACGAGATAGCTATCTCGTTTAAACGACTTAGCTATCTCGTTTAAACGAGATAGCTATCTCGTTTAAACGACTTAGCTATCTCGTTTAAACGACTTAGCTATCTCGTTTAAACAAAATAGTAGGAAAACATAGAGTGTCGCTTCCACGCTGCCGTGCTTGAACGAGTGAAAAACTTACGAAACTGAATAATGTATTGCAAGCGGAAATCAAAACCACGTCTACACATAATATATGGATAACCACGGCAACGTACCCGAACAGACTTATTGTAGAAAAAGTGGTGAAGTCATCAATGACAACATCAGTGACGATATCACTTGTATGATGTCACCAATGTTTTCGTGGTGATGTGCTGTGTTTGGGGTGTATGTGATACACGGGTCGCCGGGTTATGGGTTTTGAATGGTTTACGCGTCGCCAATGAGTATCCAGTGACGTTACCAATGACGTCTGTGGAGACGGTGACAATAATGTAGATAATAACATGTTTTTCTATTTAACCTTATAGATGTTAATTTGTAGTATGGTTGGATGGGATTTATATTCGAATGTTATAGTAAATGTCAAATTTGTTACTGTTTTGTTTTTTTAGATTATATAAACAATTCATTTTTTCTTGTTTTTTTCCATATTCAGATTGAACCCTTTGATACTTTTGTAGTGTTATGATGCACGAAATCAAACAGCGCGTTGATACTTTGCGGTCATTTGTTTTGTTATTATTTTTCGACTTTTTTTTACCTCAATTCCAATTCCTATTTTCTCCCGAATACTGCTCAGTGACAACCGTTGAGCCAAATGTTATCGCAGCTTAAAATACTAATATAATCCTGCTGTCAAGACTTCTTAACTGGTTGAGTGCTAGAAGCCACTATCAAAAAAATGAGGATACCAGAGCACTTTCCTTGCTTACATTTCATATTCATTCAAACACAAATAATATTTTGTTTATATAAATTTGTTTTATTACAAATTATTGGAGAGTGCCCGTGGGCACTCTCCAATAATTTGTAATAAAACAAGTTTTGAATAACAAATTTCAGACCACCAAAAATAATATAGCCCACAACCAGTTAATCACTAATGTGAAAAATATCTTGAAGAAACTGAATTCCCAGTGACGTTTGAACGTTATGATAATTAAAGTCTCAAAGGGTTAAATATCGATGATTTAAAACGTATTTTGGCACTTTTCAGAATATTTCCAAAACACATTTTGTTAAAATGAAATGAATGTTAACACCTTCTCGAGTTTAACGGAGAGTCCGAACACTATCTGCTAGCATCAATTGTGGAGATGAAGTTGTCCCATCGTACCGTCCTATCGGGTGGGGGATGTAAAATGGCTGCCCCCTGTGTTGATGGAGGCACCCTACGTGCAGGCTAAAGATCCCTTCGATTATTTGAGAAGAGTGAGACCACAAAGTTGCCGCTACGAAGGTCTTCACGCACACATGCGCTATTGGGCCACGGAGAGGCGTTAATATAAGTTGTACAACTTGCTTGCCAATCCTTCTAAAACAAATAAGCATAAAAAATAAAAAAACCCACACACAATCATCTTTCTTTATCATTTAAATACATTCATCTCATTGACACAGCTGATTGTTCGAACAATTGGCCAAAATGGTAAAACTTTTCTCAGTTTGGGATAACTTTCCAATTTTCGTGCATGGGTTGCGATAAAACCATGTTATGGAAATTTTTTATTCCCCAACTGACGATGTTACAAGACAAAATGAACATTCTGGCAAAATAAACACATACGGGGGTTTCTATTCATTTTTTAAAAGGATTTCACAAATCTTATATACACAAAAACTGTTCCATCTGCCATCTGCACAATGGCAGCTGCCAAACAGTCTGGTTTGTCATTGCGGCCTTGACCTCCAGCTGAAATGCACCTCACAATACACAATTTGAACCAAGATTATCAGCAGAATATTGTGTCCATATTACCATTATTAAGCATTATGTATTATAGCCAATCACAAAAAAAAATTGTGGCCCCAAATTGTCATTTGGCTGAGGATATCTAGTGGCCCCGGATATAACTTTTTAATAGGAAACGAGAAGCTGGGTGAAAAACAAAAAATACGCTCACTCCTAATCACAGTTCAGATGCATTTGTTTTTAATTCTGAAAAACGTGATGTATAACACAAGCTGTTAACTTAGTGCCATTATGCTTTAAGAGGAAGACAAATCGTCGGCTGGGTGCTAGAATGGTCTATGTCCCATAGGGGACATAGAACATTCTAGCACTCAGGCGCCGAAATGCCAACTAAAAGGTGGATACACATTCGCATCACCTAGGACAATAACTCTCATGACAGCTGTGGTGGATATTGACAATGATGAGGCTAAACCAATAGTTATTGATCAGGGATTGAGCTGCCATTTTCAAACTTTGCAAAATGCAAGAAAAAATCTCATTTTGCCAAAAAAATGTCCATTTCGCAATTTTTGTTGCAAAATAAGAAATACTCTTCTCATTCGACCATTGCATTACAGAAAACGATCGTTAGTAGATTGGTATTGAGTAAAATAAATGACCATGTATTAACTGAGTTAATCCACTTTGTCCAGTATTATGGCTTTTGTCTTGAGTCATCACTTGACTATTTAACACCACCTTATTGTAAACAATAAAGTTTTATGATGGTGCATATTGTTCTGGGGTCGCGGTAGCTCAGTAGGTAGAGATGCAGGCTGCAAGCAGAGATGTCCTCGATTCGAATCCCACTTGCGGCAACCGCGTTGTGTCCTTGGACAAGACACTTCACCCCACTACCCACGTGGGGGACGGCGGCGTTGTGTACCAAGGCTTACTGCACGTCGATGGTGCACCTGTCTTCAACCAATGCTAACCCTGCTTGTGTGGAGTTAGTATGTTGGGGAGCTGACAGTTGCTCGCCGTTGGTTCTCTCCGGGTTAACCGGCTTCCTCCATCCGTATAATTGTTGTGGTCACGATTAGCCATTGTGCAGAAATCTGTGACCTTAAACACCAATAAATAAATAAATAAATAAATAAATAAATAAATAAATAAATAAATATTATTCTGTGTTAGTAGTTTTATGAAAGTTCCGATTATCTCTCGGAGAATACAATTGTTCATGTATAAATGGATTCATCGTTTTGTATTATTTTATTATATATATATCTCTTTGTATTTTCATCTCTTATTTGTTTCCAAAATGTTGTTTTATCAGTGTGGAATCTCTATAAACTTCAAACATCCTGTTTATATTTGGAATATTTGGGGAGATTTTTTTACACACAAATTGCATTTTGCAAAAACGATTTTTCAGTTTTTAAAATGTCAGCATTCTCTAACTGTGCGTTACTGTTTCGTCCGCTGAGTTCCAATGTGTTCTATGTGCCTACTGGCACATAGAACACATTGGAACTCAGGGGACGATTTCTAGCGATCGCTAGAGATTCAAACTGTAATTGGCTGCTCAAAATGGATGAAAAGTAGCATTTACAATCCACTAATAACGAAGTTTTGTTTTCCTGCGGCATAATACCTGTCTGTTTTAAGAGAACAATCATCTCTCCTAACACAGAACTATCATTACGAAAGCAGACAGAGAAATTCGTCCTGACTCCGACTGGGAAGCGATCTGGTTCAAATTTTCCATGCACATTCCTGCATACAACGTTATGCAGCCTCAACTGTCGATAAAGAAATACGAAACAAATTCTGCTGGGGTGCTATTTTAATTGATTCAAGCTGGACTTCGCAATATTTTATTTTTTTTTCAAGTGCAACAAGACGCAATCTGCAATGTTTCAGCATTGTAAATGGCGCCTTGTTGAACTCAAAGGACGATACATGAGAGCCAAAGAAGTTTTTATTCTTTTCACAAAGCTAGTGGAATAATGTACATGAAAATATAAAAGAAGATGGAGATGAAACTAGAACAAACTTGACTATAAGACTCTAATACCCCGTCCACTTGCCCCTGTGCGGAAGTCCAGAAGTATTTAATGTTTTACCTAACATGAGAAGCAGATGACACTTGCAAACAAAATTCTTGAATAACTATTTTTTTTTCATGAATAACGCTGGTCGGTTTGGGCCGTTACGCTGGGTAAGGTGTTGCACAATCATAAACCATAACAGCATAACTGTCATATATACGCAAAAACCACACAATAACATTCGTGCCCTATAAAGAATAGTAATTGTGGAATTACAAGTACTTGGAATGTGCAAATCAAACTTTACCTTCCGTTCAGGGTCATAAGACAAAACAGTCAAATTTCAATTGAAAACCTCGCCGTGAATGTAAAGCTTTTGTGTGGGATCGCGTTGGTTCATTGATTGACGCACTGGGCCCTGAACCGGAGGGTCGATGGGTTGATCCCGATCCGTACCGTCTGCGCTGTGCTTTGAGCAAGAAACTTAATCGCGATTGCCCACGTGGAAGCACGGTAGCACTCTGTACTGTCAATTGTGCAATTGCCTTTAACCCGTTACCCAACGCAGACGATATAAAAATTTATTATTTTAAATATAATTTTTTCAAATTTTTCAAACATTTTCAACAAAACCATATCCTGTGACCCCTCGTTGGAACGAGCTCGACGAGCTCGTTCCAACGAGGGGTCACATGATATGGTTTTGTTGAAATTCTTTGAAAAATAATATTTTTTTCAAATGCTGAATTTACATATTACGCGGGCGGATGCGGGCGATTCGTTGGTAAAAGGTTAACCGCCTCTGATTCTGCTTGTATCGGGATAGAGAGTCTCACATGTGCTCTCCGCAGCATGGCGGTTCGCTCCAGGTTCGTCCACCCTTAAAACCTGGCGACATGATGTGACCCTGGTTGTTGAAGATGTCGTTAGACCACAAAAAACAAGCAAACAGATACCGTTTTGAACAATCATGGGCCAAAACTATGGAATTATGTCCACGTAGAATCTGAAAATAAACATATTTTGGGACTTTTTGAACATCCGTCGTGTTTGCAATCAATCTGAAGGCCAATTTACACGATACAGCGTTTGTTCAAAAACTCCATCCAACATTTGTATGATGATGTTCGCGCTAGTTCAAGGTCACTAGATGTCCCTGTTTACACCACAAAGCTTTGTTCAAGATCGTTTATGAAATGTTTTATGGATTTTTTGATATACCATGTGACCCATAGCTGTAATCTGATTGGTTCAAGACATAAGACATCATATACACCATAAAACATTTTCCTTTGAACATTATCATCGAAATGTTGGACGGGATTTTTGAACAAAAGTGTAAATTCGACTTAACAGGGTAGGGTAGTAAAGATATGACCAAAGAATAAAAAATGAGTTTTAACACAACCATGACCATAAATCTGAATTATATGCATTGGGAACGCGGTATCTCAGTGGTATGGCACTGGACTTCAAGCCGAAATGTTAGCGGTCCAATCCCCACCGGGGGCAACAGCCTGCTTTGTGTCCTTGGGCAAGGCGTCTAATCTGCATTTCCGACGTAGGGGGCACGGTGGTGCTGTATACGAAGGCGTATTGCGTGTCGGTGGTGCATTTGTCGTAAACCAATTCTAACTAACCTGCTTGTGCGGAGTATATTGGGGAGTCTGACAGCTGCTCGACGCTTCTCGGTGGTTATCCTCGGGTACTCCTGCACAATTATCCCCCGGGAGGTGACACTGGCTGTCGAAAGTGTCGTTAAACCCCAATAATTTGTTTTTACAATTGTGTGCATTATAAATCTGAAAACGGAAATCTTTCGTTGTTGTTGAAAAGAGCTGTCGGCCTTCCAATCTGTCCACTCAAGGAAAATAAAGTTACGATGCAGAGACTATAAATTATAAATGGGTTTTCAGACAATAAAATGCGGTACCTTATGTGCATAACAAATCTGAAAATCGAACTTGGCCTTTGTTTTATGATCATAAAACAATTGTAAAGTCTCCAAACTATCCGCCAAAGGAAAGTTGTAGTTATACAGTACGTGGAGAGTGTATTATCACTAAATCACCCGCAGAGTGGAGATTCCACCCAAGCAATGATTGCAAATTTGTCCATTGGCTGAAACATTGCTTGTGTTTTTAGTCGATATATACAACATTTGAAAGTTATAGTTTGGGTGATAACTCCACTCCACGGGTGATTTAGTTACAATCCACTCTCCACGTACTGTAGTACGGCCTCCGTGGATTAGTCACTTTCCACGGGTTGACAGTCTTTCGACGGACGCAATAATAAAAGATTGCAAACACTTATTATAGGAAAAGTCATCAAAAATTTAATTAATGAAGCACCGAGTACAACCCGGTGCTTCATTAATTAAAATTTTGGTGATGATGATTTTTATTACCTGGTAAACGCATGCGTGGGCATAACTGCCCACGAATGGATAACAAGTCCACGACAACTGTACCGTGTGATGCGGAAAACCAACAAAAACGAATTTTTTTGCACACTCATCATCCGAAATAAATAGCGAGGCATGCAGTAAAAATGCAACTGCATCTATTACTGAATATTAAATTTAATTTATGAAATTCGTGAATTGAATACTTGTTCCAAGACGTTTAGAAGTGGCTTGTATTTTTCCCTATCAGTCATTTTGTTAATTTCATTGTTAACTTGTACTCATTAAGTAGCGAAACCCAAACAAATTTTTCTTCATATTTTCGTTACCTTTTATGCGGAAAATCATCTTCTAACTGAGAAACTCGTGGGATGTTGGACAGGAAAAAACTTCATTTTTGAAAAGTGTCCAACAGCATGCACTGCTTTTGCCTCTGATCAGAAGAATATATAACTTTCATGTAATTTTTATTACGAAACTAATGTGAAAGTTTAACAAAAATTTTAAGCCGAATCAAGTTTCCCTTGGGAAGCTGAGCTGTCGCCAAATAAAGAAAGATTGTTGAAAAGGCTGGGTCGCGTTGAGTACCAATTTACGTTCATTAAATGGATGCCGATATGTCGCCCCACATCTGAGATAAATTACCAAGCACACCCACGCAAATAAGAAAGATACTTCACTTGTCCTCCTACATATGTCAACGTACTGTCACCTGCGCAATAACAACTTAAATTAGAATGCACTTGAGAAGACAAAAGGACTATTGTAACTCTGCCATTACTATTGAATATGTATCTATCGTTTCCGTTGCTTTTTGTGTTTATTTGTTTGATTCAGTAATATTAGTCTACCACTTACTGCCATAGATGGATACACGCTCGCGTCGTTATCCCTTTTCAGCTTTAAATCACAAATGCACCATTTCACTTACAAGGTGTATCTTCTATACTATATTTTAGAATGTCTGTATGTATGTCTGTCTGTCTGTAAAAAAGTACTGCTGGTAGACCCATTTTGGACACTCGGGGTGGCCCCATAGAAATGAATATGGGGCCATCCCGGGTGTCCAAAATGGGTCTACTAGCAGTACGTTTTTATGGCGGAGGTCATCGTCAGGTTTAAAAAAAGTGTGTGGGGTGGGGTTGGGGTGTAGGGGGCACCAAAAGTTACGACCAACATTTTTTTTACCGATATACGTCTTCAAAGGGGTCTATTAGGGGTACGTTTTTATCGGAAATCTAATGGTGAGGTTTTAAAAAGTATCGGGTGGGGGTGTAGAGGGGCACCAAAAGTTATGATCAAAATTTTTCTCACCGATATAGGTCTTCAAAGGGATGTACTAGGGGTAATTTTTTACCAGGAATCTAATGACTAGGTTTAAAAAAGTGCCGGGGTGGGGTGGGGTTGGGGTGTGGAGGGGTACCAACAGTTATGACCAAAATTTTTCTCACCGATATAGGTCTTCAAAGGGGTCTACTAGGGGTACTTTTAATAGATTCCTCAGCCCGAGCAACGCCGGGTAACCCTGCTAGTATTATATAAGCACACATGTGGGTCTAATGTCAACGAAAATGACTGGTGCTTCCCAACGGTTCTCTTGTGAATTCAGAGTTCACCTTGATAGACTGCTTGTTCCCTTATGTCTTCTATTACCATTCCCATCGGAACTGCTTACAGGCAGGCCTGAAGCTAGTGGAATGGCCGAGGACGGCTCAGCACCCCACCCCCTCCACCAATCACAAAAACGTCTATCGGAATTTTTTGTTCTGTTATTCTTCCGAAAAGTTGATTGATCGACAGAACAACAACAGTCTCTCCGAATGCTGCAAATTTGACAACAGAGCAGACCACTTGACGAAACCAGTTTTGATTATTCAAAAATGCTCCTACGTTTCATGTATCTATTGTCTGAAAGCAATCGTTATAGGAATATGACAATCGGCTTTAACGACACATTCAGTAGCCAGGGTCACATCGTGTCGGGAAGTTTTACGGATGGGGGAAGCATGAGGGTCAGGAGAGAACCCCGAGCAGCTACAAACACCAACCAGACTTTCTAACGTTCAAACTCCGCGCGAGCTGACTGTTATTTATTCCCATTTCCTTATTCGACATTCGTTATCAACCGATTATACCGGTTGATAACGAATGTCGAATAAAGAACTGGGAATAAGTAACGGTTGTCACGTTCCCCAATCGAGTAGCCCGAAGGCTGCACGTTGAAAATATTACTTGGTCTATTCCCAAATAGCGAATATAGATTCTTCATGGAGAAGCAAGATGCAATCATGGTTAAAAGGATTAACTTCATTTTTTACTGGAAATAGAATAATTAGAAATGTGTCCTCAAGCACATTTAACCCTTTACCTAACATAAAAAGCTGACGAAACTTGTAAACAAAATAAATTCTTGAATAACTATTTTTTTCATTTTTTGTCTCAAAAACATAGGTTATGTCCCCTCATTGGCACAAGCTCGACGAGCTCGTTCCAAAGAGGGGGTCATATCCTATTTGAGAATAGCGCTGGCCGGTTTTTGGACGTTACGTTGGGTAAAGTGTTAATGCAATACATATATCCCGACCTATTTGTTGTTGTTTAAAAAACACAACGACCCCCCCCCCCCCCAGCCTCCGCCCCCCCCCCCCCAAACAACAAATAGGTCGGGATATATTATTTAACGACTTCCAAATGTCAGGAGCACATGTGATGATAAATCTTGAAAAAATGGACGTTCTAATGTTTTTAATGAGGTTCAATGACACTTTCGTCAGCCAGGGTCATATCGTGCCGGATAGTTTTAAGGGTGGATGAAGCCGGAATACCCGGAGATAAGCACCAAGCAGAGGTGAGAAACTCTCTGAATCTTCAACGTACTAACTCCGCACAAGCAGGGTTAGCATTAGTAAGTGCACCATCGACGTGCAGTGTACCAACCGCTGTTGTAATACAACCGCTATTGTAATAAATTTCTTACAATAGCGGTTGATGGAATTGTGTTCATCAACCGCTATTGTAATAAATTTATTACAATAGCGGTTGATGCAAACTTTTTCATCAACCGCTGTTGTAATAAATTTATTACAATAGCGGTTGATAAAAAATTTGCATCAACCGCTAGTGTAATAAATTTATTACAATAGCGGTTGGTACAGTGCAGTACGCTTTAGTAGACAGCACCATAGTGCCTCCGCCCGGGCAATTTAGTGGCTTGGCCAAGGGCACAACTCAGTTCCCGCTGGCCAGGATCGAACCGTGGACCTTTGGGTTTTAAGTTCAATGCTTAGCCACTAAGCCACCGCGCTCCCAGAACACTGTTCCAATTGTTGATATACAGTACATGGGGAGTATATTATCACTAAATCACCCGCAGAGTGGAGATTCCACCCAAGCAATAATTGTAAATTTGTTGCAAAGCATAACCAGCACAAGTAAAGTTTCAGCCAATGGACCTCCGGGTTAAACCCGGAGGTCCATTGGCTGAAACATTGCTTGTTTTTTTTTGTCGATATGTACAAATTTGAAAGTTATAGCTTGAGTGATAACTCCACTCCGCGGGTGATTTAGTTACAATCCACTCTCCACGTACTGTATTACTAGAATGCCTAAATTTATCTTGAGAAATGACGAAAAGAAAACTGAAATATATTACAATAAAGTATAATGAAGTTGAGGCAAATACTAAAAAAACACAAATAGACAAACTAACAAAAAATTAATATGTTATCTAGGCTAAACGTGAGGAGGGCTGTCTTGTTTGTTGTTGACGGTGTGTGTTTTCATGATAGGAGTTTCTCTCTCTTCCAACAAGGTATCACCTGGCAATTTATTGGAGAGTAGATTGCAAGGAAGGGACAAATGCATTCCAAGATGTAAAGACGCTAAGATGAAACAATGTTTATCTTGGGGTGGATGGGGGCGGGAGGGAGGCGACGAAGTAATTGCACCCTTTTTCAACTTCAGTGGGGTCAGAAACCTTCCATTGAACCAACATGGAGGTATGTGCGACGAGTGATAATAGACGCGTAGAAGAAAAAAAACTCCTCACAGTAATGTGGTTGTCAGTGCTGGCATCGCTATCCATAGTTTAAACAATATTTATTTCCAGTTGTAACACAAAGATATTAATACATAACTACTATTCTGTTTGTGGATCCGATTGTAAGCTTTAACCCTTTACCCAACGAATCGCCCGCATCCGCCCGCGTAATATGCAAATTCAACAGCTGAAAATATATTATTTTTCGACAAATTTCAACAAAACCATATCATGTGACCCCTCTTTGGAACGAGCTCGACGAGCTCGTTCCAAAGAGGGGTCACATGATATGGTTTTGTAGAATTTTTTTGAAAACATTCAAGAAATGATAGTTAAAATAATAAATTTTGGAATCGTCTGCATTGGGTAAAGGGTTAAGCTTATTTGATGTCGTTACCACATACAAAATGCAGTGAATTTTTTCAAACGGAAGAGGCAGTTTTGAAAAAATAATAAATTTGACGTTTTGAAATAAATTTTGGTCGGGTGTGTGTCCCAGTCATTCTTGTTATGAGAAATAGGTGTAAAAGTTGAGTAATTTAAAATGTGCAAAAAAAGAGAAAGAAAAAGAAATCTATTGAAAAATGGACGATAGGAAGGAACGAAAGGGTAAGGCAAGAGTGCATTTGAAAGAGAAGGTGGTAAAACTTGTGAGGTATGGACGTCCGCATAACGGTTGTGATTATAGTCGTATATTTGTTAATGTTCAAAGAACTGGTAACCTGTAAGGCTGTATCGTGAATATATCAGTAAATAATAGAAGCGACCAAAAGGCACTAGGTAGATACAAGACCTGCCTGTTATTGGGATACCAAGACCATACGAGAAACCAGGTGTGCAGACGATCGCCACTTGACAAAGCTCGGAGATGAGCAGGCTGTCGTCCACAGAATGAGGTCCCCAGAGGGCGAACAGCGCTATCCATAAATGACCATGCACAAGCACAACACACCACAAGTAATTTTACCCGCAACAAGTACACTACGCTATTCTGTGCAGTTATGTTCAATTTTATTCATTCCTGACTTATATCGTCATGTTAATCGACTTTCGATAAAGTTATGTCCTCTGAAATTAGTAGATAGGCGAAGAAAGTCCAGTAAAGGGGCGTGTAATTGTTCAGAAAACACCTATGGCATCAGGGGGGTGGGGGGGGGGGGGCACTAAATATTTGCAAGACGTGACGTCCTATTTTTTATTCGGCTCCTTTTTACACCCACCCACCCACTACGTGCAGATTTTTTACTACCTTTCTCAGACACCCACCCCCACTCTCCCATTAAAATCCAAAGGAAACTTACCCCAGTTACCCACGTGGGGGCACGATGACGCTGCGTGCTGAGACATACTGCACGCCAAGGTGCACATGTCTTCAGCCAATCTAACCCTGTCTGTGCTGTGTAGTACGCTGTATGGCTGTGCAGTGTGTAGTACAGTCGTGGGTTATGATGTTGAAGAGCTGACAGCTGCTCGTCGTTGCTCGGTGGTTCTCTCCGGGTACTCTGGCTTCCTCCATCCGTAAACCTGTCACCAACACGATATGACCCTGGTTGTTAAAGTGTCGTTAAACACCAATACATAAATAAATCAATCAATTAATAAATAACTTGGGTTGAATTTAGTGTATCAGAGAGAATTTTCCCCAAATATTGTCTGCACATTTTCTACATTTCAGACAAAACACCCACCCCCTACTAACGTGTGACATTTTCCCAGATTAAGCCCAATATTCTCACATATAAAGCCTCCGGATGTTGTATTTATGTTAAGAGTGTGATGTACAACATCATCTTTAAAATTTGAAACACAAATGATGGTATATATTAGTTGATATATTGATATATTTTTAAAAAATTCTAAAAATCGCACAAGTTGGAAATTGTCAGGACACCTGAGGCCCCGCAAGGCCTGGGCTGACGTGGGGTTATTTAGTCCCCCAGATGGAATTGCGGGAAAATTAGACCGACGTGGAGAGTCGGAATCCTGGTGCCGCGAACTCGGCGCTGGGAGCTGAGTTCGACCGGCGCTGTGATTTCTCCTCTGCCAAATTGGCTTAAGATAGGTTCGATTTCCGTTAGGTGTGATTCCTAATCACTTCAGGCTGCGTAATGGAAAGAATGATTCAAAGTAACAACGATTCTTTTATTTACACATAAAAATAAAGCCGTTTCAATATTTCAACAATCAACAATTCGATTCTTTTCACAGAAAATGGGTTGCTAGGGTTAAATAATTCTTAACAATCATATAGTCATTCTATAGCCCTGTACTGGCACTACAGTCTACACACTGGAAATGTTACTACCGTGAGCTCGCCATAAGAGCTTCACAAATCTGAAATGTTATTACCGTGAGCTCGCCATAAGAGCTTCACCCGCTTAGGCTCAAATGTCAACGTCTGCGCGTAACTGTACCTAGTCGGAGGGTTCCGACCAGCAATGTTTGTCATCTATAAAGCCACCGTACTTCTGATTTGGGTCAGATATTGTCTACTCATACCTTATGTGCCTTTTGAAAGTCCTCCGTGAAAGTCCTATTGAAAAGTTCACTGTTCCTGGTTGAATTCACTATTCACAAATGCCCCTTTTTGTGCTAGGGCGAAATTGTCACTCACACCGATCTCCAGTCGGTATTACGATGCTTCGACAGCAAAACAAACTACTCGGAACGTAATCAGTCTTACGCTATAAAGGGTTAATACGCACAATACAATTAACCTACACTTCTGACTATTGCAGGCTGATACCTGCTACTCGACAATCTAAACTTTAACGTTTCACCTTGGGTTTTTCCTTCTCAACGAATTTGGCACTGTAGCCGCCTATCAACCTTAAGCTAAATCAACCGTGGAATGCCCTCTCTGGCGATTCCAGCCGTTTCAGGGTCCTGTGATCGAAGGTACCCCTATGCCAGGAAACAGAGTCGCCTGCCCTGGACTTCACCAACGTGTGTGTGACCCCAAGTGTGTGTCTAATGATCTGCTCTTCAAGGTATATATACTTTTTTACCCTAAACTGTCAGGCGGACCGACGCTCATCTGTCCATATGTCAAAACGGTAGGAGATGACGTATATCCTGGCAGAATCAATACTAGTCATCTCGCGCGTGACTTAACGGTGATTTCACTTGTCGAGAAAACCGATTCGTTCCTGCCACACATTGTCATGACAGACATTTCTGTCTTTTAGAATCTCGTTTCTCAATTGGCCGTGACGATATCCTGCCACCAACCGATTAAGTCTCGTAAGACTCGCGACTATCGTATAAGTTAAATGAGATTAGACCTTATCTAACATACCGATTCTCCCCTGGGTCCCTGCGCTGAAGCTGGATATACACCACGTGTGTTTCTTCCATGCCCAGCTTCACAGAGAAGTGCAATTCACGAGGGGCAAAGACACGCACGCTCGCCTCTCACACCTTTTTACAATCTACCCATCATGTTCAAGACTACAAAACTGTACCCTAGTAGTCGTGGGGCTCATGACCGGGCTCATGCGTCGTCCACATCGATTCCCAGGACACACACGCTACCACATGCTCCCGTCTTGCGGGTTTACATATGGAGAGTAGCCTTATCCTTAGATTTGCAGCACTCTCTCTCTCTCTCTCTAATACTATATATATATATTTACACCTAAACATACACATTTTTATACACATTCGCCCATTTTGCAAACAGTTCACTTGGCAATCACTCCGACGAGTAACACCGTCCGCGCCTTTGCGTCAGATGGGTTAATTCCAACGGAGTGTAACTTCACCTCCCATTCCCCTATGTCTTGTGAAGGGGCAAACGACCCCTGCATTATGTTGAGCCTCACCCTCGCAAAGCTCAACCAGGGGATTAAAATTGTGTCTCACACATTCAACACACAGATTTCCCAACCGCGCCTTTGCGACAGACGAGACTGGTGTGCCTCACATTCCCAACAAACTCTCGTCAATAAAAGCAAGCGTGGTTTCCCCGGGTCTTAACCGGGTTCGTGCATCCCATACTTACAAAACTCGACACACAGGCCCCCGTCCACGCACACGCGATGGACGGGGCAGTGTATCTCACATTCGCACTCACAACCAACTCTAGTCAGCAGTCAGAGCAATAATAATACTAAAATAAGAAAATTTCCTCCGGGCCTTAACACCGGGTTTACGAAACTCATCATCTCATCCACAAAAATATTTGCGACTGGAGCCCCCGTCCCAGACACCAGGCCCACAGCCACCCAACTATTGCTTCTTTATAACCACCGACCATTGGTAGGGGCCCGGTTCCCAGTATCCCCTTGGGTAACCCTTGAAACACCCCTACTTCTCGCCCAGTCATTTCTACGGGCATTCCACCAGGGTCCCCATACCCTGTCATTGTCGCATTCCCAAGAGCTTCCCTTGGAGCTATATCCCCCAGGCTCACTCGTCCCGGCGATTACCTTCGTTCGAGCGACACTGGCCGCCCTTGGCTCTTGTGCCGTCGACCCCCCGGTCCATTACGACAAATTCTTGCGCACCTTGGGCGCTGTGCGCCCCCAGCACTCACTGCGTGGTCTCCGCCACCTAGGATGATTCTCCTTTGGTTTCTGGACCCTTTCCTCGGCCCACTGGGCGCCCACCTTAGCGGTCCCATCCACTTTAACACCCTCAACTTGTGTTGACCCGTGCCCTCTCAATTCTGGGGAAGTTTGCCCAGCTATTTGCGTGGGTCTGGCCTCCCCTCTCCACCCGAGTGACACCGACTTCTTGGGGCGCTCAACTCCCCCACATAAATTTGCTTGAGGGACTTTCCACAATGACCCCATTGGGTTCCCTCGCTGTTTGGCGTTTCGCCTGGACCGCCTGCGGCCCCTTCTCCCTAACTGGACAGGGGTCGTCCCTCCTGAAACTTTCCGACATTTCGTCGTGTAGGGGCCATCTCCTGGACCATCGGAGTGGGTCGCCCTGGGAATCTTCCCTTCCTTACTCGGTACGTTACCGAGTGCAACCGCCGGGGGTCCATGCCCACCGACTTGAACTTCCTTTGCCCTCGTTGGTCCCTCACTTGGCCCCCTACCCCTGGACCATAACTCATCAGGGCTTGCCTTCACCCCTGGGATATTACCTATGACCAGGTCATACACAGGCGATTCAATGCACATGGCTTCCACTTCGCCACAATAAAATGGGGTATCCACAGTTATCCTCGCGATGGGGAACCTTCTCACGGTCCCATCTATCAAAATACACAAATGGTCACGACCCAACAATTGCTTGTCGTCAACGAGTTGCCTTCTAACCGCTGCAGAGGAGCACCCAGAATCCCGAAGCAGACGGATCTCCCTTTGCCCCACATACCCTGGGTACACTGGCATATTAACCTTCTCCTGCGAAGTTGTGAGCCTCTCACATATGCCACTTATTAACGGGACAACCTTCCCGCCTTAAAGCCTTAATTCTCCCTCTTGTATACATTCCGGGAGGGGACTGTGTTCTGGACCGATAGTATGACAGAATGCTGCCGTCTGTCTACTGGGCCCTGGATCTACGCGGTCACCTTGCTTCCAACCCCCTTGGTGCTGCGTTCCCGCCCCCTGCTGAGGTGGTCTAATGTTCCCAGTGGTCCTAACCTGCTTCTGCCAGCAGTCCCTGGCAATATGACCCCGCTTGTTGCAGATAAAACAAGTGGTGCCCTTGGGAGTGCTCCCCTTCCGGCTGGTGTGCGACGCAGGCGGATTGGGGTGCTGTTGCCTTACGGGTGACATTGCCACCCCGTTTGCCCCACCCCTAGCCGATTTGGGTGCGTTTACACTCCCACCGTGGGCCTCGATGTAGCGTTCTGCCACAGTTGCCATCTCATCATAGGTGGGCGGACCCCTTTCCTTGATGAACAGGCCCAACTCCTTGGAGCATGTAGTTAAAAACTGCTCCCGGAGAAATAGATCTCGCAGGGCTCCATATGACTCATTCACTTCTGCGAGATCAGTCCAGCGGTCAAAGTACCGCCTAGCTCGGGCAAAATACTGAGGTACTGTTTCTCCCTTCTCCTGCTTAATTTCTCGGAACTTGGTCCGGAATCCTTCTTCAGTGAGCTGGTATCTCCGAAGGATGGCATTCTTCAGCTCACTGTAGTCGTTAAGAAGTGCAGGAGGCATACTGGTATAAGCCTCGAGGGGTTTACCTGACAACAAAGGGCTCATACACATAGCCCATGTGTCTTCTGGCCACATTTGACTGGAGGCAAAACGCTCGAACCTCTCCAAGTACGAGTCCAAGTCATCCGTGTTTTCAATTTCTCTCTCCCTCGCCTCTCTTGCGTCTTTCTCACGCTCTCGTTCTAATTGGGATTCTCTCTCCCTCGCCTCTCTTGCGTCTTTCTCACGCTCTCGTTCTAATTGGGCTTCTCTCTCATTCGCCTCTCTTGCGTCTTTCTCACGCCCTCGTTCTAATTGGGCTTCTCTCTCCCTCGCCTCATTACGTAAGGCAATTTCCTTGGCTTCACGTTTCTGCTCATCTTTAACAAACTTCTGAAGTTCGGCCGCCTCAAGGCCCATTTCCTTGCCTAACGATACCAGATGGGCGAGGGGTGTAACAACATCCATTTTGATTTTTTCTTTCTGTCTTCAACACTCGTCAGAAAGAATGAAGAAGGAAAAGAAAGAAAGAAAAAAAATATGGCAATTAATCCTAATTTACCTGTGTAATTTAACGTAATTAAACGCCCCAAATATTCTGAAACCTACCGCAGTTATGGTAGCTATTAAGTATCCTCTTGGGACTACTGTATTTCGATATTAAACCCTTGAAGGGCATAAGCTGACCGAACGCGTCAAAACATAAACAGAACAGCCGTTAAAATAAAACAAAATTTCCATATAGCCATTTTTTTACCTTTTAGAAATATCCTGGTAGCGCTCGCCAATCAATGTCAGGACACCTGAGGCCCCGTAAGGCCTGGGCTGACGTGGGGTTATTTAGTCCCGCTGATGAAATTGCGGGAAACTTAGACCGACGTGGAGAGTCGGAATCCTGGTGCCACGAACTCGGTGCTGGGAGCTGAGTTCGACCTGCGCTGTGATTTCTCCTCTGCCAAATTGGCCTAAGATAGGTTCGATTTCCGTTAGGTGTGATTCCTAATCACTTCAGGCTGCGTAATGGAAAGAATGATTTAAAGTAACAACGATTCTTTTATTTACACATAAAGATAAAGCCGTTTCAATATTTCAACAATCAACAATTCGATTCTTTTCACAGAAAATGGGTTGCTAGGGTTAAATAATTCTTAACAATCATATAGTCATTCTATAGCCCTATACTGGAACGATAGTCTACACACTGGAAATGTTACTAGCGTGAGCTCGCCATAAGAGCTTCACAAATCTGAATGTTATTACCGTGAGCTCGCCATAAGAGCTTCACCCGCTTAGGCTCAAATGTCAACGTCTGCGCGTAACTGTACCTCTGGCTGTCGGAGGGTTCCGACCAGCAATGTTTGTCATCTATAAAGCCACCGTACTTCTGATTTGGGTCAGATATTGTCTACTCATACCTTATGTGCCTTTTGAAAGTCCTCCGTGAAAGTCCTATTGAAATGTTCACTGTTCCTGGTTGAATTCACGATTCACAAATGCCCCTTTTTGTGCTAGGGCGAAATTGTCACTCACACCGATCTCCAGTCGGTATTACGATGCTTCGACAGCAAAACAAACTACTCACAACGTAATCAGTCTGACGCTTCAAAGGGTTAATACGCACAATACAATTAACCTACACTTCTGACTATTGCAGGCTGATACCTGCTACTCGACAATCTAAACTTTAACGTTTCACCTTGGGTTTTTCCTTCTCAACGAATTTGGCACTGTAGCCGCCTATCAACCTTAAGATAAATCAATCGTGGAATGCCCTCTCTGGCGATTCCAGCCGCGTCAGGGTCCTGTGATCGAAGGTACCCCTATGCCAGGAAACAGAGTCCCCTGCCCTGGACTTCACCAACGTGTGTGTGACCCCAAGTGTGTGTCTAATGCTCTGCTCTTCAAGGTATATATACTTTTTACCCTAAACTGTCAGGCGGACCGACGCTCATCTGTCCATATGTCAAAACGGTAGGAGATGACGTATATCCTGGCAGAATCAATACAAGTCATCTCGCGCGTGACTTAACGGTGTTTTCACTTGTCGAGAAACCCGATTCGTTCCTGCCACACATTGTCATGACAGACATTTCTATCTTTTATAATCTCGTTTCTCAATTGGCCGTGACGATATCCTGCCACCAACCGATTACGTCTCGTAAGACTCGCGACTAACGTATAAATTAAATGAGATTAGACCTTATCTAACATACCGTTTCTCCCCTGGGTCCCTGCGCTGAAGCTGGATATACACCACGTGTGTTTTTTCCATGTCCAGCTTCAAAGAGAAGTGCAATTCACGTAGGTTTTTCGCCTTGATGCGGAATATCTTTTGAACTTACAATATCTCTATATATGAGGCCCCTTGCCCCTATATTTAGGCTGGCTTTGCCCTGACAGAAATGCACATTTTTGGCGCACTAAAGAGACACACCCACCCCCTGTCACGTCACGTCTTGCAAATTTTTGGTGCCCCCCCCCCCCCCCCCGATGGAATCAGTAAAAAATAAAGCGAAGTTTCCTTTTATTACGTTTAATAAACGAAAACAACAGACAGTTGTTTTCGTTTATTAAAAGTTACAAAAGAAAACTTGGCTTTTCATAACGGACTAATTGCAAGTAACTACGTAAATGTCCCCTTTCGCTCTTTGTTTAGCGGATGTGTCTTACAGTACTTTACAGGTTTACAATCTTCTAAGGAAAAAAATTAAAAAATAGCGACTCTTATCTCTCATCTAATATATAAATGCGAATCTATCTCTCTATCTCTCTATTTATCTATCTTTGTTCCGGATGAACTCCTCCGTATCACGACCGATCGATTTCAAATTTTGTACACGAGGGTAATTCGTCCCTGCGAGTAACATGGATTGGGTGCCGTGCCCGTGCGGGGTGACTTTGACCTTGAAATTGATGATCTTGACCTTTTATTTCAAAAACGGCTGGGCCGATCGGGCTAAAATTTCATATGTGCGGGTATATTGACCCATCGATCGCTTTGACTTTATCGGGGTGCCCGTGCGGGGTGACCTTGACTTTGAAGTTGGTGACGTTGACCTTTTATTTCGAAAACGGCTGGGCCGATCGGGCTAAAATTTCATATGTGCGGGCATATTGACCCATCGATCATTTTGCCTTTATCGGGGTGTCCGTGCGGGGTGACCTTGACCTTGATCTTCTATTACGAAAACGGCTGAGCCGATCATATCTGAGGGTATATTGATATAACCATCTTCTCCCGTGCAACGCCGGGTATTCACCCGCTAGTACTTTTATATTAATGAAAAGGACAGTGTCTGTATTATACGCCACGGTGCACACACTGTTAATATTTTAAACAGAAAAGAAGTTATAAAACATCGAAAGATGGTGAAAGCGCAGTTTCTTATTCAAATGGTCTCAAACAGAGAATAACCGTAAAACGTTCAAACTGATTGCAGGGATGTGGCGACAGGGGGGGGGGGGGGGGTATCCCCCCCCCCCCCAGCTAGGAGTATTTTTTTTTGCAATAGTTGGAAATTCCGAGGTCAAAAATCAAATAGTTGGAAATTCAATAAATTAACATTGTTCATGAAAAATATTAAAATTCCAACTAATGATGAGAAATTTTGATCTTTAATTTCCAACTGAAAACTTGAGTTTCAAATTTCCTACTCTAAAATTGACATGGCCTCAAAATTTCGACTCTGACATCAATCAGGTAAATTTTCTGACCCAGACACATTATAAATGATGCTTTTTCCGTTTCAGGACTAGTGAAAATTTTCAGAAGTGTTCATAACCCTTTACCCAACGCAAACGATTTCAAAATTCATTATTTTAAATATCATTTTTAAAAAAAAATTCAACAAAACCACATCATGTGACCCCTCTTTGGAACGAGCTCGGCGAACTCGTTCCAAAGAGGGGTCAAATGATATGGTTTTGTTGAAATATTTCGAAAAATATTGTTTCAGAATTTACACCGGTGCCCCTCCCCATGCTGAACACCCCCCCCCTCCCAGCTGAAACCCTCTAGCCATATCCCTGTCTGATTGGGGAAAAAATTGTAAAAAGCCACCTTCTATGTTTTTTTCTGCTCTTCAGGAAAATACTTGACGTTTGTGAAATGATGCGTATATAGACGATACAACATCGCTAACATTTCGAAATTACAATTTGTATATAAAATTCTCATACACTTAGTGTTAGATTTACTGACAGGTTTAGAAACTTAAGGGGAGCTAAGTTTCCTGTAAAATCTCTTCCAATGACGAAAATTGTCAGCGACAATTTCAATTTTGTATTAACATTCACTCTGTATTGATGGTCAATACTCTACCTGCAGACTATTGACCCCTCTAATCAATGTACATGGTTTTGTCGCGAGTTTTTCAGTTTTGTCATCTTTTATTTAAGCTTTTGAAATTTTCAACTGCGGAAGTGATTGTATCATGTCAGGGAGACAACAGGGATCATTGATACTATTTGTATAACAAGAAAATTATGCTATCCCTTCATTACCTGTCATACACACATTTTGCTATCGACCGGTCCCACAATAACCCGGTCTTTCTATAAAAAGGTGCTATGATATAAGAATCGATCAAATTCTGATGAGTTTGCAGAACTGTGCTATCTTTATTTTTCTCTCTCTGGTATACATTCTATAAGTATTGACCGGTCTAGATGATAACAATAATGGAGGGATAATACAAAACGGACACCCTCACGGTGACGGCTGCCACAATATAACATTCAATTTTCTCACAATTGAAGTGTTCACACTTGTTCAAGCATCTGACAGAAACTAGAATGCGCAAAGCAGTTGAGAGCGGAGAACGCAGCTTTCGAAGTCTCGCAATCCCAGACGTCACACCTCAGATGATTTCGCTTCTCAAAAATTACCCCGTTTTTATAACCGATTTCGTCATTTTATCAAATAGTTCTACATTTTTATATTTAACGTTTATTAATGTAATGTGCAGCTTTACAACTGAAGCGAACAGGTATTATATCATGATTGCCGTTCATATTCAACGTAAAGCGATACAACATAGGCATTGGGAAATCGTCCCTTGAGATCCAATGTGTTCTATGTGCCAGTAGGCAGCCAGTAGGCACACCAGTAGGCTGCCAGTAGGCACACCAGTAGGCTGCCAGTAGGCACACCAGTAGGCTGCCAGTAGGCACACCAGTAGGCTGCCAGTAGGCACATAAAACACATTGGAAATCAGGGCACGAAATGTCCTAGATACACCACTCGTGGAATGTGAATTACCCGTACGAACGCCATGTAAAACACATCTGTTTGGACGTTAGGCGTCTGAGTAACGTTATGACGTGAATGGACCTGAACCCATAGAGGATTTCTACGCTGTTTTAGTGAATATCGGGAATTATCTCACGAGTGTGGACCTGAAACTTTTATTTTTCACGAGCGCTAGCGCGAGTGAAAAATAATACTTCCAGGTCCGCGCGAATGAGAGAATTCCCGAAATTCACTAAAACAGCGTATATTTACATTTAATTGTATGCTACGTGATATTTTACTACGCAATACTCAGCCCAACCCGACAGCAAACAGTTTCAAGACAATAACAAAAAGCTGCCCATCGTTCCTTCAAGGCGACGACATGTGCTGAGGCGTAACGTCATTTAGGAAGCTACTGAAAACATTCCTCATGTGGACCAAAAGATATTATTTTTCACTCGCTCAAGCACTCGTGAAATAAAAAAATTTCTAGTCCACACTCATGAAATAATTCCAGATACTGACTGAAACAGAGAAGATTTTCTTTTTTGTTATATGCTACGAGTCATTTTATTGCACAATATTCAGCCCAATTCGACCCCAAAAGCGTACGTTTCAACACAATGACGAAGATCATCTGATCGTTCCCTCAAGGCAACGTGCTGCGGCGTAGAGTGACGTGTCATTTAGGAAGCTACTGAGGGATATTCCTCGATATCTATCGAGTCGATGGATATCGAGATATATCTTTTAGATAATTTTCGATAATTCACAGGCTAGCATATATTCAAAACCCTTATACATCACCACATTAAACAAAATTTAATTCGATTTTTCAAGGTTTCCTGACACCAAGTTCAAGGCAAATTCCAACCAAAGTCGATGGGCAATGCACTTTATCCCGACTGCCGACGTGGGTGCACGATGACGCAGTGTACTAAGGCGTACTGCACGTCGATGGTGCACCTGCCTTCAACCAATGCTAGCCCTGCCTGTGTAGAGTTAGTACATTGGGGAGTCTGACAGTTTCTCGCCGTTGCTCGGTGGTTCTCTCCGGGTTCTCCGGGTTTCTCCACCCGTGAAACTGTCCGACACAAGGTGATCCTAGCTGTCGAAAATGTAGTTAACCCTTTACATAACCTGAAAAGCAGACGACACTTGCAAAAATAATTCTTGAATAACTAATTTTTTTCATTTTTTGTCTCAAAAACATAGGTTATGACCCCTCGTTGGAACGAGCTCGACGAGCTCGTTCCAACGAGGGGTCATAACCTATGTTTTGAGACAAAAAATGAAAAAATTAATGAAAATTAATTGGCGATTTTTGAGAATAGCGCTGGCCGGTTTTGGCCGTTACGTTAGGTAAAGGGTTAAAACCCTAATAAATAAATAAAAAACAAGCAAGTTCGAAGGACACAGGTCCGGGGGAATGATTCATAACACAAATTTTAGACTATCCAGAAAACCTCTACATTCTTGAACTGTTGTCTTTATATACGCAATTGTAGGAGATCTTCCTATTTTTCACATCAAACATGTCAAAGGTAACTTCTCACCATTATGAAGCGTATTAATATTATCTACAAGGGGGAGCGGTGGCTCAGTAGGTAGAGGTGCAGGTTGCAAGCCGAGAGGTCCTGGGTTCGAATCCCACCTGCGGCAACCGCGTTGTGTCCTTGGGCAAGATACTTCACCATCATTGCCGAAGTGGGGGCACGGTGGCGTTGTGTCTTCAACCAATGCTAACCCCGCTTGTGTGGAGTTAGTATGTTGGGGAGCCTGACTGTTGCTCGCCGTTGCTCGGTGGTTCTCTTCGGGTACTCCGGCTTCCTCCACCCGTAAAACTGTTCCGACACGAGGTGACCCTGGCTGTCAAAAGTGTTGCTAAACTCCAATAAATAAATAAATATATATTATCTACAAGGATTCTTTTGGGAGTTTATAGCGGTCGTTTGTTGGACCCTTTCTCGATGATAATTGGCCATGATTTTTCCCAGTACCTCAAATTTCGCAATTTCAGTTCCCACTCAAACAGAAATTTAATACACAACTGGCCCTGAATTGGGTAGTAATAAGGCCTCAGAAAACCATTGGTTTTCTGAGGCCTTATGACCACGCAGCCAGGACACTAGTTGTACATTAAATTTAAATTGCTTGCCTAACGAAGGCTCTTAATCCAAAGGCAAATGAAAGTTCTTCTTCTACACACTAAAAACTAAAGTGTTAAAACTGACACTTTCAGGGTGTTAAATCCATTCTAACTCTTAGGGTTTGATTTTAACACTCAAAGTGCAATGCTTTAAGCACTTAGACATTACAATCGTCAGACATCTGAAACTTGAATGGATGGCACTTCCCATGTGTCCAGCACTGGTGGTTCTTCCAGAATCGTCCATAATTTGATTTGCGCTTGGTGGGTACATAGTTAAAAGGACACAACGCAGATGACGCGGATCAGGCTCGATAGTTCGAGCCTGATCCGCGTCATCTGCATTGTTTCCTTTCAAGTGTCGCGACATTACACTTGTCAAGTGGTATTATTGTAACACCTGTCAAGTTCTGAGATATCTACACTTGAACAAAGTGCTAGTTCAGCACTTAGTAAGTGTTAAATACAGCACTTCAAGTGTAGTTTTTAACACTTTAGTTTTTAGCGTGTACAGTATCAGAACAGTTGAAGAGAGACGACAGGGACTGCGTTAACATATTCCCATGTGACTGTGTGTTATAGATACATGTAGTAAGCATACAGTTGCTTAGGTGTCGGTCTTAATGTTCTTCGCTTAATTCCAATGTAATATTCCTAAGTCTTTGTATGTTTTTGCCACTGGCATTGTCCCCGGAACCTTTCCCAAACAGGGCAGCAGAATCCATGATCTAAAAGCGTATTTATTTTTTTAAAAAATGTATTTACATTTCATACTGAGTGGGCAAGTATTTTTCTGATGAACAACTGAGTGTATCAATCCCAGAGGCGGACTGGTCGTATGATCCTCCGGAAAAATTCCCGGAGAGCACCCTAGTGGGTGGCCCCTGGGATCCCCAAAATTCATGCGCCCCAACACCGGTTGGTGCCTGGAATTTTGTGAAAACGCCCAACAGGCGAAATGTATCTGATTACATAGAATGCCGGGGCCCCAAAAATTAATGCAGCCCAATACCTCTTGGTATCTGAGATTTTTGGAAAACGCCCAACAGACGAAAAGGATCTGATTGCATAGAATGCCGGCATATTGAAATGTTCTCTATGTGTACTGCCAATAGCAGTCCACATACAGAACATTCCGATACACCACCAGTCTAGTCTGCCACTGATCGCTTAGATGCTAGGAAACACCGTTCTTTAATTTGAAAAATCAAAATTTTCTTCCATTTGGCCGAAGTATGGTTGGCCCCTTATTGATACCATTCCAGCCGAATGAATGATGACGATGATACAAAAATGTCCTCTGTGTGAACTGTCACCGATGACTCAGATACAAGGAAGCAGCGTTCGTTCACTTTGAAAAATCAAAATTGTCTCCGGGTTTGCGATCCGCCTTGTTCTTTCTCCGGCAACTGTTCTTGGCACAGTCCTCCACTGATCAGTCCTTTCAACCACCCGATGTCTTTTGACGAGAATCGGAATAAACCGAAGCTGCGTAATGTACGAATGTCTTTCTCCTGTGCTAGAGACGCTGGGAACGAGACACCTTATAGTATCCTGATGGAAAAAACGGTCGTCTTCGGATTGTCATCTGATCGCAACACAGTTATACCAGTAGGTGGAGTTTTTCATTAATAAAATATCGATGAATTGAGACTTGTCGCTTTTCTTTTCTCCACAGCTGAGGGCCTCCAGCGATGTGGGGGGATAAAGAACAAAGGCTTTCGACCCGAGCATGACCAAGTCGCGATCCAGTCAACATTCTCAGCTCGTTTTTGTAACCACAATACTATAATTTGAAAGGATGATTCGGATGGAAAAACCAACACGAGAGGTGGTTAATCCTGATCTGAAAAGAACTGCATTCGATTCCGATAGCAGCAATTTATCTTTTCAGTCCCTTGATTTAGTTTAGTTTACACAATATTTATTGGATAAAAATACACTTTTGTGTATACAAAAATAGAATACTTATACATAACAGAATAATATACAGCAATATGAAATATAAGACGAGACAGAAATATATGTCAAAGGAGGATTCGACAAAAAGATGAGAGCATCTGGATCGTCTCCATAGCTTGTGAATAAGTTTGCACAAGATTGTCTGGGATCAGTAGCTAAGCCAATGTGTTGCCACCTTGAGAGAAACCCTTGTATGTGATACACCTACCGATATCAGTCACCAGTTGTCTCCCATCACTCACTAAGCCAAAACTCAACAGGTACACACACTGCTAAACGGATACGTGGAGATGCGAAAACACGGACAGACATATTAGTATCATTTCTGTACAAGTTCGAGACTTGATTTACTCCAGAGCTCGGAGTGTACGACGTGAATAATGAATGACCACCACTAAAACACCCGGGGTTGGAGTACCGATAACTCAGGAGAATTCTTTTATATCTTGTGCAAAATCACTACATGCAAGGTGCAATCGGGAACTTCCTCTCCGATAGTATTTTAGTGATAATTCACTCTCTCTATCCCGTAAACTCATCTACTGATGACTGAATGGGTGGACCCATATACTTGCAGAAATAACACAAATATATTTTCAGTCCCAGGGCCAATACTATTACGATTGTATTTTCTACTTATAACTTTAAATGGGTTAAAATGAACCATTGGCATTTTCAAAGATATGGCAATTTGCCAGTTGGCAAATTGCCATATCTTTTAAAATGCTAATGATTTATTTTAGTCAGTTAAATTAATAGGTAGAAAATACAATTGTAAAATTTTGTAGTGTTGACTCCCGGAGTATAAAAAAATTCTTATTGAAGTGCAACTCTTGATCATTTTTCCGTGTACGTTCACTGGACAAGATCCTTTGCCTTTGAGGACCCGAATGTGACATGCTGGTGTTACATGATCACCCCATTCCCTCCATGCCTCAGGTAATAATAGTAAACCCCACCCACCTGTGCTATAAACATACGGAGGATCGGGAGAGTTTTACATGGGCCAATAAATCAAATGGAATGTTCGATCAAACGACAGACAAAAGAAAGACAAAAGAAAGAAAAAAAGATGCATCTCCTCTCGGTTTCCTGGTATATATTTTTCAGCTCAGTGTTATGTTTTGCGTGGCAGAATGAGAACGCCAGGCTTGTGATAAAAAGTATATGATAATAAATCATTAAAAAAAGCATTGTTCCAATTCCATACCTTAATGAAACCAGGCTGTAGGTACAACGCTACAACGGCTTACTAATATTGTAAGCGTTGAACTTATTTTATGGTGCGTTTTTTTTATTTCTGTATTGCAATTTATTTGTTATTACCAATTATTTTTGTTCTATGTTGTGAAATGATCGAAAAGTTACGATTATTCTCGCCTTTCGACCCAAGAAAAGACCCGTTTGTTGATATTTATCTATAAATTCAAGTGTTTGTATAACTGAAAATAACTCAAAATATACCAACACAGCCGCTTGATAAGCAAAACGTGTCACGCCCAAGGGTGGGACTAACAGCTTGGATATTGTTAACCCTTTACCGAAGACAACGATCATAACCAGTAGCACTATTCACAAAAATCGACATACAAATTGTTTTTTTCAATTTTTGTCTTAAAAACCTATCTTATGGACCCTCATTGGAACGAGCTCATGGAGCTCGTTCCAATGAGGGTTCATAAGCTATGTTTTGAAGCACAAAAACAAAAATGAAATTGTTGATTGTTCAAGAATTTTGTTTTGCCAGAGGAGCTCCTATACGTGTTAGGTTAATACTTTGCTTCACTGTATCTCCTACCGACCGCCAGAAATAATCTATTCGCTTTAACCAAATTGTTTCCGCTTAATTTTCGAAGCCAACCCGTCTTACGGTTGTTGGTACAAACTGACTAAATGATACGAGATCGCAGATCAGAATCGATGGAAATTATTAAAAATATCTAGACAGCTGGGGAGGATGCCGTAAAGTTGTTTCTCCGCCTTATTGGGCACGCCCCCCATGATATTTCAGTTTTAGATTGAAATGGTTTGAAACAGCTTGTGCATGCCATATTGGAGAATACTGAAGCGTTCCGTGTGTGAATACCTCTGTAATTTTAAACCAAGTATTATGTTGCATCTCGGGAGGGTTCCGGCATTGAAGGCTCTGTGGAATATCTTCTACTCTTGTAAGGTGACGCTTACACCTATTCAAAATGATGTGAAAATGGGTCGGTCTTGAGTAACCGAACAACTTGATTGGTCGAAAACAGAAATAGCTGGGACTAGATCAAATGCTTGGGTGATAATAGCCAGAATCGGCCCTGGGATCTCGAACTGGATGCCCCTCGTCATCCCGCCTACAGTATTGTGATTCCAAACACACCCACCTTCTCGATCAAGTTGCTGTCGGGTCCCGATACGCATACTCCAGTCGATGAAGATTTCATGAATATAATATTGGAAAATGAATATCGAATCAAGGAACACAATGGAAAATCGCATCCGAGATTCAATCTTTTACTGATTTCTTTTTTCGACGACTGTGATTCAACTGTACGGAATGGGGAGAGTCGTAAAGAATTTGTCATGACCCTATCGACAGGGACGCGTCGACAGGAGGGTTAATGGCTGTCTCACGCCCCCAATTCCGGCCCAGCTTTTCAATAGTTAGAGATCTGATCCCGCGAAACGCCAACAGCTGGATATTTCATGTCCTATGGTAGTAGATTTCGTGGCATTTTTTCCGTGGCTTTCAACTTTTCGATCCGACTGTGTTTTTACTTGGAAACAATATTTTGTTCCTTGAATGCAACAAGGTGCCATCTGCACAGTTTGCTGACAATTTATAACAGTTCACAAGAGATCTGCAGTTCCGCTTTTTGTGTGTGCATGGCCAGTGTTCACGCTGAATCGTAATATTTAGGTGGCATGTGGAATTTTTGTTCGCTTCCAAATTAATTTTGTTTGCTGCCATCTCAAAGATTTGAGTGCGCAATGGAATCTAATTGTATGTAAATGAGAACTAATTAACCATGTATCGTCGTTTGAGTGCAACAAGGCGTCTCCTGCAATGCTAAAGCATTGCAGGTGGCGCCTTGTTACTCTCAAAGTACCATTTTGTAATTTAGTATTTTACCTGGCTCTTTTAAGTATTTTAGTAATAAACCACAAATTATAGAAAATATAGATAAAAGAATCTAAAATAAATAAATAAATAAATAAATAAATAAATAAATAAATAAATAAATAAATAAATAAATAAAAGTAAAATACTATTATTAACGTTTACAAAATAATTTCATGATCATTATTTACTCACTGTTTATTCGCGCCAAATAAACTAGTAGCAAATAATTTATTATCTTCCAAAAAAGATTAAGCAAGATAAAAAATGAAATGTTATGATACGAATCAAATTAAATAGATGAACTGTTAATTCATTTGACCTCATGGCAAAGACCCATGGGTTACCAATAAATTACTTGACAGTCGTAAATCCCGTGTCGCAAGACAGGGGTTTTGTCGAAAACTGTGCACTGAAATAAAAAAAACCACAAAGCCTTTGAGATTTACCATAAGTATATTTTTTATGCTTAATTTTGGTGGCCAATGCTGTGTTTTTGATGCCAAACGAATTATTCTAGGCAATTAGCACAACTAGCAGTTAGAGTGAACCAGGGACGTGGCTAGAGGGTTCCGAGGGGAGGGACCGGGAGAGGGGTTCTACCGAGAAAGCGTTCGAAAATTAAGCCATGAAAGGGGGTATAAAATTGAATTTAGTAACTGAAATGCCAACACATTTATGATAGAATTATCAGGTAATTAATATTTGGTATTCTTCTGGGAATTTAATATGTGATGAACAAATCGTCCCCTGAGTTCCAATGTGTTCTATGTGCCTACTGGCACATAGAACACATTGGAACTCAGGGGACGAAATGCTCAAGCTAAGAACTTTGAGCAATTCACACTGTCCTGACATTAAATCAGATCTTATGCAGGAATGATCAGTTTTCGATGTTTCATCATTTTGTAACTGCGAATGATGGAATTAACTCAGGATAGCGATTTTGCATGATGTTAGTTTCTTGAAGTGGATTTCGAGAATTTTTTTTATGACGATAAGTAGGCTAAACGTACTATAGAAATCTCGTACAGACTGACATCATGCATACTTATGAAGCTCGATATTGCGTACACTGTAGTTGTAAATAGTAACAGTCAGAATTTTTGCCGATTTGAAACTGAGTTGGAATTTTGGGAGGTAAATGAGACATCAGCATCACCAAAGAAGCTCTAAAAGTCAGGTAGATGAAATTCCGACTACTCAAGACTTGCCCTCCGAATTTCCAACTGTAGGAAATTTTGGCTAGGATTGGGGGCACGCACACACACCCTGCCGCCGCGTCTCTGGGGTGGACGCGTGTAACATGGGGTACGATATTATTCGCGATAACATGCAGACACACCCAGCCTCGTGGTTAAGACAGTATACCCTGATCCCGGTGAAAAAATATGTTTGTTACAAACAGTAGGTGGGGCACAGGTGGGTGTACTTTCTTGCATCCGCAGTTGGGGAAGGGTGTACATACAAAATGCTCGACAGAAGTAAGTCCAACAAAACACTGCAGTCTGCTGCTTGCTTTACAACGCTAATTTCTGTGTGAACTTGCAAACACAATGTGCAACCAGTCACGCCAGTAAATGTTATCTACGCTGCGGTGATTTGATGGCTATAGGGTTAAGATATTACAAAAGATGATTGCGCGTCGAATCTACACTAGTACAATTAACCCTTTACCAACGTAACGGCCAAAACCGGCCAGCGCTATTCTCAAAAATCGCCAATTAATTTTTATTATTTTTTCATTTTTTATCTCAAAAACATAGGTTATGACACCTCATTGGAACGAGCTCGTCGAGCTCGTTCCAATGAGGGGTCATAACCTATGTTTTTGAGACAAAAATGAATTTTTTTTTACAAGTGTCGTCTGCTTTCCATGTTTGGTAAAGGGTTAATGCTATAACGTTTAGTTTCTAAAGTACGAAAACTCGGACACTCTTCCTAAACACAGTCCACGAAATGCCACCCCATGTTCCGTACCGTATTGACGTGGGTGATAATAACAGTATCTTAACATTAAATGTGAGAACTTAACATTTCAGATACATGCTACAGACAGCTGTGCACAACAGCTAAAATGCATTAAGAACTGGAAAAAAGGAACTCCATGACATGTCGTATGCTGTCATCTCCCAGTTCACATGAGCGTGAGTATCACGTGTTATAATTGGAAGTAACGATTTCCTGTCACAAATGTTTTGCAACTTATTTTAAAATGCTTGCATATCTGTCGTAGGAGACATTAAAGCTATTACCTCGCCATCGACAATCGAATTGAAAAGTCAGATGTTTCGATATACCGCCACTGTTACGTTGTGCATGATACTTAAACAGCGTATTAATCGAAGTTTCCTGTGAGTAACACGTCAACCTCCACGATATCTCAAATAGACACCAAGGATAGAAAAAACAATAAGACAAATTTTATCATTATCACAGATTATTTGTTTATTTATTGGTGTTTTTAAGGTCACATACTTATACTTATGCACAATGACTAATCATGGCCGTGACCGTTTTTACGGTGGAGGAAGCCGGAGTACCCGGAGAGAACTACCGACCAACGACGAGCATCTGCCAGCTCCCCAACATCGTAACTCCGCACTGCAGCACGGGCAGGGTTAGATTGGTTGAAGACGTGCGCACCATCGACGTGCAGTACGCCTTAGTACAGGGCGTCACCGTGCCCCCATGTGGTCAATCGGGGTTAAGTGCCTTGCCCAAAGACACAACGCGGAGCCCGAATCGATCGCTACGACGGTCACCCATCCGAGGATAAACCGGGCTCGACGTTGCATAACTTCGCTGATCTGACGAGAACCGGTTACCGCAATGCCACCGCGCCCCCTCATTATCACAGATGACAACACAAAACGAAACCACCACTACAGGTATAGCGAAGATGAACGATTGGGGAAGAGGGTGAGGAACTGATTTGTCCCGACTGTGGTGGCTCCGGCTGAGTAAATATTCCAACTGCATCATCAAGGCATGTCTTTGACGAAGGGATGCCTTGATGATGCAACTGAAATATTATGTAGACTGTTAATAAGTCGAGGTGCATAAGCACCTCGACTAATTAACAGTCTAAATAATATTTCAGTTCAAAAACTTAAGACTTCTTGGAATCCTTTTTTGTGGATAAAAATATGCAATGACACCATAGTCGCCAAGTTATTTCTTATTTAATTAAAAGGTACCGCACTTCAAATTGGTCATGCTTGACCACTAACTGCCCAAATCTGTTACCACAGACTCCAATTTAGAATATTGCTTTCTGATCGCCTGGCTGGAGTCGAACCCTCCGCAACCCAGCCTGGCAATCAGGAATCCAACACCTAACCTACTAGACTATTACATACCGTCGAAAACGATGACTGGAATCTAGACTTTTGGATGACGTTTTCACGATTACTTGGTTCACTGTCCGTTCTGCGGCAGCATGAAAGTGTGGACTGCGCTGCGCTGGCTACAGCACGACGAAAGTGCAGTGATTGGCCTCACACGAAGACTAGTATGAGCCTGAGTGTTTCTCGAAGGACTCAATCAAGTTTTAGAGGAATTTAGAATGCTGGTTTCTGACCCCATGTCTGGAGTCAAACCCTCCGCAATCCCGCCTGGCAACCAGGGGTCCATCACCTAAACAAAGAGACTAGACCATTGCACACCGTCACAACACTGGCTATAGATTTTTAGATGAAGTTCTCATGATTTAGGTGTGCAGTAAGTGTCACATAAGTCCAAGTATTATATAGTGAGAAAGTACATAATTTCTAGCAAGAACAAGTCGATACGTAAGGCTCCATTTTCAGACGAATTTATTTATTTATTTATTTATTTATTTATTTATTTATTTTTTAAGGTCACATACTTCTGCACATTGGCTAATCGTGACCACAACATGGAGATAAAGTCAGGTCCATCCAATTGTTTATTCCCATGTTTCCCATTTTAGAGGACTCTCACCCCAGGCATTGCGACCGTGTCCTATTTTACCAGTAAAACAGAACTGGTTTACCACAGTAAACAAGCACCTGCTTCACTTCCTGGGGTTACCACGGGAGCCAATTAAGACGAAGGTGTCCCGACAGAAACAATAGGGGGTCCGTGTCACACCCCCAACCGCATCCCACCGTATCCCGTCCCTCCTTCGATACGCACAAAGTGGAATGCCATCCTCAAACCGATCTTTTTAAATACACACCCACTCAGCACTGAAATAAAACGAGAGTCGAGTCACTTTCGTTTCTCTCATGTTCCGAGAAGAAGGAAGGAGCAAACTGACTTCCTGTTTTGCTGGTTGGTCTTTCTCAGAGACAAGAAGGAGAATATGAGAGATGCTAAAAAAAGAATAAAAACGGGACATCTCCAAAGCTGATTTTGTCCTTTTAATTTTCTTGCTACATTTCTTAGCAGATAGAATAACATGGGTGATGTATCTAAGAGATATGCGACAAACCAATGATGCCGATAGTCGAGGAACCCGAAGGTGCCCAAACGTTAGAACAACTGAGCTTAGTATATTGATAGTTAGCAATATGGCTCAAGTGGAAGAGGTGTTTAGCTCGCGAATCAAAGGCTTCGCGCATCTAACATATTTCAAATTTTCTGCCTCTCGAATCCGCTGCCTCTTAGTGTGTGTGTGTGTGTGTGTTGGAGGGGAGGGGGGGGGGGGACTTACGATCACGCTATTTTAATCGTTTGTGGCAGAGTTCTGCTAATCAGACCAATTACATTATGTTTCCATATCATGCAACTTGTACAAAATGACAGCTTCCTGATAGCGGAGGAATACACACGTGGGGACAACATTATAGACATTTGATAGTCACGGTAGTGTCTCGATAACATTAGATCTACCGCTTTCAAAGATAAAGAGGAGAGGGAGGTGGCGATTAGCGAAATTTCCCATTCTGTATGTATTTTACCTCAAACATCCATATCGACCGCCCCTGGTGGTGGTCCAATCATTCCCAAGCTAACACATACCCCGTTATAAATTGTATTTCTAGGTTGGGTATAAGTGCATAAATTGCCCGAAATTTCGTTAAAATAATTTAAAAAAAACATCTTTCCATCAGCTGATGATAGTAAATAATGTGATTGCAGATTGGAATCCGAGAAAGGTCATCGAGTAGAGAGCTAAACTGCTCAGGTCTGTGAGAAACACGACTCACAAATAATCTGTCTCACAAGCAATATTCCTAAGCTCAATTGCTCCTGTGTGCCCACCTGATACGATGAGAGTATTAAGGTGGGATGCGATAAAGTTGTTTTCACATTTCTTCGACGTCTTGCATCCGTTCTCCAAATTTCATCAAGTGAACACATCTCTATTTAAAAAATACACACACTATCTACGGAAGCCCATTGTGGCCAACATGTGTAGTGGGCGCATTACATTCACATTGCGAATATTTGCATTCAGCAATGCGAATATTCGCATTCAACATTGCGAATATTCGTATTCAACATTGCGAATATTCGAATTCAACATTGCGAATATTCGCATTCAACCCATAGGAGCCAACATGTGTAGTGGAAGCATTGCGAATATTCGCATTCAACTTTGCGAATATTTGCATTCAATTTCGAATATTCGCAATTGAATGCAAATATTCGCAATGTTGAATGAGAATATTCGCAAAATTGAATCCGAATATTCGCAATGTTGAATGCGAATTTTCACAATGTTGAATGCGAATATCCGCAATGCATTGCGAATATTCGCAATGGTCGATAGCCCCGCAATGGGCTTCCGTAACTATCGTTTCAGGACATACAAATTCGATCACAATACTCTTAAATATTTATTATACAAATACTAAAAACCTCCTAATCGTTGTAAAACAGCCTCAACTGAGAACATTCAATTTGCGTCGTTCGTTGTTTTCTTAGGATTCATTTCTAGATGTTTTAGTCGTACAATGAATTATTATTTAGGTATTTTCGGCCATTTTAAATAATAAGCAAATAAATAAATGCGTCTATGCGGAAAATGGGAGTTCGTTTTCTTGAAAAGTATCCAAAAAAACTAAAGGTGTCCGACAAGATGTGACACCGGCTGTTGAAAATATCGTTAATCACCAATAAACACAGAGAAAATGAGGATGTGCGAATGCATTCGTCAATACGGGACGAGTGCGAGCGCGGAAGGGTAGAACGAAAGGCGCAGCCTCGTGTTCTATCCTTCCGCGATGGCATGATTGCCTATTGTCGAACGTATTCACACATCATGGCGCTCTGTGTTTATTACATGTGACATAGAATTCATTGACTCAAAAGCTTGCACTTATTTGTAAAAATTGACAGTTCTGATGTCTGATTGAATTAAAAACAAAATAGAACTCAGGTGTGATTGGCAAACAGGTGTGACAACAGGATCGTTACGTAAAAAAAAATATAAATGAATGGTGTGTGTAAATAGGTTATTTATTCGTATGTTGAATAAATTTCCTGTCGTTATCTGAGAGGTATTCCCTTCAAAGTCAGAACTTTAAACTAGAGATGGGCGGTATTGGAATTTTGAGTTCGGTATCGGTTTCGGTATTTTTGTGTGGGCATACCGCGGTATCGGTTCGGTATTCGGTATGTGACTTCAGGTTCACTGATAGTACCAAAGGGGAATCCATGTCAGAAAAAATACAGAATAAGTTGTTCTTGTATCATTCTATCACAGTGCTACACATGCCATTGTTGATGGGCTCAACATTGTCAATCTTTTGTCAACACAGATCATATCTACAGTAATTTGGTGACTTGTTCTAAATACGCCTTAACTTTTCAAGCCGACTTAAGGCGTCTGTAATCATAGAATGTGTGTCCTGAAGATGTCATCTTTAGGTGGGCCTGATGACAGTAGTAAAATTATCTGGTCAGTGATTTCTAGCCAAGTCTTGGCTGCCTGTTAAGGCAGCCAAGACTTGGCTAGAAATCACTGCTAAGCAACTGGACATGTACAGGTCGAAGACTATTGATAATTTAGTGCAACTGCCCTGGTCCTTAAGGCTTAACAAAACTGAAAAATAAAATCAGTCATTTCTTTCATGAAAATGAACACTTCTACTGCTATCAGTCCTCATCAAGGCCTTATAAATAGTGAATGCACAGGGAAAATTGAAAATACCGTTGGTTTCGGTATTCAAAGATTGGGTCGGTTCGGTTTTTCGGTGTCCCCATGATATCGGTATCGATTCGGTTTTTCGGTATATTGCCCATCTCTACTTTAAACTTTCTGCCCATTTATAGAACAAGTTTTTTCGTTGATTTTGGTGGATTTGAACAAAAACATTTTCCAATTGACATCCCATTTATCGGGTGTCATCACAGCTTCCGGACTGATCTAGGTCTGAATTCGACGTTCCCATTGTCCTATCACGGGAATGGCAGAGATTAGGTGGATCCATGACGTCAGTTTGAAAAATAGTCCGTCAACGGAAATCCGTATGCAACACTTGTTCCACTCGGATTTGTAAATAGGGATCTGGAGGAAAAAGTAATAGCCATGTAATTTTCAAACTTACAGTACTGTTATTACAAAAGCGGCCCCTTTCTCGGCCAGATCGCGATCTGGTAGGAAAACACCTACATGAATGGGTCGAGATTTCATAGAGGAAATATCCTGAAAATGAAGATCACATCGAGAAACTGATACGGAAACAGCACGTGAGATTTAATGTTCTCACATTTCTGTTTCAACAGGTGATATTCTAATGCGTTGTTGAGAAAAAAGCGGACATATTCCTAGTAGATTGCTACTCAGTCGCGATTCGGTTGAAATTCTCTTTCCGCTTTTGTATTCACAAAATCGTAAATCTACGTATCTGACATTAAAAGTAAGCTTTTAAAACACGGAACTGACCATGAATGCAATTAGCAGAGAAAGGAATCAAGATGAAAAATGGATGGATGAAGGGTGGATATGGATTAGATTAGATAGTTAAATGGAACACATTCGAAGCACCTACCTTCTTATTGTATGTAGACTTTAGATGAGCAGAAAGGTATTGTAAAGTTAGTACTGAAGGAGCTAGATGAAAGTAGGCTATCGGGTAATTCTTTAACGCTGGTGAACGTCTCATGTACACAATGGCATCCTGTTAGTTGAATAGCCACATTGTCAGAGAATTGTATTCCATTAACAGGAGTATGAAATTAAAAGGACTTCGGTCATTTTCCTTAGTTCAAATCTGAGCTTTTATTCCATTATATCTTGTTTGACAGAGCCCACTGAAGTCTGTCAAACAAGATGTAGAAGATTAAATGTCATTATTGGATGTACTAAGGACAAAAATATCTATAAATGTGGAGAATTCGGTGAATATCGGAATAATTCTTGGAATGATTATAAATTTGTTTAATTCAATTAACTGGAGTTTTCTTACGTTGGGGATTCTGACAGTTACACGTCGTTGCTCACTGGTTCTCTTCGGGTAGTCCGGCTTCTTCCATCCGTGCAACTGCCCGACACGAGAGGACCCTGCCTGTCGAAAGTATCGTTATCGTTAAACCCCAATAAATAAATAAATAAATAAATAAATAAATAAATAAATAAATAAATAAATAAACAGGAGTTTTCTCCTTAACCAATATGCGGTTTCCAGGGTTACATTTGTACTGGGTGTGTGCTAAGTGGTTTTGTATTTGAAAGTTGCACACAATTAACAGTTATTCAATTAAAAGATATACAAGTAAGTGGGCTCCTCTATACGAGGAAGCCACTGCTGCTGATGGCGACTCATGCGTCTCGTGAAGACTCCGGGATGCGGTTAAAATTCAAAATTCGTTTCAAAAGTGTAATCTCGCTACATACCGATATGCGGCAATGTTATGATTCAGAAACTTACCATAGGCATTCCAGTATTTTAATTCCGGCCCCAAATGTTAGTACTGAATATCTAGTTTTCAACAGCGATAGACTAAAGGTCGGCTTTTGCTTTGTAATGTGCTACGTTCACCCAAACATTCGTGTTTGTAAGGCTTTCTAATGTACATGTACTGTTTATTTATTTGCTGCTGTTTAGGGTCAGTTTTTTGACCGCAATGCAAATTAAAGATTAGCCAATCGTTTAAACTCATGCAGCCGTCTTCAGATGCCTTCTTCCTCTGGCGGTGGTTTCTGTATCCTATTTTGCAAGTATAGTAGCGCGTAAACAAACGATGCTCCATATGTTGAGGTTCTCGCGTAGGTTTTAACACTTTCGCTTCTGAAAGTGACTATGGCCACCTATTTTATGATGGTTATCTGAGAACGTTCTCAGAGAGCCCTTTCCAGCAATTCATCAGATGATAGCGATTCAAGTATGTCATAATGTTTATTAAACTTCCTCTCATAGAAGTCCTCCATTTATGGCTAAAGTGGGCATATAGCCCAGCAATACAACTGTAGTTTGCCCATGGAATCCAGCTCTCCGGAGCACAAGAGTGTCAAATTTTCCAGATCGTTATCATGCCTGTCTCAAACGAGGAGCACATGAACAGACTATTTCTACCAGTGATCTATTATTTAATGTTATTACACACCCGTAACTGTATTTGTCACGATCACATGGATTTTAGGGGCATGCGGTAATTTTAACCAGAAAGCTCTAGTGCAATCCGATAAAAAGTACCCTTCGCGTGCACAAGTTCTCTCGATAGACTGGTTCTTATAGTTTGCAGCGTTCAATGGAATATAACCAATGAGAACCATCGGCTATATTTATCTGTCGGAATTACCGATTCGCATTACAAAATGTTTGATGCACAACTATGCTAAAAACTATTGAAAGTCATGAAAGACACATGATCTCTGCCAAGAAATTGAACAGTGAAACTCAACCTTTGCTTTCGTTATTGAAAATCGAGGACAACTTTATTAATTTTAGTGCAAAAAAGTCCAATTGGGTTCGATATTGCAGCCAGCCACTAATACAGTTCCTGTAAAACTTCGTTACAATGTTGCCCTCAGCGCTGCGTGCTGCCAGCGAGTCGACACGAGGCCTAAGGTGGTACTGTAATCTTATTCTATTCACACTTCGGCAATGAAGCAGCACGTTTGCCAACGCAAACAAACTTTGAAAAGCATGTTAAGTTGAAGTAGTTCTCAGGAAGCAAGACTAAAGGAATTTTGAATACTGGTTACCATGAAGCGGAAAAACAGACGCCGACAGCGCCTGGCTGGAGATGTTTGACAGTTAGTACATGCAGTTACTAATTAACTATCTCCAATTCCACCCTTACTGGATGACCACCCCCCCCCCCCTCCGCCGCCCCACACTAGCTGAATAAAGAAAATAAATTCGGAAGAATGAAAAGCCTGGTTTTATAAAAAAAAAAAAACTCGGTATTTTACATTTGTGGAACAAATGTTTTTTACGTGCTAGTGAGTGTTGCTGTTGGAGCAACAGGTTTATTTTATTTAATTTATTTTTGTGGGGACAGAGGGGGTGGGGGGCTTTTTAGGGGGATATAGTATTGCTAAAATATGACTTTCTGGAGTTTGTACTGGGGAAATTAAAAAAATGTTTCCAGCTGCCCAATACAGAAATTCTGAAAAGTCTCGAGTAGACTGGGATTGGGAATGAGACCATGAAGAGGGGAGGGGTGGTAAATACATGTGGTCTGATGAATGCAATATATTGTCAATTTTATGAGGTGACTTCCATGAAATTCAAAAATAATTATTAGAATATTTAAAACACAGACAATATGACAATATTTTCCAGACACAGATTGATGTGTATTTTTAAATGACTAATTTAGGATTTTTGCTAGTATTTCTGTTTTATACAAGGATATTTATTATTTTGCTTTAATTCTCAGCAACAAAACTTAAATCGAATGCCACCTATGTGACTTAGCTACATGGGTGTATGAGATGGGGAGGGGGTTGAGGCACTCTCACCCCCTTCACCAATAAGCTGTTAATTTTGCAGTTTTCATTGAAAGGGACTGGTATTTTCAGAACAGATTGTTCAGAGGGAGGGGGTATTTTTATAATTTTGGCAAATATCAGGGCAGTGGGAAGAGCATTTTTATAGGCAAATTTGAGGCAAGGGCCTGCATTTTGATTTTGAAACAATAGTTCAGGGCAGTTTGATTGGTCAGCCCCCATCCCCAAGAAAATGTTCCCCAAAAGCCTATCATTTTAGCCACATTCTATCAGTCCTCTTTAAAACTACTTACCAAATGCAAATTCAGAAAACCAAATTCCAAATTAAGACTGACAAGATATTGGAGCAGACACATAAAAAATTATTTTGTTTTGAACCAGATACCAAGAAAAAAATATTGACAGAACCGGTCAGATAACAAACTGGTGAAGTATAGTACTAGTACAAAATAATGTAAACATTAATCAATCTTTGAAAATATTATCAGCTTACTGGTGAGAACACCCCCCCCCCTTCCTTATTCCTCTTTCAGACTCTGCCTAAGACTGTTGGATACTCATTTCGTGAGCTTTCAAGAAAATGCTGACAGGTTATAGATGGGTGTGGGGGGGGGGGGGGGGGTTAAAAAAGGTGTACAAACTAAATTACTTGTGAAGACATGACATTTTCTTGCAGTTTTCATGCAATATATTTCTCCCTTTGTATATCTGTAGTATTATGTGGACAACCTAAAGCTTTTATTTGTAAGTACAGCCCATTTCAAACAAAGGTTATCAAGACTTGAGGTAAAATAAAAAGAAGGCTGAATTTCAAGTCAGAAACTTTAATATCTTTATAATGTTGAAAAATAAAGTGCAAACTTACCAAGACTGCAGAGTTCACTCAGAGTCAGAATGGAATCTCAAACTGCCTCAGGCTCAGTTACTCCAAACGATCGAATGAAAGAAAGCCCGGAAGGTTAATTATTGCACAAAATGTCAGTTCTCGTTCAGTGTGTACGTTTTTTACAGTGCAGAACAGAAATGACCGATGTCCACATGCGATAGCCTTGTGGCAGTGCTGCCAATAGTGCATGTATCGTCAAGCCGAGTTCAAACTTATATTTTTAGTTTCAGTTTAAAAAGCACGAAATTTAAACAGAGCGGCCAGTTCGCATCGTATTCAAATTAAAATCCTTGCCTACATTTTCCATCCTCCAGATATAATGATGCCTGCACACACAATTTTGAAAACACATTGGAGACCTCATAATTTGTGACGTCTGATAAGCTGAACGCAATCTTTTGAGTTTTGAGTGTTCGGATCGACATTTTTTGCGAATAAAATGAATCAACAGCGATTCTACAGGTGGCAAGGTCAAAGACTTAAGACTGGTTCTCTGACAAAATTGCCCGTTTCTCTCTAAAATTCTTCCAACCGTTCAAATTGTCGACTATTTAATTAAATTAGCGATTAATTACAGTGAATTCTTTTTCATGGTTGGGTGTGTAATAAATACAGAACCACACTTATGTTTGAATGGGTTAACGATTACTGGACTCGAGCGTGTGGCGCTGGGATAACCACTCGAGCCTACCGGCTCTCGTGGTATCCCTGCGCCACTCCCTCTCGTCCAGTAATCGTTAACCCATTCAAACATAAGTGTGGTTCTGTATATACAGTACATAAACAAAGAACATAAACACGAGTCTGGCCTCATTAAACACCGTTGACAAACATTCCAGTCGAGGTATCTTTGAAAATGCCGTGCTGAACAATTGCAAAATAACAATTAACAACTATTTGCAAGATGCGAATCCGACAAAACGTAGAAGAATCTGTGTTATCGAAAGCGATTCCGATTGAAATTCGGGTCTTGCCTCCATTGTTTTGACTTTCAAGTTTCATGTTCGACTACTTGTTTGGGATTCTCCAGTTCCATAAATTGTTAATGGTTATTTGGCTAATATAATTCTTGTTGTATTTGATTTTTCAGCTGTTATGATCAGTTTAAAATAATAATTATCATATAATAAACAAATTACTATAACAGTCAATTGATCTGTGTTGTTGTATTCCATCTCGTTGACGAGATGGGATCGACCAGATCAAACAGGACGCCGCAGGCGTCGAGTTTGATCTGGCCGATCTCGTCTCGTCAACGAGACGGAATACAACAACACAGATCAATTGACTGTTGTAGTAATCTGTGTGTATCGGGTCAGCATGTATTTAAAATGAGACAGATTCCATTGTGCTTTAAATCCAATTTTCACATGGAGTTAACCGCGAAATCTGATCACTTTGCTAACTAGCAGCTGGTTTACACTTCTGAAACGAGCATTAATTTTTTCGATCTCGTTTTTGCTGGTTTACGATAATTAGTCAGATGGGGCACCATTATTTTACTGCAGGTGGATATTTATGGCAATTAGATTTGGCAAGCACTGGCGTATCTTAGTCAAAAGATAATGACAAATTACTTGAATTACGACAGAGAAATGAGTCATTTATTCTAGGTTTTGGTTTTTCTACATTAGTTTATAGGTATCCTCTCATAACATTAATTTATTACAAATATATAACCAAATTCTATTTTTCTACAAACAAAATAAATCTCTTTTCACACTACTGAAGCATGCTTATATCATGACTTCATGATACGCATGGCTGATAATTTTCGTCATTGAAAGAGGTTTACAGGAGACTTAACTCCTCTTAATTTACTAAGGCTGTCAGTAAATCTAACCCTGAGGGCATAGGAATTTCATATAAAAACTGAAATTGTGAAATGTTAGGCCAAACGAAACGAAATAACTGATTCTCGGGCATTTTCTTTTTAAAACGAATGAGGGGGGAGGGGCGGTTTTTATTTTTATTTTTCATTCCTGATCAAATGGTCGCCGATGCCTAACATCCAATTGTGAGAGCCTAAAATTAAATACTAGAAGCTTCCATGTTGATTTCGCTGATATTTTGTTTTTTGTAACAGCGATCACACAACACAAAATCAATATAGAACAAATAAAATGGAGATCCAAAATAATAAAGAGTTTTTTAACTGATTGAGTGGTAGAAGCCTCAATCAGGCCTTTCAAAAAATGAGGGTACCAGTGCAAAAGTAGCATTTTCCTTACCCATGTTTCGTATTCAGTTAAACGTAAATAATAGTTTGTTTATACAAATTTGTTCTAAGACAAATCATTGGAGAGTGCCTGTTGGCGTGATGCCTGCGGGCGTGGTGCCTTTTGGCACTCTCCAATAATTTGTAATAGAACAATTTTTGATGAACAAATTCAGACCACCAAAAATAATCTAGTTCTCAACCAGTTGAAAAATATTTTTATTATATGCTTTTTTAAAAGACAGCGAGAACTTTTTAACCGATATTTTTCTATATCTATCGTCACGATATATACAAGGAAATATCCCTCTGTAGATTAATAGAATCACGCAAGAAAATTAGAATGAAATTACTCCGCCGACGAACGTACTTTTTATATATCCAATACTCGCAGCACCGGTAAATGTGAATTTTAGCTCGTCTCGAAGTAAGAAAGTTAGTGTTGCGAATAGTCCAATAAGGAAGTACAAGAAAATCCGACTCATCGATAGTGACAGTGACAGAGATTGACAAATATGCTAAAAACAATTTGAACATTTGAAAAGTTCTCCTTCGTCCTTCATTGAACATTTTGTGAACTGTGTAATGTTTGTGTGCATCTGCGCAGTGCACGTTTGTTATTACTTTTGAATAAATGTGCCACCCATTGTTTTTGTGGGAATGTCATAAACCACTTCCACACGCGTTCATTGATTTTGTGTGCGTAACTGACAATATAGCCATTTTCTAAGGGGATTTATGAGGAAATATTTTGTTGTGTGGTAGTTTGATTTTAAAATCGGGGCCACTAAGTAAATGGGTCAGTAAATGCGTCAGCTGACTTTTGTTGACATTGTCATCATTTTCTCCACCTCCGGTTTTTGATTGCAATGAAAACACCACATTACATCTTTTAATCGCATCAAAAACAACGCAACGCATATAATAAAAAGAATACCTACTGTTTTTGAGTGAGTATCGGAATTATTTCATTCGTGGCTGCAAAGCAATTTAATTTTTCACGAGCGGCTGAACTAATATTCCTTTGCAGCCACTCATGAGATAATTCCGATACTCACTCAAAAACAGTAGGTATCCTCTATATTTTGAATACATATGAGAATCGTACTCTATCAATGTATACGACTTAATGCATCGCAAATCGGGATGTGATGCCTCTAAAATCACATGGTAGTTTTGTATATTTTGAATTTTGCCCTCGAAATAAAAAAAAGACGAACGCGGGCCGAAAAAACGAATGCGCCGGAGCTTGAGAATCGAAAGCTTAATTTTCTTTAGCCTTAGCGAACTTGTATCATCCTTATGGGCATCATTTCAAGAAACGCCAGACATTTTTTTCTGTACAGTAGTATAAGAAAACTGAAGCTGGGTTTTGAGAATATTTTTCCCCAATCAGTTTGAACGTTTTCATTTTCTGTAACGTCTTTTGTTCATTGTATCAATAGTGTGCGTATCGTGACATATAATACAAACACTGTTCTTTCCATTAATATAATGGGAGGTGAGATATGCTAAGAATAAAAGCTTGCAAATTACTGTAGAAACACATTCGCTAAACAAAGACACTTAGTGTTGACGCCTGTAGGTGTGATACTGATAATATTCTTAATAACGGATTTTCTGTGATATAGTTGTTTCTAATTAGCTTGCCATAAAAAGCCAAGTTTCCTTTTTTTCAATAAAGAAAAATAACAGACTGACCCGAGAGGGGACAAACGGATTAGGCAGCCCTTCCACAAATAGCCAAAATATACTGAATCAAAAAAGAAAGTATAATAGAAACAATTGTGAAAAATAGAAGGAAGGATGAAATATAATAATTCTAATGTTACATGTTTGTGGACAAGAAGTCGTGCAAAGAGTTTAATGACATGCTGTTGTTGTCCACAATTTTGCTACGGATTTCAAAATAGCACGTGCTACCCGAGAATTCAAATTGAATGGGTGACCGACGATTTTCTTTGTGTTATGTTGTGGTAGAGTGCCTGGGTTATTGAGAAAACACGCTAGTGTTTGTCTTCAGACATTTTAAAAAATACCAAGGTTGAACCTAAAATCAGAGGTTGCGTGCCATTGGTATGCATGAGGCTGGGATACCTCCAGAAGAGATCGCTGCTGAGTTCGGAGTCACTGTGGCCACTATTTACCGTCTCGTAGTATTGACCATGGATCTACTTCCGACCGATCGCGTTCAGGTCGACCAAGAGTTACGACCCCTGCACAAGACCCGACATATCTGGACGTCTCACTTGCGGTATCGCTTCCTTTCGGCGTCGAGGACAGCAGCAATTACTTGTGGTAGAACTAACAATAGAATCAGTGCACAAACTGCCCGCAACAGACTCGCTGAAAACGGCGTCCGAAGTAGGCATCCATACCACGGACCAATCCTTACCCAACGTCATCGTACCGTCAGAATGGAATAGGTACGTCAGCGTTTTCGCTGGATTGTAGGGCAACTGTGTATCGCCGACGAGGAGAACGGTTTTCTGATGCTTGCGTGCAGGAATGCCACCGTTTCGGTGGGGGTAGTTTAATGGTTTGGGCTGGAATTTCCTTGCACCAAGAAAAGCAGTTGATCTTCATCAATGGTAATCTGAATGGACAGCGATATAGGGACGAAATTCGTAACGCTGTTGTTGTCCCATTGTTCAACGCTAACGTCGGATTGCAGTTATTCCAGAAAACAGTGCCCGATGTCACGTGTCGCGTACCTGTCGTGACTTTCTTGAGGAACAGAGCATCGACCTTCTTCCCTGGCTCCAACCTTCGCCAGATTTGTCGCCAATCGAGCATCTTTGGGATCAATTGGACCGTCGGGTACGACTTCATGATCTTCAGACGTTAGGCGATTTACGTATTGTTCTAAGGCAGGAGTGGAACGCAATACCACAGGGTGGCATCCAGAGACTTATCAGGTCCATGCGCCGTCGATGTCTTGCCATCCAAGAGGCAAACGGTGGACATACACGCTATTGACTGCTTATGTGAACTTTTCATTTCACCCCATGTCTGAATTGCGACGTCCTGACGTGACGCTGGCGACAGTAAAATAATGTAAAATCATATAGCTAGACTAGAAATATGATTTTACAATAATTTGTTTGGGATTAAAGTTGATAATACTAAAAAATTGCTCCTCAAAGTTTATTATACTTTTTCTGTTTTGACTCAGTATAATAGAGAAACACTCTTCGTCGTCGCTGCTTGATTTAATCGTTTGACTAGAAATTTCTCTTAACAACAAAAGGGCGAATTCAATGTGTGGGAATCTAAAAGGAAAATAACAAAACAAAATCAAACACATTTTCAGTCTGTCAGTCAATGGAGGGTATATGACAAGTTGATTGAAAACTATTTCGTTTACAAGAGAAGATAATCCTTCATTGAAGTATTGACACACAGCAACTGTATTAAGGAGAACAGATTTGTTTCTCTCTGTTACCTTGTCCTGAACCAAATTTTCTTTTAGCGGTTCGACAAAGGGCCAACACCATCCTATCAAAATCTCACCCGTGGTTACCGTGAAGCATGGAGGAAACGTCCCGTAGGTAAGTACTAATATTAATATGAAGGAATACACAGGGTAAGCCGTGTTTTTAATCCATAACCCTTTACCTAACGAATTGGACGCATCTCCCGCGTAATTTAATAAATTAAACAGTTGAAAAAATGTATGTTTAAAACGTTTCAACAAAACCATATCATGTGACCCCTCATTGGAACGAGCTCGTCGAGCTCGTTCCAGTGAGGTATTCGCATGATATAGTTTTGTTGAAATGTTTTGAAAAATTTGAAAAAATACAATAAACAAATTAACAAATATTTGTTAAGCTTATTGCAACCTAAGGTGCTATATAAGTAATGGAATTTTGTTTATTTTGAAATTCCCACCTCTGATATTCCTTAAATTCAAATTAAATAAACACGAATTATACATCAAAATGAAGGTTGGGAGGTATACAACACGAAAAACATACGAAATCTTCTCAAAGAGTTGACAACAGGCACCTCTACTTCCTGAAAGTCTGCTACCGTATTCGTACCAGAACTGATATTAAAATAATATTTCCTGAGAACAACTTGTGGCCAAATGTGCTTCACATATCCAAGAGCAAATCTAGGCATTCAAAACACTTTTGGGTGCAGCGATAGGACTGCCTTCGGAAAAAAGACAACACACTCTGCATTTTTTTTTATTAAAGATGGATTCCATCTTCGACGGGCATGCGCAAATCACTTGATCCCACGAATTTCCATCAAAAAACATTATCGTAATTATAAGACATTTCACCAGATGTCATGGTTCCTTGCATAGGATATGGCAACTGTGTGGAGTTTCTATATAATAATAGTATTCTGTATTAAGGCGATCTTTCTCATTATTTGATTTTACACGGCGTTGTTTTTCGATGCTTTTTCCGTCCGCTGACGTTGACCGGAAATCGAAAGTAAGTTACAATGTAAACAAAGCCGTCAGTTTTGCAATTTACCCCATGCAGCTCTGTCGCTGTGTTCTGGAGGATTTTGATGCTCTAGCTTTGTACCTGGACATGTGAAGCACATTTAGCCACAAGTTGTTCTCAGGAAATATTATTGTATTATCAGTTCTGGAACGAATACGGTAGCAGACTTCCAGGAACCAGTGGTGCCTGCTGTCAACTCTATGTGTTGATTACATGCGTTTTTTTTGTGTTCTATACCCCCTCCCCACCCTCAACCTTCATTTTGGTGTATACTTT